>OU744288.1:12512500-15012500 GCA_916610205.1 Griposia aprilina
TCCTACTGATTAGGTATTCTTCCAGTAATATATTACATTGGTATTGGTCAGCAAGAAGTAGGTAGTTAATTAATTTGTAAGACATTAGTAAATGCGCGGTAATATAGACGAGCTCGTCTCATTGCAAAACACGCTGTGTGAAACTAATAACATTAGCGGTAAGGGAAACTTATACCGGCACACAACACTCTAGGCGTTACAGATTCATGCATGAGTGTATCATATATTATAAGTTTTCTTAAGTAAGAAAAAGAGAAAAAGTTCGTACTAAAATTACAGCTTTTGTTGTTCTTCAATGTGGTAGATTTATTTTAGAATAATTTGTCGACATGAGCTTCTTTACTATATAAATATCCTCCATCATACGCACAATTGTCCAGCGATCAATCATTAGCAAACAAAATGTCATCAGAGCACCTCCCCCCGAAGCCTGCTGGACGCCTGGACCCTATTATTTTTTATGTGTTTCACACGTTCTAAAGAGAGAATGTATTTTGTCATAGAAGTAGATATTGTAGCTAACTAGGTTTATCCATTTCCATAATGAAATGCTCTGGGGAAGTTGAGTAAAAATGTAGTTAAGTTAAAATAATTAATTTCTTTCCCCATTACGCAACTTCTTCAAAACGCATTTAAACTTAATCAGTTAGAATAATTGATAGCTAACATTTCCATGGTCTATCTGTATTTTCGAGGAAGTTGGAAAATCACGCAGTGAGCAAGCAAAGTTAATTAATCATAAATTATGATTGCTTCTCTGGCTGAGCATCGCAATCGATTTAATGAACCTCTTACCCTTTCAAAATTTATCGGACGATATTATAAATGACTAAGCTTTTATGAACAAATGTAATTAACGACGTAAGTACATACCAACATTTATTAATGCCATTAAAAGGTAAACGAGTATTGCATGCACGAAGCTTACCTTTAATGTGAAACAGTAGCTAAATCAAGATTTATTAATAGCAACCTATAACTATAATACGTTCCATCCTAGCTTCAATACGTTAAAGATAATTGACCTAGCAAACGAACCAAGAGTATGTTACAAGAGGATAAATGGCGCTGGCGGCAGGGCGCAGGCGTAAGGCTTTACAGTCCCCCGCGCGTCACGAGTCATCCCCGCGCGCGTCGCGCTACCACTCCGCTTGCTACGTGCATTGGCCGATGCACGTAGCAAGCGAAGCGAAGCAGAGCTTGATGCGACATCGATGCGAGTGACCGAGGTGACCGAGGGCCATCGGCCTGCAACAAGACCTGACATGGCCAGCGCACGACGTGTTCTCAATTTGATTTTCAACGAAACGTCCGTTTCGCAAGAATTTTGAGAGACTGTCCGGATTCAATTACGGAATAATGACGGCAAGTACGATCGATGCAAGAATCTCTTGTATACGAGCTTCGTTTCTGAATTTAAACTAGTTATGCCGAGCAAATATAAATACATACTTGATAAGCATAATTTATGAAGCTACAGGTTAACAATATATTATAATGGTATATTGACAAACCCACTTAATCAAATGGTAGGTACTCCTTTACTCCAACTTTTCGCGGCTCTTAAATTCGTACAAAATATTTTTTACTGTTAAACCCTCTGTAAAATTGCAAGGTTTTTATCACAATCTCTGTCAGATTTCCATGGATATTTTGTCATATCACTAAAACGTAGTTATAGTACTCGTAAGTACATGTAGATATGAGTAGGTAGGAAGGGTACCTACTTTGTAATTTACGATTTAATTTTAATGGCTCCAACTCTTAAAAACTGGCTTTAACCGTACTTGAAACCCAAGAGCAGGGAAAAAGGGGAGGACGTATTTTACAGTAGTTGCCGTGGGGTAGGTATAAAATAAATAGGAACAATATCAGACGGGCCACTTTCGCGAAATGGCTCTGAAACGTATTTTTATACGGACCGTATTTGGGAAAGGAAAGAGCTATGTTTTTTTCTGCAATTACACTGAGAAAGCAATTTCCGAAGTTACTCCACACGTTAAGCTTCCAGGAATAGGGTTTCAAACTTGATTTTAAGGTTGTACAAGTATATATCCTGAAATGATAATAAAAACGTAATTAAAGTTTTTGAGCTAATAATGTTACGGGTGACCCGTGTTTTTGCAGCTCAAGGCTGTACTTGCAAACTTTAGTTATTTAGTTCAGTATTTTGTTTTTGTTTCTGATGTTAGTAATTAAATTACTTTGTGGGTGTTAGTAAATTGTGCTCATTTTTATGAATGAATTGATATGAAAATGGTTGTTTTTCAAAAGATTTACGAAGGTTCGGCCTGCTTATTGACAAACCTACCCAATAAACATTTCCAACAAGAAAGTTAAAAGGTAAACCCAGTTGATCAATCCCAGTCAATTTATGAAGCTGTAAACAATTCTGAAACTATAACATTCTGAAAAGCAATTGTGTAAGTATTTATTTTTTGTGTTTCTGCTTTTTCTTCATCAAAAACACACAAAAAAAACCACCAAAGCTCACTCAAAATTATACTTTGAAATTCCTTCTTTAGTTTGTAACTCCACCCACGTACACACTGCGAGGATCAGTACGATATTCGATATTTAACGAAAAAATTGGCATCACTCACACATCAACAACCCACTGTTCATACTGTTAAAAACAAATGCAGTATGAAACTGCCATGTGATCCCAAAATTATACAGTAAAATTGCCGTGTGAATTTAAATATCAAACTTTTTGATCTTCATAAATTTCCATTTTCGTAACTAATTACTTACCGCAATGTTGAGTACTGGCGCAATAAATTAAAAGTGACTTACCTGTAACAAAAAAGTTATTATTAATAAATTGCTCTACGTTAATTTTCTATGGAAATATTAAACTTGATCTAGTTTTTGTTAACTTACAGCGTTTTTGTAAAAACAAAAAAGCTGTAAGTTTGTGGCCACCTCCAAAAGCTTTCACAACTAATGGGGTATGTGTTACCTACGATATATAACCTGTCTTCAACGTATTACATGTTTCCTGCGGATATACATCATGTTGAGCTGTTTTCTCAGCCATGTATTCAGTCACAAGCGAAAATGTTTCATATTTGCCATAAAGGCACTTATAAAGGTTTTTGTTATCATTCATGTGCTATTTTTATGCCACATGAATAATGAAATGTACTGTTTTATGATTTGACTATCTACAGGAAAAAGCGAAACTACGTTGTATGAGCAACGGATTAGAATCTTGGAATATTTATTACTGGGAAAATAAGAGGTTTATTTAGGAAAATAAAGAAACAAAACTGAGAATTAAAACAGTTCGTTGCACAATTCATGAAAATTAGAATACCGTTGATGAAATAACTCAACAACATAATTCCTCCATGTGTTCCGCTTAAAATTGGGCAATACAAGTGGCCAATTATAACTTTTCAGAATGTTCAAAGGAACTTTTAAAATGTACACCTTTTATTAAGACCTCCAAAAATGTGGTTGGTACCTGAGCAGTGACTATTTATTATTTATTTTGTAAAAGGTCCACCCAAAATATAGCCTATAACAAAGGTGAAAATAATGCTTGATAAAAAAAAAATAGGAACAGCCATAAATAACACACCAAAGTAACTCATGAAGTAAGCAGTCATATCTTGTTTCATGAAGCTGACTGTAAACTAAAAGTTATTGTTTTATATAGTAATTTGCACATTTATAGAGATTTCTGTTTCAATTTTTATTAGATACTTATGATATTTATTATACCATTTTTTTTTACAGACAACAATTACACCTATTGATACAGTTGTTTAGAATATTTTCTAAAAGGCTTCATCTATAGTTAGTTGTAATAAAAAAGAAAAGACAATGACTAGGATTTTCAAATAAAGGAAAATAAAATATTATGTACCCAAATAAATAACGTATAATGAAAATTAAGAAGACAGAAAAGATCGTATACAATAAAAAATCACTTCCAAGTATCCAACTCTTTTTTATTCAATTTGTCCGCTGGGGCTTGAAATAATTATACACATCAGAATGTATAAACCGGAAAACACATGGGACGGGCTGGCTCTCGCTACGAAAGAAGGGGATCAATAGAAACTCGACCTTGACACAATTTACAGTGGCCGTACCTTCGCGGCCGCGTTCAAGAATAAACACTAGGCCTTCAGTATCCCATTACAGTGAAATAGAGAGGGTGGCTCAACAAACAACCTAAAATAAACTTGTCTTTCGCCAAGGAAAATGTACGAACGTCTAGCAAGGATTTTAATTTTTAAGCAAGGTCATAGGTACATACTTATATTTATGGATCTAATGGTCAAGTTTTGTTCATTGTTTGAGATAAATAAGTAGATTAAATAAATAAAATAACAATTCTATCGAGTAGCAAATTAGAGAGTTCTGAATATTGCTGGCCAATAGTTAATTTTATGACAGGCAGTTCTCTTGTTATCAAGTCAAATTGCATGCTCAGCTCACTAAAAAAGGAGCCTTAAGATAGTTTCTAAAACATGTGAAAAGATCAATTGAAATAGCATCTTGTTGATTTATACTGAGAGTTTCAAAAAGATTTTTCTAAAATATGTATTATTAATAAAAATATACCTTCAAGAATACAGCATTCTTAGATTTGATGGCCCCCATGCAAGTTATTGTATAAACATAATTAATTATCCAATGTCGCTTAGCAATTGTCTTGAAGTATGTCTACTTTTTGTTTGTTTATATTTATATTACATCTTACAACAGTAAATATTTACGAGTCCGAGTTATTTATATAAATTTATGACTGATTTTTACAATATAAACAAAATAACATTGCACATTCTATGAGTTACAATAGAATATTTACTTAGAATTGGCAGCTTTAGAAAACACCTACACACAGAGGTTAACATTCATTACAAAGACGAAATATCACAGGTGGATCAAGCGATATACAGGCAGGAACTCTACTTAATTAGTAACATGTAATATATTTAATTATATTAAATATCTCCTTATTGTTAATGGAAATGGAACATTCATATTAAGTCAACAATTCACTCGTACGTAGGCCTTTCAATTGACTTCACTTTAACACGCTGGATATGTTTACAGATAATTTACGTATTTTCACATCAGTTTCATTCGATTTTTAGTTTAACTATAACAACCATGAAAATTACAACTGAGTATCGTAGCTAAACGTAACGAGGACGACGCAACTCTTCTTTGTCCGTGCACTTGACAGTAAAAGCTTTGTATTTACACACACAAAACGTCTCAATTTTCGGTTTAATGTTCTCTTTCGCGACATTCGACACGGCTATTTTGCGACAAATTTAGGTGTGTAAAACTCACGATTAGCCTCAATTCATTATAATACAAGAGAGAAGTTAACCTCAAAATAATATTTTTAATACTACGTTCAGGATACGATTGGAGGAGTTGAGTGCGCAGCGCGCCTGCCGCGCAGGCTCCGCCGATTGCTTCCGAACTCGGGCGAACATCCCAGATCTCGCTCCTCCGGACCGTCGACCATCACTATTTTACATTTTGTTTGGCTTGTGCACTGCTATAGGTACTATAATAAATAACTAGCGAATCCTAGGAGTACAACTAAATGGCTTGTGAACAAAAGCTACTTTTACACGCCCAACTAAGTAGATAACATTTCGTCACGTTTGTGCTTGTATTCAGATTCAGATTAAGATACAATTAAAGAATTTACTTAGATTAATTTTTACTCATAGGTTTTTGAAAAAAGGCCAGTTTTTTTTGTGATGACAAAATTTAATTCACCTTTATTAAGATCGTCAATCAGGGTAGGGCAGTATAGGCAAATGAGATAGTACTGTTTCATTATGTACATAATGGTACAAAAAACATAAAATTAATTCAAAAACCAGTAGGCCAGGTACCTACTTTACATATAGATTGCCCAGTGATGTGAGATTATTAAAGCTTAGAAGCGCGTTCAGCTACAATTTATTGGATTTGAAGGCTAATGTCACCATAATCTAAAATAAACGCAGTCTTTTGAGGTTTAAGGCTTTATTTTTCTAGGCTTCTGAAAAATTAACAGGAAAGTAGAGTAGCTACAAATCGAAAATTCATCAAGAATTGATTTTATTAAGATTGTGTCATTTTTAGATATAGCATCAAAATAAAAGAAAAACCGGGTAATCTATGGGCAAAACCTTAGGATGATAATGTAGACGTCGCAAAAGGTAGAAAAAAACTTGGCGCCTTTAATATGACAAGTAGTGGAAGTCTAGTGAAAGGCCTTTACAGAAGGGCGATAAGGGAAATGGTGAAAGGCGAGCCTTTTGGGGGACTGTATTATGTAATTTTGGCGTTCAAAGAGTGCTGATTCTCAGCCTAGTTTGAATAAATGATTTTAGATTTTGGCTAATTAGTAAAGGTAATGATAATGGGGGTCTAGACAAAATTAGCGATACATTTTAATTATTTCTCATAATGGTTTCCTCTAGCCTAGGTATTTGAAAGCAACGAATAACTGTATACGGAAGTGGCTTCAGTAAATCGATTTGCTTTTCGCTTCAAAGTACGTGAATAGATTTGGTAAGACGTGTATTAGAGTAGGTACCCTACCTATTAGAATTCACAATTCGATTTGAGACAATTTCGGAACGATTCAGCAATAATGTTATGAAATTCACTATATTATGTATTACTCGGTTTAATTTGACTTAATTAACCAAGAGATATTATCATTTCATTTATGTTATAATTTATTTATGGGTAATGTTGGCAAGCAGCCGATGGGCAAGCTGAAAAGTCGCGTTTTAGTTACAACTTTTAGTAACCAATGTAAAATACTTCCGCCACATTTAGATAAACTTTAAAATAGCATTCTGTCTATCTGTATATCTGTCTAACTGCAGATTCAACAATTGCGTTCCCTTGAGTGTTCCCCGCTTACTCGCAGCATGTTGGTAGTTTTAAACAGTCTAAGTATTTCCTGAAGTCCGTAAGTATTTTCTGATATTGTTAACTTCCGATATAGCCTTTAGGTGAACTGACTATTGGTCTCCAAGGTAAACTTCAGTTAGTATTGTAATTGACATCTATTGGGCTGCTGCATAACCACATAACTTCAAATTAATACAAACAGAGGCGAGAATGCCAAGATCTTCACACTTTGCCCATAGTGTGGCCTACCTAAATAGTCAATACTCTGTTCTCATTTTTGGAAGACTCTTTACAAGCATACATTTCTAGTTTTATCTTGGTAAGTGACCTATGGAAGATAAATGTAGAGATAACACTAAAATGATCGTAATATGTATAAATGTATACTATACTTATTTAATAAAACGTAAGACATGTCCGCAATAAACCGGATACTTCATACATAAATTATTTTTCTTAAGATAAGCTTCTCTTGGCTATAGATAGGAAAAACAATAGGACGAGGACGAGGGAGAAATCAATAGAGTAACATACCTCACTCGATGTCAAGTAGCAAATCCTGGAGTCGGTGCTATCAATGGAAGCTTGCTGAACAATTCCATAGCGCGTGGATTCACGATCGCTTGTGTATTCCGAACGAACGCTGTCTTGGCGGTCGAAAACACCCCTGTAACAGAAGCTTAATATTTACCCTTTCTTAACTTTACTTGATTAACAGATTTGTGTTGAACTTTGGCGCGGGGTTTTAAATTAAAATGGAAAATAAAAGAACAGCTTTTATTGAAAATGTTGGCACTATTGCCAAATAATATACCTATTTATGTTCGAATGATAAAAGGACCTTTTAGTTAAGGCTCGTTGTTTCATCGATAGTCAAACATACTAATCGTTAAAATGCGTTAGTTAAACTAACAATTTGTTAAAAATACAGAAGTATGTTGTTTGACAAATGGTTAAGCTAACTACAATAATAATAACAAAATACAATTCGCTATAAAACTAAACCATGCACAGACAGAGTAGTTAAACTTTGACAGCTATTGATTATTGTCAAGTGACTAATTGTTAAATTTACTATTGGTCATGTTTAACTATGTAGGTATCAAACAACGGGCCCTTAGTCAAGAGCAGGTTACTTGGCAAGAAAACCTTGATAGAATGTGGAAAATGTACATAGTCATATATCATCAGCAGAAATGAAGACACATGGGACCCTCATTACTTATAAAAAACATGTAATACCTTTTGGCTTACGTTTTGGGCAAACTTTCCATTTTTCATCCTCCCGCGTGAACTTAGAAAATGCCTTTTGAATAGTTACGTCGGTCGTCAGAAATATTTGCCTGCCTACTTTAAAGTAATCAAACATTTTGGTATTGTAATCGTGATTGTGTGTATATTTACAAAACTCTTTTATTGTTTAGAGAATGAACCTATACCTAAACAAAATTTACTTCATATGGGAGTAAAGTTAATTTTGTTTATAGGTCAACAACGTTCAGATCCTGAAAAATAAAATAATGAAACATTTTGTTGGAGTCGCGAGTTAAAATACTTATTTTAAGTAATTCTTTGAATTCTGTAAATAATTATGTACTTATATTTATATGGATATATTATATTATTACCTACTAAAGCTACTTATTTTATTTATATGTATACTATCTAGCTGTGCCCACGACTTCGTTCGCGTCGATGTCGGATATCAATAATGTGTCGCTTAGAGAAGGAATATTTTCACTTTTTAAGTATTTTTTTTTGCGTGGAAACCTAATTCTTTTTCAACAATAAAAGTAAGCCTAAGTTACTCCTTATAATATTAGCTATCAGCCAGCGAAAGCCCCGTCACAATCGGCCTAGCCATTTCGGAGACTAGCCGAAACAAACAGACAACAACAATAAAATAAAATAAAAAGTTGTATGTACCGTACATATGTTTGTACTTTTATATGCATTTAGTAAAAAGCTGTTATTTTGACATTACAAACAGACACTTCAATTTTAATTATTTGTATGTATAGATTGTAAGAATCTGTAGGCTCCGATATTTTTTATTAATAACTGAGTACTAGGTATAAGTAAATCTTCAGTCAAATCTCATGTAACCAATTGTATCATTTGACATAAGATTTGCCAGCAGTATTTTTTTTTTTTAAATCCTTCAAAAATCCGGCACTATTATCAAAAGCAAAGACTTAATTAGAACGAACATAATAATGTCGTCGGCACATAGGTAAGTATGGAATTGACCGATTAATTTTACTTTCAGAACAAGTTAAAGTTAGTCGTATTGAAAACTTTTCGTTTTCCATTTCACCTAATGAATTAAGTATTAAAAATGGGCCTGTCAAGGGGAATCAAAATCCGTTCATTCCATTTCGAACCGAGTTCCGATAGACAGGCAGTAATGAGAACTTCATTTCGACTCGAATTTCACTGCCAATCTTCTTCAGTGACATAAATTGTTAAAATGAACATTGAGTTTCGGATGAGGCCGTATTAATTATATTACATTTGCAAGTATATAAATAAAAAGTGAGGGATGACATGCTGAAGTTAAGGTTTTCAGTGCATTTCTTCTTTAATATTTTCATAATTTGTTTACTTTTTAAGGAAAATGTATATATTGAAATAAGTAAACATACTTAAATACTTAGAAACTCAGTACGGTATGTTGCTCGCCGTCCGTCGTCGTCATGTGATATTTGTGTCGTAAAACCATTCGAAATAATCCTATTTCGACGGACGGTTTACGGTAGATCTCTACCGTAGAACTGTATAATACCTTTGCTCGAAGCTGTCAGCCCTGTTGCTCCTGTAGCCGGAGTCATTAAGGCTGCCTTCATGGCGAAGGCTGGGGAGAGAGTCCCAGGGGGAGCGGCGCGGGCCGGGGGGCGGGGCACCACGCCACCCGTCTGAGTGGCGGTACCACGCCGCGCGGGCCGACTCACCGATGCATGAAGCGCACCGGGATGCGCTCACGAAACTGTGCATAACGTACATAATAATTGTTGAGCTGCCTTTAATACTCGTAGCTGAAATTAACGCAGGTGCTATTTTACGTTGAATACAAATTGAAATGATCCTGTAATGGGTTTGTGTTTTCATTTCCAGGAACTCAGAAACACGTGAAACGTAACCTACGTTACAAACAAAATTTCTACGTTCGAAACTAGTTTGTATACTTAATGTATGTTATCAAACTATGAACCTTTATTAAAGCCTCAACCAAATTTACGACTTACTTACTTAACTTGACTTAAGTATATTACGAACGACCTAAAACTGAACACATAGTCTATTTGTATTATAAGTAAAAGAAAAAAAAGTTACAGTAACTCTAAGAAGTAACTTTCAATCTGGTACAAATATTTGCAAAAAAATTGCATGTATCCGTTATTTTACATTGAAACAACTGAGCTCTACAAGGTAAACGTTCAGTTTTGCGTGCCTCAGATAAATGAAAAATAAACAAACCGTCCAAAGTTAAACTAATTTGAAATGGACGTATCCCGACTAGGATGGACCGACCAATGGGATTGGACGCCATTGTTCCGTGTCAGATTAACGGCTCCTAGTTTTTGATGTTGTTTTAAATTCGTAGTGTTGATACAAAATATTATAGCGTTTCGACTTTTGGATCGGAGTTTTAAAGCAAACGGTAAAAGTCTCATTTTATACAGGAGCTCAATAGAAAGGAAATATGCCAAGGCAAACAGTACGCCAACGGAACGTCTACAAAAATAATATCGCACATGAACCTTTCACAACAGCAACCAAGCAAATTAAATGACATATTATAAACAATCTTTGACAATTTCCTACTGTGGCCTTTTGCGGAAACATTCATATTGAATGAAATAAAATAAAATCCGGCTTTAATAATTTCAAGACTGGGTATTATTCTTGCAAGAAGACGTAAGGGTACTCTTTTAAATCAGGTTTGGTCATGTGTGTCACTTACATAATATTCAAATATTATGTATATTTGAATTTATAAAGCGGTGCCCGTAGATCTGGTTAAGTAGAGCTTTCACAACATGAAAACTATGCTGTATTCCTGAAGAATCCTAACAAATAGCTACGTGGATGTATTTGTTCATAGTCTGAGCAGAAAAAGGTTTAATGTAGGCAAAACGAAAACAATTTTGAAATAACAGGATCATGAATACCTTTCTTTGAAGTACCGTAGTTTTCAAACCAGTAGGTACAGGTATTTTCTAAATACGTAGGCAGGGAAGGATATAAATATGATATACCTTTTTCACTTACGTCTTTTATACTGGCACGGGGGATTCTTTTACCTAATCAATCACTGTGCTCGAGACCAAAGAAAAAATACTGTAACGAATTTTTTCAAGCACTTTATTAAACATCGCTCTCGCAACAAAGCAAAATACCTTCATGTAATTTGCAAAACATCTTCAACGTTTCCGTCATTCAATAATCTAATAAGATCCGACTTGCCAACCTTAATATCCTTACAGACCTCGAGGAACAGGATTATAGATCGTGAAATTGTGTAATATTATCATAAGCATCATAAATTATTGTCGGCCCTTTAGTATTACAAAAATTGCTTGGTTCGCGAATAGCTAATTCTGTCCCAAGAGTATACCCTGGAGCATACGTGACTCAGGAAAAACGATAACTACGACAATAACTGAGTCGCGCGATCGATACGAGCTAACCCTACTTACACGACAATGGGTCTTGTGGGACGAAATATCAACATGCCTTTACCGAAATAACATATGTTACCTAATGTAATTGATAAAAGTGTACGCGACTTTTTGGTCGTCCGAAAGGGATTAGCGGCTACTTACTGTATGCAGTATTATTAATATGATAGGTTGTAAGTCTAGGGATTGAAAATTATATTCGAATTATAAGATTTTCTTTTCAGAATTTGAATTCAGTGGCAAATCACTACAACAATAAGACAAGTAGAAGTAGAGCTAAATAGATATAGAGGAAGCGTAGCTATAGTTTTACTGACTAGGAGTTGACAGAAAATAAGCATACTTAACTTTCCCACAGTGTCATTGTCATTAAGTAGACTACATAATTAAAAAATCTATGAGACACTATTACGAACTATCTAAATGAAATCAAATTCAGAATATATTTTTTGTATTAGTATTTGGAAGTAATTCATAAACTTAAAAAAAAAAAACATTTCTATGAACGGTGACTGCCCGAAGTGCGTTCAACCTTACTATTTCTTCGCCAGACAAAATATAGGCGTGTTGGTAAATAAATCAATTGCCTACGAGTACGCCTGCTGGCAGATGAATTACTAGAAAGGTCAAATTGCCATCCTACAAATTGGACTTTGTTTTTACAACGAAACCCACTCTCCCCCCCCCCCCCCCTTCCCTTTGTTTTGACGGCTACCAGTCGGTATGCATTTAAGCGGAAATTGCGGAGTTATTTTCAAAATAAATAGCGTAGAGTCATCTCAATTACCTCCTTCCCTTTTTGTGTATATATATAGTATATGTATAATGTAGATATATATTATAGTAAATATGTATGTATGTGTATTATAAGTTTATATTCTGTTTAGGTACTTGTATACCTATTTTATTTATAAATACTTATGTTATCTTTTTAATATTTTTTTATTGTTATTAGTAACGTCTGTTATACAGAGCACCTGCTATCTTATCTCTTCACCACCCTTGGTTGATTGGTAGAGAATGCCTAAGGCATTAAGTCCGCCTTTGTATACTATTGTGTGCGAGAAGTTTTAATAAATAAATAAATAAATAAACCCTTTTACTGTTATTATTACAGATACTATTTAAAATAAATCAAGAACTCAAATGTTTAATAGTTTAATACTCTCAATTTTATATACAAAAGAAAGAAAGAAAGAAAGAAAATACGTTTATTTGCGGTAAACATGACGCAAAGAAAAAACACACAAATACAAAAAAATGAAACGAGTTGGGGGAAAATATGCGTCACATCCACGCAAAACGGCAATCGCTCAGCATAATGCTACGACCCTATGCGAGACAGAGCCCCAGCGCTGGTTTTCAGCGATAGCCGGCGTTGACGTGATGACGTCAAAATCAGGCCCCTACCTACCTACCTACCTACCTACCTACCTACCTACCTACCTACCTACCTACCTACCTACCTACCTACCTAGCCTACCTACCTAGGATAGTTATCTCAGTTCCATTAAAAGTATCTAGAAGTATTATTTTGGCCATCTATTTTTGTGTGAAAGAGTGAAAGGGAAGCCCGACACGCCGAATTCAGTAAGCTGACCACTTTGTAAGAGATATTTTTCCTCGCGCTAACTATTGTTATTTTTCAAATAAAGCCCTTTACTAAGTGGTTGAGCGAGGGATGAATCGAAATCGTTATCTCTGTAAATGTATTGTAAACACGAAGGTACAATTTCGTATACCGATTAGGGGGATTCCTTGTATTCTACTGAGCGTCTGAGCATTATTGTTTTCGGAATGAATCTCCTTAATCCGTTTAGATACCTCAATGCTTATGAGGACATATTACTGAACCTCAGTGAAGGCTTTATTGTTACACTGCGTTTTCTACATTGCTAGGCGAACACAACACTCTCGAGAAATATTAGCTTCTCTACTATGATTTTGCAGTACTAGGTACCAGTTAGCAATTTTTACAATGGTTGAATGATGAATGCTGCCTTACAAAATATGTTTACGCATTACTATCTACGTGTACTGAAGGTTCTTGAAAATAATAAATTGATGATTATTGTTATTGATAAAAAAAAAAAACATTTTTGTTATTTTGATTTGATTTGATTTTTTGATTTTGTGACGGGTCTGGCTCTGATATATCGCGCTTGCTATTTTTATCCGGGAAATGGAAAATACAATAGGTACTACTTTATTTTTTCCGGATTAAACTAACAAGTGGATAAATCGTAAAGTTTTAATAAGTAGATATACCGGAACCTAACTTAAGAACAATAGAATTTCGGTGGTAAATATATTTCAGCTTATTTGAATTATTTAAAGCGAAGTTTTTTAATGACATGAGTTCATGTTTGATTCGAAAATGTATACAATTCAATTATGAGGTGTTAATTGAATTGCTACTTTGAACTGCGAATATTGTAATGATTTAAGAACACATAGGTACTAACTCTGTATGTGCAGCTAACTTATTGTATGGCGTCTAAATATCGGAAGTAGAGGTCATAACTCGAGCGAGAAAAAGTCGGAGACCGACTTTTCATACATGTGAGTACCTACTTACTTTGTTGGAAAATCGAGAAATTTCCGACATTCTGCATCTTAGACCTAGCTTTTATACTTATTTTGGGTATAATACTCAAAGAGATTTAAGATACCTATTATATGTTGAGTGACTATCAGAAGAAATGTCATAGAAAATCTGTAATCCCATTCTCAGTAAGTGGCCTCACTGAGACATGGGATGATAGTTTTTCTAATGTAATACAGCAAAATTACATAATTGCCAAGTTTGGCAAGTTACACTTTTACCACCCTTTCATCCTTTAAATAATAAATACATTTATTTCTGTAAGTATGTTTGTACAAACACTTTTGCACGGCAATCATATTTTAAAAACAGATATACTACTATATAAGGTCGGCGTTTCCTATCTGACAACTCTGAGAAGAGAGGCCGAAACAAACTCAGAGGCCACAGTTTCTTTTAAAGTCCAGACATAATCTTGGGCAGATCATGTAAAGACCATGTAGATTGGTGTCTGAGATGGTATTTTGAGGAATGAACCACACAGATTAAGTGGACCTGTCCATTCAGTGCACGCATTTGTCAGTAATCGTGCAGCTCAACTCAGAACTTAAGGAGCTCAACGATTCGACAAACAATACCAAAACCTTTGATTCCCGACCGTCAGATTGTTAGACACATCTAAGAAAATTATTTATTATATCTAATAACTTGGTTAAATTATAAAAACACTTTCGAAAATATACCGTAATTTAAGTCCAGTCGTTTTATCAGTGCTACTGTATTTGCAATATCACAATGTGCAACTCGGCATAGTTTGCGAGAATAAATTTCTTTTAGCAAGTAACCCTGCCACGTACCGCGTATGACAAGAGCCAAATAACTAGACTGAGGGAAGATTAACCAGTTGGTTATTGCAAGTAGATTACGATGTTGTTCGTTTTGTTCCGTCAATTTTGTAAGTACCTATATTTAGATGTGTTTGTTAATATTAGATATCATTATTATGAAAACAACATAAATATTTTTATGTTATCGAATAGGAAAATCGGGTGCTCTTTTTGAATACTCTTTACGGCCGCCAATTTGAGAACGGCTTATTATAAAGCTAAAACCGGATTTTGCAGAATGAAGTTAATTTTGTTTAATTTGGAGGTAGTTTTGAATAGTCTCTCGTAAACATAGGTATATATGTGATAGGCGTACAAGTTGATTGCATACTGACACGCTCTTTCCGTTGTAATTTTTTTTCAGCTTTAAGCCTATACACAAAACCTCCCTGACAGGGATGACAAAGCTCATGCAATGGAATTCCGTAAAAGCGTTTTTCGCACTAACGCGTATGTGCAATAGAGGATCGGTTGTCACATGCAAGCCTTGTGCATTTGTTTCCAAAAATCAAATTTTATCTTTGTCCGTTTCCAATGAATTCATTTAAAATTTTAATTCATTAAATTCATCAATTTGTGAAAAAACTTAATTAACCTATTTTACGAGTAATCCTCAATACGCGGATGGTTCAACTGAATACTACTTCAATTATTCGAGACTACTTTTGAACGTTTCATAATAAATTGGCCAATTAATTAATTCACCGAATACATCATCAAATATTGTTTCTCTTACGTAATAACATGAAATAAATATTAAATTTTTACTCATTAAACTAAATACACTCATTTGCATTTTTGGGTAAATTGCACCTAATTAGTTTTATAGGTAGTTTTTAAGTACATAAGTTACATGGCTTAGTTACTGATTTGTCGCTTGTCACCATCAGTTTCACTGCCTAGGCAGTACCAATGTTTCACCACTTAACTTTTATTCGTTTGCATACGTAAGGAGTTTAAGTGAATTGTTTCACACTACATTATTTATGTGAATATCAGTATTAGCCCTAATATAACTTGCAGTAAAATAATAATTATGGCCGGTTTAATCATAGAGAATAATACAATTTTACAATGTCATTTAACGATGTCTTATTTAATGGAAAAAAACACATCCACGCGTTTTTGGCTTCTTCACTAGAAAAATCAATCACCAATCCGTTTTGATGATGACAATTAAAAAAAATCATGATCATTTCAGAGCGGTCATTGTGAACATGTAATACTGGATGTAGGTATCTGGGTCATTGGCCAATATGATAAATCGAACAAAAATACCGCCACTATACATTCTGGTTCATTTTAGTTCTTCACATCGCAAAATATGGAAAAGTGAGGGAAGCTATTTTAGGGATAACAAAATGCGTTCCGGCCATTTTTGAATCCTTATTCGCCCTAAAATCTACGTAAATCAACAACAATGTTTTAACCGCATTGAAATGGGTAAAAGCTTTCCATAGCCATTTTGACATAGATAAGCTATTACTAATTAGTAATATTCTGATTTTATAAATGCTCTGAAAATTTATTAAATACAGTTCAATAACCCTAATACATTTCCGGTAGTCTGTACAAATGCATCTGTAATGCATTAAACATATTAATTCATCCAATTAATTTTGTAACCAACATTTTGTTTTGTATTATTATCTTTGTAACGCAGGCAATTCATTAGTGGATAACTGTTTGTACTAACCTATAATTGAATGCAATTGAATTAATGTAGTTTTGCTATTGAACATAGGGATACCGATACCACTATTTATATTGATTGCGGTTTCACTCACGCTTGTGTCATCAGAACATGCATGAGTCATTCAGTTCTCAAATATTAATCTGTTAACAAATTAAGGTTCCATTTGACTTTAATATCGATGACCGCAAAGTATATAATTATGGTTATCTACAAAATCATGATTTTACTGGAGAGCGTTTTGAACTCGAAACTGTTATAATTCATAGAAGAACCAAACTATCTACTTCTATTTTATAGCATTTAGTTAATACATAGGATAGAATATTACAAAGGAAATGATTAAGGCCAATTACTGTAACATTTTTTTTTCCAAAATACGGTTGATGTCCTACTTCGTACAAAAAGTAAATGAGTTAACTGCCATAATCCGCTTCTACGCGGGATTTTCTAATTGCTGAAGAATATTTTATTTTAAATTAAAACAGATAATAGTGTTCTATTGTCTTTTACATTGTTGATTGCTATAATAAATAAAGATATGTGATAATTTTCCTTATTTACCTATTATTTGTAACGCCGACGTGACTTATTATTGTTGTTGCACTAAAATAACACAATTTAAAAAAAAAACAACATTAATAAGGGAGCTATGTGACTAATATCTTTGTTTACAACAGGTGAATGTGCCGATTGTCCGACGTATACGTACACGGACTAATGGTATATTTCACACAATTACCGATATGATTTCATATAGCTATAAATCTACGTTTAAGTCAATTGTACCCTTATCTCGTTATCTCATTTTATATATTTTATAGTCAGCAATGTTAAGTTGAACATAAAAAAAGAATACCTAAGGGATATAACTTTTACAATAACTTTATAATTTACATACCTAACTAAGTAGAGAATTTGCATACAGCCGTTTAGTTGCATGCTATGAAACTAATTGATGTGGTCTTGCTGGTAATTTTGATAAGAATATTAGCATAAGATAGCAATAAAGTTGCAAGTTCTATGAATGATATATGGTTAAGACCCAGCGCGCAATAATAAGGGTAAGGACACTAACATACCCTTGCAGGTAGGTAGGTAAGGCGCACTGGAATGGTGGGCATGGAGGTGATTTGATTTGATAAAGATTCAACTGAAATGTGTGGTGTGGTCATATACAGCTCATGGATATCAGTAGACTACCTAAAACCGGTTTCTACTCAGAGCTCGCCCAAGGAAAACGTGCAAAGGCGGGCAATGCCTACGCTTCAAAGCCGTTCTCAAACGTCACCTTATGACTTGTGGCCTTTGATCGGTAGCAATGGTTTGCCCGAAACCGAGAAAGGTGCCTTAAATCTACAAAGCAACTGAATGCTTTGACGCGTCTTGAAGAAGCGCTAAATCCGCAAAAGTCACCGAAAGAAAGCCTTCATATACAACATATACAACGATGCTGATCAGCTTCTCTGTAATTTTCCCCCAACCCAACCCAATTGCTATATATAGTCAACAGAGAGCTCCCGAAAGGAAAGGAAAGAAAAGTGTGTGGGTCGCTGTCGCTGGATACGGTGAGAAGGACTATACCTACTATTTTATTTGTACTCGTAGGTACAAGTTTATATTGGGACATGGTTTTATTGCGTTTATATCTATATTATAGCATGTAATGTTTTTTTTTCAGTTAGTTTTAATCATGATCTGGCAGTTTGAGTAATTTATGCGGCCTACCTAAATGTCCTTTCTTTGGTATTTTTCGTCGAATCGTTGAGTTCCTGAAGTTCTGACTTGAGCTACATGAGTACTGACAAATGCGTGCACTGACTGGAAAACCAAAAACCTTTTCAGACATCAATCTACATGGTCTTCACATGATCTGACCAAGCTTACATCTGGATTTTAAAAGAGATCGTGACCTCCGAGTTTGTTTCGGCCTTTCTTCTTACAGTAGTCAGACAGGAAACGCCGACCTCATCTAGTTTAAAAAATATCATTGACGTGTAAAAGTGTTTGAACAAACTTACTTACAAAAATAAAATCATTTATCATTTACAACAATTACCTATCTACCTCGCTGGAAGTAACCCAAAATAACTAAGTTTGCATATTATAACAATAAAATGAACTCAACATTCTAGTTTATCTATCTATTCTTGTAGGTTCTTATTGCTGTCAAAGTATTTCTAGGAGTTAAGTTTGGAATAAGTAAACACGTTAAGTTTAAAATAGGTTAAGTTGGATTAAGTTTAAGATTGATCCAATTTTACTGGGCCCCGCCCTAAACTAAATTAGGATGTCTTCACTTTCACTTGGCAAATGTAAGTCATGACTTGTGTGGTCTGAAAAGATTGGGTGACTTAATGTAAGCACTAATTAAAATCAATATTGCAAAATATTCTGAGCATTGATTTAAAAATAAAGTGAAATTGTTACCGGAAAGTTGCAAAATCTTTTGATGTTTAATGTAATCAGATAAATTTCCTTAAAAAAATTGTTTGCTGTTTTATAGTAGCAAATAATTAATTTTACGAAGTAACATTGCACCTGCCAAAAATAAACGCTGAAAATTTTGAGCCAGTTACATAACTTATTATAATCAGTATTAATTATATCAATTTACCTATTGCTTCATTAGTTCTGTACCTAATTTGACAAAATAACACTTATAATTTGGTGAAGTAGGTTTAGTTAGATATTCAAATGATAAATGTTGGGCACTCTAAACCTTCCATATTTAAGTGACTAACCAAAGTTTTACACCACTTGTAAATACAGCTGGGTTAAATAAAGTAACACTAGGCTTGAAACAAACGCTTCGAGTCTAAAGTTAATTGAGATGGCAGTCATTACAGTATCATTCGAAAAATCTTTCATTACAACCCGATTTAGGGTCAGGCCTTAATTTTTTGTTTTATAAAAGCTCTTTTATTATTAAGTGGTATAATACCTTTCTACCCGACTGCGGGGATGACCAAAATGAGAGTGATGTTTTTTGAAATTGTATAGCTACTTACCTTGATTGGTGATCGCTTAGATATCCTTGATCACGATCTCGAATCCTGTCCCTGAAACAAACGAAACGAAGTGTTATTTTCACGATCTATATTTAACTAGTGAAAATTAGTGGAAAAGCTATTGGTTGCTATCCGTAAAGCTGCTAAAGAATGGAGATTTTCCTATATTTCTAAAGCACAAACTTATCGAAACGTTCGCCTATGCTATCTCATTTCGTCTTGCTGACTATCCTAACTCAATGTTTACCAAAGGGCGATCAGAGGTAGTGTTCTTGATGTTTTGCTCACAAAACTCAACAGAAACACCGTTATACGACAGTCTACGAGAAGCAACGTTGGTGAGGCCAGAAGAGTCTGTCGAGCTGAATTGGAATAAGGTTTTTAGAGAATACTGGCCAGTTTGTGGAAGAATCATTACAGGTTAAAAATAACAGCTATCATGTTAATGTAGGACAAGGTAGACATTTGGACAAACTTGTACCTTTATACAGAACGAAAAAAAAACAATTTAAACCATATTGATTTGTTTTTGGTGCCTTAAAGCCTTAATAAGTTGTTTTTGTTTTGTAGAGAAGATCTTGGTGGTTCTATTATAGAACCACCAAGATTTTCTCAATAGAACTTCGATATAGCGTGTTAGCCCCTCGTCATGCCGAGTAAACGTTGTTTACCCTAAACCACCCTGACAAATGATAAAACAACAGGCTTATTATTTCTATTAATAATTGCCTACTTGATTTATGGATTAGAAAACGAAATATCTATAGATATTTTTATGGTTCACACCGTGTATCTTCTCGTTACTCTAGTCGATTATTGAGACTGTATGGCATAAATAGTCTTTATGGCCCGCACAGACAGAAAAGCAATTAAAATTATGGAGCATTTTTGTAAGGTTGCCCAGAACAATGTGTCAGTTGGTATGAGTAAAGCATTGCTTACAAATTTAAGGCGGAACCTTCAGGGTAGCCCGCGAAATTCAATTTATCTTACGTTTTTTGCAATTTGCAGGTCACTGTCAGGTTGTATTTTGATTAAAATATGATTCACGACCGTAACAAGTATGGCTTTATAGTATTATAATCATTAGAATCAGCAATACATCTATTTCATGAAATCATGACATTTGCGGGCAATTCTAACTTAAGGAGTTGTATTGCTGATTCTAATGATGATAATTCTGTAAAGCCATATTTGATATAGTCGTGAATCACATTTAGATCACCATACAACCTGGAACTGACCTGCTAATTGCAAAAACGTAAGAAAATTTTAATTTCGCGGGCTACCTTGGCGCATGCCCCTTAATCACATACCTATTAGTACGTATTTCAAAGACTTCTTGTTTTGCGTTTATGTGCTTATTTTTACCAATAGCAATTTAAGTTTAAATGTGGGAAAATACAATATTCTTATTTTTCGAGCAGTTTTTGCTGTTGCGCTTATTCTGTTATGCACTTTTTCATATATTCATTATATTACTCGTAGTTCTACAAACCTGGAGTTGTGATCACTCAAGTAACCCCGCTCTCGCTCCCGCTCACGCTCGCGCATCAGCTCATTGCGATCACTGAAAATATAACAATGATTAAAAATCTTTGCATTTTGCAAATTCATTAATACTGATTTAATAGCGGGAAAGTTATTGTCGTTTTTTTTCATGTTAAGGCCATCGTTCTACATTGCCAGTAATTTACAATGAGTAAATAGGCAGAAGTAGAAGAACAAAGAATTTTAAATCCATCGTTTAACCTACGAGGAGTTCCAAAATAAATTTAGATAATTTTGGCTGATTTTACAATACCCACAGAAATCAATATTGCGGTTTGAACGCATTTTTATTAGGTCGGGGCAAATGTTATTTCATATTTCAGGTATATACAAATTCAAGACTAAGAGCTAGCGTGGCTCCAAAATATCGAGCTTTTTTTGTATACCTAGACTTTTTCAAACGGGAAGGTCAAAACTGATTTGTGGTCAACCCTCTTCAGCTATGTCGTAATTACTAATATGCTATAACTTCCTCCACTTTTAAAAAAATGGCATCGGTTTTATTCGTATCAGGGCGAACAGAGCGAGCTGCATCTTGGACATCAAAATTCCCGGACTGAAAACGCTTGAACCAACTTTGTGCTACTCTTTCTGACAGTGCGCTAAGTCCGTTTATGTCACATATTTTTTTCGAAGTTTGTGTCGCATTTTTACTTTTTTTGTAATAAAACTTCTAAATGTATCGAATTTCTTCATTAGATTTCACTCACTTTGGCGGACAGAAAAACAATTGAAAAAAGGCGGGAATTTCTTTAACTTTTTTTTTTAAATGTCCTCTATTCAATGGCATTAAAACTAGCAAGATACAAATAGTACAGCCAAAGAGATTTCACTACAACTTTATACCTCTATTACGAAAAAGCTTTTTCCCCAACCTATTATTTTTGTAGGAAATGTGTCAAACTGTCAAATTATTCTTCAGATAAAATCATGGAATTAGTATGTACTATATAGATTTATTTCAGCTTCTTGGATAAAAGTTATCCGACGCTTGAAAAGTCAACACTTACGTAAGAATAATCGAATTTCGCGGGCTACCTTGACGATTTCGCCTTAACATAGGTATCCCAAGGTTTTTCTACAGGTGTAAAAATGAGCTAGCTGATATTTGAATATCGCTTAATATTACCCGACTAGGGGTTAACCCATAAAGCAGTTGATCATCTCTATAATGTGTAACTGAATTAATGCACATTATGAAAGTAATTGTTCAGAATCGTTAACTGAATTAATTTCTGTTATTTTTAATATAACTAATTTATTTATCCAAAAATAATTTAAACTACGTAAGTTACAGTCACACTTTCACTGTACAGTCAACACAAACCAAAATAGACGAAGTACTTACTAGACCCTTATACGTGTGTGACTATGTGCGTGCGTAGATTTGTAATATGACCACAGTTTTCTCCCATAATCAGTATAACTAATTTAATAAATAAACAATGTTTTACACATAATAGTAAACATTCATTGTATGTATTATGATTAAAACATAATATTCTAATTGGAGTGTTTGGTGGTGTGCGTTAATTCTGGGACATGTTGTATAACAAATGTAGGTTCCTGCTTATTTTACGTCAAGCTAAAGGTAGGAAATAATATAAACCTATAGTATCCGTCTCGGTCAGACCTCGCGCTATGCTGTCTCTCGACGCCAAGGCGATGTGGCAGCGGTAATGTTGAAGATCGGCTGCCTCCTCCCGAACACTGTGACGCTGCTTCTTTCCGGACATCAAGATTCATTCATTAGTAAAAATTACATTCCCAATTTAAAAAAATTAAAGCACACACATTTCATATAAAACCTGTTTTCTACTCAAATAAGTAATAATAATTCTGTTCCATTGGTCGTGCAGCCGTTTAAATTTAAAAAAAATGGTTTCTTTTCAGTGCTTTTCTGGCCTCGGTACAATTTTTACTCATGTTGCAACCAGTTAGAAAACTTTTTTTTATGTTGCAACCTATTGAATGATTTTTTTTTATTGCCAAATGTGCAGAACGGTATTTAGCATTTATTAAATAACGAGTATCACTTTATTGTATGTACGTATGTTTTTATGATTTCGATGTTTTTATTTCCTAATTTTGGCTTCTTTCTTCCAGCTAATTTTATACATTATGTAGATATAAAAAATACTCATATTAAATAATTAAAAACATTTTGTTGGCAATATATAAACATTCTGGATGTAGGTAGTTGGATGTTTTGCAACAACCGCGCACAGTTAACTATATTGGCAAATAGAAGCTTGCATAAAGCATAAATATACATTATACTTATTACCTATTAACGTCATAATTGTATACAGAGGGCTGTATGTTTTATTTTTTTGCTATAATGTTAAAGTTGTAGTACCGTAAGTAAACAATAAGTTTTCGTTGTATTTAACATAGGACTGCATTTTCTTACAGGAACATATGACTGATTTGTATAATCAGTAGATACTGTGAGAGGTGTTACTAATATGTACATTCAAGAAAACAGATAGGTACACAGGCAGAAAAGAAATGCGGGGCAGTCTTTGGGGACTGCCGATAGAAGTGAAAACTAAGTAACCTGTGAATTGTACTCGTATCGTCGAAGCGTGCGGTGACGATGACGCGAGTTTCACGCTTTTTGTTCACCCAAAAAGTACACATATATACACAGTATACATATAGCTCATGGAAAGCGTTGAGTGTCGATGACGCGAGGTCTATGATTTTTGTTCACCCAAAAAGTGCTCAACGCGCCTAAAGAAGTTTTCACTTCAAAAATTCCAGTACGTTGTCCATATTCACTATTATTGCGTCTGTAACAACTTTTTAAACAATGCGTACCCTAAGGTATGTTCATGGATACTACAAGCTCACATTAGGACACATTTGAAGAGGAATGATGATGATAAGGACTTGACTACCTGCTCAGCATACGCACTTTAATATTTCAAAGTACCTACCTACTTGGATGTTAGCTGCCTGTATACGTACCTATCTCTTTGTTTGTCTGACTACACAAATGATACGTGGTTACTTGAACATCTACGTGGATGTAAAATATAATTATGGGCTTAAGATACAGTGTGTGTTTTTCAGATAATTATCCTATGGAGCAAATCAATCAATTAAGTTATTCATAAATAACTTCTTATAATTTGTATGAGGTGCTTAGAATAACGTTTGATTGGTTCAACCCATAGCTGGCTAAATATATTTAAAGTATGTGAAAAATATAGGTATGTGAGTAACATGCTATTCCTTTTACAAGAACAAAATGAAATGTTCATGGTAAAAAGAAAACAAACAAAACAATTAACGGGTTAGGTTAATAGAATACATAGTTATTAACATTCCAACATAGGTACATATTGCATAGATACACACGATAATGCAATGATACCAATCATACAATAAATAAACAATTTTTATCACCTCTGTCCCTTAACGCTGCCTCCTTAAGGTGTCTCAAAGACTGTAGGATTGATTCTTGGGTCGGTCCTCAACAAAACAAAAACAGGGTTCAAATTAAATACAAACAAAGTTAAATCGTGTGCAGTATATTATGTTGTAAAAATATGTATTTTAATATTAATGTCAGATTTATCAAAGTTGCATGCTATTAGTTTTTAAATTTTAAAAGTGTCAAAAAGCCAAAGTTTTGTAATTGTAAAATTCTTGTTTACTTGTTGTATTATACTTACGTCGTCTCGGTGGGTAAGGACTTCGTTGATTGGAAGATGACACGTTGTCGTTGTATTCTAAGTCAAAATAATTATATCCGTTAGTGTATGTTTTATTATGGTTCTCTTTCTTCACTGAATGTCTCCAGAAGTTGAAGTGAACCAGAGTAAAACTAAAGTTATGACGAACTGCATACAAACAACAATAAAGCTAAACTCTACATCCCTTGGAGGAGACACCCTGGGCGTCGGGAGTCGATAGCCGACTCCCGGCCACCGTAGACGCGGGCTTGCGGACGGCGAGCATTGGGCAGCTTGCCGTCCGGTAAGGACCAGGTCCGGGTCGACGGCGCGTTGTGTGCCACGCCCGCCTCAAAGAGATGTCAGCATAAATGATGGGGTCCGATAGGGCCGATGCCTGCCGGGGTCGCGGATTGTTCGAAAGAGTTACCGTGGCCCTGGCGCACAGGCAACTGAAGGAACACGGGTGGGTCTTAGTCAGTAAGAGTCTGACACGCCCTTCCGCTCCGCCCAGAGCGGGAGAGGTCGTTCAAAGATTTCCCACCCAAAAAAAAAAAACCCCTTGGGTGGGTCAACGAATATGTTTAGGTATCTGGGATACTTAATTTCTATCAAAGACTGCACGAAATTGAAAATAGATAGAAGAGTAAAGAACATGGAGTAAGTACCTACTGGGCTATGAAAGAAATCTTCAAGAGTACACTTGCTACTAACTTAAAAACAAGAGCTATGGAGATTTGCTTGATTTGCAAAAATCTCTACAAAAATTAAGTGTTTGCCAGAGAGCAATAGAGAGAAGCTATATGGTCAAAAACTAAGAGATAGAGCCAGAAACAGCTCAATACGAAACCAAGGCTAACGTAATTAAACGAACACTTACACTAAAATGGAAATGGGGTGGACAAACAAAGAGTTAACGATGATAGATGGAAGAAAACCATAACAAACTGGTATCCTTACATCCTATCAACAAAAAGCGAAGACGTGGTAGATCCAAGAAGAGATGAAATAACGACATATCAGGCTTAATAGGAAAAATATGGAGTAGAGTAGCTAGAGATAGAACAAGACGGAGACAGATGGGGGAGACTTTTACTGCACTAGGCGGTCCTTATAATGGAATAACAAATTAAATTAAAGTTCACAAATAAATACTACTAACTATTATGAATATATGTACTAACAATGATTGCTATTCATTTAATGTATAATTTATTCGATAGTACAATTAATTTATATCTGACGGTTTTCTTCACTCTTAAACTAATATTAATTCAAAGGAGATTGGGCGAATCTACCCTGAAGCCGAGTAGCATTAAGATACATACCAATGCAGGAGAGATCTCATCAAGAAGAATAATTCTTATTATGACGACTACTCTTGATTGATAATATGTGCGTAAGGAGCTACAGAGCTCTTAATGTGAGTAATTATGTATTATTGAAACTCTGATATTTCGTCAATTAATTAACTTTCCTGTGCCTTGCAAACAGAATCTTTTAAGCCTATCAACGGACATTTTAAAACATTGGCCTCCTAGATAACAGAGAAACAGGAACGGAACAATGTTTTTAAGAGTCGGTTAGCTGGACAGATTAGGGCTTGCGCACACTGGCAGCACGGCATAGCAAAGGATTATTATGCGACGAATAGATAACTTAATAGTATGAAAATAAAATTGAAATTTCAATGAGAATGCCTAAGGACGTCGCGGTATCCTAAGGCATGCCGCGGCATTGTTGCTGTCAGAATGCGCTTACATGTAGTGATGCCGAAGGATCCTCTGTCGTGCCATACCGCCAGTGGGAGCAGGCCCTAAACTTGCCGCATCCCCCAATAGCGTTAAGATATATGCCAATACAAGGATCTCTTCAAGGGGAATATTTCGTGATGTGACGACTTCTCTTGATTGTTAGTCAGTGAGTAGCTACAGAGCTCTAAATATGAGTAAGTAAGCATTATTAAAATTTTGGTATTACGTCAATTCATTAACTTCAGTTACTTAAGTAATTATTTCTGTGCCTTGCAAACATTATCTTTTAAGCCTATGACCGGCCACCTTAAAACATGGCATCGTATACTAGTATGCCGTTATAGGAACAATGTTTCTATGAGTCGGTCGGACATAATGTTAAACTTGCCGAAACTCCCAATACCGTTAAGATATATTTAATTGAAAGATCTCGTTTAGAGTAACCTTTGTTACTGCTATAACTTGTCTGAATTATTAGTTTGTTCGGCATTAAATCGTCCTAAGTGTGAAATTCATAATTAATAATCGGCATAAGTTAAATAACTAATAAAAAGTAACTCGCGAACATCATCGTTAATATATTAACATCAAAAACATCACGCCTGAATTGCCTAAAGGTTAGGCAGACATGTGTTGTACATACATACATTTCGGCTACAGAAGTAAAAATACCTCTTTAGCCAAAATCCTCTTCAAGTCATCAAGTTATCACAAACTGTCAGATTTTCTCATTCGATTTTGAATTTAATCATTAACATTTTAAGGTTTCAAATCGTTTGGAGAAATTTTACAGTTTCGTGTAGCTTGACCTGCTGGCGACTGTACTCTAGTTTTTCATCATCATTTAGAGAATTTATTCCCGAAAGTTTATGTATATAATACATACACACATTACATACATACATTTCATTTAAATATAGCACAGAAATCTCGATGTTTTGACATGTGACCACATCATTACTAAATTGACCCGACAACACAATTAAAGCTGCTCATTTTCTTGTCATGATCGACTTGACAAATGGGGATTAAAAAGCAGCAGGGTAATTACCCTGCTGCTTTTTACACAGTCACAATTACAATGCCATTCATTTTGCATCTATAACATTTTTTTTTTTTGACTATTTTAAAACAAACCCTTACCAGATCTGATCAAATAACTTCATAACAGATGTGATCGGCCTGCCACATTTTTCGGTATTTACGTCATGATTTCTACGAAAGCTAGCTACGAAAATCCTAATATTCAGAAAAATATTCGTGAAATTCAAAGTAGCGAGAGAATGCTTAACTAAAGATTTTCCTCAACGCTACCTGGGCTTAAATCATATAACCAGAGAATTGGTGGCAAGATCTTCTATCTCCAGTCATATTTTTGGTACTCAGAAGAGGGGATTTTCTCTTTTCAGAGAAAACTCTACACCCTTCATAAATGGTATAAAATGTTTTCTAATCCTACGTACAGGCGGCTATATAATAGGATCGTATTCAGTGACTGAGTACTTCGTATGCAACAATTATTCAAAACGCATTATTATTGTATCGCTATTGGGCGCCAAGCATTCCTTAACTACGGTGCCTAAGTTGTCACCTATTTAGGTCATTAACCCCAAACTGACTAACAATTAATTGGTAAAAGTCGTGTTTGTAGCAAAGGTTCTTCTTGAAAAGTTCTTTCCATTGATGTATATCTTGTGACTATTGGGCGCCAAGAATTTCTTAAGTTCGGTGCCCAAATTGTCACATATTTTGGTCATTAAATCCAAACTGACTAACAGTTGGCAAAAGTCGTGTGTGTAGCAAAGATTCTCCGGGAAAAGTTCTTTCTATTGATGTATATCTTATTACTATTGGGGGCCAATAAGTCCTTAAGTTCGGTGCCCAAGTTGTCACCTATTTTGATCATTAACTCGGAACTGACTAACAATTGGCAAATATCGTGTTAGTAGCAAAGGTTTTCCTTAAAAAGCTCTTTCCATCGGTGTATATCTTATGGCTTCTGAGCTTCAAGGCAGAAACCCATAGTTTGGTGCTCATTCTCCTTTTCATTGGAATGAAGTTTGAAATTAATTAATTTGATTTATTCTACTAACTGTAATATATTAGTATTAAGTAAACAATAATACTACTACTACTACTAATAATATAATATTAAGTAAACAATAACTGCTTTTATTATTATTAGTGTATGTTTCGAAAATGAAAACCAAACCCTGACGACTGAAAATTAACGTAAGTAAGTAAGTAAAATTAACGTAAATACGGACTGGTGTCTGAAACCCCACGGCAAAGCGCGTATTTTGCTTACAACGATAATTATTGGTGACATCTTTGAATACTCGTAGCAAGATTTGTTGAAAACAATGATGTAATATTCTCATAACGACTTGAACTACATGGCAGTAACTAATGTCGTATTATCGAAATCATCACCGTGAGTATTTTTTTTTCAAAAAGAAAAATGTCTGTGTAGAGACAAAAATGTGATAAGTGTGAAATGTAGAGAATGGTATGAGATTATTAAATTGCGCACAACACATAATGTGCAAGCAGTAGCTGAGGTTACAGGAACTCGTACAGGGTAGAAAACCGGGTTACCAGGGGTTCCCCTGATTTGACGTCGTGTTCAATAAGGGTGGGTCCCTTATTGAACACGACGTCAAAGCAGGATTACAGCATTTTAGGAATATTAGTGGCGTGTCTTGTTTATAGAATGGAAGATAATGATGGATGAAGAACCATGTTACAAACATAGAAAGACAGACTGTTACGTTTTTTTAAATCTGACTATGCTGATACGCCAAACGTTTAGAAACACGATTTATCAATTAAATAAGCCCTTTTTTATAAAGAATAACTTACCTAAATCTTCCATGCTTTGGCTCAATAGTGCCTCAAATGTGTGCAAACTGTAGCTCTCGGCGTCCATGCCCTTTGCGAGGGTGTTCCTCAGATGCATCTCGTACTCCAGCAGCAGACGGGAAGTGGGAGAACCGGGCGCTGGCGTGGCACTCGACTGGGAAGCTTGACGAGACAAGCATGGCTTCTGATGCAAAAACAAGTCAGTCAGCAAAGTCATATTCAGTGTAAAAACGACGATGCTAACTCAAATTGCTATGACACAAATGAGTTGAGCTTCAGTTTACTTTTCAATATTTTGTTAATATGTTGGCGTGTGCTAGCTGATATGTGGGAAGCAATTTAATGTAATATTGAATTGTCAATAAAATAAATTCAATGTCATATGTCCTTTGTATAGAATAAAGTTCTTTTAACTTAACAGGCAGATGTGCTGCTGTTTTTGCACCAGTTTTTTTTTACCAGCTAAAGCACTAAGAATTTAGGAAAGGCAGGCGGTCGTTTTGGATTTATAACGTTCAAAAAGATCCTGATTCTCAAATTCATTTTAATAAAGGACTTTTGCTTTTTCATTTGAAGCAGATATTTACAAGTAATAAGGATTTACGTGAGCTTTAGCACATAAAGCTGAGTTATCAGCTACCGTGCGTAACACAACAAAACAATTTGACCATTTTTTCAGGAGATGTGTATCTCATGAAAACTTACGATGTTAAGTAAAACTAAAGTTAGTGGGAACATAATCATGTCCATGAGAACAACATTATCAGTATTGTAGTTTACCTAACTTGACCTTCTAATACTCACCGAATGATGGTGCGGCTGTCTCGAATCTCGGCGTTGACAGGGCTCTTGATCTGAGTTTCCATTTGATGAAGATGGCGTGGTGGCATAGCACTGGTTGTCGAACATCACATTATCAGACGGTGGAGACATGTCGCGCTCTCCACCACCCAGCTCCAGGTATAGGCCACGGCCAGGATAACCGCTTGGCGCTGCGCCGACCCCAACACCACGACTGTGACAAAGAAAGATGTGGTTATAGTAAATCTCGTAAATAAGAGCTTTCTGACGGAAACATTTCCTTAGCTCTTTTTGGGGAAAGCATTTCTCGTCCGTAGAGATGGGCAAGAAAAAACAAAAGCGAACTGTAAGTACTTGGTTGGTGACAAAGGCACTCATTAAGTACCTTTACCTTATGCCCGGTACAGATTGGTGAAATGTAACACAAATGAGCCCTCCAAACTTATGCATTGCAACATGATACTGCAATGACTATGCGAATTTGTGTCAATGTGTGTTTCATTTCATGTTACGTTTTACTAATCTCTACCGAGCGTTTAATCACCCTTATTTTTTGGTTCAAAGAAATTGTATTCTGTAAGACACAAAACCACAGTAGAACAATGTTTCTAAGCTAAATTATAAATACACCCATCCAATGCCTTTAGTTATATAGTAGTTACATAATAAATATTCAACTAATTGAGTCTTGAATGTATTGAATAAGTGTATTTTTTTTATAGACGAGGGTACTTTGTTGTATCTCTCGTTGCGCTCCTTGTAAAGTTTATTTTTTCCAAACTTAGTTCTAGTCTTTGGTAAAATCAGAAAACCAGCTCGGCGATTGCAGCGTTGAGTAACTTGTTTTAATTTAATAAACGATAAATTAGTTTATATCTATACTTTTGTTGAGAGCCTTACGGATATTTTTTTTATTGTAAATATTAACTGTGTTAAGTTCATTATTTTGGTTTATTTTTACTTAGGTATACAAACTTCCTAATTATTTTATTAAGGAAAACGTTTTTTTGTTACCATGAGGTGACCACGTTTATAGGCACACGGCAGCAGCAGTAACCAAAAGAAAGAAAAGAACTGAATCTGACTCATTAAACCCACTCTTCTAACCTAGCTACCGTACGTACCGCTGCGAGCTCTGCCGGCTGTTGTTGTTGACGATGTGCGAGTAGTGCCCGTGGTGCATGTGCTGCGGCTGGCGGTGGCCGTGTGAGCCGCAGGACGGCGGGCACGGGGGCGCGCCACCGTACCTCCGCCGGCCCATCTCCGGCGATGTTACTGGACTCTCCGTTGACGGCATCGGCTTCAGCATACGTTTGAGAGTGCTGGCGTCTGAAAGAAAGATGATCATTGTAAAATAAAGTTATTTTATCTACTCTCATATCGTAAAGTTCTAATTATGAAATCAAAAATAGTAAACCGTAACACTCGTGTTTTAATAACCCCTGCCATAAATTACCCCTTCTACATAATTGTATGGAGCAGCAGCGGTCCTTAGTTTAGACGTGGAGGCAAATGTGGGTTCTATTTACGACGTTTTACTTGTTTAGCTTAAGTGGATGTTTAGTGGTTAGATAATTTGACACTAAAATACTTTTTAACCCCCAACGTATTTAAACAGCATGTTATTAGTTACAGCTATACGTTCTGTGTTTCTGTCTATGGCATCGTCGCTCCCAAAGGGGTGGTCTGATTTCAATTCAGTTTTTTTTATTAGAAGGCTGGTTTAATCGAGGTGGTTCTTAGCTATGTTTCATGAAATTCTGTTAAGTCATTTTGAAGATAATCAGGTCTTTTCTGTTCTGATTGGTGTAGGGATCTCAGCCACACAAAGGTAATTTATTTCACTTTAACTCGCCCTATCGACTTGAAATTTGGTATACTATAATATTTTGATAATAATGCACACATGTGTTGAACGGGTTTTTTTTTTCAAAGTTGTGCTGAACGCTTTCCTACTCATTGTCGTTCATTTCTTATTAAATACTCATAATTAGATTAAAGCAATCTTGTCAGTTAAACTACCAGAAGGCAATTTTTCCTCGTTTTCACAAGTTGCTTGATGAAGAAAAAAATACTCACCCATATTCATGTCTTCAGTACTCTTGGACTTTGTGCGCCGCGATCCCGATGTGTTATTATTGATCACATTGTGATGATGAGCTGCATGTCTGTCCGATTCACGGGACTGAAAATTCATACAGTCCTGTTGATTTTCCAAAGAGATTATTAACATTTAATAAATTAGTACTGATTCACATCAAACGAGAAGAGTCTAATTGCTGCTTTATAAAAAATTCCTTCAGTTTTCCAGAAAATGGGTCTTTAATATTTTAGCTGTTTATTAATACGGCCACAGTACTTCTTATATAGTCGTACCATATGTATACACCCAAAAAAAAAAACAGCTCTACAATAAACGAAAAGAATATCAAATAAGTGACACGTACTGATTCATTGCCATCTCCGTAGTCGACGCTCTTGGGCATGTGCTGCAGGTGTTCTTTGCCGGAGCGTGTGGAGGTGGCCGAGGACTTGGAAGACGTGAGGGTCCCACCAGCCTGCACCCCCTCCGACTTCAGGTCTTGAGTGTGCTGGGCTTGGGCTGCAGCACCCGCACCGCCCACCTGTGTTTCTTCGTTTGTCTAATGGACAGAGGAACATGATTATTAGGCATCCTGGGGTTTTTCTAGTACTTTTTGTTGTTTTATAACTCAAGATTCTTCTAACCTTGCATCAGCATAAACTGTATAGAATTTTATTAGAATAGCTGCCTCATATTCGGTGCCCGAGACCGAATATTTGCAAAGAACTTGCTAATGACTGTTGGTTGACTACCGCCTAACGACGATGAATATCATAACTTTTTGAATATTTTCAGTTCTACAAGAAACTGACGACAAAAAGCTGCTAGTAAGTTAAAAATGAAAGACCTTTTCCTATAAAATAATAATAGGTTAACAATTTTGTAATGATCAGCTGGGTAATTGCGTAACACACTAACAGTAGGAATGGCTTTCATTTTGACAGTTCAACAACATTCGCAAAGTTACGCTATATTGCTGACCCAAAAATGGTAAGACAAGTTTACTTTGCTTTATGTCAATCGATATTATCTTACTGTATTACAACATGGGGTGGAGCGGGTAAAACAAGGTTACTAACCATCGAGAGAGCTCAGAGGGCGATCCTTAAAGTGTCTACTTTCCGCCCTTTCCTTTTTCCTACCAACCTCCTATACAAATCTTGTGAAGTATTAACAGTTCGGCAACTATTTGTAATGGGCATTGTATTAAAACAACACACAACTCTACCCTACAGCACTGAACATTCTAATAAAAGACGTAAAGATATAGTCTGCCCACAAAATACAACAAAACATGCTTTTATATCCAAATTTTACCTGTACCTCGGTCCTCTTCTATATAATAGACTAAACGCAAAAGCAAACATTTACTCCCTGAACTACACAAATTGTAAGAGAATTCTCAAGGAGGCTCTCCAAAGAATGTCTTACGAAGATACAGAGAATTTATTAACTGTGTTAAAGTAAATATGTATACTCACCTACGATAAGTATGTATCAAATTTAGAAACTAAGAGTAAGGCTATTCAGCATAAGTATAATTTATTTGTTTATTAACAACTTTTAGATTATTTATTAATTTTATGACTATTTTAGCACTATTCGCCTGAAACACAGGATTACCTAGTTCAGGCACGTGAATCTTAGGAATATAATTTACATTTAAGCAAAACTGTACAAATTTTTATACCTTGTAATTTTATGAATAAATATTATTATTATTTGTTTATTTATTTATATACTTATTTATATACATTTTTAAATATTTTTATAAAAACATAGAAAAAACATTTAAAAATATAAAAAATAGTGGTCCGCCGGTATCGGGAGCAGGGTCCAAGCTACCGGTGGTTAGGGCTCCAGAGACAGGAACCTCCTCACGATGCGAGCCGTATCGAGGAGAACTGCGTTCTGGATCAAGCCCTTGACCCAACCGCCTAACGAAAGCCTCGAGAGATGTTGATCGAGGCTTTCGGCCATCAGGCCATTCGCCGATACGACAATCGGCACAATGACAGCCGAGCTCACATTCCACATGTCAATAACCTCGTGTGCTAAGTCGAGATATTTAATTTGTTTCTCTTTCTCAGCTTTCACAAGGTTCTCGTCATGCGGAATGGTAATATCGATAATCATTGTGCGGCGCGCTAATCGATCTATCACTACTATATCAGGCTTATTGGCGACAATAGTCCTGTCAGTAATGATAGACCGATCCCAGTACAACGTAATATGGTCATTTTCGAGAACTGGGTCGGGCATATACTTGTAATACGGTACCTCAGAATCCACTAGTTTATATTTCAAAGCAAGTTGTTGGTGAATAATCCTGGCTACTTGATTATGCCTGTGCAAGTACTCGCCGTTAGCCAGACGAGAACAACCAGAGACAATATGTCTGATGGACTCACCCGGACGATGGCATGCCCGACACACGTCAACCGTCCCGTCTTTCATAATATGTCTCCGGTAGTTATTCGTCAAGATAACTTCGTCCATAATTGCACAGACGAAACCTTCGGTTTCCCCGAAAAGGTCAGCAAAACGTAGCCAGGATACGGACGCTAAGAAATCTACACCGGGCTCGTGAAGAGCCCGATAAAAGCGTCCGTGTAGCTCCTTGCTTTGCCATACCTCCTTGCGGTCATCGGTAGTAAGTACCACAGGTTTGCGCCAGTTCTCTTTAACCATGGAGAGCGGGGAGAGGCCCTTGTCCACTGCTACCACATCACGGTGCATACCCACTTCGGCTTTTAAAAAATATTCCCTGAGACTGCACACTTCGCGGTTGTGGAGGGTCTTTGCATTTAAAAAGCCTCGACCCCCGCACTTCCGCGGTATGTACAGTCTCATCACCGATGATCGTGGGTGATGCATCCGGTTTGCGGTCAGCAGTGTACGGACCCTCCTATCCAGGGCGTCGAGTTCGGTCTGAGTCCATTTGAGTATGCCGAAAGAGTACATCAATACTGGCATGACCCAACCGTTGAAGGCGCGAACCTTGTTTCCGCCTGAAAGAAGACTAATTAATACCTTCCTCAGGCGACCAAAGAATCGCTCCTTCAGCGATTGCTTCACGTCAGCAACATTGATGCCTAACGTTTCCGACATACCCAAATACTTATAGCTTTCGGATGAGGAGAGGGATCTAAGGTGTATGGAATCCGAAAGTTGAATTCCTTCGGATTCCATATTCTCACCTTGCTTTACATGCATGACTGCACATTTGTCCACACCAAATTCCATCCTGATGGCGCTACTGAAAGTTTCAGTTACCTTCAGTCGTTTCATCAGTTGCAATTTGTTGGGGGCAAAGAGTTTCAAGTCATCCATGTAGAGGAGGTGAGATATGAGCTGACCACCTCTCCTCAACCGATAACCTAGACCTGAATCCTCCAGTAGTGTACTTAGAGGATTCAGGGCTAAGCAGAACCAAAGTGGACTCAAACTGTCGCCCTGAAATATTCCCCGTTTAATCCATACAGGCTCATCATTCCCCTGGATCTGTTGACACCCTGGATAGCGAAGAACCGTCCTCCATTGCCTCATACACGACCCAAGGAAGGTGCGTAGAGTTGTATCTATCTTGTACAACTCCAGCACCCTCATGAGCCACGTATGTGGCACTGAGTCGTAGGCCTTCTTATAATCAATCCAGCATGTCGACAAATCCTTGCAGGATCTACGAACCTGTTGGCTAATGGCCATATCGATGAGGAGTAGCTCCTTAGTACCACGGGATCCGTTCCTACATCCATTTTGAGAGGCTGACATAATCGAGTTATTATCAATGTGCGTGTTAATTTTCGCTCTCAAAATGGATGTAAGAAGTTTATAGATCGTTGACAAACACGTAATCGGTCTATAATTCTTGGGATCCGTGGAACTACCTGACTTATGGAGCAGATGAGTAACGCCTGTTGTTAGAAACTGCGGAATTATTATTATTATTCATTGCGTTATTTACGTTGTTGAGCAGACAAATGTGTTGATGTTTTGTTTTGTTTTGTTTTGTTTTGAAGCAATGGATTAGCAATATCCTTCAAAATTATTCAGATTCTGATTAATAGTGTGATACGCAACTAGGGTGCTGGTATTAGATAATCTTGCATTAGTATCAATAAATGTTTGTCTTACGTTAGTGCCATGTGTTCCCACTGAAGCAGTGACAGTCTTGGGCGCAGTGGAAGTGTTAGTAGTCATGGTAGACGTCTCTTGTGACTTCGGAGGTCGTGTCGGAGGCTGCGATGCGTCAGCCTGTCGTGATGCCGCTGAAATTGAGAGGAAATACAATAAAATTGGCGTCAGACCGCTTCCATATAACAACAATGATGTTTGTGAGCAAACTGTTTTGTGTATACGAAGATTGTATTACTCATGGATCCACAAATCTGACTGACTATTTGCTACGCTTTCATGGCTTAATATTAATTTTAACTTAGATTTTAGAGAAAAATTAATGGTACTTTCATCTTTGCATGCAGATGATTTAAAAACAGCTTATCAGTGTTATTATTAAAAATGCTTAGAAAATTATGTTTTTATCGAATATACTGACGTTTAGGTGGCGGCTGGTGTGCGGGCTGCGCGTTGGCCACGTTGTCATACAGCGAGGTGGATGATGTAGCGGCAGCAACCTTCTCAGAGCGTCCAGTAGTACCAGCTGCAGTGCCTCCCTCTGTTTCGTTAGCGCGAGTCGTGGTTCGGGGCAGGGTCGATGAACCTATACCAGTTAGTATCATTAAATGGTAAAAACGAGAAGTATGGTATCGCCGCGAGCGATAACACACTTCATGTATTTTTTCCGGAGGGATATAGAGGTGAGGTGGTGTGGGGGGTCTTTGGAGTGGAGTTGTAACTACGATGATGATATGATGCTTGGTAACCGTAAAGATCAACGCACCTTATGTATGGAAATCTTATTGCAATCGCTAGTGTCCTCAGTCCCTATAATGCACAAAAATACAGTATTTGTCACGTGCGGTCACACGAGAGTATACTCCAACTGCTATCATAATACCTCTCGTGATCTGACTCCACTCTGCACGTTTCTCAAAACCTCCTTTCTCTGGAAAACCTATACCGTCCTATAGTTGGAAAATATTACATTAATATTATGTTCTCTGAGTGTGGTATAAGATAAACTCAATGTGCTGGGTGTTGCTTATTTTTCTACATACCTATTATTATTTAGTTAGTATAGCAAACGTGGTGTTCAATGCTCATGTCTTTTCTGTATGAGAAGTGGCCTTTACTCTGCAGTGGGACAATAATGAGCAATAGTATTTTTATTTTTTTCATTTCAATAGTTCAAAATATACTCACGGTAGCGAGGGTCCTGTGCTCTCAGTCGTGCGTACTGTTCTTGCGACATGCATGTGCACTGAGGCTCGCGGTAGTTCAGACTACAATCACAAAGGTGCATTCTGTGAGTAACAGAACATAGGGTCAGAGCTAAGTTTATGCAATAGTGGCGTACATCGTTGCATTGTACTAGTATGGACTCACACTTGTTCTATGCAACACAAGTTTTGCTCAGCCTTTTCACATATCCGTTGGAATCAACAAGAATATACCAGTCTTTAGGTTCAGTTTAACTAGATGTGGCTGAGTGTCAATAATTTATTGATCTTCGAGACTCAAATACAGAACAGCACTAATAATATCCTGATGTTATGTTAGTAAAACTTTATGGCGTCTGACATGTAGGCACTCGTAACTGTTGTCATAGATATTTTCATAGCTAGATGCGACGGTTTAATTAACTTGCTCGTAGATAGAAGCTGATAGTGTGTTGAGAACTGCACTCATCGCTGCATTTTTTGTGGAAATGCAGCCTAATCCATAAGTTTTTATTTATCAATCGAATTACTTTTTTGTTTACATTACCTAGATCGATTGGGGCTGGCGGGTGTAGAGAGCGGCTTCCTCTTAGCCTTGAACTTCTGCTTGTTGCCCGGCGGTTCCAACTTGAGGCTGTAGCTCGACGAAGCCTTGCGGGAGAATTTGAATGATGGTGACTATAATGATAAAAATTGATAATTGATTACAAGTAAACAAGAATCTACACTTCAGTGTTTTGTAGCTCGTTTACAAGTATATTCTATTGTTTTGTCATTATACTGACAATATTCATCAAGAAATTGAATCATTTGACTATTAAGTTTTGTTTTCAGTTATGTTTTGGTTTCTACTTTTAAGAATTCATAAATTTATGAATTTCGTGAATTTTATAAGTAAGTTATAAGTACCTACTTCTAATTAATACAACCGTATTTTTTTTTGTCAACTTACACGTATGATACTTACACAGCATTCTCTGAATTGTTTGGCATCAATGGGAGAGGTGAAGTTCAGTCCCCATGTGTCGTTAGTCATGGGGTCCTTCCAGTACACGAAGCATTCGGACGCTTGTCCGATACGAGTGCCTGGAACGAGAATTCATTGATATAATCGATGAAGTCAATCTATGGTACTAATTCTAAAGTTGTGAATATCAAGGCATGAAGACAGTGTCTTTATCTTCTCTTGAGAACAAATATGAATATCAGCAAATAGGGCCAGAGCACTTTTCAGAGCCATCATTGGTATGATTTAGTGTTATAAGTAGTAAGTTATTCGTAAAACTAAGCAATGAACTAATAGGTAAATTTTTCGATCTCTGCATAACGTAAAACCACTGTCGGGTAAAAGTTGTTTATTCAGTTGTTGTTTTCAAATTACCCCACATCGAACTGGTGTTGCATTATGTAAATAGAATTTGCCATGAATGTAAATAAAATAGCAGTTGCAACACCAGACGTAGAGTTAGCAATAAAATCAATAGTATGTCGTTGTTTTCATATTACTTTTAACGGGTTCAGCAACAGTTTTAATAATGTAAGCTTGTGAAGGTAGTAATGTATCGGACGTCGGTACGTGTTGGTGAATTCGGTCGATTACTCGTCTAACTATCCAGTATAAATTTAAAACTAGGTTAGAGCCGCTCTCGTCGTGTCTGCCCAATTGCCCCAGTAAAATGTAGGTGTTGCACTGTCAGTGATCTCCAAGTTTGTTACAAAACTGTTTATTTCGGGAACTATTTTTGACGTCCGTAATGTATGATGATGTATGTCAGTCATAAATATGGCGTTTAAACGGTATAGTGTAGTGAGGATGATGTTGAAGCCAATTATGTAGCTTTTACTACAGGTTTTCATTTTAAATATGCATTATTACGTCTTTAAACATTAAGATTGATTATTATTTCCATATAAGTAATTTAATTTAATACTAGTTCATCACCTGAAACCTAATGTTAATTTTATACTTTTAATATGATTGCCAAATCTTCAGAGCTCAAGCAAGCATCATTTTTGTGTTGACCCTACTAGTGTTATGGATTAATAACTTGGAGCTAACATTATGACCCGGACAGCTGTAACGTCCCACTGCTCACATTCAAACCGTTCAGTAGGCGGCCAGCCTACACCTCATATTATTTGTAGCCCACAATTTGTATCAATATATCAGTCAGGAGATTTATGTCGATATTACATTAGTACGACTATTTTTAGCTGACTGTTATAAAGAAAAGAACATCAGTATTGGCGTTGGTTAACATATTATTATTAAATTATGTGAAACAAATTACAAAGATACCTACTGTCTAGAACAAAAACGCGAAAATCCAAAAAGAACGTGTAATTAGGAAAAATCTATGCCTTGCCACTGTTGGAATCTAAAACACTTATCCTTCGTTATGTATGTGCTACTAAAAATCGATATACTATTAATATATATACTGTTATATAACATAATATCTAAATACTTATTAATAATAAAGCTGAAGAGTTTATTTGTTTGTTTGTCTGGAACTAACAGTCGGATTTGAAAAAATATTTTTGCATTTGATAGCGCAATTCTTGAGGAAGGCTATAGGCTACTTAACATCACGCTACGGCCTTTAGGAGCCGAGCAAAAAGAAAAAAGTCAGAAAGAACGCTAAATGAAAACGAAGTATCTAACTGGACACATCTATAGGATTTATTTTATGTCAAAACAAGAAATTATAAGATTGCACCGTATTACGGATATTTTTACCCTGGCTTTGTTTTAGGAGTCACTTCAGTACTAACTAAATGTTTTCTCAACAAAGTTGTTATAGATTTGGAGATGGTTTGTTATGGTAGTACGTATCTGGCCATATTTACTTATCAGCAAAGGGAAGTTTATTTATAAACATACCAGGTTGCAATAGTCTGACATCGAGGATCTTGTCGACCTGCGAGTTGTAGGCGGTGATGTGGAACACGCACTCGGGCGAGTCCTGGATGCAGGTAATGTTGACGGGCACCAGGTCCTCGGACACCTGCTGCCACTTCACCGTGCCTGCACCGCTCGCAGACACGTGGAACACCTCCGCCCATAGTCTGCAACGATTCATACTTCGGAAATACAATAATGAGAGAGTGGAAACGCCGGCGTGGGTGTATAACTGGATGTATAAACGAAAACGAAGCAAGAGGAGTAGATAAGGATGTAGTTTCTATCTACCCCCACGGGAAGAAGACGTAAGTTCATGTATGTATAATGTGTATGTATGTATACAATAACCGCACTGAAAAAAGTGGAGCATGTGCAAGCAGGTACTCTATCGAAATAAATCTGACTGCGTTATAGTAGTCATTATGAACTACACTTTTTTGGCTATCATAAGATGAAGGGTTTCCTCAGATGAGGAAACGTCTACATGCGTTTAGTTTCCACAGTGTTAAAATATATTGAGCAAAATCACTTTACACTATTTATCTCTTTAGAAGGTAATTCCATGCATTTCTTGTATGCATAAATGCATTATTAGATACAATAAACAGAAAAATAAGGTAACTTTGCTTGAAATAAACATGTAAGTAAGTATTGTCGCAACATTCACATAAAATGTCGTTAAAACTTCTGCCGCTCCATTTGGGTGCATACAGTTAACTTACAAACATGTTAGTAAGTAAAATTAGAACCGAGTTGCTTTGATGCCACTAATAAAGTAAGTGTGATATATTGTGTTTACACCGTGAATGTACAAGAGACCGGCGACTGAGTTGCTTTCAGAAATTTACTGGAATTCCACCACATTTAATATTCACAATAGTTCGATAAATATAAATAAATATTTTGTTTGTGCTATTCTACATGACCATTAGCGTTGTGTAGTTTTAAGCTTTTAAGTAAGTAATTATTGAACACTACTTTTCGTTAGTTTTTGATGCAGTTAAGTACCTAACAATCTTAACATTGTTTATAGTTAGTGTACTTATGTGGTGTATTTTTAAGGTGTGGTATATTTTATCAATTGGATAGATCACATCGTTTATTATCAAACAGATAGTGAAGCAAACCTAAACTTTACCTAGCAATGTAACGTTTTCCCTAATTCAATTAATGACTAATTATTTTATCGCATCCATAAGTTTAATTCTTTTTCTCCGGCGTTGGCACGAGTTGTAAGTACGTAAATATTATCTAATACCGTGGCAAAGCCACTCAGAAGCTTATGGTAACATGGCTGACTGGCTTGAATGCGCCGTTACGCTTAGTACCATCTCTTGTAGAGGCTCTTGGTCTATGACCTGTTCCAAAAGTATTTGATGAAAGTGTAAATAAACCCTGTCCAGGTATACAAATAAACTGTTAAATTCTTACGTAATTACTCACTAAAGGGAATTTGTAACACATTCATGTTTATTTAGAAGGTTTCAGCGTTATATCTCATCACTTTTTCCAACACTTATTGTTTGAATACTCGATCTACTGTAGAAAAAAAAAATGTTCAAAATCAAATTATGTCCTTCAGTTCACCTTAGCAAATGTCCGTCTCTTCGTCGCGAGTTCTGCCACGGGCTGTCTTCATAGCGGTACGCCTTGCGCAGGATGGGCGCGCACGAGCACGACGACAGCTTGTTGCCCATCGTGCGCGTGCCACACTCGGCGCACTGCACTATGCTGCCTGCAAACAGACACTCGTTACAATTGTTCAAAGGTAAGACTACATACAGGGTGGTAATTTCAGATGGGGCAGGAAACGTTTCAGGTGGCTGCTTAGTGACAGGAAAATGGTCTTAATAAATACTATACATAATTTTTAAAGTATGCAATTTCTAAAAAAAACATAGTTTTCAACGGTATGATTTTAGTTGTCACCACCTAATCAGTGTTGTTGAATATGGATTTACAAAACAAAGCCAAAACGTGAAATTGTTTCAAAGATAATCATTTCCTAGTGTAAAATTTCACAATTCAATAAAACTACATCTTGTATGGGTACTTCTGGAAGAAGTGGCTATCTAGCGAACTATAAAAACACATTTTTATGCCTAACTACCAAATTAATGACTATTAAAATAAATATTAGGATAGAAACGGCTAGTCATACAATTGTCGGAAACTTCACCTTATTAACAACACTTATAAATATATTCCCACAGCTGCTGTTTCTTAATTAGAAACGTCGGGAAATAGCAAAAAAAAAAAACGCACATACACTTCCACCTGACCTCTGCAACCTAATTTCCAGTAGATATCGATGTAATGTTTCTAATGTTAGACTAATTATCATCCAGACTCTCCGGGCTGCTGTCTACCCCTATTGGTTCCTATTTCATATTTCCATTTTAGGAAGCTAAATATTTACGTATGAGACCATATTGACTAAGTCACGTAGTTCGCGTATCGAGGAAAAGTTTTTTTTTCCACCCTAGGTATTAAATTGCAACTTGATTAATAAAAATTTACGAGGTTATTGATGATCATTAACCATACATCGCACCCAAATTAAAATAGCTTTTATCTTAAAATTTCACCACCACCTCTATTTCTGGAAAACTATAAATTCAGTTACATATTTAAATGTATGGTGGATAATACTTGTCCAAAAACTATGACAAAAATCGAAGGGCTTTAGGGTCCTCTAATAGTTTACCAATGACGAAATCAAGGCCTTAATTATATCAAATGTTTTTACAAATCACTGCAAGATGCGGGCCATACTTTCGATTTCTATTTAAATTAAATAACATCAGTTATGGAGTACATACATAATGTTATCTGTCTAAATCTACTATCGTTACCTTGGTTTAAAAAATTCTGCGTGACAGTTAACTTTACTCTGGATTTAAAGTGCAAAATACAATACATTATTTCCAAGGCCTCAAATTGGCCCTATTTCAATCCTCAAATTGTTACTTTGTTGCCTTACAAAATTTTCATTGTATATTTCCAACGGCACTCATGTAGATTTTCAGACTCTGATCATCAAAATATTTAGGACATTGACCTAATATTATTATCTATTACTGCTCGATGAAAGATGTTACACATCAAACTATCGACAATATTTAGAACAAGATGATTTAATACCCTATATAAATTACTTTACAGTCCAAAATACTGTGATGGCCAAGATATGTATAAATAGCAAACGGTTTGGCAATAAGTACGTCCGTGTATAAGAAACTGTTCTTGAATGCAAGATTCGCCTTGATTGCCTAATTGAGAAAAACTGCCAAGTAAAAAATACCAAGACCATAAACCTAAAAGAACTTTGAAATCAGGAGGCACCATATTAGTGGACTGGTAAGATCCTAATATAGACATGATGGGTTAGTGTCAGTAGGCTCTTGTTTTAACCGTTTTTGTTTTGTTTTAATAGTTCTTATAAATCCAGACAAGAATTTTAATTGAGATTGTTTAGATAGTGTCTCGTCATAGGAACGTCCCTACCGTAGGTCCGTATCGACCTATTCTACCCACGTGAACTAGTCTTCAGAGGCGTCGAGTACGCTTTAATAGATATTCATAGATAGTGCTGCACATGAGTGCGCGTGCACTCACCCGCGGTCCCGTGATGTCACCAGGTGCCATCGGTGCGCGACAGCGAGTGGCCGCGGTTCAGGCTCTGCGACCGCTGCGTGCCTTGTCGGTACGGGTGCTTTACAGTGGCGTGCTGCAAACCACAACACAACCTTCTTGCATTCATACACAAACTACCACTACGTTAGACACACATCACACAGGTAGCTTCTCCAACTTCATCTACATTTTTGACACTTTCACCCCAACCCTGATCCCCAAAAATCCAAAGTTTCGTTGCATACTTACTGTATTGAAAACATATGTATCGAAAGTGTACGAGTCTGTCAATCAATATTAGTAAATATATTTAAGAAGTTTTTGATTTAAGGAATATAAGGGAAAAAATATTTATATTATGCTTATTTATGTATGAGTTTAGATGATATAATTCGATAGGAATGGGATTTACAGTGATATAGAAAGACATGCATGGAAACAAAGAATATATAAATACAAACTACAAAAATATTATTCTACGTTAAAACGTGGCCAGAAAATTTCACAACACAGCGTTCGTATTAATTTAATATGTCGATGTTATATTTGTGGGATCATTAACATCACTCACTTTATATTTGTACAGACTGGGATTTCTAAAGTGTGACAATTTACTTACTCTAAGGCTTCACCTGTCTACAGTTAACTTCACTTCGTCTCCCACTATTTCTACTAACAAGAAAAAGACGTTAGATGCTCAGTTTTTCGCAAGACGTAGTAATCAAAGTGTCATTGAATCAACACAGAGCGTTGATTTCTATTCAAGTTGTACATGGACATGTGAGTCATAATATTAAGTCATCTACGCCTTTGAACAGTTAGCTAAATACATTTAACATGGATGTCATCATCTCATATAATACCACTTTAATTTGGAATGCATTATTTTATTTTATCAGATCCTTTATCATAAAATATTTAAAAAAAACATAAAGTTGTAAGTAGACATAATGTAACTAACAGTAGGTACCCAGTATTATATTTATATATTCTTGATTAAAACGTATAACTTTTCGACCACCTACATCGATATAGATCGTCAGTCTCTTTTCACTAATATGCAAGTTTCATGAACCAAGTTTCATTAGATACGGATCAGGTGGTATTGCGGAGGTTTCCAAAATTCTAGCTGGGGGGAATTCTGAATCTTTTTTGTCAATATAAGTTGGGATGATATTGAAAAAATCTTATAAAATAGCCATTCAATGCTCCATGTTGGTGTTGAAAATATTTTGACAGCTGGTACAGAATCCACAGGAGTCAAAATTTACGAGCATCCTTATAAGCCCATGTGTTACAGATACTATCGATATAATACTTGAAATATATTGAGACTGACTTTTTTTAGATTGGAGGTGTCTGTTAATCAACTAACCTACAGGTAGCTGTAGGCACGTATGAGAGGTAAAAATTCAGTATTGGACTTTTACGGCTGAATCATAATAACATATACTCCTATGTACATGATAGTCACAAAAATGACTGGACGTTATTCGTTTATTGTTTCTTCATTTGAAATCTTGAATGTTGCTTGCAATGAAATAATTTTAAATAAATATTATATACTAGTTATTTAAATTGAGAAGATTCCTATGGTATCTGGGTTATCGATACGTCCAAATCCAACTCTATCCTATCAAATGGTAATTAAAATTCTAACGCCGCATTTCGATCTCCGCGGCAGTGCCTTCAATCATGTTAGATTAGACCGACTGTATGTGGGTCAGCTTAGTTTGGCTTCTTATTTAAAACTGGCTATATACCACCTACTCGTACATAACTTGTTCGTATTCATTAAACCGTTCGTCAACTGATTGCCTTCTGTTAGTCTCATGTCGTGCGTTTGTTGACTGATTACTAATTCACCTTCTTAAGTCAGCGTCAACATGCAATGGTTCTATTATTATGTTCGTCTGTAAGAATCTACTAATAATATGTAAGATTTTATAACTAAGTGTACATTTTAATGGTCTAGCTACAGCAGCATATCTAACTACATGGTACGCGACGATCGTATCACATGAAGGCGTTAGTTAGCACTTTACCTGCTATTCTAACGGTGTCAATTAGATCTTACTATGTAATATAATACAGTCTATCTCTATCTGTTCACATATAATATTATCTCAGGTAATAAGCGTTAGGTTAATCGTACACACGATGTCCAGATCTATCTGCGTGACCCCAGCTGGCATATAGGTACGCACCGCTGCCGTCAGCGTATAGATTACGTGTTACACGTTAATTAAATATTTAGGATCGTCTAGTATACTTAAAGTAAAATGGGCATATACTACATATTAGATAGCGAAAATGTAATTGAATACATATACTTATACACACAATATAATATTTAGGTATACTTACTTAATTTATATTGGCTTAGCTTGTTATTACAGTTTTAATATTAGGTATTTTAAACATAACGTGTGAACATGCATATACTGATTGCTCGATATATAGTTACTGTGCATGAAATTTTAGTTATGATTTGACAACGTTAATTTATCATTATTTTAATGGCAAAAACGCCCCATAATACAGACATTCACGAGGGAGGTAGGGGAATACAAACACTCCATGTGCAAATCAATTTAAAGGTATTTACGAACCTCGAAATTGTTCCAATTTTGCGAAGAAAATTTAGCAGACTCCACGCTTTCTTTAGCACCCATATTTACGAAGTTGTGAAATCACTCGTATGAACTATGACAATTCTGTTTCGATGCTTAATGCTCTGAGCTCGTGACACTAATGTGCACTACGGCCGGTCTCTCTGTGAGAGTCAGCTTTGATAAGCATTTAAATACCTCTATCTTCGGTCGTTCGCAAAGTTAAAAATTCACAGCGTTGAATAGTAAATGAGGGGTGTTGTATGTTGCAGCGAGCAGCGCACGGAGCGCAAAGAGCGCACAGAGCACACGACGCGCACGAGCCACCGAGAGCTCGGGGCGCTCGGGCGCTCGGGCGCTGGGAGGCTGAGGGCGCTGGGGCGGCGGATGCAGGCGCCGCGTGTAAACACCGCCAGCTGCTGTGCGGCGCGCTCGCTCTGCGACCGGCAGCTTGCCCGCACCCTCGCCAGTGGCCGCACCGGCCACGACCCTACTGCCCTACACGCGACCTCACTAACACCGGCAACACCTAACACTTTCGATTATCTCCGGGTATCTCAAAGTGCGCAGAATATAATGTGCGGTGATACGTTTTTGCGAACGGTGCGGTAGGGCGACACCGGCGGCTCGGCTAAACGTCAGAGCAGACTGGGTCGCGATACAAGCGTGCGTGGCGCGCTGTGTGCGCACGCCGCGCCGCCGCCGCGCACAGCCGCCGCCGCCAGCCGAGACGCAGCGACGCCCAAACCTAGCGAACAGTACGGTGGCCAGCGCCCTCCATCTCGCTGAGATGTGTCGTCCCCGTATTTTTCTAACTTTATCTCGGCTCACTTCCTCAATAAAATCAATCTTTAGTGAAAAAATGAGGAGATGTAGGCCTTATACGAGTTTGCATACGAATAGTATTAATAACATGTATCGAGATTAAGAAGATCATCAATGGACGTTCGGAGCGGTGCGGCGTGGGGCGGGAGTTGCGCGCGCACTCTCCCCGAGACAACATTCGATTTTGGTCCACGACTGTTGGATGCTTACTGTGGCCCAACCAAGGCTTTAATAGTTCATTCTAGGCTACGACCGAGTACACGACTATTAAATCATTTTATTATCTTATTACATTTAAAATCTTAATTCTAATAATCTTCTATCATAAGAACACACAGTAAGCTTTCCCCCTGCTACTCAAATATGCACTGATACACACGACATGTCACATCAAATTACATAAAGTCAGTAGTCATACCACCTGGTTCATCAGCTTTACTATACAAATTCAATATGTTAGATAAAGTTCATAATTAGAAAAGGGGTCATGTAATATGCGCTTACGATGCGCAGTAAGGCTGTTTTTTTTGTCGGTGTTTTTCTTCTTATAAAAAAATTATAAACACAGATTTTTACACAGGTATCGTCAATGCACTCTTAAAATGAGGTAGGTTATAATTATATAATTATTATTTTCATATTATACATACCTACCTAATACATATGAGCATTCAGGGCGGTAATAATTATAATACCAAAAACATCAAGCTTAATAGTAAATAAGGGACCTAATAACGTTTAAAATTGCTTAACAGTAAAGTAACAATATTCCATGTAGCAAACTATCTGATAGCAGTTTTGATAGTCAGCTGTTAGTTACGAGTACGGAAATCGGGGATGGATTCGCGAGAACGGCAAAATTTTTGCAAATTAGGTCAGACTAGTGCACAGTTGGTTATTTTGTTAAGACGCTCAATTAAACGTGAAATTTCGGTCGGAATATCCAATATTCTCATTTGTCCGTTGCATATCTTTATGAAACTATTATATGATTTAGGTATTTAGCCATGAAGGTATTATGGATGTACATTGGTTACCTATCGTTACTAAGTAAAATACCATTAGTTACACTTACGTCGTAGATACCTATGAGAATAATTACGTCGTTAAGTATATAATTACATTGTAAATGATTCTCGTTTTGTCGTGAAATACAACAGTTTTCAATAGAACAACTAATAATTTAAAATGGCAGCTATTTTCACTTTAAATTAACGAAATTTGCACAAAGTGGGTGCGTAAATCAATACGTAGTAACAAACGTCAAAAAGGATTTTACTTGAATTTAGATTTTATGCCCTTTTGTCTTGGTTGATTTTTGTGGTTTCAAGAGTTGAACACAATGAAACTTGCTGTTATCATTATCGGTAATTAGTGTCATAAAGGAAGTGTATGATGTGATCGGTAAAATATGCAAGTAATAGAATAAAGTGTACAGATTGGGTAAGAGGACATAAGAAATGTGAGAAAAATATAGTATCAGCATTCGTCCCATTCTATCAGAGCAAAACTCATGAGGAATTAGTGCAAACACACAATAAGAACAACAACATCACAGGCTGTCTAATCTAAACGAGATAATATGTGATGGTGTGTTTAGTAGGACATATTAATAATGAAAATATAATAATAATCTTCAAAGCACACCGTATGTTTGTACTATGATATTTTTCTTCACAGGTGTCGATTTCACGAATGAAAGGAGAAATTACAGCCTATTGCGTAACGCGCTGGTACATAATATCTTTCATTGTGACAGTTTAGCAATGTCGAACGTACTGAAACGTATCCTTTTAAATTCATATTCTGGATTATTGAATCAACGCAATGGATATTATTTAATTTGAAATTGAAAGCTAATATAATAAGCTTTCAGATATAGATACAGTTTATATGAATAAAGTTTAAGTGTTTTAGTGGCTGAAGTATAATTAAGTTGTGAATTGTCCACAGGATGTGGAGAAGTATAGGTAGTATGCTAAATGCATTATAATGATTTATGAATCCCTTCAATAAGAAGAGAAGAAGATTGTTAAGATCCGATTGGAATTCTCCTCGTTGCCTTTCAATTAGGATACTGCTCATGCCATCTGATCACCCACAAAATTAGATTTGACTAAGGCATGCCAGGCTCCAAGGATCTTTAAGTGACACTCGATTTACTGGATAAAATATAAACGGAAAATGATTTCGTATATTTGTATAAGATGGATTCTGTCTAATAGACAACGTTACTACCGCGCGTATAAGATTTTCTCACGATGGAGTAACGACTGCTAAACGAGTTAGCTATATTTTGAATGTTTAATCTAAATCGGTTGAGTTCAATCTTTGATGCAGCTCTATCTTTTGCGGACAAAGTTAGGTTCGGTTAGGCACTTTGTGTATTTTTTTTTTGCTTTGCTGTCATGTTGACTTACTTTGTTAAAAAGTGCGAACCTAAACTTTATAGTAGTTATTTCAATTCCCAATTTTGTGAACATGAAAAATTATAATATTACAGTGAAAGTGCATCGACATAGAAATGATATAAAAGTATCAAACACATAACAGGTCGCCCCTTTGTTTTCATGATATCGTGAGGCAGCACTCAAGGCACTCGCCCCATACACACAGACGCGCGAGTAGGTCAAACATTAACTATGATAACTGAAAGCAGTAAGGCAACTTTGTATTATCTTGGCCAAGTAACTCGTGGGTTGCAAATGAGCAGTATAAACGTCATTTGTCTCGCTAGACGACAGTAGTGTCGGTTAGGCCTGTCAAATATTAAGATAATTTCGGGCTTTACCAGATAGGACAAACTTTTGACTTGCTTGCTGCCCACTTGTATATCTTGTGAGACTTGCAGATAATTATTAAGGATAAAAAAATATATGCAAATACGGGTGTTGCTTTTTTATTTAACATATTCTACCTTAAAAAAACTCAAAAGAACTAAATATTATAAATAAGTAGCTTTCGTTAACAAATGCTAAACAAAGTGAAAAATTATATACCTACGGTAAAAGGCAAAATATTGTAATTTCATCTACTACAAGAACATGTAATTAAATAAGTGGTTCCACCTTCAACTTAAATCCTTGAAATGTTAACACAAAATACCCAATTCAACGAATATAAACACTAACTAATAAATAGGCTTTCCCGTAGGTGTGCCATGTAAATGACAAAAAGCATGCTCCTACTTGAGTAATTACCTTAAAGCGTAGGTTCAGTATGTAGATTCAAAGATAAATTTAGGAACCAAAACAATTCTATCATAATAGCATTTTCTCGGAAAATAGCAACTTCTACGAAACCGTCGCGTGATGCGAATTCTGAAATCAGATCTTAGATTTCTAGGAGATTACAACATATTCCATTTGGCACTTGTTCCGGAATTACGTGGTCCGGAATTACCTAGTCGGGATGCAACTTAACGTAAGTAAACATGATGATTTTCACATACCCAACCCTTTAAATACCAGTAAACAATGGCAACTCTTCAACTCTGAGTGTTGAAGCACGCAAATTAACGATCTAATCTAAGGTGACCATTATAATAACAATATGATCATAACATGTTGGGGCTATTTATAAACTAAATTCGGACGTAACCGTGACCAAAATATTCCAGATCAGTATAATTAATTCTTTATTTTAGTTCAAATATCTTGAAACATTTTTTATGAGTTATAACATTTCATGGGGTGATATGAAAACTGAAAAAAAATTGCTGATGCCGATTGTTCAATTGAAAATGCTTTAAAATTCTCATAGAAACAATTATCTGCAACTCAGTCTAAAGGTATTTCGGATAGAACTAGATCGTGTTCGCTCATCTGTTCTACTCTTGTTTAGTAAAAGACATAGCTAGTGACAGAAACTATCAAATAATTGCCCTCATTTCCCATATTATCACGGTGCAGTAAGTCGCCCTCTTCGTGACTAAATTACTCGACAAGAATACCGAATCTTAAACTTATCTTCAAAAGAAATGTGTTTTAAGAAAAACTAATAAACCACAAGGCAATTTAAAAAAAAAACTATCTGATTTTAGAAGTCATTTATACTGACAGAACTGTGAGTACAGTGTATAAAAAATAGTTCAGCAATGTGGTACCATCTCTCTCATGCTCTTTCTACTACTGCTTGCACAAAATACTAGCAGCCTCTTAGATAAGTAGTCTTATAACATCAAATCTGCACTACACCAATTCTACTTCAAATAAAAATGGGATTATCGTATGAAAGAATGCAGCCAGTCTAGGGCTGAATTCTAAGTTCTAATAGAATGAAAGCTTCTGACGTCTAAAATGGAATCATTCAAGTGGTTAAAAGAATGCTATAAACGAACGATCCCATTACTGTATTTCACGATTTCCAGGCAAGGCGATCAACTCACTAACACATCAAGTAATCAGTAGGGCCAATACGACAAACAAGTGGTCTCTTCCCACACAGGCTAGTTTGTTCACAGCATTGCAATGCACCCAGTATTGGCACTGTTTGGCATGCGAGCTGTGCCAATGGCACCCTAATAGCTTAAAATATTAAAAAACCGCAAATTTTAAATCAAATTAAACTTTAAAAATTTTATAAACGTTTTGAAGACATGATAGTAATAGGGGAGTGTGTATGAAAGAGCCAGGTTTTGAAAGAGCCGATGCGATTTTCACCTACTTACTGAATTTCTATCATAACTTAATTTTACTCAATAAGTTACAGCATACCCATAAACATTTGACAGTCAGAAAGAAATAAAATGGCGATATACATAGGACTACATAGAAGAGAGAATGTTTTTAGGCCGAACCAACTTGGAAGAGCGGGTCACAACCAAATGTAGTTCAGAAATTATTCCTATTTTTTTAATCAGATTTACGTTTTGGTCGTGAAAAAACTCCTGGGTTTCTGAAATCATGAAAAAGTGTACTTTTGTATCATTATTTTCCATTATTTCCACTGACGCGACGTACCATCCGCCATTTCCATGGATTTCAGTTCATTTACGAATGTTGGTACGTAGAAAAAAAACACTTTTAAGCATAGTGACACCAGAAATCTAACAAGAAAGGTACGTAACAATTTGCTGTTTATTAAAGTAATGATAAATACTTCGTCTTATAAAATATTAACGCCACTCTCTATCGCAATAACTACATAACGCTCGTTCTTTTTTGTATTTGTGTAAGTTTTCTTTGCGTCATGTTTACCGCAAATAAACGCAATTTCGTTCTTCTTTTCTTTCATATTTTTTCTTAACTACATTTTACGCATTTTTACGAAAAGAGTTTGGTACCTACAGCAATTAATTTTTCAGAATATTGTTGCATAACATAGCATAATCAGCCTATAATATTCCCACTGCTGGGACACAGGCCTTCTCTCAGTGAGTGGCCTTGATCAACCACGCGGGCCCAGTGTGGGTATGTAGATATCACGTCTTCGATTTTTTTTGTTCTAGGACATGCCGGTTTCATCACGATGTTTTCCTTCACCGTTTTGAGAATATCGAATTTTGTTGATAACCTATTTATTGTTTCCTATTTTTGTGGTGATGTGACAAACTGGTGACAGAACGAAGGTTTGGTCTGGTTGACAGCACCTGTCTGACATTAATGCTGAAATGAACCTTTTTGGCGCAGCCGTGAGGCACACACTGTTATCACTTTTTATTTTTTATTATTTGTGTTTTGTGTTTCACGTAGTGTGTCCAAATAAACTTTATTCTTTCTTTCTTTCTTTCTTTTTTGTTTCTTTTGGATCGTTTAAAACAGTGCAAGGGCGCCGGGAGCGGGGTGCAAGAGGGTACTACACTTGCACCTCCTTGGCTTCAAAATAAAGTCTGAAAATGCTTAATACAGAGAACTTAACCTATTCAAAAATAATAAAAAAATTAAACAAAAACAAACAAACAAACAACAAATTCAATCCATTCAATTTTCATTTTTCTATGCAATAATTATCGAGCTCGCTATGCTCGCTCTTGCATCCTACATTCTCTTAATTGATAAGCTCTTCTGCATGAGTCGACAAAGTTACTCCTTGTATGAATGGACAGACGATAGCCTAACATATCCGAGGTGAAGTGCAAACATGATCGGGCTCGATTCGTGGAACTGAAGATGCACTCCCCATTAAAATAAACTTGCCGGCGCGCTCATGGATTATTATGTACTCTATATGGAGAGTATGTACAATTATTTGGTTCATTGGTTGAATTCGTAATAATAGCAACCCATTAAAAAGTGAAAGAAAAGAAAGAAAGATAGAAAATACATTTATTTAGCACAGACTACAAAGCACAAAACTACAACATATACCTGTAGGTATATATTGTAAGTATAAAATAAAAATAAAACAAATAAGAAATGTAAAGTGCGTAGTGAAAAATTAGCAGGAAAAGTGCCTTGCGGCTGCGCAAAATAGGTCCAGTGCAGCAAAAATGTCAGACAACTATTGCATACGAACGTTTTATTCTTTAAGTAAGACCCTGGTGGAATACCACCAGCTCTGGAACATACTTCGCATAGAATACAATGCGATGTATGTTTCATGTTGTTTTCAGAAATAACTGTGAAGTAATATTTGGAAGTCCTGGACATGGAATTGGTCATAATAATTATATGTTCTGCGTCAGGACAGACCATTCTACGTGTTAACGCGTTCCAAGACATGAATGAGTGATCTCGAATGTCTAGTGAACCTTCTAACAAACAAAAAAGTTTTCTTTAAAATAATAGTCAATATCATCATTTAGCCAAAGAAGTCGACTGCCGCACATAGGTAGGCCCCTCACATGGTGGGCAGATGACTTGGTAGAAGCCGCGGTAATTCGCTGTTTGCGAGGATCACTGAACCGGTCTTTAACCTACACATTATTGTACACACGTAATTAAAGAAGATTAAAATATTATACTATGAAACCTACTGTTAATTTTTCAGAACACTAAGACACGCAGACGTCGTTATGTCGGCAATAAATGTAGAAGGAAAAATTATTATACCTAAGAATTTCACTTTTTTATATGGGTTTTTAGATTTATTATTATTAAAGTATTACTTAGTAACATAAAAAAAAAAGTTTAAGGTTTCAAAATTGTATGAGTTTTGAACAGTTGAAAACTTGATTTCAACCCTAAAATGGCATTCGGATCTTTCGTAGCACGAAGGTAGCTCTTTTATTTCTCTTAATGACAAGGTGTATAAACTGACTATTGAGTAAAAGTATTTTCATTGATAAATAATGAGCCTTCTACAGACTGTAGGTACTTCGGAGTACGCGCAGGAGCTCCACGACCTGATCCCACCATCGCCCTTTTACTACTCAACTACCAGACATACTGCAGGGTACCATCCGCACTTGGTTGATATTCCGACCAGTCGTACTCAGCGCTTCTCCTTCACATTTATTATGCGCACAGCCAAAGTGTGGAACTCTCTGCCAGCGTCTGTGTTTCCTTCCACATTTAACCCATCTGCCTTCAAAGCAAGAGTGAACAGGCATCTTCTGGGTACACTCGTTCCATCATAGACCTCATCCATCGCTTTCTATCAGGCGCGGTCGAGGTCAAGAGCAGGCCCAAGCGGCAATATAAAAAAGCCTAATATGCTCTTTAAGCTAGTTTTCAAAACTAGCTCTTTTATCCACATTCTCACTTACTTTTCTTGATACCTTTAGAACATCTTCATGATGATGATGGCAGTCGAACTAAGGTCAATCTCAAAGTAAACATAAAGAAATCATTCAGCCAAAGTTTTCAAATGGCGTTTGTTTATAAAACTTTAACATTATTTTCTTCATTTTTATTTAATTTAATAGTAAATAACATGCCTTTTTGTTTAACTTTTTTTAAAGGACCATCTTTAAATACTTTTCACAAACTGAACATGAAATTTTAATTATATTCATAAAAATGAAATTGAATGAAGATACTACAGTTATGAGAAACGTTACTAACCAATTGCAAACTAACAAATTTCTAAAATGTAATTACAAATTAAACAGAGATAATACGAAATACTGTACGATGTATATCTATTTATGTTCCAAAAACTTGTGACTCATCCGATCGTAGTAATCGTAGACATTTGCTACGCCGCCTGCTACGCTTTCGTAGACATGACACAATCACTACGTCACTTCCGTTGTAGCAACAGTGCGTGACACCGTGTCATATTTGTCATATTTAAGTATTTTAAAATACTTGCAACCTTGTTTTTAAAATGTTTTTGGTCGTTGTTTTTTTTTTATCTGTAATCGATTTAAAATAAAACAGGAATAAAACCGCTCAACATTTAAGGTTTAAAGGGATATTTGGATGTATTTTAGTCAACTCTATGCTTATATAACTATACTCATAATTATAATAGTAGATTGACATTTTGAAATCATTTTTTTTTCTCTATTTTTAATTATGTCCTACGTCTTAGTCTTAATTAGATATTTTGCAATTATTTGTTTTTTAGCAGTACATTGATATTGCCTAATGTTCTTAACCCAAAGTTTAGGAAGTATTTTGCTTTGCCTTGAGTCTCACTAGTTTTATTATAATTTTCTGTGTTATCACTTATCTTTAATAATGCTGGTTTCACCTATAATTGCCGACTGTGCAAGTCTCAGGTTAATTGCTACCTATAAAGATACATTGTGTACAGAAGCTATTGGTTAACCTAGTTATAAATAACTACATTTTAAATTACAATAACTAAACGTGGTATTGGAATAATGACTTTTAATTGTTTAATACAGATTTTTATTTTGCTACGCAAAGTAGCCAGCTAAGAGTAGACGTTCCTACTTACATTTTAAATAAGCGACGTTATAGGTAATAATAGGCTAGTTGGCAGTAAGAAAAATACCTTTTGTATCGTAGAATGATTCTCAACTAAAACTATTAAAAATAATCTTAATTTTGATTTATATTTCCCATAATCTAGATTGTAGATTAAGTAATTCATATTTTTGAATAAAATTGGTAACGTGACATTGAACGCGAATCAAAGTGCAACACGTCAAACCTTACAAGACAGCTGTTTCAAATTGTAATTATAAACAAACTTTATGGGTCAGATATAGTTTCTTTTGCATTACCAACTGACATACAAAAGGAATAGTCTTGAAAGAACCAACACTGATTGGCAGTGTGTCCCTCTAGCACAATATGGCAGTATTCATTATTAATTTACTAAATTAGTAGTAGCAAAAACATAAACAACCCATAACGTTCCCACTGCCGGAATACAGGCCTCCTCTCTGTGAGAGGTAGTGGGCCGTATCCACCACGCGGGCCGAGTGCGGGTTGGTAGATGTCACATGTCTTCGAATTTTTGGTTCTAAAAAATGACCATGATGATTTCCTTCACCATTTTGAAAGCAGTGGTGATGAAATAATTTACTCAAAGTAAAGTGCCTGCTTGGGTTCGAACCCACGACCTACAACACGTAAGTCGCGGCCGTTCTCACAGGGCCGTTATGGGCACTGCTCTCAAATAAGTAGTATTCCATAATATTTTTATAGTTAAATTAAATATTAAGAAATCGTCTATCTACGACGACTAATTATTTTTCTGCTTAAAATATGATTATTTAATAATTTAAAACGTTATTAATTGAGACTACCGCTTAATATAAAATTCCGACCAAAGTAATAAATGAAGTAGGTACCTACCCAAAGCTTAACCCCGTTGGAATACTATCGAGGTTGCAGGTGCTACCAAGTCTACGAGCAACCGAGCCAGATGCATTTTAACTAATAAAAAGAATTTTCGAAGTTTTAATGGAATCGTTTCAATTGTGACTTTAAAAGAACAGATTTTCAATCAATATACTCATTCATACGTTAAAAAATTGCAATTCGTTGTTTTTTTTTTGCATTTACTATTACTTGTTTGTATTTGCAGAAATACTCGTATAAACGGAAATAGTTACATGTATTCACATATTACATGATAGCAGGAAAGTTAATGAATAGCGAAAATAATTAAGTTCGTTTTAATTACTTGCGTGTTTCGCCGTATAAAATTTTGTACAAAATGTGATACCTACATAATCATGTACCCAAGCCTATAGCAAAATCACTAATGTTTAAAAAAAACAGTTTATAGGAATCAGGCAACGGATCCACAAATGTAAAGACGTTTTCCAGAACGGTATGTACCGACTGTCCTGATATATGTACCGTGTTATCATTGTGGTAACATGTCCATGAAAGCTTTACTAACAAAGATACTTATTATTCACGTTATAAAGTTGTTTAGAAAACTTTGTGTCGGTACCTACCTAGTTGTGCTAATTTGTGGTAAGTAATTAATTCTACAGTGATAAACTTGACCATAGATCAATTGCTAATTTACCTAATATATCTACTACACCTGCAGAATTTAATTTACGACTTCTCCATTAAGTAACGCTATGTAGTGTCATGAAGTTATAAGTGAACGCCGTGGCCACTCCAACTGTCTAACAATTGTATCTGTGTATTGTTTCATTTTAACTAAAATTCTTGTTATTAATACCTAATCGTACAGTTACTGGTTACAAATACAAAAAAAAAGCTTATATTATTTAAATATCTTAGTTCCTGTAACTATTGCTAAGATACAATTAGCAACTAAAAAATTTCAACGTTGTTTGCAATATTTCAGCCCAATAATTCGATTGATTGTAAATGATAAATGATAAATGATTTTATTTCAGTAAATAGGTTTGTACAAACACTTTTACATGTCAATCATATTTTAAACTAGATGAGGTCGGCGTTTCCTATCTGACTACTCTGAGAAGAAAGGCCGAAACAAACTCAGAGGTCACAGTCTCTTTTAAAGTCCAGATATAATCTTGGTCAGATCATGTGAAGACCATGTAGATTTTTCTGAAATGGTCTTTGAGGAAAAACCACACAGATTGAGTGGACCTGTCCAGTCAGTCCAGACTGTGCAGTAGCTTAAGTAATCCATGAAATAAAAAAAACAGCTGTTCATTATTCAGACATGTTGAAAAGACACCAGGGAAAGGGTTTGTAATTGCATTAATATGTCGTTAGGCGATGGGTTGGCAACATATCACTTCATATTCCAATATGTCAACTATTAACCCACAACATTTGTATCGGACGAGATTGGGAGTGAGTTGGCAACAATTGAAACCCTGCATATTATGAAAATTAGATATTAAAGGTCTGTAACTATAGGTGGGTAAGTACTTAAACACCACACTTGGTCACAGTTTTAATTAAACATTCACAGTTATAAATACATTATCAGTAACGGAATATCTTCCGCAATATTTTGTACAAATGAGATCCCGATATTTCGACACTATTACAAGCGGTTCTCTTGGTTCCCACGGAGTTTAAAAATACCTTATCATAATCTGGACACTAGGCTATCGGATACCGAAGCCGACACATGAATTGGATTAGCCCTTCTTATGTGAAGCAACATAAGCAACAAACATTTACCTCCGTATATTTAGTGGTATGGTGTAGCTACCAGGTAGAAAATTATTAGAAAAAAAAAGAAAAAAAAAAGTTTTTTTGATCTTTGACTGGCGATCCGTGTGCTCGTCTGCTAGATCTATCATCATGCCAACATTCAAATTCCTACGTTGCATAGATCTCGAGAAAAACCCCGGACAAAAAAGTGATATTAAGAAGGTTCCGTTCTTCCTTTCAAGGTCGGCACCTTTAAAATAAGAAATAACGAATAGAAGATCGAACAACGTTGGAGATGTTAAGTTCCGTTTTATCGGTAGCGTCCATCGGTCTCCAATCTATCATAGTTAACCGTATATCGGTAATGTCTGTCTAATTGAATATCTTCTATCTTAAGGTCACAAATGAAACTATGTCTATTAGGTATACAATTGCGCTGATAAACTATTAATTTGATAAGTTACAGATATATGTTTATATAATATTATGTACTGCCGATACTTAAAATGACTTAGTTTTGAAACTAGGTTATCATCATCATCAGTCTGGCATTCACCCAACTACGATAGAGTCGGCTTCCAGTCTTGTTATTATCAATTAAATGTAGAAGGATTAATGAATTAAGCCATTTGATAAACCATATTAATTAGATATTAATATATCGAGAAAAGTTATAAAAAAAATCAGCAGACATAAAGAATAATATCGTATTCTGAATGATTATTGAAAATACGACTACTTTATTTTATTGGCAATACTGCAAAATATGACCGAGTATTATGATTACCTACGTAGACAGAGGTGGATACATTTTACGAGGCAGCCTTTCAAATTTCTTCGCTTATACGAGTAGATATAAATATGTGTGAGTTGCAGGTCTGGCTACTAGTATCGATTTCCGCAAGGCTAAGCTCAGATGTCCCTATCATTTCACTCATGTGCTCCTCTAAAACCTCACTAGGTACTGCATCGTTTTTAGGGCACACTCTCTGCATTGGTTTCGTAATCATTTCCAATTACAAATTTAGTTACTGCATTGAAGTTGTAGTTGGCTACTGAATATTTTCTACTCTAACTACCAACTAGTGGAATACTATATCGGATTCTGAATTTCTGTTCAAATTCTTAAAACAAAACTAAATTAATTATCAACATATTATCAGATGCAGATCGATGGCTAATGGTTAAGTTCAATAACAATACAGCTTCATACAGTATGGCACCTGTATAGTCATCCTCGATCACGATCTGTGTTAATTAATCAATGATCCAGATTAACTGTGCACACCTTTAGGGTTGCTTTTTATAATCATTCGGATCTCGGTAAGCAATTGATTTTACAGAAATGATCAAATGAAATTTACAGATTATTTTTCTGAGGACAATTTAAATTAAGATTCCATTTATTTTAGAATATATTTTTTACTGAATAATACTTATTTCAGTGCAATTCCAACGCAAGAGTTATATTGAGCTAGAAGTTTAAAAAATAAACAAAAATACCTTAACTCATGTACATCGAAATTTCTTGAAAACATTGTTTTTTGAATCACTGCGTGCTATTAGATACATCTTTATTTCGTTTCATAGTAACTGGGTATTAAACCAAGATTAGAAGTCAAGTTTTTTTTTCGTACCATCAACTTGCAATCAAAAACACATTTAAGTCAAGGGTCTTCACTTTTAAAATTGGGATTCATCAATAACTTGAGATCCTCAATCTCACTTTACTTCAGCGAACTGCAAGTCCGTATTTGATGAAGACTGATTAGCCTTGGTCATCCTCAATTTTCTTCAACTATATTTTAGAGACAACCACTGGCCATCTACAACCTTTCTTTTATCTTTTATAGTTACTTATTCCAAGGAATTATTTTGGTCTTTATCTTTATAGACTAAACTAAAACAATGAAGTATGCTTTTCATTAGTGCCAAGTGGGGTCTCCCTTGTTTTACCGAAAAGAAATTGCCAAATTATCACTTCCCAAACAAATTTTCGCATAATTTCATTTGCCAAATTATTACTTACCAAAAAATCTCTTTACAAATAATTGTTACGAAAACCTATGTTTGGCAAGTGAACGTTTGAACAATAACTTGTTCACCAACTAGTACTTTTACCATTTTTTATCTAGTCAAATATTTCAGTTGGTATAACATATTTTACGCAAAATTAAATAAGCCAAATATTTGGTGCTGTCAATTTCAAACTTACCATTTCTATTATAAGACTTAGACGACGGAGCCCCGCCAAGCGGGGCTCCTACTTCTGGGTGGTTTAAAAAAAAAATAACCACGAAAGGGATCCCCTTCTAACCTAACCTGTCCGAGTCGGGGTGCCCTAAGTCCCGAGCTCGCTTCGCTCGCTCTTGCATCCTATCCCACCCTTGGTTTTTTACCCTTGAATAAATGATTATATTAAAATAAAATTGCATTTTTTTTATAATTCCCAAAACAACTTATTTTTGCCTTTATATTTTTTGTCATAAAAAGAACATTAGACCAAACGTTTATTGTCTAAAGATTGTTTGCTGTAATAAATCATTTGATTAAAGACCAAATGCCTTAATGACATTATCCTTGGTAATAATCTACCAAGTAAAAATTTGACCAAATAAAAATGTGCGTACTAAAATCATTCCAAACATTGCATTGGTATAAAAAAAGGTTGCTAAAATTTGTTTGGGTAGTGAAATTTTGGCAAAATCTTTTCGGCAAAACGGCAGGATCCCATGCTTTTCATTAGTGCCAAGTGTCATGGTGGTTTTGTTGTGACTGTATTTTAGACACAACTACAGGCTAGCTGTAAATCCATCTAAAACTATTTTTCCCTCTTTTAAGTTATATATTCAAAGGTATTATTTTGGTATTTATGTTTACAACTAAACTATAACAATTAGGCATGGTTTTCATTCTGTCAAATGTCATGGTGGTTTTGTTATGACTGTATTTTAGACACAACCACTATCTAGCTGTAAATCCATTTACAATTATTTTCTCTCTCTTTTAAGTTATATATTCAAAGGCATTATTTTGGTATTCATCTTTACAGTCTTAACTAACATAAAGCACAATTTGGTATAGTTTTCATTAGTGCCAAGTGTCATGGTAGTTTTGTCAAGACTGGCTGAATTTCTGGCAAATTATTGTGATACGTAACTCAAGAATAGCATGTGCACTTGTGCAGTCAAATATTTTATGATAAGGTATGTTCCCTTTAACCATCTATTTTTGCGCAATCGTTTGGGGAAATCGCATTTTAATTTAGCTAAATTTAGTTAAATTACATTTTTGCCCTTGTCTGTAAAACTTTACAACACAAGACGTCGACGAGTTGTAGTTATTTTGGGGGTTTAATAAGCTCTATATTTCAATTTAAAAATCTGATTTTAATACTGTACGCCTATGGTATGTGATCTATTTTCTTAAGTAGAAAAACGATTATGATTGCGATTGTTTTAGAGATAATGACGTGTAGCACCTTTGCCTGTTTCAAAAGCACAGTGCGGCTAGTCCAATGGTCAAGTGTCTAGTGTAGTGGACAAGTGTCTAGTGTAGATTTATGTGTTTTCGCGCTTTTTTATGGAATTTATATGGACACCTTCTGGTGTGCCATATTTTCCATAATTACAGCTGGTATAGATCTGAATATCTCAGAATTGTGATAGTCTTTATTTAAACTTAAATGATTAGCGATATGCTACTAGTCTTTAAAGTTAATGTAAAGTTAATTAATATCTCAGTTTGTTGCAATTGTTTGCTTAGGGGCTCGTAAGTCACTATTGATTTTGTTTTACCTCCAAAAGCACATCAACAAAAAGAATCGTTGAAATTTTAAATACCTAAGTAAAAATATAATAAACAGTTATTAATTCGCACTAACTTGAAAACACAATGGTCTTACGTAATTAAAATTATGGTTCTATTCAGGTAGGTACCTTCCTATTTTATTCGTCTGTACTTGACAGATCCAAAATGGTGATTTAAAAATATATTTACCAGTAATCGTATTGATTAATCTGTTTTGCAAGTAGGCTTAAAATATATAACGAAACGAAAACAAATGCAATACACCCTAGTTATATATACTTTGTGGCAATACACGAGCGAGTTATGAATTAACCGAGTCATTGGTAATTGTTTGTAGCGACCTCTACCTCCAAAAACATAAACAATACGACATCAGTTACATGGTTAACTGGCAGATGGCGCATTAAACATAATTATACTGTCAGGAACAAAATAATCTGTAAACCTTACCACGAATGTTAATGATTATGAGATAATTGGCTGAAAGTTCTGTTCAGAGAGACTATTTTTCTCTTTCAATGTAAGTTCTTACATTTAGTTCGCCACAAAGTGCATCTAAGTCTAATTATCAAGAGTGAAGCGCAGCCAAAGCTTCGAGAACTTCTAGACCTTTGCCAACCAATTCCGTAAGTGGAATGGAAGTATTACTTGTATACATTTTCTATTGCACAATGTTTTAGTCACGTAATATCAATGTTATTGATATTATTCAATACAATGTTAAAGTAAACTATATGTTTTATCGATAACTATGGATATTATTAATGTGTCATTGTGATTAATAACTTTAATTAGTTGTAAAATGAAGTGACTGTCAAAAGTTCAATTAAAACAAAAAGCTTAGACAAAACAAATACGTTACCGTATTTACCAAAAAACTAAAACTCTGTTTTTATATTTGACGTAATAACTCTTAGGTAAAAGTACATTAAAGATGATGAACCAGTAATCGATGAGCTCAATGAGCTTACCATGATAGTAGTCAGTGCAACAAGTCGTGATGTACTTCAAAACCATTAGGTAGCTACGACAAATGATGTTCCTATTCCCCTCTGAGCAGTAAATAAATAATTGGTTTTAATTATACCTATACAGATCGATATTATGTTAGCAATCTCGATGCTCTCAACGTATTCACCGCTGCATTGTAACTCCAACGATACCTATATTACAACGTATTCCACTTGAAGTAACAGATCGAGTGGTTGAGTTACTGCTGCATGTACATTTGTAAAAATAACGAATACATTCATCTAATTTCAAGGCCATCGATGCTGCTGGAATAAATAAAACTACAATGAAGATGGATGATGGTATGCACGAGGCAGTCACCAGATGACTCGTTCTGGGAAGCTCGAAGATATAAAATGCAGTAAATGATGCTTCTAATCACTAAAAAGCTTAATGTTTACACTACATACGCTTGTCAGGATCGATCACATCTAACTTACCGTAAGATCATATCAATCGGAACTATTATCCAACTATCAATACTGTGTATGAGCTGACTGCTGGTCTATGTGATACACATTGCTGCTGACAACACAGTCGATCAGATATTATTACCCGCTTAGTTGCTTAATGTTACACAACTTCGGATATCATGAGACCTAGAAGGAAATGTCGTGTAGTTATCTCTTTTGCTCCTAAAAGTCCGAAATTAAATTGATCTTTTTACTTAATTTTGATACTTTGTTTTTTGTAAACATACTACGTTTCTGTAATTCGACAATAATTTTAAAAGTCTGTTTCACGGTCTGAATCTCGTTACAAAATATAACATCAATACTCCTATGCATTTTATTTCCCTACTACGCTTTAGCTTAAGAAACTGTTTTAACCCCGTCATCTATTTTAAAAACAATAAAAATTAACGCCCAATTTTCTATAACATAAACTACCAACGCCTTAGAAAAATGTAAGAACCGAGATTTTGCGACGCGATAAGTCATTTGAGAATGACACCGATGCATCCGGCCTTTAAGGGCGGTGTCGAGTGTTTACGGCAATTACAAATTAGGATAAAAGCTAGGGGACGTACATAAGCGTATGCACAATCTCGTCATGCACCTCATTCACTTTTAAAGCTCAGAACCAGAGCGCAAAAATGGGAAACGTCAAGTGATTAGCACTGATGTCGTTTGGGCGCGGCGTGCGTGATGGCCCGGTCGGAGCGCGGCGCGGCACACACTAGGGCGGGCGGCGGACACGGCAGCGTTACGTCAGCGCGGGGCCGCGGCAGGGCGGGGGGGGGGGGGAGGGGAGCCCCGCACTACTGCATCCTCCGGGCGCCCATCTTCGCCCGGCTTCGCTGAAAAACGTGACATCTCTGCTCCGCGCCGAACGCTCCCCGCGCGCCCCCTGGCCCCCGCACCGCTCCATCTCTCTCCAAGGACCCTACCATCACTCGTGGTCATTTTGTGTAGAAACCCATTACGTAGATGCAATTACGGGTATGGTTCTCATTATATTAGTTTATTTACTCATAATGAGGTATGATTTCTCAATTTACTTAAAAGTAAGCTTAGGAAAAATCTGTGTCAGAATTAGTTGTAATTGTAACGCTTGTTTTTGGTTACTTTTATAATATTCTGAAATACTCAAAATAAGGTAGAGTAAGTATAGGTTATTTTTAAACATTTTCATGGTTTTTAGGCAAGTATTGTGTAGAAAAAGTTAGTTTTTAGCGTAAAGTTCGGGCCCCTCATAATATTATATGACCTGTTATTATTTCTAGTACTAAACGGGGTATGCAAAAAAATAACAACATTTTTTTATGATTTATTTCTCTTTGAATAATAATAAAAAACAAAATTTAAACTCTAAGAAAGAAATTCGGCATTCAGCAAAGATATAATTATGGAAAAAAAAAATGCTAGAATTTATAAATGTTAATTAACTTATCAATAAACTCTATTTAACGTAATTAATTTATGAGGTAGATGTTTGCAAATAGTCTTTCATTAAAATCTTATAAATTAAAACTACATTACAACTACTGCTACATAAAATGAAATGCAAAAAGACCCGTAGTGTATAATATCTCTAAACCGATCTGCCTCTACCGTGATGTCACTTGACTAAACTTACTACATAATATTATGTTATTTACTTGTTCAGTGAATTATTTAAAGTCAACATATAATTTGAAATTTCGATTGCTTTTGGGAATAAGTATAGGTCAAGTTTAACACGCATGCGAGTGTTGCAACTGCCTGTAGGATTTGATAACCTTCATTTTTATTACGTTTTACAATGTACAGCCAACAACCAATTTATGTAAGTGACAAATGTTTCAAAAGTTATTCAGTGAAAGCTTGACAATTATTGTTATCTTGATAACAAATTTTCAATTTGTTTATTTTAACACTACTGTTGAATGAAAATTAGAACTCTGACAATTGATCGGCTTCTGATGTTAACTGTACCTGAAATACAAATAAAACAGCTGACTTCCCAATATAGGTATGACTACAGAATTTACAATAACACAATTATATTTGTGCCAAATATTTGAAAGAGAACAAAGCCAATTAAACACAACAATCCATTTCAATTTCAATATTAAATGTGTAGGCACCACTGTGAACTGAGCCATTATCTACTGTAGGTATTATGTTAAATCGTGACTTTAATAATAATAATTAAAACAACTCTTAATAATCGTTTATAAAACGTTGAAAGCTTTAGATTCTTAAAATAAAATCTTAAATTCATTGGTATCTAACGCAGGCGGACGTTATTCATTAATTATTCCTTAACTATATCAGTTGTACATTACCTTGTGTATGTGTCGTCTAAGTATTTTGTTTCTTAACATTACAATCATAGAAGAAGTATGCAGTTATTACTGTTTATAATAAAAAAAAGTTTACGAGACAGTTTCAGTGGGCCTGTGAGTAATGAACCTAATAACTTGTTGGCGTTACGACAGTCAGTTTTATAACCTAAAAACAAATACAGTAAAACATCTTAACTAGGTACAATAACTAAGTCATATTCATAAATATTGAGGTAGATTATTACTCCTTATTATTTGAATCTAAACTACCTTAAAAGATTTTGTGTGTAAAAAAACAAAGTCTTAAATTAACATCGATGGGTAGGTGAACATTCTGCAATAGCAATAAAATATAAAAAAGAATTCGGAACACATTCTCATTGTTTCAAATGATGAATTTATGTGAGTTTAGTAATTGGATACTGTTGGAACATGTGTACTGCACCTTAAAAGTTAGCTATCCCCTTAATTCGATAGATTGTTGAATAGAATAGAGTAGTTGAGTAGTAGAATTGTTGGTAGTACACACCTATGCATTGTCTTTCGCTATTCTTAATTTTTATCATCATTTTAATTAAATCATCAACATCTAAACGTGAACAATAATCGATCATGGGTGCTAATTCTAATAGATGCAGCAAAAGTTAAACAATTGCGATTTTTTTACTTTCGTAGCTTCCTACCATGTGATTCAATAAGTGTTCGTTATTACAAATGACAGCAGTAACATGTCAATTATACTGCAGGAGACTGCCCCATCGTCAAAATGCACTAATTGCGCTGTACATGAGTCGATATATCTCGTTCCAAGTTTGCATTAGATTAAACTGCAAATGCTAACAATTAACCAACTGGGAAAAAAAAATTATACTCTCATTGCAGGATTGAATAAGTACCCACACTATACTCACAACTTGTTCTACTTAATTAAGATTAGGCTCTTGAGCAAACATAAGTCGCAAATGTTATACATGGCAAAGTTAATCTAAAAATAATCGTAGAAACATTACATTTGTACTGTCTGTTATCCGTATAAAGTAGCATTCTAGTTTGCTACGGCAAGTAATAGAAATATAATTCGTACTGAATCTACACTTAATTAAAATATTTTTACAATTATTGCAACAATGTTAATTTGACTTTGGCACATTAACTTCAACGAATACATTGAATTAGGCATCTGAAAAAATATTCAAACAAAATTGATATTTATTTTCTTTCGTGTTAACCCTCTAATATTATACTAGGGGCATACATTTATTTATACTTCAGCAAAGTACATCCAGAATCCACTAGGTTTTGTGCTTTAAGTTACGATATAGGTATTACATATTATTAATTTGTTTTGATCTTTAAAGTATCATTTTACTTTTTCACGTTTATTGGTAAGCGTATATTGTAAACCCTCTCAATTTTCATTTTGTCTCATAGCCAGTTATAATACTTCTAACTTGTCGTTGATTATGAGCTAAAATTAACATAAAGTTTGTCATAATATAATATAGCAACAAAATAATAATAATATAAACACACACTTAACTTTGGATAAACACCAATATACGTAAAATAATTAAGGTCACTCGAACACATAAAATTTGTACTTACGTTACCTTTGCAAACTTAGGTAGTAATATTACTATCATTAAAATTATTATGTAAAAAGTATATATTGTATAGTTTGTACTAGAATTATGGATTTGTACCGATCAGTCTTGTACTTATTTGTATAGTTTATCTGTAACTATATTGAGGTAGATGCGTTCTTACAATGTTAAGGTTTTGATGATAGCTGGTCGTGGATAAAATATGTATTTCTTGAAGTCAAACCTGTTAATTCAATTAAGTCGTTTCAATTTGGAATGGAGTATCTAGACGGATATAAGCTTTGTGTAAATTCTTAAAACGTTGTAACTAGTCAAAGTAAGAGTGAAGAAATGCCGTTAGAAATTCTACAAGTTTCGTCGGGTTTTGGAATACAGTATGTGTGTTGACGGAGTTACGAGTGAGGCGGGCTGTCCTGCTGCCCTCCCTGAGAGCTGTTTGAACTACTCTTGCTTGCATCGTCTTTCTTCTTCTCCACCTGTAAATTAATAGTTTTATTTAATATACGTAATCAAATTAGGGTGAAAAATTGGGTGTTTAATGATTCTCCTCTCTACAGACGCAATGTTATAATAACTATTTAAATATCTTTGCAGACAGTCGTGCCTCTAACAGTTATTTTGGGCTGAAGCATACAACTGAACATGCCATATCTGATGGTTATCTGAAACCCAGTTCCCTGTGTATTAGCCGGGTGTGGGCCGCCGATTACATGCTAAACGCTCTATCTCCTCTATGCTCGCTCTCTCTATATTTACGTGGTAACCTAGGGCAAGGACTGCTAGCATTACTTAGATACTAATGCAAAGTAAGCAAACGTTACGTGAGCGTGATCGAGAGGTTTTAGTAACCATTTACTTTCAGTATAATTATTTTAAGACAATTTAATCTCATATTTTGAATTGTTGTCATTTTTTTTTACATTGTTCTCACATTTACCTAGGATTGTGTAATATCTTGATTTAAAAAAGGTTTCCTTGGAGTTTCTTGCCCGTTCTACTCCATAGAGATCTAAGTTTTGGAATGGGCAACTAGTTTCAACTTTCTGCTTAAATGTCCGACTTTGACAATTCAAAAGTGCCTGTAAATGGTTTCATTGAAATAAATGCTTTGAGTCTAAATTTGACATTTCATCTAGAGCTTTGGCAGCATCATAGTACTTATAACCAGATACGGCGATCGCCAATACGTTTGCCTAGCGATGACTAACACTATCCTCATCCTCTTTATCGCGGTGGCCCTTGATAAGCTCCACCACCTTGGACTGTTATAGAAAGTTTCCACTATTTTAGACAAATAATACAGGGTACATGTGGCCTGCTGTCTTATAATCTTAATTTAGACTGCTGGGGTAGTTAAATTGTTATATTTGTCTCCAAGTCCATACAACAAAGGGGTTAATGGTACTAAGATTCCAGCAAAATTCTGGAGAGAAGAAGAATTAGTTATACTGGTATAAAATAACTAATTTTACTGTTAATTTCATTCAAAACCATTTTTACTTTTAGTGAATTACGCAATTATCCTGCAGGATAGAGCGGATGTTCTTGAGTATACTAAAAAAAAGCAGATTAATAGAAGGAACGCACACGTATTTAAAAATATTTTATACCTTTACTGGGCAGTCGGCGATGAGGTGATCCTCGCTCTTGCAGTTGTGACATCTCTTTGGTTGTGGGCCAATGCTGCACTTAGCGGCTATGTGGTTAGCAAACTCGCCGCAATTATAGCAACTAGAAAGAACCAAACGTTATTATTGTCTTGCCATAACAACCACCATAACCATCATTCCATCAAAACAAATCCTTTTAGTTTCAAAAATCGTAATAAACTAGGACTTTGAAGCGTGACTAAAGATTAATTCGATTATTGAAAATGATATGTAACATGCAACTAACTACAAAAATGAAAGCAAACCCAAAAAGTATCTAATTTAACGATAAGTCGACTTCAGCATTAGGTAAAATTTTGTGTACTTAAAAAGCCTCATAAATAATATACTGACAGTTTTTAATATTTTCATTTACAATTAAAACGCGCATTTTTCTAAGGCGTTTCAGGGTTTTCAGGGTTTATTTTATGACCTGTTTGATTTGCCGCCTATAAATGAATTAAATGTTCTTGATGCTTGATAGATGAAACTACATATTCAGCTGGTTTAACTGCCTGACTCATAATCGAACGCCATCGTGTCCTGAAATCATTGCGGAGCCGCCGATGTAAAGAATTAAACATGAAGGATTCTACCATATAAATTGGATTAGACTATCAAAACCTTTTGGATTTTCCTAATGAGACTGGCCGTACTAAGCTTTGTATTTGCCATTAACATTAATTTATATTTATTTGTATCTAACTTTTAATAGTTTGCAAGGACCAACCCTAATCACATTGTGACATCCCACAACATAAAAAAGGTTTTTTTTAAATATTAAAACTAACAAAACTTCTAGTAGATAATAGACACATTTCTGTTCTATTACATTTTAAACCCAATTAACACATTACGATTAATCCTTATCTATTTAACACTGCTCAAAATAGAATTTTATCTAGCATCTGCCTATGCCGTGTAGTAAAAAAGATTTCAACTGTATTTCCAAGAAAGTTAATATGGCTTGGTAGCTTCGTAGGCTCGATATTTTCCCATGGTTAGATAATGCGATAACCCTCCGATTAAGTATTTGACTCGGCAACAAGTAGGCAGATAGAGGAAATCTAATATGATATTCATATTTATATGTTATGTGACACCACGTGCACCTTTGAAGTTATTGCAGTTTTACTTTGTCATAATTGATTGTACCTGGTCTATGTATTCGTATCTAGCTGTTATTAACCGGTGAAAAGCCCAAATACAAACCTAAAATATCATTGAAATAGTCAAATCGTGTCGTAATCATACGTTATTAATTTCAATAGTAATAGTCAAACGATAACCTCGTTTGACTATTACTTCATGAAATTGTTTAATAGTTTGATAACTGAATGTTTGCCTTTTAATTATATACGGTTGACATGATTTCATAGAGGAGGGATACCAACTCGATTTGTAGTAGTCAGTGTTTCTTAGTTAATAGTAATATTTCAGTAGTTAAAAAAACTTTTCATCTCCGTTTTTTCGTCCTCTAAAATAACACGTGTACGTTTTGGCTACAACATGCTTGCAGTACAAAATAGTAGTAGTAGGTTTTATTGGCTTTGGTAGAGTAGGCAGTTTCAGAAATAGGAAGAGTTCCGTTACGTAAGTAACGTCATGTCAAAATCTAAGATTTATTGCGGTTGGTCTATTCTGCACTATCATTCTGCCTTTTTCAGCTCATCATTTACTACTAACTATTGCATTTTCCTATCGACCTTGGGAAGTCATGAACACGCCTACAAATCTTGGTAATAATGTAAAGCTTTGCCCTGAGATGCAAATTACTGCAACTTCTATTGAAATGTTCTATGTTCAGCAACATCAAACCGCAAGCTAGGAAGTATCGTCCGTACAAACAAGCGTTAAGATACTTCCTCCTACGCTACTTAGCGAAGATTACCGTATCTTTCTGAACCGTTTCTTGGAGAGCGGGCGCCGGTGCGATCCCTGGCAGTCCACGGACGAGGGTCCCGAAACGCGCGTCGCCTCCAGCCCTTTGTCTGACTCCTTGCACTCGAACTCCACCTCCTCCTCGTCTCCTAGTGACCGGAATCCTGGCATCTGGATCACGCTCTGGAAATAAATAAGTAAAAGTGTCAGTTTACCTTCTTGTTATGACAACAAAAGCTACGACAGAAATGCATAAAAACGCAACGAAACTAACGATATCTTTCAGAAATGGACTGGAATTAGTACGTTTCGTCGAAAATTATCAGTACGTAATACCCATAATGAGCGTTTTCTGATTTTTCTGGTTCATAATCTGGTTTCAAGTGTAAAACCACAAGTTCAAAAAGTATTGAGAATTGTAAAAGTAAATAATATCGGTGGAGCAGTCACAAAGTTGTAATAATATTTGTGCGTGTACGTCAGCGGCGCACGAGGCGCTCGCTAGTTCAGTATAAAAATAACAACTTCATGCTAACTATTATTATTGACTGTGGGTCCCTTCAATGGGCTATAAATTTACTTATCGCTCATGAGAAAAAAATCAACGTTATCGGCATCCAGTAACATAGTCTTGACCTAATATAAGTTTTACCGCTAGCGTCGCTGCAGCCGAACGAAGTACAAGTTTGGTGGCGCAAATGTATAGAAAAAACATCCGGCCTTGATAAGCCGAGCAAACAAATAAGCGCACTATCGGGTCAACCGCTAGTTACGCCACAATATTTTTTTGAATGGATTTATTTTCCTAATTTAACTATTGTAGAGAACGGAGCGATTCAATTAACTACGTAGGTAACGTCTAAAGTTTTGCGTCACATCTAATTTTTTAATTGTGTTCGTTGCGTGCATGCTTCGTGGAATAAAATGATAACAATCACCTGGTGCACAAAAACATCTTGCCCGCCATCGTCAGGGGTAATGAACCCCCAGCCCTTCGCGACGTTGAACCACTTACATCGTCCGCGGCGCGTCACCCCTGTGACGGCGCTGCCGCTCGCGCCCGCTGCACCTGCAAATAATATACAGTTCACTTTGTAAGTATCGCTCCACCAGCGCCGCGCCCGCCTCCCACTCCCGTCACTCCTGTGAGTTCTTACAGTACCGTGCGCCCGCACATCGCTCCCCTCCTTATACCTGTTTCGAAATTTACCATCTAATTGACTTATTTTTTACAACTTAGTTCCTTGACACATAAAGCCTGTTTCCGGTGCATAGCTTTTACAACGACCGATATTAACAGGCTTTTACTTACATGCTTTAATTAACGCATGCTATCGTATTAAATACAATGCTTGTTAGCGTTCAAAGGGTAGGTTAGACGCAGGCATTCATTAAAAAATTACGAAGTTACCATCGTGGCAAATAGTATCCCAAATGTACGACAACATGTATCCGGAGGGTATATCTACCATTCTTTTATCAAGAAACTTTATAGGAAAATAAAAATAAGTAATACCGGCACCGCATTAACATGTTTTTATTGGATGGAAAGGTCATAAAGAATTCACTAATAGTCAAATTGCATTAAGTGGGTCGTAGTCCCTTGCTTCTAAACGCATGCGTAGACATTTTAACGTTCGGAAATCTATTAGCAATAAATAAGGGCCTACAATCGTATACTGGACGAAGAAAGGGTATACTGTTCCCCTTATCGGGCACCGAGACAACAAATAACGTGGGAACGGAATGAAATAAAAGACAACTCCTTTTACACTATAGCTATTAATTCCATATGTATTTAAGCATATTAAGTTTCAACCAAATCTAAAGAGAGTATAACTTTGTATGGTGGTAGTAAATTAGCTGTCGAAAACATCAATATTGTAACGATGAGTAATGTTTAATGTAACGTTACTTCCTCGGAAAAAATATAAGTAGTGACTAACAAGAAGTTTATTAGAAAAATCCGGAAATACATCAGATGACAAACACCGATTCTCATACTCACACTGATTAGCATCCAGTATTTTTTATTTCTCCGTAGTGAATGATTTATCTCCAAATACCAAGTTGTATTTTTTGTTCATAATTCAAAACAAGGCTATAATTTCTCTTAATGTTAAGTCTTTGCAATTTATTTTAATTAAAATAATATCTTCAATTTATTATCTAGAAACATAATACTTAAACAAAATAGCTAAAACATTTTATAAGCGGCCGAGTGTTATAAATATGTATAAAGTGAGCCCAATCTAGACCATAACAAACCAACATTTAAATAAAACAAGCTAAAAGTTCTCACGATGCTCTCTCATCAATCGAGCGTTAGTATCGCGGAGGCTTACTCAAATGTTAGTTATATGAGAATTTATTGGTGGGTTTGCTAATTCGATATACATTTCCATGTGTTGGTATGTAAGCTAAGCATATTATTTCGGGCGGCGGCAGCGGTAAAAGCGTGGTCGCAGCACACGTGGCGAGGCGACGGGCGGCGCGGCGGCGGCCGGCGGGGACTGGAAGAATGTTCGGTATTTAGGTTAAGTTTGTGGTACCTTTTTCATTCATTGCCGTAACACTGCACCTAGCCGGCCTCGTCGCCGCCGCACTACCTTGCTCACCATACTCAATATTTATTATTCCCTATCCCATATTAATGAGAAAGCTTTTAGACTTGTTTCTAAATAACGTGGGATCCATAAGAGCATGTTTCATACAACAAAATTCTATCGGACGCTTAGTTTATATGTATACCAAAATCAACTTGTATCTTAACTGTTTGCCGTTACAAAAAAATATGTTTTTTCTCTGTAGAGACTTGTTTTCTTAGTATTTAAATATTTATTAAAGTGAACACGAGTGTTTACATAAGAAACGGGTAAAAAGACTTTAAGCGATAACCATAGAAGGTACTTACTCATTAGAGAACTTAATATGATTTTCATTAAAAACTTGAAAACTTTTTGAAAAGCTTACAATCAGTGAAAGTAGAGACCGCACAGTGTTGTTTGTTCATTCATACAAATGCGTAAATTTTATGAGTTACTTAATCTGTTTGTTTTGATTTTACGGCTCAACTATCAATTGAATTTTGATTCCATTTCTGAAATTAAATCCTTTTACACGGTAGAGCCGTAGGAGATTTTAATACTTTAATCAGTTTCCTATATTTTATATTGTGAGTTGACTTTATCTGTAGCCCTGTTATTAATAAACGCACAATAAAGTGTCAACCAGTATAAACTTCAGATGTACTATACAGTTTTCGAGGTTTAAGTTTGGCATAATTTTACTACGCGTTTATTAATAAATCGGTAGGTGTTTAAAGCTCTATAACTTGTTATCGTGTTGGATTAAAGTGTAGCGGTGTAATACATGGTATGAGTGCGCTAGTGCGGTAGCAGCCCGTTATTTATATACGTATATGTACCGAGTGAGGTAGCACTCCGGCGCATCCGACTGCTGTACTATGTGCCTGTTTTGTAGTTTTGTTTACTCAGCATGGTGCGCGCGCGCCGCTCGCGCCCGCGCTCCCCCCGCAACTACGAACATTCCACGCTACACCTCAACATGCGCCGGAATTTCTATGCAACAGATGCATTACACGGTATTCGTCTAATGCAACACTGACGCGCCTCTTCAAATATTTAACCATTACTTTGCCTCCTCTACTTCGTATCAAATTACCACAACTGTTGTGCAACGAACTGTTTTGGTGCAGATTAAAATGTCCCAGTTTCAACGAAATATAACGAAAATGTTTAGCTTCTCCACGTTAATAACAAAACACGAGACAGAAATCGTGACGTTTCTGGTTTATTGTCAGTTCCTAAAGCGATTAGGTGCACTATTTTTAAACTGGAATAAAATTTAAGCTCGTGGTATTTTAAAAGCAGGAAGGGGAAATTCTACGCATATTTTGAGTGGAACATTTGCTGCTCGCACGCACCCCAATGTCTTGTTACTTTAATTTACGTATAGCCGTTGTAAGTTAGGCTTACCTGGGGCTGGGTGCAAGAAGCAGTGTTTGTTTAATAAAACCTAGATTATCTAGTTGGCCGTTCACCAAAGTTGTTCACATCTGCAGTCGTCAAAGTTAGAAAAAAACAACCTTTCATCAATCTACGTCATGAGGTATAAAGGATCACTTCTATGAATGAAAATAAAGTTTAGTCAATAAACGAGCACGTGTTGACCCTTCCATCTGTTGTCTCAGTCTCTATGAGTATTGCGTATTTGACATAATATTTCTCAATATTATTTCCTGAGCCTATTTGTCTTATCTTTTGGAAATATTCTCAGAAATTTGGCAAAAGTGGGACGTGGCTTGAAAGTGCACCACGAAGTTCAAGAGAGCTTTTGTCTGGGATTTAGGGCTACGTATTGGTATAATGGCCATTTAATATATGAAATATTTATTCTAGAGCTTAATGCTTTTATGTGGAGATGGTGGCAGACGTGGTAGTGCACCGGGATGCGGGCTGATGATTCGTATCAAACGCCGCGCCGAGAGCGACACATCAACGATCAGAAGCAAGTGATGCAACTCCTGCTGGAACGCGCGTGGGACGTAGCTGACGCGTTTATTTATTACTATTTATATTATAGTATAATTTAAACAAATTGTCTTTCCCCAAATAATTAAACGCCTATCGATAACAAACCGTGATATTTTAATTAAATGGTACTACACTACATCACGAACGTCGACAAAACAATTATTTATTAATATATGGTTTATCTATTTAAAATCGGCTTTAATTACATTCATTTTGTTATTACACATAACTCACGGCTTCTTCCCATGGGGGTAGGCAGAAACTACAGAACACCACCTGCTACGACCTTACCACATACTCCTTTTGCCTCGTTTATTTTGTTATTATCTTAACTATTTAAGAATCGAATTACCAATAGTGTAGTTTCGCCTCAATCACACAAACTTGATGTAGGTTATACATATTTAGGATAGAAATACATACATATTTATCATAGTTCAAATGCTCATTCATTATTTGAATGGAACGAGTCACACGTGTAGTAAACAAAACGCATACCAATATGATTGTAGGACGCATGTCCAGCAAGCAAATGAAATGACCTAAAACATTCTGCCATTCACCACTTTTTGCTGTTATCAATCGTAGGTATGGTATTTGAACGTGAATCATCGTCAAGTGGCGCTTGTGCTTGGGTATCTTGAACTAGGAGGGAAAGAGACAGCCGAATGAACCACCATTCGGATTTAATTGACTGGTTACGAAGTCGGACCCTGCCGTAGGGACGTCGCCTCACTTTACATCGACTTTCTAAAAATTCCGGATGGTACTTCAATAACTCTATGATAATTCCTGTTTCGAAGAATGCTCTTGCTATGTTTGTGTATATGATTTGTACAAACGAATTAGTTTAACAGATCAAGCGAAACTTTGTAACAACTAAAAATAAATAACAAAAAACAATTTTCTGTTTCGCACTACTACGACGCACAATGTAGTAGAAACAAGCCCAAAAGGTATACGCATATTGAGGATGTACTACAACACCGCGGTCCGTATAATGTTGTTGCGTAAGAATGTAAACAATATTTTAATCAGCATAAAAATATCGATAGTGCGTTCTTCACTACAACTCTGGTATGTCGACGACAAAAACACGTAGTGCAAGAGTAGTGGGGAGCGAGATTAAGGTCCTTCTAAAATGCAGTCGGCTTACCTAAACACATTCAAGCTTTTATCACTCACACAGATAAATATAAATAGAGAGTATTTTGGTAGTATAAAACTTATAAGAGTGTTGTTAGAGTCGAAATCAGCGCAGCAGCAGCGCCAATTCGCAGGCAGCACGCATGCGAGCAACTAAAACGGTATCGTAGGAATAGTAAACAATTAACTGCTCGATGCGTAGACCTTGTTTGATAAAATGTTCACGTCACATGTTTCCAATTCAATACTTGATACTCATGTTATACAAGGACTGCTGGTACATCCATTCATGAATATACGCACTTTGTTTTTAATTCATTTCAAATTGAACTTAATTGTTATGTTTTTAAAATTCGTAGTCCTTAAAATAAATACAATTGATTTTATCAAAAAAAAATACAAATTATTGCGTATAACGTGACGTCATATCATATAAGACATTCTCTAATTAGGAAGTACGAATTTATAATTAGTATATCTTGTTGTTGATCAACTTGATACCCAGCAAACATGGCACACATATGTGTGACATCAGTAAAACGACACTCCATTAACCTCAATTTGAATAATTTCAATGATGAACTATTTGTGAATGCCTCCCTGGGCACTGCGTACAACACATCCGTTCGATAAGGGCCATGTCAAGTTCCAACACATGAAACAGCTTTTAACGTAACTTGATTGTGTTCCCGCTATATTTCCCGTTTTATCTAAAAGCGGCGTAAACAACAAGACAAAAGTTTTTTTTTATGTCTATAAAAAAATAATCTTCAGTATCTACTTACTTGAAGAGGGAACTGCATTTCCGCCTTCCCTCCCGCTCATGGTAACTAAAAATTGTGAACTGGCACCACAAATATCACCTCTTCCTAACATACATCCTCTGATTGAAAAAAGGCACTTTGATTATGATAAGTTCATTTACCTTTGCACGTTTAAAACTTATTAACTATCAAAATGTGTTAAGTGCATAAAGGCGGACGCGCGTGCGCGCGAAGCGACCAACGACGCGTACGCAGGTCGACTGCATCGAAAATGAGTGACAGTGGTTTGGAGTCGACGCCGCCGCGGTGATGCGGTCGGTCCCTTCCCGGATATCGTCAAGCAAGTAGTTTTTAAAATAGAGAAGCTAACGAAACGTGTACACCGCCCGAAAGCGCCGGCCGCTTTACCCCAACCCAACCCAAATTGTGTCACTTGTTGGCGCGGCGGCGGCGGCACAGCGCGCAGCGAGGAGCACGAACGTTCCCAACAGACACGAGCACGCTGCAGGGTGAACGGCATCTACTACCTACCTCACATATTGCTTAGCTTACAAACACCCAACAACATCTTCAAACCTCACAAAAAATATACTCAATAGAAGCCGCGTACGACCGACCGCAAAAGGGATCTTTTGGGAATGACCAACTTTCCAACTTTTTTTGTTTTTATATCCAAAAACGATAAATGGTTTTTGTAACAGTGTTTTCAGAATTGTACCGAAATAAACTGTGTTACGTAAAGTTTAACTTGCGATTTCCTATGTAAGTACAAAAAAGTTCGCGCTGGAAATCCATTGAATGAGCGTTTTCTGGCTTCATAACTATAATTAAATTTTTGAGAAGGTTCGAGGTTTTACATTCATAAGATGGAATGAATTTTATCAAGATCTTAGACTAAATTAAAAATATTAATTGTTTTGTTTCTGGTTTTGATGTTTAGTGGACATCTCGTGCTGAATTTTTCATATTTTATTCAATTGTAATATGTACGAACCGTCGTTTCCATACCATTCGCAAAGATTTGTGCATATGTAAAAATAATATATCGATGAATTAAATTAACTTTATATATTTAGGAGTTACGAAGTGAAAATTCATGATAAAATGCCTCCGCTATTGTTTCAACGGATATTGAAGGATTATTACTGACATGGATACTTTCAGCGTGGATTAGATTAATTAAAAATATTGTTTAAATTTTACAACTTAACAAAAGTGTAAATGTATTGTCATGAAAGATATAGAAAGAATGATTTCTTGGACTTGCTTATTTCAGTAGAAGAATATTAAAACTTTATCTTCGTATTTTTTTTGAACTTAGCGTCTGTCACGAAATTACACCGATTCGCATATATAGCGAATTGTTTATGTGAGCGAGTTGTTTATTGACGATTTAGGTAAAACAAAGAGAAGTAGTTGTGCAAAGTATTTCCAAATCCCAAACTATTTGATATTAAAGAATTCAAACGTGTATCAAAACGTGTGCGTCACCGTAGCTTCTGAGAGACAACTTTGATCGGAATGCAGAGTTCGCGGCCAAGTTTATGGCATGCATTAAATCGAGATACCCGACCTGTCGGAACTGAGACTGAACGGAATTAGTTTTGTTGAGAGAGCCCTCTAACTATCTCTAATAGGTATAAGTTTTAATATTTTGACCTCAATCAACAATAAGGCGCACTTTACAATAAAGTTTACAATTAACTGGTGCAGAAACAAATGACCCCCCATCACTGTGAAAAGAGTTAATTATAAAACCTACTCAAAATTTATTCGAGCAAGAGTACTTTTCCTTATTTCAATCATTATTATCGCATTAAGTTAACTTAATGCACATAAGAACCAAGCTTCAACAATTAACCAAAATAGGTCGTGAATTGAGAACGGTGTAAATTTCAAGTATTGCAGTCTAATTCTTTTCAGTTTTCTTAAGGTTTTCGTAAAACGTCTCAATTTATTCAGCTGAATTGCATTGAAGTATTTGAAGCCCATGCCTAGGCAGCCAATAACGGACAAACCCCTTTAGAAGGGAGAAAATATTTAAGAAAGATCCCACGCTTGTACAAAAGTCAGAAAGTTGAATAAACAGATCAATGAATAACTCCGTGATCCCCTCCGTATTCATATTAAATTCATTACTAAGCTTGATGTTCATTGTTAAAAGTGTGACAATTTCACGTTTTCATTTCAGAATTTCGGTTGAGAACCAGGTATGGCGAAATTTAGAGCGTATCCTCCCCAACCGTTAGAGGGAGTCCCCTCGGACACGTCACATGCTGCCGACCTGGCCGACCGGACCCATTGTTACTGATCTAATCCACGTATGATTATGCATCAACAATATTTTACAATAGTCGCCTCACAAGAAAAACACGTTTTAGAAATAATGAAACTCGACCAATTGTCGTATTCACTTTCTCTGATCTTTTCACCCCAACCAAAAGCTAGTTAAAGTTTTTTTAATTTCTATGACTCGATGTAAATTAAGACCGACTGATTAATCGATTGTTAAGCTTCCCTTCTTCGAAATGTGATTCATGTTGTATCGGAAATGTTAAAAAAACAAGATGAGTAACATATTCGTAGATCATAGGGTTTAAAGAAATCGTTTGATGACATTCATATAATAACTATCTATATACTTCTGATCATTCTGCCTACAATAAAGGTCAATCAAATACAATGTATAAACTTGGAGGAAATATTAATAATTCAAATGATACTAGCGTTAGGGGACTTTGACTATTGAGTGATGATCAAAGTAACACGTAGACCATTTCCTTGTGTTAACTTTAAAAGAAATTTCTCAGTTCGTTTTCGTGGACTACAAAAATGAGAATTTCACTGATAAAACGATTTCATAATGTAAAAAAATATGTAGAGTTAACAAGAGTACAATCATGACATCGTTCAAACATGCCTGAAAGTGTCCTCTGGTGTTAAACCATGGAATTAATGAGTATGTGTGAAACGCACGAAAATATTTCGTGATGTGCTTCCCAATTTCGTAGTTCGTCAAGTTAGCTGCAGATGGCATTGCCTTTTTCAATCGTACCGCCATCTGTATTGATATCGAGGAACTTTAAAACGAAAGCCACGTCGGAATGCTGGCTGTGGGTACATTGCTGCAGTGGTCCCAAAAACGACCCCAATGTGTTATGTTAATTTTGCTTTAAAGGCGTGCCCTACGAGGGGTGGCGCTTACTGGCACCCTAAAATATAAAATAGGTATGTTTGAGTTTCTTTAGTATCCTCGTTTTAAATTCAAATTAAATCTGAACGCATTTAAGCCGACGCAGTTCAATAATTCAGGTGGTTTTATTAACCGAATCGAATTTGCTCGACTGAGAAATGCTGTGCCCTATTGTATTTTATTTATTAATTTGTAGTAAAAACACTGCAACTATCTTTCTAAATGCAAGTGGACATTCTTTTATCAACTAACTATTTTGTGTTACAACTACAGATCAAGTGAGAAGAAAAAAATGGTCTTGACTCAGGTAGCTAGTTCAAAGAAAGGATCAGCTGTATAAATATATGACCTGTTTCTCCTCTGATTTGGATTGCAATGTAAAACCAGATTAGCAACGGGTATTGATGTGTCACTTTTAATCGTAACTTAATTGCTTTATTTTAACTATAATTTATGATATACACAAGATAGTTCAACAAATCTTTAATTAGTGATCACGTAGCAGTGATCTAGCATCATTTTTACGTATCGGACTAGTAATCTCTTAGCCTTTTTCAATGGATGTGCTTCAAGAAAGCTATGTTATGTAAAATTAGTCTGTCGTAGACGTAACGCTTGAAAATTATAAAGCATTGCACGCAGTGCTACGCTGGGTCTACGCCGCTGCTACGAATCGCAAAAGGTTGCGACTTTTAAGAAATTCTTGCAAAATGGATCGTTTTGTCTCCCTGTTCACTGTTTTTATATTTAACTTTTTGAAAGATGACTAGGTCCGTAGAACTCTAGCACTACACCGGGTCTACGACGTTGCTACGCCTCGCAAACATTTTGCGAATTTTGTAAAACGTTTTTAAACAAGATGGTTCGGCATTCCTGATTAGTATTTTTTACTTTTAACTTTTTATAAGACTTTAAGATCCAATGAAGTCTTTGACCAAATGATCAATATTTTTAAACCTGCCAAAAGGACACAAACATATTATTGGTGCTAAAAGTCAATCAATGTATTTTAAAACTTGTATTACTTATGTACAAATTTCAACAGCTCCAGTTGAAGTGGATTTCCAAACGAATTAATCTGCCTACTGCACTAGTAAGACTCTACCTAAATTATAAATTTACCAATTAGAAAAATTAAAATGCGTTTTCCAATAGGCGCATTACTTTTAATTATATTTTTCTAATAGTGTTCTGACTTTTTAGTACAGGGTGTAAATAACAATTGCTTTATGTACACAAATATATTTTTGGAAGAAAAGATTTTTGATCTAATTTCAATTGAGCCACGCCCACCTTGGTATGTACATTATGAGCAAAAGTTAAATATTTTAATACTAGATTCTGCCTGCGACTTAGTCCGCGTGAAATTTCTTGTTCCTCGACCGAACCCGTCGCATCGCATTGCCTGCCCGCGTACTTCGTTTTCGCCTAGTGTTTTTTCTGACTTTTTTTGGTTTTGCTCGGCTCATAAGAGTCCTTGCGTGATGCTAATAACCTATAGAACCTCAAAAATTGAACTATCAAATGTAAAAATATTTTTTCAAATCCGGCCGGTAGGTCCAGAGATTACCTCTACAAACTTACAAACGAACAAATTTTACCTCTTTATAATATTAATATAGAAAAGTAACTTACATTCAAATGCCAAAAGTTAACTTTTACTCAGAAGTGGGTTGAAATGGATGATAGATTTAATTAAAACATAATATAACAATCCAATCAGGTATTTATGCCTATATAGGTATTCGTACAGTGACCAACTTAAACTATATTTCAATATAAATTGAAAGTTAACCATTGTTCGCCTTTAGGCACTAGGTATGTTACGCTATGCACGATAGACCCTTTTCAGGAAACGGAAAGATGCACAAGATATTCTGCAATTTTTTGAGACGTCCATGCATATTATTATGAATTAAAGTCGCTTTTTTTTCTGTGTGACCGCGTTGTTTTTATAAACTACACAACAGATTTTGATACGGTTTTCACCATCGTTTAGGGAATTGAATCCGGAATATTTTGATTCATAACACATTAATATTAAGGTACGTATAATAAAGAAATCTCGATGTTTAACAACTCGTAAGACCTTTGCAGCTTTACACGGTTAGAAATATGACAATTTATCTAAATAAATTATCTTATTACTAATGATTTGTTTCGTTAAGTTTTGTAATCTTACAGTTTCCATTATACTGTGCAGTTCCGTTGAGAGTGCCGTTGGCAATGATGATGGGTGGCGAAGACTTGCTGATTTCTGCTGCGTGATTGGCTGCCCACGAAGCTGCCGCCGCTGCAGCTGCTGCGGCAGCGGCCGCTGCCGCTGCGCATACGCTGCACTCTGCAATACAACATTACATCATTTCAATTACAGCTGGTAGACTCATAAACAGAATCTTGTAAGCAATAAGAATTATCTAGTAATTATCGCAGATAGAAACTGCACATAAAAAGGGTTCAGAGTGTGTTTAGTAATTAGCTTAAAGAAGCCAACGGTCAATTTTTTCAGATTCAATAAATTAATCTGTTGCTTGGTGGTTGGCATGAAGAATAAAATATAATGACAGTTCTAATAAGAATACACATATTTAGAATATACAGGTTGTTTTTTAAAATTAAGAATACAATTGTTTAATTGTTTATTGTTTATTGTTTATTGTTAATTAAAACGGTAACACCAATTACATTAATTAACATAGAGATTGAATGGGTAACAAAAACTTTCCTAAAACTAACATATAATAGAGGACAACCTAGCATACTTGTTCTCGCAAAACATCAGACATACACGCATTATTCTGCTCCATTCATCAGATAAGATAAGATATTTTTTATTTGCATAAAACATGGTATACAAGGCCAAAAAAGACCAAGAGCAAGACCATACGGCGGAAAATCTTGTAGCATTGATTATTTCATATTGCTTTTTATTAGTCTCAAGCCAGTGTAGGACCTCTATTAAACTGTACTATACTAATAAAGTCTGTTCTTAGCTGTATTTATGCGTCTTCGATCTAACGATTATGTGGTTTTTTAAAAGTGACATAGAGTATTTTCCACCATTAATTTAAAAACTACATTTTTTTTTACACCGTAACGTTTTATTTTGAGGCTGTCTCGTTAAGTTATTGGACCTCACAACAATTGAGTAAAAATAAACTAGTAATTATTTTATTTTGCACTATGTAAAAATACCAGTTATGATCCAGATTGGAATAAACCATACAGAAGTTTAAGGTTAAAGTTCAACATGCATAAAAACTCAGTAAAAATATTATCAAAGTATTTCGAAAGCAGATAAAGGAATCAAATACAGTTCAAACATACGACTTAAATACGGACCTAATAAATTACAAATATTATTAAAACCATTTCACATTTATTTTTCTTTATATTTATTTCTTTTTTCGGCACACCAACAGCAGTACATACAAAAATTTTGTATGCCTATTAAGTATAAACAGCATTCACCGTAAAGAAACCACGTAATTATTTAAGAAAATATAATATGAAAATACTAAATACAATTAGCAAAAAAATAATTGGATAATGGATATTTTATTAATAACATCTCTAGACCTACCCTAATGAAAATATTCTTATGTTAAATGTAAGACAAAGAACATGGAAGGTCATGTACCTTGTACACAATGGGTGCTAAAATTGATAAAATGTTATTACGTCTAAAAATGTCTTAAATGATTTGCAATTGTTTTTAAAAACCGATAACAGTTTATTAAAAAAAATTGTACGCGTTTTTTGGCTTTCTTATCTCTAATTTGCCCCAAAGACGTAGCATGTTCAGTTGATCTGGTTAGGATTTAGCCTTTACGGAACAATAAGCTATTTAAAATCTTAATAAACAAACAGAACATTAAACGTGAATCATTTACAATATTGGAAATTCCAATTAAGACGATTAAGCTAATAATAACATAAGAGATAACGTGTCTATATATATATTTATATAATTATGTCTTAAGTTTGGGGTCAACGTTTGCAATGCATCTTGGTAATAGGTTATTGCGCCAAATATACGTATTGACAACTTTTTTAGGTTAATAGGTATCAGTATGCACTTCATACCTAGGTTATCGCATATGATACCCATACATTCCTATTTTTTTGGGTTAAATGAATTAGCACAATGATATTTTGGAATTATAATAGAATACACTTTTTATCCGTATTGTTTATTCATTTTGTGGAGCATCGATATTTGTGCATATGTTTGGATCCAAATAAATAAAGACGAACAGTAGACATTACAGTTCAAACTAATTGAATACTCGTATTTATGATTTACACTTTTAAATTTCATCGTTCTCAAGCAAGTAGGTATATAAAAGTATCTCACCCTTCATGTACGCCGCGAGCCGCCCCTCTAAAGAGAAACCCCAACGAGCGTATCACATACGCACTGCTACTTAAAAATATTGATACATAGGCCTTTTTATATTGTCGAACATAATTCAATAAAAAATACACAAAAACACCGCACTTGTTACTTAGCGACAAAAGCCGAAAGGGAAGAATATGAAAATTTCGCGCCGATGTTCTTTAGACCCTATTTATTGATTGTAAGAAATATTTATTAGGTTTTTTATGGTGTCGTAATTGTGAAACGAGAGTGGTATACATGCTAGAGCTGCGGCCCGCGTGGCGATTACCGAAAGACTGCGTGGTGCGTTTTGATTTGGGGTGACGCGCATGGACGGGGAATGCTGCCTACATTTACTACAAGTAAATACAATAGTAATAGTTTGTTGTTACGAGTCAAATATATTGTTTCAGAATTAATAATATGGTTTAAAAGTCTAGCCCAAAACCCAAACCTATCCTAGCTGTGATCACGACCTGAATAATTTGAAGCTGTTTGGCGCGTTTCAGATGAGACCTCTTACAGAACTGTTAAAAATGGTTTATTGGTGGAGAAATTATAACATACATTTATTTACAACCTACCTATTCAAAGGTATAACACCTTCGGCTATTAAATAAGCTTAAAAACGATATTTGTTTGTGTCTCATGAAGAAAATGAATGTGTCGTTTACCAAAAAAAATGTGGTGTATTACGCGTTCAATTCGTATTAGTTAAATAATTCCCATCAATAATTATAAGACAATACATTTTTTTAATCAAGAAAAGCAGTGCTTATACTGCGTAGAGATGTAATTCGGTGCTTAGGTTGCTATTTATCTATGACAGGTTCGACCTGTTCCATATAGTCTACGAGTGTTACTTTCACATTTGACTGAACAAAGGAAAATAGAATACAATTAAAAAGGTAAAGTTATTAAATGTATACGAACATACTAATATTTATCATATTTACTACCTACCTATATTGAATTTGAAGAAGATTTTGAAGAAGGAGAACAATCTACTTGAAGTGTGTTTCGTTTCCAAGGACCCTTTCTAAAAAAAAAAAAAAAAAACTGGATCGATTTTTTCTTAAGGAAACTTCTTACCTAGTACTTCTTTTTGTTTTGATTAACTTGCATATGTTTGTATCGGTCTCATACCTATTAAAATATCGTATCAATCGTTAAAAAATATCATAGCTATTAGACATACAATGTTGAACTCGAATATGAATAAGAAAGATATTTAACATTTTATTCTACATATTATTAGTGCCGCAGATCCCGGCTGATAAGTAATTTAGTTTATTATTATTTTGAAAAATAAAATGAATGAAATAAGTGTGTTGGTTGGCGGCCATATTTGCGAAAGTTCGTGGAGGGCACGCATGCGCAGAGCGACGAGTGAATACAAACAGCCGGCCGCACATCTGCTGGTCAGCTCGTGGACACAAAGCTCACTACACTTACCATGTTATAATAAATCGGAGACACATTTTAAAACATATTTTTTTATAGATCAATCGATCCAGAGAAAGTATTTCATGCGTTTAAGTCTTTTGTACTTGAGAAAATTCGTACGAAAATTCAGTCCAACCACTATGATCATTTTGATTTCTAAAATAGAACTTGAATATTTCTTATTTAAAAGAAGTCAAATAAACGTTACTTTCTTTATTTTTTTTAAACTAAAGTGTAAAATAGTTTTAGAAAGCTTAGTTACAAAAGTAATAAGTTCCCTATTCCTAAAATAACTACGCTTAATGTGGGCCGATACAGGAATGTCCCTTATTATACAAAATCCGGGACACAGTACAATTACCTGACCCATGCGACGCTAGGCGCGCGTACGTCAATGCTCCAATTTTTTCTATCACCAGTTTGCCAAAACCAATGTTAAGCGATTTAATATGCACATTTCGATCATTTGCACATTTGAAGTTTCTCATAGCAGTCAAAATTATACGTACGTATAATTTTGACTGCTATGAGAAACTTATTAGATATAGATTTTATATTAAATCCAAGTCAGAAATTATCTGTACAATAGAAGGTTAGGGAAATGAAAAAATAATAACATTCATTAAAAGAGTCTGCGGGTGACAGTGTTTAATGTGGGTATGCCAGATACACTAGATGGTCAAGTCAACTTCCGTATCAACTTTACTGAATGTCATCACCACGGAATATGCTAATCTCGTATAAGTTGCAGCGACACGAAGAATAGTACAGGCGAATTAAAAATATTCAATAAAATCACTAACTTATTTCAAAATGACAGGATATGACCACCAACTGATTGCTTGTTTGTGACCATTTAAGGACTCTGCTCGGTACAATCGATGTTTTTTACCAGAAAGTGATAATTCAATCACAATACTAGAAACGCCATAAAGTTCATCACGATAATATTTCATGAAATATTTACATTTAATAAGCGTTCGGATTAAAGGTCCCTGTTATTTGTAAATAGGGGAGGTTTTTTGTCCATTAATGAAAAATATTAGCTGTGAAAAAGTGAATGTGACAAAAAATAGAGATCGGACGCGTGTCAGCATGGACAATGGACACACTGTGCCCGATAATGAGACCTTATACAATAAATTTGAAATATAAATAAATAATAAATCCATCTCAACGTGAAATTACTTTTGTATACAGTTTTGATTCTGAGATAGATGGGATTGTTTTTTAATAAGTTTTGAAGTACGTTAACATCATACATAAGTCCAGTTATTTACGTTGTTGATCAGACAATTTTTCCGAACATATGAAGCAATGGATTAGCAATATCCTTAAAAATTATTCAGATTGAGGTTGATAGTGTGTTAAGCACTTAGGTTGCTGAGCACAGACAAGCAATTGTTTAAGTGGACATCTGCATAAGAGACTTCAGGAAATACAATCAAAATAATTGCCACGTTTAGGGTTTACATTCTGACTTAATTCACTGTTGAAATACGATTCCTGCATTCCAAAAAAAAGCCCCTTTCCTGATATCACTAGGAATTATTTTTATTATTTTGACGTAAATGCAGATGGCAATTTGCGAGTGACCGTTGCCTGTCAATCAATCTCAACGAGGCAGGGACCCATCTAAAAAACTGACCCCTCATTGACCGTCCAAAAAAAAAACAAAAAAAAAATCACAATAGTCCAAAAAACCAAATTGAGAATTGCGAATAAACCCTCATATTATAAAGGAAGAACTATTCTCTAGGATTGAGTCGCGTGCCACCCCTCATGCCAATAAAAAGTGATATATTTTAAAATTAGTAAATGTCGGATTTGACCACTGATTTATGTTAATCATTGTTTATTATTTATTTTTTGCAACAAGTTATCTCTGCTTTAGAACTAAAGAAATCTAAGAAAATATCGTGTAGTAGCAGTTATTAGAAGCCATCAAGGTAATTAATAGATCAGCAAATAACCTAGGCACTTTTATTGATTAATCTGATCTTATACATTTCTGGTAAAAGGGCTACATTCGTAGGTACAGGATACATTTTTGAAAAAACTCTATTACTAACACTCTTGCACGATCCCATCTGCCTAGCTCGGCGAGCTGTACCGGGGCGGCTGCTGCGAATGCAGAAAACCTCAAACGTCGCAAATATTCCAATGTTATTGGAACTTGTATGTTTGAGCGGTTTGGGGTTGTAACTCTAGGGTCATGGGCTCCGAGTGCCCATCTAGTTTTTCGAGAAATTGCCAAGTGATTGATCGACTCTTCACATGACCAGAGGGCTGGCCTATTTTTTGGCCAAAGAAACAGCATTGCTATACAACGTGGCAATGCTGTCAGCCTTTTGGGCACTTTTCTTGTTGACAAAGATGCAGACGAATTTTTTGATGCCCTATGATTCTTTCTTCTCCCTTTTTTATTCACTTGTACATATCATTATTATAAGATTGTTAGCTTTTAAATTTTGTAAATATTATTTCAATGTAAATAAAAAATTGTCAAGAGAAAACAATAATTACAAACATTACATAAGCTAATCTTCGTGAATAAGTTTTTTATAATCTAGTTAAACAATTCTTATTCAGATTCGTTCTTAATAGGCCATCCAGATTCATGTATGTAATAGTGCTTATCACATTCTTGTAAGCTCTACGATTATACAGGATGTAAAAGACCCATCACCACAGAATATATACCATCACATGGCCAAAAGCAAACAGAGCAAAAATTATTGCTGGGAAACGACTTTTATTTTTGGTTTGAAAAATCACTGTTTACGGCAGCGCGCAAAGTAACGCACCAAAACATAACGAATGAAACGATGTAGGCGTTGTGGGGATACCATTTAAAATATGTTTTCGTGAAAAAAAAATGGTATGGTCCGATACATCAAAATATCACAATGACGCGGAGTATCAGTGACTATCGGTTTCATTAAGCGCCTTTTTACACTCGTTATATCCCAAACAATAATAAAATTGTCAACGTCCGCTTCAACTACAGCGAATTTCATTTGTTTTCTTTTGTATCCCAACAATTAGTAGGAACTTGTAAATCTTGAATAATCATGCAAAAACATATTGAAGCCTTGTGTAAAATGTTGTCTAGTTTCAAGTCTGCACTGTTTATTGCCCGGAAACAGTCACTCATTCAGTTTTAAATCATTTTAGAAAATAATGCTATTAGGCATGTAATTCACAATTTATATTTTTACATAAGTAGTATTTTTGTCAAGTCATCATCTCGTTGAGTCACATTGGCGAGCTCTTCATTCCTGAGGGCTGCGCGGGTGTGCACCCTCGTCCTAACAACTTTTTGCCTACAAACACAATATAGCTCATTCGCTCAATCATCGCGTCACATCCACAGTTTACATATTCGCGAAACAAACTCTTGCGAACAATGACTGAATCAAAATGTGACATGTTTAAGTCATGGTGAGTTTGTTTATTGGTAGGTTTAACACTAATATTTGATAATACTTAGGGTGTTTTCGTGTTTTCAATAGAGACGTTTAAATGGCTGATGGTACGGAAAAAAGTTATCGGAAAAAAAATGTTGACATAGCAAGGTAACCTATTTGATTTCCTGTAAGTTCATGAGCAAACTTAGACCGTTTATTTAATAACTGTTGGAGTAATATTTATACATTTATCTAACAAAAATATAATTTAACCCTTCCTTCTAAGCTTTAGTAATGTCATACCATGTAGTACCTCTATATATTACACTTTGTTAGCAGACGATAATCATGTGTTGTTATTACTATGAATTCTAGCAAGTTCTCTAGAATTATGTCTTCATAGCATTTCTAGTTGACCGATTTTACCTGGTTGTAGCTAGTGTTTAAAACGTATCAGGTTACAGAATCTTTCAAATCTAAAAAGATTTATATATAAGGTGATTTGTGAGACTAGTTTTTAGGAATTAATTTTCAGAAGCTCTACAACTCTACCTATGTAGTTGTTGAGTTATTCAGATGTGTAACTAAATGGTTTGATTATGATTAAAGAGGCTAAGAAGCTTTGAAGTCTCTTGTAAACAGAATAACATTAACTAGTCCTAATTCTCTTAGTCATGAACGTTCACTAATTTGACCCTTAGCTTGGCCGTCAAAGTTAGCCTTGCAAAGACATACAAAATAGTACAAAATTGCAACGAAAATATCGATTAATCCTGTCAATTTGTTTCGTTGCCAAAATTTGGCATAGAAGAACAAAATATTTTTTTGTTTAATGATAAAGGGCGAGCACCCTCACGAGGTCCTCTGTCGCCATTGGTCGGTGTGTGGAGGGACGCTGCGCGCGGTGCGAGCTCGCTGCGAGACCCGCGCAGCCAATCAATTCGCTTATTTTTTAAATAAAGAACAAAAATGATAAAAAACGTTCGCGTTTTACGAACCACTCGTAGTATGTACCCTTATGTAATATGTGATTGATGATTGTTGGCTACGTACTCACTGTTTTTTACTAGACTACATGTATGAGGTCAATTATGGGATGGGTGTTTTGGTATTTTTTATTTAAATTAATATGTTGATGATATTTCGAAAATGCAATATTATTGCTGCTTTAGTGGCGAAACGTGGATCTACTATAGGTACATCTCTGCCTAACCCTTCGGGATTGTTGGGCGTGATGTTATGTGTGTTACAATATTAGAATTTTGTATTTAGGTATCAGGCTAAAAAGCCATTAGGCTAGCATTGACGTATTGAAATCAATAGGTTTACTTAATATGTTTAATATTTTATTGTTTTCATTACGTTTGAACATTGTTTTTCATACTTTTACAAAATAGCTCTAAATTAAAAAGTGTCTATAAAATCTACGAACCGAGACAATTTTTTTTCAAGGAAGCCTTTCTTTTTAAAAACTATGGTGCTATACTTAGGGTTACTATTTCGAAATTCGAAGTCCTTACGAAAAGTCGGGCATTTGCAAAAAAGTTTTTTATAAGGAATTTTTACTTTTTAATCGTTCTGTTATCAGTAGGTAATCATACTTTATTATTTTGTTTAAAAAATCCTTAAGTCGAAAAGTTCGGACAGAGGGCCAAAAATCCGGACATGTCCGACAAATCCGGTCGTATGGTAACCCTGGTTATACTACCTATTCCTACATGTTTATCTTAATTTTTGATTACCCTCAATAAACTTACATATTTGTACATATTATATCAGATTTACCTCCTAAGCTAAAGGATGATTTCCACCAAACGGTTCGCATCGCATCGGATCGGAAAGGATACGAACAGATGCGGCGACAGCCGATCGCATCCGGCAGGATATCGACGCATACGATCGGCTCCGTACCGTCGCGTCGCTTGCGAACGAATCCGTTTCTGCGCCTAGTCGAATAGTTTCATTCCTACCGTGTTAACGTGTTCTAATTTTTTTAAATGGTTGCAGTTCTTTAACTGCAACCATTTAAAAAAATTAGAACACATTAGAAATTAGAACAATACTACTTTTAGTATTGTTGGCTAGAACAACAAGAAAATAGTCATAAAACACAGAAGAGGAAAAGAAAGATACGACGACAGGCGAACGGAGCCGATCGCGCGTCGCAACATACTTTCGGCCACAATCGAGTGTCGCGGAAGACGCCCGCGGTCAAGCTGCTATGCGGGCATTAGTAATATAGACTTTAAATACTGTGTACACGATTTAATACCTTTTAAAGATTATAAAATCCGTTCCAATCCGATGCGATGCGAGCCGTTTGGTGGAAATCATCCTTTAGTTGAACCATTACTAACACACTCTGCTTTCAGTAGCATGCACCGAAACATCTAATAATTTTTGTCTATGTAGTCGTATTTTAACTTACCAATTTGTTTGGTATTTTTTAATTATTTTATTAAGCATGGGGCTATCCTTCAATATATTTGTAGTTTAAGCAATACGAAATAGAAATTGGTAAGTTAAAATACGAATAGATAGATTGTTTGCGATATAAAGTTTAGTTCACTTATCCATTTAAAAACTTATATTTTGACTCTTTTGTTCCGCTCGAACTTATTTTTTGTGTAGAGCCGCTTGAGCCATAAGGAACTATTCTAATAGAGACAATTATGTCCATTATGACTATCACTAGTTGGCACCTAAATAAATGTCCCAACAATAGTGCACTGATGGAATTTCAGCGCTTGGCTCAGCGCTGAGAGTTTTTTTTTTTTTTTTCCCTTTGTTATTAAGAACAGAATTCTTAATAAATTAATTACAATCTAGCCTAAAAAGACTAATAAGTAATTTAACTCTAACTTAATATGCTACGTTATAAATAATGTTAATACTAAGAATAGTGTCTATTTGCACTTTTACACAAGTCCGTAGCACTTTCTTAGAGTCTGATATATTATATTAAAACACTATGTTCATGTGTTATATGTATAGCACAACAATGTTACTATTATTCACTCACTTTGTTAGTACTTACTTACACTACATTAATTCAAATGGTTTAGTTCTTTTTAGCCTATGCACTAAGTCTGTGTTGTCTAGCAGCTGGATAGCCTCAACATTCACATGTCGGTGTAGTCTGTGTTCGTGGGCTTCAGCAAATTTTTTGATGATTGTGGTGACGAATTCCATTTTAAGGTCACGGTGAAGGTCGTCGTTTCTTATGTACCAGGGTGCATTCACAGCATCCCTGAGTACTTTATTTTGGAATTGTTGGATAATTTTGATGTTGCTTGGTTTAGTACAGCCCCAAAGTTGGATACCATACGTCCAAATTGGCATCAGTATATGCTTGTATATGGTTATTTTATTATGTATTGATAGACAGGATTTCCTTCCAAGTAACCAATACATACTTTTATAACGTATGTCGAGTTCCTGTCTTTTCTTTTTGACATGAGCTTTCCAACGCAACTTGGTATCGAGAGTCATGCCAAGGTATTTGGCTGTATTAGCGTAAGGCACTTGCATGCCATTTATATAGATTGGGTGATAGTCCAGGTGTTTGTTTGTGAAGTCAATGTGAATTGATTTAGATTCATTCAGTTTGATCTTCCATTTTTGTGTCCAGTCATAGACTTTGTTCACAGCTAGTTGAACTTTTTCTACTGCTTCTCTGTGGGTTGAACCGGTAGCCATAATTGCAGTATCATCTGCAAAGGTCGCAATGGTGTTGTTTTCCAGTTCTGGAATGTCACATGTGTATAACAAGTACAAAATCGGGCCTAGCACACTTCCTTGTGGTACCCCAGCTTTTATATGTTTTAGTTCGGAATATGCATCCTCTTGCCGTATTCTGAACATTCTATTACTTATATACGACTCTAGTATATCTGCAAATTCTGGGAGCATGCGCCTGAGTTTGAATATTAGACCCTTATGCCAAACTTTATCAAAAGCTTGCGCCACATCTAAAAATACAGTGGCGCAGACTTCTTTATTTTCTAGTGTTTTTTCAATGATATTAGTTATTCTATGAACCTGGTCTATTGTAGAGTGTTTCTCCCTAAAGCCAAATTGATGATTTGGAATAAGGTCTTTATCTTCTATTACTGGTTTTAATCGCTTCAATAATAGTTTTTCGAATAACTTTGATAGCACGGGCAACAGAGAAATAGGTCTGTATGATGATGCTTCATGTGGTGGTTTCCCAGGCTTCGCAATCATAATGACTTCAGCGACCTTCCATGGCGCAGGTACGTGTTTTAAAATAAATGCAGCATTAATAAGTTTGGTCAGCTTAACTACAGCCTTACGCGGGAGGTGTTTTAGAATCTCACCTGTAATGAGGTCGTAACCCGGAGACTTTTTGGCACTAATGTTATTTTGAATTTCTCTCATTACTTCTTTAGGAGTCACAAGCTTAATTCTCTGGTTTTCTGCTAAGTTTTCACTCTCAAGTAATTCTACCAGGTTTTCATTGGGCTTAAACGTTTCTTCTAGGTGCTGAGCAAACCTTACAGCTTTCTGATCATTGCTTATGGCCCATTTTCCGTCGCTATCTCTGATGGGCGGTATTTGTTTAATTGGCCTTTTTAGATTTTTTGTTGCCTTCCAGAGGGAGTAATCTGTTGATTTGTCATTGGTTAGCTGCAGAAGGTTGGTGTTCAGAGCTGTATCCTCAAATTGTAGAATTTTTCTCTTTAATTTTTTAGTTAAATTATTTAGTGATGTTTTATCTCGCGGGCATCGTGTTTGCTGCCACTGTTTCCTTTGTTTCCTTTTCTCAGTAAGTAAATCCACAATTTCCTTAGGATAGGTAAATCCCTTATATTTACGTTTTAATTGTGGTGTGTTGTTCCACGCACATTGTTGTATATTGACAATATACTTGTTTACTTCTGAGTCAAGCTGATCTTGCTTTTTTATCGGAGTTTTAAGGTCGATAATATTTTCTAGATCAAGAGAAAAGCTTTCCCAATCTGTGAACTTATTAACCAGGGTTAAGTGGCTTTCTTTAAGTAGGATTTTTTGACTTAGCATTAGTATAAGCGAAGAGTGGTCCGAGTTCATATGAAAACCTTCCTCCACGCTGACATAATTGGCGGATATGTTTTTGCATATGAAAAAATCTATAAGATCCGGTATTTTCTGGTGGTCAGTGGGCCAGTATGTTGGTTTTCCTGTACTCATAACTTCAGAACCGGTATCTTTTACTGCGCTTAAGAGCTGCCTTCCCTTAGTCGTTGTAAGTCTTGATCCCCAATGCGTATGCTTAGCATTAAAATCGCCGCCTAGGATAAATCTCTGGCCTAACAATTCAAAGAGATGTAAATACCGCTCTTTTCTTATCATGTGCCGTGGGGGACAGTAAATGGCTGCAATGGACATGGAACAAGATTTGTTTTTAACAGATACTGCCACGGCTTGAATGTCTTGTTCTTCATATTTACATTGCACGTAGTGACTTATGGTGTGTTTGATTATAACCGCGCTGCCTCCCCTGGCAGAGTTGTCAGGGTGCAGCGAATTGTATACCATGTATCCTCTAAATTTCACAAAAGATTGTTTAGTGAAGTGCGTTTCGGAGACCAAACACACGTCAATGTTTTCTGTGTCCAGGACCGCCTGCAACTCATTTTGATGTTTGAGGAGCCCATGAGAGTTCCACGCCATTATTTTAAGGGTGTTATTCATTTTTGATGACTTAAAACAGCTGTTTTAGTGCTGGACTCTAGTTTCTCTAATCTCTTGTCAAATGAAGTAATACATTTTAAAATCTGGTTAATCTTATCCTCTAGATTTGCAGGCTGAGATCTTGATTTTGCAGCTTCCGCATAGGAACCAGTCTTGTTTACTTGCATGGGTTTTGCAAATGACTGGAGACTCGTTTTCTGTGCCTGTGTTTGTGTGTTGTTTCTGTCTGAATTTCTTAGTTGCAAAGACTGTTGGGTAGTTGGTGCCACAATTTTCTTTTTAATATTTTTGTTCTTCAAAATCTGCATCTGTTTAGCTACTTCACACCCTCTATAGTTGGCAGGGTGAGGCAGACCACAGTGAACACATTTTGGCTTCTCTTGCGGAGATTTCGTACAGTTGGCTGTAAGGTGTTTGCCAGTGCATTTTACACACCTGGGCTCTTTTCTGCAGTATTTATGAGTATGCCCATATGCCTGGCACCTCTTGCATTGGGGAATTAATTTGGGATGTTTGAGTGGGTGTATTTCAATTTTACACCCTAAAATGTATTTTATGCCATAGATTTTATTGACATCTTCTTCATTATTAAATGATAAGACGAACATGTTGAGTGGTTCTTTACTCTTCCAGCTCAATTTGCTGTCTACTTTTTCAATTTTCAGACCTTGTGTTGTTAGGTCGTCTTTGATTCGATCAGGTTGGCAAGAAGAATGTAACTTCTTCACAACAACTCTAATTGGTCTAGCCTGCTTATCCTCGTACGAGTGCCAATGGTGATCTTTTTCTGCTAAAAGCCGGGAAATTACTCTATATGAGTCCTCTGTTTTGGCGTTAATTTTCACACAATCGCCATTTAACATATTTGCAGTAAATGATTCCGCTGGTGTAGTTTCAATTAGAGAGTCATAGAACTTTTGGTAGTTCTTAACTTCGTCTATTATGATTGGCGGTGGCGGGGGCACTTTTTTTACGGGAGTCTCTTTCTCAGTTTTTCGGAGATTTTCCTGTTGGGCACTTGTTCCGGGTTGTTGTTTTGGAGATTGCGAGGTGTTAAGCTTCCTCTTCTTCCTGCTCTTGGCCCTAATCCACTCAGTCTCTTTAGCGAGCTCATCCTCGTCTGTGCAAAATTCAACGTCACTTTTAGGACGCTGGGCAAAAGATATTGTTTGACTTTCCTGTTCTCTAGGTTCTTTTTTTTCCTTCAAGCAATTCAATTCTCCTTGAAGGGCTAGTACTTGTTCCTGCAAGCTATTAATGTGATCATTTAGATTACGTACCATTAGTTGCAGGTTTTCTCTATCGGTTTTCTCCTGGATGTAACCGTCATACAGCCGTTTTTCCAGGTCAGTTTTTAACTTAATGGGCTGTGACTCTGAGGCCATTATTTAATTGTAAGGCGAGTTAACACCTAAACAATCAATTATTAAAAACACTTCATGATTGCATCACTTGTAACTAGGTCATAGCACTGACCGCGATAGATCGACGTAGGTACACCGCGACGACGGTGTTGTGCTGCGTCTGCAGAATACTCTTAACTAGAGCACGCGCGCGCGATCCGTACGTATGTTCGCTATTGCAGTTGAACAACCAATCTTATCACCAGAGATCGGATATTCGGATACATATTCAGCTAATGTATAGATGTCGGCTAATATGGAAGGCGCATTTGTATCGAAAAAATCCTACTGACCTCAGATAACAGAGACCAAACCGGAACAAATCATAGCGATCGAAAAGTAGGGATTAAAGTTATTGTAACCGAGGTAATATTTACGCCCAATCAGGATATTTAGAAATATAAATAATAAAACAATTATTTAATAAAAATAATTATTTTAATTTATGTTTTAACACACCACCCCTCCTCTTACAAGCAACATACACATATTTATATCGGGGGTTAAACATTCATTTTAAATATATATGCATCTGATTTTTTTACAAAAAAAAAATAATTAAGAAGTCGCTTCCATTCTTTCATAGCTTAAAATTAACTTTAGGTAAATATGCATCCGAATAACTGACCTCTGCTTATCACATAACGCTCCATAGACTGTTTCTCAAAAACCATTTGTTATTAGAAAACTAGTTTAAACGACTAAAGAACTACTTTAAACGGCTAAAGAACTTTAACATCACTCTGGGGTTTGGCGCAGATACATCGCCAATCGGTGATATAACGTTTCTATAGCGGCTTTAAACGTGACATATTTTACCTATATTTTGTTGTTGGTTATTGTAACAGTGGAGCATATCACCAAGTGGTGATATTATATTCACTGCAATGCCTTTTTGTACTTTTTCTAAATATAGTGGTGATCGTGGTTCCATTACATCAAGTCATTCATCGTTGTATTAATTCGTTTCCACACATTCGGATTATTTTATAAGAAAACAAGACAAATGGTAGTAGTAAATAAATGTATCATATTAAATTTTTTATTATGTTGGTACTATAAATAATAAGTGTATGCGCAAGTTTACCAGTGAAATAAAACATTTGCGACCACAATTTTATTCATAAACTTGGGTGTATTTTATGAAAAAATTAATGCCCCCTCGAATGATTGATTTTAATCGAATTATATTAAACCCTCTTTCCTATAAGTAACTACTAAAAGACAAAAATGGTACCCACGGGAACTATACAATAGGCGCTGTATAGTACATGTTACAAAATGCGTCACTGCTATTTTTGTAACCAAACCACGACTTTACAGCTTAGGCAATTTACTGTAGCCATTGCAGACCGCCTCGTCGGGCAGCTGGTGCGGGTGGGCCGGATTTGCGGAGAGCCAGTTTGGTTTCCGCAGGGGGAGGTCTACGGTGGATGCCATCATGCGCGTGCGAGCCCTCACGACGGGGGTTGCTGTGGTCCGGGATGGGGTCGTCTTAGCGGTGTCTATAGACATCGCCAATGCCTTCAATACCCTGCCCTGGAGTTGTTACCTCTGTCGTATAGTCGAGGCCTATCTGACGGACAGGGCCGTCATCTACTGCGGTCACCAGGGAGAATGTAACCGGCGAGAGATGAAGTGCGGTTTCTCACAGGAATTGGTCCTGGAGCCGCATCTGTGGGACATCGGATACTTCTGGGTGCTGCGCGCCGACCTCCCTAGCGGCGTCAGCGTAGTGTGCTATGCTGACGACACGCTGGTCCCGGCGCAGGGGAGGTCGCACCAGGCGGCGACCGAATTAATGACACGCGGGGTTGCGACAGTCGTTGAGAGGATCCGGCAATTGGGACTCCAGGTGGCCTTACGCAAGTCCGAGGCCATGTGTTTTCATGGTCCTCAGAACGCGCCACTGTCGGGTTCCTAAATAACGGTAGGAGGGGTTCAAATTGGCGTCGAGTCGACGATGAAGTACCTGGGACTCGTCCTCGACAGCCGGTGGAACTTCGTCGAGCATTTCCGATGTTTGGCTCCAAGACTGGAGCGGACCGGGGCTGCCTTGAAGCGGCTCCTACCCAATCTAGGGGGTCCAAACGCCTCCTGCCAGAGGCTCTATGCGGGGTTCGTGGGATCCGTGGCCTTTTACGGGCGGGGCACCGGTGTGGGCGCGTTCAGTGAGGCGCCGACCAGCCCGTCGGTTGAACGCGTCCCAGAGGGTCATGGCCATCCGGCTGGTCCGGGGATACCGCACGGGCTCCTGCGAGGCGGCGAGCCTCCTTTCCGGATTGCCGCCATGGTATCTGGAGGCAAAAGTCCTCGCGTACATTTGGGAGTGGCGCGAGGAGGCGAAACGCCGGGGTGTAACTCCGCTGCCGCCAGAAATCGCGGCACAGCGGACAGAGCTCCGGCGGGATCTCATGGCGGCATGGAGAGTGCGACTGTCGCAACCCAGTGCTGGGCACGCCACAATTGCGGCGGTAAGTCCCCTCTTTGAGGAGTGGCTTGAGAAGCACCACGGCGTCCTCACCTTCCGCCTGACGCAGGTCCTCACCGGACATGGCTGTTTCAGAAGGTTCCTGTTTGGGTAAGGCGCGAGGAAACGCCCGGGTACTATCATTGTGTGGATCGACCTGAGGACACGGTGTAGCATACGGTGGAGGTCTGCCCTGCTAGGGCGGAGCACCACCTTGTCCTCGGGGCGGCGATCTCTCGCGTCCGGCCCTGGTTCAGGCCATGGTACGGACTGAGAGGGAATAGGAAGCAGTCACCTCCTTCTGCGAAGCAGTAATGCTCGCGAAGCAGGAGGCGGAGCGCGTGAGGGAGAGGCAATCATTGCGCCCTCACGCCCCTAGTCGCCGCAGGTGAAGACACACTGGGCGTCGGGAGTCGATAGCCAACTCCCGGCCACCGTAGGCGTGGGCTTGCGGACGGCGAACAATGGGCAGCTCGCCGTCCGGTAAGGACCAGGCCTGGGTCAACGGCGCATTATGTTCCACGCGCGCCTCAAAGATATGTCAGCATAATTGGCGGGGTCCGATAGGGCCGATGCCTGCTGCCGGGATCGCGGATTTTTTGAAAGAGTTACCGTGGCACCGGCGCACAGGCAACTGAAGGAACACGGTTGGGTTTTAGTCAGTAAGAGTCTGACACACCCTTCCGCTCCGCTCAGAGCGGGAGAGGTCATTTGATGATTTCTCAGCCAAAAGAAAAAAGGCAATTTGTTGTGTAGAGATCATGTTTTGGCATTTTGCTTCGTAGATGAATAAGCATATATTAAAGGAGATAATAGCTCGTTTGTAGGTCAAATGTATTTTTTAATAGTACTCTTTTTCTACATTTATGTGTCATTATTGTGTTTCATTAGAGATAAAACTCTAATACATGACGACTGAATAAAAGGTACTACAATAACCTTTTACACAATAATTTTACGCTAAAAAAGTGTCTCCGCAAAGGCTACATCAATGATACTACTCGTATTACAGATATTTCAAAACTATTATAGTTTAATAGCGTACAATAGAAGTAACAATACAACACGGCAATATGTATCACCAAATCTTTATATTGTAGTCCTCATGACCAGTAAAACTTTCTGTACTATATGAGCAAAACCAAAACCATCAATATCACGAAATCGCACTACTGTTGAATTTTCAGCACCTTCATAGCGCCAAGGATATAGCAGTCATTGTGGAATCTTTATTGAGCAAATAAGATCTCTGTACTACTCTTAGCTAAGTCTGATCTAGTACTTGACTATAACAGTTACATAAAGTGGTGATATAAACGTATACAGGTTGGCAAGAACACTGACGCACAACCTGTTACCATGGATTCAGTACTTGATTCTGGACCCCCCTGCGTTGAAATATTTCGTCGGTTAACATAACATCACGCCTGTATTCCCCGAAGGGTTAGGCAGAGGTGTACCTATAGCACACCCACATTTCGCCAGTTATGTTTAAGTCCCATGGAATAGGGGGCGAGCCTATTGCCATCAACCGGGCACAAATCCAGACTCCGGGCTGCTACCGAAAAATTCCAGATGGAAAAACCCAATAACACTTTGCCCGACCCGGGAATCGAACCCAGGACCTCATGCTCAGCAGTATCGCTTGCGACCACTAGACCAACGAGGCAGTCAATGTCAATTCGTCGGTTATAAAAATAATAAAAATGCTGTTCCATACATTTTGACCGCGATGCTGTTGCACTCTTGTAGGAAAGAGTAAGTTTAAAAAAAAAATAACCGACGAAAAATTTCAACGCCTGGGGTTCCAAAATCATGTAGGTACTGAATCCATGGAAACAGGTTCTGCGTCGTTGCCCTACCAGCCTGTATATCACTTTACTAAAGGATATTTCTGTTCAATACGTTTATACAGCTAAAACATCATGCTTAACGCTCTTATACAATTTTTATGGAATGTTTTTCAGATATAAGCTTTTGTTAAAAGACAATTTTGCTAGTGCGGGTGATGTCCTTCAGAAACATTAGGTGCGTAGTTCTCGCAACCGGCGCGCGAGACAGTGGCGTGTGTTTATGACTAGATGTATGAACGTTAAAGCAGCAAAAGCAGTACTTAAGGATTGTAGCAGGTGGCGGTCTGTAGAAGAAGGCGTGAGTTTATGTATATCATATAGATGCTTCGGAGTGTTACTGAAAACGGGCATAAGATTCCTTACTGTACATGGTAAGAAATGTTTCATGCCCAAGTTAGGATTATAATAAATGCCTTAATTTGAAATTATTTGTATCAAACAGAAATTTAGGATACTAAGGAAACATATTGCTTTGTCGCCGTTTACGTCAGTTGCTACGCTGTACTTGTTTCTTATACTGTTACAAGTCTTACGTAGAACTGAAGAGCTAGATTATCTAATTTTGGCAGAAATATTAATCCTTTGCTTGAATCTTTCTTTAATCAAGTGAATGGAAAGTAAACGACTCCACATTAACTAACAATTCTGCTAATGTCCCAATTAAGTATTTTAATAATTCATTAGATATATTATAAAATAAGAAAATACCTACTTTCATGCAATCACAGACTGAGAAAGTCATATTTGTTAGCCAGTAGACCACATAGTAATGTTCTAGAGAAAAATACCATCAAATACCAACCATAACAACAGATCTAATAATAAAATGCATTATTTACTTAATATAGGTACGGAATTGTGGACGTTGAAGAATATTTAGGACATACTATCAGCATAAAAAATACTACAATCGATCACCATCCAAATGCCATGAATCATCGTGCAACCAAACAACGGTATAATGAACCTGCTTAATATTATTTTTACAGTTGCATTTTGTAACCAAAGCTTCGAGAACTATGCATCTTTTGTTTATAAAGAAATTATGTAATGGATACAGTATACATAATTTACTGTTATTTAACTGTTGTAGATAATATTAGTTTTCTCACAACATAGTTAAGTAATATGAAAACATCAATAATTGGTCGCTTTATTAATTAGTAAGAAATAGTATTTTGTTATATTCAGTACACATTATGATACTTATGGGTATTATAAAACAGAATATTCCAGATATCGTAATATAAAACAGTGTTTTTTTTATAAGATCTAGTTGTGCCGCCATCTGGTGAATATAACGAGAACTGCTAAGCTACTGTATAGTGTAGAGCAGCTCTACCACTAAAGTCACGAGCACTCGACTCTATAAAGAGGGAGAGTCGAGTAGTAGTCTTTGTAAACGCCACTAGATGGCGACATAGAAAGGTTCCGTCCGGCCAACTGTGAGTTCTCGATTGAAGTTATTTGAGTTTTTTTATTTTTTCAGAATACTTTCTTGTAACGTACTTTAATTGAAGTTGAGCGTATCAATTATGTCAGGCGAATCTTATTAACTTTATTACTGTAAAGAGATGCGTAAAGGAGTTTTAGAATTAATGCTCTATTACATGACAATGCATTACAGGTTCTTCGCAAACTTTCAAAGTAACGGTAAACACAAAGTGTTTCTGAACTTACAGGAGCAGTTGTAATAATCCTCATCATTATCATCATTTAACCTCACCTGTACCGTGACGTGCGTCTAGTTTCGTCTAGTTTCATAAACAAATTGAACAGATCTAAAACTGACTTTAACTACTTGGCAAAATTACAGGCAACTACGAAAACTATGCACTAAACTAGTACAGCGGAAATTACGAGCACTAATACAAGGTAACGGCGGATCGGCGGCTGTGATTTACCAAGATTATCCCGCAGGCTCTGAGGGCGAGGGCCGGCTAACGGCACCGCGTGTTTCGATTTCGTAGAGCATTTCTCCGCGCAGTCCCGTTACTCGGCCGAAAGTACTTTTGTTGGTTGCTCCGAGTCGCGGCAACCGCGCCACACGAGCGAGCGCTCGAGTTCACTGTATTGAGAACAACGTCGTTGTTTAGTATGAGTTCGCTCAAAACAAAGAGCTTTTCAAAATAAAATGGCTCTGCAAGGAGAATGTTAAGTTCAGTTACTCGTACAGTTATATCTTTCAACTTCATTTGCATAATTTATCATCGCTTTACACACTTGTCAAGTCAACTATCTTACGCAATGCGCATAAACGTCGATTAGATCGGTTAAGTTAAACAAATTAAAGGGGTCCAAAAGAAGTAAGTCAATAAAAATTTAGTGGCGAGTTGTGTAAGCGAGTGGCCTTGTGAGCGCGCGGGTCGATGACTGCTGACTGGATGATGTTTACCTTATCGACTGAGTGAGCGTAACCAACGAAAGTTCCAGCGCCAAACTTTGTGCCCAAAATGTTTGAGAGCGCTACAGCTTTATTGCGTGAGTTTGAACGACTACGGCGTAGCACGTTCATTACTTTGCTACGATTACATTGTCTATCCGAGCTTAATTGCGATCTCCAACAAAAATACTTCCCAAAAAACTTATATTGATTCTTATTAATTTATAAACGCAAAAACTACATGATAGTTTTAAATCTCTACGCCTTAAAAAATCAACCTTGAATTTGAGCTATCGGTTTTTACTTGGGTCCTTCGGCAAAAAGTTCAATGAACATTTTTTTAGGTAATAGAGAAGTGTAGGAATATTCCATGGCTCGTTCGTCAGTTGGCACTAGGCGTCGCGGCGCGGTGATCAGGCCGGCATGGGGGGAGGCTTGCGCGGTGACGTAATCCATGCGGTTCGATACTCTCGAAAGGCTGCGGGGTCGACGGCCGCTAGACGCGGAACCGCAGCCTACACGACTGCTCAATTAAACATTCCGCATGTACATTATACCCATACCCATACCATGAACATCATCACGTTCAAACAATCATATTGATATAAAAATACATCACTGGTCACACTTTATATTGACACTGTTACAGTTTCAGCGGACGAATTTAACTTAATTCCATAAGTCAAAGACCGGCTAATAAATGCAAGGAATTATATTAAATATACTTATTGTTATACTGTCAATGTTTGCCTGTATGTATTGCAATGTACATTTTATAAAAATCAAACATGTGAAATTTTTAAACAATTATAAGGTCAAGAGCCGTACAATTGAGATGTCACTTCCTTATAAGTGGCAAAGACAATTTGTCTGTGTGTTCTGTAACGTCGTTGTAACTGTACATAAATATAATGAATGTTGCAAATATGAATAGCTCACAATAAATGGAGGCCTATAATTAAACAAATGGTGACCAAACCTACGCGATTAATCAAACACCCACGTCGCGGTCGGCCCACAGATTGAATTGTTCTGTCACACGTCTTACTCAAGTTACTAATTATATAATTTAACATCGAGATTGAACCGTAAGACGTTCTGAGTTCTGACAGAGCGCCACGTTACAGTGAGACATAGAATGGGCATTTCGAGAAAAGTAAATAAGTGCAATAATGAGTCCAAGTGAGAGGTGCGCGAGAAGGGCCGAGAGCGAGTTACACAAGAAGGGTTACAAAACTATGGCAATGAACCCGAGTGAACCTAAACCTTGCGAACCGCTAGCCGCCGATGGCGACAGACGTCGTCAACCTGCGGCACCACGTAATGCACTTTATTGTTATTCACCGTGAACCACACGTGTCGTAAAATCGAACGCTATTTATAGGTCTACCGAGAACTAAAACGTTCCTGCGGTTTGCGATCAAGTTTTGAAAATTGACTTTTTTCAATACATGTACCGCTATTTCATCGCCGTTTCAGCTTCAATAATTCAGTTACAGTTAAATATATTAATGCGAATGTAAATTGAAACATTTCAAATGCAGCATTACCATTTATGGTCCAGCCTGTCTAATTCTATTTATACCAAACCGTACAAAAGCAAAACAATAATTTTGTTGATATGTTATGTTTTGTTTATTGTAAACGGTTATGGAAAAATCTAACAACAGGCAATTTGAAGTTCAAATTTTTTGCTGTATCATACTTAATTTATTATGTTTTGTTTATTATTATGACGATACAAAAACATTTAAAAAAAAACTAGCCTCAGACAAGTTTGGAGTTGTATATTCCACTGCATCATACTTAAAATCACTCTTTTTACAATTCACCTAGTGCATGGAACAATAAAAAAAAACTATTTTAGACAAGTTTGGAGTTGTATTTTCCACTGCATCATACTTAAAATCACTCTTTATACAATTCACCTAGTGCATGGAACAATTATGGTCAACTTTATACCTACCTTATACCCCCAAAATAATACCATTGGCAAATTATTCTTATTCGGAACAAACATGTCCTTTCCACGAAATGAGCACTATCTTATCACAAGATTGAGTTTATCATAAAGTACACCCACAAGAGTAACGTAAAGATTGGTAACTCAAGTGAAATTACTAGGGTGGGTTAGGGACAGTACTATTTTTCTATCGATACAAAATAGTATGAAACTCTGAACTTAATCAGGATCTCAGAATGTTCATAAAAATCAACTGTTTGCGAAAACCTCTTCAAATTAAATCTTACATGTTTACAACGATTCTAGACTATCGTCTATAATAGAGTTTCAATGCTTTCTTAGTTAGTAACAAAAAATGTTGAGGCTTCCCTCCGCTCGTGTTGCAAGCGGCTCGACAACGGGCGCGGAAATGTTCCCTGCAGGCTGCAGCGGCGCGGGCGGCGATCTGCGCGCGCAATGCGGAAACTCAGCTTTTTGCTGCGTCGGCGCACACCACCACAGCGACATAGGCTATCAATTGAAATAAAAAGTACCTAACGTCAAGTAGCATTTGCTAATCACTTTATTATGACGACGAAGAAAGTTGACAGCGGTTCCTCTAGAGCTTAAAGTTCAGAGCAGATGAAAATGCAATGTTCTAGCTATCTTACCAAAATCGCACACTTAACACAATCAATACTCTTACTTTAGTAGTTTTCAGTAAAAATTGCCAAACCCTACGTTTGTTATTCACGAAGAAAGTCGTCTCGGAAAAGTAACTTTGAGAGGTTAATTCCCTTGTGACAAACATTTCAAGTCAGAAAACGTTTATTCATCCTGTCTTACTATCACAGGAAATTAAAATGGTTTGCAGGTACCTACTGCTTTTCATATCTATCAGTATACAAGTAAGACCGTCCATAATATGCAGGTAAATAAATTAGTGGTTACAGTAATAATATGATGGCTTCTTTCTTTATGGTGATTTCAGCTTGTCGTAAACTTTTTAGCATATAGAATGTCAAGCTGCTGGCCATCTATTGAAAACAACCCTTGAGCTTACGAAAACCATGAATGGACAGAGAATAATATTGAATGCTAGGGTCGTTGTTCTTTTTATGAGTGCCTATTTAAAATGCAGCTCATCCTGAATAGTGAGGTGGATTAATATACGTAATGGATGAACCTATAAATCTTAGATAGTCACCTGTAGATTAGTTTTATCTATACCTTCATCCCGCACCATAACATGTTTTTAATGTCTCCAAGAAGTTGTATCCAACTAAACACAGTAATTATATACGGTATTATATCCACCAAGCTTACTGATAAGCTGTTACTGTAGTTCAGCCATGTTTCTAACTTCCGTATCGAGGGATTGATTATGATAAATCGGTAAATGCTCGTCTCACTATTCATTAATGTTAATTAAAAAATAATTTACCCTGTTAATATATCAATAAAAAGGTTTTGAATTATCAGCCTCAAAAATGTTTATGTAGGCCTTGCTATAGTGTAATGCTGTTGTAATAAGCTATGAGTAACATGAAAATTTGTTTTAAACAAAGATAAAAGTCGCACAATAGGCGCCGCCGCGCGCCGCCACCGCCGTCTGAGCAAACGCTAGAACAAACGACATCAACGTGCGCGGAGCACACTGCCCTGCGCCCGCGCTTGTACCTGATTGCCTCAACAGTTAAATGTGGCTATCATTCATAATAAATTAACAAGTGTATTAATATACGCCACTTCCTCGCTCATTCTATGACTCTGCAGTCATTGCCTCCACCTCATCATTCACTGCTATCCACTTAGCGTTTTTCTCACACTGCGAATATTTTTATTGCACGCTTTGTGCTATCTTTACTTTTATAATGTTTTATAAACGCAAATCAAGATTTACATGTAAGTATAATGAATGCGTGAATAATTATTATTTGTATGCATCTGCCGTTATAAACACATTGTCTGAATTTACTCAATTAGCAATCAATAAGTACATATAATTTAAAGTTTGTACCTATCTATTATTGTTATTGCATGTACTTATAACAGAAATTATCTTCGGTGGTTCATGGCTATTTTTCGGTGAAATGCAAAAGTTCCTTCGTCATTGTTTTTAACAATGAATCACACATGTGAAATAACGAGAAGTAAAAACCCAGGTAAGTAGTCCTGATTAAAGTCGTCATCAGCCTTCGTCACGTGGCTGGTCAGAGAAGTGCGCGCTCGCGAACTGTGGATTCCCGCCAAACGCGGACACCGCGGGGTCGATGACCGCCACTCACATGCTCGATAAAAGTAAAAACTCATACTTTGCGCGTTATTACAAAATGTTAAATGTTCATCCAGTGCGCGTGTGCAGATTACAGGACGAACTATGTCCCTACAATCAACGTTTATTCACTGGAGTCTAAGCCAACACTTTCCTGTTTAGTTTTCCCTAAAGAGCAATTCCTTCCTGTTTGGTTTTTATACAAAGGCAGAAAATCAGGTTTCGTACTGCACCCTACCCGGTTTTTCATTTCTTATTATGTTAGGTTAACTGGAGTACTCCTTGCTAGTGGAACCACATGAATATGATACATATATCAACATCTTGTCTCAGCTTTAAAGTCCGCAGCTGCACATAGCAACTAGCCAGAAGGGATTTACTATTAGAAACTTCCCATTTTCTTTGAAAATTTTCATTTTGTGCTACTTAAATAATATACTATTGGAATACCTACTTTTTTTCTCTACCTGTTACGCTATTCCTACATATACCTATTTCTGATTGTATAAACAAGCCTTGAAACTGACATTTTTGAGTAGTATGTCTTAGGTACGCCTGAATCTACAATTATTTTAAGCTTAAAATAATATAACGATGCGTTTCACATTAAATACACGTAAGCTCACCAAAGCAGTGCAACAGTGCTTCAAAACAAAAAACAAATGAAAACAGCTAAGATGTAAAAAGTGAGTTTTCTTCATATCAAAATAAAGAAGTTTACAATATCCATAACAGAGTGAGCGTAGATGAAAAGTGAATCAACCTGATGTTTGGTTGTGCGGCCACTTGCGTTCGTTCACCTCACAAATTTTCGTTTCGTCGGCGTAGTGTGCGTGCCGTCTCCCCCCTCCCCCCCCCCCTCCAGCGAGCAAAACCCCCCATTCCGCCAACTTAGATCACGACTAGCTATACAAGTCATTGTTCATACACACGCAAAAAATTCAATGCCTCGACAACATGTCAGCTAAACTCATATTTCTTAGACAACGTCAATCAGGACCATGTTAGAAAAAAAAACAAATATTTATGAAATTCAGGATATAAATTACACCCTTCTCATGGAAAGAACAAAACTAAAATTATGACAATGGATGGTATACTTGTCAGTTTTGCAAAAGCCGGATGTAACGCAAAAACATCCTATGAAGGATTTCATTAACACGTATTATGTTTCCAATACTCTTCAGTAGAAAGAAAACTGATGTAGTCGGAACAGAGCATTGAATAAGCATTGTTGATTCAAATGGTTTAATGGTGGTGCGAGCTAGGCCTTGTCAATGACCTCTATTTCGCCACCGAACATTACAAATGGCGAGAGAGGTCGATGATTCGCGTCACGCCTGCCGCGGCGGCATTGGCAGCGCGTCCAAACTAACACTTACAACTAAACTATCACGGCCCACGGCTATCATCACTTTTATAACATTACACATATATGTTATTTTTATTGGGGAAAAGCGTTTTTTTTTTTTAATTCTATGTATAATGTAAGGAAGAACTAAACAAGCAAAATGGTTTATAAAATAACTACCAAGTTGACAAATTAAAATGATTTAATACTTATGTATTAATTCGGGGAAAAAGTTCTTTCGTATTTTATATACACATTCCAGACTAAGAGCTCGTGTGGCACCTAAATATCGAGCTTGTTTGTATACCCAGACTTATTCAAATGGGTCAAAACTGTTCTGTGGTCAACCCCTAACTCTTCAGCTAGTTCGTAACTACTAATATCTTGCTCCACTTTTTCAAAAATAGCATCGATTTGATCGGTAACAAGGCAACCAGAGGGAGCTGCATGAGTGACATCAAAACTCCTGGACTGAAAACGTTTGAACCAACTTTGTGCTACTCTTACTAACACTGCGTTAAGTCCATAAACGTAACATATTTTTTTCGCGGCTTGTGTCGCTTTTTTACCTATTTTGTAATAAAACTTCAAAACGTATCGAATTTATTGGTTAGATTCACTCATTTATGCGGACAGAAAAACAATTCAAAAATGGCGGGAAATCGTTTGTTTTTTTTTTTTATTGTCATCTATTTAATGGTATCAAAACCAGCTAGATACAAACAGCTTTTTCCCCGAACTATTATTATTATAATAATAAAAACAAACATTTTGTAGAACTAATTAAGATACCTATTTAGAACTACAAAACCTGCATAATTTCAATCGTGACAGTAAACTATAATTTTGATGGATATTGACAATAAGCTTCCTACTTATATTCCTGCGTTATCTAGATGATGCCGTAATAAGTGGCATAAGACTAAGCTTTACGAACTCGAAACGAAGATACGAAACAGTGCCAGTACATTTGCCAAATCTCATTAGGACAAAGAAGAGTTACGGTGAATGTGACGGGTAGTATCTTTCAACGGTAAGAACACGACACATCTTGGAGCTCTGCAAATGTACCCTTCAGATGGCGAAGATAAACTCATGGTGACGGATTGATAGAATGACAATTTGGTGAGTAGGCCAGGCACCGCGGAAGACACCGGTCGCGGTTCACCCTGGTTCAACGTGACACTTTCCGACGTCATAAACAACTTTCCTACTAGCAATGCGCGAGCGCTGCGACGCCAGCGCCGCGCGTCGCGCACGTCGCCCACGAGAATTATTGTGCCACTTTTCTAGAAAAATAATTAATTTATACTACGTCTATGACTTTTCTTTACATTGCTCCGCACACTATTCATTACTGATGGCTGAAAATATCTGGCAGGTGAAAGCATTGCGCTGATCCATTTCTCGTCTTGTTTGGTCAGGCCAGTAGCATCGAAACTTATTAGACCTATAAGAATTCAGACTATGAGCCCGTAACCTAGAAATTGTTACCTCACGCTGCCTAAAAACTAGACCTATTCTATTTAGAATAAATACATCCACTTCAAGCTAAATGCTAAGATTTTCTCACAGATTTTTACCCCTTTTTTAATTTAAAGAGGTGTGGTTTTTAAGTATTTTTCATAAGTTTGTTGGTTGATTTTCAATATAAATGCAGGTGTGATATAGGTTCACCTCTGTGTAAGCCTTCGGAGATTACAGGCGTGATGTTATATTTATGTATTTTATGTGTAAAGTAAGTGCCTCTAACATAATTTTTGTTGATCAGAATCCAAAAGAATGGATCATGAATTTATATAGCTTTTTTGACACATACGAGTATCCCTTCGGAGCTTTTGAGAATTGAAATTATTCTGGAGACGATGTAAATATTTTGGAAATCATTGACCTACATGTTTTTTTTGTGATACAAGAAATATAATAAAATTGACACAGATTTATTAATAAACTAGCTTGTGTCCGCGACGAACACACCACAATTTACTAAAATAACAGCCACATGTTTTTATAAAATTATCCTGTATACTACGTTTGTAGTTTTGGTCTCAGCAGCCAAAATATGACGAGAGTCAGGACTGGTGGTGCGAGAGCCAGCGACGTACAGTTGTCCGTGTAAGAAGCTGCTCGTCCAGAGGTCGACACCCACAGCCTTTAGTAGTAATTCCCATTGCTTGCGAAGTTTTTCCTTTTTAGTGAATTAATGAACGCCTGCGTTCCTGTATGTACTTCATAATGGCACAACACTGATACACTGACTGATGCTTTCTTACAGATTATTCCTGACGAACAGCTATCACTAAAATAATATAACATTAGATTGTAAACACACGGGATTTCTCATTAATAGTCACCTAACCATAGTTATTTATTTTTATTGTAACCAAAGATAACAGAAGAGGCCTAAGCTTTATGTTTTTCTCTGTACATTTTACGAACTATAATACTCGTAATAATCAGCCTATAGTGTTCCTACTGCTGGGACACAGGCCTCTTCTCAGTGAGAGGGAGTAGGCCGTAATCCACCACGCGGGCCCAGTGCGGTTTGGTAGATGTTACATGTCTTCGAATTTTTGAACCGTTTACTCACGATATTTTCCTTTACCGTAATGGGAGCACCAGTGATGAAATAATTTACGACAAAGTAAAGCGGTTGACCGGGTTCGAACCTACGACGTACAACTCGTAAGTCACGGCCGCTACCATTAGGCCACCACTGTGGTAAAATAGCCATTCATATATGATTTCATGGTTGATCGTCAAATCTGTGAATGCAGAACAAATTTTTTCAAAAAGTTGAGAACAGTCTCCTAAGACCGTTTTCTTGTAGCGACAACGATTAAGGTACCTGCCATTATAGCCTAAACTCAAAAATCAACCCTATATCCGTCATGATTGACTGCTTAGCTCCTTAAAGTTATAGCGGGATGATGATCATTTATAAGGTCAAATCTGTAACTATTTGCAATATTTTGGCTCGTCTTTTTACAATTTGCGGTAAATTAGGTATAGAAGAATACGAACAAATTGTAATATTGCTCCATCCCCTATAGCAAATAGCGTGATAATTTCAGACTTATAGAAATATAGAGAATATCTATGCAAAATTTGAACAAAATCTATTCGGTGCTTTTTGCATGATGCTGGAACAAGAAAATATTTTTTTTTGAATTTTTGTCTGTTTGCCTGAAATTCTTAAATACATTCAGAATTTTAGACAAACAGACAAAAATTCAAAAATAAAATCGGAATTAGAATCATTGCCAGACGTCGAAAAAATAACTTTAAAAAAAATGTGCTGTTTTGACTTCGCTACGATGTTATTATATGTATAGATAATACGTTTCCCTTAACACAAAATTTTAATTTCTTTTGAAATATTAATTCATATACCTAATATTTTAATATTTCACATTAAACTTCCATCAGGAAGAGGTTTATCCATTCCATAACCCGGAGTAAATAAAAGCTCAGAATACGTCAAATCTATTTCTTGTTAAATCTCATTTGATGATGGGCAAATGTGTCTTGTCTGCACTGCAATTTCCACAATATTGAGAGATCTATATGCTCTAGTTTTAGACAGAAATATTATGCATGGCTTTTTGATCTACGTTATAATTGACCGAGCGAGCGCGCAGCACGAGCGAAGCGTCTCCGTTTCAGCTTGGGCAAAAATGCTTTCGTATGTTCGGATGTCCGGCGGATGTCTGGCTATTCTCCTCTACAGGTCGCATTTTTCAACCGATTCTCGTGAAATTTTGTGAGCAAGTTCGATAATTAGATAAAATTGTTTCGTCGATACAGTTTTTCGAAAATTTTCAAAATATCTTATGTATAGAGGTTCAAAACGTAAAAAAAAACATATTTCAGCCATTTCGCCCTCTTTTCGTGCTTTTTGTTTTAAGGTATGTAAAGTCAGACTCGCGAGATCTAGAGTTTACAGAGCCACTAGTTAATATAATTATGAAGTCATGAAGGACGAAATCAGATTATGATAATCTTTAATCCGTTTATGGTCTTAAGTATAAACGAAGGTTGTCCAGGAAACGCGTCAGTGGTATCCCACATAAACAGGCCATTGCCATCCGACCACTTAGTCCCTCTACTCAAATTGGAATTTAATGAACGTTGTATACTTCAGAATTCCATTTAGACAGGTACTTTTAGTGCAACTCAAATTATAAGGCTTTTATATTTTGTTCGTAAAGATGGAACATTGATTATGATTTTTATACTTACTCAAATCATGAAGGTATAATTACGACTGAACAAATGAATTATGTGAGTGTGATTAAATCTATGTATGTATTAAGCGAACTTGACAAATAAATTATCTTTATCTTTAACTATTCATTTGTTCAGTAGTTACCTATGTCGATGATGAAGTGTCAGTTACTTCATTCATAACAGGAGATTTTACTATAATATTTTTTTATATAAACGTAAGTTCGCGATCTTTAGGAAATATTTCTTGCAATCATCAATTTTAGTCTACAAAAAAGTAAACTCAATCCATCTATCATAGTTATGTTTCGTATGTACTAGTTGGCATGGGCAGCTGTGTCTTCTGCGCTATGGTGCGACGTCATCGATGGACATTTCCGACTGTGAACGGAAAGAGTCCTACGAAACGACCGCTGCAGTATCGAGCGAGGGGTTTATTTATAAACGTTGCTTAAAGCTAAAGAGACATTTAAACGTCAAAAGTATGGTTAATCAGTCACTAATCATTACTTAACTTCGTTTATAAATCAACTCCTTAGTGGCAGAATATTTTATTGATACAAAGCTGTGGATGCAAAGATTTGGGTATACATATATTAGGTACATTATTTATGTTATGTTATTTATGTGTTATGTTTTTGTAACGAATACCTATTGTAATAACTAAATTGCCATAAATTTAACATGCTACAAATACAACTATTAATTTTGAATTACCTTACGATAAAATCTGTAAAATGAAGTGGTAGTAAGGTGAAAGTTTAGATCAGGGTCATTAATCTATCTTTCAATTTGATTCATTATAGCGCTCAAAATTATTATTTCTTTGTGCCTCTTTAACTGGTAAAAAGGGGTATGGTGGTTTTTCTCCAATTTTTTACTGATCCGTAGCTACGATATTTTATTGGACTTACTCTGATCTTGCCTGCAATTTGGGCCAATCAGTATTATAGATGGTTGTGGGTTAGAAACCGGGCAAGTAGATACCAATGTAATTTTTTCAATATATATGGACTTTTTATGTTTATCATGGACTTTACTGACATCGATGTGGCGGAAAACATCGTGAGGAAACCTGGACTAATAATGAATATAAGTCTGCATGAAATTGCCAGCCCACCTTGAGCAAGCGTGATGCAATCAATGCTCATGTCTTCTCTGTATGAGAAGAAGCTTTTGCCCTGCAGTGAGATAGTTATAGCCTGGTAATAATATTATAGATGATGAATCGACTGGTGCAGTAGCTGAGCGATTGGCGTTTCCACCACGAATCGCTGGTTTGATTTCCTACAGAACATATGAATTACTTAGAAGAGTTAAACCTGGTTTGAGTTTTCATAATGATTATGATTGCTTTTTTAAATTTTCACACGATTCAAAAGTGATACCCAAGAAGTGAAAGAAGCAACCGAACGTTCATTTATAAAAGAAAGAAAAACTTATTGCAACTTTCCTCTGCTTTTTGCTTACATAATAGGTATAGTAATGTAATGTATAGTAACAACAAAATCTGAGCACGCGTCGACGATATTACTGTATATTTCATTACGTAATAGAAGGCAGCCCATCAGGTAATAATTTGAAGCGCAGCGAGCCTCCGACCTATCTATCGGTGCATCCACTACCGCATGCCGAGGGATACCGGCCTCTAACGGGACTCATGCCTTCTTTTTACTTTTTTTGAGCCTCGGCCCATCGGCATGCGTTCACTTTTAATGACGCCTCTCTGACATTTTTTCGGTTCATTTTAATTATGATGTTTGGTTTGCTACCTTTGTGCCTGAAAAACGTTAATATTTTGTTGATTTGTTTAGTTTTCGTGGCACTGTATGATAAATACAGTGTCTGAAAATTTTATGCCTGTAAATAAGGATAACATAAGAGTATTGTATTGTATTCTTGCTCATGCAATAATACCCAATCTTGATTGTTTATTAATGCAATCAATCAAAATAACGTTGGTAATTAATATGACATAACATTTTTAAATAATGTACTGTACTTATTTAACACCAATACAAACCAGTCTGTTACTGAAGGATGTTAACAAACAAACAAGATTTCCCGTTACCGATTGATTTATAGCTTTACGCTTGCAGTGAGCAGCTACTTTGTGGTCAAACTAGAGGTCCTTTGTTTACGAGCCCTTTGTGCGAGTAACGGGAGCCAACCCGCGTGTGACGTACTCTCTGTGACGTCACTGCCTGCATTTCCAACAAAAATGCACTTTTGCCGTCAAGCAGTGCCCGCTACAAAGTAACAGTTCCTCTTGTGAACCGGGATCTATAGTAATAGCTGTTTCTCAGAACCAACGGACCCTTAAGTACAAAAGATTAGGAAGATATATGGCCGGTCATTTTTCCTCCGGTCTGTGACCAATTTGAGGTTTAAATACCATATTATCTTTGGACCACGTACACTTTTTGTTTATGTTCGACACTCAGGTAGTATTTGTGGTTAAGGAGATATAAAATATTGTTTTTAATTTTTAATAACAAATATTCAAGCGTTGTGGTTTTTCCTGACTATTATTTTTGCCTAATCAAATGATCTTTAACGACAGTTTTAAGGTTTTATTTGTAAATTTTTGATTGTGAGTGACACTTGAATTAAGAAAGTATTGGTATCTTTTTATCTAACTATTTACCAATAGGGTAAATATAACGGTGTTCAAATGCATCTGCTTACAATGGATAAAGATAACAGGATGCAGGTAGAAATCAATTATTTTTAATAAGTAACATCTATAGGTATTTTTCGTAGTTTAATGACAGTGACATTATTCATCATGACAATATTCATTTTTAATTTTGTGACAAGATAACAAGTACAGTAGAAAAACCAAGTATTGCAGCGTATCTAAGCCTTAGACATTTACGAGTATAATGCCTGTAGCTCAAAACTCCTTAGGCCTGTTTCTCCACGACCGGATAAATTCTGATTAATTTATGTGGCAGATAATTGCACACATATTCTATTTCATTTATCTGGTAAATATAGTTGTTATATGAAAATTGTGAAAGTTCTGGATCACTAACGAATGATTCGTTCGTTTGTTTTAACTGAAATGCATATTTACAAACTACCAACAGATGCAAATACATCCGTTCGTTGGAAGAGTAAATATATAATTAACGAAAAAAGCATCTGTTGATCTGTAGTGATGAGCAAAAAATTACATTAGCACGAACCAAACTGGGATGGCATCGATTCTAACCGATTCAATTAACATACCGCCCATACGTGCAAACGCCGACTTTTTGTATAAGCTGTACTGTTATGGCATTAACAAAAGAAAGGGGTTTAATAGAGAGGATGCAAAAAAACGCCTGTGATTACTTAACCCATATCCGCCAGGGCCATATGGCCGGGTAACCCTTTGGCCCCGTTATATCGCGTTTGTTTAACAGTTGCATAATGATTATAATAGCTGACGTTTTTTTACAAGTTTATGAAGAACAACAATGTGCGCCAGGTGATGTGTTTTTTACAAGGTCCACAATGTGTTCTACTTATTTGGCATAGACATAGATAACGCTTATATATTTTGATAAGTCATGTGTGCTTAGATAATCTTAGAAATGAGATAACAATATAAGTATATGAGACTGCGAAAAGAGTACGTATAGCATGTTTGTCAAGGTGTTGGTGTTTAGTATAATTATTTTCACTTTTCGCCTTATGGAGCGCGGGCGAGAGCGCTAGACGAGCGCGCGACGACAAGTCGACGAGCCGCCGATTCCAGGAATCGCGCGCTTTCCACGCACGCTGACTGAACTGCATCTTCCCGATGAAATGCACGCGAGTTCGTTGCACTTACAAACTCATAACCCCCTTTCTAAAGCGCCGATCCAATTATGTGCACTTTCGCAAGCCGCTACTGTCACTCGCCTAGATACGGATAGGAAACTCGGCGCACTGCGCTCGCACCCACCTGTCCGTGTAACCCTCAACACCATGATTTACAACACTGTGTGAAGACAAAAGAAATACCTAAGACTTGTTAAAATTTAATGTAATTTTTATGCTACTCTGAAACTTTATCGAGCATTGAGCAAAAAGTGGGCCTTGTCCAATTACCACTACAGCATTGCGCAGGTACTAAAAAAATAAGCACGTTAGTTAATTTGAAGACATTAGATGATTTCAGACAGGATATTTATCTTATAAAACGATAGAGAGTGCACTGCACCTACAGAATTTGATACAGCCATAAAATACCACAAATAGTTCTTGTCGTCCCAAGAATTTGTAAAATATTGATCTCATCCCAAGTATGCATTCTGTAGGTGGCGGATAAAGACATGTGCGATGTAACATGAAAGTTTTTCAGTCGTAACCAGCGTCCGTGGCGCGGTGGCGCGGTGGCGCACGCTAATGAAAACGAGACAGGCTAACGAACCCGTTTATTGCATCTCCCAATGTCTGACGCCTATCACTTATCGGTATCTACTTTAATTGCAACACTTTGTTCAATAATTTTATCTTAATGTTACAACTTACGATCATAAATATAAACACAGAAAACTTGTTTTAAATAGTTTTCCAACTTTCTTCGAAACGTTTTAAAAGTTTCAAGGTTTTTAGCGAAAAGAACACTGCTTAGGTATATCGGCCATGCACTTTGGCAGGTACTAAAATAGTCTTTCACTGTAAGTACTTTGTTGGAAAATTACTGTTTAGTTTACAAGAAAATTAAGTGTCACACTTTCTAACACTTACATAAGTAGTTTTTATTCATACGGAATCAAGGGTTTTTAAAACGTAAAAACGTGTTTCTTTATTTTTAATTAAAACCTTTACCTAAATATTCCACATTAAGTTATCTATTATGTATTTGAGTTGCATTTGAGAACTTCATGCAGAAAGCAATGTCTATTATCAGTCATTAGTGCATTAATACCTGTGAGTAGCAAGAGTTTTTGCGAGGTAAGTTTGTTCCACATTGGGCTCGGGGAGACTAGACGAGTTGAACTTGTCATGAGTGATTGCAGAGAGAAGGATGGGGGGGATTAGAGTGCATTGACACACTTACCTACTGCACACTGCAGCGGCGAAATGCATCGGCGGCGCGTCGTCGCTTCTGCGGATACGTCTAGACTAGCCAGCGTCATTAGGACTTCCGCGGCGCCTCGCGCTCCCTCACTATCATACAACAAAAGGAAAACCCGCTTCAATGACGGAGCTCAAGTAACACCGGTTGCCTTATAAATCACCGACGACGCCTCGGAAAAGTGGAATGACGTCCGCGCGGCCATGCGGTTTTCACTCGCCGACACGAACTTAGAGAGAAATGGAAAAACGTGTTAATTTTATATAGGCTTGTGAGAAACAAGGCCAGCTTTAAACAGATTATAAGAAAATTGCTAAGGCTTGTATCAACTACAAAGTCATCATTGTAATATGAAGTTACATTGTAAATGTAAGAATGGTTTATGTTCATATTGTCAATTAATAAATTACTCCAATTAATTACAAAGCAAACGAGAACGCGAGAACGTAAACGAGGCAAAAGGAGTATGTAAGGATCGTAGCAGGTGGCGTTCTGTAGTTTCTGCTACCCCCGTGGGAAGAAGGCGTGAGTTTATGTATGTATGTTCAATCAAAATGTATATATGTTCAATAGGTAGTTCAGAATTTTAAATGATTGTTTTCAAACATAACACGTCTAATCTTATTTTCATAACCCATTTCTAACTTTCACCTGAAAACAATATTATTCCCCACGCACATTCTACTTCCCTGAACTATCATTAAAACCCTGCAACTGACACAGTCGTCGAGATTTCCACGGCCCCTAAAGATCTCTTCTGAATAAGAAGTATGACTGTACCAACACTTTTGCCCCGACAACGTTTCTTTATATCCGTGCTAGAACAATAATAAGTAATAGTTAGTACTGAACATTATCACTAACAGTCTGTGCCTTGTGCCTTTAGCACCGTTCTAAGGCTCACTTACTAACAAGGTGTTGCCTTGTACATAAATAATGACAGCCTGTTAGAATATGATCATCAGTAAGTACAAATTAACCTATTAGTTACAATATAAGAGCACTTCATCAACACATTCCCACAATCGATACACTATGTTTTTTTTGAATTCCCAGATCAATATAGAAACTGTTTTTTTTTTTTTGAGAAATTGGCATACTTTCGGGGAAAATGCATTTCTTGAGGCACGTTCACATTCGAAGAGCGCAAAAATATTATATATTTTCAGTACCTACTCTAATTCTAAAATGTGCTACCATTGCCCATGATGAGCACAACACTTGCAAAAGAAAAGCAAAGACATGCGATTAAAAGTGTACACAAGATGCGAATCTAAAACATAAATTCAGACAATTTAAAAACATCATCAGTCTTCTGCTCTTATTCCAATTTATTTGGAGCCTCCGCAGCATGTCTTTCTTCCATACTTCTCTATTAGTCGTCATCTCAGTATGCACCCTCATCTTTCACACAGTCCATCCATCGCTTATTTGGTCTTCCCCTACTCATATAGCCATTCATACTTAAAACTTTCCTCACAATATTTTCCTCAGATAATTTAAAATATAGGTAATAAACAATAAGTAGAGGAGGTAGGAATAGGTAGATAATTAAAAAAAAACTATTTTGTTAGTTGACGTAGGATCTGTCTTACATAAAAATAATTACACTATAACCGCTATTGACTTCAGTAGTGGTAATGCTGGGCCTAACAAAGTCCTCTTTAATAATCTGTCATAAGATAGTAAAGACACTAAAAACGATTTGTCACATTTTACATAATGATAGTGAAGAAAAATATTTAAAATAAAATTTTACGTACCAATAAAAAATATTTTATGAAAAAAAATCAAGTGTATATTATTTATTTATTTAATTAAACTTCCGATGTCGACGGGGTGCTGCGCGCCGATCTCCCTAGCGGCGTCAGCGTCGCTTGTTACGCTGCACGCTGACGACACGCTGGTCCTGGCGCAGGGGAGGTCGCACCAGGCGGCGGCTGAATTAATGACACGCGGGGTTGCGACAGTCGTTGAGAGGATACGGCAATTGGGACTCGAGGTGGCCCTGAACAAGTCCGAAGCCATGTGTTTTCATGGCCTCGAAACGCGCTTCTGTCGGGTTCCCAAATAACGGTACGTTCACATCGGCGTTGAGTCGACGATGAAGTACCTAGGACTCGTCCTCGATAGCCTGACGTTTGACTCCCAGACTGGAGCGGGCCGGGGCTACCTTGAAGCGGCTCTTGCCCAATCTAGAGGGTCCAAACGCCTCCTGCCGGGGGCTCTACGTGGGGGTCGTGCGGTCCATGGCCCTTTACGGGGCACCGGTGTGGGTGCGTTCATTGAGGCGCCGACCAGCCCGCACGTTGAACGCGTTCCAGAGGGTCATGGCCATTCGGCTGATCCGGGGATACCGCACGGTCTCCTGCAAGGCGGCGAGCCTCCTTGCCGGATTGCTGCCATGGGGTCTGGAGGCTAAAATCCTCGCGCACGTTTGGGAGTGGTGCGAGGAGGCGAAATTCCGGGGCGTAACTTCGCTGCCGCGAGAAATCGCGGCACAGTGGACAGAGCTCCGGCGGGATCTCATGGCGGTATGGAGAGTGCGACTGTCGCCAGTGCTGGGCACGCCACGGAGGAGGTTAGGAGAGGTGACACGGTGTCCTCACCTTCCGCCTGACGCAGGTCCTCACCGAATTTGGTTATTTTGGGAGGTTCCTGTTTCGAATAAAGCGGGAGGAAACGCCCGGGTATCACCATTGTGTGGATCGACCAGTAGACATGGTGGAGCATACGGTGGAGGTCTGCCCGGCTTAAGCGGAGCACCGCCATGTCCTCGTGGCGGTGATCGGTGGCGGCGATCTATCACGTAAGACCCTGGTCCAGGACATACAAAAATATGTAGCGAAAGTATGGAGCGAGAGGGCATGGGAAGCCGTCACCTTCTTCTGCGAAGCGGTAATGCTCGCGAAGGAGGAGGCGGAGCGCGTGAGGGTGAGACAATCGCTGCGCCCACATGCCCCTAGTCGCCGCAGGAGGAGACGCCCAGGGCGTCGGGAATCAATAGCTGATTCCCGGCCACTGTAGGCGCGGACTTGCGGACGGCGAGCAATGGGTTGCTCGCCGTCCGGTAAGGACCAGGTCCGGATCGACGGCGCGTTGTGTTCCACACGCGCCTCAAAGAGTTGTCAGCACCATTGACGGGGTCCGATAGGGCCGTTGCCTGCCGGGGTCGCGGATTGTTCGAAAAAGATACCGTGGCCCTGGCGCAACAGGCAACTGAAGGGATACGGGTGGGTTTTAGTCAGTAAAAGTCTGACACGCCCTCCCGCTCCACCCAGAGCGGGAGAAGTTATTAAGTTAAAACTTTGTATTAATGATCTGACAAAAAAAAAAGAAAAGAGATTAGATGGCGGGCGGGATGGTGGGGGTGGCGGGTAAACGATTAAAAATATATCATAATGAATTATAAGTAAAATAGGTACATAAATAGGTTAAAATTAGAATACACATTCATACATATTTACTATAATATATTTACACATATACAAATTCAAGGGTGAGAAGTGTTGAGATGACTCTAAGCTATTTGTTTTGAAAATAACTCTGCAATTTCTGCTTAAATGCCGACTGGTGGTTGTCCTATTATCAAGAGGAAGCGCTTTCCAAAGATGAATAAATTGTTTGAATATGAAAGGAAGAACGAACAAAGTCAGAAGTATGAGAAGGACAGAGTAGGAGAAGATTGTTAGAAGAACGTAGATTCTTAGCATGAGAAGAACATAGATATTGGAAGTGAGACACACGATAAGAAGGAGGAGTGGGAGAGTTGTGAAGGGAGAAAAACGTGATCCAAGCGCGCAAACTTTTTTTTTGACGAATGATCATCTATTTGAGCTCAGACATATAACAAAAAAAAAAAACTCCTAGGACGGTGAAAAGAGGTAATCAAGATTTAGAGGACAAATTTACCGCAAATAATTGAAAAGCGCTAAACGATTTTTCAAAAATTAACCCCTGTTGGGGTGAAAAGGGAGAATAAAGTTTGTATAAAAAATTTAATTCCTTCGATTTGGAAACTTGAAACTTGGCACAGACACTAGGTAAATAATAGAGATTGTAATGATTAATTTTATTTTATTTTTAAAGTATCCTTGAAAGGGTAGAGGGGGTGTTGAAGTTCGAAGGGGAAAGTAAGAAAGTCACGGGCGAAGAGCTGGTCTTCCATAAACTGGTTCCTAACCGCAGTTTAAGGAAAAATAGATACTGTAATGACTGACTGATTTTGGGCAGTCTCAATGTTCTCAACTGTGGTTCAAAAAATATACTGGCAAACAACATAAAGGAGAGAGACAATTAAGATATCAATCAATTATTGTAAATAAGTATCCTAGAACAAAAGAAGATTTTTAAAGAGAGGAATGAATATCTGATTCCCTGGTTGAGTGACTGGAGCCAACTCTACATTGGAATAAAGTTTACAGCGAATCCTCTTGAGCACAGTAGGCCGCACGTCAAGTTACAAAATTAGTATAAGCTGGCCTCGCATTCTATTGAAACTCCTTTCTACGCTGGGCCCGCTCAAGGTCAAAGTGTTACCACCACGTGCGTTCCACTGTACATCTCAATCTTCTTAAAGCATCGATAAAGTGTGGTCACTTCATCGTGTTCCGGAGAGGAGATCTCCTTAGACATGGGTGATCCCTGTCTAAAGATATCTCCTCTCCGATACACGTAAAAAGCCGTAACCGAAAAAGAAAAACTGAAAACGATTATCGTCACCCAAATGTAAACATCAACACTGACATCAATACGAACTAATGTAGAGCATGTCATTATCAGCGTAAATATAATACGGTAGCGACTGTAGCATTATTGCAGATATTTGTAACATTTTGCTTGTTTACTTGGTATAATTTATCATATTATTATTTAGTCACAGCTGAAACTTGAGGCCCAGAAATAAATGCTTCGTTCAAAGCTACAATCAACATGCTTGGCAATGGAAATGACAATGATGTTGTGCTTATTATTCTGCCAATATTATAACTGCACGAGTCCTACAGGAAGAGTAGCGTAATTCTATTATTTATCTAAAAATTTAGTGCGGTATAGTATTCACATGGAAAATTCATACATTTCAGTAAAATTGTACTCAAGATCAAAGCTCAAAGCTTTGTCTAAGCTCGATGCACTTGACACTGAGTGACGTAGCCTCGCGACTGTTGCGCCATTGTTACCGCGGCCGCGTGCCGACGAGCGCCTCCGAAACGTACAATCGTATACCGTAGCTGACCTCTGCAGACAGATCTGCTTCTCCGATAACATGACTGTATTCATTTATGCTGCCAATGACTCAAATCACACCAAAGTAGCAACAGGTTATTTACCAAGAAACATGAAGAAAACTATCTCTCTATGCAGCTAGGTGAGGAAATGTTATTTACCAGTTATTTCATAATTAATTAATCGAAAACGCTTCGCTACGTCTAGACTACTCGCTACTAGTAGGATGATCACGGCAAATTTTACGTGAAGTTAATTACCTTTAACAAGTTTATCATGTTCTTTTATCAGTGCAACCTTGACTGATAGAGGCTGGTTTAAATGTTGAGCGGTGGTGTGCGTACAGCGAGGTGACAATGAAAGTACACGTCGCGTTTCTCGCTTGCGATAGTTTGCCGGAATAAGGCCAGCGGCGTTCATCGGCCCCGATCGCGCCGTTACAGCGCGGACTGCCGGACCGACGACGACACTCTCCACTGCAAGCCTCATACTAACATCATATAAAATATACAACTGCAGACATATTGTATTTATAGATAAGACTTTTCCTTCCTACATTTTCATTTACAAGTAAAGTTATACTTCAACACTACATGGAATTTTCTGGAAAACTCTTACATTGCAGCTTTCGATTAGGTTAAGTGGCATTATGAAACAAAAAATTAAATCAAATCTTCAATTTAGAACTCCAAGATAATTTTAACATGAGAACTGCTACCAATAAAACTCGAGCATGAAACAGGAAATTAGGAAAATTAATCAGCTTCGTAGAAAGTAATAACGGTGTATGTACAATACGTGTCGTGCGTGAGCGCATGATTCACGAAACTTGCCCGCTCGGTGACATAAGACGCGAAATTAACATATTTCTGCTGCGAATTTCTGCTAAAGCCTTTTCTTCACTCTTACTCATACTGTTTATTGCACGAGTCATTGGTTTATCTAACTTAAGGAAACTTGTTCTAGTGCTGTTCTATTTGCCAAGTGCAAGCTCTTAGTAAAGGTCAATCTGGTACGCTGCTTGTGTAGGCAATAAGCAAACGCGCTATAATCATTTTGATATCTTTATGAAATAGATAATAAGTTTTCCGCTGAAAAACAATCTTTACGTTTTTCAGCTCTATTGTTGTAAATATAGCTTACTTATCAATTAGAAGCTGTTTGAATTAAACTTTTACACTACTATATGGGTATATGGGTATATATATTATGGGATGGGTATATATATTTTATTATAACCTGAAAAATATGTGTTCGGTCTAAAAAAGTACAGGTAAAAGCACAACATGTTATTTTTAAAGTCTTACATAAATATTATCGAATATAATAATTTTAACACCGTATTATTTAATAACTTATTTATATTCATATTATGCAGACCAACCAGAATCCGCATTATCCAACTATGCCTAGCCAAAAACTAGCCGCGATTTTGTTTGCCGCAAGACAGAGTCAAACCCTATTGTGCGGAGCGGCCGATGCTGCGGGCATGTAGGTGAGTGCAACTGCTTTCCGGTAATGTAACCGTCGCGTATGCCTGCAAGAATTCTGCTGGAGGTTCGTTGAACTTTCGCGAGTGCAGAACTGAGTAGCAAGGTGGGGGATCCGCACTAGGTCATACCCGGCCGTCGGCACACTTACCTTGACTCGACGCACAGCGCCGCTGCCGCCGCCACCACCGCCGGCACCGCCGCCGTGCGTTCAACTTCGACGCATAGAAAACTAGGCAATACCTCGCCCGACATTTTCTTGCAATTATTTTAATGCAACTGTCGTTGCGTCTGTCTTACGTACGATTTTTGGTAGAAATATGTACCTTCTATACAAACCCATACTATAAGTAATATTTGGTTTAGCATCGGAAAAGAAAAGGCATCCTTTTCCAGCATATCTTAACTATCACCAAAAGTATTGTTGGTCGTTGTTGAATTAGCTATAGGCACACAAAGCTATACAATTAGTAGATGTAACTATGGTGCTACCACACTGAGCCTCGAGGGCATACTTAGGCAATTTAACTGTGTTTGTGTCGTTACTAACAATACTAATATAGACTATAAGTACTTTTTGTTACTAACCCATCACCAAACAACATATGGACTGTTCATGTAAGTGTCCATGTCTGAAATAAAGATTTATTATTTATGTTTCTTGACATTCTTCAGGATTCTGGGATCCCGGACCTTTGGAAGGCATACGAGGGGCCAAAGCCAACTCGCAGAGGCCCGTTAGACTTTATTAATGAAATGAGGCACCAACCGACGATTATCCCTGTTCGGACTATACAAGTGTACCCAAGGACATACCCCGGTTGGTGTAGAACTATGGCAGGATATGGAAACAAAGATATAGGACTATCGATTTGGGTAGCTTAAGTGGACTGGTTATCTAGGACTATGGAATGATTATGGCCCCTGCCTACCCAATGTTTCATATAAAATACACAGATAAAATGGCAGGGGGTGACTTGCACACTCAATAATGGGCCCCCGAAAAAAGTCACTAGTACATAATGTCGAAGCGACAAAGAGGCCATGTCCATGTGTGTGGGTATGTCCTGAGGTGCTTTTGAGGAGTGGAGAGGTAACCCACGGCTATCAGGACAATCCCGGAAGTACGGTCAAGATCCCTACCAGCATCTTACTGGAATACTTCCTTCCTCCGAGCATATTTGCTCTTGCAAATCTCCACTTTAGCCGGGCAATAAAGGCCAGAAAGCGGTGGGAACTCTGTTCCTCGTCATTGTTCACTCCAGCGGGCCAATAAAGGTAAGCCATAGGTGAGGAACATGACTTCTCCCGGGAGATAGGGTCCGTGGGGTCGCCACTGCCCAACAGCTCGCCACATGCTGTCCTGCGCGTTTCTGTATCTCTCTTGGTCTGGTTCCTCACCCTACACCTGTTTCGGCAAAGTAAACTCTCCCGGTACAGACCTAGAGCTCAGGAGCGCGCAAGCCCCACCACGACGTCAACGTAGAGATACGGCGCGGCGGTGGGGTTATTTTTATTATTATTAAAGCGCTTAATTCCATATTTCTACAAAAAGTCAAAACAGCTGCGAAGAAAATAACATTAAAATATTGAAATGTTTCAATTGTTTTTAATAAGGAATTGGTTCATAATTATGACCAGTATTCTTATAAAAATATTGTAAGCAATACAATTACTTTACTCATTTCACTATACAATGTATTAATCATCATTACTGCATATCTTATCCGCCAATAGTCACATGCACTCGATGATTCGACACACTCCACATTTTTTTTATTGAAAAATATACAAAGGGGGTCGGAGCTTAATCGTATGCGCAAATCGTACGTCCAGTACTGTATTGTCTAGCTGGTTTGACCAGATTACCGAGAACGATCTATGATATCAGATCTACTTTGTATTGCGGATAGCCTCCATTGTCGTCTGATATTGACTTTGAATATTATTGAACATTGGGTTCTTAAACTCAATCCTAGATGTTCGAGAAACAACTTTATTTACATAAACTTCCATCCAGGTTGGAAAGAACCATGGGGGATTTTGTATGGACTCCGTCCCGACCCACCAACAGTCATAGGATACATGTCAATATGTTTATAAGAATACAGAAAAAGACTTACTGTCTTGTTCAACTGATAAAAAAAAAAACAGCTATTTGGTTCGGCTAACCTAATTTTTTTTTTTTTGATATGTGATTTAAAATCCTCATGCATGTCCCCCGCACTGGGGGGGCGGAGGGGTCTGTCAAACTCTTACTGACTAAAAACCACCCCGGTGTTCCATCTCACACCTGCACCAGGGTCGCGGGAACGTACGATTCTTCCGCAACCCCCGCCAGCCCGCCTCTGCGGGCCCCGTCCGAACCTAACCAAACCTAACCTAATCAAACCTAACAGTGATCAACTTATCTTGGATTTTGACGGAAAGTACATGGAACTCCTCAATGATGAACAGCATTTGCGTATTCTTGTGATTGGGTAATTGTACAAAAGATTAAAAAGCTAGGTTAGGCTAACCTAAGTTTTTTTTTTTATTCTGAGGTGGAATATCGTCATGTATGTCCTTTGCCCGGGGGACTCAGACTCACATTGACTAACAGAAACCCCGGCGTCCCACCTCACACCTACGCAGGGGGTCGCAGGAATGTACGATCCTTCCGCAACACCGGAGGAGTGAGGTGTTTGACTACCCCGCGACGTCTGCGAGGGCCACGCGTGGAACACTACGTGCTGCCATCTCGGGTTAGGATCCGGGGACATCCGTCCGCCCCCATATATCAGAATATATGGGGTGGCCGATGGATGTCTTTGGGTCCGTCGCACCTGGAGTCATTTATATGTCGGCGGAGAGCGGACAACGTCCTCTTCCAGCGGGGGGCTGGAATAGGACGTTGTCCGCTCTCCGCCGACATCCGGTGCGCCTGCTACGGACCGGGTAAGTGGATGAGATCTCTCTCTCCCTTTCCGCAGCCTCTTTCTTCGTTACTACTGTTCCGCGGGAGGATACCACTATATCGCCTTCCACGATCCCCGGCTACTGCCGGCCCGCCTCAGCGGGCCTCATATCCGCGGGAGGAGACTCCCCCATGACGTCCAATAGGGAGCGCGCGTGGAACACTACACGCCACCGCCTCGAGTCCTGTTATATTTCCGTAGCCTCCTTCACCACATCCCTCGACTCGGCGCTCCTGACCGCCGAACGAGTGGCGGCCGGCAGCGACAAGTCAGCTCTGACTTTTGACACAAGGGCACAGCGCGGCTCCTCCCAAGCGGCACATTCTGCCAGTGTATGCAACGCCGTGTCCTCCCGACAGTTGACGCAGTGAGGATAGTGAGTGTCCAGCTCCCTGTTTATGCTACACAGGTGCTTCCCGAAGCAACCATGCTCCGAGAGCACCTGCTTCGCTCGAGATGACAGAGAGCCGTGCCTCCTCCCAAGCCATTCATCAAGCATTGGTCGGATCGCTTTGACGGTAGCGAGGTAGGGCGCAAAAGCCTGTCCCACCACTCCGTCACCAAGACCTCACGGAGCTGCGATCGACGCAGTTCGATCTCTCGCTGCATCGGTCCTCCGCCCCGCGACCACACCTCCTCGCGCCACCGGTACAGTGACGCGACGGCTCTCGCCTCTAGGTCCCAAGGCGGAGATCCGGCCAGTACACAAGCCGCCTCGTAGGAGATCGTGTGATATCCTTTGATAGCCCTGACGGCCATCGCCCACTGCAATTTTCGCAGCATTGCGATGATGCCAGCCGTCAGGTAATAGGATCACACCGGGACCCCAAACAGGGCCATGGATCGCACGACTCTGAGGTACAACCTCCTACAAGCGGTGTTCGGGCCCCCCAGATTGGGAAGCAGCGTTGCGGGCGCACCCGCCTCGCCCATCAACTTGAACGCCAGGTACCGAAAGTGGGGGCCAAAGTTCCACCGGCTGTCGAGCACCAGTCCCTTGTACTTCATGGTAGTCAGCAATTCGGGCCCCCCGACCTTGATGTGTGATCCCGGCGTCGGCGCCCGCCGGAGGCCGTGAAAGACCACAGCCTCCGACTTCCTGAGGGCCACCTCCACGCCCAGGCACCATATGCGGCCCACTACCTGCGCGACCACAGCTGTCGCCAGCAATGCTGCCTCCCTGTGTGAACTCCCCCGGATCGTGACCATCGTGTCGTCTGCGAAACACGTCAGGTCCACTCCCGGTTGGAGCTCGCTCTTCAGCACCCAGTCATACCCGATGTTCCACAGGAGCGGGCTTAGGACTGAGCCCTGTGGAACACCGCACGACATGTCGCGCCGGCCCCAACCGTCGACGACGAATTCTTGTGATTGGGTAATTTTTGCAGAAGATCACAGATAGATTAGGCTAACATAACAAAAGTTACCAGAAAAAAAATATGTCCCTGGTAAAAGAAAGGTTATCTATCACAATGAGAACCATAGTTAGGTTGTTATATTCTATTCCTCTCAATTGGACGCGAAGAAAATATAACCTAAAATAATGCTAATATTTACTTTAATAAAAATAATATTCCAGATAAACCCCACGTGTATGAAGAATGTCGCCATAGTAAAAAAGTATCTAACCTACCAGACGCTTCGAATGACACTTAAGTTTCAAATCTGTTGGAGGGTGGGGACGTTTTTTCCCACTGTCCTTAGTCAAAAGGTTTTATTTTTTAAAGGCGAGTCATCATCTGATATAACGCTAAACAATACGTCGCAGCCCCAAGAGCGAGGTGTAATTGACGTGAGACGTAACTACGTGACAACATATTATATTCTCTGTATTACCTATGTGTATAATATAAGGCAAAGAAAAACAAAAGCAACGTACCTTAGACATGCCACACCGGTAGCTCATATTATGGCAGATTGCCTTGAGATCAAATCTGTACCAAAATAAAGAAGTTTTAACATCTAACGCAAACATCCTCAACAATATTATTTTGCAAATGCAACATCATAATAAGACAATTACGTAGCGCTGTTTGATCCACTTAGTTCTTATCAAAACATTAATCTTGAGTCGAAAAGCGTTGACCTCGCGCCTCTACGTGCAGTCGCAATACATAGCCACTAGTCACATAATACTTTCTTATTTTTAGACTACATCATCAGTGCCTTTAAGATGCTTAAACGATGAAAAAAAAATACTACATTAAACCGATAAGTCAACAATGAGTGAATGTAAATGGCGATAGAGAGGGTAATTTGTGAGTTGTAGAGTTTTTTCAATCATGCTGACCAAGTCAGGTTACCAACACCCAAGAATATTGGAAAGAGAACAGAAGTTGATTCTTCCTATTCTCTTTTCGTGTGCATAAAACTAACGTGTGCTTTCATGTCGACTGAAGTTGATTGAGCCAAAGGTTTAACATAAGTTTTTATGTTTACGTTTCCAATGAAGATGCTTTTGTTTGGATAAGTGTTAACTACTTAATTATCAAGCAAATGTGCAAGCTTAAGACTTGTGATCTTGTGATTAATTTTTTGGGTAGTTTCATTCAAGTGTCAGAAAACTTTGCAAACATGTTTTCATATATTTTTGGCAATTTTAATCACTATAACAGTGCACCAAAATAAATTAATATACCTACTCCAGATGAATAGACCGCACCATATTTTTCAAACTGTAATCTGCAATCATTTTAGTTCAGTCTTGTTACATTTACTATTAACATATCTATATGTAGGCCAAACAAGCATTGAAGAAGTGTTAAGTAACTTAGATACACGCAAGCTCACGGCAAAAAAGTCTTCGAACATTCTAGATCTTTTACACAAAATTTTGGTGCTTACAGATTTTTAGCTCACAGTTTCTGCAAATAAATGAAATATATTCTATTCAATTCAATTTATTTATTCAGTCCCAATGCACATTGCGTTCGAATATATTCCAGACTAATAATAATATTATGACCCTTATTGGTACGGTTCAGGCAACTATTGAATCTGTGTAAACACAACATTATCTTTTCCAATGTATGTAACGCTTTTTCTGAACTGCGAGACTATTGTAATGTCCATCCCTAGTCGGGTAATCCCCGAGATAGGAACGTGAGAAAAGCCGTGAACATTAATAAACATGAATGTGTCTCCTGAAAATTATAATAAATAATGTATTTTAAAATTGCCAATATTGTTGCAGGGTTGCGATCAACAGAACATCACGCCTGTAATCCCCAAAGGGCTAGGCAGAGATGTGCCAATAGTATGCACGACGAAATATCAAGCTATACATTTCCAGTATAAGCTGATTTCTCATTGCACGAAAAGCCTATACAATGCGAGTTTAGCTAAAACTGGAAATGTATAGCTTGATATTTCGTCGTATGTACACCCACATTTCCCCAGTAACAGTCAATTTCATTGTAAGTATTTAATCTGTAAATGTATTGTTGTCGTTAGTATTGTTGTACTCGCATGTAAAAATATGAAGACAGGTTTACTAGGCAAAATCGCAGCGGAGACAGTAGTTCAAGTATTTAAATTTACAATCATCTGGTATTTGCCAACAGTAATCTATCTATCATCAATCAAAAATCTTAGAATGCATTTTTTTTTTACATTAAAGTAATATGTTCTTTGAGCAAAAGCTGTCACGAATATTTAAAGCACCACCACCATATTTTTCATCCTTCAGCTCTTGAAGGATGAATAGGTTATGTTTGATTGCCCCTAAGTTCAGGACAATCAAACTAAACGTATCTTGTCGTTTATTTTAGGCAACACTTTTTCTACATTACTGAAACTAAAAAATTTGCAACCTCAAATTCTACAGACGATAATTTTGGTTTTATATCGGGGTCATAAAATTTGCCGGAGTCAGTTTTTTCAGCGGTTTTGTAACAAAAACTCTACGTGGCTTTCATTCTTATTTAGAATTCCTACTAATAATTATTCATGTTTCTTTCAGTATGCATACGATGGGCACTTTTCCTACCACACTGAACTTACATTTTAGCTGCACCGTCTACATTTTATTTTTCGTAGTGATTGATAAGTATAACAGAAGTTTCTTCTTTATTTTCAGTTCAAATTATGATTGCGAGTATAACTAAGCACACTTTCCTCATGAACATATTGAATAACAATGTTTCATACAAATGTGTTGCCTCACGAGTCCTTATCATCTTATCTCCTTTATTAACAATAAAAGAAGTTTCATAAATTAGCTATCTACTCCTTAAAACATCGTGAAAATATAACCTTTTTAACCGACTTCAAAAAAAGGAGGAGGTTCTTAATTCGTCTGTATGTCGTTTTTTTTTTTATGTGTGTTAACTCATAACTTTTTTCTGAGTGAACCGATTTGGGTGATTCTTTTGTTATTTGATAGGAGGTGCTTCACATGTGGCTCCATTTAAATTTGATCAAGGTCTGACCAGTAATTTTTGAGTTATCCTTAATACTGCATATTTTTTCCACTTAGTTTATATTGATGATGTGTTATTAATTTCCTGTCACTGTTATTTACATACCAGGAAGTGGTATACCAATTTGTGTGGGGTAGGTACTACAACTAAAAAGTAAAAAATAAAAACTTTTTTACAAAAAAACAACCGACTTCCAAAAAAACACTAAAAGACGAGAAAAATAACTTTAATTTCGGAAGTCGGTGGCCAAAAACGAAAATACAAAACCAAAGACACCGACTTCCCAAATTAAAGTTATTTTTCACGTCTTTTAGTGTTTTTTTGGAAGTCGGTTGTTTATTGTAAAAAAGTTTTTTACAACAAGGTGAAGTTACACCTCGGCTAAAAAAACATTGATGTGTGATTATGTAATTATTATGTCATAGCAATCATTATTGGAATGACGCATTATTAAATTAATAAATCAATTTATTAATTTCCAACAAAACATTACTGTTTCTGTGTTGCAGTTGCAGAACAAAGAGTTCAAATAAATTGGTTGCTTTTATTATACATTGTATATGAGACAAGTGTGCACATAAGTGTATATAACAATCGTGCAAAATGAAAAATCAATACTAATTTCCACAGTAACATTCAAAAATGTGTGTTTAAACATGCCATTATTTTTCACGGTCTTTGTCACAAGTGTCAAAAACCTCTACTTATGCGGGTTACACGCATGTTATCTTGAAACAATACATAACAGATTGGCTACAAGTGTGGAATATAACTCGAATGCTTTGTGCTCCCTTTGAAGAAGTTTGTTTCATGTCAGTACGAGTGGGTTGTCAAAAATATCCGCTCACATTTACTGTAGGATTATATCTGGAGTTTGTAAAAACAATTCAAACGTCGTTAGTTCGTCATATAAATTGGCTAATAGCAGGCATTGACTCTGTTCGGCACTCAAAAGAGTTCAACGCTCGTGGACTTGAGCTAGCTAGTCTCACGACTCTTTACACAATGGCTTTTTTGTGCATTCTTGCTTTTGGTTATGACATCACCCTGACTAGCAACTTGACGCTACTTTAGGTACAAGCTATGAGTATGTGTTATATGTAGTAATATGTCTGTTTGTACAGCCTTAATCATAGAAGTCGTTGAACGTGTTTTCACGAATTTTCTTTTCAATTACGTCATGTATGTATATTAAAAGTAATTTTAAATATTTTCAGAAGAGTATTATGTATGTGGAAACTTAAAACGCACATACATACCAAAGTAACTCGTGTTACCTAAAATTTTTTTTTATGCACCACGTAATAAAAGCTATTCTAAGTTACTGCACAAAACTTGAAACTGCTAAAACCGCTTCTCTAGCCACACTTTCCAGTGCTTTTAATGTGTGTAACATGTTTTTACTTTGTGTACTTCATTTCTTTTTCAACTTTGGGAAATACGCAAATAATATATAATTTAAAATAAAATATTTTTGTGCACGTACAGTTACGTATTATTTCAAGTACAAAGAACAGCATAACTTGCGTTGTACTTTGTATAAGTTTAATTAGTGTTGAATACATACATACATACATACATAAACTCACGCCTTCTTCCCATGGGGGTACGCAGAAACTACAGAACGCCACCTGTTACGATCCTTACATACTCCTTTTGCTTCGTTTACGTTCATACATCTGATTATACACGCACGCCGGTTGCGAGTACTACGCACCTGACCTTTCTGAAGAACATGACCAATAAGGGCAATATATGTCTGCCTAAGACGTCCCCTCCCGGTGTTTCCACTCTTATCTGCCTTTTGTTAGTCGCCCTTCATTCATCCTCTCAACATGACCAAACCATCTAGGCATACTCTTTACAATTTTTGTCACTACATCTTCTTTTAAACCGCACCGTTGCCTTATCACATCATTCTTCAACCTATCATTCATAGTCACACCACACATGCTTCGCAAGGAACGCATTTCCACAGCATTTATTCTACTTTCATGCTTCTTTTGCCACACCCAACACTCTCTTAGCATCTCACCCCTCTCTCTCTTGCATAGGGACCAGGACACCATTGTGAACAGCCAGTCGTGCTGTTTTGGACATCAACTGGTTGGTCAAAATTGCATGTGTAGCACCATTCACTTTATTTCCTGCTTTTACTCTACTTTCCACATCTCCATCAATCTTTCCATCCCTTGTAAACAGACTCCCCAAATAAACGAACTCACTTACTTGCCCCACACTCTTATCATTTAATTTTACATCACATACCGATACATACTCTTCTCTTTCAAACACCATGACCTTCGTCTTATTCACATTTATATTCATTCCTTTCATTTTATATGTTTCATCCATCAAAGTCAATATGTCTTGCCACTCTTCTGCTGACGATGCAAGTAGAACTTGATCATCTGCGTAGAGAAGGCATTTGACAGGCAACTCATTCGTCGTCAATCCACACTCACCCTCTTTCAAATCTGTCAGACAACAATCCAATCCAATCCATGTACAAGTTCAACAGCCATGGTGACGCTACACAACCTTGTCTAACACCCCTCGAAATGCAGAACCAGTTCGTGTATGCCCCATTTATCCTAACACAAGCACTGGAATCCTTGTATAAAGATTTCAGTGCCCGTACCAAATGCCAGTCCACACCGTACAAGGATAGTGTCGACCATAGTTCTTCTCTCCACACACTGTCATAGGCCTTCTCCAAGTCAACGAAAACACAGTAGACTTTCCTGTGCTTTGCCAGATGTTTTTCGGCTATGCACCTTAGGGAGACGATCTGATGCATACAGCCCATGCCCTCTCTAAATCCTACCTGCACATCCCATATTTTCTCACCTGTCACCCTTATCACTCTATTTATTAACACCTTCGCATACAGTTTGCCGACAACACTCAAAAGACTAATGCCGCAGTAGTTTTTACATTCCTGCTGAGAGCCTTTTCCCTTATATAGTGGTACGATTACAGCCTTACACCAATCATCTGGCACACGGCCATATCTCCAACATATAAGATCCGGCACAACAGGCTTGCTACTACCCCGTCACCGCCTTTTAGCATTTAAGCAGACACTCGGTCGTCCCCTGCAGCTTTCCCAACGTTCATCCGTTTCAGCGCTCTTACAATCTCATTTATTCTATTTCATTCTCTTCATCTACATCTGAGCTTGTGTCTTCAGAACTGGCATCTGCCCAGTTACCCACTCCTTGCACACTATCCTGACAACTAAATAAACTTTCAAAATATCCCTTCCAGCGTTCCAAGACCTTACATTCTTCGCTTAGTAAACATCCATGTTCTGCTCTTATAACATTCATACTCGATGTTCCTGTCACTCCGCGACCCAATCATACCTGTTTCCAAAACAGCTTAACATTGGCCCTGAAGTTATCAGTGAACTTCCTGTAATACTTTCTTCTTTTTCATCCTTTTTCATTTTTACCATCTCTTTTACTTTCGTTTTCATTTCGGAGTATCTCTTCTTCACTCTTTCCAAATCATCTGTCACATTCGTTGCCTGATTCACCCTATTTTGGTCCTTACAGGCTAACACATTAAGCCAGGCGTGTTTCTTCTTCCGCACAACCTCTTTAACTTCACCATCTACCCAAGAATCATTCGTTCTATTACCACCTTTTCTCTGCGCCAGACCACATACTTTTTTGGCTACTTGCACCATACTATTTCTCGCTATATCCCATACTTCTTCTAGACTGTAGTCATTCGTATCATCAAATATTTTATCCGTCTTCATTTTTACTTCCCTCTTATATTCCTCTTTTACTTTTAAATCTTGCAGTCTCTCTACTTTTATTCTTTCTAGAGCAGTCACAGGAACTCGAACTCGGTGACGCCAATGCCTGAACAGACCATCCACCCGACACATACATACACACTACTACAATACATACGACACTACATTAAAACCCAGATATGCTCTAGTATCAGTTACTTTACTCTTAAATCTTTCATCCACAATCGCAAAATCGGTCATACTTCTACTGTCTTGCCTTTCCCACGTATACCTGTGAACCTTTCTATGATTAAACATAGTGTTCATAACAAACAAATTCTTCTCAACACATATATGTATTAAATTAATCCCATTCTCATTCACTCTATCATCCTCATACGCACCTAATACTTTTTCGTACCCATTCCTCTTCACACGAACCCAACCATTAAAGTCTCCAAGCATAACAATCTTCCCGTTTGACCTACATCCATTCAATAAATCCCTTATACTGCCCCAAAATTCATCCCTCTCCGAAGGTGAGCTTCCCATATCGGGTGCATAAACGCACAAAATAAAGATAGGGTTTAGGCCCACCTTTGTTCTTACCCATAAATCCTCGGACTCACACAAACATAATTTTTCACACATTTCATCATCCGCTCGGAGAGGACCACCCCCACACCCTGACAGGTCCTATGTCTCTCTTGAACACCGGACCAGATAGCGGTCAGAGAACCGTGTTTAGATATGTCCACGCTCTTTCTTTTCGTCTCATTCACACAAAGCACATCTATCCTTTTATCCTTCACCATCTCACACACCTCATCCATCTTATCTTTTATACCAGTCTGCACATTCAGCGTAGCTAAGCGACATTTTGCCGCTCACTTTTCGCCCCGTGGAAACAACTTGAAATGTTTAATGTTTGAAATGCAATCTTAATATTAAATATTGAACTCTGAAACGAAGAAGAAATATTTTGAGTAAAAAAAAAACATATCTTTGTTTCTCCAAAGCTTACAAATCACTTTATCTTGAGGAACTTAAAACTTGCCGGTGAACAGGCGAAAAATAATAACATCAACATAACACAAAACAATAACAGTAAGCAGTGGTTCTTTAACATTTATTATTTTATTACTTATTGTGCTTATTTATTCTTGGTTACACAATTTCAAAGACCAACTGTTAATAACTGCGGACAAAATGACGATACTTAAGTAATGCAGAACTCCATTATCGTTTTGAAAATGCTTGTTATCGAATATCTTCCTACACTGCCTCGTTTGTCTAGTGGTCGCAACCGCCACAAGCACTGGCGGGGTTCGAGTCCCAAGTCGGGCAAAGTGTTATTGGGTTTTTCTATCTGGAATTTCTCAGTAGCAGACCGGAGTTTGGATTTGCGCCCGGTTGATGACAATAGGCTCGCCCCCTATTACATGGGATTTAAACATAACCGACGAAATGTGGGTTTACTATAGGTACACCTCTGCACAACCCTTTGGAGAAACAAGGCGTGATGTTATGTTTTTATCTTCCTAGTCGTTAATTTTTCACTTAGCGTTCTGAACAGTTCTAAGTGAGCAAGCGTTTGTTCGCGCAGTATATGAAAACACTTGAGCGAGCGAACATGTTTGTTCAGTAATGATCGGTTGAACTCGGCGAACGATTGCTCGCTCGCTCATTCATTCATTAAAAACGATTTCACCGGCGAGCAGTTGCTCTGTGCATTCGGTCGACGTAGGACGTGCTCGGTTGGTGTCCGATCTTTTTGTACACACGGCTACATATTAAGCTATACATTTTCAGTTTCAGCTGACCTCACATTGTATTGGCTTTTCGTACAATGAGAAGTCAGCTTATAATGGCAATGTATTCGGACCAAATCTTGCAAGCTGAATTAAAACCACTTCCTTTTGTCCTACGGAATTGAAATTTTACACGTTAATTGTGTTTCAAATACAATGCATTTTTATGATGCATGACCTGATTCTACATCCAGGATTGGCTCCAGACGAAGGAACTCCTTAACGGTCAACGCTACAGACACAAAAATTCAATATACCTACGTATTTAATTATGGTAGTTCCTTCTAAAGTCCACCATGACCACATACTTACATACAAACATTGCAAGTTAAATAAAAGCTTGTAATAAAGCATTCCTAAATAAATCGAATTCTTATTTTAGAAACCTGACTGGTAATTATGTTACCATACATATATAGGTTAATTAATAAATTATCTAACTTTATGGCTCAGTCAATCAGTTTTTTATTTTTGTTTTTCTTTGAGTATTCAATTTACATAAATTTTAATTAATTAGCGAATAGGCTACGAAAAAAAATCATATTAAATCAGTGATGGGCGGAATATTTTTTACGCTTGCTACTGTCTTCACGCATGTTAGTTTTTTTTTCTTAGATACCCTTATATTTCCACTTCCAGATAACAGACAATTTAAATATTTAACTATACTTGGAGGAACGATAGCTCCATCTCCAAAGCAACCAAACAAAATACATTCAAGAAGTAAAGTTTTATGCAAAATTTCCATTTATACCTACTTAATTAGTAAACATCCTCAGTTCTTCGTATTTCAGCACCAAATATATTGAATACCATTAAAACTTCGGTATTAATTATTTTGATTTCTTTACATTAGAGGCTATTGCGAATCCCATCAAGCCGTGGACCAAGAGGCTAAAACTACTTATAAATGCTCGAGTATGAACAATACAAAGAAATATTTATGAAAAATGTAGGTACGTTAGCACTTTTTCTCTTGGTGACTACGTTTAAGATTCGTTTTAATAAGCTGTTTGTTTATCCAAAATTAGGTATTACGTATGATAAATATGAATCTATTTCAAGTTAATACATTGCAAACGATCATTAAATTATCCAGTTTCCGGTTAGTCTACCTACGGGCTCACGCGGCTAAACCACGTGGCTCTTAGCTTCAACATAATCGTTGAACATGAATTCGCTTAAATTTACATCTGGTTAATAAAAAAAGATCTGAAACTTGGCTATTTCACACGAAAGTGACGCAGTGGATTGCCCAGGGACTACGCAAAACAAAACCCAAAGGTGAAGTTTTAGAAAACCCAAACGCATCGTTTTGAATTAATCGTCAAAGGCATTATACTCGTATACTAGTAAATAATGTAGCGTGCTTTAAGTCTGGAAGTAAGGCATCATAATTATTAAGATGGTAAAGTTTTTTGCATAGGTTGATGTAATCTGGCGGGGCGTGCAAAAACTCAAGGAATATTCGGTGGAGGAGGCTCCGTGCCCTCGGGCGGCGGCGGTTACATAAGTTCATCTATTTTCAAGGTCGAGGACATTGCTCCCAAATCGCTGATCGCGTCCTGCCGGCCGGTGGTGGGGAGCCTCCAACTGGCCAGTTTGGGCGTTCACTTCTTTTTTTCGTAATACCGTCTATTATACGCTATGTTAGGTACTTTGGTCAGGTTTTTACATAACACACAAGGAATCGTATAGTTCGGTGCTCGTTAAAGTTAAATGCGATTCGGAATTTTAATTACGTTCCTAGATGTTTATCAACTTTTTGTCCAGAACAAAGAATAGGAATGCTAATTTTATTCGAGTTTTATACAAAAATCTATTGTGTGAATGACTTCTCTTTACAGATTTCAACACAATAACTGTAACAATTAGTCACACTTGAAGAGGAAGGACTTTTGTACTAAACGGCTACTGTCGTAGTATAATAAATCAATGAGAAAGTCATCTGACAATTTACAACTACATTCTCCGCCCTCAGGGTGGTCAGTAGCTAAACAATGACACGAATCGAGGGCGCATCCCTTTCTTTTACGATCGGCTACTGCGTAATAAAACTCTTGCTTAACAATTTTTTCTTAAAAACAGATGAAGATGCTGCTTTCAACATTGCTACTTTTAATTCAACGTTTAATCTTTTTACTAAAGAGAGCCTAATTTAATAATAGGTCTTTACCTATGAAATTGCCGTTTTGTATGAAAAAATTTAAACGAATTTTTTTCATGAATTTTTTATTTGTATTAATCGAAGTAATCACCCATGCAATCAATGCATCTTTGCCATCGCAGTGGCAGTTTATTGATGCCCTTCTTAAAGAAATCAGCTGGACGGGAGGCAACAAATTCTTCAAAGGCATTTTGTACTGCCTCTCGGGTATTAAATTTTTTTCCCGCCAAGAAGTTATCCAAATTCTGGAAAAAGTAGTAGTCTGTAGGCGCAAAGTCTGGTGAGTAGGGCGGATGACGGAGAGCTTCCAACCCCAGTTCTTGCAACTTGGAGACCGTCTGCTGTGCAGTATGAGGTCGCGCGTTGTCGTGCAGGAGCAGCGGAGACGAGCGATTGACCAATGCTGGTTGGAGATGCGCCAGCTTCTCCATCATTGTGTTCAGTTCTTCACAGTACACATCTGCAGTAATGCTCACCCCGTTTGGTAAGAAGCTGTGATGAATCACACCGGCGCTAGACCACCAAACAGTGACCATCACTTTTCTAGGGGTAAGTTTTCGTTTAGGGCATTGTTTAGGTGCTGAACCAGGATCCAACCAACTTGCTGAGCGCTTACGGTTATCAAACAGAATCCATTTTTCATCGCAGGTAACAATGCGGTTCAAAATTCCTTCATTTGTGTGTCTGTTGAGCAGTGCAAGGCACGTCTCGACGCGTACTTCGCGCTGGCGATCATTGAGTTCGTGGGGCACCCATTTGTCAAGCTTTTTTACCTTGCCAATTTGACGCAAATGGACCAATATTGTTTTGACGCTAACGTCGAAAGCTGCTGCTAATTCAGCCGTAGATTGTGTATCATCAGTTTCCACAATCGCCTTTAATTCGTCATTGTCGACCAAAGTCTTCGGACGACCGCGAGGTTCATTTTTCAGGTCGAAATTTCCAGAACGGAAGCGAGCAAACCAATAACAGGTGGTGCGTTGGTTTGTAGTGTTAGCTCCGTAAACGTCGTTGATGTTGCGTGCCGCTTGTGCCGCGTTGCTGCCACGACGGTACTCATATTCCATAATTACTCGAATTTTTAACGTATCCATGATGACGAAAAAGATTGAAATGCGATGAAAATGTAACACTAATCAATAAAGAAATGACTACTTTTAGAAAAAAAAATCCATGTTTTTAAAATAAAATTAATTTGAAATTAGAATTCTTAGCCAAACAAAAATTATTTTGATTTGAAATGGCCAGTACTGCAGAACGGCAATTTCATAGGTAAAGACCTAATATAACTCTGGAAAAGCCGCCAAGCCTAAACCGAACAGCGGCCGCAGGCTTTATGACCTTTAAGCTATTTAAATGAAATTGAAAAGGTTTTTATTGATTATTGTCATACTGGCGGCTCTAAGCCGCCAGTATGACAATAATTACTAACCTTTCCAAAGATTTTTTGCAAATGAAAAACGAAGGACACCAATTAACGAATTTCGAAAAATCTCCAAACAAACAAATAAGCCGTTCCATACTTTTTTAAAACAAGATGAATACGAAACACATTTTTTACATTTCTCAAATTGCAAGTATTTTTGTCGCAGGAAACATAAAAGTTTCTATGTCATTGTGTTTTTGTGATTGCAATGTGTGTTTGGGTGGAGAGGGACCGTTAGATTTTTTTGACTCTGCCATTATAACGGCCACCCTTTAAAAAAACTTAAGGGTTCGGCAGGTAGAGCAAATCTGTTGATCGAAGCCTGCGATTAACGCTGCGATTGAGCATATATAATGTAGATTTTTTATTGTTCAGATGCTCGAAATTTCTGTAATGGGCCTAACGTAACTGTAAAATCCCATTTCATAAATTCAAACTTTTACCTCTTTGTCCTTTCTTTGATTTGATTGCGCCTGATAGCTGTGCGGCGGAAGGCATATGCAACATTTTATTGTTGATGCATATGTGCGATACTGTATTTTATTTTGACTTCGGAAATAAAAAAAGAGGATTACACATGTTACGCTTCAATAGCGACTGCTCGGTAAACTTGACTTGACAATTTTCCTGTTACAAACTAGGACTGACAATGGTTTCTAGGTTTATAACTTCAGTATTTTTGAGCATAAAACGTACTGTTCAGTTTATGAAAACAAAATCAATGACTGAGACTTGGTCCCTACCTAAGACGCTAATTTACTTATCAACAATCGGTGGATTAATCTCAAATGTTTTATAACATTCCTATCATCCTTGTTACGAAAGCACATTGCAGTTCATATGAAAATTTTGAAAATTATCGCGTTACACAAAAAAAGCCTAGAAAATTCTCTCACTGCTTTGTAAAATTGTGTAGTGGTCGCAAAAGATTGGCCATGTACCATGGCCGTAACCAGGCTGCGTATACTATTTTAATATTTATCCTAGCAGTAACTGCTACACGTGGCTTGGAGACCTGCCAGGCGGTCGGTGCTGCTAACAGCTTCGCTCAGTAAAGGAAAATAAACGACCTGGCTTTTACCGACTCACCACTTCTTAAGTGTTTTATCCTTCAAGCTAGATGAAAAAGCTTTAGCAGGCTAATAATTGAAGTTAAAGGATATACTGGGCATTAGAAATCAGTCATGTGTGGTCCCCTGCTCCGTGCCTTTACTGAAATCCAGATTCAAATAAAATGACTGGCTGCCGTGGGTTTGCTAAAACATTAATATTAATAAAAATGTTACAAATCTGGTTGCTCGTATACGGTATGAATAATTATGATGGATCAAGGGAAAATATACAAATAGGTAGGTACACGGCTGCAATTTCTCCACCTCGATTTAGTCCTTCATTTTCAACAACAGATAAAGTTTTCTGGGAATTTTCATTTCACATTTAGGAGAATTGATAACCCAAAAGTTACGAATCTTCACAATTAACTATGTGCTGTTGACAAACACAACAATTATTCGTAGTGTGACTTAGTGCACTATAGTACCTATGAACTGACCGAGGCTTTTAGGGTAAATTGATTTCGAAAACCTTTAAGACGTAATTGCTTGTGTGGGTGAGCGATAGACGGTAATAAGGTCGTGTAAGTTATCTTCTACTGATAATTTTACCCCAGTCCAGCAAATGTAAAATAGGCAACACCTTAATCATCATAAGAAGGTACTTCCAATAGTGCTATTCTATAAAGTTCACTTCGATTCTCTCTGAAATGACCGAATTCTATTCGAAAACGAATTATTTTGTTTTAAATCATCCTGAATTTGCTGTTCGACACCGTTTTAATTTCGAAATGATGCATGGACCAAATAAGGTATTGGAAGCTGAAAATATAATCTACGAAAGACGTGCAAAAAGAAGTATGAAATTGTTGAGAACTAGTGAATCCGTGTAGAGATCGTTGCTCTTTACCGCTCGACTACCTTCACCAGCCTCGAACGGTTTGCCGAGAAGATCCTTATAATTCTACTCGCATTATGTTACATCGTTGCTCACCATCATGACGATCATTTAAAGGGAAAAGCTCGACAAAAACAACATAAAAGTTCTTAAAAAAATTCAAAAGATCACAACTTTTAAGCGGCATGTTGATGTGATGTGAATGGCTGCTAATCTGCCCAAACATACAACTTAAGAACACTGACTAGAAAGATCTCGATACGGTGGAAATGGCGATGCAAAACAGAAAAGGGAAAAAGGCCGTCTGTTCATTATTCAAACTCAAACTCAAAGTATTTCTTTCAAATAAACCAATTACAGGCACTTTTGAATTGTCAAGGGGTTGGTCGGTCAGAAATATGAAGAAGAATGATGAATGATGAAGAAAGATGAAGCTAGTTGCCCATTCCAAACCATAGTAGGTACCTATGGATAACAACGGGCAAGAAACTCTACGGACACTTTTAAATCAAAAATCATTACCATTTCCAGGTTTATGTGTTTGTCAATATTGGTAATCAACTAATCATCACTACTACTACTACTACTACTACTACTATTAACCTGCATCATCCCACTGCTGGGCAAAGGCCTCTCCACATGACTTCCAGCTCTTTCGATCCAGGGCTAAAAAGGACCACTCGTCGTTTGTTTTCTCTAGCTCATCCCGCCATCTTCTACGGGGACTGCCGCGACGCCTTCTGTCTGTGTCAAGGCTCCACGTAGTGGTTCCTTTGGCTCACAGCTCATTGGGCATACGGCAGACGTGGCCAGCCCAGTCCCACTTCAGCTTAGCGGCTTTTTGAGCAACGTCAGTAATCTGTGTTTTGAAGCGCAGTGTGGTGTTGCGAATATGGTCTGTCAATTTGACGCCTAGAATACTGCGCTCCATTGCACGTTGGCAAACCTGGACTAACAACCAACCATCAACTCAACGTTTGAAAATTATATACTAAACTATTTCACGCGATATACACATACACTTTAGAAATACAAATACTAAGTACTACACCACACATACCTATGTACGCAACTACCCACATTTTGCCAATGTTTTTAAAGTCTTACGTTAAGAGGCCGAGCTTATTATGCTTTATTCATTTTAATTCAGGGTCAAGTGCATCATTAGCAATAATAAGCTAGATGCTCAGTTGTAATTTTGCTTTATATTATGCTTTACTTTACATTTCATTCTATCAAATGCTCTTTATGTTTTTTACACCAATAAAATAAAGGAATGTAACCATATTTGGCGTGGAGCTGAATTTTGGAATTATGATGTCATCAGCCAACAGGTGGTAATGGGTACGTATTAGTTTAGTATAGTCTTGAACACATACCAAATATGAATTAAAAGGAAAATTTTAAAGATTCCATCTAGAACTAGTTTCTGATAGATTATATTAGTAACATTAAATTAAACCTGTAACCTATAAATCGAAGACACCTCTCTTTACCATCTTCAGTGGTAGAGATGATAATTATGATGAAGATGCAAAGAGGTGACTGAGCAGTTATAAAACAGCGGGGTAATTTCGTAACACACTAACAGTAGGAATGGGTTTAATTTTGACAGTTCAACAACATTAATTGCGTTAGTTACGTTGTTGAACGAACAAATTTTTCGAACAAAAGAAGCAATGGATTAGCAATAGGCTTCAAAATTATTCAGATTGTGATAGATAGTTTGATACGTAATTAGGGTGCAGGTGCCCTTCGATCATAATTTTAATTAGTTTCAGATTTTGAAACATGGTGTCATAAATAATCCGAAGAACGCATTCAAGTGACTGATGGTACAATGTAATTTTTTCTCGAAGTAGGCATGAATGTTTTGAAAGTGGCGAGCCACATGTCTTGTCACGACAATACTCATGGGCGTAAGATGACTGTCACACCACACACCCTCAGAGGTATCGTGTGTGTCCTGTCGTTGACACTTGATCAGCATGTGTAACGTACCTGTATCGGGTATGAGTGTTTTACTTCTTAAATCTAGATAGTACACCTGTTTTGTTTCGCTTGAATGCTTTCATAAATGCTTAAATATTATGACACTGAATGGGTGTGTGATACTTCAAAATTGGACGTTATTCATATATTGTGAGGACATCAACTTTACCTTAAAGGATTTTTTTAGTGTCATCGTGTACAGTGATTTTGAATCTCTGAGTCAGAAGAACCCCCTTTTACATCATGAATCCAGATCTTACTATACCTCCACATCTTGTCGTTTCTTCTTAGTGACTCTTTTATGTGCATCTTACGAGTAAGTTTTCTAATCATGTGATTAAGATCAGAAAATCTACATTATTTTTTTGCTTTCTTTTTTTTTTACACGAGAACTGAATAACATTAGTTATAGTTTTTTCTAACGAGAACAGTTGATGGCCAAACTACAGAACTGACTTCTTGAATTCTTGCAGTCGTATGAGAACAGAATTCAATTAGCACCTTGTGGTGACTATGTTTCTGAGCGCTCTGAACTGATTTCAGTTTCAGCGAAATCAAAGTGAGAATTAGGCATAAAAATATTTTGACACTTGTACTAGATTATCTTGTCGATACAGGAGTAAGATTCACTGTCAGCTTCGACCATGGCATTGGAGTGCGGGGGGTGATGGAGTGTGCGGGAGGAGGTGAGACATGGTGTTCCGTCTCTCTCTTGCGCAGCAGTTCATTCACCCGCGCGCGCGGTGAGTGCGGAAGAGCAGCGTTGCGCGGGCGCAGGTACCGAGGCGGGCGGACGCTGTACACGGGTAGTCGCGCAGGAAGGACGTCTCCGACCATGAACCGAGCTATATTTTATCAGTTATCCGGAGGTGTCGGTGCGCCACGCCGCGTCGCAGTACGCTCCAACATGACCCTCTAATATTACGATACTCAGTGACGTTTTGCATTTATAACTAGACTGAAAGCAACTTAGATCTCAAGATAAGACTTATTTTTATAAATTTCTTTATTTTTAAGTGACGGTTTTATGTGAGGTGTGGATTTATTTTTAAGTGTTAGTGAAAACATAAACAAACATTTCCCATTAGGATTTAACAATTTGGATTTTCTTCTAATTCATCATCACATCTGGACTGTAAGCCTAATGGTTAGTACACAAACATTTAATTATAAGTAAAAAATTAACATACAATTAAGTTTTGTAATCATTACCTAATCACGTAACTTACGAATTTCTTCGCGCCAGCAAAAGACATCAACGCGCGTCTTAGCTACTAGATAAAATAAAAATTAACATTTTGAAGGCTTTGTTAACGTAAGTAGTAGTTAATTATAGTAACCTTGTACACTATTATACTCACTGATACACCGAAATAGAGCTTATTTAAATGACGATAACGATATAAAAAATATTCAAAATTGCAATTCGAACGAAATTGATCTAATTTAGAAAATATTACTCTATTGTTTGATTCTATAATTTTAGATATTGCACATTATAAAATTGAAACTCCTTACTTACTCTTATACTAACATGGTAAAATTAACCTACGTAGATTAATTATCCAATTATAAATAACCTTAATGTGGTATGCTAATTAATTGGTTATGGCGCGAAATAAAAATAAGTACTAACACCAAACTAAGTTAAAGCAATGTTATTCCTCAAACGATTTTTATAAGTATCCCTAAGTTTTTGCAAACATTACACAATGACGAATAAATCCACGATGGCCGAGGTAATTTTCAAGAAGAGTCATGTTTTTTGGGCGGCAATTACAGAAATCATAACATGCACGGCCATCACACACACATGCGCACTTGCGCGCGTATTGTTGTTGCGTCGTTGTTGACTGCGCAAAAACAAAGCCTTGAACTTGTCAGGTTCAACTTCAAGGCGAACATTGGGCACACGTGACGTGGTCTACCTCCTACGCCAAAATTACGTAATCCTTGCAGCGATTTATATAATGCAGCCAATTGATTATTTGTTTATTAACGGCAATTCTGAAATGATTACTGTATGTTGAGATTATTATCTGATTTATAAATGTTACTAACAGCCAAAGTCCTTTCGACGAAAAAACACATTATAAAATCCTATCTAATAAGGTACACCATTTTTTCAAAACGTTTTTTTTTCCTACTATGAAAATCAACAAACTTTATCATGTTTAAATTAATAAACCCATAGGTATAAGTACCAAATATGCACAACGTAAACTTAATTAAGTAAAAAAATATATACTATTCCATAATATGAAAGCAACGAATCGCATTCTTTAACTTATGTCATATTATTATATCACGTTCATCTCAATTGACCTTCGAAACAAGAATGCATCGAACTTTATTTTATTTTAAACATTTATGTATTGAATGAAAGAACAAATTATCGCAGCCATGTATATAAATAAGTATTAGCGTATTACATGAAACACGCACACTTATACAGATGGAAGCAAAAAAAAAATTATTTAAACACGCACACGACAAGCAAAAGTGGTCCCAATCGCAAGCGCAAAAGTTTCAAATTAGCATGCGCGCCACCCGCCGCGGTTTCGGCAATGACAATGACAACGACCGATGATATAACAGAAGGCTGTCAAACCCGTGAAAACTCGGTCATTGAACCGCGCGCTTGCGACTCAGCCCCACTTCTTGACGCTTTCGCTCATGCAATTTTTATGTTTATGCTGCTGAATATAAAGTTAATTTTGATTTGACAATAATCTAAAGATATATACAGTTAAGATTTAGACTGAAAATGTGTGACGGAAGTATATGTTAATGGTCTTCTTCATATAATTTAAAGGAGTTGAACCTAATTACATAAACAATGAAGGTTTGGAAAATGTGTCTACGACGCGATGACACATTTTTCAAAACCAATGGCGCTGCTCTAGTCCTAAAAACTAGAACGCATTTTCAGGATTTTGAGGATTGCATAAAAGTGCTGTTCCTGATCTTCATTTATTTATGCTATCTTTTTCATTATCATTTGGAAGAAGCAACCTGTAATAAAGTAGGTGACACTAATTTCAGTACAACCCTATTATGATGATAAAGACAGCTGAAAGAAACCTATGACGTATAATAACATTATTTATGTCAGAATACATTGCATATTAGTAACCCTAAACAGGATGGACAGAAAACTCGAAGCCGCCAGGTCACCACCATCTTTTCGATTTAGTTAGTGTTGACATGGGTGAGCCAGGAAGGTCCTTGATAGGTAGAAAGTAAATGTTGAGTGCAACACACGTGCGTGACCAGCGGGCGGGGAGTGCGCGAGCGCCGGGAGGTCGGGCGGGGGGGAGGGGGAGGGCGCTGTAATGCGTGGAACCTGTTCGAACAACGGTACCTCCGTATCGTGCCCCGGGCGCACACGCACCCATTATGTAATAAGTAATAACCTTTTTCTCGCTCGACTGACTCGTCCCTTTAACATGTGACCTTAACTTTCAATAGCGATTTGTTTGTTTTTATTAAACATAGGAGAACCAGATTACGTGCACAATTACTGCCTTTTTTTTATTCTTCGTTATGGTAGCTTTTTCATTTAATGACTAATTCTTACTATGTCAATTTTGTCGGTAGTGATTCAGATAGACATTGGTGCAGAATAAACCTTCCATCAATAAAACGTTAATCAAACAGTATTGCTTACTAAGCAAAGTCTTCATTTGGATAAAATCCGATGTTAAGCGCCTGAATACTAGGTGATTCACTTGTTCCTAGCATCAAAGTAAGCCAATAGAAACGAACAGCTACAACTACCGAGAAAAAGAGATATCAACGTACAAATGTACATGCAAAACAGGCAAGCCTTGCATTTATTTAAATTCTGCTGCAATGCAATGCAATGCAAGTGTTCCTAGCTGCTTAACGTAATAACCTATTTATTATTCTGTATAAGTTATGAAAGTAAAGTTGGAGGAAGTGCAGGAGCACGTGTTTATAAAAATATCGATGACGGTCTGTCCCACATGCATATGAGTAGCTATAATATGTATGCCAGCAGCCTTCCGGTGGCAGCCCAGCAACGGTTACCGCACCATAATTCGTAGCAAATTTGTAACAAATAGACTTACATAGTATGTATCTATGTATACATAGTTCATCTATTATTCGTCATTGCTACGGGCAGTCGATATTCTAGTATCAGGTGGTTTTCCAAGAGGTTTTCAGAACATGCCTTACTAGGAAAATTCCCGTATTATATTCTTACATTGTAAACAAGTGAGCCTTATTCATCATCTATTTAATTCACTAACCAGAAAATAGCCAAGTTACATACATAGGAGACTACAATAATTGCAATTATTCACAAAATCACAAGTCAGACTAACTTCATCCTACACCTAAAGGCTTTTCAGAAACATATAAAAATATAGATTTACACTTCGATAGATTTCCCTGGAGATATTGTGTTCCAGAGGCAAGACTTTTTCCGTACCAGCTGCAGTATTACATACCTGCATTAAAACTATTGTAATATACCTCCTACGTTTAAAAACTATTCAACGAATTTAGAACTTCTTTGTTTTGACAAGCAATATTTTCTTACGGTGGTTGTCTTTGTAGAAAATTTCTTATTAAAGGGGGCCAAGTCTACTAATCTACAAACGTCGCAATAGTCCCTGAATTGTGAGTTTTTGACAGATTTGCCATGCAAAATCTGTCAAAAACTAACAATCACGAGACAGTTGTAACGTTTGTAAATTAGTAGACTTAGGCCCCTGATGGATTGTTCATGATTTTTAACAATTTTGAAGCCAAAATTTCCTCTATTATTATTAATATATTTAGTATTATATTCCTAATATGTGGAGTTAACCTTAATCAGTTAAATTACCCAGTGTGGATATTAGATATTCCGTTTTAAACTGGGTATGTGTTCCTTCTTATTCGTTCCAATTCGAAAGCCCTTGCCCTTGCTTCGTCTCGACATTATAATTTGATTTCTTTGTCATAAGAACGTTCAGCGTATGCTTGTGTTCGTGTGCTTTATTGCTATAAAAAACTTATCTTCAGCAAAATGGTATGTTTACATATAATTATACGGTATGTATTTTCTTATATTTTCAATCTTTCAATTTTCTTCTCTATTATTAAAAAATCTGCTTGTACGAGTACTCACGGTCATCATCTCTTATTGTTTGTCTTAGGTATTGACCGTGTTTATCAAGCCGAATTTCGGCATCACCCTCCAGGCTAATGGTCTAGCCTGCGAGTCGTAATATGTAATCTCTCGACTTACATCGAGACTACGCACTACGTCCTTGTCTCTGACTCAGTCACAACAATAGCAGGATTGTGCTAGCTATTTATTTATTTAATTAATTCTAAATTCTTAAGTTCTTTTTCTGTTTAATTTAAGTCCGTACTATGACCACGGTCTAACTTAGCGCCGCCGTCTCTTAGACAATATAAACCTTATATTTAACTTGCGCTTCCTAGAATACTGGTTGCAATCTGGCTCTCAGGGACGTATTGCGAATACTAGACTAAAGTTATTATCGATCGTGCGCGTCTAAGTTTTTCTCGTGTAATTATTTTTTATACAAGCCGTATAGACAACACTTTCTGCAATTATTCTGATTTGTTTCCTTAAAATTTTGATATATTTTTTACTTTTTTTTTAATGGTGTATATTCGGCGTATTTTTATTCATCAATATTATACGTATTTATTTGGTAAATACCTTTTTTATGTCGCTACACAACAAGCATTCTCATTTGTTACAACATAGTAGAAACTGTTACAGAACCGTTTAAAAAACTATCATCGAATCGAATAAACTCTACAAAAGGCAATTAGTCACCATCAAATCAGAAATGTAAACTGAAAAACTCAGTTAATATTTTCATCAAGAGAATGTTTTTCTTTACACCTCGTAGGAATTAAGCCTGCAGGCGACGGTGCGTCCCGCCGGGCTCTGATTTCACCCTCCTATTTTTATTTTTTATCGACTCGACCTAACGGTAGTGGGATGCAATAGGCCCTGCATGAATAAAAGCTTGTATTAAACCTCATACTGTGACGGATTGCTACTACTACATAAATGTACATGTCTATCGAAGTATGTATAATTGTGCATATGCATGGTGTCGGCCTGCAACATTGTAATAGAGAGAGAGTTTCAACTGTTATCAACCAGGTATCGGAAACAATGTAAGAGTAACAGATTGCTGGTCCATCGCCTGCCTCCATGACAGTAAATTATTCCTTTACTTAGCTCTTTCCATTTATGTGTATAGATAAACATCTACATGGCAGGGTTTATATTTTCTTTCCCATATCAGTTACCTACTTATTTATGACCAACACAAGCTTTCCTCACACTTTACCAGCTAGTTATACATTTTACCTCTACATTCTAGGAAACTAGGATAACACAACTGCATACATATGCAGTTCTGTAATCGGAGTCCTGTTGATCAGCACATTGTTTTTACTTAGCGGTATATTCCTATGCGTGTTGATTCACAATCTATGAATCACTGTAGCCGTTAACTTTGTTAGGTGAGGTATAACAGGATATCTCTATAACATTTTAGCAAATAATGCTGCAGGTGAACTAAACACGGAGCAACAATAAATAGATGATCATATTTCATATTCTGTTGATAGTCGTCTCAAACAGATCTAACGGTACTTCTCTATACAAAGGCTCTGCGGTCCCGTCTTATTTTTTTCCGGATCCCGGCCTACCTGCGATTTAACCATACACCTGACGTCCCTTTCGTTTTTTTTTCGTAGGCAGTTACCATTGATAATCTCTTTATAACGTGTCCCTATAAAATTTCCCGTTTTAAAGCCTATTTGTTTTTTTTTCCATAGAAGCCTTCTAAATTATTACGAATTTGTGGTTAATACATAACGATTTACATGACATAAAATAAAGTATGTAGTTTTAGTAGTCTGCGGAACCCAAAACTAACAAAGGAAAGTAAACCGTCGATGCGGTTTGTTCGATCGATGAAAGTAAAGGCCTGAGTAGACGGTCGAGCAGTCCCGTTAGCCGGCCCGAGCTCGGGCTCACGGAATACTAAACGCTGACATACTGCGCGGCTTTTGACCCTAGCCACATTCTAGTCTAGTACTTTAACACCTCTCTGCACCGATTCATCTAAGTACTTCACTGTTACAAATAATTCACTCAAGCGCAACATCGAAAAAACGTTTCCCCAAAAAATATATGTTACCTTTCATTCCAAAAACTTATTTATAATTTATTCAAACCATAAAATAATGTAATTAAGGCGTCTACGGTGCGGACAACAATCATTATGGGTAAAAAAAAAAATACCCACCAACCTTGGAATATCCGTTCGTCAAAACATAAATATGTAAATAAAAAACAGCTTTGTTTATTGCGAATGATTGTCTTCAAACTGTTTCTCGTCCTTCCTAGACTTGCGTTTTTTTAACGGCACAGACGCATTGTTGTTGCTATTTCTTGTTTTCTTAAAAAACATGTACTATTCAATTTGCTAAAAGCAAGAAATGCAATTTGTGCAAATGGCACTTTTTAGTGCGTCCTATTATATTTCCGACGTAATTGGCCATAAAACTCGACAGTTCGTTGTTTCTCAAATACCTTTCCTATCTCAGCGACCTTCATTATTGTATTTAACAATCTTACAAATAGGCCGACAAAGAAACTGCACAGTTTGGGCTAAAAGTGAAAATTATTCACAAATCGTAAAAACTTCGAAGAATAAGGGAGGCGGTAGCGGGTGTCGGGGGATTAGAAATTTAGCCAGACTTATCGGGACATTTAGTTACATCTAGCTATGCCGATAGAGATGTACGAGAGGACAACGACCCTACGCAAAATTCGCTGCATTGGGCTAGGTCTAGTGCATGCGCGTATGTAGCGGTACCAACGCGGAAGCGCGGCGAGCGGGAGCGCGCTATGCGCCCGCTCGTTGCCAGAGCGGGAAAAACGCATGAATGAGTATTGAAGCCTACCCCAAGAAGGGGGAAATTGAGTTTGCACTGCGGGCACCAGCACTTGCACAGATATAGATAAGCTCTATGCATTATACTAAATATAGGATCAATAGTGCTTTACCATCAAAACTTTTAACGCAACTACGGAACCAACAAGAACTTTAAATCTTCGTAGATAAGAAAAGTTACTAAATAATGAAACTGTACACTATGTTCATTAAAGTGCTCAAGACAAATCTTACACACTAAAACATGATTCAATGAGTCAACAAGAATAACAAACTCCTATCAACTTAATAATATTTTTATCTATCATGTTAACCTAGGCCATAACAATCAAACACAACAATTCAGGATGCACGGGTTCGTTAATCACATAACTTATAGTTAGAGGAAACGAGTTATGCTCCTGCTCCATCCCCATACAGAAACACAGAATATTTTGCCAAGTAGACAAACATCAATGAACATACTCAGTTTTATTTTGTAGTTTCAATAAATACATACTTGTTTGAATTTTAGTGGTAAATCCTACAAGTAAAAGAAACAATTGCTGCCGTTAATTTGTTTTAAAAGAGAGTAGGTAATTAATTATTTAAGTATAAAACAGTCGTTAATTATATTTAAGAGTAGGTAATTTAAATGCACCAAAGCAAAAGCCTTTCTCGAAATTAGTTACTTGATTAATTGCAGAAGATGTGTCTACGAGAAAACCAATTAACAATGCCATCAAAGTATTTCCTTATCTCAAAAACCCTTTTACGGTGTTACGTAATAAAAATCCATGTTAGTTTCTATTACAAGCCCAAAGAAAATTTGTGATGTGATGTCAACGACCGTGCGCCCAATACTCGTACAGAAAACGCATTTCCCGGCGCACACGAGCGCAGCGTGCGATTTATTCGCGCGGCGAGTGCGGGCGGCGTGCGGTGCGCGGCGTCTCGCTCGCGCGGGCGGGCGGCGGGCGCTCGCAGTGGGACGAGGCTCCGCGGCCGTTCACCCCGGAAGATTCAGTGTTTTGATACCGCTCAAGCCTCCGCCGCCGCTGGAAAACTGCATTTTCTTTGATGCGCTTCGCTTTTCACGCTCTAATTGACCAACAATCGGATAATTTCGTTTTTTAAATGAACGATTTGTCTCATGGGTTTCTATTACGCTTTGAAAATGTACTAATATAAGGGTTGTTTTTTAGTTGACTATTTGATGAATTGACTATCTTTACATACTTGGTTTCAAATCAATCAATTTTATAATTTAAAATGTATTTTATTATATTTTTATTTATTTATTAAATTTAAGTACGCACTGCCACTAGTATTATAACTTGATAACATGAATTAAATTTCGTAAATGATTCTATGAACCAATTCTAATATCAATCGTCTATTTAATAAGTTACGAGTACCTATTATTTGTCAACGAACCTACAAAAGAAGTTACACTAACATAAAACCTATATAATTTATCTCGCTACACCCACATCTCTTCAGTATCCATTACATGCTAGAATTGTCTAAATCGATAGAGGTTGTGAGGAGTGCGTGCAGAGTGTATAGTGTAGACACAGACATGCAGTGAGCCTGAAAAATGTATGGCTTTGAGGTAGATCACGAATGATCGGAAATTGCCAGACGTTATCGTAGGTCCCGATTGTAAAGGACATATACACGTAAATATAGCTGCAGGAGGGGTGCCATGCCACTGCAATCACGTAATATAGCTGCTGGAGGGATACCGTGCCACTGCAAACACGTAATGTAGCTGCTGGAGGGGTACCGTGCCACTGCAAACACGTAATGTAGGTGCTGGAAGGGTGCCGTTCCACTGCAAACACGTAATGTAGCTGCTGGAGGGGTGCCGTGCCGCTGCAAACACGTAATGTAGCTGCTGGAGGGGTGCCGTGCCACTGCAAACACGTAATGTAGCTGCTGGAGGGGTACCGTGCCACTGCAAACACGTAATGTAGGTGCTGGAAGGGTACCGTGCCACTGCAAACACGTAATGTAGCTGCTAGAGGGGTGCCGTGCCATTACAAACACGTAATAAAGGGTGTTTAAAGCACGTTCAAAGTCGGAAAAATACCTTTTACGAAGAGTTATCGTGGGTATGTCTTGCTTACTTTTAATTGAACATCTATTACTTAGATAACGTAGTAAATTGTCTAAGTACTTAATACGGCTGACTAGCACAGTACTATATAAATAAGACACAAACTTACGGGTTCCACGAAGCACATATACGAAAAAATATGTACTCGTATTTTCAGATGCTCAAACTGGAAAGCAAAACTAAGCTGAGTAAAAATGTACAATGTACGCCGCGATTCATTCAAACTAATTGGAAAGGCAGTGTTGGAGTGTCGACAGTGAGCGGCCTGCTCTTTTATACCGTCCCCAGCAGTTTGCAGCTGTTAATAGATTAAAAGCTGTAAATAGTGAAATCAATATTGGATAAACGTAGGTGGCAGGGTGCGGTGGTAGTGGAGAGTGAGATGCACCCTTACTACGGATTTAACACTCGATAATGCGACGAAAAACTCTCAAATCTAAAAATCTTCACTCTGTGCAAACTTTAAAAGTTAGTCGATCAAAAATGTGTTTGAACCGTTGTTTTATTAAGGGTGCGATCGAGAATCAGAGGTTGGGGTGCGTGTGCAGGCTGTGTCGACGACCTGCGAGAGTGAAAGCGTGTTCCGGGGAGGCGCGCAGGCCGCCGCCCGCCCTGCATGGCTTTCGCTGCCGTTCTCACGACACCCGCGGCCACGTTGTTTTCAACTTGTATTAATTAGCGCTCTATGAGCTGTGATTATGAATTAACGTATTGACAGATTGTGTGATTCAATATTTATTGAAAACGTGTTGAGATGGGAGCTCATTTCAGTGATTTGTTTCCTGTGTGATGCTAAACTTTTATCCAAGCAGTAAGTGATGGTAAATTTTATTCTTAATTATTTTATCTTAGATTTTGTTTTATCATCGATATATTTCTAAATAAAAACCGCATTGAAGAAATATTAGTTCAGTATTTGTTAGTGGCATACTGTAAGCATTTCCCTCGGCTCCGCTTGCTGCGATCGTCAGTGCTCGTGGGATCGAGAGCACGGTCACGGCGCACGCCGCGGTCGCCACACTACGGAAGTAATGAACTTGAATGCAGTCCGCGGTTGCAATGCGCTGTGCCGTCCCGCTCTCCTCTAATAAGAGAATAGGAGGCGCGAACGTGACGTACTCACTGCATTTGCTGTCAAATTCGTCCGCATTCTCCGTCACAGGCCGCTTTCGTCGTCGATGCGTTTATCGGAACGAGACGCGAATATGTGTGTCGATTGCATTCTCGGCGTCGTAAAAGTGCATCTAGGTCGGTGGGCATAGCGGCGCGGTTGTCGGGTTAGTGCTCGGCGCTCGCCGGCTAGACGTGAGGCAGGTCGGCACGGCGGCCTCCGCGTTGCATAATGCGCGCTGCGCTCCGCCGGCTCGCACGGCAGCCCGCGGCGAAAGCGCGCGCCCGCTGAGCCCCCCCCCGACATGAGAGCGGCGCGCCGGCTGCGGCCTCTCGTCCCTCTGCTGGCGCTGCGCATCCTGCTCGAGTACCTCAAGTCGCTGCACCTCGCGCCCGCCTCATAGGCACCCCATCATCACACTATTTATGCACCAAAGACGATAATACTCTTTGTTTATTCGCGGTAGTACTAACATTAAACGCGCCAATTATGAACAGTATCTCAAGAATGTCATGAACGATGAATATTTATGATTGTAAGTATTGCTATATTTTAGTCCATTTCTATAAATTCTCCTATTTAACGCTGTTTATTCTACAACTTTTAAGTGATGTGAAGTCAAAAATAGTTGGTTGAGTAACAACGTGTAAATTGATTGTTATGCCGGAAGTAGTGAAAAGTAATTTTAGGAAGCAAGAGTGAATCTTCTGGGCTTGTTCGTTCCATCATCGTCGTCATCCATCGCCTTCCACCAGGTGACAAATAATCTGAGTTCAGCTTATTTCCGTTTGTTAGGTCGGTTGATACTGTTACTACGAATACTAAAGTACTAACGGGCTAGTTAAGGAACTCATTGAATATGGGTAATTCCGTGTTAAAAGTCATAACGACTATAAAATTGGATGAATTGATGATTTCTTCCTTTTTGTGCATTCAATTCCGCATTTATATATCTATACCTAACATATTATGCTTTATCTAAACGATAGGTAGGTACTCGCTGCTATTTGTAGTGGAAATATCTACGTATTAAATGTATTATTAACCTGCAAGGTTAGTGTTCCCGTTGCACTCTCGCATGGCTATGTAACGTATGTGTTACCTACAGTCATCATCGCTATTTTACAACATTACTCTTTGACACTTTTCAATTCGCGACCTTGCGCTCTTGGCTTGGACAATGACAATACAGACGTTTTCTTTCATAGAAATCGAAAACCATATACCTACAATGTGTGTATTACATAATATGATCATTATCTTATTTATCGCAAAAAGTGTTAGATTCAATAACGTCAAACAAACAAAGTTAATAACTTCCGCGTTTATGAAGTACTTCACTCAAGTACTTATCATCGTTACAAACTCAATCGGGAAATAAGAATATAGATAAAGGGGCCTTGTATAGTCCGAATAGATCAAAACAATCGATTCATCATATTACATTAATCACTGAATAATAACGTTAAGCGTCAACGCGCATCACTGGCTGGTAGGGTTCCGCACTCTCAGGATCTTACATAATATTTCAAGGATCCGGATTGATAAGTACTTAAATATTTTTAATTTGTTATTGGCATTGAATCAATCCAAACCGTTTGTAGCAACGTAGATTATGCTTCCTAATTTTAAAGTATATTTTGCTCTGGTGTGTAGCGTATCTTCAAAATCCCTATCTAGTATATTACTATTCAATCCTAACGCAAACATCGCGCCGGCAAATCTCATTTTCATTTACCATACTACTTTTTTACTACAAACGCGGCGAACGGTCAGTGTGTTCATAAAACAATCAAGTACAAATGTTACACGTCTAAAAAAACTTCCTAGTTCGTAGCAACGTCAAACACGTATTTTAAAATATTGTTCAAAAACAAAACACGCTTAAATACTTACTTGATGATTATGTTATACAAATATTTAAATTAATTTTGAATATTGCATTACATCAGACATTTTAATAAGTGGTATTATAGAGGATGCACAAGGTTTTTTTAATCATGCATATTGATTAACATCTGAAAAAATTATTTGAAGAAATGCTAGCACATCTACTTAACCTATTTTCATAAATAAACTCAAAAAAAGTTAACGCTGGTAGCCCTAGCGTGGTTGCAACGTGCTAGCGTAAAGGGCAAGTTCAAGAGCGAGCGCATCATGCGCGTGCCCAAGGTTGCTTCCTGGTGCGCGCGCGGCGATGCGCGGCCGTGCGCTACCGTGCGATAGCTATGCACTGTGCGCCGCGAGCGGGACGGATGCTTTCCATCCATAAGTAACGATATATTTTCTCAAAAATCGTTATTGACGTTGCTACTACTGCCCAAAATGCTTTTTTTTAAACGTAAATGCTGATGTGTTTTTTATGAAGTATATCAAATGAAAATGAAAACTTCATTTTTCCTTAGATATGTTATCAAAATGAATGATGAAAATGATGATGGTGATGATGAGTGAATGTGTGTGTTGTGTTCGAAATGGGAAAACTGATTTCACTTTACTTGAGTGAATTTGGAAAATAAGTTTTCCCATTTCGAAAATCAATCTATTCTAATAACCATAGGACTTTACATAGTTAAAACATAATCATTATCTATAACTTTCACCGAACGGGTTACGTAATTCTATGAGTGAAAAACAAATAATCACATAATGTTTACTTAGAACAAAATCGAATGTAATTCCTAGGTGAGTGTTAGTGTTATCACGAGGAGTACCAGCACTAAGTAGTGGTTGCCGGGCGGGGGTGCGTGCGATGTGTGACATTGCGCGGACGCATTGCGCAACCTGCACTCACGGTCACGTGCAGACACCCCCCTTCCCCACTGCCCCCACTTCTTCACACGGTACCCCCACCACTACCGACGTTACTGTGTAAACATCAGCCCTTACGCAATAAACAATTAACATACATTAGGTATGTGATTCGTTCGTTATCGTTGATACTTTTCAGACTTTAGACCAAATCAGAGAAAGTAATCGGCCAATTCATATTTACTTGATTTGCTTTGATTTTAACATCATTCATAAAAGAGCGTGGATAATGAGAATATTTAGATACTTAGGCATTTGGTTGAAACTGTTTTTAAATTTGCACGTATCGTTTCCTCGAAATATTTTTTAGAGGTGTTAATATTCAATGACAAACTATATTATTCTAGGCATTACTAAACCAAATGATATATTAACTTATGTACATAAGTACAATAAATACTTAGTGATGCACTACATTGGTTACAAAACTCATACATAAAACCATTACAAATGCAGCGCATAATGTTTACAATACGGAGCTGGGCCGGCGCGCGGCGCTTGCGCAACTATTTGAATGTCAAATGGGGCCGGGTTGGAAAACAAAATTTTCGTTCTCATCGAGAGGAGTCGTCGCCCGCAAGCCGCCTCGCTTCCGCAATTATGCAATGAAATGTTGAACTTCAATGTTGCCTCACTGCACCAACATGGGAATGCATTCTTTTACGAACCTGCCCATACTTAAAAGACTTCGCTACGAGTCACGTTTGTTTATTTATGTCGCTATTACGTAACAATTTGTTTTTTGAAAATAAATACTTTATTTCACAATAAACTACATGTGTAATTAATGAAACAAAACTAACCAAACCATAACCAAAGAAAATTGTCATTGTCTCACAATACGTTTCCACTGGTAATCAGTAAAATTTTACCTAAAACTTACTTTGAGATTTATTTTAAACCTAACGATTGTTAGAATTACAAAGAATTTAAATTTCGTGACCAATTCACTGTACCGTATTCCACACGAGAAGTGCCAATTTGGCAAAAATTCAATGCATCTACCGGCAAGAGAGCAAAATAAATCTGCTTTACCGTTGCCATAGTAATTCCTAAACACTTTAATCATCGTCTCCTTTTACATAATTATTTAATGTATGTTGATAATATCTTCAAGATTAATGTAATTAATGAAAAACTGTTTCTGGACGCTCCTGCAGTTTCAATCATTTCAATTGTATCTGTTTGGTAAATCAAAGAATATAGTAAATTATTTCTATGAAATGATCAGGGTTTTTGTTAACAAAAACAAATTTGCCTGTATAGGATGTTTTACGCTATTATAGAAAAAAAAGTAAATTGGTTATAGAGTGGTCGTAAAACATCCGTATTCCAGTTCTAATAATGAGTATATTATTTTTATAATTATTATACCATCAAGAAAGGAGTCTCAAAAAACTTTTAGCAAATCGACAAAGTTAAATTCAAGTTGAACGTGTAAATACAAACTAAAATGTTTTAATTTTGTTCCAGGTACAAGTTACTTCAATACGCAGAAAGTAATTATGATAATACTAATTTAAAGGACCGCACAGAAATCAATCAAAATGAGACTGGTAAGTAAATATGTAAAATTAGTTTGTCACCAAATTGAGTTGCATGTTACTGGAGGCTGATTCCGCCGCAAAATATCTAAGTATTCAATTGAATTTTGTTGAAAATATAAATAGGCAAAGGGGAAGTGTCGGTGCGCAGTGGAAAGTGCGCACTTATCACAAAACTGGGTCAGTAGTGGCGCCGCCCCTTTATCGAACGTCGCTTCTCGCTTCTCACTTAGGAAACTAAACTCTTTCTCGAGGAGAATAACACTCAAAGTTAGACGACACACCGGGAAATGCACACGGCTATAAAGAGGGAAAATGCATTTCGTTACGACGTTGTTTGCATATTTTTGGGGTCTGAAAATGACCGACTTGCGGATTAACAGTGCTAAATCTTCACTCTAACGAAAACGTTTGGGCTGTAGATACATTTCTTGTGGCTGTTGAGTTTTTTTTTAAAGTGAATTCATTTTGAAAATAAGTTAAGTGTTACAAGCGGGACTTAATTTAACCTGAAAGAAAGAAAGAAAAATATTAACCTGGAACGTATTGTCAACAGTCAACAAGCGAGGAAGTTCCAAGCACAACGGTGGTGGGTCGCACCGGGAGTCCCGGCGGCGCAGATGTGGTGAGCGGCGTATCCAGCGTAGGCGCATACGATGTGACGCGCATGCGCGAGGAGGAGTTCGAGAGGCTCACAGTGTACATCGTGCCTGACGTGCCGAGCGAGCGTGGCACGCCCAACCGCGCCGAGAGGACGCTCCCGCGCAGCCTCGCGCTTAGACCATCTGCAGTATTATCCACTCCAAATACACCGGTACGTAACCATTTCAACTCCATATTATACTATAGCAAAATGTCACAAAAGTCGAACGACGAACTTAATCATAACAGACAGATCAGCGAGTTTACCACATCATAACATATTCCAATTATTCCAGACTGAGGGTGTGTGGAGTATAGGTGTAATACCACGTGGAACACGCTTCGGGCCCTTCGAAGGCACCCGAACACCGAACAAACCTAACGACAAAGTATCCTGGAGATATTATTGGAGAGTAAGTATATATAGATATATCCATAAGAATCAAATCATATGACCCAGTAATCGCAACCCGCTTGGCTTTTATTATTTTAATTTGGTTGAGGCTTGTATCTGTACATTCAACAGCACAACCTATTAGACCGCAATTCAGACTATCCTCAACTAAGCAAACTCAACTAATATCTCTGGCGTATTTTATAATTTATCTGTTTACAATGCACTAGTATTTTCTTCTTCAATTAACCGAACTCTCTCTTTGGGCCAGGTACAGGAAACTGTGAGACATCATACTTATGGAAATATTAAGGTGAGATTGGGCTAAATTCAATAGCAATGGTGATGGATTCAAATATGTTTTCTGTAATTCTTTACACACCTCATCATTCATGTCATAAAAGTGTGTATGATGAAGAAACTGATTTGAATACATAGCTTACCGTCACGCTCAACCTAGCTAGTACAAATATTTTAACAAATATAAAAATTACCAGTAACATAATCGTATCACAATGCATGTTGCTAAAATCCCTATTCACAGCACTAGATGAACCTACTTGTATTGTTCAAATATAAATCATTGTTGAAACGCGCGTTATCTTCCGCGTCCTATATTACCTCTCGAGTGACACTGCATCTCGTCCTTGACTCCCCACTATGCTACTATAATGTAATCGTGTCGCTATCAGTTGCACGCGCACTGTAAATATCCTGCACGTGCCATGTGCACGAATAACATGTGTTTGGCTCATTTATATAAGTTTGATTTCAAACATACATAATATAAGGAAATAACCAATGATTGCATTATAATTTAATTGAGAAAATTCTCAGAGTGGTATTGTTAGCCAATGATTACAAACAGCAAGTAATTACTTTTACAAGAGTAACTAACAAGGCGTTTAGTCAAAGTACCTTACATTCAAATGAATATTAATACAAATCAGTCGCATTGTGAACACTATAATTTTTAGTTCCGTATTCAATTATGTTTACATGTACACTAAGCGCAAGTGTTATAATTGTTGTTAATTTATTACAGATATTCAAGGACAGTGACTATTATTACCTGGACGGGTCCGACACGAGCGTGGCGAACTGGATGCGATACGTCGCGTCTGCCTACTCGCTCTCCGTGATGAACCTCGTGGCTTGTCAACATCAGGAACACATATACTTCTACACAATCAGGTAACTTCACTTCACAACAAAAAGAACACGTACACTCATGATCACTTTAAATTTTTAACTTCAAGTTGATAATCTTAAAATTTTATCGTTTCAGAGACATTATGCCAAACGAAGAGTTGATGGTATGGTATTGCAAAGATTTTGCAACGAGGTTGGGCTATGATATAGATCCGGAAAGAGCTACTTACTCTATCTGTAAGTATTCGTATGTTTTAGCCACATTTTACTTTCAGAGATATCAAATTTCTTAAAGAACAGTTTTAATAATCTGAATATCTTTATTATAGGCAAAGAAGAAACAATCAAAAAAGCTTACGGCTTGCCACCTGCACCAGTGCACCCTGAAATTGCTTTCAATCACATGAAATATGTTCTTGGATTAACAAACACCAAGGAACTGCTAGAAGCTGAGATACCAAGCCGACGGCGAAAACGAGAAGCAACTGATAAGCCCTACCATGAAAACTCAACAACCATACTTCGTGAGGACCCGAGATGTATGAACAAAAACGACAGGGTGGTTCTGAGGCCCGATATGTCTACCAACATCATTCATAACAAAACGGAAAATTCACTTGTTTGTGAACAAAGATCACTATCGCCAACCACCTTAATGCCTTCACCCTCACCGGTAAAAATGCATAGAGAAAACCCTACATTAATAATCCATCAACACAAAGAGAGCACATCTCAAGTGGTTATACACCAACTCGAGAATCCAAGAATTCAGAGCAATAGGTCACCTGCCCAGTGCCATACTTTGAGAGACATGCGTGGACCATCTCCAATGGCACAAAGTAATCAAGAAAAGCTTGGAAATAAATCTCCAATTCTCACTCATTGTGTAGGACCACACTACGAACACCAACTGACACCTAATGATGGATCGGTGCGATCAGATGAAGGATACCACAGTAACGGCTATCACGATGAATTCACACCTCCTGAAGATTCAAGTGATTCCGACGTAGAAAATTATGTTCTCGACTGTTCCAATAAAACCAATGAACCCAAAGAGACAGTGATAGTCCAAAAAATTGACCAAGACATGCATCGCAATGAATACAGAAAAGTGAAAATAAAAATGCCAAAAGCATACCAGTATCAAAATCACAAAGATATGGACTGTGAAAGTGAAAAGGAATTAGTAATAGCTGAAGAAATTCCCAACACTCCACAAAATTTATCACCACCAAGACGTGATCCAGCCACATCAACTGTCATAGTGTTGGAATCATCTCAAAATACAGTGGTGCCTCTAAACAAACCATACTATGAAGACGGTGCAATTTCGCCTACGCCACAACCGGCTTTTATGAGATATTCTCCACCAGATACTAGAATACTGGAAACAATTTTAACTGGTAACAGAATCGATACAAATAATAATGATCCTAACCGCCGTCAACCAAATGCCACACCGCCGCCTTCATCTCCAACTGAAATGGCTTATTCATACAAGAAGAGTCAGAGGTACGGCAATGTTTGCAGTCCGGACTCCAGCTCTAACCTAACTCCTCTGCCGTCGCTACTTCCGTTACCGCAGCAGCTACCTACACCCAGCGCTGCCTCAATTTATTCATCATCACCACCACACACGATTCCACATACAACTGAAATCCGGGAAATCAGAGAAATAAGAGAGATCCGCGAGACGCGGTATGAAAGTCACTACCCCAACTACTCATATAACTTATACTCTCCTCCAAACTCTACAATAATCACTCAATTAGGGTCTCCACCCAGTAATTACTCACCAACGGTGACTTCATCTCACCAGTACGAGAGATCACAGAATGTTCAAAGTAACCACCACTATCCATCATCGACTAGTGTGATTACGCTCAAAAATTGTTCACAGTTAAGTTTAATACAAAACACGAATGTGAACAGTCAAATGGTTCCTCAACACGGTAGCGTCAGCCCCGACGGCTCGTGTGGACTCATGGGGGCACCGATGAGTCCTGGCTCGCAATCCTCACGGGGTTACAGGAGCTTGCCTTACCCACTTAAGAAAAAGGACGGAAAAATGCACTACGAGTGCAATGTTTGCTGTAAGACGTTCGGGCAACTTTCGAATCTGAAGGTTCACTTGAGAACGCATTCTGGTGAGCGGCCTTTCAAATGCAATGTATGCAGTAAATCGTTCACGCAACTTGCACATCTACAGAAACATCACCTAGTACACACCGGGGAGAAACCGCACCAATGTGATATTTGTAAAAAACGGTTCTCCTCGACGTCGAATTTAAAAACACATTTACGTCTACATTCAGGACAAAAACCATATGCATGTGATTTGTGTATGCAGAAATTCACACAATTTGTACATTTAAAACTTCACAAGCGGCTACATACGAATGACAGACCATACGTTTGCCAAGGATGCGACAAGAAGTACATCAGTGCTTCCGGACTACGCACTCACTGGAAGACTACTAGCTGTAAGCCAAACAACATTGAAGAAGTATTAGCAATAACGAATGCAGCAAACACTGAATGCATGGGTAAGATAACTTTATCACTGATGAACAATTTTTTTCATATATTTTTATCACATTTGGTTTTTTTTTTTCAATTATTACCTAAATTTGAATTCTAACAAATGAAAGAGAATTAACGCGACCGCAGTCGCGAGAGCAACTGCAGCGCGCTGCACTTTCTCTTCGTAGGTGAACCGCAACTTTCACTTGCGCTCTCGCTGAACGCGGCCGATTTCATTTTCGCGTGCACTTTGCAGGTACCGTCGACAAAGACTGCCACGAAAGAGAGGGGCACGAGGCATACGAGGTGCACTCTCCATCACAGGGAGGGCTGGTGGGAGCCGGCGAGGCACGCGTGGCGCTGTCGCACGGCGAGCTGCTGGCGCAGGCGCACTCCACCACGCCGCACCTGGCCACGCACGGCGCGCACTCGCCGCATGCCTACCGCGCGCTGCCCGAGCACGAGCACTATGCCGCGCCCGCTGAGCCGCGCGCCTCCGTCATCGAATCCAGCCAGCCGCTCATCATCGAGTGCACCTGAGCCCTCCGGTGCAGCACGCACTCGCCGGACGCGTGTTTCCCCGCCGCATCATATGATTCCAGTCTTGTGATCAAACGAAAGTATTTCGTAAAGACATTTGGACGAGGACTTTGTCCCTTGCAGTGGCTATGAGATTACGATATAAAGTTTAAGTTGTACATTTGTAAGAATTATTACTTGTAAATGCGATGCGATATTAATAAGTACTAAGTACTTGAGTAATGTTAGTCCCTTCGGGAAGTGTATCATATTTAGTTAAGACTTTAAATATTACATCCAAGATTTCAGCAGCCTCTGTTTATACTAATGCTCAATTTTATATGTATAATTAGAATTCTATTGTAAATAGGATTTTGAGACATCGATTTATTTAATTTTTTACTCGATTACAGATGTATGTATCTTCTTCCAGATATAAAACTCTTCATAACAGTGTTGTCGTGATTGAAGATATTCCATAATGATTTTATTGTTCAATTACAAGTAGGTAATGTCAAACATCAGCAGGCACATAAAAGTGTTACTATAATTAAATTTCACCAAAGAATATCTGAACAGCAATAAAGTGCCGAGCGAATACTGTTTTGTGAAATTATTTCAAATCAGTCCGAAACACGTTATTAAACAACTGATTAGCGGTAGGTGCCAAAAGCACGTTTATTTTTAAGTTAAAATTAAAGAGATGAGCGTATAGTATTTTTAAATTGTTGTTCCTAATGAATAATCGGAAAGTAAGCGCATGATATGTGCAACAACGTAATTCTAATGTTATTTAGACTAAAATTGTCAAACTGTGTACATTATCCCTACGCTAGAACAAATGGTGCTTCACATCGTAGAGTAGTGGTCGCTGGTATCGCACGCGCCGCCTGCGCGCGCGCCGATGGACATGTACTACATTGTAATGTTAATTCACCGAGTCTACTAGTTACTATTTTATATTCCCAAGTAATTATGATTCTCCTATTCGAAAAGGCTGAGATAATTAAATGTAATGTAATGTTTGGCAAAAATTAAACGTAAGTATTGGTTTACATTATGTGTAACTTGTGTAAACGTGGCTTGGAAGTAAAAGTTTGTGTATAATATTATGTATTCACAGCTTATACGTGATGTAAAACCAAACGATAGCGTTTTGTATATTTCTATTGTTCATACGAATAAGATTTTTACACGCAATCCTTAGTAGATTTATTAACTGTATATTTTCTACTGTTTACAGGGCAAAAGAATTTGTACTAAAGCCACTGTCGTGTATGGCTTAAAATATCGTGTCCACAATAATGTTAAAAGTTTCGCTGGTTTCGACGTTAATGTTTGTTATTACAGTTTAAAGTTACAATTCTTTACTCTTGAAGACATAAATATATATAACGTTAGTCAATTTTCTCTCTTCTCACTTCTTAATTTATATTTGGCTAAAATCGGTAACTCTTTAAAATAAACTTTTTATTCATACTTAACGCTAAGGACATTATTAATTGTAAGCAAACTTTTAAAAGTTAAAAGAATTATAATTAATTTAAACCTTCTCGTGCATGTAATAAGTATACGGGTTATTTTTATTAAATACATTAAAAGCTTAATAAGTACGATAAGTATTTGTTACATTTTGGAAATTAAACATAACCCATAAAAGATCACCTGTACACTTACATGTATAATCTCCTTGATTAAAAACTTTATTATCTATGATTAAATACACGAGAGCAGTGGTGGCCCAGTGGTAACAGCCGCGACTTTCGATCACAGACAGGCGTTTTACTTTGTATAAATATTTCATCACCATTGCTCTCACAACGGTGAAGGAAAACATCGTGAGGAAACCGGCATGTCCTAGAACTAAAAAATCGAAAACATGTGACATTTACCAATCCGCACTGGGCCCGCGTGGTGGATTACAGCCCACTCCCTCTCACGGAGAGGAGGCCTGTGTCCCAGCAGTGGGAACATTATAGGCTGATTATGCTAAATATACACCCTAAATAGTACCTATTTATACATTCTTAGAAAAGTAAAAATACAGGGTTCTTAATATTGTAGATCTATCAAAGGTCACAATAAGTAATCGATTTACAGAATCACGTGGGAGATACTACAAATTTAATGTCACAATTACTACATACTTGACAGTTTGTTGCATAGTTTGTATCTTACATGACTTTTCTTCTTTCACAATCTTTTTTATAACGCTTTCAAACGTCGAAATCATTTTTTGTCGATAATCATCTACACTTTTTGTAAAAATATGTACGTAAACATGTAATTATTTTAATTATTGAATAAGGGAATTAACTATTGTTGAGTGACTTGAGCACAGCATGTTGACTACGATATTGTTACATATATAAACTCGTTGACTTCTCGCCATTCCTTATATTGAATATTATAGTTATAGTATTTTGTTAGATTTTTAATTATAGTATATTTATTTATCTTTCACGTCGTATCACAGTGCTGTCTAAGAACTTAACAATCATTAATTTCTTGAAGCCTTAATTTGAGACACTCATTTATTTCTATGAAAAAAATACATTTGTTTGCCAACTGAAATATAGTAGACCTCGAACAGTGTCCAAAGAATGGAAACAAAATACTAAACATCGCACAAATCTTGCACTAAGACAAAACTAGAGAATATAAAGTATACTGAACAGTACGCAGGTACTCGTACGATAAACCATGTTATTTTATTTCTTTATTGGATTTTGGCTATTTTCATAATTTTTGTAAAGCGCGAACAGGTACTTAGCAACTAAATACACTGTAAATAATTCCGATGAATTATAAAATAATGTGGTATATTTTTAAATTATTTACATTTAATGATATATCAGTCACTACCTACGTCATTGTAACTATATTTCAATAATGTATAAAATTGACACCTAAGAGAGATTGATGGTCATAATAAATAATGTAAGTACAATACGTTACTTGTGGTACTACAAGGTAAGCAATATTATCACTGTATGTATTTAATACCTTTTGCTACTATTATGTATAAAATAAATATGATGTACTCGCATACACCTCGTAAGGAGTACCTATAGGTAATATTGTAACTACTTAATGCGCCAGAAACTTACCTAAATACTGTAAAGGCCTGTAATTTTGTACACCTTGATCGATAATAATTATTTTACAACACCAAATTCATTAAAACGGGAGTAAAAGTATAAATCATGGTTTTATTATATTTTAGTACCCCCCCCCCCCCCCCCCCCCTATTACATGGGACTTAAAACATAACTGGCGAAATGTGGGTGTACTATAGGTACACCTCTGCCTAACCCTTCGAGGAATACAGGCGTGATGTTATGTGTTGTGTAGTACCCCTAACTCTATCAATATAATTAACAACACGTACCTAATTATGTGAATTGAATATCTTTGTTTTAAATACAAAAGATGTTTGTATGACTACAATCCTGCTGAAAGCTGGGTTCTTAATTTAAAAAAGCATACTAAATCAAAGAAGGAAATAAAGCAGAAAAATTACATAATTTATAATAGCATCAGTGTCATAAAAGAGTAAGTACATATTATATAAATATGGTAAGAGACTTTCATTTTCTATCACTCTCGTTGATAAATAAAAGTCTCTCGGAGTTTACAACGAAAGTCGAGATACAGTTACGGATCCAATTTCAGTATCATTACCTATATATCAGTATCATTACATAGCGCTCAACTTAGTAGTGTTGTTTGAAAGTGGTGTCTTATTTACACCATCTAATTAATTTAAGGAATTTTAATTACCATGTACCTTCATGTAGAGTTAAGTGTGTAAGCACCTTATTGATACAATGTGTCTCGATCAATATAGGTATTCATATCTATTGGGAGTACTAAGATTAGTCCGTAATCCAATTAAGTTAACTGCATAGCTGCATGCCTATAGTTTAACTGGTTTACGATTACGTGAAAATGGATAGGATTGCTCTCTCTCTCTATTAACCAGGAGAATGAGTTAATTAATTAAAAAAAAAATACCTAAATGTCGTAACAAACAACCCCGTAACATTGATTGGGCACGGCTGTACTATAGTACACGCGCATTTCGCCAGTTATAATTAATTCCTCTGTAATAGGATAACAAATTACATAATCTTACAATGATTTGACATTTTATACTATTCTGACTTCAATTCTTCATTACTGTCTTTTGTGGACATGATGCTACCTACTCAGGTTTGTTACAGCTGTAATGAAAATCATTTAATTAAAAACAAAACTATTTTGAACTTTTTATTTACCTTCTATATACATTATTTTCTATTTTGTGAATGTGAGTACCACAGAACAGAACGAGAACGACGAAGAAGTCGACGTGTGAGAACGTTGTAGGCCTTGTAGACTTATAGATGTTTGGATTTGTTGGCCATTTCATATTTTGTTAAGTACCTGGAACTTGTTGAAGTGTTATTGGGTTTTTCCATTAGGAATTTCTTAATAACAGCCCGGAGTTTGTAAATTAGCGGAGTGATACCCCCGTGCAGGCACGGGAGTATCCCTCCGCTAATTTTCACAACCAGGGTCCTGCGCCTGATATCTCTCCGGTCGTGTCGGATTGCCAACCCATCGGACTATGAGAATGAGGGAAAAGAGAGTGTACCTGTGTCTGCGCACACACTTTTGCACTATAATATCTCCCGCGCCGAAGGCTAGTCTCCGTTGAGATTGGCCGCCATGACCGAAACACGGTCTGGAGGACTTGTTGACAGGCCTACACTGTCCTCTCATACCTATTAACACTGTAATTTAAAAACATTGCAAAAGCCATTTTTATTTTTAAAGTTACCTTGTTGTTTCTTGCCGGCTCTTCTCCACAGGAAACGACCAATGGGAACCGTGCATCTAGCTTCAGACGTTTCATAAGTGTCCGTGTAGGTTTATGTAGACTAAATTATTTTTAATTTGAAATTTAGGCTATTGCCATCAACCGGGCACAAATCCAGACTCCGAGCTGCTACAGAGAATTTTCAGATAGAAAAACCCAATAACACTTTGCCCGACCCGGGAATCGAACCCAGCAGTAGCGCTTGCGGCCACTAGACCAACGAGGCTGTCGCTACGGGCAATACCTAGGCCGATGATCTAGGTAGTGAATCGTGGTAGCTTACTAATCATGTCAAATCTATTTACAGATTTGCTTTCTTTTTTTACGTATCTTCTTACAGCTACCGTGGAACGTTAAATAATAACGGGCACATTCACACACACACACACACATACACACATTCACACACGCACACACATTAACACACATTCACATTTTTTAATCACAGAAAAGTAAATTGTTGAAAAAATATCCGATATCAAAGTATCATAGAGCAATTATGTTTTCTTGATTTACCTAAGTGGAATGTATGAGTATGTATAACAAGGTGTGGAGTAAGGTTAAATAAAATAAAAATACAGGCAAGTTACGTTTCAATTTCGATACAAATTCGTGAGCTCGTCATTTCACTACGTCTGCAGTTGCACCGTCGTATCTCCTGTGTGAGGAGTGTCACTGATGACTGGTTCAGGCGCTCGACACTTCTTGAGATGCGTCCTCATGTTCGAGGACTGGGTGAAGGCCAGCTTGCAGCGAGGACACGAGTACGGCTTGGAGCCAGTGTGGAAGTTCAGGTGCGACTTCAAGTGATGCTTCTTTGTAAAAGACTTCGGGCACAGCGTGCAGGAAAACGGCTTCACCCCTATAACACAAAATAATCGTTTTTGAATTATAATCATAATCATTTTAAAAAAAAAAACTTTTTGTCAAAAAAACAACCGACTTCCAAAAAATAACACTAAAAGACGCGAAAAATAACTTTTATTTCGGAAGTCGGTGTCTTTGGTATCGTATTTTCGTTTTTGGCCACCGATTCCGAAATTAAAGTTATTTTTCACGTCTTTTAGTGTTTTTTTGGAAGTCGGTTATTTTTTTGTAAAAAAAGTTTTTAGTTTTCACTTTTTAGTTGTGGTACCTACCCCACACAAATTCTTATACCACTACTTGGTAGGTATGTAAATAACAGTGACAGAAATTTATTAACACATCTATACACTGTGACATTTGAATCACCGTTTTTATATTTAACATATTTTTATATATATATATATATAAAAATATATTTGTTTGAGGAAAAAATCTTTTCGCATTATAGTATGTATGAACATGTAATAAAATCTCTTTGGCTATACTATTTGTATCTGGCTGGTTTTGGTATCATTGAAAGTTTAAATTTTAAAGAACATAATTCCAAATTCAAATTAGGAAAATGTGTGATTTTCATTTGTTTTTCGTACTGTCAAGATGAGTGAATGTAATGAAGAAATTCGATACATTTTAAAATGTTACTACAAAAAAGGTAAAAATGCAACGCAAGCCGCGAAATTTTTTTGCGATATTTATGGACCAAGTGCAGTGTCTGTGAGAGTAGCACAAATTTGGTTTAAACGTGTTCAATCCGGAAATTTTGATGTCAAAGATGCACGTCGCTCTGGTCGCCCTATTACGGATAAAATGGATGCCATTTTTTAAAAAGTGGAGCAAGGTCGGCATATCAGTAGTTACGACGTAGCTGAAGAACTGAGAATTGATCACAAAACAGTTTTGGCACATTTGAAAAAAACTGTGTACACAAAAAAGCTCGATATTTGGGTACCTCACGAGCTCACTGAAAGAAACCTAATGAACCGTGTACTCATTTGTGATTCTTTATTACAACGTAATGAAACCGAACCATTTTTGAAGAAGCTGATAACTGGTGATGAAAAGTGGATCACGTACGACAAGAACGTGCGAAAAAGGTCGTGGTCAAAGGCCGGTCGGGCTTCACAGACTGTGGCGAAACCCGGGTTAACTCGCAACAAGGTGATGCTGTGTGTGTGGTGGGATTGGAAGGGCATTATTCATTATGAGCCGTTACCACCAGGCAGGACCATCGATTCTGAACTCTACTGCGAACAACTGATGAGATTAAAGCAAGAAGTTGAGAGAAAGTGGCCGGAATTAATCAACAGAAGGGGTATGGTTTTTCATCATGATAACGCTAGACCTCACACATCTTTAGCCACTCAGCAAAAATTAAGAGAGTTTGGCTGGGAGGTGTTAATGCATCCGTCGTATAGTCCTGACCTTGCACCTTCAGATTTCCACCTGTCTCGGTCTCTTCAGAATTCTTTAAGCAGTGTCAGGTTAACATCACGAGAGGACTGCCAAAACCACTTGTCGCGGTATTTTGATCAGAAGTCCCAAAATTTCTATAGCAATGGGATCATGTTCCTACCTACAAGATCGCAAAATGTTATCGAACAAAATGGTACCTACATACTTTAGTTAAATGTAAATAAACTATATTAAAAAAACAACCGACTTCAAAAAAAAACACTAAAAGACGTGAAAAATAACTTTAATTTCGGAAGTCGGTGCCTTTGGTTTTGTATTTTCGTGTTTGGTCACCGACTTCCGAAATTAAAGTTATTTTTCACGTCTTTTAGTGTTTTTTTTTGAAGTCGGTTGTTTTTTTGTAAAAAAGTTTTTATTATTCACTTTTTAGTTGCGGTACCTACCCCACACAAATTCGTATACCACTACTTGGTGTGTAAATACAAGTGACAGGAAATTATTAACACATCATCCATATAAACTAAGTGGAAAAAATCTGCAGTATTAAGGATAACTCAAAAACTACTGGTCAGACCTTGATCAAATTTAAATGGGACCACATGTGAAGCAACACCTATCAAATAAAAAAATAATCATCCAAATCGGTTCACCCAGAAAAAAGTTATGAGCTAACACACATAAAAAAAAAAAAAAAAAAAAAAAAAAAAAAAAAAAAAAAAACATACAGACGAATTGAGAACCTCCTCCTTTTTGTGAAGTCGGTTAAAAAATGCTTTGAATTTTCTTAAAAAATGCGAAGAAACTTTTTCCCCAACCTATTATATAAAAATTAATCTCTAATTCCCTTGGTCATCGCATTACGCGTGAATGGATGGAACAATTTCGCTAATTCTTTTTTTATTGTGTTAATTATTGTCAGGAGAAGGATCTTATGAAAGAAAAAAATAAGGAAGTTGAACAGAACATTAGAAAATTTAACGCCAATATCAATTTTACATAACTGTCAGTTGTTTGAAATATGACATTCATAGTTAAGACAGGACAACGTCTGTCGGGTCAGCTTATCATCAATAAAAACGTGACTATCCATAATAAAAAAGTAAGTTGTAAACTCATTTCTTACGAAATGTATGGGAAAAGCTTTTTGCGATTTCTGACTTTTCTAATACTCAAACCTCAGTTGGTCGAATAGAGGTTTTTAATTCTTATATAGAATAGAATAGAATAGAATAAAATTTATTTGCATAAACATGATCGATTGACATAATAAAAGATTTTTGTGAAAATTGCCCATTTTCCTGCTGACTCTATTTTTTTTTCAAAATCTGTGAATGCTTATCAAAATTTCTCAAAAAGTTAAGGACAGTCTCCTAAGACCGTTTTCCTGTAGCTACAACGGTTAAAGTAGCTGCCCTTACTGCCCCATCTCAAAAATCCACCCTGTATATTACGATAATATTTACAAAACCATCGAAGAACTACAGAAAATGCAAAAAAACACAATGTAAAATCGAAATGATTCAAGCCCAAATAATTAAGAAAAAATCGAAAAGTAGATTTTATACAAAACTGCAACAACATATGGCCCAAAAAAATCATTTGAATTTAAAAGTATTTTTGTCAGGACTCGCTTACGTAATATTAAGAAATAGTGACAAGAAAAAACTAATTTTTGAACGACGGATTATTATAACAATGCGTTTTTACCTTTTGATAATAAGTACTAATGACTATTTATTGATTTTATTGTACTTCTATTTGTTTTGTTTTTCACTTTTTCTCTTTTCTGTTCATGTATTTAATTAATTTAAAATATTTTTATTTCTAAGTCATATAATCTAATGACATAGGATGTATCAGGTTATAAATTTGTACCTATGTCTTAATTACGAGTATGACAAAACATAGCGCACCCCCTATTTATGTAAACACCTATGTTTGACAAATAAACTGATTGATTGAAAAAAGTGCTTTCGTCACAAATGTGTCTAATTGCATAATGACATATAGATATAATGCAGTAGGGTGATTAAAAATACAAATAAAACCTATTTACCATTTTCTTTTTTTCTTTTATTATACTATCTCTGCAATGTTTGTCAATTTTTGCGCTTTAGTTTTCGAGCCAAAATTGTGTCGCGCTAACGTTCGTCGATAAAAAGTTCCGTCGACCCATCGTTTGTCAAGAAAACAATCAGTCGCACTAACGTACATCGAGCTGATTTGCTGTCGTGATGGTCCATATATCGTACTGTCACCCTAACATTTGTCGGGTATGTGTTTGTCGTAACTATGATACGGAGTCGCTCATATCACTGGAAGTAATTATTCATTATCTGTACTAGAAGTCGAAAGTCTTAGTTGCATTGTTTCTCGTTATATTTTACATAATATGTAACTAACCGAATACTAATTAATAAAAGTAGTTAAAACCGAATACTAGTTAATTTGCGGATCATCTGCCTCCTTTGAAACTTTATAAATGTAAGTCAAACTGAAAAATCAAATCATTCAGATCGGTCAAAGGTAAATATCGGGTTGATTTTTAGTCCGCTGAATGGCAAAATATCGGTGGTAGTGGTACCTACCTATACGTCCAGCAAACAACAGCAAATAATAATGTCAACCACATATTATCACCTCTCTCTTTTTTGTTTGACTAACCTGTGTGTAGCCGCAAGTGAAGCGTCATGTTGGAGCGGTCTGCGAACCGCTTGTCGCAGTGCGGGCACGCGTAAGGGCGCTCGCCCGAATGCGTGCGCTGATGCTGCTTCAGGAGCATCTTACGAGAGAACGCCTTGCCGCACTCCTCGCACACGTGGGGCTTTACACCTGGAACCACAGAAACAGAGGAAGTCTAAATGCAAAGGGTACAGCAAGGATCCAAGTCTATACATGTTGGAATACTTTGACTGTGGTATTGAATGTTCCTGTCTAATGGAAAAATTTGAGTAACGTTGAGTTTTGTTACAGCGTTTTTTAGCGTGAACAACTAAGAACTCAGGTGCAAGACCAACTGTGACCTACGTGAGCTACAATCGCAAACCTTATACCTTATAATTGTAGTAAAACTCTAAGGTACTAGCGACTCTACCCTTCTTCTTACTGGTGCAATGGTCACTTGTAAACATACACATACACCTTTTGGAATAAAATTTCTAAATAATGGAACCGCATGAAAATCCGTTGTGTAGTTTAGATGAACTACGCGGCCGCTGACAGACACGAAAAGCGACTTCGATTTTTACTATGTACGAGTACTCGTATGTATGTATGTATGTACAGGGTGAAAGGTACATTGACGCGCAAACTGTTACCATGAATTTCAGTACATGATTCTAGAACCCCTATTGTAAACATTTTTCAACAGTTATAAAAAAAAAACGGCTGTTTCATAGAAAAGTGTTTCATCTACGCGGTCAAAATGTATGGAACAGCTGTTTTTTTTTTTAAATAATCGACAAAAAATTTCAACGGAAGGGTGTTCAGAATCATGTGCCTATCTCCATAATACTAAATAGACTATCTCCATGTCAATAAGAAACATATTTTGGTCATCGAAAAGTGGTATTAGGATGTTTACAATGATAGAAACATGATCAGATATCTATGACAACCTGTCTAAGAAACTGTACCTAGATCTATTTGAGGCATCTAGAAATCGTGCACGTTTGGGAAAGTGCAAACTTAGCACTATGCAACTAATTTAATGTGTACTTGGTTAGGTTACTACTTATATACCGATGATCAGTATAATTATAGACAAATAATTACTTGAATAGTATACCTATATGTAGTATACAGACAGTCACATAATTTTGGTTCATTACACTGACGCTATTTTAATAAGTAGGTACTAATGTTCTTTATAATTGTTGAAAAAAATTGTAGATTATTTAGGGATTTCATTGTTATAACGCATTCCTTTGTTTTTCTTTTTCCACTCTTTGGCATAAAGCAATATAGTAAACGGATTAGTCCCATTACAATTATATGCGGCAAATCCACAGGTTGCAATACAGACGACCAAGGATAATTATTAATAAATAATAATAATTAATAAATGATAATTCTTCCGCAATATTACCAACAGGCCCCGTTGGTCTAGTGGTCGGAAGTTCTACTGCTGAGCATGAGGCCCCGAGATCGATTCCCGGGTCTGGCAAAGTGTTATTGAATTTTTCCACCAGGAATTTTTCAGTAGCAGCCCTGAGTTTGGATTTGTACCCGATTGATGGCAATAGGCCCCTTATTACACGGAACTTAAACATAACTGGTGAAATGTGGGTGTACTGAGTACACCTCTGCCTAATCATTGGGTATTACTTATTGTTATGTGACGTCATGTGATATATTATCAATTTACCTGTGTGGATCCGCACATGCATGTTGTAAGCAACGCGTTGATTGAACGACTTAGGGCAGAGTGTGCACTTGTACTCTTTCCGGTTCCTGAAAACAAATAAAGCGAAGTTTATAATTATTAATAAATCAATGCTTTACAAGTGTCTGAAGTTTAATAAAAAAATAACCTAGCTTGAAATTATCTAGAAACTATTCAGCATTTCAGGAAACAGTAAGGTACAACAATCTCTCACCGATGGATCTTCATGTGGCTGCTGAGATATCCTCTGTCATTGAAGTACTTGCCGCACACGGTGCAGGTGGCTGCGAACTCCCTAGTCCCTCGGTGTATGGACATGTGGTACTTAAAGTTGCGCAACTGGGAGAATGTCTTTCCGCACTCGCCGCAGGAGTACCGCGCGGTCACCGAGTGCCGCCGCATATGCACCGCGAGCGACTCGCCACTCGTGAACACCTGGAAATGGTACATATTGGAAGACGATTAATAATCATTCATGATAAGTTAAATGTACGTTATCGAATGGATTAAAAGACGAGAAAACTGGGCATGGTCGCCCAAAGCTCGAAACATGGGATTATTATTTTACTGTATTTACTTTGCAGAATTGTAAGAGTTTATGAAACATGAGTGGCTACGTATTATGTGGTTCTAGTTTCGACAAATTAATACTTATATTTAACGTCGATAAGGTTACACTTTACAGTTACAGAGCGGAAGATAATATACAACACCTACGCAACTTCTATATTTATATTAATTTATGTGTAAGTTCATAACTTTGGCTTGTCCAAGTAAACTGTTTTCTTCAGAATAATGTGAATTTCAATAATTTATGTGCTTACGAAAAAACATTACAAGTTAGTTACTTGACTTCACATATAACAAATAACATAAAATGACTATAAAATAATACATAACATGTAAATATATTGTTTATACAGCCATCCCAACTTCAGGCACTTTACTATAGACCGAGAAATAACAGCTTAGTGGACGTAGCATTTCAACCGCGAATGCAAACGACTACATGAATATAAATGCATTTTAGCGTAAAACATTTCCACTCAGCGGCAGTGTGGTGAAAGCAAACCTAGGTATTAAGGAAACGCTATCAGTATTGCTTCAAGAACACGTGTTTAATTTAAAACAACCCTCAAGATATTGTCGATTCTGTTTTAATAATAGATATTATTCCGATGCATGCACGAATCCATCCATTCATAATATGCTACGCCGTTTTTCATATTATGTGCTACGTGCGACAGTGCAGTTTGGCCTGTCGCCAGAATGCAAGGAACTAGATCCACCACAAGGTTGTACAGCACCGTTCATTGCCTATTTTCTAGCTAATATTGAAACTGAGATTATTCAACCCTGATAATATCTCCCATACACAAAATTTGAGGTTTAATAATAAAAAAATGGGGTCTTTTTTAACAGAACAAGCTAATACCATACCGCAATGTTTTCTAATTTTGACCTGTAACCGTATAGCTAATATGTTAAGTTTACCTGATTGCAAATAGTGCACTTGAAGTCATCTCTCCGGTTATTTGGTAGACATGCCACTGCTGTTGTGATTTTTTTCACGTCCCCTGCAGGTTCTGTTTCGATAACCGCAGCAGAATTTGACGATAGATTAGGTTTGGGAACATTGTTATTGTTATCATTTACTATGCTATTTTCGATAGGCTGAAAAAGTAATTTTAGATTACCGTCAAACGGATATAACAACAATAAACATGACTAAATAGAAACTAAGCTACTTACTTTTTGTTTAGACAATTGTGACTTCAATAAGTGTTCAGTTTTTCGCCGGAACGGTTTGTAGTTGTTAGGTATCCGAGGGCTCCATGGACTCTCTAATACATGATTTAAAATAGTTACTTTAGCAGATGTTGTCACGTCTATTTCTTTACTGCTTTCATCATTAGCATTGTCATTTGCGGATCTATTTCTATGAACTGGCATCGGTTTTATTGAATTAATTACTGATGGTGCGATACTAAAGTCCAAGGAAGGAACATAAAATCCTGACAGAATCTGTTCCTGTATCCCCAACTGAAGTAAAGGATTGGCCGACATAGGGACATGGTCCATTAAGACATTCCTCGGTAAATTATTTGTTTTAGTGGCAAAAACATGTGTCTTATTACTTTCCTCAGCCGAACAAACTTGTAGACAAGATTGGTCATACAATCTTTTGTTTGTTTTACCGTAATCTGGTTCATCTCGAGTGCATCGCTGCTGCTTACGAAGGTGAAATACTGTGGACGAATGACTGATGTGCTCGTTCGTTTTTTTATATGGGTCTAAGAGTGTACCGGCGGCGCTGAGATGTTTGCCATTTGCATTCGTCAAGAGCACAGATGCCGGAGCACGATAGCATTCATTTGATATTGCTAGCACGCCTGCCGTCAGACCGTTAACATTACCGTTTCGAGGATATGCCTCGATAAATAAATCACGTAGAAAAGAGTTCCTTTGTCGGTCTCCATATGGCGATTTCAGATTTCCTAAAGAAGACTGACGCTTTCCACTTGGATTCTGACTACGTACCAGCGTATCTTTACAATCTGAGTTGCTAACTGAATACTGTAATACATCCTGGATTTCCTTGCCTTTCTTTATATTTATATATCGTTGATCTCTGCAGCCTTCAAATCCTAAAGTAAATATATTCCTTTTTGACAAATCAGTTTCATAGTGAAAACTTGAGTCGAAATTGTTGTACTCCAGTGTATCCGACATTTGCCGCAAATATTGACAGTCGACAAATATTTGCATGGCTTTTATAATGTCTAGAAACATTTCAATTTTTTCTTTTTGTACAATGACTTCTCCATTGTAAATGTAATAAAGCACAGATGACATAGCGTCGAGATCAAAATCTGGCAAAACGATAAAAGTCGGCGACTCATCTGTAGGACAAGAAAGGAGAAGACGCTGTAAGAAAATGTAGCTAATTAGTAATTGTACAATTATGTATAAAGTTAATAAAAGCTTTGAAAAACACGACCATGGGAAGTGTTTACTTACTCTGAGAAATGTGCTAACACTGGCAAGCACGGCGCGATGTGCGCTGAATGCGCGCCCGCCACACAGGAGTTTCACATCGCACCACTCCCCGTGCGATAGCCATTCACACATCTGAAATATCAATGAAAGAGAAATCTTTTTACAATTATATTTTATCCCTTGACAGTTCCTATAAGTTAAATATTTTAAGAAGGTTTGAATACGTGTAATATAAAAAGTTGTTGAAAAGCAGTGATCATGAACAGTATATTAAACATTTACAATACAACAATCATAACACACCCAAAACACACTTGATAATAGCATGTGAAAACACACCGTTACAAAATGGATTAGAGAAATAATTTGAGAATTTCTTTCACGCAATTCTCGAGTAATTTGGATGGGGGCTTCAACAGCGATCCGGTGAGCGCGGAACCAAACTCGGACGTCTGTAAACACGCTATGTTTGTGGCACACTTTTAATTCCTCGCTGATCGTGCAAATAGATGCCTCTGCTCGGTATCTGTGCTGTAGCAGTGACATGCACGCCCAATGTTTCACACGCCAGTAAAGGCTAAATTAACCAAACACACCCGACCAGGTCAACGTTTTTAAAGTAGCACCACTCGTGAAAGTGTAGAGCAAATAGGTCTAATCAAACAAGAAGAAAATTGGAAGCATCATCTCGCCAACCTATACACTTCCTACTACCTACGTCTCACTTGACAGTTATACTTAACCTAAAACGTCGTTATTTAAGCGAGCAATTGAAATTGGTATGCAATGTTTTATTTGTATGAAAGCCTGTCCATTCAATTAATTCTTTAGCAGTATTCGTACTGTGCTAAGTTTTGTATCATATTATACCTGATTTACGAGATCAATTAAAGTGCAAGAAACGCATAATTTTCCGAGTATTTAATACCAAATAAAGTAGGTGTGAGCTCGCTGATTTATTGGTTTATCACATTGCTGCTGAGATCAAGTCCACGGTAAGGTGATAAAATTTGTAGCGCTTCACTTCAAACACTAAAAACACATGATTCATGCGAAGTTCCTTTATGTTTTCATAGGCTAAATACCGCATAGTCGAGTATAAGTAGTTCTCGCCAAAAACTGCCAGATCGTACTAAGCATTACTAAAAATTAAAAGTTTTGTAAATAATAGCTCTGTAAAAATTAATAGCGTTAAAACGCTTTTTTCCAACTAAACATACCTACTACTAAAAGTAGAAAGCTAGGGTCAGATTAGTTTTTAGTACATTATCAATTATCTACAGCATATTCCAGTAACCAGAATACACATGCTATCGATGCTGTCGTATTGTAACGTCAATTATCGATTTGCCGATATCAATTAACTTGTGAAGGTATTTTAAGATTAAGATTAATAACCCGTGATCCGTGACACATTGGAAGCCTCTTTCTTGTCCTACTTGTGATGGCGACTGTTGTTTACCTGGCGGAGATATATGGCTAATATTTCAGGCAATTTGCAATATGTACAACTGTGTAGGTATTACTTTTTGCAGTACCTGGACAGTCAGTACGAGTATAATTTCTCGTAGAAGAGAAATGCAAGTATGACAGTTACTCTTGCGCATTAGAATTCTATGGACAGTAAAAAGTTAACGTTTCACTGAAAAGTCTTTAAGCGCTGATGAAAAAAGCTAAGTTTAAGCTTTTTATAATACAGTTTTTTTTAATGATGCGCTTCTTAGGGGTGTTCAATTAGTGAGTTAGTAGGTACCAAAAACCAATTAGAACCAATATACTTGTTTGAATTTTACAAACGTAAAAGCATAGTTTTGTAATAACATGGGCTCAGAGTGAGACAGCTTATTTTTTTAGTTCTTACATTCCATTTCTTACTTCCCACTTGAGTTAATGCATACACTATAGAACGTATTGAACTCAAAAAAAAACATTGATTTATTTATATTTGATCTAAAGTTTTATCTAGAGCGCTGCCTGTTCATTCAGCCCATCAGACAGTTTTTTTTACGAAATTCTGTTTTGGTCGACTTTTACAATTTTAACGGAAAGGCGGATACCGAATTGCTTTTTCGCCATTTTAAACGTAAACTTGCTCTGCTGAAAAGCTGGAAAATCTAATTGGCCAAAGATACTAAGAGGAAACTTTTTATAGGTACGACTGAAGGATTCATTATTATAATACTTTCTACTGCCTATGGTAGAGAAAAAATATTGTAGGTAAACACACTTTGCATAAGAAAGTTGGGGACATCAATTCTTTGTGCTTCAAAAAGACTTCCGAAAATTACCGATTACCAAATTACCTATCACATAAAATGTGTACATGTACCTAATGGTTAGATGCTATGGTAGAGAGCTTTATGTTTTATATAGATTCTTTCAATATTGACACTGACACGTAATTAAATAAAAGGTTGGGTAAAAATAATCCTACAATCATTGTACTAGAATAAACACGAAATCTCTGAAATTGTCTATTGTACGTACTTAAGTAACTTTAGATAGATACTAATAAAAAAAATATAGCTTTACCATATACAATTACCTACAACAACATAAGATTTACTGGATTTTCATTGGTTTGGTTAAAAAATCTTTGTTTTTTTTGTGTTTTAGTTTGTACTTGATTTTAATAATTAATTAAAATAGGTACGGATCCTTAATTACCCATGATCAGCAAAAACCCCTACCGAAAAACCCTTTCATTTAAAAATAAATAAATTGGAAAGTACCCAAACTATAAATTAACCACTTCTACGTATGAATAAAAAAGTTAATTATGTAAGTACACGAATTTATAGACAACACAAAAATTATTATAAAATTTACGGCAAAGTTGAAAAATCTTATACTTAATTGTTTCGTTGCAATTTAAACAAAAAGGAAGTTACATTAGACTTACTGTATCGATTTAAAATATCCAACATTTAACATGTAATTTCCACTTATGTACATAAATATTTTCGTCCAAAAGCGCGGGAAATTCACCGACAGGGGACCGAACCAATGTCTGCGCGTGAGTCCTCCACACTGACGGTATCCAACACGCATGCGTGTGTGTTACCGCTGACCATACTACTGCCTCTTTTAATGGCATGCGTTATTCCATACTTTACGTGTGCCAACAAAACCCGTATATTGGACTTTCAACAAAAATATTTGATTGCCTACTAACTAAATAATATGTACTTAGATTCTTGTTTGTGAATATTTCTAACAAGAGCTTTTCAGTTTTTATTCAAAACTCGTTATGCAAATTCGTGCAAATGTGCGAGACACTCATGGAACATACAGTTATAGATATTAATCATACAGATTTAGTTTTTATTTTGTCATTTATACTTACGCGGTGTTATTAAGTGCATACCGGACATAGGTATTATATTTTATTTCTTTGACACCCATCGAAAAGTAGGTAGGAACCTACCTTTAGAACGGAGCCTACCTTTCACGGCATTAAGCCATGCTGTTTTATTTTTTTTATGATTTCTAATGCTTTTTGCATAGAATGCAAGGCAAAAAAATGCAAGCAAGATAATCCTGCAATATATAAACCCACTAGATACGCCAGACATGCACCACCCACTCTTGAAAACGAATGGAGGAAGGACGGGGTTGGGTCTCAGGTTCTTTTTAAATTACTGGTACCTTTCTTACTATACTCGTTTATTCCATGCGCAAGGCAATTAAAACACTGATTGTCTCGTTGTTCTAGTGGCACCAAGCGCGAAACCTGGGTAGTTTTGGGTTCTATCCCCGGGTTAATGGCGTTGCTAGTACTAAAGGGCCCTGTATCAAAATAATTATGTTGGGGACACATTTTACCCGACTGCGGCGAAACTCAAAAGCAGGGTTTTTATTGTTTTTACAAAGTAAATAAAATTACAGCCTGAGTCGGGAAGTGAAGTTTTTATTGTGACCTTACTAAGAGAATGCAAGAGCGAGCGAAGCAAGCTACAAAATTGGAGCTTAGATATTAACAATTCGAACAAGTAAAAAAAAAATGGAGCATTCCGGACCGGAATTGATTAAGATTTCAGTGTGATTTACCGATTTCACTAAGAATGCAAGAGCGAGTTAAGCGAGCTACCGGAGCATACCGATTTGGATAAGCTAAGCTGGCATTGGTACCGATTCTCTTGTACACCGAACTAAACTAACTAAACTATCACTAAAATTCCTTACTTTTGACTATGAGAATCTTAAAGCTATTCTGCAAAAAAATATCTCTAAATTTAAAAATAATTTTGACGCAACTAAAATTTTATTTGACAATCGCGACTCCACGTGGTACTTGTTTGCCCTACCACTTGATTTCAAGTAGGGAACCTAGGCAAAGTCTTCACCCAAATTTCAGGTAGATGTCTATTATTTTCCTGCGCCATCATCGAATCGATGGCCAACAAATAGCTTTGTTCCAGGGCTCAAAATCAAAAGTCATTTATTCTAAGTAGGCTCAGCAATCAGAATCAGCAGTTAGAATCAGCACTTTATGAATGTCAAAATTAGATAAGATAATGCCCGCCCTTCGCCACTTCCTAGTGCTTTAGCTGGGAAGAAGTGGCGCGACAAACTCCCGAACAGCACAGCTATTTTATTTTATTCTAATCGTGAAACTTACAACTAACTTATACAGTATTCTTAAACAATATGCAATTGAAGGCCATTTTCAAGTTTCCACTGATAAACACTAGGAATAAAAAAAACCGGTCAAGTGTGTATCGGACCACGCACAATGAAGGGTTCCGTAGTTGGGATGAATTCATCCCAAGAACAAACTTAACATTGTAGTTGAAAAACTTGTTCTCCGATACGTTCCAACTGCAAATGTAAGTTGGTTGACTTTTACTCGTAAACTTGTAAAGCCTACTTAGCTGCGATTGTGTTCCTTTTTAACCGACTTCACAAAAAGGAGGAGGTTCTCAATTCGTCTGTATGTTTTTTTTTTTTTTATGTGTGTTAGCTCATAACTTTTTTCTGGGTGAACCGATTTGGATGATTCTTTTTTTATTTGATAGGTGGTGCTTCACATGTGGTCCCATTTAAGTTTGATCATGGTCTGACCAGTAGTTTTTGAGTTATCTTTAATAATGCATATTTTTTCCACTTAGTTTATATGGATGATGTGTTAATAATTTCCTGTCACTGTTATTTACACACCAAGTAGTGGTATACGAATTTGTGTGGGGTAGGTACCGCAACTAAAAAGTGAAAAATAAAAACTTTTTTACAAAAAAAATAAAAACTTTTTTACAAAAAAACAACCGACTTCCAAAAAAAGCACTAAAAGACGTGAAAAATAACTTTAATTTCGGAAGTCGGTGCCTTTGGTTTATCCATCTGGAATTTCTCAGTAGCAGCCCGGAGTCTGAATTAATGCCCGGTAGATGGCAATAAGCTCGCCCCCTATTACATGGGGCTTAAACATAACTGGCGAAATGTGGGTGTGTCCTTCCAATGTGGATATGACGAAATTAAAAAACTTTTTTACAAAAAAACAACCGACTTCCAAAAAAAACACTAAAAGACGTGAAAAATAACTTTAATTTCGGAAGTCGGTGCCTTTGGTTTTGTATTTTCGTGTTTGGCCACCGACTTCCGAAATTAAAGTTATTTTTCACGTCTTTTAGTGCTTTTTTTGGAAGTCGGTTGTTTTTTTGTAAAAAAGTTTTTATTTTTCACTTTTTAGTTGCGGTACCTACCCCACACAAATTCGTATACCACTACTTGGTGTGTAAATAACAGTGACAGGAAATTATTAACACATCATCCATATAAACTAAGTGGAAAAAATCTGCAGTATTAAGGATAACTCAAAAACTACTGGACAGACCTTGATCAAATTTAAATGGGACCACATGTGAAGCACCACCTATCAAATAAAAAAAGAATCATCCAAATCGGTTCACCCAGAAAACAGTTATGAGCTAACACACATAAAAAAAAAAAAAAAATAAAAAAAAAAAAAAATATACAGACGAATTGAGAACCTCCTCCTTTTTGTGAAGTCGGTTAAAAAACAACCGACTTCCAAAAAAAAACACTAAAAGACGTGAAAAATAACTTTAATTTCGGAAGTCGGTGGCCAAACACGAAAATACAAAACCAAAGGCACCGACTTCCGAAATTAAAGTTATTTTTCACGTCTTTTAGTGTTTTTTTTGGAAGTCGGTTGTTTTTTTGTAAAAAAGTTTTTTAATTTCGTCATATCCACATTGGAAGGACACACCCACATTTCGCCAGTTATGTTTAAGCCCCATGTAATAGGGGGCGAGCTTATTGCCATCTACCGGGCATTAATTCAGACTCCGGGCTGCTACTGAGAAATTCCAGATGGATAAACCTAATAACACTTTGCCCGACCCGGGAATTGAACTCAGGCCCTCATGCACAGCAGTAGCGCTTGCGACCGCTAGACCAACGAGGCAGTCAGTAGGTACTCGTATTAATACTTCTAACGTGAATAATGCCTAAAAGTGGTATAATTATTATGTTTAACTTAAAGTCACGCTCATCTAATATTATCATTGGCACTGTTTCTTTTTATAAATGTAGTAATGTTGAACTTAATGTGCTCTCTAATAGGTGGTTTACACACTGAGTGTTACACGTAAACTTGTAATTGTAATTTAACTCAGCAATTAAACTCCGAGGTAACTTACGTACACAAATTCTCGGAATATTTTTTTCGGGGTGATAAGATCTAAATTAGAAAGGCTATTTCGACTAACTGTGACCCGCCTGACCTGTCTACTTCTTTCACATAACATGGGTAGGTAGATACATATAATTATTATTTAGACTATGCGGGTTTTGCTGGAGCGGCTGCTGCAGGTGCGGAAAACCTCAAACGGCGCAAATATTCCAATCTTATTGGAACTTATACGAGTATTTTCGAGCCGTTTAGGGTTGAAACTCTAAGGCCATGGGGTCTGAGTGCCCACTTAGTTTTTCTAAACATTGCCAAGCGGTTGATCGACTCTTCACGTGACCAGAGGGCTTGCCTATTTTTTTGGCCAAAGAATCAGAATTGCTATACAACGTAGCAATGCTGCCAGCCTTTTGGGCACTTTTCCTGTTTACAACATTACGGACGATTTCTTAGATGCCCTATGATTCTTTCCCCTACTTTTTTATATACATACATATATAAACTCACGCCTTCTTCCCATGGGTGTAGGCAGAAACTACAGAACGCCACCTGCTACAATCCTTACATACTCCTTTTTTTCTCTTCTTTCCATCCTTTTTTATATACTTTCAGGTACCTACATATTATTATTATTTTAAGACAGTTAGCTTTTAAATTATGTAAATAAAATATAATATACACACATACACAAAAAACACACACATACACATATGGAAAAAGAAAAATAGGATGCTGTGCTCACGTAATGAGCGTACCTAATATACCAGTACAATGACTATCCAAATTGGGCAAGGCATCAACAGTAAGAATTTAACCACCCGGCTTTATGCTTAGATGATGTATTATTAGTTTACACAGAAAATATTTGATCTTATTTAAACTTCAAAAAAAAAAAACATTTAAAAACAACAATAATATTTTCTTATTACCCCGCAAAATTGTAGGTGTAGGTTTAGTGCCACTTGAACTAATCAGCTAGATATTAATTACGATTTATTGTCACAAATTCAGTTTTTGATATGAATGCCTGCAAAACTTCCTAGAGCAAAAATACCACCTTAGCCACCTGATTTAGCGTTTATTCTTTTTTAGAAAAAAAATATTATTTAAACACTTAATTTTGAGATATAGGTATTACTTCTGCGCCGAGCCTGGGTTTTTTTTAGTATGGGATTTGAGACACCTCCTTTAAAATATTTTGGCGGCTTCTTCACTCTTCGTCTTTTCATAAATTCACAAATTGGTACCTAAATGTAAAGTCCAAAGAGGTTGATTAATTCGATCTTCTAAAACATAACACTCCTTTTTTGGACAGTGTAAAAATGGTATTGGTGCCGATTCTCTTGCCACCAATGCCTCTAAACTAAACTAAAAATCACCAAAATTTAGTTTATTCCTGTCAAACAACGATTTCCCATTCTGAAATAGACTAAAGTGACACAACCTAACTATATTTTAGTTTAGCACTGAGATGGCACTGAGTTATTAATTTAGTGAAAATGGCAAGTCTGCCATTCTGAATTTGACGTTTTTCATCTAATATTTTGATCGTCTAACTAAATCTGACTATTTTAATCACGATTAAAAAGGTGTTGAGTAAAAATTTGTTGTCATGAACACCAACATGCAACACCTCGACTTTAGGTGCAAAAACAGAACTGTATTTTTTGTTTCTTTTATTTTGCTTATATCCCGAAAATGGTATGTCCTATCGCAAAAATAATTAAAATTTCGACCCCCTCTATCCCCTCTATCCTCTGGCGAAATGTGGGTGTACTATAGGTACACCGCTGCCTAACCCTTCGGGGAATACAGGCGTGATGTTATGTTGTTGTTATGTGTTCTATGATAAATGATAAATGATTTTATTTCTGTAAGTAGGTTTATACAAACACTTTTACACGTCAATCATATTTTTAAAACTAGATGAGGTCGGCGTTTCCTATCTGACTACTCTGAGAAGAAAGGCCGAAACAAACTCAGAGGTCACAGTCTCTTTTAAAGTCCAGACATAATCTTGGTCAGATCATGTGAAGACCATGTAGATTTATGTCTGAAATGGTCTTTTGAGGAAAAACCATACAGAATGAGTGGACCTGTCCAGTCAGTGCACGCATTTGTCACTAATCGTGGAGCTCAAATCAGAACTTAAGGAGCTCAACCACTCGACGAACAATACCAAAGAAAGGACATTTGGGTAGGCCGCATAAAGCACTCAAACTGCCAGATTATCATTGAAACTACCTGAGAAAGTGAAAAAATAAAAAATAAAAGTTACCTACACAGTCCTCACATTCACAATAAATAAATAATAATCCTATACTTCACAAAGTAAATTGTCATGAAATTGTATAAATAATAATTATCAAAATGTCAAAATTTATGTAAAATAAAAAACTAAAAAATATAGCGAAAATTAAAAATAATCAAAAAAAAAAAACATTCAATATGCAAAAATTAGAGCAACTCAATCCCAAGCCTTTTTGTCCTCAATATAATCCTTAACGGTATAAAAAGCTTTCTGGCACAACTTACGTTTAATTAACGATTTGAATTTATTAAGGCTTAGATCTTGAATGTGGCTTGGAAGTTTATTAGAAAAGCTTATACATTGACACCTGAACGACCCGCCTATTTTTTTGAGCCTTGTTGTAGGTACAACAAATTTGTGTGAAACCCGTGAACCCCTTAAACTCAACATGTGGGTAATAAATTTTCATATTTTCCATACAAAAAGTGAAAAATTCCACATAAAACACGTCGAGGCCACACAAATACGCGCCTCCGGCTCTAAAAAAAATTCACGGGGTAAACAAGTAGGTACCACGTGGAGTCGCGATTGTCAAATTAGATTTTAGTTGTGCCAAATTTTTTTTTTTTTTACAGAATATCTTTTTATGATTCTCATAGCTAAAAGTAAGGAAGTTTAGTGATAGTTTAGTTAGTTTAATTCGGTGTACAAGAGAATCAGCACCTTTGATAAACTTATTTTAAGCACAAATAAGCTTGGCGTAAAGGCTCAAGGAATGACAGTTCTGCGCAATTGAGGTTGGACTCCCTGAACGTTTTTCCGGGTCTGACTGTTTGTATTTATATGTGAGACTTGTGTTACTACTAGAGAGCTTCACCTCTGCCACCCTAGGCCCAGCCCAGCCCAGCCCAGCCGCGCCCTACCCTAACGCTGGCACTGGGCACAGGTGCGAATAAAAAAGCTACCATACAGGGTAATGTCCTTCATTGACTTGAATGTGCCCTGGCGGCTGATAGTATGTCATGCTCACATTAATGTCTCGCTGACGGTGGCGCGTGTGTTGGATCATTTAGCTTCCTTCAAAATGTTTGAGCTAAATGGTGCTGAACCATGCGTCATGTTCATGAACGGGAGCCGTCATTTGCGACTGGTCATCTCTTAGCTGCCACGGCTTACTTTAATTATTTTTTCACCCTTCTTGCTCAAAAATTCTGTCATTGTACCGTACCAGCGCGGGAATAAAATAGCATATTTTCCTCTAGGGCTATTTTTTTTTTGTCTGTTAACAACGAGCCTATAAAAACGAAAAAGTTTTTATTCATAAGTAGAATAATCATGAATAAACAGTCGACTTATTACTGTTTCATAAAAAAAGAACATTTATTTTTGAAAATGGAACGAGAGCGGCGGTCTCTTCGGTAGAATGCGTGCATTGCGTAGCGGCTACTAACTAAGTATTTAAAATAATATTGTATTGGATTATTTTATTTTCTCGCAATCGAAGTGAAAAGTAGAGTGTAACACACGGCGCTGAAAGCCCATTATACGAGTAACACGGTTTCTATTTACTCCCTCGTATAATTAATGGGTCATTTTAGCCCCTTGTACGAGGGCTGCACTAAAAGTATCGGGAATGGAATATTTCCACTGTTCCTGTCATATTAAAATCTTTATAGTTGAAAACTCCTTGGTTTTAAAAATCGAATACCATTTATTTATTTAAAAAAAGATTCTCGGTCTTGCACAAGGTTTTGTCAAACTTGTTTAGTCGTTGAGAAAATGGAATTGACTCGAGAAAATTCAAGAGCGATGATTTATTATGACTTTCGAAGTGGTTTAACACAAAAACAGTGTGTTGACCGGATGATTTCTGCATTTGGTGATGAAGCCCTATCCAAAACCACAATTTATCGCTGGTTTGCTGAATTTCAACGTGGACGTGTCAAGCTCAGTGATGATCCCCGTCAAGGTCGTCCAAAAACTGCAGTCACCCAAGAAAACGTTGATGCTGTGCGTAAGCTGATTGAGGAAGATCGACATGTGACATACCGCGAAATTCAGGCAACTTTAGACATTGGCATGAGTCAAATACAAATAATCTTGCATGAACAATTAGGTGTAAAAAAGTTGTTTTCCCGATGGATACCGCATTCGCTCTGTGAAGAGCAAAAAGCGGCTCGCGTTACTTGGTGCGTCAGAACTCTCGAAAGATTCCACGCAGGATCCTCAAATGCTGTATACAACATCGTATCAGGTGACGAATCCTGGATGTACGCGTACGAACCCGAAACAAAAAACCAGTCACGAGTTTGGGTGTTCGAAAATGAGTTAAAGCCAACAAAAATTGTTCGTTCACGGAGTGTTGCAAAAAAAATGGTGGCCACGTTTGTCTCCAAAACCGGCCATGTTACGACTATTCCTCTTGAGGGACAAAGAACGGTTAATGCAGAATGGTATGCTACCATTTGTTTGCCACAGGTCGTTTCTGAACTCCGTAAAGAGAACTGCAACCGCCGCATCATCCTCCATCACGACAATGCGAGTTCTCACACCGCGCACAGAACAAAAAAGTTTTTAGAGCAAGAAAACATAGAATTATTAGACCATCCGCCGTACAGCCCCGACCTAAGCCCTAATGATTTCTATACTTTCCCTAAAATAAAGAATAAATTGCGTTGACAGAGATTTTCATCACCTGAAGAAGCTGTGGACGCCTACAAAACGGCCATTTTGGAGACCCCAACTTCCGAATGGAATGGTTGCTTCAATGATTGGTTGCATCGTATGGAAAAATGTGTCAAATTTCGCGGAGAATACTTCGAAATGCAATAAATACATTTTTAAATAGTAATGTTGTGTCACTTCCTTGATTCCCGAAATTTTCAGTGCCGCCCTCGTATAACAATCTACCTACTATATTTTATATAGTTTTTTTTTGGTTTGTTTGCTTTACTCTGGACGCTTTTAACGTGTATGTCTTTTTTATTTACATCGGTTCTCACGTATAATTATAAGTTCAAGATTAATGATGTAGGTAACTAATATATTTGTAAAAATATAATTTAAAAGTGTCCATGGAGTTTCTTGTCCGTTCTTCTCCATAGTGTAGGTACCTACTACGCTTTGGAATGGGCAACTAGCTTTATATTTCTGACTAACCGACTCCTTGACAATTCAAAAGTAATGGTTTAATTGAAATAAATGCTTTGAGTTTGATTCTAGCTGCATCGTCTTCACATATAATAATTACACATATTAATGTACTCAAAATATCGTAAAATATTTCAAAAGAATAACGGTGGAGTTTCTTGTCCGTTCTTCTATATACGAAACTAATAGTCCGGGAAGTAGCGTTGCATTTTAGGTAGGTAGTGTTTTTACGCCGATCGGTTGCCATCTTGTTCAATAAATCTCGATTGACTGATAAGTGAACCAAGCGCCAGCTGACGCAACTGCGATGGGTGTAGTATTGGAAGGTTACGGAAAAGGTGTCTTTTTTTAAGTCCAAAGGGACTTAATTTTCCTTTTTTTTTGGATTTTTTTTAAATTTTTGTTGACCGTCAGCTGACGCACTAAATATACAGATTATTCGAGTAATACACAGTTTCTTTCAGGGTCCAGCTGACAGAACTCCCCTGTCCGCACCCAGCTGACTGATTGTTTTTGCAAACGTAACTATTAAACTACAGTCTTGTTAAATTTCAACCGCCATAGTGAAAATTTAATGATAATCTCGAGAAGTTTATGGCATGTATAAAACAATATCGAATGATTTATTTTTCTTGTTTTATTTTACATATGAAAAAGATGCGTAATATACAATAATACGGCGCGAAAAATGGAAATAACATAAACTAATATAAAGGGAATTAAAAAAGCAGATAGAAAGATAGACATCGATAACTTGGCCGGAATTATTTGTAATCGATAGTATCGCTATCGTCATCGCATCCAGATGAATCGTCATCAGAACTCTCCTCTGTCAGATTGTTCTCTTCATCTTTTTCGTGTTCCTGATTTCGATCCTCTTCTTTATCATCTGTAAATGAACATGTTAATCATTAAAATTAGGATACCAGAATATACACGCTCAAAGAAAGTGTCACCGACAAAAATTCCATACCAGCAATATCTTCGCTGCTATCCATTATACTGCCGACTGATGGGGGTACTTGATATTGATCACATCTTGCATCGTTGCCCCTTCGCCTTCAGCTTCATGTGGTCCCTCGACGGTAGCACTACTCAAAACATCTGATTGATCACCAATGATTGACGAAGTCTGTGTACAAACTTGTGCTGTGTTGTCGTGTGCGGTTTGGTGGTCAGCTGGATACGAATCGTCGATGTTTATATTTTCACCTTCAGTGCATTCATCCGAAGGTTGCGAGTCTCCTTTCGAGCTGAAAGAAAATATTTTGTTGTGTTCTATGAAATGACTTGACTTGATAAAGTTTGTATTGAACGATATAATGAAATTCTGTTTTATCTATATAAGAGACAAACATTTTCACGCAGAGTTTGTCTACGGTTTAACAACATTATTTTAGAGTTGAAGGCAAAAAAAGTAAAATGAGAGGATAAAAAAATTAAACATGAATTGAAAAAATATTTTTCGTTGAATATCAACGCTGCAAACTTCAATATTATTAATATTAAACAGTATTCATCAAAATGCACTTCAATCAACATAACTCAAAAAATAATAATGTATAACTTACCTTAACGCTGCAGATGTTGAAGGAGTATCAACAGTTATTCTGTATTTTGGCGGTAAAGCGGTGATTTGTCGATAACACTTTGAATGATATTTTTCAAAATCGTTCAATTCTAACGGCACTTTGACCCTTTTCAAAGATAAATTATTCTTCTGACGGAGATTCGTCAGAAGAATAATTAATATAGAGGAGCATTTTTTTTTAGTCTTGTCAGAAAAAGATATTAATATTTATTTTTTTTGCCACAGAATACACAAAAGATATTTGGACTTACGTCCGTTCGTTTGAAAAGTACAACCGAAACTCTATGTGTAAGACAAAGAGACACAGATATTCCTTTGAAATTTTAGGGGAGAGGCATAAGTAGCCCGAAGGTCGTGTTATGGGCTCAAGTTAATTAGAGTTAAGTTTAAAAGGAGACAGCGTAGTAGCAATGCTCCAATATTGCACTGCGTCAGCTGACGGTCTTTCCACCACTACCCACGCAGCCGATTGTTGTTTTCGTACTTTGATAATTTAACAATCACTTTGTTAAATTTCTTCACACGTACTATGATTTTATTTTACGTATTTCTTTTAAAAGTTCATGTGAGCGGCTGACGCATAATCCCCCCTCCACCATGTAGCTGACGATTCTTTTAAGCTCAGTATGAAGTTAACTATTTATGAAATATCTTTCAGTCAGCGTACTAAGACTTCAATTTATTTTTTTACTACTTCTGGATCCACCCACACCCACCGCTTCTTGAGCAGCTGACGGTTGGTTCAGTTATTGGTCATATAAGATCAACCATCGATGACAATATCAGCCGGCTTACTATGACTTTTTTATTTGCAACGCTACCTCCCGGACTATAACTTTTGGAAGTGGTAACGAGAATCAATTCTTTTTTTTGTATATTTTGACGTTCAAAAGTGCCTTAAAGGTGCCTATTTGAAATAAATGATTTGACTTTGCTGATCGAAGGACTTTGATAAAAAAAAAAACCCAAACTACCTACTTAAAGGGGATGCGCTCAGATGGTCCGCGAAATTCAAAAATACTTACGTTTTTTGCAATTTGCAGGCCACTGTCAGGTTGTATGTTGATTAAAATATGATTCGCGTCCGTAACAAATATGGCTTTACAGAATTATCATCATTAGAATCAGCAATACAACTCCTTAAGTTAGAATTAGCCTCAAATGTCATTCAATAGGGTAATATGAACTTAGAGAGATGTTGTAGGCAACTCATTCTGTAATTAGATTTAAGTTTTGAATAACGCGCGAAACGAAATGACAACCCCGCGCAACGCCACACACGCATGGTCTATGCTTGCCTTGTACGCATGCGCGGGGCCGCCTTTTGTGTTCGCGCGCTTGCCAGCCGACGCGCGATGTCGCCGCGTCATTCGAAACAGTGCGTTTTAAAACACCGTTGTGAGCGGGTGTGCGGAATTGCTCAGGCGTTCCCGCCAAAATCGGTTTAGTAGTTACGCTAGTTTTTGATAATATGTGAAGTGAACTGTAATTAATGAGCGAGTTTTGTGATTTATGAATAATATACTCTATACACCGGTAACTTTGTTTCTGTTTTGTTGAATTCCCGCCTAAATCGAACAGATGTATTGATGATTTTTATGATTATAATTTTATAAATAAATATTTGATACGGCCGCCAATCATAATTTAGAACATCAACATACAACCTGACACTGACCTGAAAATTGCAAAAAACGTAAGAAAAATTGAATTTTGCGGGCTACCTTGGCGCATCCTGGCTGGCTACATCTTTTCGTTCACTCCCATTACGAACCTAGCACGAACGCGCGGAATAAACGTAAGTTTGAACGATTTTAAATTGGAAATACTTGTTTTGTACATTAAACTTAATTTTAACACATTATGCATTTTGGGCGATTTTATAGTTTTGGTAAATAAAAAATTACAAAATACATGTTTATTAACAAGTCCGGAACAAAAAACAGTGCAGTAAATTAAAAAAAAAACCACCTGCATAAAAAGGCAATCAATGTAAAATCAACTAACAGAACCAAAACAAGATCAAAAATACAATAATACTAAATCGTAATATAAATTACGTTTGTTGATCAAACTGTTACGTGTACTTATAGCAGCAAGAGACTTACAGAGAATAGACCAAACGAAATTAAAAATAAAATTGAATAGATATGTGTGAACCAGAAAATGAACAATTTTGGACTTATCATGTATATACCAAACACCACAGATATGTGGTAACCAAAGTGGGACCAAGAGTAATGCCCTGAGGAATTTCAAAATTAACTGGTTGTCTCTCTGATTATAGAGGTGTACAATCGTCAGGCGAGCTTACTTCAGCATTAAATGATGAGTCACACATTTAATTACCCAGATATATTCCAAATACTTACTTCTTTTGGTAAATGTAAGAGATAAAATAAATCAAATAATTCTTTAATAAAATAAATATTTATATATTATTAAAATACACAACTATTTAACAAGTTTCATCAAAAATATTTAAGTCCAAATAATCAAGTGAATCATTATCTTTTACACAAGATACAAAATAATTTCCATCTGTTGTACTAGAATCATATTTATTACAAATGCAATAACACACACTTTTACCACAACCCCTACATTTACTGGAATGTTTAAGTGTTATTTCATCTGCAAATTCACAATCAATAAATTTATCTAGATTATACTTACACTCTAATCTATCATCTACTGAATTATTTAAATATTCATTTAAAAACTTATCAACAGTTTCAAATGTACATAAATGATTGAACACAATTTTTTCTTGTTTTGTCAACACTTTCTCTAGCATAAAAACTAAATGATGATGATAACACTGAAATGTTATTTTATCACTATCTTTATCTTTCATGTCCATCCACATTTTTACACAACTTAATGGAGTCCTTGTTACTCCACTGAACAATCCTGGATTTGTAAGAAGGCCACTGGCAGCCATCACACCACTACATTTCACTTGTTTGTGCAAATTATCTGCATCCTCCAGTGTCTTTATCCCACCATTTGCAATTATGGGTATTTGTACTGAATCTACTACATCATGTAAAGCAACAGCATTTACTTTGTCACCACTTTTCTGTGTTGGCGTTCTTCCATGAACTGTCAAAAAACTTACTCCACACTTTTCTAACTGCTGACACATTTCAATAGTCCGGTTTAATTCTTTCAATATCCTTACTTTGACAGACACACTAAAGTTATTCGGCAAACTGTTCCTAATACCTTTTACTAGGTCATGTATTATTTCAGGTTTTGATAAAAGTGCACAGCCATAACCATCCTTCATAGCCCATTTTTGTGGGCAACCACAGTTCAAATCCACACCATCTGCATATGCATATACCAGTTTGGAGGCATCTACAAAATCATCCCGATCATTAGCTGCAAACTGCACAATCAAAGGGGTATCATTGACTGTAGTTGCAAACTCACTGAAACGAGCCTTTGAATTTTGACAGAACGAATCTGCTAATATCATGGGCGTGAAGCATAAGTCTACCCCATAGCTGAAACAAATAGGTAGCATATAGAGATATTATCATATTGCGACCTGCCTTTTTTCATAACTTAACATGCATTTCTACTAGGATAACTTTAAAAATACTTGAATTGTCCATCACGTTACATACAAATAACTTACTTTTTCACAAGAGTTCTGAATTGCACTTTACTATATCTGACCATCGGAGCACAAACTTTAATATAGCTTTGATTGGACTCGGCCTCGCCAAACAAGGCCGTGATATTTGTTTTATTCTTCATTTTATAGGTATTTGTGCGTGTTTTAAATAGTCTCGTCAAGTGGTCACGAAAACTTAACCTAGAAAATATCAAAGTAAAAGAAATAGAACTAAAGATAAACATTAGATAAAACTTGACACTGACAGTGACAGTGACAATTGACATCTCTGACAAGAACATATTTCAATGTTCAAATTTAAGTACATACTAATACCATATCCCACATTCACTCACAATGGTCGTATACATTTTTAAAAGAAAATTATCTGAGACTGGGTGCTAAAATTTTCGAGCTCGCCATACTCAAACCTGTCTGTATAAGTAAACAACGACAAAGTATCTTCTATGTCTTTGTATCTATGATCAATAGAAAATCTTACCATTCCGAGGCGGGGTGCTAATATTTTCGAGCTCACTACGCTCGCTCTTGCATCCTGCTTTCTCCTAATTCTCAAACTTTTTCTGTATAACATACCAAAATATATCCTATTTCTGTAAGAATGGTTAAAAGACAACCTAATTTAAAAATTGTAACATACTTTTATGTCAATAAATATTATTATTATTATTATTTTAACCATCCAAGGCGGTGTGCTGTAATGTTCGAGCTCGATTCGCTCGGTCTTGCATCGTCTTCTCAAAATTTTCTGCATTAGAAATAGCTGGTGTTAGCTATGACATAACAGTGCAAACAGTGCACGTCTATGTAGCTCAAATTGGTTAGTTTGTTAGTTACTCTAGTTTTATGTCTGTTAAACACACTTTATTTTTGTTTCCTTGTCTCTAATATTCATATGTCAATGGCATACCTGTTAATTGCATGGTTACTGAAATGCCAATTTTAGTTGGTATTTCATTTGAATTGTAAGTGATTGTGCTGTTGGTGTGATTGTTCTAAATAAATAAATAATCTTTAAAAAGTTCAGTGAGCCTAATAGCATTTGATATTATCAATAAAACTCATACATTAGTGTATATTCAGCTCAATCATTTTAAAGTGTTTCTATAGACTAGGAAATGAAAGAGGCCTCGCAAAACTAATGTCGCCGACGTCCATGTTTGGTCTAGCGTCGCCACTGCCTAGGTTAAACGGTCTAAGGATCTAAGCATGGACGTCTGTGGTCACAAGTCATAGCTTTCACTGTTTCTATACAGACGCTGACACGAAACCAGCATAACTGTTCACAAAAGTACGATACGCTTTCGTGCCTTAACGAACGTCAATGTTATCGACGAAGTGCTTTATAGGGAGGTATAGGTACCAGACTCCTTTTTTTTTAAATTCCCGATTTTTTGTGTCTATGAGTATGGAGCTCGAATTTCAAACCACTGTGCGCCGTGCGGGTAGGCCGTCAAATCCACATACTGTACCGATTTTGGTGAGGTCAGGCCATTTATGTAAAAGCTCAGGCGAACTAGGAGGGTCGAACTGATCATAGAGGTGGCTTGAATTTATAATTACATGGTAACACCTTGCTAGCCGCACCGGTTGTCATTAATTGTCGACTGACTGACAAGTGACATTTGACAGTGACAAGTGACAACGGCCAGTTGGTTTGGTTGGTCGTTTGCCACACAGAGTACATGGTTCATGGTTTGCTTGCCAATCAAATCTTTTAGAGATTAGAGGTTGTGGCGGAAATCCTTCGCATTGTTTTTCAATAAAAATATTTTTTGAACAATATTCTTATCACACATGGCTTCCAATAACAAAGTGGATATCGGGTTCTTAGAGGAAAAGGATAGTTGGCTATTACACCCAAAGTTCTTTCCAAGCAAAGTAGGAGGGAAACCAGCATGGTTAGATCTAAAAGACTTACCAAACCCAAATGAACTACTTTGCAAAATATGCAACGACCCTTTAGTGTTCCTGTGTCAGGTATATTTTTTATTAAGATGTAACATTATTAGGGTCACCATAATTTTTGACACAGCAAAACAAAAAATATAAACATAGGTTATAATAAAATTATTCTTTGTTTTTTTAACATTTCAGATTTATGCACCATACGATGACTCCAACACAGCTTTCCACAGGACAATATTTTTATTTGTATGCAGAAACGGATCATGTTGTCAAATCAACAGTTCAGATAGTTTCATTGTGTTGCGCTGTCAGCTTCCAAGGAAGAATGATTTTTATTCTTTTGAACCATATGAAGAAATAGAAACTAAAGTATGGTTTGCAATAAACCTGTTTTACCACATCCGGACAACTTGTGCTCATTTTACCTGACAGACAATTTCATAAAAAGTCTTGCTATTCGGACAGTGGGAAACAAATTATTTTTCATTATGATGTACATTATTGAGTACCCATGTACCTTTATTTCCCGTTTTGTTGCAGGATTTTCCAATGGATGAATGGCCCAATTTATGTAATCTTTGTGGTTGTAAAGGACCTTCACATTGTTCAAAATGTAAGAAGACTTATTATTGCAGTCGTAAACATCAAATCCTAGACTGGCAAAAAGGTCACAAACAAATGTGTCCAGAATTACAGGTGTGACATCTTCAAATCTCAAATGTATCCATTATTATTCAGTAGTAAAAAAATAAATTGCAACTAGTGATAATATCACTATCAGTAACCTATATGTTGCAGACAGCTGACAGCAAACCTAACAATTTTATAGTCACAGAAGCAGGGAAATCTGTTCTATTTAAGGAATGGGAACTTATAGTAGATGAAGAAGATGAGGTAGTATTATTTATTCATTAAATTAATTAGTTAATTCATTTTACCTGTGGAAAATATATATATATATATTTCAAAATTACGATTTTTCAGGAGGATTCCAAAGATGTGGATGTTGGTGAAGAAATGGATAAGTTGAGAAAATTGATGGAAGAGAAAAAAGCTGGTACATTGAGCAATGTTAGTGAAGATGAATTGGAACAATATACTAAGACAATGCCTGAAGACAAAGTCTTTAATAAATTTAACAAAAGGGTAGCTAGGCATCCAGACCAAGTATTGAGGTATGATAGAGGAGGTCAACCACTATGGATTACTGGTAACTCTGCTATCAGTATTGTGAATGTGCCTAATTGCCAATACTGTGATGGGGAAAGGCAATTTGAATTCCAAGTAAGTTTTACATTTATTGGAAGAGCAGTATGTTAGTTGCAACTAGTGTTGCAAAACTTCGGAAGTATTCGGAATAATTCGGAAACATTCAAAAGAATACTTCGATTGGAAGGAATACTACTGCAGCAAAAAAGCAGCGTAAAATAAATATTTTAAGTATGAAGTAGGTAACCTACGTTTTATTACTTAAGAATTAAATTATTCCCAGTAGTTACGAATGTACTCGTGTGCTTATGTAGCTTGAGGAGACTCGCCGTTACGTTTAGCAGATATTTCGCCATGCCGCTACTTGAATTAACGCCATCTAGCGGGCGAGAGTAGACTATAAATGGAGAACATCCCTCGTTAATCGTTCGGCGACGCCAGCCCTCGCCTGCACGCAACAATAGCACACCCACCGACCCCCGCAGCCGTTGTTCATTCATAAATTCAACGAAGTATTAGCGTGCGTTCAGACATGCGGGAATCGTGCGTTTACGAATCGCGCGGTTTCAAACCGCAAAATTGTGATGCTATTCAGACACGCGCGGTTAGTATGCGATTTCGTGCGGGTTAGCGTCAGTTTCAAAATGGAGGTCGACGAAGAAGTGTGTTTACTGTGGTTGCTCCTTAAAAAAAAGAAAAGAAAAAGGCGGTATTGGGTGCATCCAATATTACGTGACCGACTAGTACATGGTCAGTTCGTAACATTATATCCCAAATTAAGAATGTATGATAACAAATTTTTTGACTATTTGAGAATGTCAATAAAATCTTTTGATGAACTAATTGAACTGATCAGGCAAGATATTTCATGCTCTGAAACGCATTTGAGGCCAAGCGTGTCACCGGAAGAGAAACTCGTAATAACTTTAAGGTAAGATTTATTTATTGTTCTTCAAAATCAGCATAAATATTTTCTATAACTGTAGAGGACTGAGAGCCAGAACTAAATTGCGATGGTGACGGTGACGGTGCCGGAACAGGAGGAGATGATCCAGATGTAGTAAAATATCCTTGCGGGCTTGTATACTGTTGTCCTTGCCAATACATAGGTGTGATCTGCTGAGTATTGTAGCGAAGAGGGGGTGGTAAGCTTTGTCCTTTTTGTATCACTTGAAGTAATTCAATTTTGGTTGCTAAACGCCTATTTTCTGGTACTTTTCTGAGTTCTTTATATAACGACAAACAAAAGAGTTTGTCGTCATCTTGCTTGGTAATACTATTTTCTTGAAGTTCATTCTGAAAATGTTTTCGTGACTCGATACTTTTTTCTATTAAAACCGCTATTTTTTCTTCTGGCACTTGTGTTTTCTTACGTTTAGGGGGACGTATTTCAGTGGCTTCGGTTGCATTGGCGTTTAGTTCACTTGTCTCCTCACTTTGCCTTTCATTCTGTTCTTCAATATTAGTTGTAGTGTCTTTATTACTTACACTATTCTGCAGGAAAGATAATCTTGAAAAATACATATATCGGGCTCCTTTACGAGCACCTGAACCAGAAGGAGTTGTTTTTTCTTTTTTGTATTCTTTATTGTAGCAATCTCGTATGTTTTTCCATTTTTTTTGGAGTTGTGTACCTAAAAATAATAACATTATTAATAATATTCTTGTTTCAGATATCTTGGTACGGGTTGTTCATTTGGAGAACTAAGCTACAATTACCGCCTAGGAAAATCGACGATTACTGGAATTGTCCGCGAAGTATGTAAATCATTGTGGAATAAGTTGGTAAACATAGTCATGCCCGAAGCGACTGAAGATATCTGGAAGACAATAGCACGAGACTTTGAGAGATATGCAAATTTTCCAAATGGCATTGGTGCTATAGACGGCAAGCATATCCGAGTTATAAAGCCTGTTGATTCGGGTTCTTTGTATCATAACTATAAACATTACTTTTCCATAGTGCTCTTAGCACTTTGCGACGCCAACTATTGCTTTACTTATGTTGATATTGGGGCTTATGGCAAAAGCAGTGATTCTGCTATATTTAAAAATTCGGTTTTTTATAAACGCCTGACAGAAAAATCATTAAACATACCAACACCTAAACCAATATCTAATGTAGACCTAACACCAATGCCTTATGTTATAGTTGGAGATGAAGCCTTCGGCTTAGCAGAAAATTTAATGCGCCCATATTCAGGCAAATGTTTACCATATGAAAAAAGGATTTTTAACTATAGGTTATCGAGAGCCCGACGTAATATTGAGTGCACTTTTGGTATTTTGGCGAACAAATGGCGCATCTTTCATAGGCCTATAAATGTAAACATAGATTTTGCCGAAGATATAATAAAAGCTTCTTGTGTTCTACATAACTATGTGCGGACTAGAGATGGTCTAAAATTTAAAGATACTTTATATAATGCACCCATGACTAATCTCAATACCTTGCATGCGGGAAGAGGGACACCGTCATCTTTGAATATCAGAGATAAATTCGCTCATTACTTTGTGAATGATGGGCGTGTTCCATGGCAAGACACAAAGATATAGCTGCAACTAACATACCGTACTTGTAATGTTTAGGTACATAACTAAATGTAAACAAACGAAATATGGTAATACCGTTGTGACCTTCATTTGAAAAATGCTCGAAATGTCTGCATAAAGCAGCCGAAGTTTGTTTATATTTATTTAAGTACCTAAAGTATACGGAGAGTATAATATACGCTTCATAACAATAATTATAACATAATTCTGTCAATTATTTTTTGGTGAATAAACCTACTTACTTAAAATATTCTTTTTTTCCACCGTGTCTTCGCAATTTCCAAATATCTCCACCAACTCTTGCCAAGCTCGGTTCTTGATAATTTTATTTGAGTAATCATCACACTGAATGTCCCATATTGCAGGTCTCTTCTCCACCTCATCAATAAATAGTTCAGTGTCGAAACGATCCATGGCGAACTCACGAACAGTGACGTGCTCACCGCGCGGTATCCGCAACGCAACTGAACGCGAAGTAAAGACTCCATAGTAATAGAAACGCGCGGGAGCAGCGCGATTCTATTTTCTGGCGGTTGGGTTGCGGTAACCGCGCGGCTTGATTAACCGCGCGGTTGTCTGAACGATTACTAACTAACTCATATAAATAAGACCCGCGCGATTTCCATGCGATTCTATAATCGCGCGGTTCCCGCCGTGTCTGAACGAGCGCTTAATCAAGCCGCGCGGTTACCGCAACCCAACCGCCAGAAAATAGAATCGCGCTGCTCCCGCGCGTTTCTATTACTATGGAGTCTTTACTTCGCGTTCAGTTGCGTTGCGGATACCGCGCGGTGAGCACGTCACTGTTCGTGAGTTCGCCATGGATCGTTTCGACACTGAACTATTTATTGATGAGGTGGAGAAGAGACCTGCAATATGGGACATTCAGTGTGATGATTACTCAAATAAAATTATCAAGAACCGAGCTTGGCAAGAGTTGGTGGAGATATTTGGAAATTGCGAAGACACGGTGGAAAAAAAGAATATTTTAAGTAAGTAGGTTTATTCACCAAAAAATAATTGACAGAATTATGTTATAATTATTGTTATGAAGCGTATATTATACTCTCCGTATACTTTAGGTACTTAAATAAATATAAACAAACTTCGGCTGCTTTATGCAGACATTTCGAGCATTTTTCAAATGAAGGTCACAACGGTATTACCATATTTCGTTTGTTTACATTTAGTTATGTACCTAAACATTACAAGTACGGTATGTTAGTTGCAGCTATATCTTTGTGTCTTGCCATGGAACACGCCCATCATTCACAAAGTAATGAGCGAATTTATCTCTGATATTCAAAGATGACGGTGTCCCTCTTCCCGCATGCAAGGTATTGAGATTAGTCATGGGTGCATTATATAAAGTATCTTTAAATTTTAGACCATCTCTAGTCCGCACATAGTTATGTAGAACACAAGAAGCTTTTATTATATCTTCGGCAAAATCTATGTTTACATTTATAGGCCTATGAAAGATGCGCCATTTGTTCGCCAAAATACCAAAAGTGCACTCAATATTACGTCGGGCTCTCGATAACCTATAGTTAAAAATCCTTTTTTCATATGGTAAACATTTGCCTGAATATGGGCGCATTAAATTTTCTGCTAAGCCGAAGGCTTCATCTCCAACTATAACATAAGGCATTGGTGTTAGGTCTACATTAGATATTGGTTTAGGTGTTGGTATGTTTAATGATTTTTCTGTCAGGCGTTTATAAAAAACCGAATTTTTAAATATAGCAGAATCACTGCTTTTGCCATAAGCCCCAATATCAACATAAGTAAAGCAATAGTTGGCGTCGCAAAGTGCTAAGAGCACTATGGAAAAGTAATGTTTATAGTTATGATACAAAGAACCCGAATCAACAGGCTTTATAACTCGGATATGCTTGCCGTCTATAGCACCAATGCCATTTGGAAAATTTGCATATCTCTCAAAGTCTCGTGCTATTGTCTTCCAGATATCTTCAGTCGCTTCGGGCATGACTATGTTTACCAACTTATTCCACAATGATTTACATACTTCGCGGACAATTCCAGTAATCGTCGATTTTCCTAGGCGGTAATTGTAGCTTAGTTCTCCAAATGAACAACCCGTACCAAGATATCTGAAACAAGAATATTATTAATAATGTTATTATTTTTAGGTACACAACTCCAAAAAAAATGGAAAAACATACGAGATTGCTACAATAAAGAATACAAAAAAGAAAAAACAACTCCTTCTGGTTCAGGTGCTCGTAAAGGAGCCCGATATATGTATTTTTCAAGATTATCTTTCCTGCAGAATAGTGTAAGTAATAAAGACACTACAACTAATATTGAAGAACAGAATGAAAGGCAAAGTGAGGAGACAAGTGAACTAAACGCCAATGCAACCGAAGCCACTGAAATACGTCCCCCTAAACGTAAGAAAACACAAGTGCCAGAAGAAAAAATAGCGGTTTTAATAGAAAAAAGTATCGAGTCACGAAAACATTTTCAGAATGAACTTCAAGAAAATAGTATTACCAAGCAAGATGACGACAAACTCTTTTGTTTGTCGTTATATAAAGAACTCAGAAAAGTACCAGAAAATAGGCGTTTAGCAACCAAAATTGAATTACTTCAAGTGATACAAAAAGGACAAAGCTTACCACCCCCTCTTCGCTACAATACTCAGCAGATCACACCTACGTATTGGCAAGGACAACAGTATACAAGCCCGCAAGGATATTTTACTACATCTGGATCATCTCCTCCTGTTCCGGCACCGTCACCGTCACCATCGCAATTTAGTTCTGGCTCTCAGTCCTCTACAGTTATAGAAAATATTTATGCTGATTTTGAAGAACAATAAATAAATCTTACCTTAAAGTTATTACGAGTTTCTCTTCCGGTGACACGCTTGGCCTCAAATGCGTTTCAGAGCATGAAATATCTTGCCTGATCAGTTCAATTAGTTCATCAAAAGATTTTATTGACATTCTCAAATAGTCAAAAAATTTGTTATCATACATTCTTAATTTGGGATATAATGTTACGAACTGACCATGTACTAGTCGGTCACGTAATATTGGATGCACCCAATACCGCCTTTTTCTTTTCTTTTTTTTAAGGAGCAACCACAGTAAACACACTTCTTCGTCGACCTCCATTTTGAAACTGACGCTAACCCGCACGAAATCGCATACTAACCGCGCGTGTCTGAATAGCATCACAATTTTGCGGTTTGAAACCGCGCGATTCGTAAACGCACGATTCCCGCATGTCTGAACGCACGCTAACCGCGCGGTTATGTCTGAACGATTACTAACTAACTCATATAAATAAGACCCGCGCGATTTCCATGCGATTCTATAATCGCGCGGTTCCCGCCGTGTCTGAACGAGCGCTTATTCGATTCCTACGTACCTACAATGCGGGAATATTTCCCTGTAAGTAGTTATCTACTTGTGACTACTCATTATTTTATTTTTACTATGATTGAGTTTAGAATGGGCCGATTTTGTCCGGATGTTATTTACAAGTTTAGTTTACTTAGTAAAAATGTTTTTGCTTTACGATTTAATGGAAAAAACGTAAATAATTAGTTAAGTAAGATAAAAGTAAGTACGTTTATGTTGTACGTAGTTTACGTAACTAGGGCCTAGATACGTAAGTACTTTAAATGTTTTGGTAAAACAAATACATAGTCGTAAAAAATATATTTGTAGAATAGTGTTCAACCGAAATTAATCAATAGAGACATTTGAAATAATATACAATACTTAATAATTAGATTATCCTTTCTGTTAGGTACCTCCCTATTATAACATAAATTACTATCTTAAAAACTTATTTTAGTATCTAACTATGTATTTACCTCTCTATCACTTTCACACCTAATAGACCGCATACAAAAACTTATTACGTAAGTACATTTATCTATATATATATATATAAGTAGATGAAAGAAATATTCGGAAGTTTTCAAATCGTATTATACTCATTTTTATGAATGAACCCGTAGTAATATATACTCACTGGCATTAACGCCGTCTAGCGGGTAAAAGTAAAAGCTGTAACTGTACAACTTCCGTCGGTAGTGCTCGCCTGCGTGCGCTTTCTGCTGCTGCGGTGACCAAGGTTAGGAAGGAAGGAAGGAAGGAAGATTCGTGAGTATAAATACGCAATCACTAACGCGGAACATATGTAATTTGCAATGGTAATTGCGCGGCCATCTCGCGGACAATAGTCGAACTCTACCAGGTGATCCAATAAGTAGCCTACGTACCCGATGTCGGTCAGCGTGATTATATTATGGCAACTGTGGCATACCACCTCGTGAATCAGCGGTTCATTCTAACTATTCTAATATGTACTTAGCTAAATATTTTCCTTGTAATTCTTCTTGGGGAATAATTCCGAATACTACTCAATACTTCCGAATGTTTCGCGAATAATACGACGGGAATACTTCGGAATAATTCGCTCCGGCAACGCTAGTTGCAACCACTCTGTTATTGGCGGCCAAAATTAACAAAGGTCATGGTTTTAAAGTTCAAAACATTTCAGTTCTGTTTTCTTCCTTTAGATTTGTTGTATGTGTAGTATTTTGTATAATGTGTTAACTAACTTGCAAGTTCTGTTTTAGATAATGCCACAACTTCTCAACTTCATTGGTGTTGGTATAGAGCTCAATAGCATTGACTGGGGAGTACTTGTCATGTACACTTGTAAATCAAGTTGTAATCAAGGACCAGCATATAAAGAGGAAGTCATTATAAAACAAGATTTGTCAAGTTAAATATTAATAATTACTATTAAATAAAGTTACAAGTTATAAATTATTATTTTCCCTTCACTGGCGCCTTCCCATAGTCTTCTGATAAGTAGGTCATTAGGTCATTTAGTCCTGAGAACTCTGTTCTTGATGTAGGTGGGTTATTCTTTGGTAAAACAGGTAACATGTTACCCATTTTTATTCTAAACTCCTTTAGCTACAAATAGAAATAAATAATGAATTAATGAGTAGAGTAAGTATGTAGATAGTTATAGATTTGTTAAATGAATAATTTATGGTCACTTACATTTTTTGCACCAGATAGTTTCCATATCCCATAACATATACATGTAGTGCCTGTTATAGCGAATACAGTGCCCCAACCAAGAGCCCTTAACGCAAGAATAGCACCGGCATCTGCTAACTCAGGACTGCCATGTAAGCCTTGAGTAAATAAAAAGATAATAGAAAAACAACAAAATCAATATGTTGACTGGAAGTAAAGCAGAAAAGGTGAACCATTATTACCCTTGTTAAAGTATTTAGGATCTGTTTTCTTGGCAGTAGATACTGTTGCACCAAAGCCTACGAAAGCAGAAATCCCAGCAACTGTTGCCAAAAATGCGCCAGCTGTAATTGAAATGATAATAAATGAACATCATGATTTTGATCTAAGCTCTTTTTAACCGACTTCAAAAAAGGAGGTTTCTCAATTCGACCGTTTTATAAGTCTGTTAAAAGTTAATCTATGATCACTTTATAGAATACAAAATGATAATATGTTTTAAATTAGACTCGATTTCCATCTGCTTCTGTAAGTAAAAGCTTAATTTTACTGAAGCAGTTGGTGAGAAGCATGAAGGTACTGACTAAAGGTTATACTTTAGTATTCTAAAACTGTTACGTAAGTTCGCGCAAATTGTTGAATTCTACTTAACTTTTATTCGGTGGAGGCGTTCTTCTTTTTCCACGGTATCCATTGTTTTACTTTTTATTTATATTTTCTTTTCACCGCGTAAGTTCCCATCTGTCATGGCTAGAATATAAATAAATATTACAAAAATTGTCATTTGGCAACAATGTCAAATGTTAAATGTCAACCACCATGGAATTAGTATGTACTTTAAAACAACCACAGACTTCAAAATGTCAACACATGTTATGGCGGGCGTAAACGTATGGAAAGCTTATCTGAATTTAGCAAATGAATGATTGGGATATTAAGAACCAACTTCGCTCCAACCAACCAACGCTTGTCAATCGCAAGCACCCAGATTTATAAGAATTATTCAGTACCGAAAAAAAACAGCTAGGTGCGCGACGTGTATAGGAAATAGAATGTAATTCTGAACGTTCTGCATAGCCATTCACAAAGGTACGATTCAATACCGTATCGACAATGGCACTTGTTCGATAACCTGATAAATAGTAGAGTAGGTAGTATATTCTTTGGAACCGAAGGACTGGCAAAACGCTATTCACAGATCCGTGTGAAAAGGTTTTTTTTTTAACCGGTTGTAGGTGTTAAAGAGGTTGTATGCTGGATACATTCTAGTCTATTGTAACATTGGTTGCTAGGTAACTTTGTTATTTGAAACAGCATGTACTTATGTCACTCTGTAAAAATTGAAAATAAAAGTCAATTATCTATTTGCGAGTTTTACTAAACTGGCTCTGTTTACAAGATATTTTCAACAGGTTATGGGCCCAGCCCGTGCCTCGTTAATACTAAATTTGTAGGGCAGTTATATATAGTAAATTCGACTAGGTTTAGAGATGGAAAGTTCGACGAGTGCGATCAAAAAGCTCACAGGGCGAAATAATTATGGCAGTTGGGCTTTCAGCATCGAAATGCTACTAATAGATGCGGGGCTCTGGGACTGTGTGAGCGAAAATTTCGTTACTACCAAACCTGAAGACCAGAAACGCGACGAAAGGGCAAGGGCAAAGATTTGCCTGTCAATTGCAGAACAGTGCATCACCATTGTCAAGAATGCTAAAACCTCATGGCAAGCATGGAATGCGCTCAAAAAGGCCTATGCTGACTGTGGTCTAATTAGAAGATTAGGTCTGCTGCGGAAGCTATTTTCATTGAAACTGGATAATTTCCTAATTAAGGATGCCTACGTCAATGAAGTGCAAGCTACGCATCAAGCCCTGGAGGCAATCCAAGCTGCACTGAATGATGAATTCATCGCGGTTATTCTCTTGGCTGGTTTGACGGATTCTTACGACCCTTTGGTGATGGCCATGGAACATTCTGGCAAGGAATTATCATCGGAGAACGTGATAGCGGCTCTTCTGTGTGAAAGTCATCGACAGCAAGTGAATGATGATAAGGATGATACGGTGTTAGCTAATGTTGCAGGTGGTAGTGGCAGCGGTAGCGCTCGTAAGAAAATAGTTTGCCATTTTTGTAAAAAGAAGGGTCACTTTAAATGGCAATGTAAGCTCTTCAAAGCCAAACAAGGTAAGACTGAGAGCAATTTAGCGGCTGTAGGCAGGATTAATGATGATGATTCTACTGATTTTGTTACTTTACTTGCCGCTAGTGGGGATAATTGCTGGGTGGTAGACAGTGGCTCAACATCACACATGACATCAAATAAGTCTATTTTAACGCTTAAAGCAAGCAGTTCGAAAGCTGTTACTTGCGCGAATAATGACAAAATAGTATCGACCTCGCAAGGTACCCCCGGACCGACCGACCGGAGGACACGGTGGAGCATACGGTGGAGGTCTGCCCGGCTTGGGCGGAGCACCGCCGTGTCCTCGTGGCGGCGATCGGCGGCGGCGATCTCTCGCGTCCGGCCCTGGTTCAGGCCATAGTACGGAGCGAGAGAGAATGGGAAGCAGTCGCCTCCTTCTGCGAAGCAGTAATGCTCGCGAAGGAGGAGGCGGAGCGCGTGAGGGAGAGGCAATCATTGCGCCCTCACGCCCCTAGTCGCCGCAGGAGGAGACACCCTGGGCGTCGGGAGTCCATAGCCGACTCCCGGCCACCGTAGGCGCGGCCCTGCGGACGGCGAGCAATGGGCAGCTCGCCGTCCGGTAAGGACCAGGCCCGGGTCGACGGCGCGTTGTGTTCCACGCGCGCCTCAAAGAGTTGTCAGCATAATTGACGGGGTCCGACAGGGCCGACGCCTGCCGGGGTCGCGGATTGTTCGAAAGAGTTACCGTGGCCCTGGCGCACAGGCAACTGAAGGAACACGGGTGGGTTTTAGTCAGTAAGAGTCTGACACGCCCTTCCGCTCCGCCCAGAGCGGGAGAGGTCATTTGATGATTTCCCACCCAAAAAAAAAAAAAAAGGTACTGTGAAGTTTGATGTACGTCACTAGGGACGTCCATTAGGACTGACAATGAATAATGTGTTGTTGATTCCAGAACTAGTCACCAACTTGATGTCTGTTGGCAAGTGCACTGATAATGGCAAGGTTGTAGTGTTTGACAAAAATCGTTGCAGAGTTTTCGATGGCAATGTATCTGTGGATGGGAACGTACTGTTTACAGCGCCACGCAAGCAAAACGGACTCTATGTTTTAGGTTCGGGGAGTAACAAGGCGACGGTTCTCTTAAGAGAAAGTCAGGATGACTTTAAGTTGTGGCATGGGAGATTGGGCCACTTATCCCAATCTGAAATGTGCAAACTTAAGGACATCGTCAAGGGCCTTAATTATAGCCTTGGGAACTGCAAGAACCCCTGCGTACCATGCAGTCAAGGCAAGCAATGCGTGAAGAAGTTTCCAAAAAAGAAATTCAATAGAGCTTCACAGATTTTGGAGCTGGTCCATAGTGACGTTGCGGGTCCCATTGAGGTGGAGTCATGGGGCGGCAAAAGATAAATACTGCTATTCGTTGACGACTATAGCAGGAAAGTTTATGGTTATTTGCTGAAATGCAAATCAGAAGTTTTCGGGAAGTTTCGTGAGTTTCAGGCATTAGTTGAAAACCAAACGGGCCAAAAGATTAAAAAGATAAGGAGCGACAATGGTGGTGAGTACACCAGTAAGGAATTCCAGGATCACCTGAAAAATCGTGGAATTCAATATCAGACAACTGTAGCGCACACTCCACAGCAAAATGGAGTTGCGGAGAGAACCACCCGGACAATCGTCGAAAAGGCGAGATGCATGCTAGCAGAAAGCAATCTCAATAAGAGATATTGGGGTGAAGCAATTCTAACGGCAATTTATCTGAAAAATCGCTCGCCCACTATGGCTATTTCGCAACAGGTCCCTGAACAGGTGTGGACCGGAAAGGCGGTGGACCTTTCACACTTAAAAGTGTTTGGTTCCAAGGCACAGGTTCTTATTAAGGATGGAAGCCTCAAAAAGTTTGATCCCAAGACACGAGAACTTATATTTCTTGGCTATAGTGAGGATCAAAAGGGGTTTAAGTTTGCTGATGTTAAGAATAATCCAAGGCGGATTATTGTTGCTCGGGATGCCGTGTTTGATGAGAGGTTGCCAAATCAGTCTAAGGACAATATGGATTTTCTCGGACCTCCAAACAAATCGCCAACTAAGATGCCGGTGGTGGATGTTCCTGAAGAATTTTTCGTAGTCCCCATTACAGGAGCGACTACCGGGGCTATGGAAACTGAGGAGGAAGTTCCAAGCCAGAGCGTACGAGCTCCAGCAACCAGGTCCACCACACCCGAAATTGTTGTAGTCGAATCTGAGGAATTCCATGATTCAATGGATTCCATCTCGGATTCTGAAAGAAACTAAGAACGAGAAGCTGAACCAGCTATAGAGGGGCGTCAATACCCTCAAAGGACCAGAGTTCTAAATAGACAGGAAGATTTTGAATATAATTTTCTCAGCGTGCACGATCCTTGGTCGGTACAGGATGCAATTGACCGCGGCGATAAGGACCTGTGGTTGGATGCGATGAAGCAAGAGTATGACTCGCTCATCGAGAACGGAACCTGGGAGCTGGTGGATCGCCCAAGAGGAGCGAACGTGGTCAAATGCAAGTGGCTATTTAAGCTGAAGATTAGCGCTGATGAGACAGTGCAGCGCCACAAAGCAAGACTGGTGGCTAAAGGGTATTCCCAGAAGTGGGGGGAGGACTACTCCGAAACCCTTGCACCAGTGGTAAACTGTCGTCGGTCTGACTACTGCTGGCGCTATCGGCAGAAATTGGATTGACAGTGCATCATATGGATATCACGACTGCTTTCCTTAATGGTGAGCTTACTGAAGACCTGTATATGGAACAGCCAGAGGCATTCATCACGAGGGGGAAAGAAGAAAAGGTTTGCAAGCTGAAGAAGGCCATATATGGTCTGAAGCAGGCAGCACGATGTTGGAACGTGAAGGTTCACGCTCACATAATTAAGATCGGGTTTACGAGGTCAAAATATGACCCATGCGTATACCTGAAGAAGGTAAAAAGCAAATTTCTCGCAATTGCCTTGTACGTAGACGATTTCTACATTTTTGGGCATGACATTGACGAGATTCAGGCTGTGAAAGCGAAGATTGGGGACGCCTTCAAAACTAAAGACTTGGGATTGGCAAAGGACTGCCTGGGCATGGAGCTCACGCAAAGGAAGGGAGAAGTGGAGCTCAACCAAAGAAACTTCATAAAGAAGGTCCTCCGAAAGTATAAAATGGAAGATTGCAAAGTTGTCGCGACTCCCACAGAGACTAATCTCAGATTGGAGAAAGGCGATCCAACTCGAGATATGAGCTACCAGGAGATTGTGGGTTCACTCATGTATCTGTCCTGTGGCACACGACCTGACATCACATTCATAGTGAGCTACTTGAGTCAGTTTAATTCTTGTTGGAACTCGACTCACATGGCTGCACTCAAGAGAGTGCTGAGGTACCTAAAGGGTACAGTAGATCACAAATTGGTCTACAAGAAGACTGGCAATCCTCTGGTTGCATATGCCGATGCGGACTGGAATGCCAACGCTGATGGACATTCGTTCACAGGGTATATGCTTGTCCTTGGCGGTGCTGCGGTTTCCTGGCAGACCCGCAAGCAACGTTGCGTCGCACTCAGTACGGCTGAAGCAGAGTATGTCGCTATCTGTGAAGCAGCGAAAGAGGTAGTTTGTGCCAAAGGTCTCTACCATGAACTGACAGGTCAGAATAATACGATTGATCTGTTCAGCGACAGCCAAAGCGCTTTAAAATTAGTGTACGTGCCAACAGTCGGTAGGAGGTCTAAGCACATAAATATTAGATACCATTATGTGAGGGAATTGGCCGAGGCAAATGAAATTTGTATCAAATACTGTAAGACTGATGAGATGCCCACCGATATCTTCACAAAAGGACTTACTAGAGTTAAACAGGACTACTTTAAAAAATGTATAGGCATACAGTAGGGGTGTTAAAGAGGTTGTATGCTGGATACATTCTAGTCTATTGTAACATTGGTTGCTAGGTAACTATGTTGTTTGAAAAAGCATGTATGTCACTCTGTAAAAATTGAAATAAAAGTCAACTATCTATTTGCGAGTTTTACTAAACTGGCTCTGTTTACAAGATATTTTCAACAGTAGGTGTGTTTAGGGGGAACGCTACAAAATGGCAGGTAGTAAAAAGATAATTATGGTAGAAAGTGGTACAGTCGCCAGCACATCAAGTTACCACAAATTGTCAGATTTTCTCATTCGATTTTGAAGTTAACTATCAACATTTTAAGGTTTAAAATCGTTTAGAGAAATTTGACAGTTTCGTTTAGCTTGACCTGCTGGCGACTGAACATAAATGATTTTTTATCAACTATTACTATATATAGACATCGAGTACTATTAACGAAAAAAAAAGTTGTCTGTAAAGTTGGTTTACGGACGATAATTTTACGTGATAACGTCATAAGGAATGGAAGAGAGATAGATGCGTCACAAGCCGAATCCTTAGGCCGATCGTACCTCTCTATCGCTTGAGCCGCGCTCTCGCTTGCACGCTCGGCTCAGGCGGAAGGTGACAATGAGATGTCCGTGACTACCGCAGGACCACCAACGCCAATTGCTTCCATATTTGGTGAATAATTAGTACTCAAACAACAAAATTTGCACCTTAGTAGTTTTCGAGAAAATCGTCTTTAAAGGTGGTCCTGTGGTAGTCACGCTCCCTTCAGCAGGACCACCACGAGCGCCGAAACAGGAGGCATGCTACAGCTATTCTAAGTATACAAATAATTAGTACCCATAAATGTGATTCATATCGTAAAAAAAAACAGAACTGAAACATTTGTATTTACCGAGAAATCAACGATGATAACTTTCGCGTGCTATTTCAGCAGGACCATGACTTTCAATGTTGATTCCAGGTTTCAGGAGCTTGTCGCTTTCCTCAAACCTACATAGAAAATGAGTACTCCAGTCGTTTACGAGATATTCCATGCCATTGGTGGGTAGCGGTAGTCACGGTGTTAAATTTTCATTTCAAGATTTCCCTATTAGAAACTCTGTGTTTTCTTCCTAATTTTATACAAAAATTAGTACTCTAAAGAAGTTATAGTGACCAAAAATTCAGTTTCCTAAGTGGTGTATTTTAAGAGAAATTAGCTTTCATTACTTTTCCCTAATAAGTCTCCGCGTATAACCCGACCAAATTAAGTTGTCAATGGTATTGAGTTGTTTAGGAGATGTACACTCGTGCACATAAATGTATGGATGTATGGATTTTTATACCAACTGTGTACCTTTATAGGTACATATTAAGAAAAAAATAAAACCTATCGCTACCCATGGCCTGTGATACCTTTCTTAATGACGTGGGTAGATAGAGTAATCAAATAATTGTTTTTCTGTAATGTAAGTACCGTCATTAACAAAGGTATCACAGGCCATGGATAACGATAGGTTTTATTTTTTTCTTAATATATACCTATTAAGGTACACAGTTGGTATAAAAATATAGATATTGAACTATTGTTAATACTATTCCGACATCCATAAATTTATGTGCACGAATGTACATCTTCTAAACAGCTCAATGCCATTGACGACTTAATTTGGTCGGGTTATACGCGGAGATTTAGTATGGAAAAGAAATGAAAGCTAATTTCTCTTAAAATACACCACTTAGGAATCTTAAATTTTGGTCACTATAACTTCTTTAGAGTACTAATTTTTGTATAAAATTGGGAAGATGACACAGTTTTTAATAGGGAAATCTTGAAATGAAAATTTACACCGTGGCTACCGCCACCCCACCAATGGCATGGTATATCTCGTAAACTACTATACTCGAAAGGTTTAGGTAGTTAAATAAAGGTAAACAAATCGTAAAAAGGGTTTTTTATAGTTGACACTTTCTTGTTTAAAAATACGTTACAACAAAATTGAAGTTATTTGCGATTTAAACGATAGTTTCCTCTTTTATTAATGTATGTTAAACTTTATCATTTATTCGTAAACTATACTCTTCGTACATGTAATTGCTTGAGCACATTTTTTTTGTTAGATTTATAAAATAGTATAATATTTTGTAATCTGTCTATGTAAAGAGCCCAAAAAAGACAAGTTCCCAATCCTTTTACAAAATACAACGAATTAGGTAACGTTGCTAAATTGAAGAGTACACCTGTGACGTAATATGGCAACTCAAGTAGCATGTATTACGTTTAGTTGGTTAACCAGATGCCTCTTAAGTTGTGGATGAATTAGAAAAAAAATTATATGGTGTCACTATACGAGTATTGCGGCTGCCACCATACCACTGTGAGCGCAATTCAATTGAGTTAATATGGGCTCAAGTTAAAGGGTTTGTAGCCGAGAAAAATAAAACTTTTAAAATGTCTGACCTAAACATTCTTTTGTCAGAGGCTTTAGCTTATGTGACTGCTGAGAATTGGAAAAGTTGCGAAGGTCATGTAATAAAAGAAGAACAGAAAATGTTTAAATTAGACAAAATAATTGATGATACCACTGAACGCTTTATTATTAATGTGACAGATAAGTCCTCAAATTGAGATTCAGAATAGAGCCTATTATTATGGGACTCAAAATAATATGATTTTAACATTTGAAATAAACGGTTTAACATCTATGAGTCACGTGGTTTTTTTGTTTACCTTTATTTAACTACCTAAACCTTTCGAGTATAGAGTACTAATTTTGAATTTTGGGTACTAATTTTATCTTGCAGGGTACTAATTTTCTATGTAGGTTTGAGGGAAGCGACACGCTCCTGAAACCTGGAATCAACATTCAAAGTCGTGGTCCTGCTGTAATAGCCCGCGAAAGTTATCATCGTTGATTTCTCGGTAAATACAAATGTTTCAGTTCTTTTTTTTTACGAAATGAATCACATTTATGGGTACTAATTATTTGTATACTTAAAATAGCTGTAGCATGCTCCCTGTTTCGGCGCCGGTGGTGGTCCGGTGAAGGGAGCGTGACTACCGCAGGACCACCTTCAAATATGATTTTCTCGAAAACTACTAAGGTACCAATTTTGTTGTTCGAGTACTAATTAGTACCAATTGAGTACTAATTATTTACGAAATATGGAGGCGATTGGCGTTGGTGGTCCTGTGGTAGTCACGGACATTAATCCTTTTATACTTACGTTATTAGCATCATATTGTTACTGCAGTAAATTAGGTTTTTAATACTTAGGTACTGCTTGCAGCATCGGTAAATTAGTAGGAAAGAAATAAATAAGAAATATCTATCGCTCTTTAATGATATTCATATAACAACACAGAAGGTAGGTACTTACAATACAGAAAAACAATTATTTGATTACCCTTCCTACCACGTCATTAACAAAGGAATCACAGGCCATGGGTAACGATAGGTTATATTTTTTTTCTTAATATGTACCTATATAGGTACACAGTTGGTATAAAAATTATAGATATTGAACTGTTGTTAATACTATTCCGACATCCATAAATGTATGTGCACGAGTGTACATCTCATAAACAGCTCAATACCATTGACAACTTAATTTGGTCGGGTTATACGCGGAGATTTAGTATGGAAAAGTAATGAAAGCTAATTTCTCTTAAAATATATCACTTAGGATTCTGAATTTTTGGTCACTATAACTTCTTTAGGAGCACTAATTTTTGTATAAATTTGGGAAGAAATGACAGAGTTTTTAATAGAGAAATCTTGAAATGAAAATTTAACACCGTGACTACCGCCGCACGGTGGATCGAAAATCGGCTGTAGAAGACATAGGATCTCGATTTCTTAAATGTTATTTTTTTTGCTGGAAATGACTTCTGCTGATCATTACTGTTCTATAAAATGTCATATGAAGTAAATGTGTGCACAAATGGAAGAGTTATAATTTTTATAAGAAAAAAATGTATGGAGCTACTATGAAAAATCGAATTATCTCCTAAACGGCATGTTTAACCGTAATATCCTTGGAGGTGGTCATAGTGCTAATTATTTATAATTTTTTGGTTGCGGATTTGACGAAAAATTTCATGCCGTTTTTTTTAAAAAATCGTCAAAATATTTTCATTTGTTTTTTCATATGAAACGATTCCTTTTAGTGTTTATGTTGAAGAACACGGACTTTTAACTACACGTAACATAAAATAGCATCACTCCTATATTTTCGAAGGAGTTGGCAGAGGTTTATAGTACACCCACACGTAGACAACTATGTTTGAGCTAGATATTTATCAACACATCATGAGTTTTAAAACTTTTCATACAACCAAATTACCAATTGTTTACTCTTCTAATGAGTCCGAAAAGAAGTGATTAAGTAACTACACTGATTAGGTCTTCTAATGAGTCTTTATAGGTGATTTAATGATTTTCAATATCTCACGACAATGCCAACTATGGATTACATTCAACTTTTCCTGTTAGGTAAGCTAATTTGTTAATTAGCAGTGCTATGAGTTCTAAGAATAGTTAGTGACAATTATAAATTTTCATTAGCTAATGAGAAGATAATTTAATGATATTTTGTCTTTTTTTTTATTTATTTTACTTTATTTTACAAATGCTTAGTATTAATTCCTTAAATTAAATTATTTTGTATATAATATAACTTTATATGTTACTTAAATAAGAGTTTGATAATCTTTTTTTGAGTAATTCCACTTTGCCCCACCAAGCCCGCCACCCTGGTGTGGCAAAGTGGACTGCCTAAAATTTTGCAGTGGAATATGCCCCACTATTCTGATTTGATGGGGCGGATAACACTAGCATAAACACTTTGTGGATTCTGCCCCACTAGGGTTGGCACCTCAGGATTTGTGTATGAAGGTTAACATGTATCAACCAACCAAACCTCGGGGTGCCCCTGACGTCGTCCGGCGTGGGTTAGGGTTAATAAGCAGGTCGACGGAGCCCCGCTCCGCGGGGCTCCTATTTCTGTCTAAAGGGTTTAAAGGAACCTAACCAACCGAACCTCGGGGTGCCCCTGATGTCGAACGTCTATGGTTAGATTTGGTGAGCATTTATCCATTTTGGTAGGCAATAAGAATATAAATACAACACGTACAATTATTCTGATGAGTGTATAATTATTTTGGAACTTAAGGCGTTGTTCTTTAGGTACCTCGGTATAGAGAGGGTTTATTTTATTTGAAGTTAACATATTTTACTTTGGTACTTAGTCTTAGAGTGATATTTTCTAGAACTGAATGTGGTACGTACTTGTAATAAGGAGTGTTCATATCTTGTATGAGTTTATATTTGAGTGCTAGTTTTTGATGGATGACTTTTGCTACCTGATTGTGTCTATTTGTATAGTCTGTTTTAATATTATTATTATTATTACTTTGCCTTTAATTATAAGACTATTTGTTCCTGTATATTTAACGTAGTAACACTTCATTGAGTTCAAATACTTTATTTTTATTTTTGCACCATTCATCATGATCATCATCAGCCTATATTTGTCCACTACTGGACGTAAGCCTCTCCTAGTGAACGCCATTGAGCCCGATCCTTGGCTCTCGTCATCCAGTCTCTGCCAGCCGCATTTCGCAACTCGTCAGTCCACCTGGACTGGTTTGGTTGGGTTGTTGTTTGTTTGTTATTTTTTTTACAAACAAATGTAAAAATACATGTTAACCTTCATACACAAATCCTGAGGTGCCAACCCTAGTGGGGCAGAATCCACAAAGTGTTTATGCTAGTGTTATCCGCCCCATCAAATCAGAATAGTGGGGCATATTCCACTGCAAAATTTTAGGCAGTCCACTTTGCCACACCAGGGTGGCGGGCTTGGTGGGGCAAAGTGGAATTACCCCTTTTTTTATTTAAATTAGTAAAAATGTGTCAAAAAACAGCAATTTTTTTATTTAATTTTTCTTGTTTTGTGTGTTCTTAATATTTGGGTTAATAACATATCGAACTTTTTAACTTGGACACTAAAAGGGATCGTTTTACATGTAAAAATAAATAAAAATATTTTGACGATTTTTTAAAAAAAAACGGCATTAAATTTTTCGTCAAATTGGCAACCAAAAAATCATAAATAATTAGCACTATGACCACCTCCAAGGATATTACGGTTAAACATGCCGTTTAGGAGATAATTCGATTTTTCATACTAGCTTCATACAAATTTTTCGTAAAAAAAATATATTTCCTTCGTTTTTGGGCAGAATTAACTCGGGTGTCATTTTTGTACATAGTAATGTTCAGCAGAAGTCATTTCCAGCAAAAAAAATAACATTTAAGAAATCGAGATCCTATGTCTTCTACAGCCGATTTTCGATGCACCGTGCGCCGCCCCACCAATGGCATGGTATATCTCGTCAACTACTGGAGTACTAATTGTGAATTTTGGGTACTTATTTTCTATGTAGGTTTGAGGAAAGCGACAAGCTCCTGAAACCTGGAATCAACATTCAAAGTCGTGGTCCTGCTGAAATAGCGTGCGAAAGTTATCATCGTTGATTTCACGGTAAATAGTTAGTTTCAGTTCTGTTTTTTTTACGAAATGAATCACATTTATGGGTACTAATTATTTGTATAGGTACTTAGAATAGCTGTAGCATGCTCCCTGTTTCGGCGCCAGTGGTGGTCCTGCTGAAGGGAGCGTGACTACCGCAGGACCACCTTCAAAGACGATTTTCTCGAAAACTACTAAGGTACCAATTTTGTTGTTAGAGTACTAATTAGTTACCGAATATGGAAGCGATTGGCGTTGGTGGTCCTGCGGTAGTCACGGACATCTAAAAAACTCGGTGATACTTTAAAAATGTGCGTAACAATTACAGAAGCTGGGCAACTACGTACCTATCTATAAGATTTAAATGACTATTTTCGACATTATTTTGCTGGGTTAACGCACACCGCGAAAGTTATCGTCGTGGATTTCTCGGTAAATTCAAATGTAGCAGTTCTTTTTTTTTTTTTTACGAAATGTGTCACATTTAAGGGTAGGTACTAATTATTTGTATACTTACAATAGCTGTAGCATGCCCGTTTCGGCGCTCGTGGTGGTCCTGTTGAAGGCAGCGTGACTACCGCAGGACCACGTTAAAAGACGATTTTCTCGAAAACTACTAAGGTACCAATTATGTCGTTCGAGTACGAATTATTTACCAAATATGGAAGCGATTCGCGTTGGTGGTTCTGCGGTAGTCACGGACATATTGTGATATTGTTGCCCAATTAGGATGCCGACTAGACTGACGCAGTTCCGTGGGGCCACAACGTGAATGTAATTTTTCAGCTGAGAAAAATGAACTGAAATTGACTAGAGCTTCTCGAAAGGTTTTGTGCCTTTGGGAGTAGGTATGGGTTGAGCAACAAGAGGAAATACTAATAAACATAGCAACATTTAATTCATTTCGTTTAATTTTTTCGTCTAACTTTATTTAAATAAAAAAATCACAAAACGAAAGATAGTCACATTTTAATATTCTTTCGGTTTTGTATTTTGTGGAAGCTAATATGATACACAAGTAAAATTTTAAATCTTTACAATTATCTTTATATTATAAAATAGGTACAGTATTAAATACATATTGTTAATAGTATTAATTACTAATATTTACAAGTCCATAAAACAACTATACACTTTATTAAATTATTAATAATTTAATAGACATGGTATATGGACAGGCAACAAGTTTCAACATTCATTCTTTTTAAATTTTTTACATGTGTCATTCAAATCATCGAGTTTGTTTACCCTTCTCGATTTCAGGAATGAATGATGGCTGTCACTTTCACCAATGGTTTGTCGAATACAGTTCATATTTGATACATTCTGATTATGTACACCATGCTTTTTATCACCCAAAGTTTTATTATTCTTATTAACTATTAAAGTATTTTGAATGTCTTTAACTAAGTCACTTGTATGTGTATGTAACTTAATAGGAATCAAGATTTGATTTTCGCTATCACCTTTCTTGATAAATTCTTGCTTTATTTGGACCATAGATCTATTTTCTGCATCACTTGAAAGTCTTATAGTTTTTCGCAAGTGAATAGTGTCGGAAGAGTCTGCATAGTTTCGCTTCACTACTATGTCACCTGTTGGCATTTGTTTTACTAATGTGAGAGTTGGTGCTTCGGACTCCTTTCCTTCGGATTTTTGTGATTTGCTTGAATTGCCTTTATCGCCGTCAGAACCTTCTTCTTGTTGGTCTTCAGTTTCAATTAATTTACCTAAAAATGTAGAACAGAATTTATGGAAGTTTCTATTCGCCACATCTTTTTTAGAGATAGTTTTGCCAAGCACCGAATGAGCTTGATGCAAGGTACACACCCATTATTTATACTTTCGTATGAACTTCAAGCAATCACTTTTCAAGTTATGCTTATGCATCTTATAATGGTGAGTCCAATGCATTACAAAGTTCAAAATTGTTTCTATTTTATAATTCTCATTCTTAATACATACCATTTAAAGTAGGGAATGTAATATCAGGCAAAGCCAAATGCGAATCAGGGTTATATTTGTGCATCAATATTTTTAATAAATTTGAGATCTCTTCACGTTTTCTAGTTACGACTATTTCATCGAACCAACAGGCTAGTTGTTTTATGGGCAATGAGTAGTCCAATATAGGATCCTGAAAACAAAATCAATATTTAGTTTGACAATCTTATCGATAGACTTTGTATGATTTGCAATATTTCTAGAGGGTGTAAAAATACCCTGAACGAGACCAAGTCACTTGTTCTTCCCGTTATTATTGTTTTTTTTTTTTTTTGTACTGGACCATACTTGGGTACCTTCTGGTTACAGAGATATTGAAGGTCAAAACTCCTATTTTTTTAACTTTCGTTTTTACGAAAAATAAGTTTGAAATGTTGACACTTAACTTTAAATACCCCCACGATCCCTTAAGCATTGCATGCACCCGTAAGCACAATGTTTTGCATGCGTTACATTGCGCGCTGCCGTAAACAGCGACTTTTGTGTTTTCCCAAGAATTATTTTTGTAAAACGTTACTAATGTTTGATGTACAGAATGCGTAGACGATGGCTATGTGATGGGTCGTTTTACACCCTGTGTAATTTTAGTTTTGATACTCACTTTAAAAAATTGTTCAACATATTGCAGCAAGTACAACCCACAATCTGTAAAATTGTTTTGTTGAGGTATTTTAGGACAACTTCCTTTGATGTTATCCTTATTGAAAATTTTATTTTGGGAGACCTGCAACACAAAGTAATTGTTAAATAGATGTAAACTAGATATTACCTGCTTGCATTACTTGTTCTACAATATACATACTTTAGCTTGATATTCACAAGTGAGGTAATCTCTTAATGTCGCTACAACTCTGGATCTAGATGCCCCAGCTAACGAATCAAATATAAGTATACATGGCCTGAAATGAAAAATATTCTTGAGCATATATTATTCATAATGGTCTTAATAACTAAATAATCCATGTTAGGTGTTAAAACACACCTAATAATAGAATCTTTTCCATGCTGATTTACGGATGTTTCCAATGCAGATCTGAGAATGAAAGAATATTAGACTATAACAGCTGCTTTATGATGCTATAAAAGTTGCATTAATCCAATTTATGGTAAACGCAGCTATACAGAATAATTATACCGGTCGGAAATTATAACTAAACTGCTTTCGACGATTGCTATAGATATATACATACTGTTTAATAGGTTCCGTTTTTTTATTTGGTTGAACTTCAACTTTCTTTTCAACAGGACTTTTTTCTGTTTCTTCTTCATCTGAATCACACTGCATGTCCAAATCGCTTTCCTGCAATAGATACTTGTGTCAAGAAACTGTATTTTATAAGTATGAATGAGAATAGCGAATGATTAAACTTAGGCTACCTCAGCTTCAGCCTCATCTCGTTCACTAAGATTGTCCGAGTCACAACTTAATGTAAGTTGATCTTGTTTATTTAATGGTGTGATAGTTGTGTTACCTATTTGCATTGACGATCTACGTTCTGAAATTGTAAGAAAGTTGTTTAAGATACAAGTATGATAAAAATTATGTATTAGTAAGTTAAAACATTGTTAAGTTGCATCTCACCTTTTCTTTTAATCTCCTGGGGGGTAACAAGTCTGTTATCTATCGTACTCCGGCAGCCGTCTAAGCTTGGGTAGCAGATAATTGCAACAAACCAGTGACAATTTTCATTAATAGGAACTACTATAAAATCTTTTTCAAAAATGTTGACATTCTTTGTCCACGTCTTGACCCTTGCATGTCGCTTTTGCGCGGGAGTCAAATTACTATCCCATTCATGAGGATTCGAACTTCTGTTCACTTTGCATGGTTTAGTAGTAAGCCTTTTGTAGAAAAATGTGCTAAAAATATGAGTCTTTTCTCTCTGACGAGGGGTTAAAACATCATGAACTAAATGTTTCAAATAAAAATCTATGATAACATCGTTTAGAAACTGATCTTGGGCTAGGCACATGTAGTCTTCAGTATTTATAGGTATACCACCTTTCCCAGGTGGATAAATTAAGATTTGCCTTATTTCTGCAGGATTAGAACTGTAAATATACAAAACAAATGTCATAATCTACCCCTTGAATTTAATACTAAAAAAATTAAATGTAATTAATAACTGGGTATTTGCCCATAGTGAGATAGGTAACCTGACCATATAATTATATTTAAATAGCTGGGCCACACACCTCTTAGTTCCAGATGCAATGGCGGCACTTGACAATCTTGTTGCCATTCTTGCAACATTATTGCTTTCTTTAGGACAGGTTCTCACTAATATATCATTGGCTTCCCGAGCATTCAATTCGTCCATTACTTTACCAAATAAAACTTTTAATGTCATTTTTGCTTCATCTGATATAGTTTCTGGTAGCAATGTTATCCTTTTGAAAGGGTCTATCTTTGACATTGGATTATAATAAGGACCTGTAAAAACCATTACAAAAATTCAAAAGTTACTTTAATAAAATAAAAAACAAGTATACAAAATATTTTTGTGAATTAAATTACCTGATTCCTCTGTCATATCCAATGCTTTCCTAATATAGCCACCACATTTGCTCATAGTGTATAAAAAAATTACAGGTAACCCTTTACCAAAATGTACCAGGATTCTCACAACTTCTTTGAGTTGTATTTGTAGAGCCACATCTCTTGATTCATTTTTAAGTGAGGGTGCAACAATTTTGATGCCTTTTGCTGATATGTAAACCTGAAAAGAAACATTACATTGAAATAAATTTCAAATATTAATTGGGAACAACAAACAACAATTCAAGCTTGTGATTTGAAAATTCAATTGGATTTCAAATTTTATTGCTCATTGACCACAGTCTGCACTGTCTCATTTATAATATGCAGCAATTTCCAGCAGCACAAGGATGCTTGAATTTTCGGTTCTGAGTTATAAGACTTCATCATCAGAGTCAGTAATTTTGAGGATTTTAAGAAATTAAGAAAAGTCCACATGTGAAAGGACAACATACAATATTAATGAATGAAAACATATCATTTGTTTTAGAGATCTAAAGGTCAATATTCTCATGTTTAAAAAACATTCAAATTCAAACTGCAATCTCATATCAATGTCAAAAACTGGTCAAAACATTTTTGGTGAATTGATTGTATTTCTATCCGACTCCGGCAAACTAAAAGAAAGGGTTACGTTTTTAGCAGTCTATGTATGTTTGTATTTTATGCCAGATTGAGACTGCAATTAGAATGCCTATGTTCTTAAAAATATAGGAATTACCTCTCTGTTGTTTGGATTAGGTAACAATTATTTGATTACCTACCAAATGTTGATAATATTTTATAATAATGCGATTTTTTTAATAATTTGAATTACTGGTTATTCAAAATAGTCAAATATTTTTGCATGCCATAAGGTCAGGACTATTTACTTAAATTATATTTTTTGCTAATAATGTAGGTACACATAGTACCTACATTAGCAAAAAATATTTCTATTAATATTAGTGTAAAACATGTATTGTTACAACTTATATAAAATATTGTACCTTTTCTTTTGGTGTGTATCTGTATGACCCGATTCTAATGGTTCGACAGTTGAGTGATGTAACTTGTGAAGAACTTTGACTGATTTCTTCTCTACTGCCATCTGTTGAAAGAATATGAATTTTAAAACTTAGACAATCAGGCCCCTTTATTTTTAATATTAACCTACAGATCCCTGAATGAGACACAATTACTGATCTATTGTTCATCCTCTAGAATCACTTTCTATTCTATTCTCAAAGAGAAAAAAGTCACTGAATTGTGAAATGGCCAAAATGAAGTAACAAATGACATTGTGTTGTTTATGTCATTTATATCTGTAATTTTTATGGTGTATAATAGGTTGGGGAAAAAGTTTCTTCGCATTTTTTAAGAAAATTCAAAACGTTTTTTAATATAGTTTATTTACATTTAACTAAAGTATGTAGGTACCATTTTGTTCGATAACTTTTTGCCATCTTGTAGGTAGGGACATGATCCCATTGCTATAGAAATTTTGGGACTTCTGATCAAAATAACGCGACAAGTGGTTTTGGTAGTCCTCTCGTGATGTTAACCTGACACTGCCTAAATAATTCTGAAGAGACCGAAACAGGTGGAAATCTGAAGGTACAAAGTCAGCACTATACGGCGGATGCATTAACACCTCCCAGCCAAACTCTCTTAATTTTTGCTGAGTGGCTAAAGATGTGTGAGGTCTAGCGTTATCATGATGAAAAACCACACCCCTTCTGTGGATTAATTCCGGCCGCTTTCTCTCAACTTCTTGCTTTCTCATCAGTTGTTCGCAGTAGAGTTCAGAATCGATGGTCCTGCCTGGTGGTAACAGCTCATAATGAATAATGCCCTTCCAATCCCACCACACACACAGCATCACCTTGTAGCGAGTTAACCCGGGTTTCACCACAGTCTGTGAAGCCTGACCGGCCTTTGACCACGACCTTTTTCGCACGTTCTTGTCGTACGTGATCCACTTTTCATCACCAGTTATCAGCTTCTTCAAAAATGGTTCGGTTTCATTACGTCGTAATAAAGAATCACAAATGAGTACACGGTTCATTAGGTTTCTTTCAGTGAGCTCGTGAGGTACCCAAATATCGAGCTTTTTTCAAATGTGCCAAAACTGTTTTGTGGTCAATTCCCAGTTCTTCAACTACGTCGTAACTACTGATATGCTACCTTGCTCCACTTTTTCAAAAATGGCATCCATTTTATCCGTAATAGGGCGACCAGAGCGACGTGCATCTTTGACATCAAAATTTCCGGATTGAAAACGCTGCAACCAAATTTGTGCTACTCTCACAGACACTGCACTAGGTCCATAAACATCGCAATTTTTTTTCGCGGCTTGCGTTGCATTTTTACCTTTTTTGTAGTAAAATTTTAAAATGTATCGAATTTCTTCATTAGATTCACTCATATTGACAGTACGAAAAACAAATGAAAATCACACATTTTCCTAATTTGAATTTGGAATTATGTTCTTTAAAATTTAAACTTTCAATGATACCAAAACCAGCCAGATACAAATAGTATAGCCAAAGAGATTTTATTACTATAATGCGAAAAGACTTTTTCCCCAACCTAATATAATAAAGTGTATTCGATTCTATTCTAAAAATTTTATTTTCTTTATAACATTTCAGTTTTATTGCCATTTCCAAAGATAACATAGTTTTGGCAAGTGTAAAACATATTTTTATTCATTATGACTAGGTTTTATCATTTTAAGAAGGAATCTAAGTTACTTGATTATTTTATGTCTACATAAAATCATCTTAAATTGATTAAATACTTTTTGCTTCTTAATATTTACTTAAACTCTAATATCAAATTAAAACATTTCAGAGCTAAAATAGGAAGTTTATAACATTATTTTTGGGATAATTTACACTGTTGTATGGAAGTAAGAAATAATTTAACTCTATTCCAGAAATCTTATGATAAGGGTTCAGGAGTTAAGAAATAAAAATAATTATTGCAACTGTATTATTGAGTGCTCAATTAATGGTTAAAATCAAATCATTCATTTAAAAAAAGGCACATGAAAGGCACTTTAGAATGTCAAAATTTACAAAAAAATTGAATTGATTCTAGTTGCCCCTTCCAAAAGGTAGTTTCGTATGGAGAAGAATGTGCAACAACTCCACCGTTACTCTTTTAAAATGTATTACAATATTATGTATACATTAATTACATAATTATATGTGAAGGAACATGCACCTAGAATAAAATTATTATACCATAATAGGTAAAAATAATTAAATTGAACACCTGATTAGTCAAGGTATCTGTACCTAAATTCTGACTTAGTTGTTCAATCAAACTTCTTTCAGAAACTGAGTATTTTCTTTGATTACCTACAAAATATTACTACAATATTATGAAATTTTGCCTGTGGCTTCACTGCATGGATAATTTACCACTTAATCCAGGTTGTAAACTGTATGTCTGCCAAATTTCATCTGAATCCGTTCAGCCATTTTTGCGCCAATCCGGAACTTACATCCAGACAAACGCAAACAGACAAAAGTTCAAAAAAAAAAAAAAACTGGCATCGGACTTGTTCAATTTTTTTTTCCAAAAATATTCAATGTTTAGTTTTGACTTTGTTACTATTTTATTATAATTATGTGGCTTTGACAAAGGGGCGTAGCTACCGCCGTATCAGCCGTATCAATGATATGGGCCCCCCCGGCGCGACGTGAAAATTTGTAAAATATTATCCATAATTCCTATTGATAAGAGGCCAGTAATGCAATAGTACCTAATGAAAAAAAATTGTTGTGTTTAATTCAATTAAACCATTCACATTTGAATTGTCAAGGGGTCAGTCAGAAAGATGAAGCTAGTTAGTTGCCCATTCCAAAGCGTGTTAGGGTATCTATGGAGAAGCATGGGCAAGAAACTCACAATGATAGCTTTACTTTCCAAATCAGTGTGCTGTTTTGTAAAAAAAACAATACCTAGGGTAGATATTGTTTTTTGAAGCTTCGGTGTAGTCGATTAAAAAGGGCCCCCAACAAATTTCGATACAGGGCCCCTTTAGGACTAGCTATGCCACTGCATTGACATCATGTATCTATCACATAATTAATTTACCTGTCATCTTTATATTTAATTCTTTTTATCTATTGTGGTATGGTAATTTTTTTCTAGGTGCATCGTCTTCACATATAATTATATAATTAATGTATACTTTAACATTTCAAAAGAGTAACAGTGGAGTTTTTTGCATTCATTTTTCTCCATACGAAACTAACTTTCGGAAGGGGCAACTAGAATCAATTCTATTTTCTTCTTGTAAATTTTGACATTCAAAAGTGCCCTAAAGTGCCTATTTGAAATAAATGATTTGACTTTGACATCGACGTGCAACCTGTTAACATGGATTCAGTACATGATTCTGGATCCCCCTGAGTTTAAATTATTCATTGGTTATTTTTGAAAAACTTTGCTGTTATTTAGCAATTTTTTCATGTACTGAATTCATGGTTACAGTTTGCGCGTCGATGTCCTTACCACCCTTAATTATTATTACTTTTGTGTTGAAACTTAAAATACAAGAGATTTTTCATCACTTTTTATATTTTTCGCCATCTATATTTCATATTTTATTTAAACAATATGCTTGATTAGATAAATATATTATTATTATGTAGCAGTATACATAGAGCTGCCTCACATGTCTATTGCCTTGATCGTTCTTAAGTATTATATAGCTATACGTACATACTACATACAAAAGCTTTTAGTGGCAGCAATGTGTAATAGCAGAGAATAGGGATATATTGTGTAGGATTATAAATAGTTCATCTAATACCGTCAGTAATAACAAGTATTGATTAAAAATCACTGTATTAAGGCAGATATCGACGACGGTATGTCTATTTCTCAAGTTCGCGTTTACTAAACGAAGCCGCGACTGTTTTACTAAAAGTAACCCTGAGCTCGAATACAAATATTACCTGTATTATATTTGCAGTTATCCCTGAACATCTCGTAAATTCAGTGAAAATTAATCACAAAGATTAAAACACCAAGACGCATTGCGAATTTGCGACCCATTCGGAATATTCACAGATACAAAATAATTTTACAACACAATGACTGATCGAGCTTGTGGCAAGCCTTTTCGGACAGAATGATTTTCTATTCTCGACAGGCTGACTGACTTGACTGAGGAATGTTGCCAGAGTAAAAGCATTAATTTTGTATATCGGTTTTCATTAGTTTACGGTTTTTTCTCTAATTGTTAAAAAAAAAGGGGAAATTATGCTAGGTACACACACAGCAGCGACTTTTTTCGCCGGTGCGCTTTCAATGGGGTTAAAAACTTAAAGCTATACCCTAAGTCATCAATTCAGATAATTTATGTAAACAAATGTGATAACAGATCAAAAAAATATCGTCTTAATGGTAATTCACATAAAATGGTGGAAAACAAGGTTAGATTTGCTTTTAAGTTCTGATTTTTAAAATAATAATTAAAAAATTATTATACCGTGTTAATTTTTATAAGTTTTCGGTTTTAAACAAAGTTATTAAAAAAAGAAAATTTTGTGGTATAAAATATTTTATGATACTGGTAACACTACCGGAGTTCCCAACATTCTCAAATTTCGTTTGACATAATTACAAAGTCGCGTCTTTTCACAACATTCGTTTTCTTTTCCCGGATAATACTATTCGCTGCGTCTTTGTTAATTGTGCTTTATTATCATCGTGTTAACTGTTTCATCTTGTTGTTAGTTGTTATATTTCCTTGTTTTAACTTGGACTTAAAAGGGCTGATTATGATGATAATAAGCCGCGACTCCGACACAGAACAAACACTGTTCGGCTACGATATTTTGTTTGCATAGCTCGTATAAATAGTTAACTGTAATGAAAATATAGAAAAATTTAATATTAAATTGTTTTGTACCACTGTCCTGTCATTTTGACAATGACATTTCTTTGTTTACTTAAATTATCTGAATTGATGACTTAGGGTATAGTCATATGCGTAAAAAAGTTGCGTCGGTGGTGTGACGAGTACGGGGGAGCCCAAATAGCGTCCTGAGTATGATTGGCGAGATAACCGATACTGTTCTGCCCAGTAAGTTCACTGAACTCTGTGTTGCGAGACCGATGAGTCTACTGTCATGTGCAGGGGTAGACGGTCTGTCTAGTTTCTTCTTTTTACTTTTAAGTACTAACATTAGTTATTATAAACAAAATTCTTGTTACTAACAACCTTGCCTTGCTCAGGGACATTTTTGTCTGAAATAAATTAATTTTATTATATTTATAGGTGGCAGCACAGTTCAAAGCCTACAAATTGCCGTTGTTTTGTTGATGTTTACTTTTGTGTCGATCATAAAAAAAACGAAAACTAGATAAATATGTATGAGACTTGAAGTGTAGGACTATTAAAAGACGAGTTAAGAAAAAGGGAAGTGTCTACCACTGGTAAAAAACAACTTTAGTGGAGAAGATATTAAGAAATACATTTTGAAAGTTTTATAATTTATAGTTTATCTTGTGTTTGTAAATTTGAAGTTAATTTTTTGGTGCAGACTGGAGGCGTACTTGGAGTATGAAATGAGAAAATATGTTTTAACGTGTTTAGATATCGATACTAATTACGTATGTGAAGTTTACACAAAAAAAAAAAACTGATTTTTAAACTGATATTTCAAGTTAATGCACTCACTAACAGAGGTCGATGACCCCACAAAAATCATCTAATTAATGTATTTTTTGTTTTATCATGTTTAGAATTGATACTACCACGTCTGTGGACTTTCGTTAGCTAATTTATTTTTTATATAAAATAATAAAAGTTGTTCAACAATGCAATTAATTAATTACTGTCTTGCATTCACCTCCCATTTCATACTATAGCAACTAAATATTGGGCAACCATTCTTGGCATCAACTATGGACTTCTCCTAGACCAAGGGGGAGCTAATTTATAGAATATAAATTCCAGGTGTAGGTATCTGCCGTTTTCTAAACTTACTATTAACAATATAATACATATAATCATTAACTACAGGTGGTGTAGGTCACTAAGAAAATAAACATGCAAACTTACCATCCATGGCGTCAATACCAATGCCACTGTCTGGGGTCCCACCTTCTATTTCACTCAGCGATGGCTCTTTCATACTTATTGAATGTTCATGCTAGAAACACAGTTGTAGTTAAGTATAATTTGGATTTAAGAATTCTGAGATCAATGACATTACGGGCTAATGATTAAGCTGTTAGTATAGTAGTATGGTATAACAGATTTGAGTCCGCAACTCTACGACTAAGCGCGTATTTTGCGGAGATTAAGGTGTTATGAATATTATCAGGTTCTATAAAAAGGTAGCAGAGCAGATTAAAAAAAAATAGAACTTAAATATAGAACTAGATATTAGAATACAGATTTATTTCTTCTTTCATTGAGTACGTATTTGGAAGATATCATAATATGTTTACTATTTTAGACAAACAATTTATTCAAGATTTATTATGCTACTTTGAGTATTTTGGTAAGGTAATAAAGAAAGTGTGAAAAGAGTCAGGACAGAGAGTATTAGGACCAGATAGTAGTAGTCGTAATAGGTCTTGCCTTCCTGACTCGCCTAGCTTTACAACTCTTTACTTCCGAGTGGTGTACATACGTTTTATTTACATCTTTTGATATTCTATGACAAATTCCTCATACCAAACAATATTACAGTTAATTACCTGACTCAACATAGAACTATTTGAGTCCTCTTCATCAGAACTTAAAGTTAATATGACGGGCTCTGGATCTGGTTGTTTACCACGTGGCTTTCTTACTCTAGGCGGCTTCTTTTCTTGTACGGGCTGCAGAAAAAACAATGTTTGAACCAAAATTCGATTGGGTTTATAGAATGGTGTTTTCAATGTTTTGACTTGACTATACTTACAGTTTTATTGTTTAGCATCTTCACTGAAGTCTTTAATAAATTTAATTTAATTCCTTCTGCACATGTGCTGTAACAAGATAAATATATAAGAGGCAAGTCTATAAGTAAAAAAAATACCCTCTTACTGGGGAAGTCAGGTAAGAATTTGGAAGTTTTAAATTCGAACAAAAAGATGGATTGTATTTTTACTATTAGTAATAATCCACCACTGTATCTCTACGTTGACGTCGTGGTGGGGCTTGCGCGCTCCTGAAGTTTAGGTCTGTACTGGAGTTTACTTTGCCGAAATAGGTCTACGGTGAGGAGCCAGACCAAGAGAGATACAGAAACCCGCAGGGCAGCATGTGGCGAACTGTTGGGCAGTAGCGACCCCACGGACCCTATCTCCCGGGATAAGTCTTGTCCCTCACCTCTGGCTTGCCTTTATTGGCCGGCTGGAGTGACAAGGAACAGAGCTCCTACCTCTTTCTTGCCATTATTGGCTGGCTTAAGTGGAGATTCGCAATAGCAAAGGTGCTCGGAGGAAGGAAGTTTTTCAGTAAGTGTTGGTAGGGATCTTGACCATCTACCAGGCTCTGGGATTGTTCTGATAGCCGTGGAATACCTCTCCACTCCTCAAGCACCTCAGGAAGTGTTGCCCCCTTGTGGCTACGTCACTATGTGCTAGCGACGGTTTCCAGGGGCCCATTATTGAGTGTGCAAGTCACCCCCTGCCATTTTATCCATGTATATATAAAACATTGGTCAGGCAGGGGTAATAGTCCTTACATAGTTCTTGATAACTAGTCTACTTTAGGAACCCAAACCCATAGTCCAATATCATTTTTTTTTCAATGTCCTGCAATAGCCCAACATCAACCAGGGGTTGTCTTTCAACCCATGGGGTCATTTGCACAGTGCATACAGGGATAATCACCGGCTTGTGTTCATTTCCTTTACTTATAGATTCTAATGGGCCTCTGCGAGTTGGCTTCGTATGCCAACTAAAGGTCCGGGACCCTATGGTCCCGAGATATGCGAAAAGCTTAAACATAATAATAATACACGTTGCTGACATAAAGGAAGCGTTGAAGGAGCGCTTCTTTGGTCGCCTGAAGAAGGCCTTCAACAGTTGGGTCATGCCGGTTTTCATGCCGGCATACTCAAATGGACTAATACTAAATTCGGCGCCCGGGATAGGAGGGTCCGAGCGCTGCTGTCCGCAAACCGGATGCATCATCCACGATCATCAGTGATGAGACTATATATCCCGCGGCAGTGCGGGGGTCGAGGCTTTTTAAATGCGAAGACTACAACCGCGAGGTGTGCAGTCCCAGGCAATATTTTTTTAGAGCTGAAGTGGGTATTCACCGTGATGTGGTCGCTGTGGACAAGAGCGTCACTCGGCTCTCCATGGCTAAAGAGAACTAGCGCAAAACTGTAGTCCTTATTATCGATGACAGCAAGGAGGTATGGTAAAGCGAAGCTTTACTTACAGGCGCTTCTGTCAGCTTTTCATGAGCTGGGTGTAGATTTCTTAGCGTATGTATCCTGGCTACGTTTTGGTGACCTTCTCAGGAAACTGAAGGTTTCATCTGTGCAATTTTGACCGAAGTTATCTTGCCGAATAACTACCGGAGATATATTATGAAGGACGGGGCGGTTGACGTGTGTCGGCCATGCCACCGTCCGAGTGAGTGCATCAGACATATTATCTCTGGCTGTTCTCGTATGGCTAACGGCAAGTACTTGCAAGGGCATAATCAAGGGTACAGAATTATTCACCAGCCACTTGCTTTGAAATTTAGACTTGTGGTTTATGAGGTAGGTACCATATCACAAGTATGTGCCTGACCCAGTTCTCGAAAATGACCATGTCACCATGTACTGGGATCGGTCTACCATTACTGACAGGACTATTATCGCCAATAAGCCTGGTATAGTGATGTTAGAACGATTAGCGCGATGGTTGTCGATGTTATCATTCCACATGACGAGAACCTCGTGAAAGCTGAGAAAGAGAAACAAATAAAATATCTCGACTTAGCACACGATGTTGTCGACGTGTAGAATGTGAGGTCGATTGTCGTAACCGCCAAAGGCATGATGGCCAAAAGCCTCGATCGACGTCTCTCGAAGCTCTCGTTAGACGGTTGGATCAAGGGCCTGATTCGGAAGGCCGTACTCCTCGCATAGTGAGGAGGTTCCTGTCTCTGGAGCCCTAATCACCGGTAGCTTGGACCCTGCTTCCGACAAAGGCGGACACAATTTTTTTAATACTTTTTAATGTGTTTTAAAAAAACATTTTAGAACATAAATAAAAACGGAATAATAATATAAAAATACATCTAAACAATCAGCAAAGAACATACCTCTGTTTTTCTATGACTGCTACTGATTTTTCTGGTTCTTTTTTTTTCTGTTCAACTTTTTTACTTGGTACACCTTTAGGCTCTTCTGTGAATACTCGTTTACACCTTTGAAATAATAATAAAACCCGTAAACACTATATATCTAAAAAAGGGAACCATGTATAAAATATCATTGAGTGGGGACCGCGTATTGACATCCGAAGCGTGTGTCGCTCCCATCTCGAGCCCTGATATAACAGCCCGGCGACCTCACAGCGACCTCACGGCGCCTGCAAGCTGACTCCTGGGGTGCTGCCAGTGTCCCGTAGTAGACTGCCATTCACTGAGTTGATCTATTTATAGAATATATCATTGTATATATTATGCATACCGTTCACAGCGGCTAAAGTCGTATCCCGTGTATCCACATGATTTACAAACAGCTAGCATGCCGTCTACTAATCGTGGCGGCGGAGACCGCGGCCCTGGAGATTCTGGACTGTTGTTTACTGGAAATATAACAAATTATAGTCAAAATAATTATAATGTAAGCTATAGCAACCCAACAGCTACAAAACTAAACACAATTACATCCATACCAAATGTCGAGGCTGGTTGCTTATATAAATATTATAATCTGTAACTCGTCATATGTTATAATGAGTGAAAAAACATACCAGTATCAGGACACTGGGATTTTTCAGGTGTAGACATTTCACTACTCTGTGGTTGTAAGTTTAACATCATTGTGGGGGAATTTCTACTACTCATATCTGCTCCTATTAACATCTGAAACAATAATGTTATAGAATTGTAAAGAATGCTGTATTAAATAAGCTACACAGCGTTGTACCAGATTCTATAGAATCTAACACAACGAAACCTTTCGCCACTTTATTTAAAGTAATATATATATACTATATATGTAGTGAATATATATATATATATTCATGATATCTATTACTTTAAATAAAGTAACAAGCTACCTTATAATTATAAAATAAATAAATAAACATTATTTTTGTATTAAATACAAACAAAAAGGTAGATTTACAAACCGGGTGATTTTCTAGCATATCCTCGATTCTAATTGTTGAACCCACAGATACAAAGTAGTCTATCTCACTGCTCGTGTTTTGCATACATTGTATGTGGGTGTCTGCCGAAAAAGGAACGTTAACCTGAAATAAACATTATACTAGTGAGAGACAATAATTTTATATAACAACTATGTCAAAAGATTACGTATCAGGAATAAAGGTCATTAGCATTAAGCGTTGTATTGCATTGGAATCTAGTAGATGGCCTTGTAAGCAATATTCTCAGTTGGTGTTAAAAACAGTAATTTCTAGATTGCGCACTGCTACCCAAGGCGGAAGGGGCAATGATAACGTTAATAATGCAACTGTAACAATGATGAACGATGAACTGCCTCGTTGGTCTAGTGGTCGCAAGCGCTACTGCTGAGTATGAGGTCCTGGGTTCGATCCCCGGGTCGGGCAGTGTTATTGGGTTTTTCCATCTGGAATTTCTCGGTAGCAGCCCGGAGTCTGGATTTGTGCCCGGTTGATGGCAATAGGCTCGCATCCTACTAAATGGGACTTAAACATAACTGGCGAAATGTGGGTGTGCTATAGGTACACCTCTGCCTAACCCTTCGGGGAATACGGGCGTGATGTTATGTTATGTATGTGTGTGTGTGTGTGTGTGTGAGGGTGTGTGTGTGTGTGTGTGTGTGTGTGTGTGAGGGTGTGTGTGTGTGTGTGTGAGTGTGTAACAATGATTTAATATTTAATAAGATACATACCTGTTCAAGAACTTCTTGAAGTGTACAGCTTTCTTTAGGCAGTGTGAAAGTGATCAACCTCTGTTCACCATTTTGGAGGAATATTAACATTTTTGCAGATTGCGTTTCCGAAAATAGCTCTGATGGTCCAGACACATTATCGTTGTTTTCTAAAAAGAGTGCTACTTCACATTAGGAAACGGCGCCTCAAACATAAAGTTTAGAATATAAATAAAATTTTGTCGTAAGTCCTACTGCTTTTTTTTAATGATTGTAATATGACACACCACAACTAAGATCAGATTGTGATCACTTAACAGACAGTTGTGTTGCTAGGCACTATATGGTTTCTTGCGCCACTTCTTCCCAGCTAAAACGCTAGGAAGTAGTGAAGGGCGGCCGTTTTGGGCTGTCTTATGTAATTTTGACGTTCAAGTAGTGCTATTGCCCAGCCAAATTTGAAAAAAAAAAAGATAATGTTTTGGTGAATGCAACTTATTAGGTGCTAAATAATATTATTGTATAGATAAATACCATGATGAGGGGTTACTATCGAGTTGAGATGTTGAACTTGCATCGGCGGTACTCTTTGTACAGGCCTCTGCAGCTCTTTACTTCTCACTAAGGTTTGTCTTCCAGCGTCTCTGTAAATAAATAAATAAGAAAATGTGCTATAGTATTTGGCTAGTCAGTAAAGTTAACACGATGATTCCATAGATAATATTTTCCAGCACACTATAGATGACACAATGCATACCTTGCTTGTTGTTGTTGTTGTTGTTGTATAGGCGTACGTGGTGGTTGTTGCATCCGTTTATAGTCGGCGAGAGTTATTCTCTGACCATTAGTTAGGGTTAATACTTGTCGCTCCTCCTCCATGTCTGGGTCCATCAATAGCTGTGTGAGTGTTTGGGGATGTTGTTGCACGTGTGGTTGTTCATATGACAGTTGCTGTGGCTGGAAGCCGTGTTGTGAGTTGAAGTTCAGTTGTTGGTGTTGTTGCGCGACGTTGCCGGCGACGTGGTTGGGCCGCATCGCCGGCGGCGGCGTGTGGAACTGCTGCGGTGAGGGATTCATATTTTCACTGACCGAGTGTTTGGTAAGTATGGCGGCTGTAATACTCTCTTCGAGATCGTCCATGTCGTTGGCGTTGTTAGGTTGAACTACAACCTTTTTGACTTGCTGCTGCACCTGTTGTGGATGGGGAGAAGATCTTTGCGGAATGGTGACAGTGTTCTGTTGAGGTAAAGGTCCATTGTTCTGATTCTCCGTAACTACTGAGTGTTGGGCCATTTGTGTAGGTACATTTTGCGTCACTATTGTCCCCTGTGGTGTAATTATTCGAGTGGTTTGTGCATGCGCCTGGTTTTGTTGATTCAGAAGCTGGAAAAGAAGAAATATGCACACTGAAATAAATTTTGGTCTATTGGAAGTGCAGACTCCATTGAGTGAACGGAATAAAATGTTCGTTATAAAGATTGTGGACAGAGTAGGAAGAGGTAACCTCGACCCACTTACAACTCGAAAATATCCATGTGATGATTTGAGAACTTTGGTACAACATATCGGCTATTATAAAGTGATAAACTTGTCTCACTTGATGGGTGGAGAGCTTGAGTTGATTCAGTTGTTGCGGATGAACCTGTTGTCCTAAAACGTGTTGTGCGAGTTGATGCTGCTGGTGTTGTTGGGCGTGTTGGTGCTGCTAAAATGACACGCAAATAAGGAATAAGTTTCGGAAAATCGGAGGACTATCGAGGGGACTATCAAATATAGGTCTCGCATGCACTAACTACCAAATTCGGAGATATAATTAGAACCGTCCAGAAATATATAAATAATCTGTTAGGCTGTCGCTAATCGGGTGGTCAGCTGTCGTAAATAGGGTTTGGTTTATGCGGGCACCTGTAGCGAGTGATGGAGGGGTGTGCGCGGGCGGGGCGGGCGGTGCTGGGCGTGCGACGCCTGCGGGTTGAGAACGCGGGGCGTGGGCGCGCGCGCCGCGCTGGGCGTCCCCACCCCGCCGCCTGCCGCGCTCGCGGCGCTGGTCGCGCCCGGCACGCCCGGCGACGATGCCTGGCCCTGTCGGTCCGTACATACGCGTGTTGGATTGTGAGACACTTTTAAAGCCAATAATGTGGTTTATTAAAACCATGTTCTTTTTAGCGTAATAACAAAAGTAAGGGAATTTTCACGGCACTCAATCAGTTCAATCACACGTTCACACCAACTATTAAGGCTCTAACCACGGAACAGAAAAACAGTAAAAGTGCCAAGCAGGTAGCGCGCGCGTAAAATGAAAGTAAAAACCTTTTTAAAAACAAGCTTTTAATGAACTAAAAAGTATTGAATAAAACTTTAATATTTTCTTAAAAGCTTGAGGTGTGAACGTCCTTCTTACACTTTAAAATAAGCCGCAAGCTTCTAAGAAAATATTAAAGTTTTAGCAAATAGCTGTCGGGGATTCGGAAGCCTATTGAATGGTTGTGAAAAGCTATGCTGATTGGTCCAAAAAACAATTGTGAATGTTTACTGTCTGATGGTGAAAGATGCACTTCTTGCTGAAGATAGAAAAAATAGTGACTGAATTAAAATGTAGTGCTACATTAATAAAATGCTGTTGTAAATATTTAAACCATGACATAATACACTGATCTACACTGACTACACTTACATACGTAGGTGTCACGCATCCACAGCAATCATAAGATGTGCAATCTGCATTTAGTTGTAGAAACTTGCTATCTTCTTTTTATTAAATCGATGGTATGCCTTACTATATTACTTGGGCCTAGTAAGTATTAGCCGGGTAAACACTGGCGTCGACGCGAGGAAATCGCTCGGACACGTTAAGTTTGTGGAAAAGCCACATGAGTCATGCGAGGCACATCCACACGGACCTCGCGTTATGCCTCGTGCGGAAGCCTCCCAGGCAAAGATTTAAATTGTTAGATTTGCCTTCACCGAACTAAGTCACAAAAAAAATTTCCATACTGAGAAGAGTGAGGTCACACACACAACAAAAACGGCGTTTTGATGACAATCAAGTCTATAGACCGACTTTTTCTTTTTCTGACAGTCCCACGGTCCTAGCGGGTAAAGGGGAAAGCGGGTACTTACACAAATGACGCGCACCCGACCTACCAGACTACCCAGATTTCTCTATGAAATATTTCGTGATTTACTTCGGCTCATAGGCGCCGGGAGCGGGGTGCAAGAGTTTGCACTTCAAAATAAAAAAATATAGATGTAAGAACATTCAGAACTAAAAACATAACCGAAAACGCCTAATAGAATAATAGACAACTACTATTCGAGGCGACATCCTAAAATTTTCGAGCTCTCTTCGCTTGTTCGTGCATTCTGCAATCTCTCGATTCTAAAGCTACCCAACTCCTATTTTCAAAAATCTAATCGAACCTGGGCGGGGTGCTAACATTATCGAGCTTGCTCGCTCGCTCTTGTTCCTATTCTGTCTTAATTCTTAAGCTTCTTTATAAAACCTAAGTATCACATTCGAGGCGAGATTCAAAAATTTTATTTTCATTCTTTTAATTGTTAACCTTTTCTGCATAAGTCGACAACGTTACTACTTGTATCAACGTTACTACTTGGACAAGTGCTAACCTAACATCCGAGGTGAAGTGCAAAAATTATCGAGCTCGCTTCGTGGAGCTGAAGATGCACCCCCTTGAAAATAAACTTACCCGGCGCCCATGCTTCCGTTGAACGAAATTGGAACCATAAACGATTTTGAATATAAGTATTACATTTATTAGCATTTCAAAAATGTTATCTATAATAAACTATCTGTGTCCACAACTCTATCGATGTATAAAGTTTATATTGAATAAAAAATGTATATTTTCCTGGTTACACGAGAGCACCCACGTAATATTTCATCTTGTTTTCAATTCGGCATTTTTTTCTTTTTTCATAACGATGTAGGTGACTTCGATGTTCAGATGAGCATGGTTTAATATATATGTCTATACCTACATTGTAATTTGTTTAATTTGACCTCCAATATATTTATCTCTGAATAATAATATTATGTGAGTTTTGAGATGCGCAGCCGTATCTGAGAGCACGTGTTGCCACCTTTTTTTTTTTTTTTTTTTGGGTGGGAAATCATCAAATGACCTCTCCCGCTCTGGGCGGAGCGGAAGGGCGTGTCAGACTCTTACTGACTAAAACCCACCCGTGTTCCTTCAGTTGCCTGTGCGCCAGGGCCACGGTAACTCTTTCGAACAATCCGCGACCCCGGCAGGCATCGGCCCTGTCGGACCCCGTCAATTATGCTGACATCTCTTTGAGGCGCGCGTGGAACACAACGCGCCGTCGACCCGGGCCTGGTCCTTGCCGGACGGCGAGCTGCCCATTGCTCGCCGTCCGCAGGCCCGCGCCTACGGTGGCCGGGAGTCGGCTATCGACTCCCGACGCCCAGGGTGTCTCCTCCTGCGGCGACTAGGGTCGTGAGGGCGCAACGATTGCCGCACCCTCACGCGCTCCGCCTCCTCCTTCGCGAGCATTACTGCTTCACAGAAGGAGGTGACGGCTTCCCATTCCCTCTCGCTCCGTACCATGGCCTGTACCAGGGCCGGACGCGAGAGATCGCCGCCGCCGAACGTGTTGCCACCTGCGACGACGACGTGCGACTGACGGCGGTCCCCCCGCCTGCACTTGTAAACACCCCTGCTGTACGTCTGTTATAACCCGCGTGAACCATGGGACGGTCAGTAACGAAAAACTTGGAACTAGTCTCTGCGGCATTGTGTATGTCAGAGGTATTAAAACGAAAGAAAAATGCGACCACCTTTAGACACAGTAGAGCGAATCTACGATTTAAATGTTCGGTCGTAGAGCGGTACGGAGCCGGTTATCGTGTGGTTGACTTACCGGCTGCATGCCATTGTGCAGGCGAGGAGGAACGGCGCGGGTGCACGTAGAGCCCGGTCACGCCACGGCTACGCAGCCGCGGCGTGACCGCATCCCGGGCTGCTCCCTGTGAGCCACTGTGACGCTGTACACTTACCGGCTGCATGGCGTTGAGCAGGCGGGGCGGCGCGGCGGGCGAGCACAGCGGGGGGCGGCGCGGGCGCACGGAGCGCACGGGCGCGAGCACCAGCGTCACGCCACCGGGGCTCAGCAACCGCGGCGTGACCGCACCCCGGACTGGTCCCTGGGGGCCACCGTGACGCTCTACACTTACCGGCTGCATGGCGTTGAGCAGGCGCGGCGGCGCGGCGGGCGAGCGCTGCGGGGGGCGGCGCGGGCGCACGGAGCGCACGGGCGCGAGCACCAGCGTCACGCCACCGGGGCTCAGCAACCGCGGCGTGACCGCACCCCGGACTGGTCCCTGGGGGCCACCGTGACGCTCTACACTTACCGGCTGCATGGCGTTGAGCAGGCGCGGCGGCGCGGCGGGCGAGCGCTGCGGGGGGCGGCGCGGGCGCACGGAGCGCACGGGCGCGAGCACCAGCGTCACGCCACCGGGGCTCAGCAACCGCGGCGTGACCGCACCCCGGACTGGTCCCTGGGGGCCACCGTGACGCTCTACACTTACCGGCTGCATGGCGTTGAGCAGGCGCGGCGGCGCGGCGGGCGAGCGCTGCGGGGGGCGGCGCGGGCGCACGGAGCGCACGGGCGCACGCACCAGCGTCACGCCGCCGGGGCTCAGCAGCCGCGGCGTGACCGCACCCCGGGCTGCTCCCTGTGGGCCACCGTGACGCTTTAGACTCGCTTCACCTTTACTTAACCAGATGCTGTGTCGAATAGGTGGGTTAGTCCGACTAATTCTACAAACGTATCGGAAGAATAATCCGGTTACAGTGCCCGGCCGCGTATTTCCATTTCCGTGTTTATTAGGAGGCAGTACTGTCTTGAAACACGCACGGGTTTGTCGCGCTAACTGCCTTTACAAAATCGTGTTAAACCCAAGGCACGTATCCTCCAATCGCGCACGGGTTTGCAACGCCAACTGTTCTTCTAAACACGTGTTCAATTCGGGGTACGCGTCCTCCAATCGCGCACGGGTTTGCAAGGAGTATGCGCCTTGATTAAGCGCCACAAATCCGTGTGTGTTCGAAGGCATTTTTGTGTTTAATGAATGGGCAAGAAAACTCAAACAAAATCTTTAACTTTTTATTTTATTAAGCAGGTCGACGGAGCCCCGCTTCGCGGGGCTCCTATTTCTGTCTAAAGGGTTTAAAGGAACCTAACCAACCGAACCTCGGGGTGCCCCTGATGTCGACCTTCTATGGTTAGATTTGGTGAGCATTTATCCATTTTGGTAGGCAATAAGAATATAAATACAACACGTACAATTATTCTGATGAGTAATGATAATTATTTTGGAACTTAAGGCGTTGTTCTTTAGGCACCTCGGTATAGAGAGGGTTTATTTTATTTGAAGTTAACATATTTTACTTTGGTACTTACACACGATTTTGTTAAACCTTACCCAGCGCCACTTGATCACAAAGGCGTGCTCAGTTGACGCGAATTGAACACGGGATCGTAGGATTCCGTAGTAAAACAAAAGCGTGTTGATTTCGCGAGACCGGTGTCGCCAGTTGAACACGGAAAGGGAAATTACGCGCGAACTTCATGGCTAAGTTCCATGCATCGCCTTGAACACGTGTTTGGAAGAACAGTTGGCGTTGCAAACCCGTGCGCGATTGGAGGATACGTGCCTTGGATTGAACACGATTTTGTAAAGGCAGTTAGCGCGACAAATCCGTGCGTGTTTCAAGACAGTACTGCCTCCTAATAAACACGGAAATGGAAATACGCTGCCCGGCCGCAAACATGGCATAGAAAGTTTTAGAAAAATGTCGACTTTTTAAAGCGACATTTCGGGCATTCATACCCGTGTGACACACGCTTTCTACTGATCGATGTCTCATATTCACGCCCGGGTAACACACTTCTGAGCAGAATAAGTTAGTCTAACCCAAATTCACGACCTACGACCAAATGAAACATCAAACTTACAGCTTGATTTATGTATGCTGCATGCATAACAACCTGCTGGTGTGGTATTTGTTGTGACTGCAAGTGTTGTTGGTGTTGCGCCTGCTGTTGTTGTTGCAGCTGGTGTTGGTGCTGCAGCTGTTGTTGTTGTTGTAGCTGCTGCAAATGAATCTGTTGTTGGTGCTGTTGGAAGTGCTGTATGAGTTGAGGTGACGCTCGCGACAACTGTTGTTGTTGTTGCGTTTGCTAAAAACACAAGAATAGATTTTTATTTAATTGTTTATACAAATAGAAAACTCATAAAATATCTAGTAGACGAGTTTCATACCGTAGGTTGGGCAGCATGTTGCGGCGGGGGAGGCGGGGGCGGGGGCTGCGGCGGCGGCGGCTGCGCGGGGTGTATCACAGTTGGTTGCGACAGCACGTGTGCCGGACTTACTAGCTGCTGACGTCAACAACAAGCTTAGATCATATCAACATTGACAGCATGTCAACCCAGAGATAACGGTTCAATACCCGTTTTCTGAAAAGCCAGCCACGTCTCTATCTAAGCTTTGGTTAGCTGTTGTGATTGGTTGTCAGAAATAACAACAGCCAATCAAAAACAAGAACTTTGACAACAGATTGAATTGAAAAGGCTTTCAAAACCAGGGGTAAGTAACTCATGCTTTAGTGTCTACGGAAATATGGACCGTTAGCACAAGCATGAACCATTCAAGAGTTATAATAAGAACAACTACATTTGCACCCTATAAATTGTGTCATAAATCCAGTTTCATAATTACAGTATGATATTTGTACAATTAATTATAACAGTACTGTGCTCCCATTCCTCTTTGTGTTATGAGTTTTGTACATTCTAGCTCTTTGATAGAAATCATCGAGATTAGTGATTATGTTAAACAAGCCAACTCTCTAATTTTGTCTAAAACTTGCTTCTGCTCGCGACTTCGTTTGCGTGGAAGTCGTAAGGCACCACAATATACGAAAATAAGAGCCACATTTCCCGCCCGCGCTATTACTTCGTTTTCGCCTAACGTTATTTCTGTTTTTTTTTTTTGTTTTTTCGTAATGTTAAATAGCAGAAGCATAATTGGGCTATCAAATGCAAAAAGATTTTTTTCAAATCCGACTGGTAGTTCCAACGATTAGCGCGTTCAAACAAACAAAGAAACGTTTCAGCTTTATTATTAGTAAGTACTCAGATGGATAGATATTTATATAATTTTTTAGTTTAAATAATAAGAAATAATGGTCCTATTCTTTGTGGGGCGAAAAACGTACAATAGAAGATGCTGATAAGACAATGATTACCTAAGGTAATAGCAAATCAGATTTTTTATCTTTACAAAATAAGCTGTTTAATGCACCAATCCATCATAAAACTATGAAATGTTACATGAACAAAATGTATATTAAAAAAAATATTATTGAATAAAATTCATGATGGAAAAGATATTAGATGCACCATCCATTATCATAAGCATAGCATTCATTGTTTACAGTCATTAGTAGAGAAAAATATTATTTACATCTAAAGAACCACATCCACAATAAACAGTCGTTAAAATAATAATTGTCTAGGTATACAGAAAAAAAAGGTAAAAATGCACCAACACTATGAAGCTGTTACCTAATTATAAATGTGGCATTAGAATAACAAAAATATACATAGAAATTGTTAACCTATATGTATACATATAATTCTTCCTATCTATTCAATATATCCCTACCTCTCTACTGTGAAAGCTTAAATGAAAATCCCTCTTAATGTGTTACATAAATGTATTGCATTAGGAATGTTAAACCCTTGCACCATTATTAAATATGTTGGCAAATAGCAGAAAAGGTTAAATAGATTGAACAAATAAGTAGCTTTTTCTCTCTTTCTACTATCTGGTAAGATAGAACAGAACAGTTACTTGATTAAGTACCATTTACTGGGTAAATGCTTTTCATTCCAGAAGGATAGAACATTGCCAGGAATATTGACAATTATTCACACTTAATACTAAAAGTCAGTGCAATTTGTATTGCATGGTTGCCAATTAAACTAAACCCAATGTTAATCTTTATGATCTATCTCCAAAAATAATATGAACTTAAATGAAATTATTGAACTAATAACATAAAATTCAATTGATATTCTATGTACTGGCTAAACAAATTAAATTAAATCATTTAACCAAATGAAAAAGTAACATGCTAAGCATATTATATGAAGGAGTTCTAAAACCATAATGCAATAGTTTCGTTTTAGTGCATAAAATGTATTACACAATGATCTAGTCAGGAGACATACATGTTGTGGTCGTTGTGGAGATGCCTGTTGCATCAAAGATGCATCAATGATCTGTTGGGCCTGTTGTAACACAACCTGAGCATCCACAGGTAAATCAGATGTGTAGTAAACCTACAAATAAATTACACATCATAACTTATGCCGCACTTGTTATGAACTAAATATATTTTCATCACATTCATTTTAAAGGCAACCTTGAGTGGACATTATATTGCCCTAAATTTTATGGACTAGACTACTTTTTATAGTTGAATCCTAAGAACCAATACATCATTTTTATTGTGTTTACACACAGAGCATGAAGACGCCTTTGGCGACCGCTGGTAGTTACCGTTTATACGCAATAAGACATAAAATACGTATAGAAGCTACTTTGAAGACGGTCCGTGACAGGAGTTGTGCGTTCAATGCACTTTCGGCGCCATATTTGATTAGTACAGCCGTCTCTAGACACTGCTGGCGCAGAGATTCCGTTCTCTATTTGTTTACAGCTATGGCAATTTGAACAATACCCACTTGGTGCCTGTGTAAAGCCTGTTGCTGTTGTTGTTGCTGCTGCTGCTGTTGTTGTTGAAAGTCGGACCGCGTTGGTGGTGGGGGTGGAGGGGCTTCATGTCGGATAATATACTGGGGTTGGTACTGCAAGCCATCACTCACAACCAGCTGAGACTGCACACCTTCACTTACTATAATATCATTTTGCGGATCTGCTTGCTGTACCACCACCTGGCAAAGGAATAAACAAATTGTTGCTATATTAACATAATAAATGATTATAATAAACATGAAAAATCATCATTATCTTCCTGCCAGTGCCTCATGGTACTTGAGGAATGAGCAAAACGTAAAAAAAATAAAACATGAAAAATATAAATCAAATTTTATTTTGAGTTATCAGTATTGTCAGTAAGTTTTCTCACCTGCTGTTGTGCATATTGCTGTTCATCTTGGTTCACTATTATTCTATCCAAGCATAGGTTTGGGCAGTATCTTTGTAGATCTTCAAGAGTCAATTGCTGTCCTTGTCCAACTATCTGGTAATATTGAGCCATTGCAAGTGCTTAGCCTAGAAGAATTCACAAGTTAGATACTTATTGAAAAAAAAAGTTCATTTATTTTACAGTGTGTAATCTTTCTTAATATAAAATCTAAGGTAGTAAATTGATTCACAATTGAATGAAAAATTTAAAAATAAACTACAGAAGAAACTGAAAATATTTTCTCTCAATAAACCACAACTATCAATCTAACTAAGTGTTTTTATCCAGTTATTCTTTATGTAACTGAACCAATAAATCTGTAATTCTGTAAGTTAGTTTATTGTTACCTGCATAGCAACAGGACCTATAATGCAGTCAGAGCAGTGCCTAGTGTAATTTTTAATGAATACCTGGATGTCAGCCAATATCTCCAAATTGTTACAACAGCTAATTTTGACTATAAATATTGCATGATTTCATGTGATGGACCACAACTTTTTCTAGCTTCAGCATGTTTTATATGACCACTAGACCGTTTAGATTTTACTCTTAGAAACATAAATGTCAGCAAAAATTCTGATTCTAGTTTAAAGTTGCCCAAGAAGACATAATGCTGGATCAAAACTCTACCTTATTTTTATAAACTAACTCAAAATGCATAACAATAAAAAAATCTTTGGGTTAAAAAGCATTACAATGCAGAGATTGCTATCAGAAAGTGATTGTTAAATTAGTGATTTTGTGAGCACTGATATTGTTACAAATTAACTTATAATCAAACAATCCCATTTTCATTAATGAAATTCTAGGTAGGCCTAGTGGTAGCCCATCATAACCACAAAGATATTAGTTATTATATATTATTCTATGATCTCTTCATTTACTGTGAAATGTAGAGTGAGAAACACAAAAATTGACAAATATTATGAACTAAATCAAGGAACAGCTTGATTTTTTAAGTGTAAAGTAGGTTATTGATACCTAGTAGGTTTGTTACCTATCATAAAAATAATTATTTAATTCTTATGCAGCACTATGTAGTTCTAAGAGAAAAAAACATATTTCTTAACACTTGATGACAGGTATTTTTGATGGTGTTTTTGTTTTCATCATGAGTGTACTAAATACTTGCTTACAAAGTAATGAAATACTGAAACAAAACTTTTTGATATCTTCTATTCGATTCCATGGTACTTTTCTTTTTCCATTTTTACTATATAATGGTAGTTTTTTTTTAAATATTGTTCTTTGGTTTACATCAGTTTCTCATAATTTTTAAATTCATTTTTTAAGCTTAATTGACACTTTTATATTGCCTTTGAAAGTACACAAAATTCATTACATGATTCAAAATATTATTGATATTTTGAATCATGTATTCAAAATATCAATAGCAAAAAAAGAAGGCAAGATGAAATTCCTAAGATGAGACTGACCAAAACTCTAGTGATTTCGACTTTAGAATATACTTCCTATAATGTTCACTTTATTTCAACAATTTCATACTGTTTCAAGTGGCATATTTATCAACAATAGTGTCATAGATTTACATTTCTTTAACAATAACAACAATAACTAAATAGTTCATTATAACTGTTCAAAATGTCTATTATATGTTATTATCATACTGTAGTTTAAGATTTTTGCAGAGAAATTAGGATTCATCAGTTTCTCAAGACATTACAACATGCACTGTAGGATTTGTTTACAAGTATATCAGGTAAAAAAAAACCTCAATAGCTAGGTTTTAACTGCAGTATTAACTACAATGCACTCATATTTTTCCTCATTAACACTTTTTATTGAAGTAAGAGATATAAAATTGCAAGAGACACCTATTTCTCGATGACAGTTATTATGCCATACTCCCTGAACACTACATACGGTGCAATAACAGCAGCAATGACTTCTGAAATCGTACCAACACCTCAACTATGGCGACGACTCAGCCATCACCTTTTCAATTAAACTTTTAGTCCGTCTTATAAACATCACCACTTGCGATTTTAACATTAAGAACAATAAGAAATTTAACTTCAATACCGTTTGCACGAAAAGAACGAAATGGCTTCGATTCCTTTGATCCAACCTAAATACTTTGAAAGGAGAATGTTTAACACAGATTATAACTAGGCTAGAGATTTACTTCTTACCAATATTTACTAAGGACATTTTATAAGTCATAATTATACATTATTAACGAATTTTTAACATCAAAATGTAATTTTTTTAACTCAAACGCCAAATCGAGAAGCAATTTACATTATGGCGTGTGTGTCACTTTTTTATAAATGTTTTTTTTTTCGCCTGGGGTTACTACTCTTTAAAAAATATCATGAAATGTGATGGGTATTCTCGATAGTAACAATCATTTCCTTCAAAAATTGCATTGATCCAAGAATAAATTGGACGAAGGAGAAAACTCTCCTCTGTGTTCTACTGACACCAAAAGAGAGTAACAAGTTGCACAATATTTTTATTGTATAATCTCCTATAAAAACTAAATTGAGAACACTAAAAAACCGTAACTTTTACGAGATAAAATATCTTTATTTATAACAAAATAGTCTACGCACATCTCTAGTTGAGCCTGCATTACCGAGACGGTTTTCGTGTGTTATAATAAAATACTTATTGCACTCTAATTCGTTTTCCTTTGGTTTTTACTTCAATACATAACGAAAATCATTAAAATAATATTGTCTTACTATAAAATTGGAAGCACGTAGTGAATTTCAACTTATATGACATTTTGTTGCCGTCCTCATCACTCGTGCAAATGGATGATACAGTGATTTCGCCAGGTACACTGCAGATAAAACACGTAAAAGTTTATATCCATAATATTTACTTTCTTATAACTAACCATATCCATTGTAGGTAATAAGATGGGAGATTCAGCTTCTGAAAGCGACTCCAGCTCATTGGATGGCGGAGCTATGTTGCCTCCGAGCACTGTTTCTCGTGATCAGCTACAGAAAAGAATTGAATCTCTGCAGCAACAAAATAGGTATGTTTTTGTCGTACATTTGTTAGATTCTCATGAGATTCTGATTTTCTATTTGAAGTTTTTACGTCATTTTCCATTGTGTTTTACAAAATGTGGTATGTGCGTAACTTAGTATTAGATATTGTGTACTGTATGTACATACCTATCATAACACTGGATCATATCTCACACATGATGTATAGAGATGGAAAATTTTAATGTATAAAAAATTCCATAATAATCTTTCTAGTCTGCCAAATCATAAAAGAATAAAATATATTAAAAAAAAAAGTTAACTAATAAAACAATGTCTGCTTTCCAGGGTTCTCAAAGTTGAGCTCGATACTTACAAGCTTCGGGTGAAGGCTCTCCAAGAAGAGAATCGTGCCTTGAGACAAGCATCAGTATCAATTGTAAGTAGCTGAAGCTCTTCCAGAACAAATGCAAATGGTTTTCGTAAAGTCACTTTTTTTTAATAAAATTATCATTAAATATCTTCTAGCTCCCACAATAATTACAAATAATGTATGATTATCTATTCACAGCAAGCTAAAGCTGAGCAAGAAGAAGAATATATTTCTAACACACTATTGAAAAAAATTCAAGCACTCAAGAAAGAAAAAGAAACATTGGCACATCATTATGAACGTGAAGAAGAATGTCTTACTAATGATCTCTCCAGAAAACTAAATCAGGTATGATAAATTAAAATTAAAAGTATTACATATTGTACTCAATATTTATAAATTAGGACCAAATTATGAGGATTACAGCTAATAACATAGTGTTAACACTTTGACAGCCGATCACGAACCTGCCTCGTGACACTCTGTTTTGCTCCGTGCGCCGATCAGGAACGCAGCGCGTTATCAGAATTCCTTGAAATTATTCTAAAAACACTAGCTACACTCGTGATCGGCGTTTGTTGCATTGTGTAGCAAATCTAACAGGTTGGTGAGAAGACATTTCTACAGGCACAAACACCACAGTCACAGGAGTGTGCAAGGTTTGTGCAGACACAATAAAAAACAGACAGGCAAACGGGGAAGAAAGGAACCTTCTTTTCACTGTCCGGACTGTAATATGCCAGTCTGCCACTATCCATGTTTAGAAAAATTTCATAGACATATTTTTTTCATTTCTGAACCGTGTGATTGTTGTTTTAAAGCAACAATAAAGTCTAATAACTGATGGACATGGGAATTAGCTTTTGTTTGTATTTGGAAATGCGATGATTCCCGAGGGACATTAAGAAACTAGTTGTACTGTAAAGGCTTGTCAATACATGAAATTAAACTGTCAAGTTGAAATGATATCTTATCTTTGTTGTGTGCTTAAGATTCAATAACTAAGTAATTATGTCTAGAATGAGTATTAATGGGATTACATGTAAAGGATTTTTTTAAATGGAATACAAAAACTTATTTAAATAAAATAAAAGTGACCTTTTCATTTAAAAAAGCGTAGAAAGTGCCAGAAAAGTGCTTACTTACTTATTTGATCTTAAAAGGTTCTACGGATTTAGAAAATATGGTTATGAATTGTGTTTCAGTTACGCCAAGAGAAATGTCGGTTGGAGCAAACTCTAGAGCAAGAACAAGAATGTCTGGTGAACAAATTAATGAGAAAAATTGAAAAACTTGAAGCTGAGACACTTGCCAAGCAAATGAATTTGGAGAGGCTTCGTAGGGAAAAGGTAACACAGTTTTTTTTTTTCATTTTGTGTAACTTTATTGTTCTTGTCTTGGTGTTTTCATTTATTTGGTACTAGCTGTGCCTGCGACTTCGTCCGCGTGGGTTAGTGTCTTTGGGTAGCATTTTTAATTATTAAGGCTAATTATTTTACAAATAAGACACATACATATAAATACTTCAAACAAACAAACTCAAACTTCAAACATTCATACCCTATTCCCTATTGTTATTTTGCACCCTTGAGGGTAAAACTTTTACAAACTTTGAATGTCATATTTATTTATATTGAATCAACAGCCTAAAAAATAAGTTTCAAGCCCCTAGCTCTAAAAATAACGATACTTCCATACAACTTTTCACCCCCCCCCCCTTTCAACCCTTACAACCCTTTTTTCGCATTAAAAGTAACATAATATGTCCTTTCTCAGGCTCTAACTAGACTATCTGTGTACTAAATTTCATTTAAATCGGTTCACTAGTTTTATCGTGAAAGCGCGACAGACAGACAGAGTTACTTTCGCATTTATAATATTAGTAAGGATAGTAAGGAAAATAAGCCCCAAGGAGTTTGTGCAAATTGTATTGTATTATTGATCTTTTCCCGGAAAAAGATCAAATAATACACAAAATGTTAGTTATTCATTCAAATTTATTGTATCGCCTTCATAGTATGTTACTTCAGAAACGATACACTTACACCAACGAATAATCCAATCACCAAAACATTTTTTAAACACTTTTTCCGGATTGAGTTTAGTTCTCGCCGCAAATTCTCTTATAAGTCTTCTACCAAATGAAAATGGGTGCCACACAGTGGTACTTTGAGTTTAGGAAAAAGAAAGAAGTCGGCTGGAGCCATAACTGGTGAATACGTAGGTTGCTTGATGTTATTTGTTGTGTTTTTGGTAAAAAATTCGTTCACAGTGATGGCCTTGTGCGATGGCGCATTATCGTGGTGCAAAATCCAAGAATTTTCTTTCCCACAAATCTGGCCTTTTTCGTCGAATTGGCCCTCTTAAACGCCGCATAACGCTCAAATAATGTACCTTATTTACCGTTTGACCTTCCGGTAAGAAATCCAAGTGCAAAACACCGCGATAGTTAAAGAAAACAGTCAACATGGCTTTGAATTTTGATCGACTTTGGCTTGGTTTTTTCGGTTTCGGTTCAGTTGGAAGGCGCCACTCCGAAGCTTGTTGACTAGTTTGCATGACAAACTCGTAAACCCACGTCTCATTAACAGTAACAATGCGTTTCATGAATGTTATGTCGGAATTGACTCGTTCTAGCATGTCTTCAGCGACTCTTATGCAATTGAGTTTTTGGAGAAAATTCAGGTCTTTTGGGAGTAGCTGAGCGGCAACATGTTTCATACCCAAGTGATTTTTTTAAATGATACGTATCGACTCGTGAGACACAGAAAGTTCAGCGGCTATCTCTCTCTAACTTGAATGAGGATTTTCAGTCACTATTTCCTTTACTTTTGCGATATTAACTTCAGTTGAAGACGTTGATGGCCTACCAGGGCGAGGCAAATCTTGCAGCATATCTCGACCGCTTTTGAACGCTTTGTATCACTCATAAGCACGTGTTTTTGATACAGTCGATTCGTACGTACGCCTTCTGTATCATTTTCAGTGAGTTCGAACACGAAATTCCATTGGCGATGCAAAATTTAAGACAAACTCTTTGTTCGATGTTTTTATCCATTATGAAATTGCAATACACATTATATAATAATGATCTAACTAAAAACAGTACTGTATCTAATCTAAATGACAGATGCAACTCAAACTCCGCGCCAACATGGAAAACAGCTATGGAAACTAACAAAAAAATAAAAAAATCGGTGAGAGTTGGTTTGGCACTCACGAAAATTGATGTGTAAACATGTGAGCTCGCATCAGTTTGGTTCACGCGCTCACATAGACACGGGTCTTACGCTGACGTCATCTGACGCTCGAAGTCTTACACTTACGCGTCTGACGCTCGAAGTCCCAGCTAGCCCCTGCCGTAGACCGAGCGCTAAGATGTTTACACATCAAAAAGAATTTGGAACCATAAACAAATCATCCATTACCGATACTTTTTTTTAGATAATATGTAATAAATAAATAATGACAAGCTTATGTGTATAATCATAATTACAGTCCTACCAACTTATCTGTGAACTGAAAGAGGACGGCACCGTCGATTCAGTGTTGCTAATTAATATGAGGTGCCCAAAAATGAGTAAGTTTTCAAGAAGGAAATTTCACATTAGACATAATCGTTTAATAAGAATTACAGTTTTTACAAATTAAAAACAATGATACCTATATAAAAATAATAAAAAAATAAAACAAATTTGATAATTTACAGTTACGTAGGTACGCTAACAGTTTAGTCTCTCAGCAATTAACAATAGCTTTATCTAAAAAGTAATCCAATGAAGTGGAAATTCAGCAGATAAACTGTTCCACGGGGGGATACAACTTTCATTTAATGTGAAGTTAAGTAGGTACACTACCCTGCAAGAGGTACCTGGATGTCTAGCATTTAGTTATGACCATACCTAACCCCGAACACCAGATTTGACTAATTATAATTAGCAGTGGTACCTAGTGGTAGTGTAGTGTAATAAAAAAAAAACAAATTGCTTTACAATAATTTATTGAAAACCAGGTTTACAGTAATTGTTATCTTTAGATGAACCTGCATACACAACTTCATCCTGGTTGTGAGGCCATACTCCGCTTATTTCCGTACCACTATCATCATTATCATTAGCGCTTTCGGTTTCAGTGTCACTTACCACTTCTATAATAAAAGCTTTATCTAAATACAAATCATGTTTTAAGTATTCTCCTTCTAACCTGCGAACGTGTTTACAATGCTGTGCCCACTTATGAACTGTAATAGCGTCAAAAACTTCTCTAACTAGGCGGGAAATTTCAGCATTTTTGTGCTCAATATTTACATCAGCAACTTTTCTTTTCATTGTGCTCCATATGAGTTCAATGGGATTTCGATCACAGTGATAAATAAGGTGGTAAATATAAGCATTTGTATCTATTGTCTTCTAAAATTTTTTTAATCTCATATACAGGTTCAAGCTTGTTTCTCTTAATTATTTCTAAAAGCTGAGGTTTAGTCAAATTCTCGCCATAGTCAATTTTATTTTGGGTCAACCATAATTGCACATCTTTTTTTAAGGAATTCTTATTTGGGACTTTATTCACACAAATACGGTGATAAGGAGCATTATCCATCACTATTATGGATGGCTCTTTTAAATTAGGCACAAGTTTTTCAATAACCCACTTTTTAAAGTTGGTACTATTCATCTCGTCATGATAATCACCACCTTTTGTGTTTGATTTAAACACAAGTAGTGGATTTGTAACAAATCCAGTATCTCCTCCCGCATGAACAATAATATATCTTTGCCCTTTCGATACAGGCTCCAATACTCCGTCTTCACCCTCTCCTTGCCAACATTTACCCGATGTATGCGAAGAGTGAATATAGGTCTCATCTAAATAAATTATGGGCCGGGGCTGGGGAGATTTATTATTTTTATCCACTGCATGCAGGTACTTAGCTCTCCAAGCTGATATTTCATTATGCTCCATAAGAACCTTCTGATTGGATTGAGATTTTTTAAAACGAAATCCCACCTTGTGAAGCAGCTTTCGCAGACTCTCTCGCTGTCCTGTGTAATTTATATCTGTCTTTAAGACCTCTAGAAGCTTTTTAACAGTAGGGACCTCATTTTTAGCAGCATAAAATTCAGGTACTTTCCTCTGTATAACTCCCATGTCAAAATCATCAACATGCACAAATCCACTTTTACGTTTTCTCTCCTTGCCTGGTGTCCGAATTTTTGTACCAGTTTCTTCTGCTGCGTGCCCTTCCTTAACTATTTTTGAAATTAGTCCTTGACTAACACCTGAAATATAAGATAATAAAATAAATGTTAGTAGAAATTTGAAATCTTGCAGGTTAGTTGGCTCACTCACTTAGCAGATTACCTAATAGATGTACGTTACCGTTACGCTAACCTGCTGCAAAAATAGAAACGATTATTTCTTGGACTTAAATAATTAGTTAAGTATCGGGTAATTTATAACAAGAAAGATGACAACCTGTCGCTGCCGAAATTCGTTTGTATATTTGATTAAATGGAATAATCGGAGACCCCGCCCGAGCTTCTTCTTTAAAAAAGATTTTAACCTTTAGAATAATGTTTCGAGCATTACTTTTAATAGCTTTCGGCATATTTAACTTTATAAATTCAGCAAAATCACGACAAAACAACCAGAGAACCCGAATGTAGTAGACTCTGACAATCAAATGACATTTCAACATGACGGCCGTAGTTCCAATTTTCGCCATTTCACAGATAAGTTAGTAGGAGTGTATGTTAGAATTAATAGTAATAATAAACATACTCTTTCTCAGGTGGAACTTGAAAACACATTGGAACAGGAGCAGGAAGCTCTAGTGAACAGGCTGTGGAAACGAATGGACAAGTTGGAGGCAGAGAAGAGATCACTGCAGATCAGGCTTGATCAACCAGTGTCCGACCCAGCTAGTCCTAGGTGAAAATCTTATAATTTACCATACATTGTGTTGTTTTGAACTTGTTTTATTTATTCTTCTAATATTTTGTAAAAAAAATTGGGGTGTAAACCATAACACAAGTTCTCTAAATTTTACTCAGGGGCATAGTGATTTGAAACTCCTTTAGTAAAATAAATTAATTTCAGGATTACATTCACTAATATAGAACCCAGTCCTGAAATTATGTCATATTTCCTATGCATGATAAATAATAGTTTTTAAGGCATGGCATTCACTTAATTTTTAAATAATTCTTCATGCATCTTGCTATATTTTCATTGTTTTATTATTAATGGAGTTTTTTCTTGCTAGGGACATTAGTAATGGTGATACAGCATCCAATTTAAGCAATCACATTCAGACCCTGCGTTCTGAGGTTGTAAAGTTAAGGTGAGTAAATAACATATAATTTCATTTGAATACATGAATTTTTACATACTGTAGGACAGTGACAGGCATGTATTGTATGTGCATTAAGTCTCAGGTTCACTTCCGAAGCGCGAAATATCCGTTTTAAACAGACATAAATAAAACCTTTTTCTGGACTTGGTAATTATTAAAACTGGAGTGAGTAAGTTACTTGTCAATATTATACATCTATACAAGGCCTTGACACACTAACTTTGCTTTAGCTAAAAATGGTGTTGTGTGTTTTTTCAGATGCTAATGTAGTCTCAGCACTTTAGAAATAAATAAATATCTCATCAACTCTGTAGTATAAATAAGTAAAGGACATTTATCAGCAAAATAAAGTGAACTGTAAAATAATCTAATAGAAACCAACAAAGTAGTATTGACATGATATTTCCAGATTAAGATAAAAAACTTTTTATACTTATGCTCTATAATCTTTGTTCTCCTTTACACCATAATATTAACACAAAACAATTTGCAACAGAAATCAGCTGGCGGTGTCTCAAAACGAGAACAAGGAGAAGATGCATCGCTTCGCACTCGAAGAGAAGCACATTCGGGAGGAGAATGTTCGCTTGCAGCGAAAACTCCAGCAGGAGGTGGAGCGTCGCGAGGCACTGTGCAGACATCTGTCCGAGAGCGAGTCCTCGCTCGAAATGGAGGAAGAGAGGCAGTTCAACGAAGCTTTGAGTGTACGTTTTGCTTCATGTCGTATTTTTCTATCCATTATCATATTGGAAGAAAGAAAGAAAATAAATACATAATGTATTGTTGCATAAAAATGCATTGCTGTTGTGGAAGAACTGAGAAACTGAGAGATAATTATTAGGGGCTCCTTTTGCAAAGAACACGAGGGTGCATGGTGTTTCCATGAGAGATTGGAAAGCGGTTTTATTAAGAGTTTGATAAACCGAACATTACCAGTTACGTAAGATAGTACCTAACCAATGAAAATGATTTGTAATGCTCATTTTGCAGGCACGATCGCGGAGCGTGTCGTCACCGGGCGGGTCACGGCCTCTCTCACCATACGCGTCACCATTGTTGCCTAACGCCGCCGGGATGCCGCTGTCTCGGCCTTCACTGCATCTTAATTCTCAGGTAAGAGTAAATTAATGGCGATTTGTGCCTAAAAACGTGACTTATGAAAAAAATATAATGAAAAAATGAAACCTTTGTTTGGTTTTGCATATTGTATTATATAAAAAGTGTTGCGTCTGAACTGAACATAATCAATCAATATGACGTAAATGCTTCATCTAAATACATTGTTTTTGGTTGACAGACGCGTCGCACAAGCGACAGGTTCGTGAAGCCGGCGATTCCGGGCGGCGCGGGGCTTGGTGCGCGGCCGGGCCCGCTTGAGCCGCCGTTGGCCCCGCTGGCCCCGCCGGCCCCGCTGGCACCGCTGTCGGCTGTGGCTATGCCAAACCCCGCCATTATGCAACCCGCCAGCCCCATGGACACGTCCTCCAAGGACTAAGTTCGGTCGCCGTCCCTCGATCACACTGCGACGTTAGGGCAGTTCACCGGCTCGAGTAGGCCCTGTATCGTCGTGAACCTTCGTTTCAGTTTATGTATGTAATAAAATAAAACTAAGGACTCGGGTGAAGTGGCGTGTACGGCGGCTGCACGATATGTATAGCGTGTTGCAGCCGCATCATCGAATTAAATTATACTGGGATTCCGTGAATTTGCCCTTACGTCGGTGTGCATTCGAAGCTGTATGATTCAATAATAACCGTCGGGTGCAGTCGCGATGTTTTGACGGCAGGCTAACCATCGTTCGACCTATTTTGAAGTGTAGGCACATTGTATCGTGACTGATTCTGGCAATGCTATTGTTTAATCTTATGTGAACCTACTGTGCACTCTGCTCACTGCCCTGTCGACTCGGCACGCTCCTAGAATTACATTCTTATTTCTGCTCGGTCGTGATTCATTTACTGATATAATTAGTAATGAACCAGATTATGGAGTACGATTGTATTCACGTTTATCGAAAATGGTAATGAGGAGGAGAGATGTGATGACGACGCGACGTTGTAACTTTCGATTAGGATAGTAATAGCTAGTTCTGATTAAAAATCAATTTTGGAAATATATCCGGGCTTAAATTTTGCGGCAGTGGGTTTTATTTATCATAAGGCTGTGTATAAAATTCACTTGTGAGTAAAGTTAGTAAAGGAGAAGGAGATAAAGATTGTAAGCTATTTGATATATCACACTCGGGGTCTAGCAATACTACTCCTACGCAATGTTTTTGTGCAGGAATGTAATATATGTTACGAATGTTGTGTTGTGCCCTCAGGGCAAATTGTTGTGTTCGATATATGCTCGTAGGAGTAGTGAGTTATTGTCCTCGGACTCAATTCAATTATGCAAATTGTCACGTAATTTTTTTTTCATGTTATAATAAAACAAAATATATGCATTACTATTATGAAGCCTTTTATTTGTTTTTGTTAGTTTGAACGGACTTAAAAAAAAAGAGTAGTTTAAGCATTCTGACTTTGTTTTGGATCTTTGTACAAAGTAGACAGTGTCGCCAAAATATTCCTTAATTTATAAAACTAAAGATAGTCGAACTTGTGCCTAAACTACACTTACATACAAGTCTCAAAATAAATTGTGCCGTGTGTGTCGGTGCACCGGCGCGAGAGCAGCTTTTCGCCCCCGTAAGAAAGAGAGGTTCATTATTTTTTAACCCCTCGCACATAAGCGATCGGAGTACGTCAAAGCACCACAGTCAACCACGCACTGAGTGAGTAACCAATACAAAGATATCATGAATTTAGTGCGCTCACCAAGTAGAAGTGGCCTTGGCGTCATACTTAGTAAACACACATAATAAACACAAAGCCTCACTTATCTACCGAAAATCGTGGAGGTAGGTAGGTACCCTCAAAAAAACTAAATATTATTGCACCTACTACCTACAAACAAGCACACTGATCCTGATGATGAAAAAATAACCTATCAAGTCGTCAATAGCTATGACATTTAAAATAAATCTTTTAAATTTATTTATGCCAACATGCGGAGTATCGTGAAACCGGGTACCTAAATTTGATGAATTGCAATGCGTGTTATAAGCTTTTCCATATTCTTTACACGCATTGGTTCTAACGGAAACGTGGATATAATCTGACGAAGAAGGAAAAAGATTTCAGATTCCCGGATATACCTACATAGGTATTATTATAACTACAGAACTGGCACGAGAGGTGAAGGCGTTTCGATATTTGTAAAAAACAATCTGCAACATACGCTGAGTGAGAAAAACTGTCAAAACTGCAACCACTATTTGTGGATTCTTATAGACCAGGGATTCCCAAAGTGGTCGATATCGGTCTCCCAGGGGTAGACATAAACGAAAACAAATTTTGGGTATCAACTTAATTTTGGTGTAGGAATGATAATTCCTACAGTCGCGAATCGCATTTTGATCAACATACCTACTTAAGACGTAAAACAGAGCTGCAATTTGCAAAAAACCAAAGAAAATTTTAATCTGACGGGCTACAACTGAGGATTCACCTTAAGCTATGGTTTCAGCAAAATCTTCTTGCCATAAATACAGCAAAAACCAACTATGTGATTTTCGGACCAAAGAATAAAAAAAATGACAATTATACCCCAATAAAAATAAACAAAAAGTTAAACAATAAAATACTTAGGACAAATCTTACCTAGATACCTAGTAAATTGACGTAGCTACCACACATTGAAAAAATAAAGCCAAAACTGCAATCACTCACGGGTGTCCTTCGCGGTATCATGCACTGCTTACCACGTCAAATTCGATATTTAATAAATTTCTCACTCGTAATGCCATGCATTTACTACCTAGTAGAAATACGGGGTTCCGCCCAAAAAAGAAATAGAAATCTACTACAAATTTTACAAAATAAATTACTTATAGCGTTATTTAATTAGGATTATCTCACTTCAACACTATGACTTTAAAAAGAAATTAAATTAATGAACATAACACAAACATACATTCTGATACGAAAAATACTAAATAAAAATTTACACACAAACATTACCTTCACGAAAAGAAAAGAAATTGTGAGCTGTCACGGGACGCCTGGGAGATGTGAAACACCATGGCGACGCGTCGCCACGGCATGCGTCGCAACGCCAGCTATCGGTTTTACCCGCGGCTATAGAAGTCTCACTGATGTCTTTTTTGTTTTTGTCTTATTCAATTATGATAGCCCGTTCTAAAGTATGGCATGACTTGGATAGTGCAACTCGGTTGGCTTCACACCATGACTTGTCTAAAGGCGTGTTTGGGTTCGTTGGATTTCTCCTTACCATTACCTTGCAAGCGACGCACGGATATTTAAACAAATTCTAATGGTAAAAAGTAGGTACCCTACAAATAATAATTTAAATAGGTAAATACTTTTTAAAGCAAGCTTTTAATAAACTAAAAAGTACAAAATAAAACTTACTATATCATAGAACTTTAATATTTTCTTAAAAGCTTGAGGCGTGAACGTCCTTCTTACACTTTAGGATAAGCCTCAAGCTTTTAAGAAAATATTAAAGTTCTCTAAGTAATATGTTAACCTGTGGCGTAGCTAGTCCTAAAGCGGCTCGGTATCAAAATTTCTTGGGGGCGTTTTTTACTCAACTGCAGCGAAGCTTCAAAAAACAATACCTACCTTAAGGGGACTACATGACCTAAACGCAAATTTATAATGCCTATAAATATATGATCCACTGCATTAACCTAAATCAGTAAAATATATGATATTCTTCTGGATATAATTTATGCTAGTTAGATAGTGTGTTGAAAAAATAATACAATTAACTTGTTATGATAGAAAAAAATCACGAAGATAACTCTAAAATAATATTTTAACGATAAAAAAACCATACTAATATACATGCAAACATTCAGATTTTTTGTCAGATTATTCTACAAGTAACATAGTAACGTAATAGTGTTTTAATTTTTTAGTCCAATGAATAGATTTTTTGTAAATCCATAATTGCTTCATATTTTGCAATAAATTACCAGCGTTGTGTCATCGCGCGTCCCTTTCTTTTCTATGCAATCCGTCAGTGACCGCGCTTTAGCTCTTGTAAGCCTCTTAAGTATTGTTTTTTTTACAAAATAGCACACTGACTTGGAAAGTAAAACTATTATTGTGAGTTTCTTGCCCGTTCTTCTCCATAGATACCTACAACGATTTGGAATGGGGAACTAACTAGCTTCATGTTTCTGACTGACCGGCCCCGTGAAAATTCAAATTTAAATGGTTTAATTGAAATAAATACTTTGAGGTTGAAGCCACAAACCAATTTTATTAATGTCATTTTTTGCATTAGGTATATATACTCATTTGTTACGGGCCTCATATCAATAAGAATTATGGATAATATTTTACGAAGTTTCACGTTGCGTCTGGGGGCCCCTATAGTCGGGGGCCCCGTATCATTGAAACGGCTGATACGACGGTAGCTACGCCCCTGATGTTAACATAGGTACCTATGTTTTAGTTACCTAATTAAAAGCTTGTTTAAAAAAAGATTTTACTTAAATTTTATTTATTTACAACATATACCACGATTACTCTAACTAGGTGTAGTTTTAATTTTATTGAATTTAATAAAGTTTGATGTAAAATATCATTAAGTACATATTTCACAGACACCTACACAAAACAAATACACGCACGCACACATTACCTATCAATATTAATAACTAAGTATGTCACTTTCTGCCAATTTTATTTTTCTGTATACTTCGTAATTGGCGTAATTTTTGGAACAATAATAATAATGTTATAATAATGCAACGGCTACATTGTCGCGATAACGCGCACTACACTCCGCCTCTCTCTCGCACACCGCTCGACGTCTCACTGTAGGCACGACGACTTATCAAGCTATGTATTTCGAGAAAATTTCGAGTATATGATGACGTCTCAATGTACAAAAAAAAAAAACAATGAGAGGTCAGCTAAAACTGAAATTGTATAGCTTTATGTATCGTCAGAGAGTGCGTGAGCTGTAGTTTGCGTTATCGCGACAGTGTAGCCGTAGCATATCTGTCAGCTGTGAAGCAACCTTATATTAATTAATTTAATAATTAAACAACCGACTTCTCAAATTAAAGTTATTTTTCACTTTGTGGTGTTTTTTTTAGAAGTCGGTTGTCTTTTTTTGCAAAAAAAGTTTTTTATTTTTCACATTTTAGTAGGTCAGTTATTAATTTATCTAAGTTACAATAGTCTTATTTCAACTGCTCATCACCTATTACAAAATATTGCTTTTCCCGATGCAGGGACGTTAATTGTTGAGGAGTTCTCCTGGTTAAAAGTGAGAAGAACTGGAGCCGATGGTGAAGCCACCATTAGCTCCATTTCACCATATGTATTGTGATGAGCTTAACTTGCTTAGCAACCATATTAAAGTAATCGGATCGCAACCACAATGAGTAGTTTCGGTGGCCACCTCTGGTCTTCATCATCAGTTCCACTTCACCAAATGGTGCTTTCCGAGAGCAAATGCACGAGTTACTATAAAAAATATGCAAATCGCTATAGGTGTGCCTATAAAATTTGAGGATTTCCCTAGTTTTCTATGGGATCCCCTCATCAGATTCTGACTTGGTGACAATGGGACCACCTCGAGAGCATAACCTGTTCAAACAAGATTATTTTTTTCAAAATCGGTTCACAACTGATGGAGAACTCGGTGAACAAACATTAAAAAAAAAAAAAAACGCATACATACAGCCGAACGTATAACCTCCTCCTTTTTGGAAGTCGGTTAAAAAAGTAGGCGTTCGCGCCTGTTTGCAGGGCGATATCTCGAATGGCCAATTTCGACACCCAGACTTAGCACGCGAGATCTCGACTTACCAATATCGACTCGAGATTGCTTCCGTCTGTAGGTATGACCATTAGAGTAATAACTTTTTAACACAAAATTTATTTTAGTTTTAGCCAAACCCACGGAAGTTACTTTATTTGTTATATGGCTTTTATTGTCACTATCATCGATCTAGATTGACATTTTCTTCCCATTCGGTCATCGAAGAAAAAAGCCTATTCGAATACCCTTAAGAAAATATATTAGGTACGGTAATGGCCCACCTAAACGGCATAACCCCAAAGGATTATTTTGTATTAGATTTGAAATTAATAAATAGGCTTATACAGATGCAACTGTTCAAATGTATTTACTTTATCACCAAAAAGGATGTTAAATTATCAAGCATAATTAAACCAATAATAATTAAATACTAAAATTTTGTAATTATGGACAGAAACACTTGGCCAAAAACTAGAACAGAATGACCGGAAACAAACCCCTCTCGCCATCCCATGGGCCACGGTGCGAATTGACTGATGTTACTTGTCACTGCCTGCTCAGGCGTCTGTTTCCCCGCGCCTCCGATAGCATATCAAGTTCCTATGATCAGTATTTTTCACGTTATGGGGGTGAGCGGCATTAGCCTGAGATCGCCATTCCTCCTGCTTCCCGTGCTAGCAAGACCATAGCAAGACCATTTGGCCCGGTGAGCACGGAGCAGACGGTGAAAAAAAAAATATAGACCTTTGACATGGTCAAATTAGATTAACTGGCGAAACTACAAATTACTACGGGGTCAACGACCACAAGTACCTAGTCTAGTTAGAATGTAAGTGTTTTTTTATAGATTTATCGTGTTTAGATATCGATACTCATCACATGTATGAAGTTTATGAAGACTCTGTTTATGTTTTATCCTAACTTGTCACTTTTTATACCTACGGATCACGAAGCATCAACGAAGTGACCAATAGAGCCACCTCGGGTTAGATCGCGTGGGCTGAAGATAGTTAACTGCAAAAAGTTTACATTACCTGCATGGGGTCGAAACAAAGCCAGGTTGAAAAACAAGAAAACAATAATACGAAGCCATATTTCTGAAGAAAAAAAAGACTAGTATCTAATGGCATTTCATATTTTTTTACCACTAGTTGCCAGGATCCACTAAATAAAAAAATAGATGTTGCAATCTTTGCTGTATTTATGATAAGGTTGTGCAAGTCATCCTATATACGGAAAACTGCTGTAGTTACTGGTTATTAGAAACGACTGATGGACTCTGTGAGGATGATATAGCCAGGAAGGGGGTGACTATTGAGATGACGACTCTAAGAGAAGTATGGGAGAAAGACATGCTGTGCTGACCCCAAATACCTTACCTATACAGCTATATTTGGATAGGCAGCAGAATGACGATGATATTAAAGTAGATTCTAATCAAAACAAATATTCCTAAGATTCAGGCATTATTTGGGAGGTTTCTTTCATACACTGTGATTGAAAGTAAAAAAAGGCAGGCCAATATAGTAGCCGCCATGGGATCTGGAGGCAAAAGTCCTCGCGCATATTTCTCCCAAATATGCGCGAGGAGGCGAAAAGCCGGGGCGTAACTTCGCTGCCACGAGAAATCGCGGTACAGCGGACAGAGCTCCGGCGGGATCTCATGGCGGCATGGAGAGTGCGACTGTCGCAACCCAGCGCTGGGCACGCCACAATTACGGCGGTAAGTCCCCTCTTTGAGGAGTGGCTTGAGAGGCGCCACGGCGTCCTCACCTTCCGCCTGATGCAGGTCCTCACCGGATATGGCTGTGTCGGGAGGTTCCTGTTTCGGATAAGGCGGGAGGAAACGCCCGGGTGTTATCATTGTGTGGATCGACTGGAGGACACGGTGGAGCATACGGTGGAGGTCTGCCCAGCTTGGGCGGAGCACCGCCGTGTCCTCGTGGCGGCGATTGGGGTCGGCGATCTCTCGCGTCCGGCCCTGGTCCAGGCCATGGTACGGAGCGAGAGGGAATGGGAAGCCGTCACCTCCTTCTGCGAAGCAGTAATTCTCGCGAAGGAGGAGGCGGAGCGCGTGAGGGTGAGGCAATTTTTGCGCCCTCACGCCCCTAGGCGCCGCAGGACGAGACACACTGGGCGTCGGGAGTCGATTGCCGACTCCCGGCCACCGTAGGCGCGGGCTTGCGGACGGCGAGCAATGGGCAGCTCGCCGTCCGGTAAGGATCAGGCCCGGGTCGTCGGCGTGCCGTGTTCCACGCGCGCCTCAAAGAGATGTCAGCGTCATTGACGGGCTACGATAGGGATGCCTGCCGGGGTCGCGGATTGTTCGAAAGAGTTACCCTGGTCCTGGCGCACAGGCAACTGAAGGAACACGGGTGGGTTTTAGTCAGTAAGAGTCTGACCCGCCCTTCCGCTCCGCCCAGAGCGGGAGAGGTCATTTGATGATTTCCCACACAAAAATAAAAAGGCCAATATAGTACAAATAAAATGCGATGCGATGAAATAATATTTCAGAAAATAAGAAAAAAAAGTCATATCTTATGGCATTTCGACTTTTTTTCTCTCTAATTGCCAGGATCCATAAAAATATAGAGGTTGCAAGGTTCCATGTCTGAAAAGATTGCAGTCTTTATTCTGAAAATAAAAGATGGGTGCGGGTTGAGAATTTGAGGTGGAAAGTTTCTCCGAATTCTCCAACATTGGGCCGTACAGTCATCACCGGTTGCCGTTGCCGTCGCTGCCGCCGCCGCGGCCGCGCGCCGCCGCGCCGCCGCCGGCTTAGTGCCGTCGCTACCGAGAAACTGTCAATTTAAACATGGGACGTTCTTCACTGGCCCCTACCTTTTACAGACTCTCTACCCTTTTTTGAATAAGTTTTCACTGTTACATGACATGTTTCAATTCGTCGACACTCAACTATAGGTAGGTACTTTTGTAATAATTTGAACTCTACGATGTTTTTCAGCTTCCATGCGTCTGATTCGCGTCGACACTAAAGTACGTACCCTATAATTTAAAAAATTACTTGTCGTACATCAGGTGCCGACCACATTGTGCCTTGACAATAACAACAAAGGAGGTTCCTATACCTAAGTACTTACTAATTAGCGTCTTAGTTTGAAAACGTCCAGTAAACCACAGGCAAGCAGGTGATTATTTAATTCGTGATTATTTAAACTAGGCGCGTCGGCATTATGTAGCTAGACGCTTTGGTCATTCGGCAAAGAATGGTCAAAGAAATAATCGCGTTTTACACACGCATCGTAAACCTAAGTAAACCAGGATAAGGCATATTTTTATTTGTCTTGGATGCTGCTAGGGTTACAGGTAAAATAATTTGCATAATACCTCCCACGGTGATTTTTTTTGCTTTAATAAATTTATGTTTTAGCTAGCAAGGTAGTAAAGGGTAAATGGCTGTTGGTTTCGGCTAAATGAATTTAACACTTGAGTACCTACTTACAGTACTCTATACCTTGCATGTTCTTATTGGTATGAGCCGCGTCGAGACCGCAGCAGCAACTGAAAAAACGGATATCTATTATTTATTTAGCAAAACATATAAGTTGGTAGGTAATATAGTGTTAGGTGTATCGATTTTATTTAATAGTATACTTTAATATTAAATATATCAATTAAACATAGGTTATAATATACAAGCTAGAACTAAATTTTCAAGTGTGTAAGGGAGGAGCTCATAGGGCATCAAAAAATTCGTCCGCATCGCTGTCAATGGGATAAGTGCAATGGGATGAGTCGACCAACCGCTTGGCGATGTCCCGAAATACTTGATGAGCACTGTGACCCCAAGGCCCTAGTGTTTCAACCCCAAACGGCTCAAATATATAGTTTCCAATAAGGTTGTTATACTTGCGCCGTTTAAGGTTTTCTCCTCCTCCTCCTCCACTTAATAGTTATGTAGGTACTAACTAATTTTAATTGCTGGGAATCATAGTTGGTGTAAAACGAAAGTGTGTTCGATATGGGTATCTACCAAATTCATTCTATTCTTTTTTTTTAAATTCTATTCTGTTTATAAGATAATTATTTTAATTCAAAAATATAATCAAGTTCTGATAACATTATCTAGCTATAACTTACTTTGTGTACCATCTGTTGCGTTTGGTGGTATGAAGTAGGTACAGGGTTTTGGCATTGTAGGTTTGGGTCGTGCAACAGTGATAATTTTAAATTGCTTAACAGTTATAATTATTCGTTTCTACCTATAAAAACAAACTATTTATTTTCCAACTTGAGATTCACAAATAGAAGTTTGAGGTTAAAAATAATGAAATGCTCTAGGTAATGTAATGTACCTATAGGTACTTAGTTAAAAAAAACTTACCAACTTATTACTTTTACGATTACCCGATAACTTTTACGTTCCCTCGCGTCAGTATTATTGAATTAGTTAAAATAAACCGAGTTTGAAATTAACATTCAAATAGAAACGTAGGTCCAGCGTCGGCCGCGTCGCTCATAAAATATGTTGACAGAGAGACGAATAGTTGGCGTAGCGTTATTGATCCTTCCAATAATTATCGAACACGTTTCATGTCACCATGAACAAACACTAAAGTGGACGAGCATGGCGGATACTTGCCGCGATGGCGACGTTGTTTGTAAGTTTACGCACGGAATCGTAAAGTAGAGGCAGGCAGTAGGTAGAGCTAACAGAAAATCTGAGACAGTGAGAGCGACGTGTTTGGTTCAATAAACTTAGCGAATGGTGTTTCCTTAGGTGGGCCTGTACGTTTTCCAATTGACTCGATAATAATTTACCACAAACATGTTGTTAGGTTTTAGTAATTGTAGTCTCTAGGGGCTAATAACTAACTAAATAAGCACATAAGTCATTATTTGTAGTAGGTACTACGTACATAACGATAATGTTTTGTGGACATTTCAAATCCTGACACAATGTTTAAGTAAATACGAAGATGAGACTGACTTAAAACTTTCAAAATTTTGACTTGCCTATCTTTAGTTTCATGTATGGTTAAAACATCCTTATTAAAAACCTTACATCCTCATCGTCGCTGAAAATAACACGTGGTGGTCTAGAATGAACTTTCTACGGAACCCTAAGTGTTGACTGTATGTATCTATGTATTGTATGTAGACACATCTGGGAAGTTGAGAATTCAAAATGGAGGTATGTAAATGTTGATTTTCTATCATGACAGTCCGAAACTGCTATCTTTAGCGTTTTGTTAACGCTTTAAATGACATTAAAATATTAGGTGTTTCTAGAGTTAAGCGAGCAAATATAAAAAATATTTTATAAGTTTCCAGATCATATTATTTGTATATAAATAACAGAAGAAACTTACATAGGTATTTAACATAACGGGAAGCGATTTTACTTGGTTTAACATTTCCGGCTTCTCCCTACTTCCACATAAACTGGTATCTGAAACTATAAACCTATATTAAATAAGTGGGAACTAATGACAATGGACATGTAAGTAAATATATAGTTTCCTACCTATTTATGTCCTGTCCGCTTATTTAGTTCCCGTCGTCGGTATAAGAAACATGCTAAAGTATATCTTAGTGAAAGATTTTCCTCAAAGGAAAAATATGAAACTTCTTCATTTCTAGGCCTCCTACTGTCTAAGTAGTAGACCACTACCTAATACAATATTTTTGCTACTAAGCGTGTGTGAGTATTAAGACAGTCTCTGTCTGCAGCTTTGACGGACATCTAATTTTAATACTTACCTAAAGTAAGTAGGTACACCAAAAATAACTTTTTTACAAAAAAACAACCGACTTCCAAAAAAAAAAACACTAAAAGACGTGAAAAATAACTTTAATTTCGGAAGTCGGTGACTTTGGTTTTGTATTTTCGTTTTTGGCCACCAACTTCCGAAATTAAAGTTATTTTTCACGTCTTTTAGTGTTTTTGAGGCAGACGAATTGAGAACCTCCTCCTTTTTGTGAAGTCGGTTATCAAAACTATTTCCAACTAAAGACAGTCACTTACTTTACCCAAACCAATTAAAATAAAGCGAATTAATCCTGTTAATTAATTAAAAAACCGATAACGACATAGAACGACAACAAAATAATTAAGTAGCTCGCACGGTCACAGCTACGCTTGTCGAATAGGTGTCTAATTGGTCTTATACGTATTTGCTGGCAATTAAACACGACCGCCAACGTAATCTCGTGAACCATAAACGACACGGCCATTCAACAATCCACAGAAGACAACTTGGCCTCACTTGGCACGAGATGACGAGACTAAATACTATTTACGCTAAGGTGTTAATTTCAGGAGGTTAGAGTAGCGTGAATTTTATTTATATGAAAAGTTAATTCATGCCCTGCTAGCACGTAGTGTTTAAACGGCGGAGTTAGCATGGGGCTCCGAATAAACACTGCGCCTGAGTATACGTGCAGCCGCGGTGTGCGCGTGCGATGTCCACTACGCTACTCCTACAGATCTCATCTAGTAGGTATCCTTCGGTAATCTTGTTTGTTTACTATTTATAATACCTTAAAGTATTAAAGTATTGGCTATTATAGTGCAATAAATATCCGCGTAGTAATATATCAGTGTCCAGAATAATAGGTTGGGGAAAAAGATTTTTCGTGTTTTATAGGTATAAAGTTGTAGTAAAATCTCTTTGGTTGTACTGTTTGTATCTGGCTGGTTTTGATACAATTAAATAGACATATAAAAAACGAAAAATAAAAAGTAAATCGATTTCCCGCCATTTTTCAATTGTTTTCCTGTCCGCCAAAATCAGTGAATCTAACGAAGAAATTAAATACATTTTAAACTTTTGTTACAAAAAAGGATAAAGGCAACACAAGCCGCGAAAAAAAAGTGACCTTTATAGACTAACGCAGTTTTAGTAAGAGTAGCACAAAGTTGGTTCAAGCGTTTTCAGTACTGGAATTTTGTCGTCAAAGATGCAGCTCCTTTTGGTCACCCTTTTTCGGATAAAGCAGATGTAATTTTTGAAAAAGTGGAGCAAGATTGGCATATTGTTGTTACAATATAGCTGAAGAGTTACGGGTTGACCAAAAAAAAAGTTTTGACCCACTTGGAAAGTCTGGGTATACAAAAAAGCTCGATATTTGGGTGCCACACGAGCTCTTAGTCTTTTTGTATATAAAATACGAAAGAAGTTTTTACCCGCCCTAATATTTACTAACAGTCAATCACAGTAGGAAGAACACACACACAACACAGTTGAATCAGGTTTTTGTCTAATGCGCATATTTGGTAGACTTAGAACAATATTCAAAATTCAAATGAAGTTGTAATTCGCCATCAATATTTTTTTAATTCAAAAAAGTAATCTGCTACGCTCAGCTACGTTGCGAATTGCTTCGTAGCACTAGCTACGAAAACTTTTTTTAGTTCAAAATAACATTAATTCTAATTCACTAATACTGTATGTCAAGCCACTGAAACATCTAATTTTACTCAAATCAAGATAACTAGTAACTACTGTTACCTACTGTAACTTTTAGCGTACGGATTTAGATACCTATTGATCATTCTATTTCTTATAAAATAAAGGACAACATTCATACATAGTGAAGTAATTTTGTTATACCTACCTATCTGCCACTAATGTTCCAAAATTGTCTACTTTGTATCGCTGTGTAAACAAACGGACCAGAGAATTTCGGTTCAGTAGTTTCTAAGAAGGGACAGGGTTAAAAGTAACCAGCCCGCGGCCAGTTTTTGGGATGTTTTTCTTAGCAAGCATTAGCTAAGAAACAGAACATCGTGGTAGAGATACATAAAGGTGCCTGTATAAACAGTTTCATACCTATATAAAAGTTACTTACTGAGAAGAAAGTGCAAAAGACTATGAAATATTTTATCGAGCAATTGAGTCTTCATTTACTACCTACTGATCAAATATTATTTAAACAAGAAAGCCTCAAGTTGCCTTTAGTGATACAAAAATAACTTGAATTTTATTATATTCCATTCCTTTGAATACTTGCTACAGACTTACCTAACTGTTCTTCTTATTATTTTTTAAGACTAAACAGTAAGTTGATTTGGAATATTCGTGTTTCCAACTAACCTAGACCACAGACATGAGCATTGGTCATCGACCAGCCACCTCTGAGAAGTGCAATGAGTGTATCTATCTATCGGTTATAACACTTATAACGGTCACTGAGATGTTCAAAAATGAAACATTTCTGTGGAGAGCATTGAGCTGACTCGTTGTTTGAAGTTTCCTTTTCCAATTAGCACTTGGCCGGCCGGCAGACCGTAACTGGGTGAGGCGGGCCCGATGCATTGGAATGCTGACTAGGTGCCTACAGCAGTTCCTCGCGGGAGGTACATTTATCTTCGTACCTACATATGACGTGCAACTATCGAGTAGCTTGTGAAAGCCGTTTTAGATTTCATCGATTGGTATTTTAAGGTAATGAAATGTCTGCTTGTTCGATTTGCTGAATAAAGTATTCATGCGATTTCATACTATTTTTTGACCGATAGAATCATCGGTGAAACGGAAACAGTAAATCATTATGATATGAAAGTTTAAAACTAGGTCTAATTCATATTGCGATTGCGACCGAAAAGGCGAAAGTTTTCGCAACTACAAAAGGAGGTAGATAATCTACTTTTCTAATGAGTAAGTCAGATAGCGCGAAAATTACAGATCTTCCTGCATGTAGGTAGGTAAATACTTATGAGTTGGTACGTTTACAGTTTTACAGCAACACAAGACCAGAAGGTAAATTGAAATGACTTTTAAAATCTTCTATCTTCATTACAACGATGACTAATGGCTTTTATCGAAGACTTTTTGTTTGGAATAGCTTTTATTATACCTACCCAGTTTTTACGGAAATTTAAAATATCGAACTATGGAATTCCATTGTTTAATTTGGCGACTTTAGAGTTTTCGACTGATAGCAAAATCTTGTAGTCTGTTTTATTTTTATTAGGTAGTGATTTGATAAATCATTATAGTCCTCATTTTATTAGATAAAATCATAAAACAGTATTTCCTCTTTCAGTTCAAGAGGTAAATATCTCTTATACAATACATACCTACACAATATGTCTGATGGGAAAATCACGCACTAGTGATGGCAGACCTGTCAGAAGAAAAATAATAGCACAAAAGAGGCGCATAAAGTTACCCCAAGTTTCTGAAAGCCTCATCCCGTTTCTGGTAAGATAATTTGCTGATAATCTGTTCCCATGTGTTCTGTGCCCTGGTACTAGCTGTTTATACTGGTTATCCAAAAGACCAAAATCAAGTTCCATTTATTAAAACTAGGCTGAAAATTAGCACTTTATGAACGTCAAAATTACTTAGACAGCCCCCAAAACGCCCACCGTTCACTATTTCCTAGTGCTTTAAAAGCTAGGAAGAAGAAGTGGCGCAACAAACTACTCAGCAGCACAGCTGTCTGTTCATTTAGAAACACAATAATTAACAGAAACTTAGGCTAGCAAAATGAATTTGGCTAAATTCGTATCTGGCTTCCTTAGTCTTAGTTTTGGCTGAGCTGGTTCAGGACTCAAGATGCGCAGGCAGTTTGAAACTGAGAAACTATCAAACCTTCATATGTATGATGGCTATCCTTAGGTTTTCCTGAGTCACATATGTATAATGCAAGGCTGATGTCAACTCAGTGACTACTTCTCTACTTCTCTTCTTCAGTTTGTTCTTCTTCTACTACTTTTCTGGTGTTTGTGATACAATGATTTTTTCATTGGTACAGACACCAACGATACACTTGTTTCTGAAATGTTAACTTTTTACTTGGAAAATTGTTTTTGAGAACCGTAAATGTGTTTTTCCTGAAAATTATTATTATTATTATTATTATTACTTGCTTGAAGATTTAGTGTGAATGGTTTAGAATCCTCCTTTGCTTGGAGTAATCCAATTACCTATATTAACTTACTTTACTACTTTCAAGCTTGTATCACAATAGATGACTTTGTATATCCTTTTGTAATGTTTACATGCAGAAGTATAGCAGTGGGCACTTCATCAGTAAGCGAAAATGAGTTGAAAAAACCACTTAGCACAAATCTGATGATAATATAATGAACATGCGACTTAATGAATTATTTTAATATTTATTTGTACATTGTCTCCACGGTGTCTTGCTGTGTTTAATAGAGTAACATATTAGTACTAATAAGTAATGCTATCAATAAGCTGCTAATTCAGTTTGATGAAGTAATTTCTTAAGTCCTTTCTTTTTTTTCTTCTCAATCTTGAACAAGATAGGTTCGGGGGCAGAATGTATTTGTAGGCTCGTCTCGCCATCTCCAACTATGGCTTTCATCTTTCGTCTCACAATTTATTCAATTTGCGGCAAATGTGCCCAGCCCATTCCCTGAGCTTACCGTTTGGGTGACAGTTAGCTATTTGTGTCTTGGAGGTTATTTCTGTGATCGCTTTATGGTCTGAAAAACATGCAAACTCTTTATCTTTGCCGAAATCGTATTTAGACCTCTGCTGTATGTACTTCATTTGCATTTCCTGCACCAATATGAAAGAACAGAAAACTACAGAGAAATCAAGATAGAGCTATTTTGACTTGGGATGTGTTATGTGTGGTGAATGGTGGGCGTTTTGGGAGCTATTTTTCTGTTGCTTTTGATCTTCAAAAATGCTGAATCTCAGTCTTATAAGGGGTTGTTTTAATTATTTATCTATGGGACTGTGAGAAGAGTTTTTGCGTATGACTCAACTCTACCAATTTTTTTTTAAGTTTTCACGATTACTCAACCAAATTGTTTTAAGATTTCACGATTTTGACTTAATATTTTTTTCTTATTGGTTTAATTAAATCCTTCTTTCTTTTTTATACATATTTGTTACTTTGCTTCAATCTCAAAATCTTTTTGATTTTAAAGTAGTGAGTGCTGATTATACGAGTAGAAGCGCAGTTGTGACTTATTTGTAAGATGTCAAAATAAAATGTAGGTATAAATTCTAACAATTCAAGGCAGGTATTTCATAAAATGTAATTGGAGGTAAAAGTTATGGAAATACAGGTGTAATCTAAGTGACCGCCTCAATGTTGCGCAGGATTGCCTCGCTAGCGCGCTCACCTCGCCGCCAATCGCTTTGTTTGTCAATACGCCAGGGGCGGGGCTTCGCGCAGTTAGCCTGTTGGCGTCATCTTAACCAACACAAGGTGATATAAAACTCTATTGTTATAGGCGTAAAGTGTTTTTTCGTCTGTCGTCTTGCAGCAGAAGATCTAAACATATTACAGAAAAAGATGCTCTACTATAAGGCTTTATGAGTAGTTATTGCGTGCTGCGTCTAAATTGTGGTGGGTATGTTGTGCTGTATACGCGCTAATGAAGTGTAGTGCGGTCGAGTTTGCGGTAGTTGCTCATGCAGTTGGCACGCCACCACTGATTTGTGATTTGTGACAAATATAGGAACAAATTTTCAGCATTTTCATTACTGAAAAAACAGTTTTATTGACTGACGTAGCTACTAAATTAATTTGTGTCGAAAAAAATAGAGCTCTGATTACAATGTATTTTGTATGAGTTAATGTGAAAAAACGTGGACTGTGAACTGGAGTGGTATAAAGGATTTTTTTTGTTTTAAATGTGTTTTATGAACCGTCGAAATTGAGGAAAAAGTAACAGGTGACAACAGGTAAGAAACAATATAGTTTATAAATTAAAGTTAAAAGATTGTAGTTATGGAAGGATGAAAAGCGTTTGAGTGATGATTCACATGATTCATATTTTTCTGTACAAGGAAAATCTGATTTGTCTACCTTTATCGGTTGAACCTTATAGATCAACCGACTGATTGCTGTTACCTTATTATTTGTTCTGGGTTCGATGCCCAGACCGAACAATTTGTGTTAGGTACTTCCTTTCTTTTTTTATTCTAAATTCACCTCATTGTTGGAATTATTTAGCTAAGCTTTAAGTCGATATGATTGTATGACGTGGAATCATGCTGTCACACCTGGCTATTAATCGAAAACAATCGCGCAGACCACAATTTACAAGAGAGTGGAACCATAAACGGGTGAACGCTAGCCGTATGATTTTTTTTTTACGACAGCTTACGGTTACTAGATTCTCATTTGGTACCGAAGGCAGCCAAACTAAAAGAAAAAGGAAGTTTAGATTTTATGGTCCACCTTCCTTATCCACTACACTGTATCTCTGCTTTTTGTAATTCTTCATTCATCTAACCAGCAGTATAAGAACATAATTTCTTTAATTAGGTTTTATACGTTTTAAACCGGTGCCCCCGTGTCCTTAAAATTGGAACACAGCCCAAGTTCCTGCACAAAGAACTGCGCCTACTTTGTGAACGAGCTCGGCTGGGGTACGTACGTACCTACTTAGCTGTGCTGCTACCCCCATTCCTATTTCTGCCGCTAAGTAGCGTAGCTGTGTTCAGATTTTCAGAGTACAGTGTAATTACATAAGCATGAGACGTTTCCGCTTTGCCATTGGGGTGGCAACGCATCTATGTTGTTCCAGAAGATTGTAGGCGGTGTATGAGATGCACTTACTGGCAGGCTGGATACCCGATTGATTGCCACCATATATAATTAAAAAGCGCTTAAGAATCTTGAGGTTATTTTAAGGTATTGCAGCTACTACTGCAATAAGGGACTTAAATTATACCGTTTTAAAATATTTACAAGAAAAGCAGCAACCCTGCTTGGAAAGTGACGAAGTGCCAGTATGAGGTAATGCTGCTGAATGTCACAAGCATAGATCGAAATCTAGATGGTTAGCAAAACTTGGTACCATTTAGCTGTACCTGTTCGGTCAATTCTCGAAGAACACATTAAATCGGCGTCTTGGTAACGTAACAATGTTAAAGCTTGTCTGTTCGTCCGTAAAATACGCAACGACTTTGTCGATTATGTAGTGATGACCCAGTGGTTAAGACGTCGCCTTTCATGCACGAGGTTTTGGGTTCAAATACGGGCAAGTACCAATGTGGCTTTTTCAATTCATATGAACTTTCTAAGCTTATCTTAGATGTCACTTACATCGGTGAAGGAAACATCGTGAGGAAACCTGGACTTATAATTGATATAGGTCTGAAATCGCCAATCCACCTTGGGCAAGCGTGGTGATCAATGCTCGCGCCTTCTCTGTTTGAGAAGAGGCCTTTGTCCTGCAGTGGGACAGTTACAGGCTGGTATTATTTACTCTCGACTTATAGAAAATTACTAATTTTGTTGTTTTTCTTTTTATTCAGTGTAAATATTCAAATTCGGAAGCTGATAACCACAATCGTAGTGAATCTTTGACAGTCAATTTACCGTCGATTCGAAGAAGATGAAGGAACTCTAAAGTCTAACAATGTTTTCACTTTTGAATATCGGTACGACTTTGTACTTGCGTATCTATATTGACTCCATGTGGTGGTTGCTCAGTGGAAAATTCTTACGGTCAGGCGAAGAAATAAACAGCGAATGTGACATTGAAAACCAGATTAGCTACATAATTTAGACAGATTCATAATTTACTATTGAAGCTAGATGTAATGTGCTTTAGAAATGTAAAGTAGCTGTAGCTAAATAATTACTATGGAAAAACAAATGGATCAGAAAACGTAGTTACCTGTGGATGGCAATATGTAGTGCTACTTAAAAATTAAGTGCATTGATTTGAGCATGTGAATAGGTACTTTTACCATAGAAATATAAATTCCAAAGATGTTTTTCATTTCACAATTAAGGTTAATCTTATAATCTCAATTTTCGTTGATAATATTTTATTTTCGTTGATAATTACAATTTAATAACGTTATTCAAACAATATATAATTGTTGGTAAAAGTGTCTTACCACTTTTGCCAACAATTATTGTTCGCCAAGGTAATGTGACCTTCTAAATACAGAATAGAAGAATAGTGAGTGATTGCGTTAGAGTTTAGCCTGAACAGGGTTTGGAATGATTTGATCAGATACTTATGGGTCAGACTAAACGTGAACTGGCTTTTCTACTTCTGGACTGAGTATTGGGTCACCGTAATGAAGAAGCTAGTTGAAAATCGAATAAGAAGAAGAACTAGTTTCATAACAATGAACATTTTGCCGCAGCAATGTCCGTCAAACCGAACGGCTGCAATCCAAAATTACATGGCTGAACCTTGTTATGAGCTAGCAGCCAGTTGGTTTGCTGCACTTGGTCGTTCCTCAAATATGATTGAGGATAACTTTAGAGCAGCTTTGGTGAAAACTTTTTGAGAAAGCGAGTGCATGAATGCCCTTGGAACATTGGAATATTTAATTTTTTCGCGAAATATAGCTCTTACAAAAAACCTTTCATTATCCTTCCATTATTGAACTGCCCCGTTGATCTTGTGGTCGCAAGCGCTCTTGCTGAGCATTGGGTCCTGGGTTTGATGCAAGGGTCGGGCAAAGTGGTAATGGGTTTATCTATCTGGAATTTCTCAGTAGCCCGGAGTCTGTCTCGGCCCCTATAACATGGGATGTAAACATAACTGGCGAAATGTGGCTGTAGGTACTAAAGGTAGGTACACTTCTTCCTAACTCTTCGAAGGATACAGACGTAATGTTATGTTATGTTATTGTATGAAACACAATTAATGATTTAAAAAGGGAGATTCTTACCTTGCTTATCATGCGCATAATCATATACCACAAAACTGAATTGCAATGCAGACATTCTACTTAAGTTGGGAGAAAAATTACTTGAAACTTGTATCTGTAACAATGTATTCTTCCCGTTTACATATTTACATTGAGGATAAAGACATAATATACTATTATCTGCTGTTAACTGTAATGGTCCGTTAACCTGATGATGACACATCCACTCGTAAATGCCGTAAGGGTTTCCACTCGAAGGATGCTTAGTGGCTAGGTTTCATGGTTACTTTGATTACTTACTCTTTTTCTGTAATTACGTTAGTTTTACTTATTAGTGAGTACCAACATATAAATATTTACACTATAGTAGTTTCTGGTTTAATTTATTCGTTATGTCATATTTATGATACCAGATTCGGATTACCTAGATCTATAAAAACTCCACATTAGCAAAGTGCAAAGTGGTATAGAGGGTGTTGACGTGTATAATATAGTTTTGAAATAAGACGCATCAATTTATATTACGTCGGCAATTTCTTTCTCTCTTATTTTATGGTAGAGGTTCGCAACTTAATTACAACGCCGCCATCTCGCCGGTGCAGTACTCGTCTCCAGTTTGGGTTTTAGTTGCAGCTATAAAAGGTGCACTATGCGGCGTTAGGTAGCTCCTGATGCCGGGATTTATAGAGTGAAGACGCGTGCGGTATTGTAGCCGGCTCGGCGCGGGCGCAGGCACAAAGGCGGCGGCTGACGGCGGTGAAGGTTCCGTCATCGAACGCGAGGCCTATCGGCGCGTCCGGCTCGCCACAAAGCCCTACAATAAACTTTTACAACGCGCATAAAACCCTGACTTTTTAACCCGAGTTATTTGAATTAATATCAATTCGGAGTTCCTCAATGGGCTTTACTCGTCAAACTTTAAAGTTTTATGACAACCACAGAATTGAGGAATAAAATTTAATTGAAATGTATCCCGAAAAAAGTTTGATTGTGGTTATCAGCTTCCGAATTTGAATATTTACACTGAATACAAATAAAAGAAAAATTTGTAATTGTCTATGGGTCGTGAGCAGTCGTTGCTTATTTTACTGACAAACAGACAGGGTTTACCTAACATTGTTACGTTAATCCTCTGTATATAATTTGTAAATCACTCAAATGTTTTGTGTTAATTTGCTGTATATAATCTCAGTATAAATACTCAAATATAAATACACAGTTCTGAATAAAACTTGTTCTGACGCAAAATGATGGCCTTATACCTACAAATAAAACTTTTATTAAATGGCAAATATAATAAACGAAATAAATCAAAATGTTGTAAAACTAGCTTTTATTAGCAAATCAAACAGTGTGTTTAACATTGTTTAACGATGGAATACATTTATTAAACATTTCGTTTTTCTTTTTATTTCATACTTACTTAGCCTAGTACTTTGCCAGTGATTTCTTTTGCGTAGTTTTCACACTTTCCTACACAAGCTTTCACCATAATTTTACCCATTTTGGGGAGCAATCTCCAAAAATCATGAAACATATCTTTCATATTTTTTACCGTACCCTTAGATACAATTTTTCATGATTTTTCTTAAAAAAATACAGATTTTCATACAAACTTTCATCTTCTATTTAACCCTCTTATGGGTACAATTTTTAAACGTCCTGTGACAAGTGAATCGCCATTTTTAACAGAAAGCCTAGTTTCCATTTTTTATTCATTTTACTTTAAAAATAACAAATATTTCAGCGAACTTTCATCTCCTATTTAACCCGCTAAGGGGTAGATATCCAAAAAATCCATTCTTAGTGAACGCCTACGTCACAATTCTATACTTACTTCAGTGATTTAGGCTCTGTGTTAAGGAATCAGTCAGGATATTTCTCTTTACTTATAGAACTTGCATTGGCAATACTGCAATAATAATTACGTTTTTAGTAGTGGTGTTTAGTTTTTGTAAGTGTTTTTCCAGCCTGACGACGAAATTATACGAGAATTATAATAATAAATTTATTCGTAAATGTCACACCAAAATGTTAACAATAAGGAAAATACCTAGAGTACAGACCTATTACATTAGGCTATGTACATATAAAATCCTAAATATGGATACTATATCATGTGTGTACGTATTATGTATTTATGTACATAGATATGTGTCCGCGCACGTCAGGTAGGTCCGTCTTCAAACTAATCGAATGTTGTGTCAACAGTTGGTCAACAGTAGAAAAATATATTTTATTTGTAAGGTCGAATCTTATTGATCATGTGTTGCGGTTATTTGATTTTAGTCTATTGTTTGATTAACATATCAAGGCTGGTGGTAGTAGGTATACACGTAAAGTGATAATGAAAATTCAAGTTTGAAACACGAAACACATGACGCAAGACCATTAAAATACTTACTTGAGTTTTCGGCATCGTTCCATTTGCATAGCCTTCTCGGCCTTCATCACACAGCTATTCTGCAAACTTTGAAATTGGAAATGACAACACGAGATGTATTGTTTCAATGGTTTCAATATCGGTTTGGTCGGTCTTGCATTTGATAATTAGCACCTCCGCGGAGTTCGGACGAGCTGCGCGGCTCGGCGCGCTGGACAATTGCGCCTCGACATCGCCCGCACACATAATACTTACATTTATCGAAGCGAATGCCATAAACGTCCAATCACTGGACCCTGGTTCCTTTCGAAACAGCCTCTAGAGCCACTCGTTGTTATCTTTGATATTTTATAGGATCTGTAAAACGTCGGCGCTGCGACCCGATTAAGCGACATTCCACGCGCCCGCGCAGCGCTCGCTGTCCGAGGCGCGAGGGATGATGCGACGCATGCAGATAAAACGTTATTACACGTAATTAAAAGGCGATAACTATTCACATTGTCCAGCACACTCCGAGCGCACAGTTTGTTGCCGGCTCTATGATGCTCGGAACTGAAACCGGGGCCGACATTCGCATCGCGCATCATATTATTTAACCTCGCCATTAAAAAGAAAATGTTCGCAGTACATCTATACGACTAAGTTTAATATTTATAACTCATGGAGTCGTAAAACGATGAATAATGACGCTGCAGTCGACTGGGCTAACGCTGTAATTACTTCGCCTTTATACATACCTGTTGGTTGCTTTCTTGTTGTTTAATGCTTAAATGTTGTAGAATACGATCCGAACCTTCGGATCTATTCTCTGATGTGGACGTAAAACAAATTACCAGTTCTTTCTCCTTTGCCGAGTTTTTATGATGATAAATATATAATTTTCAATAAAGTTTTGCTGCGTCCGCTTTAACTTCGGCAGCAAGAACAGATCTTTCAATGTTTGCAATACTATTTTGTAGCTTACTGTATGTACCTAGGTACCTAAACTACCTACCTGGTAAAGCAGTAAATTAAAATGATGTCTTCTTTTTAAAATTGAATCTTAATAACTCACAAAATTAATAATATTCGTCAGGTCATACAGGGATAATTTACAAAAATATTAAAAAAAAAAAAACGTGGTCTCTTAAATACTTATGACATCTCAACTTGTATGTCATCAGTCTAAGTGAGTATATCAAAACGAACCTAAGACCTTTAACTAAAATTTAATTGAAAATGTTTAAAAATAATGTTAGCTAGGTTTGATTCACAGGACCCAAATATAAACTACCATACACAATTTTCTACAGTATGCCAAGAATTCAATAAAGCATGTCCTGTAAAAAAAGTTACAATCAATAGTAAACCAAAATTTTGTGAATGGGCCACTGCTGGCATTAGAAAAAGCAAAGATATTTTATATAATTTGTATCAAGAGAAATCATTGACTTCTGATCAAACCCTTCATGATTATGTAAGAAATTATTCTTAGATATTCAAAAGAGTGGGCCCGCGTGTTAGATTACAGCCCATTCCCTCTCAAAGAGAGGAGGCCTGTGTCCCAGCAGTAGAAACACTATAGGCTGATTATGCTGATTCAAAAGAGTCTGCGTTCAAGCTAAATCTAAATTAATAAGTAACAAAATTAGTATTTCTAATAATAAAATAAAAGCTGTGTGGCAGGTAATTAACAAAGAAACTGGAAACACAAAACAGCGAGATCAGAATGATTTGTCTCTAAAAATTGATAATGAAATCATTTCAGATAAGTTAAAAGTTACTGAGACACTAGAACATTTCTTTACCAACATCCCAACAGAGGTTACGAAATCTCTCCCCTAAAAAAAACTCTGAAAACTCTGAAAGTCTTAACATAAAAAACACTGAAGACTTATAGCGGATTTCCGTTAAGGTTATTGTAGAAATCATTGACACAATTGCCCCTGTCCTAAGAGGCATACTTAATCAATGTTTAGACAGCGGTCCGTTTCCTGATTTAGTGACACATAGTAAAGTAGTACCAATTTTCAAATCAGGTAGTAAGGGTGATCCCTCTAATTATAGACCTATATCTGTGCTACCAGCATTGAGTAAAATCTATGAAAAATCATGCTAGACCAGATGTTGTCACATTTTATCTCAAAGGTAGGTCGACGACTGACGCGGAAGTAAAACTCATCAGTCACTTTTGGAATCCTGGGAGAAGTCCCAGAATGCGATTGGCATTTTCTGTGACCTCTCAAAAGAGTTTGACTGCGTTGACCACAATACACTGATCTGTAAATTACACCACTACGGAGTTCGTGGACAAGCTACTGATCTTGTTCTTTCCTATCTATCAAACAGGCAGCAAAAAGTAAACGTTAACGGGGTGACGTCCTCGGGGTCTTTAGTTAAGATGCCTGCTCCTGCTCCACAGGGGGGCATAAATTAATTGATTAACATTCGAAAATATTGTTGGAGCTGCTGAAGATTGTAAAAACAACAACATCTTTGCATTGTATAAATTCAATTTCTTAACAATGTATAATTGCATAGCACATGTGTGAGCACTATGTACCTACTATAAAGCCACCATTTACTAGGCTCGTCTTTCGTTGACTTGAATGTGCCCTGGCAGCTGAGAGTATGTCATGCTCACTCAAATGTTTCGCTGGCGGTGGCGTGTGTGTTGGATCATTAAGTTCCCTTCAAAATGGTTGAGCTGAATGGTGCTGATCCATGCGTCATGTTCGTGAACGGGCGCCGTCAGTAGGGACTGGTCAACTCTTGGCTGCCACGGCTTATTTTTTATTTTAATTTAAATTTTTGAATTGTTTTTTTATCTTTTTTATTACGGATACTTTAAACGTGCACGTCTTTCTACATCGTTCTCACATTTTTAATTTGAACATGAATGATGTAAACAATTTGTTTTTTGTAACTATATATTGATTTAAAAGAGTGTCCATGGAGTTTCTTGCCCGTTCTTCTCCATAGGTACCTACTACGCTTTGGAATGGGCAACTAGCTTCATTTTTCTGACTGACTGACCCTTTGACAATTCAAAAGTGCCTGTAATTGGTTTATTTGAAATAAATGCTTTGAGTTTGAGTTTTGAGTTTGATGGGCGTACCTCAAGGTTCAATTCTTGGGCCTTTCCTATTTCTAGTTTATATTAATGACCTGCCTTACATGATGGCTAACTTATCGGATATGATTTTATTCGCTGCTGACTCTTCTGTTATTTTTAAAATAGGTAGAAAAGATACGGATGTCTTACATGTTAACGACAGTCTGGCGGTTCTTTCAAAATGGTTCGCAGCTAATAATCTTTTACTTAATGCGAACAAAACTAAATGTCTTAAGTTTTCATTACCAAATGTACCCCAAGTGGGTCTAAATTTAAATCTTGATGGCACGAAACTAGATGTTATTACGGAAACTGTATTTCTAGGAATTACTTTAGATTCAAAATTGCAATGTGGCGCCCACATTAGAGCTCTTTCAGGTAGATTAAGTTAAACTGCATATGCCGTAAGAAAAATAAGGCCGTTGACTGATATAGCCACTGCTAGGTTAGTATACTTTGCTTATTTCCACAGTATTATGTCTTATGACTTTCTGCTGTGGGGGTCGGCAGCTGACGTAGATTCAATTTTCATTTTTACAAAAGAGGGCAATCCGCGCGATCTATAAAATGGGTCCTCGCGAGTGTCTTACAAATAAATTCAAAGAAATTGATATACTAACTCTGCCTTCTCTTTATATCTTAGAAAGTATTTTGTATGTTAGCAAAAACTTAGGACTTTTCAAAATAAGAAGCGATTTCCATAATATAAATACACGTAATACCCAAATTTAAATTAACAAAAACAAGCAAGTCATTTCTTAAATTACAAAGTTTATTTAAAAAAAAAGTATTTTTGTCTTTTTTAACCGACTTCACAAAAAGGAGGAGGTTCTCAATTCGTCTGTATGTTTTTTTTTTTTTTTTTTTTTTTTTTTTTTTTTTTTTATGTGTGTTAGCTCATAACTTTTTTCTGGGTGAACCGATTTGGATGATTCTTTTTTTATTTGATAGGTAGTACTTTACATGTGGTCCCATTTAAATTTGATCAAGGTCTGACCAGTAGTTTTTGAGTTATCTTTAATATTGCAAATTTTTTCCACTTAGTTTATATGGATGATGTGTTAATAATTTCCTGTCACTGTTATTTACACACCAAGTAGTGGTATACGAATTTGTGTGGGGTAGGTACCGCAACTAAAAAGTGAAAAATAAAAACTTTTTTACAAAAAAACAACCGACTTCCAAAAAAAACACTAAAAGACGTGAAAAATAACTTTAATTTCGGAAGTCGGTGGCCAAAAACGTAAATATAAAACCAAAGACACCGACTTCCGAAATTAAAGTTATTTTTCACGTCTTTTAGTGTTTTTTTTGGAAGTCGGTTGTTTTTTTGTAAAAAAGTTTTTTTTACTTTCTTCTTTGACATGATCTTCTCATTATTTGACATTATATAACTCTAATTCTTATTTCAGCTCTTTACTTATGGCTTTTGTAGACAGGATTTTAATTTAGATTTGTTACAGTTGTAATGGCAATCATGTCATTTGGTTTAAATAGGCTTTTATTTTTATATAGATTCTTCTATATTTTGTGAATGTGAGAACGTTGTAGGCCTAACTTGTGGACTGGAGATTTGTAAACCTTTTTATATTTTGTTGAGTACCTGTTACTTGTTGCCAGGCCTACACTGTCCTCCCATATCTATCAACAATGTAATTTGAAACATTGTAAAAGCCCCTTATTTTTAAAATAGTAAATTTGGAGTTTCTTGCCGGTTCTTCTCCATAGGAAACAATCAATTGGAACCATGCACCTAGCTTCTGGCGTTTCATAAGTGCCCATGTCGGTTTATGTGAAATAAAATATTTTGATTTTAATTTTGAACCAGTTAAGCAGTTACCGTTAAAGAGTTCCCATCGTATGGAGATGATCCTGACTGTAGCATCAGGTCTCTTTTTCCAAATATTTGTATTGTCATCGGAACGTCATGACCTGCACAAAGTTTCAATCAAGTCTCAGTTGTACAAAAGCAACAATAGTAAATAATATCAAATGAACTAAATTAAAGTGCCAACTTATATCATCATCATCATCATCATAATCAGCCTATAATGTCCCACTGCTGGGACACAGGCCTCCTCTCAGTGAGACAGAGTGGGCTATAATCCACCATGCGGGCCCAGTGCGGGTTGGTGGATGTCACATGTCTTCGAAGTTTTTGGTTCTAGGATATGCCGGTTTCCTCTCGATGTTTTCCTTCGCCTTTTTGAGAGCAGTGGTGATGAAATTAAATACACAAAGTAAACTGCCTGTCTGGGTTCAAATTCATGACCTACAACTCGTAAGTCGGGGCTAACACCAATGGGCCACGACTGCTCTTCCTTCCTCCACTCGACTACTTATTATGAAATGTTAATACCGCCTCTATAGAATAAGTCATTTTATCTAGTTAGGTAATTTACCAAACTATTAAAGTATATGTCGTGATTAAACTCAAGGGTCTACCTTTAAGTCTAGCCGGTTCCTATTTTAATCATAGCCACTACTATCTTGCAACTAGAACCGAACTAATGGGTTACCGGTATTCCGATATTGAATCTAATTATTTTCATGCATTTTCAGGTTTTCGATGTTAATTAAATCCACATTTGCATATTTAAACCCCTTTTGTTTCTCACCTGTTTTAAGTGAATTTCACCTAGAATTATGTAGCATCACCAATATTATTACCATAGCTACTGTCTGTGATCTTTTGACGCGTGGCCATAATCGGAACTAACGCCGCCGCCGCCATCTATTTTTTGCAATTCATTTCACAAACAATTTCACAAATGTGTACCTACAGCGCTTCCATATCAACGTCATTCAAGCGCCAAAAGATCCTTATAGCTCTTTAATTATAAGATTGCAATCTTATATCATAATGTGTCAATAGTAACAGATGACAATCCTGTTATCATTGGCTGGCGCATTATTAACACCTACTACGACATTCTTCTACTGCTTTACGCATTTCAGCCGTATGTAATCCTGTAAGGTAAAGTGAGGTGTGCTTATTACTATTATTATTATTATATAATATATACTTATTCGGGTCTTAATAATTAGGCACGATTCGACACAGCCGGGCGGCAAATTTTACAAGGTACAGAAGACAATTACGGTATATAAAACTGCGTATATCTAATGGCGTTCCCAGTCTGCATACTAAAAATCTATCAAATATATTCAATAGTTTAGTAACGATAGCTAGTCAAAGATTGGCAAAACCCATAGTCGGCCCATCACAGCTATTTAGTTTGTTTGAAAAAATCACTTTTTTTATTTCGATGTTATGATTTATTTGATAGTTTCAAAATACTTCTATGCATTAGTATTTACCAGTGTTTGCATTTATTTTTGTAGTGTCGTCTCCACATTGCCACCCACCCATTCGGTTTTGCCACCCGGCTGCGCCTAATCATGCCGACCCGAACAAGCGTACAGCACCCCTAAAAATGTAATACGTCTATACGTTAACAATAGAGGTCGTATTATTCCATCATTTTCACTGGTTTTCCTTAATTTGTTTGTCAAACACATACATTTTGTTTTCTTTTTGTATCGGTACATACATTCACTGTTTAATTTCAATTCGAAGGAATTACCATAATTTACTTGGTAAATCAATGTATTTATTTTGTCAACTTAAAATTAATTACTCGCTCAATTCTTGGCACGCGTTGAAGTCTTTTGTTCGGGGATTTGATACGGGGATGGGATCGGACACGAAACAAAAAATGGCCCATTTTCTCACAAAATGTTGGTTCGTGACTACAAGTTTTCAAATAAAATCACATTGATTGGTTGTTCTAAATGAGTTTTTAACGACTCTATTCGAAGAGAATTATAGTTTTTAAGAACCTCCTCGCGGTTATTGTGGTACGTTTTTGCGTGTCAGTACAAGAACTTTGTACGAGAGATATAATTTTTACGGCTATCTGTGGTGTATTTCTGAACCTAAGTGCTTAGGTAATATGTTTGAGTCAAGCTTATAAAATGTTAAAGTTTTTAAAAATAACACTTTGTAATTTTGCAAATTAAGTAAACACACAATGATACATACAGAAAGTCACCTCGACGAATTGTTGTCCTACCTAACACCAAATAATGCAGATAAAATAAAGACAAAGTTTTTATTTGTAAAACATAGGTGGGTGTAAAAACAGGTGTTGTAATAAAATATCTATACGTACACTATGATGTGTTGCCGTTGACGGCATACAAAAATCAGTAAAGTAGGTATCTAAACTTAGGTATTATAGTAGTATGTGTCTGAATCAAACGACATCTTGGGAATGGCTGGTTTATTCTGTAAACATTCGGTTAGTCTATGACATTAAATACTATTAATATAGAATAACCCACTACATCTCCCTTCCTATAACCAAAAAACAATAAAATATAAACTAAGCACTAAGTATACATACTACAAAACTATGCCTATAATTAGAAACAATAAGAATTGAGATATTAAGACTAAATTACTAACATAAATTCTGTATCTTTACTTCCCCTTATTTTTTTTAATTATGGTTCACAAATATGTCATACAATAAAATGAAAACAAACTTAACTGTTAAAATGTTCTATTTGGCTCATTGTATCATACTTACATAATAGGTTACATTGTAAATTAATTATCAAAGCCATAATGTACTGGAGGACGAACAACTTGACCACTGGTGGTCCTCATTGGACTTGCACGGGCGGGTGAGCTGTACGTCTGCAGCGGTCCTGATGATGCGTCCCTAGCATCTGACCCTTAATCTGCACCGCGCGGTGAAGAAATCACCACGTCATCTTCCATTCCCTCCAATTTGGTGCAACATTGCCTTCTTCTTGTAACGGCGCCGGCTGTTGTATCGCCACGTAAACATTTTTTATATCCTTAATTTTCCTCCATTATTGCTTGATCTTTAACACTTTTCTAGCTCATTTGAGTACTATTTCCACTATATTTTTATTACTCCTGACACCATATAGTAGTATGTATCAGAATCAAACGACATCTTGGGACTGACTGGTTTTTTCTGTGAACATTAAGTTAGTTTATGACATTAAATACTATTAATATAGAATGCCCCACTACAGGTATATAACAGAATTAAATTTCATTAAAATTAAATGACAAAATCTATCCACGCTAAATGACATAAAAATTAAACTAAAACAAAAACAATTTTGCGTACAAAATTTGTACAAATTTAAATTATTATAATAACATATTATAACATAACATTTCTCCTACATTAAATATTTTAGTAATTATATTTAAAGGGTGACAAATATAATATAATTACAGCATTTAACTACCTCTAACACATGTCTCTCTCTTAATGCACATATTTATACACATAATTTGTATTATCGTCTAGGTATTTATTAACTGAATAATATGCCTTCTACGCTAAGAAACTATTTTTCAAATAGCGTTTGTTTATGGATTCGATATTTTGTTATACATTCTGGGTGCCATGCCTAGAAAACTTTTTGTCTAAAATGCGTGTATTACCGCAAGTCTCAGTGTTGCGACGTTTCGACTTCGTTATTTTAAATAGATGTAAGTTTGATTTCAACTTAAACATTAGAATAAATCAAAGTTGGAGCCAAACTCTAATGATAGATACTCGTATGATTCGTTGTCAGAGAGACTATTCTTAAATATTCAAGCGGGATTACTCCGAGCGCTTTACAGCTTACAACCAACGTAAACTTTGATGTTTGCTTAAATACCAATGAATATTTAGGATTACCACAAAGTCTTTACATGAAACAGTCATTAAACAGTCTGTGTGTATGTTTAATGTAGGACATGTAGGTATTGAAATGATCTGTGCACAACATAAAAGTGCTCGGGGCTTCATAGCAGTTAATGGTATAGGCAGAGTTCTGTTCAGGTTATTGTTAGGTGTTGTGATTGAGATCATTATATCAATTGTGACTAGGTATGTCTAACTTGTTTTAAGTGTATTTAGTTTTATACATTCTAAAGTTCACATCCACGTCGATGCGCGATGTGGCGAAAATCGTAAGTTACCACAAGTACTAAATGTTAAGGTGTACCTAACAAAAAGAAATAATTGTTCGCCGACGATGCGGTTCATCTTTTGAAGACATCCTCTTTATGATGTCCTTTTGCGACTCACGTCAAGAAAACTGATACATTTATTGTCGTGTGACAATTTAGCAAAAAACCCCAATCTCATTAAATTCTACACCACTTTCTTAAACTCCAATTTAAAAATCGAAACTCTTGTCAATAGAAAAAAAAGCGTGTTAAAACACTTCAACGATTTACAAGTAATATTAGACACAAAAGTGTAAAATTCTAACTACATAACGAGAACCTGAATTTGTCAAAAATACCGTGTCAGAAGGATTGGGACGTTGAACCGACGATGTAGCCAGTGATAATAGGTACAATAAACATTGGACGGAGATCGTGCCCGAGACAAACTCACAATAAAATATCCGGCTTATTTGCCACTGGCGATGGATTTCGTGATGCCTTCCGTTTGGAGACAATTTTCAAGAAGTTTCGGTAATCATCTGTGTATATTTAACTTGTAAATTCAATAGTATCGCACCAGGCTCCGAGATATGGGAATTGTATATCTAATTTATTTTTAATCAATAAATGTATGCTGTACATACAAATTTGTGAAGTTCCAAAATTCATAAAGTAAATAATGTGTTGTAATATTTTGACAGTTTTACAACAATACGCTACATAATTAAATTCAAGGACTTTGCCTATCATCCATCATTTCGTCAAAAATCTGTAAAGTTATAAAACAAACAAATACCTTCACTGTACAGGGTTAGTTTTCAAAGACCTGCCTAATTTTCAGAGATAATTTAGAATAGATAATATTTTCAATTTATGAAATAAAAAATATATATCTTTTTACAACATTTTCAGACCTAACCGCTTCTAAAAACATAACGTGTGGAAATTAATTCAGTTCAGCAACCTTGACCGCACGCGCTTATAATTACATATAACATAATTTTGCAACGCACACACACAAATACGAATCCGCATTATTGTATTGGTTGCCGTCCGTCGTCGGCCGGCACACAGTTCGTCTACGCATCCCTACCTCTCACGCTGCAACCCTTTCTTAATGCGCATTCCAACATCTGGTATTTTATTTGAATTGTTACTACTGTAAGTTTCAAATGTGAAGTTTGATATTTTAATCGTCGTGAATTCCCACCTAATATATCACTTATAAAGAAACATCGTAGTAATTGTTGTAAAAAAAAAAAACATAATTTGAAAATATTATCGATTCTGAATCATAACTAAAAATTTGGCAGGTCTTTGAAAACTAACCCTGTATACATGCCAACCGAAAAAAAACGCCCGATGATGCTGCAACCACCATTTTCTCACTCACATTTTAAACATTTTCACCGTACCATACCCACTAACATCTTGCACAATGAATTTTTACGAATCGCATGAGATGATCTGAGCTTATTTCATAGAAAATTTAATTTTAAAGGCATTATAACTAAGGCCGGTATTCTAAAACGATATTCAAGCATGATTTAAATATGAAATGTATCAATTTCTAATCGACACTTCAGTATACGGTATAATAGATGTAACTGGCGAAATGTGGGTGTACACCTCTGCCTCACCTTTCGGAAAATACAGGCGTGATGTTATGTATGTTACTTCAGTATCCTTTTAGAATTAAGACATTAAATTTTTTGGTACACACGGGTACATATCAAGCTATACATTTCGAGTATAAGCTGACCTCTTATTGTACGGAAATCCTATACAATGCGAGATCAGCTTATACTGGAAATGAAGCCTATGAAATGTAGCCGTGTGTACAATTGCTTACATAAAACCCAAGTTTGCCAATTTATTTGCCAGCAGATAACATCGATGTCGTAATAGAGTAGCCGGTAATGTTTGGTTCGTAATTGAATTGCTACATGTTTCATAAAACAATGTTTGTTTTATGACAACGTTTGAATCGTGGTAGGACGCAGCGTGAAGGTTTTGGTTTACGAATTCCAATCAAAGCTGCTGTATTATTTTCATTTTACTATACTCAGGCTTTTTTGAAGAGGTGGTTAAATGCCTGTACAATTACGCTGGAAACACTATACTAATCGCGAAGCCCATATCGATTAGAAATAATACAAAAGTAGAAGAATGAAGAATGGTTATCTTTTCGCCTCTAACTCATAATCGCGTACTAGGATAACGCAAAATTAATGTATAATATTTATATCTACCTTGACTAAATACCGGTAAACAGAAAAATAAAAAGTTTTTCTTGATAGAAGCAATTTACATAAATCTGAAATATAGATGTGGCTGCTTTTCAACTCACAAGATCCGTGCATTTTCCCGGAATAAAATAAAACCTGCTACTTTCCAGTTCATTAACTACGCAAAAAAATATCTGTTAAAAATAATGTCGATCCGTCGTCGCACCGTGAAAGAAGGGCAAACGGACACCCCAGCAAACATATTTTCTCATTTATTATTATAAATGAGAAAATATGTTTGCTGGGGTGAAAGGATGAATAGGGATTTGATGAACTACCGTTAATAGTATTAACCATTGATTTGATACTTACTGAGAATGAATTTAAGCATGAATATCAAATCAAAGCTTCTTCCATATTATACCGCAACGGAAAGCTCTCTGCGTGTAAGATTGGATTTTAGTATACGTTGGACATGACATACCGAGAGATTCAGATGTGCACTGTGGAAAGAAGGGCTAAGGCTGTAAACATAAAAGAAGAATATGAGAACTGTGAAGGTTTTTTTGAGGACCTTTTGAGTCTCAGTAGAGAGTAATTTTTAGTATGTATTCCTGATGGTGTTAGCATAGCAAAGTCAGCCTGTAACGGTTCCTGACGAGACACAGGCCTCCTCTCTTTGATGGTGTTATTAGTTATTTATACGTATTTATTGTAAGTAGATAATAAACAACAGTTTCATCTATAGGATGGCAGCATCACACATACTGAGTGCTGTGGAGCCGACGGTGGGCGGCGGCAGTTCTCGCAGCGGTCGCGAAAGAGAAGTCAACGTGGCGCTCGACGACAGAGAACTGTGGGTGCGCTTCCAGACCCTTACCAACGAAATGATCGTCACTAAGAATGGAAGGTAAGAATCATAATGATTATTTATATAAAAGTTACCTATGATATACGAAATGAAACAGGCATCGCACTGCAGCTAGTTCGTGGCACCGATATGTGAAAACATTAATTCGATAGTTGTACAAATAATATTTGTGCGTTGCTACCAATTTGAGGAACTGCAATTGTCAAAAGATTATCCTTTCATCTCTTTAGGCGGCTAGTATGTGGGCATTGGGCTCAATTTTAGTTGATTGACGTCGATCGTGGAATTTAGTACGGGTCATAAGTTGACTTGGGTAATCATGCCGACGGCGTACGTGATGATGAGTGAGGAACACCTTGTCAGTTCCTTGGCATGGCTGCTCATTTGATCATCAAGTCTTTTGAACCATGCCGGGGCATTGATTTTGTGATATGAACTTTGTAAACTGAAAAGACTGCATGACGCTCTAAGTTTAGGCCTGTTTTTCAATCGTCTCGGAGACCAGATTGCAATTTGTACTTATTTTTATTGAACTGAGAACTGGAATAGCTTTAAAATATGAATGATTTGCAACGCATTAGCAGCATAGTGTTAAATAAACAACTGTTCAACAAGTAAACAACGCTTTCGTTATAATTATATTAGAGTAATATAATACAGGGCTCGTGGCTAAGTACATATATGGCTCACGGCTGTCTATCTTTCTTTGCATATTCGGAAATTGTTTGAGAGTTGGTTGCAGGAAGTCAAATCTGTAAATCTGAAAACGGTAGCCTAGGATAGGTATCGGTATATTCATAGAAATGGATTGCTAGACACCAGGCTGATCGAAGACTGTCATGATCTGCAGTTTTAGGTCCGCAAAAGAATGCCACAATTACTGTATTTAGATTTGCCAACCGACATTGGCAGCAATTTTCTTCTCCTTCTTTTCGTCTCCGTAATTTCAATACTGATGATCTATTTACATTTGCGTCTAGTAAAAATAAAAATAGATCACGAAATATTAGTCAGAGCGAAACATTCAGAACACAATGAAGGAGTACTTACACGGTCACATTTTGCCAGTGCTAACCGTTCGCCGGCCGGCGGCTAGTTTTCAACTATTAACGCGGTAGGACTTACTCATTAACGCTGGTTGGCTAAATGATACCGCCCGATGCCGATGAGCAATGACGGAACCCTTACCCTTGACGAAGTGACGTATTGTTCTGCAGTAACGTGGTTCTAACTACTATTGTGTTTCCATTTGCTATGTAGGTTTTATTTTTGTTAAATAAACATAGAACTGGGCGAAGTGATGAAATTGTGCTATTTTAAAAGAATCTAAAATTTATTTCATTCTTATCGTTGAAGTTTTGAACCTATCTTGGGTTTAAGTTCATGATTGGCTATCAAGTCTTGTTTTCAACCAATCCAATGATAATAATATGCTTCCGACAACCCTTGTATTGAACTTTTTTGACGGATTAGGCCGACAAGGGTTGTTATATTTGGCAGTGTTTAATACACCACCTTTGTTATAGTGCTGTTGAAACTGTTAGGCCATTATAAGTAGGTCTTTTTTTCACAGTTATTCTTTATCTACGAAATTATGTATTAACAATAAAATTACAGAAATTACGGGAATGCTGATTTCTTGTCAATACTTGTACGAGTACAAGTCTTCCAGTTTTAATTCTGTTAAATATAACAGTACAATATAGAATTCCGATACATTAAAATGTTTGATTAGGTACGTGAGTATAATCAATCTTCGCATTTACTTCAACGGAGAAGAAGGTTGGCGATAGGATAGCGCCATTGATGCTGTACATTAGAGGTTATTGCTACAAGTACATCCCATACATCAGACGAACTGGTAGCGGTCATGCTTCATGTGATAATAACCAATTTATACACACACACACACACACATAACATCACGCCTGTATTCCCCGAAGGGTTAGGCAGAGGTGTACCTATAGCACACCCACATTTTGCCAGTTATGTTTAAGTCCCATGTAATAGGGGGCGAGCCTATTGCCATCAACCGGGCACAAATCCCAGACTCCGGGCTGATACCGAGAAATTCTAGATGGAAAAACCCGATAACTCTTTGCCCGACCCGGGAATCGAACCCAGGACCTCATGCTCAGCAGTAGCGCTTGCGACCACTAGACCAACGAGGCAGTCTAACCAATTTATATGACTTGTAAATAGAAATATTTTGTTTCTGCAATTTTTAAAAGGCTGTCGATGTAGACCATTTTGCCCAGTAGAGCATGTGAACCACCTGCTTTACCTATCAGCATCTATGTTTGACCACTACCCGTTCTTAGTAGTATCCGGCATGAGATAAGAACAAAAAAAAAAACCATTTTCAATGTTATCTCGCTGGCATCGCTTATCTAAAGTCCGACATTTTAGAAACATCCCTAGCGTCTAAGGTAAGGAACGTAATAAATTCATTAAAACTTGTATATTCAGGGCTTTTAAGTATTTGTTGTTTTGTTTCAGACGAATGTTTCCCGTAGTCAAAGTAACTGCCAGTGGCTTGGACCCGACGGCGATGTACACCGTGCTCTTAGAATTTGTGCAGGTGGACTCACATCGCTGGAAATACGTTAATGGAGAATGGGTATGTATAACAACGATCGTATATTACAAAATATCGTCCTGAGTTTTCAATTCCCACTTGCAGTTCAGCAGTGTCGAAAGCACTTATAAAGTTTTATTAGTCGGGCTTTTAAATAATTGATTTTATTATTTCTTCATAGGTTCCTGGCGGCAAGGCGGAAGTCCCACCATCGAACGCAATTTACATTCATCCCGAGAGCCCGAACTTTGGAGCGCACTGGATGAAAGAACCGATATCTTTCGCTAAAGTTAAACTCACGAATAAAACTAATGGAAATGGACAGGTACAGTTTAAGTTATGTTATGTGACTTACCTTTTCGGCTGAATTTTAAGTTTCAGTAAATTATTGTGAACAATACTATACATAATGTCGTAGTGATAAAAAAGTGAAATACGAACATCAACAATTAATAGCTCAATAACATAGACCTACTACATAAATAATAAAAATACAATTGCGAATTAGGCGTCCGTTTACGAGATACTTTGTAGAGTTTACTACAAGCATTTACATTGTTTCCCATGAGCATAAATGAGTTTCGAGCAGGATAAACACAAATTATGGATTCAATATTTATAGCGGGATCCACGCCAGATTATGTGCCTGACCGAGCATAATAATTAGTTCACAGAATTGTCGGAATACTAATTTTATAACAGAAAGCTCTCGATGGCAAGGTGTGAGTGTGCTACAGTTTCGTGGCTACCGCTAGTTCGTAGAAGCCAGTTCTCACGGTTGTATGTGGTGCGAATGAATATGAAAGCAAACATCTGATACATCTAGATCCATACGTTGACGGCTCGGTGTGAAATCTGTAGCTTTACCAACTGTTTAGCGGCTGTCTGTAGGTACGCACTATCATTTGTAATAATTATTGTCTCTGCGCTATGTTTACATTAAACATATCTTAAAAATAAGCTGATGCCCCCCTGTGGTCGTTATGCTAACAGCAATGATGTACACAGCTCTTTGTACTGCATTTATTAAAATATTTGTATGGCACGTGACAAAGCTCTTTTTCAGGATTTTCTTGTAACTTGAATGATTTTTTGTTTTATGATAAGTCGTGGAAACAGCTTTTATTTAAAAAGCATATCGCTTATATTAAAATTTGAACTTATGGCGAGGGTTTCTGGGCCTGTAGGCATTTAAAACGCTACCTCCGCCTCCCCTAAATTTATTTATATAACAATTGCTTGCTGCTTTTTATGGTGTATATAATAAAGAGTATTCTATTCTATTCTATTCTTACATTAAACACCAAAGCGCGCAGAAACCAACAACAAAATATAATATATAACTAAAAAACTTCAAACAAAAATTAAACATCGATTTACTGCTATACATAAATCTGTCAACATCCGGCTCCTGAGCAATCAGGGCGTTCAGCAGATTGATTGCCTGGGTTGTGGAAGCATATCGAGCAGTTTGGGTACGCACTGGCGATGGCGGAGCCGCGAACAGGCACCGCGAGGCATAGGTGTGCGACCGCCACAGCCGCAAATTCAGCCTGACGTATTTATTTACCGCCGCCAACCAATTCGCGGAAAATCCATGCCACAGTATAAAATATTTTCAGTTGATCACCTGAATTCGATTTTCTTAGGTTCGATTTTTTTTCCTTAGGTTTATATTTTATGGTAGTTACGGCGTAGTGAAGTAAAATTATTACTTATAATGCCCTGTGTACCTAATGGGCGTTATCACATTATCAGATAACGACATCACCCAGTGCGAAAACTGTGCTCAAGTGAAAGAATGCCCGCTACTCTCACCTCGCTCTGTATCTTCGTCGGTAGATATCGTGCAGATATCGGTGTCGATCGCTGTCTGCGGCGATATAGGTGACAATAACAACATAATGTAAAAGCGTTTAGTAGGTACTAAACGTATGCGATTATCTTACCGCCGATATCGTGTCGGTGTCGGGTCAGTGTCGTTATCGGCTAATGTACTGCTTTGTAACAATCAACGAAATTTATTAATAATACAAAGGCAGAAATAAACATGTGAACAGGTGAACAGGTAGTTGGACTTGGCTCGCGAGGTTGTCGATATGTGGGATGTGGACTCAGCGATCATTGTGCCGATAGGCGTGACAGCCAATGGCTTAATAGCCAAGAGCCTCGACCAACACCTGAGAAGGCTCTCGTTGCGCAGCTGGATCAAGGGCTTGATTTAGAAAGCGGTACTTCTGGACACGGCTCGCATTGTTAGGAGGTTCCTCTCTCTGGAGTCCTGACCGCGCCGGTAGCTTGGACCCTGTTCCCGATACCGGTGGGCTACTATTTTTTATATTTTTTAATGTTTTTATATTTTTTATATTCTAATATTTAAAAATGTAATTTATATGTAAATAATGAAAAATAAAGGAAATAATAATTTAATTCAGAAAGTAAAGTTCCATATAAAGTTGTTAGTAAAGCTTAAAACTATGTTGGCCCGAACATACATAAAAAAAAAGACGTCCGAATTGATAACCTTCTCCTTTTTGAAGTCGGTTAAAAATACCATTAAATATGTTTCACTGGCAGTATCATGATCGCTTTGAGGTGGCACATAGTCTTCTTTAATGTCATCTGCTTCTGATCCTATCTCGTCTTCATTTAGCACAGAGTTCAACATTTCACCTAAACGCCAGTCTGTCACAGCAAATCTCTTACTACCCACATTTTTTTTTGCGAAGAATCGTCAGCTTTTCTTTTTCTTGTCCCTGATGATCCAGGATGTGACATTTTCACATTAAATCAAACACAAAACAAAATTATAATTACAATTTTAAAAAGTTACGTAATCTTCGACGTGCGGTCACAGAGACCGCGGTTCAATTTCGAACATAAATTACTCACGAGAACTGCACGCTGAGATGCAACTACTAATCGCAATGACGCCTGCGCATTTGACCTCGAAGGTACAGAGACGGTCAAGTCAGGGGGAGGCGGGGAACAGTGCAATCCAGCAGTTTAGAAAACCGCAGAGGTCTGTGAGACCGCACGACGGCAGTTTGATGAAATGAAGAGAAAGGCAAATTATGCTTAATTAGTATTTATTTTAAATATTAAGTAACAGCTAACAATGACATGACGCGAGCTCGTGGCGAGAGCACCTGACGTTTATGTGAAATATAAACTAGCGCCGCTTCACATTGCCAGTAACTTTTGTGCATGCGTCCATACTTCTATCACAGTTAAAGGAAAACCAGGTTATGGTGTGCCATATTATGTAATCGAAATCCGTTCAGCAATTAAGAGGCGAAAATGTAACAAACAGACAGACAGACATATGTACATACTAACTTTCACACATTATTACTACTCCTAACATAATAATAAGTTATTGATTAACAATATTGTTCTTACTTCTAACTTCAAACATACCCTTCCAATACTCTTTCCAAACAACATTTATGTTCATGCAACCAGTGTTTCTCATTCTAAGTGAATAATTGTATTCTGTTTTGAGAAATAAATGTCTTATACCATATCATTCATTCGCATTTATAAAATTAAGTTTGAGAGTAGCAACATTACACAACATGGAAACATGTCATCGCACGGTTGTATATTAGAAAATCAAAACTTTCTCGAGCAAATTTCAAAAGAACAACGTACAAATCAACAAAGTTTAAAATAACGATGGTCATTTGATCAAAAGTTCAGCTGACCAAAGTCTGGAATATCAATGTTTAAATTATTTATTACACTATTGACCAAATCGTTTAAAAGTCAAAATGATGAGTACAGAGTATCGAATGTCTTAAATGTCGATATTTATTTATTATGTATGTCGCAGGGTAATTTGATAATTCGGATATTGCAAAAACCCGGATTATATGAAAATGGTGAAATAAAATCTGCGAGCAACTTGGACGTAGCGCTCGCCGGCCGCTGCCGCGGCACCGCTCGCTTCGCTCGCTCGACTCGCGCGGTTGGTCACTGTTCTAACCTAACCTAACCTATCCGAGTCGGGGTACTCTGAGTCGGGGTGTTAACGACGGAATATCAATGTTCACGAATACCAATTCCGGAATATCAATTAAGACGGGGTGTTAACGTCGTTCTTAATAAGAAATCATTTGTTATTATAAAATTTGATAAGTTATGATTTGATATTTTAAAATTACATCTAGCAACTTTTGATCAGTCGTTCATTTGATGTCACATACATTGGGATTTTAAATTTTTTCTAAATAAAACATTTGGTCATTTAGACTTTGTTATTTCGTTTATTGTTCTTTTGAAATTTGCTCGTTTAGAAGTTTTGATTTTCTAATATGCAACCCATCGCACAAAGTAGTAGCAAAAGTAAGAATAACCACGAATATTTTTTTTGGGTAGCAGGCTGAACTATCTGTCGAAAATAAAGTAAATACTAAATAAACACCAAAAAACTAAACATTTACGATACAATGGGGGCTTTAGCACGAAAACCAAAGTGTGACTAATTTCTTTCTTACGTCAAACTCAATACTTACATAATAACAATATGTCGTGTTGAAAAGTTGTTTAGCCTAAATCTATATCTTATCTATACATAATACAATAAAATCGTAGCGAAGTGAAAACTATACACTGTTGTTTATTAAGTACTTGCTAGGAGGTCTGGGAACGACTCCAATACCGAAAATATAGTTTTTTAGAATTGTGTCTGTTTTTCTGAATGTATGTTCCATTATAAAGCAAATACTACCGGATAGATTCTTTTCAAAGTATGCATAGATATTACATATTATACGACTTTTTTTTTGGGATAGTTAATTATCAAATGACTTCTCCCGCTCCGAAGGGTGCGGGAGGGCGTATCAGACTCTTACTGACTAGAACTCACCCGTGTTCCTTCAGTTGCCTGTGCGCTAGGGCCACGGTAACTCTTTCAAACAATCCGCGACCTCGGCAGGCATCGTCCCTATCGGACCCCGTCAATGGTGCTGACATCTCTTTGAGGCGCGCATGGAACACGACGCGCCGTCGACCCGGGCCTGGTCCTTACCGGACGGCGAGCGGCCCATTGTTCGCCGTCCGCAAGCCCGCGCCTGCGGTGGCCGGGAATCGACTATTGACTTCCGATGCCCAGGGTGTCTCCTCCTGCGGCGACTAGGGGCGTGAGGGTGCAATGATTGCCTCACCCTCACGCGCTTCGCCTCCTCCTTCGCGAGCATTACTGCTTCACAGAAGGAGTTGACGGCTTCCCTTGCCCCCTTATGACCCATGACCAGCGCGCTCGAGGTCTGGGCGGAGACGTTAAACCGGATATACCGGTGGTCGGAATACGTCTCCACCCCCTCCATGACGCGCCAGTTAATGATACGCGGCGACAGAGCGGGGCTGGCGATCGAGATGTCCACCACTGACTCACCCCGCATCCGCAAACACGTGGGGACAGAACCCCGGTTTAGGACGACCAGGCTTGTCTCCAACATCCTGCCCCGGGTGTCCGTATACCGGGAACCAGTCATCCCTGGGCGGGACAAATTACGGCTCAGCGACCATAGCGATGTTAATCGACCACTGCGCCATACTCTGGAGCAAAAGATCCTGCGCAGCGAGGCGTAATGGGGCCATTATTGGCACTCCATATCAGCCTTCTCCCGAGCCCACTATGAGGGTCCCACCGCAATGTCTGCGGTGGCGACGACGGTGGAGGCGGCAGCGGCGACGCCAGTGGCGGTGGCGGCAGTGGCGGTGGGAGCGGCGGTGACGGCGGTGGCGCAGGTCTTGCCCCTGCCCCTGGCTTTGGCGGGTGGAGCGCAGGCCTTACTCCCAGCCCGGTGATCGGACGGCTTGCCAGCTGCCGCACATAAAAAGCAGTGTGGCGTGGCACTGTACGAGCCGGCTTTGTGACCGAGCTGACGGCAGCGGAAGCAGTTATCGCTGCGGTCCACCTCAGGGGTACATTGCACTCCCACGTGGTTGCCCACCTGGTAGCGGAAGCACTTTAGATGTCTGGGTTCCAGCAGTTTCACCTGTGCGGGAACCCAGCCCACTAGGAGCTCTCGGCCCTCCCCGGCAACTTTCCTGGCCGCCGACACGGGGCAGCTCAGTGTAACGGTTCGCATCCCTGTGTGGTCAGGGCGAAAGGTGCCCGTCCATACCTGCTCGACAGAGCAGCCCCCAGTCCTGACGACGGCGGCCACCACCTTAGCCTCCGTCACACGGTCATCCAGGCCCAGAATGCGCATGTGCACTTGGTGGGCCTGGACACTCAGGCCTCGTCCGCATTTAGGGACGCCCTCAGCCTTTCGGCCAGAGCGTCAGCGCTCGGGCCGCTCCTGCACCGGGAACCTTCAGCATCCGGGCCCAAGTCGCAGTGACCCTCAGCCGGATGCCATTGGCGACGCCTAGCTGCTCGAGGTTAACGGCTGCCCTACTTTTCAACTACTTTTTTACTACTACTTTTTACTTCTTTTTACTACTTTTTTACTTTGCAAGCACGTCACGGTAGGAGACGCCCTGCTTCTCCGCTTCCGGCTGTAGTGTGAACACTACAGCTGTGCACATCGGGGCGCGGAGCCTAGCCATGACGCTTCGCTCCTTGCGCCGCTGCCGCCTCTCCTTCCTTTTGGCCGCCCTTGAAGCCTTACCCTTTTTCCAAGGTGAAAGGCCTCCGCTGTCGCCATAATGGAGTCCGTGGCAGTGGGTATGACCTTGTCTTTAGAGGACTGAATCCTCTTCAAGGCCACACCCTTGATCGCGGCTACCACGATGTCCTCAAAGCTGGCCACTCGCTCCGACTTGGAGCTGCCAGCAGCGTCCGGCTCACCACCCGACGACTCCGAGAATGCCGCCCTGCGACTGGCCCCTACAGGGTCGTGCCCCTCCGTGGCGAACTGGGCCCGCTCAGCTTGGCTGACTCGGCTCGGTTCGCTGTCCTCCTCGGACACCTCCTCAACGCCTTCTTCCCACCATCAGAGGGCGACCCGTGGCCATCCCCTGATTTGGGACGCTTCTGGAAGAGCCTTCGGTTCTTCTCAGCAGCCCCCACTACTACGAGCTCCGGGCTCTTGAATGAGCCACTCGCGCCCGATGCGGCGTCGGACTCCGGCCCGCATCACTCCTCTCCTCTGCACTACTTTTCTGTTGTGTTAATCTTTCCATAGTTATTGCCACGAGTGTGAGTAATGTATAAAGTTCATCCTAGGTTCACGCCCTGTCCCTAGACAAGTGTAAATTTGTAACCTACCACCACTGGTACTCTGGCTGGGGGTGCGCTTGCGACTGATGCGCCACCTACAACTACAAAGTTGTAGATGACACTACTACTCGGCCATTCATATCTTCGCCACGCACCAAAACTTGATATTTTTTATAGAGGTTATCTTCCTCGCTCAAAAAAGCAAATAGCTTAGCGGTTCGACGACTGCTTTGTAAACTTATGTTCGATTCCCATCAATTCAATTTTTTTGTGTTTCCTTTTTTTACATTTTGTGATATTATTATATTATGATAGTTCGTAAAACGTACATAGAAAAACTAAGTTGAGCCTGTTCTGTCAGCTTTGGTTATAATAAAAATAAATATCTATGCATTGACTGTATCGAGTAATGAAATAAAATAGCAATTGTGTATTTTTAGAATTTGTACCTGGTTCGATTCCCGATTAAACTTATCGAGAAATCTGTGAATACAATTTTGTTTCTTTTAAAAAATAAAGGAATGTTTCCTTTAAGTATAATAATCTATCTTAAGGATTTAAAGTGGTTTCCCTTCAGGGCCCATTGATTTTTTCCATCCTGTATAAGTAATGTGATAGTTCGTAGAATATACGACACAGGAAAACATGAAATTTAGGCCTCTTTTGTCATTTTTGGTTACAAATCCAACGCTAGATATTAATGAGGAAGCCACACTTCCATACAATATTGTCAGTGGTATGTCTAACTTTCGTAAATCAAATTACGTACCCATTCGTAAATACATAAAAGAACTCAACTGGGAGGAATTATTTTAGGGACAGCGTGACGTCAATGGGATGGTGCAGGTATTTTACGACATTATTAATACAGCTGTACAAAGGTTTATTTTTATTATTGTACCCAAGAATAGCAAATTCCCACCATGGTTTAACCGAACTCTTATTAAAACGTTAAATGCAAAAATAAAATTAGAAAACTATACAATATTTACAAAAACCCATTAGATAAATGGAATAAAAAATACTCAGTAAACGCTGTGATGACCTTGTAACTGTCTGTTACAATAACTTCATGAAGAAATTGGAAGACGAACTCACACATAACCCCAAATTGTTTTGTAATTATACAGGGTGACTTGTAATTTAACGTATTTAGTGTGACCTATTTTTTATAATTAAGCACCCCCCAAACACTATACGAAAATTCATGGTATTCGAGAAAACCCAAATTTATGAATTAAAAAATAACATATTTTTCACTAAATATCACTTTTCTCTAAACTAGTTAGTAAGTTTAGTGAAAAAATCTGGGAAATTATTGACTGTGAAGCCTTATACAATAAGTTAAATAACCTGGATTGCAGTAAGGGGGCAGAGCCAGATGGAATAAGAATGGAGTGTGCAGCCGAGTTGTTTATACCACTGTCACTTATTTTCAATAAGTATTTAGCTTCTGGGGTTTTTCCTTCAGAATGGAAGGTAGTGAAAGTTGTTCCCATCCACAAGTCAAACAATGACGACATAGTTTCCAACTACAGACCCATATCAATTTTATCAACTAAGGCTAAAAAAAAACCCCCCCACATTCAGAATCACTAAAAGCTGTACTTAAGCGAAGAGCAACATGTCTTCGTGGAGTCTAGATCCATAAGTACTGATACTGTTTACTGAATTATTAACAAAGACAATAGACCCAGGTTACCAAGCTAATGTCATATAAACAGATTTTTAGTAAAGCTTTCGGTAAGGTTTCACATGGAATAATGATAAGTCAATTACGAGCATACAGCATACATAGATTGTTACTCTCATGGTTGAGTTCGTATCTTGTGGAATGTGGTCATCAATGGCGTGCCACAAGGATCTCACTTGGGATCAGTTTTGTTTAATTTCTTTATAAACGATATTTCGATTTCTTTTTTGTACTATGTTATCTTTATGTACGCCGACGACTTAAAATTTGTCAAAATAGTTAAATCTAAACATGATGCCTCTGACCTACAGAACGATCTAGAAAGGCTTGTTCAATAGTGTTAAACTATCAAGATGCATCTAAATCTAAGCAAATGTTACCATGTTAAATAAACGCGAAAGCATTATCTAATAGACTAGATATTATATCGATCGACACAATAAGAAACCATGGTGTTACGTTTGATCGAAAGCTAACGTTTATTCCACACATGGACAATATAATAAAAAAGCCCTCTAAAATGCTTGTATTTGTAGCGTCTACACTATGCTACACACTCGTTGCGTCTAGAACGCGTTCAAAAGCGTGTTTATGGCACCTGGCGTTTTCTAGCGGATTAACTAAAAAGTACATTCGTACAGTCAGACTGAAACATTTTAAAACGGTTTCGCTTGACAATCGCCGACGCAATGTTTGTTTGCAAAGCAATGAACCATACAGTTTACTGCCCACAAATATTGTACACCTTTAATTTCCGTGCTCCGTCAAGAATTTCTCGCTGTTCCTTATCATCACTTCACCCACCGCAGAGAAGAACAATTCTAGGCGCCAATTCCCCATATGCAAGGTTATGCAAGGTCGAAAATAGCTGCAGTGATCAAATTCATGTGCACTTTGAACGTTTGGGCAAAATAGATGTGCGTTTACATATAATAAGTACCTTATATTGTTAAATTATGGCGTTATTGTCATTATTTACAGTTTTAAATACATAAGTAATTTAAAACTAGATTAATCATCATTTTTTCTACAACTTCTTTAAACATGCGGAGTTTGCCTGTAAGTGATTGTTGCACTGTTGCATACACACTTTCGTATGTAACCTTTAACATAAAACCTATGTGAACAATAAGTTGGTGAAACAATAAAATAAATATCTAGGGTTAGGTGACTGTGAATGAGAAATCCCGGGTGTTTACAATCTACTGTTATATTATTATAGTGAAAGCTGTTTGTCAGAAATAATCTGAAGAACGCAGGCATTCATTCATTATCATCATCATCATCATTTTAGCCGAAAGACGTTCACTGCTGGACATGGGCCTCCCCCAAGCACCGGCGTTCATTCATTCATTAAAAACGAAAAACTTCGCAAGTAATGGGAACTTACTATTGAAGGCTGCGGGTATGTCACTGTACGTCGCTTGCTCCCGAGTTACCAGTCCTGACTCTCTGTTTATTTTGGCTGCCGAGACCAAAATTACAAACGCAAGAAACAGGCGATTTTTTTACAAACGTTGTTGTTATTTTAGTATAAGTATTGTGTTGTCTTACGACTTCCACACGAACGAAGTCGAGTCGAGTCGAAGTAGTAATAATAAAAAGAGGTAAAGTTTGTAAGCTTGTAATTGGATATAGGAGCTAATCTCTGAAAGTACCGATCCGATGTCGAAAAAAGTTTTTCACTGGCAGAAAGCTAGAATATTGCCGTGTGTCACCATAGGGTATGTTTTATTGGTGACTACCACGCGAGCGAAGGCGCGAGCAGAAGCAAGTCGTAAATAAATCAAAACCTATAGGGTACAATCGCCAGCACGTCAAGTTACCACAAACTGTCAGATTTTCTCACTCGATTTTGAATTTAACCTGAACATTTTAAGGTTTAAAATCGTTTGGATAAATTTGACAGATTCGTGAAGTTTGACCTGCTGGCGACTGTACCTACTTCCCGTTGACCTTGAATCATGAAATTTGGCAAGAAGTAGCAAGAAGTAAGGTCTCAAAGCACAAGATAAGGGAAAAGTTTGAAAATCGTTAATTTGTACTTTTATCACCTTTTTTTTGTGGTTGCATTCTTATATTTGCAGTTGGAGAATGAACTTTAACGTATATCGATATATGGGAGAAAATGTTTTTCAACTACAATGTTAAGGTGAGGTTGCAGTACTTAAACCTCTGTAAACCTAGCTAAATGTAAATGTTGTGCAAAAAAAAAATTGAAAAATTTAACATACAGTCAAGATGTGTTATGAAAGAAACATGAATTATAAAAATCGGCTCGATAAAAAAAAAAAACAAAGATGACACTAAATCGCTATTTAAAACCTTGAAGAGATTCCATCATGACACCATGTAAAACTTATATCAAAAGATAAGGCTTATTGTTTTTAAGGCATGTTGAGAACACATTTTATAATTTCGTTATTAAGTATTTTTAAAATATATACGAAATCTAGCAGTTCAAGCGCTCGGACCGGCCGTCCAGTGGAAGCCGAGACGCACTTCAAGATACACTACTCTACAAGAGGGCCTTAAGTTTGTTTTTGGGATAAATTCATCCCAACTACGAAACCCTTCATTGTGCGCCGGTTTTATTTTCTAAATTTGATTGTTGTTGTCGGAGTGAAAGTTGATTATATTAGTATACAACCTACAACCGGATACACTGTATACAAGGTGGAGACGATAATACGACAATAAATTTAACTGCGTACCCGTATCTAATGCCGTTCCCAGCCTGCATACGAAAAATCTATCAAATATATCCAATAGTTTAGTCACTATAAATAGTTAAGGATTGGCAAAACCCATAGTCGGCCCACCACTACTACTAAGTTTGTTTGAAAAAATCTCTTTTATAATTTCGATGTTAGGATTTATTTGATAGACCGCGCGCAAAATAGGTCTGCTCGCGGCAGAAATCGGAAATAATCGTTTGCCGCCATCTCGACATTTATATTAAGTGTCAAGAGAGTGTGCTGTGTGTGGTGCTGTGTTCCGTGTTTTCCAAAGTAAATAACGCCTGCCAAAAGTGATTAAAAGTGCTGGCAGGGATATAGTCTTGAATGTCAAACACGCGCCCAGGTTTATCTTGCGCGCACTCTAGTTCCAAAATACTCAAATGCATTAGTATTGCCAGTGTTTTCATTTATTGTCGTATTGTTGTCTCCACATTGTATTAGTTGTAATTAATATAGGTTATTATAGTGGCACAGTTCAATGGAGAGTAGTTATAGTATCTGGATGAATCTGATTAAAAAATCTTAGATACCTAAATGTTTTTTATTAAAACTTCTCCTTAAACGACGATAAAGAAATATATATGACTCGCACTTGACTATAATTTTATCGATAAATAAGTTGAAATCTGGCTAACTCTATTTTAAGATGACAATTAAGCCCACGTTCGCATGGACGCGAGACAAAAAAATATACAGACGGGATTTTACCGCGCACTGGATTTATTCTCGGTGTTGAGCCGAGCCTTGCGAATCTAAGAGAGTGCATCAAAGCGCGTCGAAAAAACACTGTTGGATTTTCAAATCTCGGCTCTGCCGCGATATTTGTACGTCCGTGCGAACTTGGGCTTAATCGTCATCCGCATCACATTTTCCAAAACTATATTATGAATTAAAAGTATAATATAATTATTTACGATATATTTTTTCTGAGCTGTCGCAATTTAGTATCTAATGTGTTCTTCTTTTATTTGTTTTTTTTTTAACAACGGCAGGGAGAGCGAACTTTTAATTTTTTGTCATGGACCAGTGACAAAAAATTAAAAGTTAAGGTTGCTGCCCCATCTCAAAAACCACCCTGTATATAAAATTGTGCTACTGAAATCTTAATCTCGATTATTGTTACAGATAATGTTAAATAGTTTGCACAAATACGAGCCTCGGGTACACCTGGTAAAAGTGGGTACAGACCTTCGTCGTATCATGACTTACCCATTCCCGGAGACGCAATTCATAGCCGTCACCGCCTACCAGAACGAAGAAGTGACTTCGCTGAAGATCAAATACAATCCTTTCGCGAAAGCCTTCTTAGACGCAAAGGAACGACCAGAGGGTTATTATCAGAGAGATTTTGTGGGCACGCATTATCCCCAACAGAGTTCTTCGCCTCATCAGTATCCGCAATGTGAGTTATTAACAAAAATACCTATGTCAATTTATTTTCATACATATGTTCACATGCACTTTAAATGTTTTTGGGCGTGAATTAATTCAAAACTAAATTAATATTAAAATATTATTTTTTATCTCAAGAAGCCACGCGTGCTTTACTTGTGGTAACCAAGTATATAAACAAACACGCTGTGAATGTCTGCGTGAAGACGAGTAACGACAGCACATACAGTGACGGATTAAGACTACTTGATGCCCTAAGCAATCCACGCCTGTGGGTCCCCCTATCCGTATGTCGACTAGAATCTTTAAACCTCTCTTCTTAAACCTTTCCCGACGAAGTCTCGACGAAGTCTTTAAACCTTTACCGACTAAAAACATTAGTTTTTTGTAAAATAAGATGATGAGATGTAACGTACCTTAGAAGTGGAGTAGGTCAGGTGCGACAACAATAAAAACCAAAGCATAATTTATTTATTTATTGAAATGCGCCTTGCGGCTTTTCCGGGCATTGAATTCACGCAAGATCGTATTAACGTCTAACGTTTTTAACTTAAGGGAGTCTATGTATAACATCGATAAATTATCGAGCCTTTCTTGTATCATCTTTGTCCTTTTTTACAATTACTCAAAAAACAAAACATTTGATTGACACAGGTTTGCGGGGGTGCCAGGCGGGGGGTCCGCGGGGAAGGGGTGGTTTGTGATTGGCTGATCGCAATTCCGGTGCATTCGAATTGCCGAATGTACTAGCGGGCAGCGAGTGGGCAAGCGGGAGCGGGGTTATGACTCTAGGTCGGACTCTATGTCAACTTAAGACGCGCGAATTTTCAAATTAGTCCTAGAAACTTTTTTTGGTGTGGTTTTTGGTGACGTGAGAGTGAGACGTGCGGTTTTTTTTTGTGCTTCTTCTGGTGCCCCCCCCCAGACGTGATGCCCTAGGTAATTGCTTAATTTGATTAAGGGTTAATCCGTCACTGAGCACATAGCACACACACGCGCACACACACATCCGACTTCGCCATTGTCTCGGACGTTACCGAGAGGTCCTGCACAGGCGCATTCACAGCTTGTTTGTATACTTGGTAACCACAAGTAAAGCGAGCGTCGCTTCGTGAGATAAAAATACTGTAGCGTAATTTATATCCGCATGTCCAAGCTATATTCCACGTTTACAGTCGGCCGCATGTCAGTTGTAAACAACCATTATAAACTAGCCTCTTATTCTATTTAAACTCCGTACTATGCTAGGCCTAGGCCAGCTAGCGGAAAGCGCCAGGTTGCCCGCGAAATTCAAATATTATTACGTTTTTTGCAATTTGCAGGTTAGTGTTCATATAATCCTATTCATTGATTTTTGAAATTGTCATTCATTTACCTACCACCAACGTGAGGTTGGCTGTATTATGTATACCTCCTGAAAAAAATCATACCTACTTAACCGAGAGATATTGTTTAATTTGCAGTCGGTGGATGGTTTGTGACGTCCCAGTCGTTGTATGGAAGTAGCAACACAGCTTCCAGAAGACCAGCGCCGTATCCTCCTCGGCCTCCGTCACGACCACGAACATTGTCACCTCCTTGTAAGTAGCTTCGTCTCTTTTTCAACTGAGAGAATCGACTCTTCGAGTAAAAATAATAACATAATAGGTACGTATGGTAGGAATAAATCTGTAACTACTGTGACGGAAGAGTTTTACGTGATGGATATTAAATGAGACGATGTACCTTGTCAATATAAAAGTATATTAAATAAAAAATGAGAAAAGAGGGTAGGTATGTTTATGGCCACAAGTTTCCTTAACTTCCCTTGGGAGTGGCGCAGTACTCTCCTGGCTCAGCCTGCTGTGAGGAAACCCCCAGCGGACCTGCCAGGTCTGCCGGGGGGCGGTGACAAGGGAGAGGGAACAAGTGATCGCCATCCAAAGGAGATCTCCTTCGGTGACCCCAAGGTCACGCGCATTGAGTTGAATAAAGACGCTGGCCATTTGGTCTTATAAAACTATAAAAGTAAACAAAATGCTTAAAAGAAGCCTATTTTAATGGTTAAATCGTTAATTTAAGTAATTTATAATTAATTCAAAAAAACAGAACTTTACAACGTTACACTACACAAGATTATGCATAGTTGTGGGCGCATCTATGAGACTGGTTTTGGTGATAGTCATTCCTTTGACGTTCAAAGAATGACTGAAGATCAGTATGAAGGGCAGTAATCAGCCTGGCAGCCTGATAATTATTTCTGTTAAGATTATTTTTGAAATTCTAATATCTTCCTTCATTCCACAGCCTCCTACAGCAATCCAGAACGTACGACTACAGTGACGAACGGCAGCGGCAACTACACGTGGGTCAGCAGCAGCGGCTACTGGAACTCAACCCAAGGCGGTAGTTCCCCGCAGCCAAACACCTCTCCTGCCCCTTACCGAACCCCTCCACACGCGTACCCTGCCCCCCTGGAGTATGTGCCCGCTCCACCGACCAGCTCCTCTGCGCCGGCTTCAGCCCCCGCACCCCTTTACCCGCTACAATACGAAACTCCAGCACAGCATCACTCGCCGTACTACCAACATGCGTACGCACCGTATGCCCATCATGCGATTGAGGACATATCATATTGGCCAAACAGGTATGCATGAACCTCGTCTGAAAACGTGATGGGCTCTAATATTCTTCACACCATCTAGATTTCCATTTGTGTATCTATTGCCCATCTACACGTAGAGCAAATTCAAACGTAAGTCTTTTTCAGTCTGAATAGTTATGGCTACCAGCCCTCCGAATACGTCGGAACAGGAGAAGTGGCATACGGCGCAGAAGGCATGTCTTTCGGGCCTACGGGGCCTACGCTCGAAGCTGCCACGGCCGGAGAAGGCCGAGCCACGCCACCCGGGCAAGAACACCCACAAAGCGAAAGAGAGTACAAGTTTAGCACTGAAGAAGAACGTCAGTCGCCGTGCGAGGAGTCCGCACTACCACCGCGCTCACCGACGCATTGATCGTGTAGTTTTAAAATAGTTGCAAAATATATTTAATAATAAGCATGGATTCCAAGGCCTTCTGAATTATATATTTTTTTATTCTACGAAGTTAGGGTTGAAATTAAAAAAAAAAATTAAGCACCTATGTTGTAGGTATGCTTTCAAGAGAGTGTTAATGTAAATACGAGTAGATTTAATAATGTATTACTAAATAAGATATGAATCTACGAAAGTGGATACCTGTGTATTATAATCAGTGATCGGAGTAGGTAGATTGATTTTTAGTACTTGTATCATAAATGCACACAGAAAGAATAACATGGATAAGCCATTTTTCCGGAAAGTAATTCCGGTATTTCCGGATTTAGTATTTCCGGCGGGCGTACGCATTGTTCTGATAACCGGTTATTGTACCACCCATGATCCTTTGTTCTGATTGGTCGTTGGGTTTTGTCAAATCGTGACAAAAAAAAAAAATAGGAAGAATAATAAAGAATAAAATTGCTCATTTTATTACAATTCCTACCTTTTTTTTGAGGATGGCAAATCATCAAATGACTCCTTCCACTCTGGCAGAATACAATTCCTACATAAGTTCCGGTTTTTTTTTAATAATCCACCAATTCCGGAGGAATGTCCATAGTAATATATACGTTTCGGATCAATGACCCCAGTTCAATCTACCTACTCCGATCACTGATTATAATAGTTCAAATTCCAATTTTGCACTCGGTTCTAACGGTACAGTCGCTTGCAAATCTGACAGTTTGTGATACCTTGATGTGCTGGCGACTGTACACAGATTTACATAAACAAGTCTCCTTAAATTATTGTATAGACTGACTTTATAAGTTATTAGGTATTTACTTGTCATTAATCCGTAACATCACCGTAGCAAACAAGTAAAGAATCTACCAACACGAAAGTTAAAATTGCAAAAAAAAAACCGTCGCGTTTTCACGGCCCATCTTAGTGCAACAGCCCTACATGAATACATGATTGCCACAGTCCCCTCATTACTGTAACTGAGAATTAGAAATCATAGGTACGTGTTTATAGAATAATGGCAGACACTAGGTATCTGGGGAACAAAACACCTAACTTCAGTATTCGGGCTACGTAAAAATCACTCATAATTTATTAAATCGCCGATATAGTAATAGACCAGTAATTAGCTAGTGTTCTGAGATCTTGATGATTTTATTTCTTAGCCTCTACATTTAGTAATTTTGTTTTATTTTATTTGAACGTTGTTTTGTCGAAACTTGCCCGTGGCGAAACAAACGAATATGTCTTCAAGCAATTCATGCATTATATTAAGGCGGTACCCCGACCAAAACCTTGCCATAGTGCGTTATTCAGAGGCTATTAACTCATTCACTATGGGTAATAAACTACATCTAAAAGCAATTAATGTTCGCTAACCTATCATCGCATTGTACGTTCTTATTTGTTTTTATGTGTTATAAATACATTTAAAATCTCCTTGTAAAAAAGTGACTAAAATTATTGATTGCATGCATCTTTTGCTAATGGTGACGTTCTATTAATTTGATAAATGAGCGTACGCAGGGAGCGAGACAGACCGAGACTTAGCGACGGGACAGAGAAGGACCCAACGCTCAAGATCGTTTGGTCGGGGAAGTGCCTTAATAAAGGGGCCTCTGCGAGTTGGCTTCGGCCTTTCGTACGCCTTCCAAAGATCCGGGACCCCATGGTCCCGAGATAATTTATGTAAAAATATAAAAATTATAATAGTGTATTGTAGTGGCCTGAATTATATATTATAAAATTGTATGGCTAATTCCATTTCAGCCGTTTAGAAGAAGGAGCAAAAGTTCGGTGTTGACAATAAAATCATGTTTCTGTTACAAAATAGGCCTTTATTTTCCCGCCCTATCCCGCAACTACTTCCATCCTGTATATTATAGCGCTGTAAGGTTTTTTTGGCTCGTGGGCAAAATCAGAACTGACGCCGCCACCTTATTTTTGAACACATTCCAAGGGAAATTTCAACATGGAATTAGTCTGTACCTATTGCATTTCACAAAACTATAACACACATGAGTATAAAATGTTTATCAACAGCGCGCCTCTGTCAGCATCATTCGAGCGTCAAAAGATCCTTGTAGTCCTGCCATCGCTTCGGTGTCAAAATCCAATTTAGCTCTATTATTACATACTACAGTATTTTTATCTCACGAGTCGATGCGCGCTTTACTTGTGGTTACCAAAAGCGTCCAAACAAGCTGTGAATATGTGTGAAGCGTAGGAGCTCTCAGTATCGTCCGAGACAATTGCGTGTGTGTGTTATGTGCTGACGCTAGTCTTGTCTTCACGCACACATTCACATCGTGTTTATACACTTGGTTAACCTATTTATAGCGCGCGTCGCTGCGTGAGATAAAAATATTATACTTCAAATCGATAAAAAATACTATAAAGTACACTCAGTATACGTTGGCGCTCCAACCAAATAAATAAATTATAATTCTAATTCCACACAGCGCCAACGTATGCTGAGTGTATACGGTATAATCAAAATCATAGACACGCTATCATATTTTGACGCGATAGGGCGAATGTTAGATTCGCCATATCGCGTCAAAATATGGTAGCGTTTAGGTTTTGTTTTGAAACCACTGACACACTCAAAGTTGCATGCTGCCATGGAAGCGGCCTAAATGGGATGTGTGAGTGAGCTCGCTCTTCTCAGTATTGACAATAATACAGTGGGGCAAATCTAATCATTTAAATCTTTGATTATAGTACTGCATCTTGTGTAACCTCGTCGACACGAGAATGCTGAAACGCTGGAAGAGACTTTTATAGACAATAATCTCGAAAATAATATATCTACTATCATAATACTTACCTAGGTACTAATTCCATGCTGATCTATCGGCGGAATTAAGAAAATTTAGATAATTTCGGGGACTTTATCTGTGAGTCATAATACTCTTAATAGATTGCATTGGTTGTATTTCTGTTTGTACTTCTAATTTGAAATCTCTATAGCTAAAATTAACATTAACTAGTATTTTTGGCCGGGGTGAAATGTCATTATTTTGATCTTATTGAAGTTAATTTCAAGATTATGTTCTATCATCCAATTTGTTGTAAGCGCTAGGCATAGATTTTAATTTATTATTAAGGTTGATATAGTTTTCACATGAAGTTATTGATATATTATAATCTTATCATCATCCCCACCGCCCATTGTGTCACCCTATGTAAAATTTCTACTTTTATATCTGTAATTTTTATGGTGTACATAATAAAGAGTATTCTATTCTATTCTATTCTATCATCATCAGAATAAGACACGAGGTCATTAATAAGGTCAAGAAGGTAGTTGATGTATACGAGGAATAGAAAACAGCCAATTACGCTTCCTGTTCCACAAGGAAGCGTAATGGGGAAGGTCGGACAAAGCTAAATGTAGATGGCGTGATCATAGCTAGGTCCCTACGGCCTAAAATAAATTTGATATTTCGTTCATTCGTTCCATTTCGTGGGTTTATTTCATTATTTCTTTATTTTCGGGGATTTCGATATTTTAAATCAAGTATTTGACATGGAAAGTGTCCTTAAAAACCTTCATGTAATTTTAAACCTTAAATATTTCCTCGTAATTACTTTCTTCAAAATGATTCTGTCAGAACCTCAAAATTTGTTTAATTAAAAAAAAAAAACGCTAGAAATAGATTTAAACCACAATCTTTCGGGAAAAAGTGGACTCCAATTTCGGAGTACTTAGGAAAAAACAACGCGTCATTTTCGTAAAAATAAAATAAAACCACTTCCCACCCTAAATTATTAGTTTGTGTTGGGAACTAGCTAGGATAGGTCCATTTTGACAGTTACCTACCCCATTGGTAAATTGTCGGACACATTTCTATTTCATTCGATCTTTGGTTGAAAACAAAAAAAAAACTTCCAGTTGTTCCCTAAAATGTCGTTGTAAGGATGGGAACCATTCATGACATTTATCGCGGATTCCTGTGATATAATATGTCAAATGATACTTTATCATAAACTTTTGTCATGTCAAGCAGTAATCCCATGGCCTAGTTTTTAGTGTTCGCAATATTGAAAGCTTCTTCAATGTATTTACAGTGGATTGGTTTTTTCGGAACCATTTGGACAGTCCTCTATTGGCTGTGCATTACCTGGATATGGACGGAAGTCGTAGAAGCATGGCCAACTTTGCGCTGCACGCAGATGTGATTTGTCCAGCTTTTCTTTGAATATTGAACATTCTGTAATTTGATGAGTTGTCTATGCTTGATGCTCTAGGTGTTCGTACGGGTGTTGGCAACATTTAAACCGACTCAAAATCTCTGTTGTCAACAGTCCACGAAACCTTGCAAGAAGATTTCTTGGTTACAGATGAAATGGTGTCACTGTCCCTTAGGTTTATATGTCAGTGCTGTCACTGACTGTCGTAATGTCAATGTCAAAAGTCAATTACCCAGCCCAGTGAGTGACAATGACAGTGACAATATCCATTCATTGGCGCATTGGCGCGCGTTATTGAAGAATGGAGTCAACTGTGTCGGTTTCTAAGGTAATCATTATTTAAGTTACAATTAATGCGTATTTAGAAAGCTTTTCTTACTTACAAACATTGTTCTCCAAGACAATCGCAAAAGAATAAATTTTAATACTAGAACAGGCTATGTAACCGTAAGATGAGGCTCCTACCTTAGTAAATAAACTGGTGTTCTTAATTAATCAATCACAAAAGTATACAACGTCCAATAACCATGCATTTGCTTCTTTCATTATGGCTAGGTAAACTTTAGCCACATTTTTTTTTTTAATTATCACTGGCCCTAAGGGGCTTTACAAAGTAGATAAATTGCTTACATTATAGTAATGTAAAACACAACCTATCTTTTGCAAGTTGACTGAGCCTATACAAAATATTTCAGGTATATTTGAATCTTGAATAAAAATTGTTACTATAGTTAATTCTGATGCTATGACACTTCAATTCCAGGGTGTTTTTCTGTTCACAAATGGATTTAAAAAGGGAAAAGCTAGTAAGAAGAAAGGTGGAAAAGTATTGTTTGAAAAGATATTTATGAAAGAACTTTGGTATGAAACATATAAACAAAATTGGAACTACATTGAACATGAACTACAGGTAAGTCCAGTTATTGTTTTTTCTCATGTATCACCCGAAACCAACAGTGTGTACCTTCCAATTAAAAATTTGACTCTACACTGGTTATGCTGTTGCTAATTTATTATAAAAATTTATTATGTACTGCTAATAAAAACATCCTGTCCTCTATACATAAAAATAAAAGTTATATTTGATTAAACCAGGGGACGGCAACATGCGGCCCGTGAATGTTTTGATATTTTAATACAACTGCAAACTCAATTCAGTGACAGATTTGGTGATTTTGATAAAGTTTCAAGCAAACTGAAGATTTATGCAAGCCCTTTTTCGTGTGACTCAATATCACATGAAAAAGGGTTTGCATAAATCTTCAATTCAGTCTTCAGTCGGTAAACCATAATATTTAATTGTTTATTTCCAGGAACTTCATCAAAAGACATACAGTCTGCTGCTGAATGATATTGTGATCTACATTAAGAACCATGGTATCAGTGAATCATCTACTTTGGAGGGAATCATTCCGAGTGCCACTCTTTTGACTGGGGTCAGTCAGCCAGATCATGTGTCCCAATTTACATCTCTTATTGATATTATCAGGTAGTTCAAGTGTTTGCTGGTCAATCCTTATTTTTTATACTAATTATGTATTCAACATTATGTTAATAGGAAATCCATTTTTATTTTAAATTTGTACATGATGTACTTAATTATTGTAATAGCTTACAGAAAATTCATTCTCTCAGACAACCACAATTTTAAAGTGAGAATATTATAATAAACATTGGCCATACTGCTAAGGCTTCCGCCAACATCCAGCGAATGCTTGCTGCATTAAAATAATATAATGTTTCAGAAATGAAGTTACTCCATATGTGGCATTAGTAAATTCACAAGATGCACCCACCGTTAAACACTTAGTTGAAAATGCTGTTTGGCAGTTAATACATGGAAATCAAATATTGGTAAGTCTAACATAAAAGAACTCTACCTATGATCAATTATTCAATCAACCATTGTCATTTAATCACTACAGTTTTAGTTGGCCATGTCCGGCAGTGGACTTCGAAAGGCTGAGTTGATTCATTAAAAATAGTTTTACATCTATTCGGGTCATGGGGTACCTTAGTTTTTATTGCGAAAAAACAACCAAACAGGACCCTATGCCACAAAGCTATTCATGTAGTTGTAATGGAAGAACCTTACAAATATGTAAATTGTAGTGACTATTAAGTCTCCAATTTATCATAACACAAAAATTCACATGTGACATGAGTTTGCCAGATAACCCATTGCCCTACAAAATTGTAGTTGGCAATTGTACGAATAAGGTTTGTGTTACAGTTATTATAGTGATTAGCTTACATATTTGTAGAATTTTAGCTCAAAAGTCACGAAGCGTGTGTCAGAGGGTATTACAATTTTAGTTGTATTAAGATTTAATATTTTTTTAATGTTCAGCTCTGGTAACAGAAATAGTGAAGAAGAGAGTATAGTAGTTAGGCAACTTAGGACTAAAAAATATGTATAGTTCATTTTTACGTTCAGATATAAAAGGACAAAATAAAACCACAGAAAAAGAATAATAATATTTGCATAACAAAGACTAAACAACCTTCAACCACGGAATAAATATTTGTACATACTACCCTCGACATATAACCCGACAAGGCTCTCTATGATTGTGGGGAAATAAGGAACTATCATGAAGTTAACTGGATTTGACAATTTCCAATACAGGTCCATCAAAGAATTTGGATGAATAAACAAGAGCAATATTGTAATATATTTGTAAACTTACAACTGAAAACTTGTAAGATTAGCTAAATTGTACGAAATTTAGACTTGTATTTCTATAAATCGTAGATTTATCTAAGGCGTCATCATTGCATAGCGCTCTCATGCTTTGTGTGACGCTTTTAAAAATGCGAAAGATTTGGAGATTGTAAATTGTAACTCACTTTGTTGCAATTTGTAATTTATGTGTTACGCATTTTTTTTTTTTACAATTTAACAATTTAGTATAATTGTAGACTTGTAAAGTTTTGTGGTAGGTATAGACTCCACCCTCAGAACAATAACTAAAGCATAGAAGGAAGGCTAAAATAGCAACTGAACTTAATATATTTGGTTCACTTTGACTTAAGAAGGCTGCTGATAAGTTAGAGAAGGACACGCGTACAAAAGACAATTCGAAATTTTGTAGGTTGTCACTAGTTTTATTCTGACTAATGATGTGACTCACGCACTTTCAACGTCGATAAATTTATCGATGACATGCATTAATTGCCAAAATTAATGTCTGTGATGGGATATATTACCATTTCTTGAAATATATAAATTATATCAAAAATCTTGAACAAATGAGCACAGGGAAATTATTAATCTTCAAATAAATCAACAGATTGTACGGGAGAAGTAAATTTATTTCAAAATTCGACTATTCGTTACAGCTTAAGCTCTAAGGTTAAAATGTAATGGACGACATTTTAAGTAGAATAGGTCGAGTCAGTCGAGGTTCATAAGTGCAGACCTACATTAACTTTAACTTGTAAGTCTGTAAATTTAAAAAAATAACAAGTAAGTATATGTAGTAGGTATAAAATCATGTTTGTAATAACAATAATATAGGATTGACACAATCAGATATAACTTTAGCTTTATAAATTGTAACGGCACATTCAAGTCAATGAAAGACGAATCTATTAAATGGTAACTTTATAGTAGGTACATAAATAGTGCTCACACATGTGCTATGCAATTATACAATACTGAGAGCTTGAATTTATACAATGCAAAGATAGTTTTTACAATCTTCAGCAGCTTCAAGTAGTTTCAAATGCTAATTAATTAGTTTATGCGCCCTTGTGGAGCAGGACCAGCGTTGTCCCAAACATTTTTATTAGCGATGTAATCCCCCATCTTATAATATGCTTAGCTGCATAGTGTGCGTTTTGTACAAGATTTAAATTTCGTTTTATTCAGTTAAAGTATGTGGGGAGGTATTTTATTGTAACATTTTAAACAGTACCCCATGAAAGATGAGTCTACTTTAGCCAGCCTGAAACCTGGTTGACCTAATTGTGTACCTATTCACCTCTTTTACTAAAAAGATGTAGATTTTTCCTTACGTATATGATGTTTTCATAGATATATTGACAAGGTACCGTCATGATTTTAATATCTTTAAATATCTAAGTCGTCTCCATTTTTCAGTTTCATTACACATAAATTAATCCAAAGTAAAATGCTTGGAGCAAATGTGACTATGCCTTTTTTGGAGTTCAATTTCTTCTACCAATGCGATTTACCCATTTTTTTTTTCACATCGTAGTTAAGAAATCTGTAAAATAAAAGTATCGACAATATTATTTACGTCACTATGCATATTTATGATAACCTCAAAGAAATTTCCGAATAGTCGCTAAAACTTCTACTGAAATAGTTATTACGACTGCTTACCACTGCAAAGTGATTCAGCAAACCTTGTTTTATATTTCTAATCGGTTATCAGCTCGCATTAGACAAATATTTTGACAAAAACTTACCGATGGAAAGTCAATAGTTGTTGGTTATGTTCTTTTCGTAAAGAATGGGACTTGCAGCCCCCAACCACACAAGACATTATACCACAGAGTCCACACACTCACTATGTATATTTATACAATGAATTCGTGCAATCTAACAACAGAATTATTATAAAAAATATCATGTAATGGGAGTTTAGTAAAAACTCATGAACAATGAACACGCGAACAAGTCGAATTGTTCAATGACCGAACTGTCACACTCTGAAGCAAAGTACTACCTAATTTGGGCGGGTTAAATTATAACCAATATAACCAAAATGACAGATCATCTCGTGACAAGCCAAAAAAGTAAAACAAAGTGCGAATCATTGATCTCATTCTAACATCCTTTTTCTTGCCATAATATAGAATGAGACTAAAGGCAGTTACTGAATTTTTATTTTAGCCTTCCTTCTATGCTTTAGTTATTATTCTGAGACTCCACCGACACAATTTACATTGGTACCTTATTAGGTACCAATGTGCTATGCAATTTATTGTCAGATTTCCGTTTTGTGACTTTTTATTTAAAAGATGGAACTATAATTAAATATTTCAGGATTATGAAGATGAATCAGAAGGCATCAGCAGTCAAACAAAGAAATTAAAAAAGAATCAATGTACAATGAAGACCCTCAAAAATTGGTACCAATCTAAGTGCTTGTCATCAGCAGCACCTATGAAGATGAAGTCAGCCACAACCAAAAGAATATTAGTTATTATTATTCCTGATTTTGAGAGCTTTAACTGTAATGTTTTACAAGACTTTGTAATGATTGTAAGGTAAGCTGTTCAAGTTTCTTTTTAAGTTAACTCTGCTACAATTTATAAACCACATCCATTGTTGTTAAAGGCAACTTAACATTTATATCTTAAATTCAGCAGCTGTATCCTTTGGTTATTATTTGCAACATATCCAAATTACCAAGTAACATTAGCAATCACCAGGTTATCTGCTAAGAATCGTTGATGAATCGTGAATTATAATTACATATTTAGAATGATTTATTATAACTAGCTGCGCCCCGCGGTTTCACCCGCAGCGATATGAAATATACTTTACGACCTATTTTCAGCCCTGCCAAATATACACAAATAAAAAAATGTGGGGCTGTCTTTGAAAACTACGTAACTTGTGAATTGTATCGTCGAAGCGTGCGGTGACGATGACGCGAGTTTCACGCTTTTTGTTCACCCAAAAAGTACACATACATATACACAGTATACATATAGCTCATGGAAAGCTTTCGGTGACGATGATGCGAGTTCCATGATTTTAGTTCACCCAAAACGTGCTCAACGCGCCTGAAGAAGTTTTCACTTGAAAAATTCAAAAAAATTGGTCAAGCCGTTTCGGAGTACATCAATAACAAACACTGACACGAGATTTTCATTTATTAGATAAAGTAATTTATTTTAGAACCATCATAACCAATTGGTTATGATGAATTGGTCAAAATCATAGTAATCAACCTTTTTTTTTTGTCTGGGTTGTCATTTCTCCCTACTCCTGACTTCTCCCGCTCTGGGCGGAGCGGGAGGGCGTGTCATACGTTTACTGACTAAAACCCACCCGTGTTCCTTCAATTGCCTGTGTGCCAGGGCCACGGTAACTCTTTCGAACAATCCGTGACCCTGGCAGAAATCTCTTTAAGGCGCGCGTGGAACACGACGCGCCGTTGACCCGATCCTGGTTCTTACCGGACGGTGAGCTACTCATTGCTCGCCGTCCGCAAGCCCGAGCCTGCGGTGGCCGGCAATCGGCTTGGAATTACCGACGCCCAGGGCGTCTCCAGCGGCGACTAGGGGCGTAAGGGCGCAACGATTGCCTCTCCCTTACGCTCTCCGCCTACTCCTTCACGAGCATTACTTCTTCGCAGAAGGAGGTGACGGCTTCCCATGCCCTCTTGCTCCGTACCTTGGCCTGGAACAAGTCCGGATGCGAGAAATCGCCGCCGCCGATCGCCTTCACGAGGACACGGCGGTGCGCCGCTCAAGCCGGGCAGGCCTCAACCGTATGTTCCACCGTGTCCTCCGTGCGATCCACACAATGGTAACACCCGGGCGTTTCCTCCCGCCTTATCCGGAACAGGAACCTCCCGAAACAACCATGTCCAGTGAGGACATGCGTCAGGCGGAAGGTAAAGACGCCGTGGCGCCTCTCAATCCACTCCTCAGAGAGGGAACTTACCGCCGCAACTGTGGCGTGCCCAGCACTGGGTTGCGACAGTCGCACTCTCCATGTCGCCATTAGATCCCGCCGGAGCTCTATCAGCTGTGCCGCGATTTCTCGCGGCAGCGGAGAACTTACGCCCCGTCGTTTTGCGTCCTCGCGCAACTCCCACAGGTGCGCTAGGACTTTTGCCTCCAGATCCCATGGCGGCAATCCGGCTAGGAAGCTCGCCGCCTCACCAGAGACCGTGCGGTATCCCCGGACCAGCCGGATGGCCCTTTGGGACGCGTTCAACCGACGGGCTGATAATTATCACCCTGAAAATGTACTATAGTAATTTTATTCTTTTATATTTTCCAGTTCATATGTGTCAACAATGCCCATAGTATTCGTGTTTGGCGTGGCGACGTCAGTGTCAGCGCTTCACAAGTCGTTTCCTTACCATGTGTCATCCAAGCTTCTGATCAAAGTGTTCCATTCACATGCATCACCCGTTTATATGAATCGGGTAAGTTGATTGTAACTAGTAAAGGAGTTGATTGAAACATACACCTTTAAATTACCCGTTAATTTATGAATGATTTTTTATTATTTAATAACTTTGCTTCTAAAATTGCTTTTTAATCACTACCCGCAGATTGGGTTTCGAACAACAGGAACCGGCGACGTGGTAGGCCTAAAAGGAGATAACGTGATGAGATAGACTCCTACCAAAGTATCAGCCCAATCCTTTATTGGGCTCAAATTGCAAAAGTGAGAAAAATGGAAAGACAAGAAAGGTCTTTGCCCTGCAGTGTGACACAACATGCTCATAATAAAATTACTAATTCAGTTTTTTCTCCTGTATTTCAGGTATTGGAGGATATTTTCTTAACACACACAAGTCCATTTCATTTATCAGGCAAGGCGTTTGAACTGCTGACAGATGTCTTTCTTTTCTACGATTTTTCTGTTACAGGTCTCATTCAGAGTGTAAAGGTAATAAGTAAAAAATTTTTTTTATTTCTTTTCCGATTTATTACTACGGTACTTACGGTAGACACAAATTTATATCTTAATGTTTCTCTTTTCATGCTGATACTAGTAGTAAGGTAATAAATACTTTAATTCACGTATCTGTTTCATGAAACTTATTGTTTTTCATAGCTCTGTTTATTATTAAGTCTTATGTGTTTTCAGTATTGCATGATGGATCACTTCTATGGAGACAACTTAAAGTCGCTTTGCTGTGACAGAGACAAACTTGAAGAAGTCATAATGGAGCTAAGTGCAGATGATCTCGAGAGCATACGACAGTTGATGTCATTCAGGCCATTCTTAGAAGAGCAAGATTGTAGAACTAAGATCAGTCTTTTTAATGACGACAATTTCTTCAGAGAGGCTCTTTACAAGAAGATGAACAGACTTCACGATTATTTGCACAGCTTTTACATGTGTTTGAGATTGTTGAGTGTGTTTGTGAAAGATTTACCAAAGAATATTCTTGGGAAATCTGTGAGTATCTAATATTTCTTATTATTTTTATTTTCGTTATCGTTCAAACGACACATGCAAAGATAAAACTCGAAAGCGCCTGTCTAAAAACGAACAGACAAAGTTGCGTGTGTGCGGTGGCGCAACTTGGTGTTGGTATAATTTAAATCATGTTAATAAATAGTAAAATACTGTTCATTGCAATAAAGCCAGTTTATTGATATCTATGGTGTAAATATCATTGTCCGCCACCATTCAGTTATCTTGGTGATCTCATACCGTTACATAGTGCATAATAATAACTTAAGTTCTTGCAAAAAGTAAAAAAAATATTTGAGCATCAATCACAAAAAAAAAAACTGGGTTGTTAATGGCTGGTTTGTAATAACTTTTTAACATGTGTAACGTTAAATGTCTGACTAAAGAGTAATCAAACTCAAACTCAAAGCATTTATTTCAAATAAACCAATTACAGGCACTTTTGAATTGTAAAGGGGTCGGTCAGTCAGAAAGATGAAGCTAGTTACCCATTCCAAAGCCTAATAGGTACCTATGGAGAAGAACGGGCAAGAAACTCCATGGGCACTCTTTTAAATCAAAATATGGTTACAAAATATTGATTACATCGTTCATGTTGAAATTATGTATGTGAGAACGATGCAGAACGTTAAAAGCGTCCGTAATAAAAAGACAAAAGCAATTCAAATATTAAATTAAATTAAAATAAGCCGTGGCAGCTAAGAAATGACCAGTCCCCACTGATGGCGCCCGTTCACGAACATGACGCATGGATCAGCACCATTCAGCTCAACCATTTTGAAGGGAACTTAATTACAATACCAATACTACTATTATATATTACTTAATACCAATTTTACTAAGTGCTGTTAATTTATATTCTATTTTATTGTAGGTCCGGGAAATATACACAAAGTGCGCCTTAGAATGTGTAACAGACACACCAGCATTCAAAGAATGCATGCAGCTATTAAAATTTCAATCACAAACGAAGTTGGTTGAAAGTGTAAAAAGTGCCCTGAAGATAGTCAACTCATACTTGCAAGCTGTGTCACCAGTCCGCCCTCTTCGGTCATCTCCAACAAAGAATAATATAAAGAATAGTATATTTCTCAATGACGATCTTGGTGAAAACTTCGTAAAATCTTTGAGAGTGCATTTATTAACATTTTTGAGACAAATAGAACATGCCAATACAGATACAACTGTTACTAAAAATGTTTTACCAGAGACTGAAAATACTGATGAAAATGTTCCTGGGAATAGATATAAGTTGAAGGAGGTAATACATTTATAATAATTAAAAGCTTATTACACGCGTGGATTCCATATAATTAACGATGAATGGACAGCTGCATTATTTGGTTCCCCTTTTCTGAGGTGTTTTAAGGCCCGAGAAGTATTGTAGAGGTAGTTATTATTATTTTATACCGGGAGCCTCCACCAATATAGGTTATTATAAAATACGTCTGTACTGTACCATATCGTGGACACTGGCGGTGGATCACTTTTCAACCTTATTACTAAGGGCATAAGGGTGAAAAGTGGTCTACCGCAAATGTCCGCGGTTGTACCTACTACCTTGTTAATGCAGCTGTTTATGCTTCTTTGAAATGATAGGCATGAAATAATTTTAAAATATCACAATAATATTTTATTAACAACAATTTAAAATGTTCTAGAAATTACTAAAAGCAACAAGAGAGGACCGCGTTCAGTCTGAGTTCGAGATGGTTCGTTCTCGCTTCGTCAGTTACTTGGCGGACATGTTCAGTAAAGGCCTACAGCCTGCGCACACGCAGACGTTCCACGAAGTATTCTTTTTCAGCGACGTGTCGAATGTTCGGAAGCACATCGTCGGGTCCCCGCGAGGGGCTGTACACACTGCGCTCAGCAATCCTGTGCATTACTTACAGGTAAGTCATGTTCCTTAACTTCTATATACATTTGAAAATGCCTACAATCCTTATAAGTTTAGAATTACAACAACCGAAAGGATATTGGTAAATAATAAACAGATTTTAGTGAGCTTTTTGATGTCACTTTATACGATAAGAGAGTCAATGTTTATCAGTGAAATTAAAGTAACCTTGACTATATTGCCCAATTTAACTATACTTACTATACTTATACTTATACTTGACTATATTAACTGAGGCTCTCCATGGCATATAAAAATGTACTCTGTGCTCCATGGCGTAAAGTAGTAGACCCTTCTATTCTACAAGCAGAGTGCCCGATGGGATTTTCCATCGGCAAAAGAGACAAACTTCCATACAAACTTTCGTCATCTTTAGGGAATAAATTTTCATAAATCCTTCCGAATTGCTTACTTGTAACTATACAGGGTGGCAGCGACGTCGACGCACAACCGGTTACCATGGATTCAATACATAATTCTGAACCCCACTGTGTTTAAATTTTCCCCTGGTTATTAAAAAAAAAATGCTGGTCAGTATATTTTGACTGCGTAGGTATTACACTTTATTATGAAACAGCAGATATTTTTTAAATAGTCGACAAGAAATTTAAACGCCAGGGAGTCTAGAATCATGCTGAATTCATGGTTACAGTTTGCGCTTCGATGCCGCTGCACCCTGTATATGGAACTCTGCTTCTAGACCCAGGGCATTGTCTGTCAGTGAATTAACGAATTTAAGATTTTTATTACGTTGTTCGTTTTGTTTCCTTCAGTGTTCCTGTTGTCACCTGCCGTCATCAGACAGCGTCATAGACACATTGCCTGACGTTTGCCTGGCGTACAAGCTACATCGCGAGTGCGGCAAGCATATCAACTTGTATGACTGGCTGCAAGCGTTCGCTGCGGTACTGCGCCCTGATGAAGACGACGAGCAACGACACCAGGATCCTAATACACAGTGAGTATCCAGCAAGTTACCAGTCTTACCAAGGGTTTCGTGTTACCCAGTAACTGGGTTATGGAACATGGAACGGCTTATCTGATAGTGCGTTCCATATGAAATACTGTATGACGATGGTGCATTACCAAATTATGAGTATTATAACAAGCCTTGTGTGTTTCACGACCTGGTCTCGCTCGTTGTAGCTTTGTGGTCATTGTTATATCATCAGACTTCCTGTCGGGTAATGCGTGAAACGAAATATTTAACATGACGTAAAACGTTCTTATGAATATTGTGCTGTTGCGAGGCGCCATCGTTTATATTCACAAAACGAGTCTCGATTTTGTCAGATACATCTTTTTTTGTGATTTTTGTATAATCGTGAAATAGCCGTAAGTACATACAAAAGCTGACTGATAAAATGGCCCTATTATTATACAGTAATGATGACCAGTAGACAACAAAATGGATTGTGTGACCTATGCAATATCAATTGTGCCGTCTTTTAGTTGTTTTTGCTCTACCCAATAAATAATTAAAATTGCTTTTGTTCCAGGTTAAGATTCACTCGTGCAGTGGCTGAACTCCAGTTTCTCGGCTTTATAAAGTCATCTAAAAGGAAAACTGATCATGTCATGCGATTGACTTGGTGATTTTATACCTGTCTTTTGTCTCTTTAATTTATTAAACACATATTTGAAAATTAACTACTTAGTTTTATATATGGTAAAACATTTTATCGTTCCTGTCCCGTGACATAATGAACACTTTATGACACCCGGAAATCGAACGCAGGACTAATGCAAAACGGTTTTTTTTTGGTTTAAAATGATTTAAAACCACACTTAGCAGTTTAATAATGGTTAAAAATGTTATTTTTTAATAGAATGCACTGGGTTCCGTTGTTGTCCAAAACAAACTCAATGTTGTAGTTGAAAATCATGTTCTCACGTATGTGACCACACACACGTTCACCACGTACCACGTTCGTCACGTTCGTATTCGTGTGTGTGATGTGTGATCGTATATCGATGTATATCGATATACGTCACGGTGAGTTCTCCAAATGCAAATGTAAGTTTGTAATAGCAAAGAAATATTTGTGTGATAAAATTACAAATGAACAATTTTCGGACTTTTTCCTTTACTTTTTCTGTGAGACCTTGCTTCTTGCCAAATTTCATGATTCTAAGTCAACACCCTATAGGTTTTGATTCCCTTGCAAGTGTCAAAATATACGGCATAAACGGCCTTATCTTTTGATTGCGTTAACTTAGAAGTTTGATTTTTTCACAGCTTCAAGGGATTGCAGAATTAAAATCAATACTCAGGGTATTTATTTTAATTTCAACTTGATACCTCCACGCGTCCCTGTGAAAAAGGGTCTTGACAGACGGACAGATGGACGGACAACGAAGTGATCCTATAATAAGGCAATGATACTCAAAGTGGTCTGTATCGACCCCCAGAGGTCGACGACGATCTACAAGGGGTCCATGTGAGTGAAAAAAATAGTAGGGTTTCCGTGAGATGTAAACGGAGATCCACTATCGTGGATTTAAGCAGGTCGTGCCTTTAATAGAGGGATATGGAACGGAGTATTCTGGGTATCAAACTTACAGACCGGGTTAGGAATACGATCATCCGTTCTATCATAAAGATAACTGATGTCACTTGGAGAGTCGCCGATCTGGGCGATCGACCAATGGGCCAAACTTACGACCGAAAGAGTATCTTTTAATGGCAAGCGACGTCGCGGTAGGGCCAGACGGGAATAACCCACATACACAGATGATTTGTTGCTTAGTTTTAACCTGAAAACGTAACAAACTGAACGACGATAGTACTATTGTAGGTACTGTCGTAGGTTTTGTAAACAAATTTGTTTCGCAATGTTATGAAATACAGGATGGCAGGGAAATCGATGCGCAACCTGTTACCATGGATTCAGTTCATGATTCTGAATCCCCTAGCGTTGAAAATTTTCGAAGGGTTATTAAAAAAAAACACTGACCGCTTTGGTATTGCACTTTTGTAGGATACAGCTGTTTTTGTTTTAAATAACCGACGAAAAATTCCAACGCAGGGGTTTCAGAATCATGATTGTATCTACTTAGTGAATCAATGGTATTGAGTATGGTAACAGGATGTGCATCGCGCGTCGTTGTCCCTGTCCCCTGTCTGTATCTCATAAAATTGTTAGTTAGTTAGTAGGATATCCGCTTCGTGGTCGCAATACACTTTGAACTTGTAGAAAATTGCACATAATGATACCAGTGCCCTGTTTTTCAAAACTTACAAGCCTTGTATTACGAGCATTTTTCCTGTAAACATTTTCATTATTACAAACATGGTGTTTATCAAAACTACACGTGTAATTTACGGGTTACAAGTGTCTGTATTTATTTCACAAATATATTTTTACACTTGTATTCATGATTTTGTTCATCAAAAAAAACTTTGTAAGTTACAACTTGTAGAAAATCATGGCAAAACCTGAGTGTCCGGCGATTCTCCATTCCGTCTTACAAGTTTACGAGTGTCGCGCTTAGTACCGCAATCAATTTTTAAGTACGATTTTCTTGTTTTAAATGTGGTCAAGTAATTCAAGTGATGAAGAAAATATTAGAATAACGGAACCGAGAACATATAAAAGTAGAATTGACTACGGTTATATGGAGATGACTTATGAATTTTACGAAAGGTTACGACTTAAATCTGAAAAATTGAAACGTTTAATTAACATTTTGGGTAGCCATTTAGAAAGAAATTCAAACAGAAACAAGCCTTGTCAACCAAATTAATATCACAAATTGCTCTACATTGGTTGCGAACCGGAGTTCAATACCATGCTGTTTCTGATATGCATGGTGTAACAAAAGGCGTATGCGTATTACTATATAGAGTTTGGGGAACAGGGTGTACAGTTCAGTTCACTCATACTCATAGACAAGGGAGGATCCTCCGACCAGACGGGTGTCATGTCTGGTGGCCAACGGCCCGACGGTTGATGTCGGGATGTTGTATATAATAATTATGCTAGTCGCGCGGTAAACTGCTTGCGCGATGCGGGATTTGCGTGACGTCAGTGTGACGTGTGGTACGAATGTGGCGGTGTAGATACCGCTACAACTATATACGTATACTTTAAGAGCATCAATTAAAAACACAAAAAAATGACGGCATACTTTTTGATTTTAGAACTTACGAGTAGAATCTACAAGCGCTCAATTTTACAAACCCTGTAGATTTTATTTGATAAAAGTAATTTACACGAACATGTAAAAACTTCCTTGTAAAGGGTAACTTGTGAACGTATATACTTGTAAGTTTTGATAAACAGGGCACTGATATCATCATCTTACCTACCCGCGTACGCGTAGTAGAAGTTGTTATCCATTCTTGTTTCAGATAGTCGCAGACATTAAGTAGGTACTTAACGTGTTTTTTAATTGTTTTTTCGCTCTTATAAATCAGTCAATAACACATGAAGTTGATGAATTTGCACAAAATGCAATATAACCTGGGGTCTACCCAAAACCGAAAAACATGGCAAGGTGGCTACGAGACAAAAAAGTTAGGGGACCTCTGCTATAAGGGTTCTGTTTTTTTTCGTTTGATGTACGGAACCCTAAAAAGTAGTATAATTATGATACATGACCTCACATAATATATTAATAAAAATGGTGAATGATTTCAATTTGCCTTTTTAACTTATTTTTTAAAGTAGGTACTTAATACGTAATCAATGTACAGCCAACGTGGTCGTGGGTTTAAACCATTTTAAACAAATTTAAAACTGTTTTTTCCACGGATTTTGGTACCTATAAAACGAGCTTATTTATGTGCTCAGCAGTTGCGCTTGCGACCACTCGAATATTTGTCACTTTTGGACACAAGCACATCTACCCTTTCGATATTTTTTTCACGCCTAGGTTACAACACGCTTCGAGGGAAGCTCGAAAGCAACTCGAATAAAAGAAGATTTTAATTGTGATTTTGTGGTAAATCCAGGCAGTGGCGGACTAAGCCTGTCTGAGGCCCGGGGCGGCAAAACTAAACGGGGCCTCCCTTCCCCGTCCTGGTATTTAGAAAATTTTAGCATCCCGCTTCGGAAAGATTAGGTTTTATTTCGACCATTAATATAGAAATAGGAATAGTTTGTTGACTAATGCAGAAAAGTTTGAGTACTTATTAGAATACCATACTTACCTACTACAGAGCGACAAGCGAGCTCGGAAACTTGCACGCCCGCGTCCCCTCAAAGGTTAGGTTTTCTTTTGACTAAACACGCAGATTGCGCAACCTACTGTAGCAACCATCCTGTCATAAATATATCTACACTCGAGAGCAATGAATCCGGGTCACTTAAAGAATGTTAAAAATCTCGAAAACTAAAAATGATAGGTTAATGCAATAAATTGTATTTAATAGACAATGTAATACTCCTTAAATGAAAGTAAAAAAAATATGAGTCACCATACATTTTATTAACACAAAATTACATAAAGAAAAAAACTGCTGATCTCTCCTTAAAACAAAAATAGGAAACATGAAATTTTTGAACTTTATTACGATTTTCTTGAATTTTAATACTTCGTATTGCCTCCTCGTGCTTCCATTACTGCGTTTACGCGGTTTGGCATGCTGTACACCAAGTTCCTTATACGATTTTGGGGAATATTCTCCCATTCCTCTGTGAGAGCAATTTTGAGCTCACGAAGCGTGATTGGGGGAGGGTTTCGTTGTTTTACGCATCTGCCTAGCTCGTCCCAAGCATGCTCGATCGGGTTGATATCCGGGCTGCGCGCTGGCCACTCCATACGAGTAATGTTCATCTCTTGAAGGTAGTCATTCACAATCCTACCTGTATGAGGTCGGGCATTGTCATGCATAAGTATAGCATCCTCACCTAAATTGACCATAAATGGACCAACGTGATCATTGAGGATTTCTTCCACATATCTTACGCTAGTTAAAGAGCCGTTTTCTATGATCACCAGCTCTGTGCGACTTTCAGAAGAAATTCCGGCCCACACAAGTACAGACCCACCACCTTAGGCTACTTTTTCTTCGATGCATGCTTGCTTGAATCTTTCCCCTGGTCTTCGATACACTCTGTGTCTTCCATCGTGCTTGTAGAGCATAAATTTTGATTCGTCGGAGAACATAACTTTTGACCAATCTTCAATACTCCAATTTACGTGGCTCTGGGCATATCTTAGTCTTGAAATACGATGCCCACGCTCCAGTTTAGGGCCGTTTGCAGGTCAAAGGGGTTTTAAGTTAGATTAAGCAAGCCGACGTCTTACTGTCCATGCACTTGGGTTACTTCCTCCGAGGCGTCGAAACTGATTTGTGAGTTCAGTTCCTGTGAGAAAGCGATTTCGAAGCATGGTGTTCACCAAGTATCGGTCTTCTCGTGCTGTGGTACACCTGGTTCTGCCCGTTCCTGGTCTGCGTAGGTTAGAACCAGTTTCTTCGTAACGTCGGAGAACTCTTTGTACTGTTGACAGCGACACACCGACAGTCCTGGCTGTATCGCGCTGACTCCGGCCGGTTTCCAGCATTGTAAGTATTCTGGTGCATTCTTCAGGCGTAAGCGACATAATTTCAGCTTGAATAATGAATATAGAGCACTATCAACATGGTTTATGTACCCACATAAATGACAGATTACAAACAAAAGCAAAACCAAATGCTGTAATTTCGTAGTTCCATCTTCGAAAGTGGCCCTTTTTCAAATTTGATTTTTTTATGATATAACTTTACAATAACTAAGAAGTTTTAATACCTTCATTTAAGGAGTATTACATTGTCTATTAAATACAATTTATTGCATTAACCTAGCATTTTTAGTTTCCGAGATTTTTAGGATTCTTTAAGTGACCCGGATTCATTGCTCTCGAGTGTATAAGAAAAATGTACCTATATAATATGTGTGTGTTAGTTTTTAATATTAATAACTTACCAAACAAATTAATATTATTTTACAGGGTAGGTAGGTAAGTGTTGTTTTATAGTATTAAGGAATTTATGGAACATAAAACATTAAAATTAGTACAAGTAAAGGAATATTAACAATATAAATAAATAAAAAATAGTGAATAATTGCATGGTAATCGTAGGTATATAATAAGAATGTATGTAAACGTAATAAAAATTTGCTTGCTTTCAGAATACAATGACACATGTTATAAGATCTCACATTTACCAAAAGAATGTATTTCTAGCAATTAATCGTTTGATATGATTTCAGAAATAGTAGTTTCTTTGCCGACTTATGCAGAAAAGTATGAGAAACTAGAGAACCCTGGCACGTTACAAGAGCGAGCAAAGTGAGCTCGAAAATTTAAGCCATCGACGCGAGACGATAATATATTTGCTAAATCCTCTGAGTTTGTTTCGGCCTTTCTTCTCAGAGTAGTCAGATAGGAAACGCCGACCTCATCTACTTTTAAAATATGATTGAAGTGTAAAAGTGTTTGTACAAACCTATTTACAGAAATAAAATCATTTCATTTCAAGTAAGTAGGAGGCCTTCAACTACAAACGGCCGTTTACTTACGGAACATATTTAAGCCTTGGTTAGGATTTTATTCAAAAGTTCTTCTCGAGATTCGGGGGCCCCCCACGTCAGGGCCCGGGGCGCACCGCCCCTGCTGCACAACCCTTACTCCGCCAGTGAATCCGGGGCATGGCGTCGCGTAAAATAAATCTTACATGTTATGTTATCACGCCTCTATTCCCTGAAGGGTTAGCCTAGGTAGAGCGGTGGAGGTGTAGTGCACTGTTAGTTAATGTAATAGAGGTAGAACCTGTTATCATTAACCAGGCACATCTAAGACATCAGGCTGCCGATGAGCAATTCTTATTGGAAACACCCAGTGTCACTTAGCCCATAGAACCCAGGAGCCCAAGCTCGACAGTTGCAGCTGCAACGACTAGGCCAACGACGCCAGACAAATCATTAAAACTGGGTGGCTTTTTAATCAAATAAATTTGACTCGATCATACGCTGTCGATTATGCACGTGTCTGTTCAAACACCCCAACAATGATTACAAGTAGCTTCTTATAGTGACGCAATCATCAAGTTCATGACGCAAAAACTTTAAAATCTCCAGTTTCGACAAAAAGTTTTCGTTAGATGGTGCATCAGAGTATGGACATTATTTTGTGTCTCATGCACGAATATAACGATTAAGTATATGCAAGAAAATATTGTATTTTTTGCAGATGATCTAAGTTCTTCGATCGTTCGTAGAAGTCCACGTCAAGTTCATAGTTCAAGCGTTGCGTGGGTTGACTAGAATGTGTAGATGTTAGATTTATAAGAACGTGGTAGGTATTAAGAAGTTATTTCGTAAGTCGGCCCGTAATATTGTATCGAAGTTAGCACCTAGTAGATTAGTACCTACTAATTAGGTAATAATGTGTGATGAACCAAGACATTGACACCGACCCGAATTCAGAAGGTTGGATTTGCGTCGAAGTTTTATTGTAATAAGTTTTTTTTCTTAACTTAACACAATACCTACCTAATTATCAAATTATTTAATCCTTAACGTGATTTAATGTTATTACCATTATTATTAATTTTACTCTTCATTATTGCTTTATTCTTCTCTAGCACCTCTTAGAATACATAACCGGTTCTTAGTAGTTATGCTCCTGAGCAAACGCCCAAACATGACTCTACGTTTACAAAGCCGCGTTTACATAAGACTTTTTATACCTGCTTAAGTGAACTAAATTTCAGTGATTGCATTGAGCACTAGAAACTTTGGATATCTGGGACCTATACCTATTAGTATCGTGTGAAGGAGCAGTAGGTCTCTCAATCTGGACATAGTCAGCCTGCTCAGTAGGTACTGTAGACGTAGACTTTTAGAAAGAAACCATCAGATTGGGTTGAGCAGCATTTGGGAAACCAAATTTAATGTGGAATTGATTGGAATCAGAATTAGAATTTATTTGTTTGTAAGAATGTAGTAGCATTACAGTATTATTGTAGTGTCTAGATAGTAAGTTAACTTATATTGATAGGAAATTTAAATATTATTGTTTGTGTTAGATCATATGTTGGTACCTACAGAAAAGCGAATCGCACTGACTTGCAAACTTGGTAGTTTAAGTACCAAGACCCATGGAAATTATAAATTGTAGGTACATGTATGTTTGCCAATAAATAAATAAACTATAGGTACCGTCGTCAAGTCTCCCGGTCACCTTTACCGCAATGCTTGAAGACAGGTCTTGGAGCAGCCTGGTCCATTATGACATACCATATTATGACACTCGACCATGGACTCTGACACTCGGGTTCGTCTACACATTCCAATTAATGATTAGTGTGAACCACAGGTGTGAACGCAGCATTAGGCATTGGCGACAACTAAGTACCTAACAAGACAACTTCCAAAGTTCTCTAGGTTAAACGCCCTGTCTATGAAATAGTACCTATTATATTTGACTACTATGTACCGAAGATATTGCTCATGACACATGGAGGCCTTGTTGTTTAATTAGTATTTAATAAAACAGCCGCAAGATACACATCCTCCTACCGACCTGTGTTGTAAAAAACAAACCGACCTTGAATTATAATTTTACGATATAAAGAATGGACCCGACCTCTGGAAAGGTTAAGAGCACATCACTTTTATTCGTGTCGTGCATACCGCAGGACAAGTTTTCGCCTATTTACACCTGTTTTATTTTCAGACTAATAATAAGTTTCTAGTCTCCAGCCATTTTTTATCATTTGACCTTTTGATTATTAATTCGCTGGAAACCTCTCGGATCGTGCTTTGTTTCTAATTCCTATTTTCTTTTTGTTAGTTTTTAGGGTTCCGTACCCAAAGGGTAAAAACGGGACCCTATTACTAAGACTTCGCTGTCTGTCTGTCCTTCCGTCTGTCTGTCACCAGGCTGTATCTCAAAAACCGCGATAGCTAGACAGTTGAAATTTTCACAAATTATGTATTTCTGTTGCCGCTATAACAACAAATACTAAAAAAAAAACATTTAAGGGGGGCTCCCATATAACAAACGTGTTTTTTTTTTTTGCACTTTTTATAGACAATGGTACGGAACCCTACGTGCGCGAGTCCGACTCGCACTTGGCCGGTTTTTTTTCCTTTTTGGTTTTTATTAACCTTTACTAATTAGGTAGGTACTATTTTCTGATACAGTAAGTACAGTATCTTATAATGGTTTCCTACTTGAAATGATCGCTTGATTTTCAGAGATAATAATTTTAACAACTGCAGAAAGGCCCTTAAGCATTCGACGGTCCGTAATACCTGCCTAAAGTAGTTAACAACAAAATTGTATTTTCTAGCGCCGGTTTCTAGTCCCTCGTGTGGACTGGGTTCGAAAACGGTACGTAGGTACATATACTGGCTGGTTAGGACATCGCCTCGCAAACTGTAACCATACACTCAGAACATGATTATAGACCCCGGTAGCACAGAAATGTTCCATCGGTTATCAAAAAAAAGTCAGCTGTTTCATAGAAAAGTGAATAAAAAACCTGCACGGTCAAAATGTATGGAACAGCATCATTTTTTTTTTATATTCGTCCAAAAATTTCAAACCGCAGTGGGGTTCAGACTCATGTACTGAATCCATGGTAACAACAGGATGCGTGACGATGTCCCTGCCATCCTGAGTAGGTACCTAACTACCAACATAAACCAGTTATCCCAATATATCATATTGTTTTTCGGTGTCCTGAGTTCCTGACTTCTGAATATGGTACATATATTATTCTCATTTAGTTGCCTAATCCGTAGGTGCACAGGTGCTACGTACATATTATTTGCTATTCAGCTTGTTTCGTAGAAACCTCGTTGATCTACGAAGACTACGGGAGGGCACATCCTACGGATGTTAGTAGGTAATATCAAACTATTTGGAACCGAGCTGTACATAATACTATTGGAAGGTATTAGTTAATAACAACAAAGTATTTTTTAACATCACTTGCCTTCATAGAAACTTCCTTGGCCCAGACGAGTAAGTGTTGGTATGTACCTACCTATATTTAAAGTTTAAAGTTTAAACTAATTTGGCATTCAAATTCGTATTAATTAATATGGTAAAAATAATAAAAATATATAAAATTTAAGACACCGGTAATGTGTGCTTGCGCTGCTGTGTGGTTTCGGTAATAATACTTGAGTGTGTATAGACACGTGTTGCAACTGTATGACATGCTCGTGTGATCCTTCTGTCATCACTAGACCTTCAAATAAGGTATTTTTATTAGGTACAGATTGTGTATGTATACTTATATATGGGTAGGTATATTCATTACTAACTATGTTTCTAGGAATTTTATATTTGAATATTCGCATTTTACAATGACCATGTTTTTGTAGGTGTAACTACACATGGTGCCTGTTCGGACCTCAAAGAATATTTACAACTTACTTCCTGATGTATTTTGTTGTCGTTGATCTACGAGTACTATGATTTCTACAAAAACCGTTTATGATTCCGTTTATAAGCAAAATACATTCCTTCCATCGCTGGATCCGACTACTGACGAAAATCACACTGATTTTTAACCGACTTCCAAAAAGGAGGAGGTTATATATTCGACTGTAAGTATGTTTTTTTTTTTTTGTTCACCGATTTCTCCGGCAATTGTCGACCGATTTTGAAAATTCGTTTTTTTTTTTAAAGGGTATACTCTCGAGGTGGTCCCATTGTCACCAAGTCAGAATCTGATGAGGGAATCCCATGGAAATCGAGCGAAATCCTTAAATTTTATAGGTACACCTATAGCGATTTCGGTATTTTTTATAGTAACTCGTGCATTTGCTCTTGGAAAGCACCATTCGGTGAAGTGGAACGTCAGTTCCACTTCACCCTGGAATGGTGCTCCCATGGCCACCTCTGGTCTTCATCATCAGATGAAGACCAGAGGTGGCCACCGGAACTTCTCAATAATAAGTATTTCACGGGTTGCGATTCGATTTTAATATGGTTGCTAAGCAATTTATGCTCGTCACAATGCATATGGTTAAATGGAGCTGATGGTGGCTTCACCATCCAGTGGTTTTGGTTCTTAACAGGAGAACTCCTCAACAGTTAAAACGTCCCTGCGTCGGGAAAAGGAATATTTTGTAAAAGATGATGTGCAGTTGACATTAGGCTATTGTAACTTCGATTTATTAATAACTGACTCACAATAAAGTGAAAAATAAAAACTTTTTTACAAAAAAAAAAACAACCGACTTCAAAGAAAACACTACAAAGTGAAAAATAACTTTAATTTCGGAAGTCGGTGGCAAAAAACAAAATACAGATACAAAGACACCGATTTTATTTGGACGAACTGTAAGCATTAATTTTGGATTTTAAAAATGTCACTAGTTCGGGCATACCACTATTTAGAATAAAATATTCTTGTCATGTTTACTAGGCGTGATGCGTATGAGGTACACACTAATATAATATGATCAAATATACTCATAGAGCATGTGTGTGTACACTGTGCTTGTGCCTGTGAACATTGATGACCGAATCCGGAATATCGACATCGAATGTTTGCTGCCATTTGACATTACGTTAGATGCAAGAGAAATGTATAAAAGATTATGTCGCGTCTGCCGATGCATCAGTCGCTCATCAGCCACCGAACCAAACCAAACTCACCAAAATGAAATCGGTACGTACTTAGAACAAAAATAAATATCATTACAACAAAAATATGAAAATAGTTAACAAATTTTGTTTCTTATTGCGAGCTTTTATTTTTTTTATTGATTTAATTTGCACCACTTCACCTTGACTGAGTTATGATTTTCAAGTGGAAGTTCCCATGGCAGTGTATTTTTAACCGACGAAAAAAAAGGAGGAGGTTCTCAAGTCGACCCGTATTTTCGAACATTTCGTTCATTTGGAGAAACAATGATGTAAATGTAATTTTTCCCAAAAATGAGTTGTTGATATTTGTTCTCGAACAAATATTTAATATGTATTCAACATTTCAGAACTAGACTTTAACGTGTCGTTCTGAAATGTTGAACCCCATTACAAAAAAATATCCAATTTAAATCACTCTCCTGTTATATTTGAAAAGCACCAGTTACGTCGTTGTTTCTCCAAATGAGCGATATGTATTACCTGTTGCTGCTGCCAGGATCGTATCTGCAATCGGGATAAGATTATCTGCACCATTTATATAAATATGCCTGTTTTGTTTTAAGTTGTTTAACAACATACATTGATTGCATTTTTGTAACTATTCTCATTCTCACTCTGTGCATTTGCATTATAAATGATTCGGTTAGTAAAAATCCGTCTTTTCGTCTTGAATATGGTGTCATTTAGCAATAGCCTATAAAACTAGTACCATTATTTCCTTTTGCCCCTAAATAAACCAAGTACTTACTTAATGCAATTGTAATTGTTGTTTGGTTTTCAGATGATTGTTGTCGCCCTCGCCCTCGTGGCCGTCGTCGCCGCTGCCCCCGTTGAGGAGCCCGATCAGGTCGTCCGGTCCAACTTCGACCAGCAACCCGAGGGTTCATACAACTTTGCGTAAGTAATTCAATTTATAATATTATTTTTTGCAAATATTACTAATAACTTAGTCCATAATTGAATGCATGTTGTGGCCTCCTGTTACTGTAGAAGTGCACTAGACCAGAAATCGTTATTTTGTTAAAATGTATTTTATCTTTTTTAGTTGGCTTGCCTCAATACATAAACAACTTTCTACTGTGATAGGACATAGAACAAGTAGATAGCAACAAGTTTGTAATCTGTGTATTTTCAACAGTTACGAGACCCAAAAAGGCCTCTCCCGCCAAGAGGAGGGTACGTTGAAGGAAGCTTTGGATGAGGACAACAAGCCCCACAACGTCGTGGTTGTCCGTGGCACGTACAGTTATCTTGGTGAGGACGGCAGACCCGTGAGCATCACCTACTTCGCTGACGAAACCGGCTACCACGCGGAAGGAGATTCCATCCCCAAGCCCGCCAGGAGATAAGCTAACAACGACGACGCGCAGATGTATGGTCAATTGATATAAATTAATTGGTTGTTCATCAGCTACCATGATTTGAGACTCTGATAACGTTTAAGGAATGAACATAACGGTTACCATGACGCAGCGGTGTGGTGCGGAATATCAGCCGCGCTAACTTCTTGTTGTTCGTTGTTACTTGACGCGCACTGCCATACTTTTGTACGTTTTTATATTATTTGTTGTGTTTTAATGACGTGATTTACATAGTAATTAAAGTTCAATTGAAGTCATTTGTGCTCTTTTATTTTTATGGATTCATTAAAAAAATCTTCATTGATATAGGTATACATAGATAACATTTTTTTAAATATTTGCATACCTAGACAATATTGTGAAATATTGAGGTTAATATTCAGTACATACGTGTTTATCGTAGTATAATATGAGTAAGATGACACAGAACCAAATAGTTTCATTATTTAATACACCAGCACTTCGTATTAAACTCTACTGGGCGGAAACCAATGTGTTGTCTATTTAATATCAATTTTCCATTGGAAGGTACGAGCTGAGATTTAAAATTAATTGAAACTTTCGCAATTTAATAACTAAGGTCGGGGTTTATTTATTAACATTGTTAACGTCTGCTTAACTTTAAGCAACGCTCATAAATAAACCCCTACCTACTTAAACATAGAACTTACTCTTAATAACGTCTCACGCCTATTTATTAATGGGATCGCATTCGATGTCTTCATAATAACTACACAAAATATACCCGAGTACTAAGAGATACCTACGCATGTTTGCGTGGTAAGTGCAGAAATAATAACGTCACTGCTAAAATGGAAATAATTGTTTCCTGTCATTGCTACATAGCTTAAGCATAATCAGTCTATAATGTTCCCACTGTTGGGACACTGGCGTCCTTTCGGTGAGAGGGAGTGGGTAATCCACCACACGGAACCAGTTCGGGTTGGTAGATACCCATCACATGTCATCGAATTTTTTGTTCTAGTACATGCTGGTTTCCTCACGATATTTTCCATCACGGTTTTGAGAGCAGTGGTAGTGAAATAATTTACACAAAGTGAAGTGCCTGCCTGGGTTCGAACCTACGACGTACAACTCGTAAGTCGCGGTCGTTACCACTGGGCCACCACTGCTCTCTCATTGCTACAAAGTGTTTGTAATAATTGGCATTATTTTGGGTATTGTTCTCTTCTATTAGACTTACATTGCTATTCATTTACTACAACTTTAAGAATCAATGTGATAACGAATACAAATATATTTTCACATGATCATAATAATAGAGAATATAATTATCAAGTAAATGGGTCTCTCTTTTTTCAAATAATAAATGAATGAATGAATTAAATGTCCTGTCTCATGCACGAGGTTGTGGGTTCAAATCCGGGCACGTACCAATGTTACTTTATCAATTCATAAGTACTTTCTGAGTTTATCATGCACTTAACTGACATCGTTGAAGGAAAACATCGTGAGGAAACCTGGACTTGAGGAAGCGTGGAGATCAATGATCGTGCCTTCTCTGTATGCGAAGACCTGTGGGACAGTAATAGGCTGGTATTATTATTATAATTATCATTGATAAGCCTACAGGCTAGTAGGCATTAAGGCTGGTAATTGATAATTATAATAATAATACCAGCCTATTTACTGTGCAGAAAATAAACCAACTTTGATATTTATTGAAAACTACCTGACCCTCACACGTTGTTCTGTCCAATCATCAATCCATAGAAAAAAAAAACGCTTTGAGTTTTCCCGACTTTTCCAATTTCCCGGCCAACTTTTCCAATTTTTCTTTGCTCCAGACTGTTATGAAATTTTAACCAAATGGAACCAGTCTTTCTCAAGTATTGCGCTTACCAACGAACAGCATTTAATATTTATGATAAATGATAAATGATTTTATTTCTGTAAGTAGGTTTGTACAAACACTTTTACACGTCAATCTTATTTTTTAAACTAGATGAGGTCAGCGTTTCCTATCTGACTACGAAAGGCCGAAACAAACTCAGAGGTCACAGTCACTTTTAAAGTCCAGACATAATCTTGGTCAGATCATGTGACGACCATGTAGATTGGTATCTGAAATGGTCTTTTGAGGAAAGAACCACACAGATTTAGTGGACCTGTTCAGTCAGTGCACGCATTTGTCAGTAATCGTGCAGCTCAACTCAGGAAATCAGGACTTAAGGAGCTCAACGATTCGACGAACAATACCATAAGAAAGGACATTTGGGTAGGCCGCATACATTACTCAAACTGCCAGATCATGATTAAAATTAACTGAAAAATAAAGCAATGACCCACATAGTCTTCACATTCACAATAATTAAAATAACATAATACTTTACAAGTAAATACTCATGTCATTGTATATATAAAATTCAACATTATATAAAAAATATTGGTTCTTGGACACGCCAGTTTTGTCACAATATATTCCTTCACAGTTTTGAGAGCAGTGGTGATGAAATACTTTACACGAAGCGCCTGTCAGGATTCGAACCGTTACCATTGGTTATAATTACGACTAGGATTAGGATTAGGAAAAGCCATTAGGTCGATTTGGGTAAAGGTACGTGTTGATGGAATGTCTGTATCGCCGTAAAATTAGATAATGGCCAGTTTTTGGGATAGTTAAAGCCATTTGGGGGCTTTCCATTAGTGATAAGGGAGGAAACTGTGAAAGGAAGCTGGAAATGATCTACGTTTTGGAATGGGCAACTAGCTTCAACTTTCTGATTAACTGACCGACTCTTTGACAATTCAAAAGTGCCTGTAAATGGTTTAATTGAAATAAATGCTTTGAGTTTGAGTTTTAGTTTGGGTTTGAAAAATCCGTTAAAGGTGAACGTCCACTGGCCCGCGCCGGCTGCACCGCACGCACGGCACGCGTCGGATTTTGGTTTGTTTTTTAGGGATTCATATTCATATAGCACTACTATCGGTACCGCTCCCACCAAGCGCCACGCCTTCGCCGGCGGCATAATTATATGAACAAAAAATGCGTTGCGTGCCGGTGACGTCATATGGATTATTTCACCGCGTGCATCGCTCATTGCCGCACGTTGTTTTATTTATATATGATGTGAGAATCGCCAAAAATATTGTAAATGGATGACTCATTTTTAATTATATTGTTAGAAAGATATGAAGAATTGTATAATCTGAAACATCAACAATTTTCAAATTAGCAATGAAGAGATAATATAGGGATAAGAAGAGATACAGTTGACGCATGCCATCGGCACATCCGTTCAATACGTTGCGTGCCGTGCGTGCGTTGCAATTGTTGAACGCCCACTCACAGAGCACAGCTTTCGTAAACAAGGATACTGTTTATTCAAGACAGTGGGTCGGAGCTAGAATATGACTTAGTTTCTTAAATTTGCTCTCCTGACCATTCCCTGTTTCCTTCGTAACAGCTGACTATGACTAAAGGGGCGCGATGAAATAAAAAAAAATCCTCGCTCATCGTACATCTTGCTCACTCAATAAAAAATCACCCCACTTTACGTGTAGGGCAGGTACCCTAGAACATGTTTTTATCAAGATTTTAATTTACTACTTTGTCGGCGTGAGTAATATGTGTAGGTACCCATGTCAAATTACAGCTTTATAGTACTAAGAGTCTCTGAGCTGACAGACGGACGGACATGGCGAAACTATAAGGATTCCTTGTTGAATACCGAACCCTAAAAACAGGCCGAGGTCTATAACAAATCAGACGAATACGATAATTTAACTCTTAGACAAAGCATTGAAGTACAAGTATGGCTACTTTTCTATCAGAGATGTGCTATGCTACGTTGCTATGGATGCGTTCCATATCCACCAATCATATTCATTGGTCCACATAGCATATAACAAATGGTGGAAAGAGGTTCAACTAAGCTATGTTTTTTATATGGAAAGATGCGTGTTATGGATGCGTGAGTGGTGTAGCTATGTGCAGAGCAGAGTACCTACAGTAGCTCGATCTGCGCATTTTCCTCGCACAGCTACCTCGTGCGCATCTCTGATGGAAAAGCAGCCTAAGTATCATTTTGTAATTTAATAAATACATAATGTAATAAAAACATTTATTTGTGGATGCATGTGCTATTCATCAATACTGTTACTAAAACTACATTGAAAACTGATTGTTTTAATTTAATAACAAATAACGTTGGCCAAACTCAAAATATTTTCAAGGAATAATTGTCAAGGAGTCGGTCAGTTAGTCAGAAAGTTTTGGCTAGTTGCCCATTCCAAAACGTAGATATCTATGGAGAAGAACGGGCAAGAAACTTCAAGGACACTCTTATTAAATCAAGATATTACATAACCCTTGGTACATTATTCTTGTTGCTTCAGTGGGAAAAAAGTAAAAAAAAAAGAATTCAAAATATAAGATTTATAATAAAAATAAGCCGTGGCAGTTAAGAGATGACCAGTCTCAACTGCCGGCGCCTATTCACCAAAATGACGCGTGGATCAGCGTCATCCAGCTCAACCATTTTGTAGGGAACCGAATGATCCAACACACGCACCAACAACAGTGAGACAATTAAGTGAGCACGACCGTATTTAACTGTGATTTTCAATAAAATAATAAGTTGATGCAGTTTTCGTTTAATGATGAATGTAATATGAGATAGTATTTTTGTGGGTACCTACAGATAAAATATGTTGTCTTGGAGAATCTGTAGAATCTCAGATCAACTCGTTCATGACTTTTAGAAAAAATGTATTTCTGTAGCATCGCATAGATATACACAAACAACATCAACAAAAAAAACACATAACAAACAACAATACAACATGTGTTGTAAACATTTAAGAGGGAATCTCTATTCAATATGGGGTGACTGGTAATTAGTGACCGATACTTAAACACATGATGGTACTCATCATAACAAACAACTTTCCCAAAGAAACGATTTTTTTAAATTAACCAGGCGCTTGACCCCAGTCACCCCAATAGTATATTGAGTACCTAACAAGAATAATACACCATCAGCTGTAATTTAATTTAGTTCTTAATCCCTTTTTACAAATAATTTTATTCCATTTTCACCATGCATTTGGTTTTAATCTTTACTAATTAGGTAGGTACTATTTTATGATACAGTAAGTACAGTATCTTATAATGGTTTACTACTTGAAATGATCGTTTGATTTTCAGGGATAATAATTTTAACAACTGCAGAAAGGCCCATATGCATTCGACACTCCGTAATACCTGCCTAAAGTAGTTAACAACAAAATTGTATTTTCTAGCGCCGGTTTCTAGTCCCTCGTGTGGACTGGGTTCGAAAACAGTAGGTAGGTACATATACTGGCTGGTTAGGTAGGTAGGTACATATACTGGCTGGTTAGGTAGGTAGGTACATATACTGGCTGGTTAGGTAGGTAGGTACATATACTGGCTGGTTAGGACATCGCCGCGCAAACTGTAACCATACATTCAGCACATGATTCTAGATCCCGGTAGCACAGAAATGTTTCGTCGGTTATCAAAAAAAAGTCAGCTGATTCATAGAAAAGTGAATAAAAAACCTGCACGGTCAAAATGTATGGAACAGATTTTTTTATTTTTAAATTTGACTAAAAATTTCAAACCGCAGCGGGGTTCAGAATCATGTACTGAATCCATGCGAACAACAGGATGCGCGACGATGTCCCTGCCATCCTGAGTAGATACCTAACTAACTACTAACATAAACCAGTTTAAAAAAAAAAAAAAAAGTTTTTCGGTGTCCAGAGTCCCTGACTTCTGAATATGGTACATATATTATTCTCATTTACTTGCCTAATTCCTAGGTGCGCAGGTGCTACGTACATATTATTTGCTATTCAGCTGGTTTCGTAGAAACCTCGTTGATCTACGAAGACTATGGGATGGCACATCCTACAGATGTTATTAGTACCAAACTATTTCGAACGGAGCTGTACATAATGCTATTGGTAGGTATTAGGTAATAATGACAAAATATTTTATAATATCACATGCCTTCATAGAAACTTCCTTGGCCCAGACGAGTAATTGTTGATATGTAATATGTACCTACCTATATCTAAAGTTCAAAGTTTAAACTAATTTGGCATTCAAAACGATTATGTTCGTATTAATTAATATGGTAAAAATAATAAAAATATATAAAATTTAAGACACCGGTAATGTGTGCTTGCGCTGCTGTGTGTTTTCGGTAATAATACTTGAGTGTGTATAGACACGTGTTGCAACTGTATGTCATGCTCGTGTGATCCTTTTGTCATCACCAGACCTTCAAATAAGGCACTTGTATTAGGTACAGATTGTGTATGTATACAGGGTGTTTGGCAGAACGTTGAACATACGAAAATGGTGGATAGGTGGGGTCATCTGCTACTTACTCAGCCCTAATTTATTTGGCCTTGGCCCCCTGGATATTTTTTTTATTTCTAGGAATTTTACATTTGAATATTTGCATTTTACAATGACCATGTTTTTGTAGGTCTAACTACCCATGGTGCCTGTTCGGACCTCAAAGAATATTTACAACCTACTTCCCGATTTATTTTGTTGTCGTTGATCTATTATGATTTCTACAAAAACCCTTTATGATTCCGTTTACAAGCAAAATACATTCCTTCTATTGCTGGATCTGACTACTCACGAAAATCACACTGAATTTATTTAAACGAACTGTAAGCACGAATGTTGGATTTAAAAAATGTCACTAGTTCGGGCATATCACTATTTAGTATAAAATATTCTTGTCATGTTTACTAGGCGTGATGCGTATGAGATACACACTAATATAATATGATCAAATACAGGTACTCATAGAGCATGTGTGTGTACACTAGTGCTTGTGCCTGTGAACATTGATGACCGAATCCGGAATATCGACATCGAATGTTTGCTGGCATTTGACATTACGTTAGATGCAAGAGAAATGTATAAAAGATTATGTCGCGTCTGCTGATGAATCAGTCGCTCATCAGCCACCGGACCAAACCAAACTTACCAAAATGAAATCGGTACGTACTTAGAACAAAAATGAATATCATAACAAAAAAAATATGAAAATAGTTAACAAATTTTGTTTCTTATTACGAGCTCTTATTTTTTTATTGAGCTAATTTTGCACCACTTCACCTTGACTGAGTTATGATTTTCAAGTGGAAGTTCCCATGGCAGTGTATTTTTATTCGAACATATTACCTGATGCTGCAGCCAGGATCGTATCTGCAATCGGGATAAGATTATCTGCACCATTTATATAATTATGCCTGTTTTGTTTTAAGTTTTTTAACAACTTATATTGATTGCATTTTTGTAACTATTCTCATTTTCACTGTGTGCATTTGCATTATAAATGATTCGGTTAGTAAAAATCCGTCTTTTCGTCTTGATTATGGATCATTTAGCAATAGCCCATAAAAATAGTACCATTATTTCCTTTTGCCCCTAAATAAACCAAGTACTTACCTAATGCAATTGTAATTGTTGTTTGGTTTTCAGATGATTGTTGTCGCCCTCGCCCTCGTGGCCGTCGTCACCGCTGCCCCCGTTGAGGAGCCCGATCAGGTCGTCCGGTCCAACTTCGACCAGCAACCCGAGGGTTCATACAACTTTGCGTAAGTAATTCAATTTATAATATTATTTTTTGCAAATATTACTAATAACTTAGTCCATAATTGAATGCATGTTGTGGCCTCCTGTTACTGTAGAAGTGCACTAGACCAGAAATCGTTATTTTGTTAAAATGTATTTTATCTTTTTTAGTTGGCTTGCCTCAATACATAAACAACTTTCTACTGTGATAGGACATAGAACAAGTAGATAGCAACAAGTTTGTAATCTGTGTATTTTCAACAGTTACGAGACCCAAAAAGGCCTCTCCCGCCAAGAGGAGGGTACATTGAAGGAAGCTTTGGATGAGGACAACAAGCCCCACAACGTCGTGGTTGTCCGTGGCACGTACAGTTATCCTGGTGAGGACGGCAAACCCGTGAGCATCACCTACTTCGCTGACGAAACCGGCTACCACGCGGAGGGTGATTCCATCCCCAAGCCCGCCAGGAGATAAGCTAACAACGACGACGCGCAGATGTATGGTCAATTGATATAAATTAATTGGTTGTTCATCAGCTACTATGATTTGAGACTCTGATAACGTTTAAGGAATGAACATAACGGTTACCATGACGCAGCGGTGTGGTGCGGAATATCAGCCGCGCTAACTTCTTGTTGTTCGTTGTTACTTGACGCGCACTGCCATACTTTTGTACGTTTTTATATTATTTGTTGTGTTTTAATGACGTGATTTACATAGTAATTAAAGTTCAATTGAAGTCATTTGTGCTCTTTTATTTTTATGGATTCATAAAAAAACCTTCATAGATATACCAATGAAGATTTTTTTTTTAAATGATAAAAAAAATGGTATGTATGTATACCTATAGATATACATACATACCATTTTTTAATATTTGCATACCTAATAAGGTTAATATTCAGTACAAACGTGTTTATCGTAGTGTAATATGAGTAAGATGACACAGAACCAATTAGTTTCATTATTTAATACACCAGCACTTCGTATTAAACTCTACTGGGCGGAAACCAATGTGTTGTCTATTTAATATCAATTTTCCATTGGAAGGTACGAGCTGAGATTTGAAATTAATTGAAACTTTCGCAATTTAATACCTAAGGTCGGGGCTTATTTATTAACATTGTTAACGTCTGCTTAACTTTAAGCAAAGTTCATAAATAAACCCCTACTTAAACATAGAACTTACTCTTAATAACGTCTCATGCCTATTTATTAATAGGATCGCATTCGATGTCTTCATAATAACTACACAAAATATACCCGAGTACTAAGAGATACCTACGCATGTTTGCGTGGTAAGTGCAGAAATAATAACGTCACTGCTAAAATGGTAATAATTGTTTCCTGTCATTGCTACATAGCTTAAGCATAATCAGTCTATAATGTTCCCACTGTTGGGACACTGGCGTCCTTTCGGTGAGAGGGAGTGGGTAATCCACCACACGGAACCAGTGCGGGTTGGTAGATACCTATCACATGTCATCGAATTTTCGAACCAGTCTTTCTCAAGTATTGCGCTTACCATCGAACAGCATTTAATTTTTATGATAAATGATTTTATTTCTGTAAGTAGGTTTGTACAAACACTTTTACACGTCAATCATATTTTTTAAACTAGATGAGGTCAGCGTTTCCTATTTGACTACTCTGAGACAAAAGGCCGAAACAAACTCAGAGATCACAGTCACACAAGTCCAGACATAATCTTGGTCAGATCATGTGACGACCATGTAGAAAGGTATCTGAAATGGTCTTTTGAGGAAAGAACCACACAGATTAAGTGGACCTGTTCAGTCAGTGCACACATTTGTCAGTTATGAATATCATGCAGCTCAACTCAGGAAATCAGGACATAAGGAGCTCAACGATTTGACGAACAATACCAAAGAAAGGACATTTGGGTAGGCCGCATAAATGTCTCAAACTGCCAGCTCATGAATAAAACTGAAACAATGACCCACATAGTCCTCATATTCACAATAATGAAATAATATAGTACTTTTTACAGTAAATATTTATGTCTAAAATAGTTAGCAAAATAAAATCAACATTCACCGTGTAAATTTATTTAAATAGGCTTTCTGGCATAGTTTCGCTTTTATAAAAGATTTGAATTTATTAATGCTTAGATCTTGAATGTGGCTAGGAAGTTTATTATAAAAACGTATACATTGGCATCAAAACGAGCCACCTATTTTCTTGAGCCTGGTTGTAGGAACAACAAATTTGTGTTTGTTCCTAGTATTTATATTGTGGATATCATTGTATTTTTTAAACAGATTAATATTTTCATGTGCATACAAAAGATTTTCATAAATATACTGAGAAGGCACAGTAATTATATTAATCTCTTTAAATTTATCTCTGAGGGAGTGTCTGGGACTTAATTTATAAATTGAAAAATATTTGCCCTTTTTGTAAAACAAAAATTGTCTGAATATCGGCGACATTTCCCCACAACAGAATACCGTACGACATCACACTATGAAAATAACTAAAGTATACTCAGCGGGCTGCCTCTAAATTAATTAAATCATGAATTTTTCTAACGGCGTATGCTGCAGAGCTAAGATTTTATGAAAATTTATCTATATGGGGGCCCCATTGAAGCTTGGTATACAAAGTTATGCCTAAGAATACTGTGGTATTTTCGGGTGTCAACACTTCACTCTTTATGAGAACACTAGTTTCTACTTGTCTAACATGAGGTATCGTAAACTTAATACATTTAGTTTGTTTCTCGTTAAGTAGTTAAGAAGATAGATCATCATCACCTGCCTGCCTTTCCCTAACTATGTTGGTGCTGGCTTCCCTCTAACCGGATGCAGCTGAATACCGGTATTTTAAATAGATCCACTGCCTATCTGACATCCACATCCCAGTTACTGGGTATTACTATCGTATTACTGGGTTGTTCCCTCTCAAGGAGTATCCCCCTTGGTAAGATTGGTTGTCTGAAATTCGGGATTCTGACGACCCGTAACGACTGTCAAAGATCCACGAATGACAGCCGGGACTAACGGCTTCGCGACGAAAAGAAGATGGGTATCTATAGGTGTCTATGGTATTTTAAATACATAAAAAAAATAAGAATTATTTTGTACTGTGGATGTGTGGAGCTTTAAATTACTTGATGTACTTCCTTCCTTCTTTTGTGTTCTTCTATTAATGTAGAACATCCTAATGGATGTACATAGGTACTGCTTTGATAAGCATTGCACTGTGTTAATGTTTACTACAGGTATCGAAAACGAGTTAATCGAATGTTGTCTGACTTCGAGGCAAAAGTTAAACAGGAACTAAACTAAATTGATTTTATCCCCTTAGGTTTACATTTTATGGTACATACGGTGTAGTGAACTAGAATTAGTACTTAAAATTTCCTGTGTATCTATTCGGCGTTTTCACATTATCAGATAACGATACCTACCCGATACCGATATGTCGCCAGCTATACCAACACCGATTCGATACCGATATAATTGTTATCGGCTCGATGTTATTGGTGAATATGATGACCATCGCGATGCACCAAACGACCACCGTACTAAGTATTAACGGCTCGAAGTCGGCAGCGTGAAAAAATGTGTTCAAGTGAAAGAATGCCCGCTACTCTCACCTAGCTCTGTATCTTCGTCGCGGGTAGAAATCGTGCAAATATCGGTGACAATAACAGCATAATGTAAAAGCGTTTAGTAGGTACTAACGTATGCGATTATCTGACCGCCGATATCGTGTAGGTGTCGGGTCGGTATCGTTGTCGGCTAATGTACTGTGTTGTAACAATCTACTAGTTTTAGTAATGAACAAAGGCAGACATGTTTTTAAAAAAAAATAGCTTTTAGCTGCGGCTGCGCCGTGGAGGTCGAAAATTATCCCACGAGAGCATACTACTGGGATAAAAGTATCCTTGTCCTAACCCAGGTCACGGTGTGTCATATGTAATCGAAATCCGTTCAGCCGTTAAGACGTGAAAATGTAACAAACAGACAGAAAGACATACAGAGTTACTTTCACACATGATTCATTCTAATTTATAATATTAAGTACCTACTAACTTCTGCCCGCGACTCCGTCCGCGTAAAATTTCGGCCCCCGAAAACACGTCGCATCCCATCGGCCGCCTGCACTATTTGTTTAAACTTAGCGTTCTGTCTGGCTTTGATTTTTTTTGCTCGGTTCCTAGGATTCGTAGCGTGATGTTAAATAGTTCCTAAACCGTTCCTCAAGAATTGGGCTATGAAATGCAAAAATATTTTTTCTAATCCGACTGGTAGTTCCAGAGATAGCGTATTCTAACAAAAAACAAACTGCTCAGCTTTATTATGATAAGACGGTGCGGGTTTTGACCTCAGGACGAGCTGCTTTTCACAAGGACAACTGTACGTCGCTTGCTCCCGCGTCATAAGTCCTAACACTCTGCATATTTTGGCTGCTGAGAGCAAAGCTACAAACTTATTGTACAGGGATGTTTTATAAAAAGTGGCTGATATTTTAGTATATTGTGGTGTCTTACGATTTCCACGCGAACGAAGTCGCGGGCAGAAACTAGTTACAGATAAACATAGGTGTGCGTGCGGTAGTAAGGTGAAAGTTTAAAATTGCAATGGTTCTACTGGGTATCCCTAAAGTCACGCAAAATGTAATTTTGATAGAAAATACTAGTTTTAATTTCGATTGTTATAAAAGGAGCTCTTGTGTAAAATTTCATGATTATTTATTGATTGACTCAGCGGTTTAGGTAGTGCGTAGTCTGGCACTGAATTTAAAAATAGGGAAGATGCAAATATAATATTTATGAAAATTGTATGATTAAAACGTTAAAAAAATGTAAAAGAAGGGCCACTGCAACGTTTTTATTTTATATAATGTTGTTTTTTAACTATAATTACGAATTAAAAATGAATTGAAACAAAACGTATTTTAAAACACCAATCAGCGTTTAGTGACGTCACTCCTGTTATGACAACGTATTTGAGCTTATGGTAGTAAAAGTGAATATTATTTTATGGGAATATTAATTACCTACGTTTTTTTAATAAAAATGGAAGTGGGTTTATCAAAGCAGACTCCAGGAATTTACCAAGAATTAGTGTTGACATGGTTGTAACTTTTTTTGTCGAAAGTGCAGAGTTTTCCATTATTATTTTTTTGGTTAATGAACACTGAAGATGGATCTGATACATGAAATACATAATAATATAGTTCTTCATTAGAAAGCATTATCCTTATATTATTATAAATTTGAAAGTTTGAATGTTTGTTTGTCTCTAGTATAAGAATAAATCAAAATTACACCCGGTGAATTTACAATGCTCTCAAGACTTTCACGTTTTTCCTTTTCATTATTACTGATCTAGGTTTCAGTGGCATCATTATATTTTGGCATTCACAGATATGAGGTACCACATCTTTTTTCAGAAAAAGTTTTCCTCTACACATTTTAAACTTTATCCAATTTTCGACGTCGTTCTCCAACTATAAAATTAAAAATATGAAGACAGGTTTTGTAAGTATTAGGTAGGTTACTAACGCGTTTTTACGTACAGGCAGATTAACTAAGCAATAACAAGTATATTCGCCGACTTACGTCAAAGTGATCCTCACAGCATCGAATACCTAATGGTCATTGGAGAATAAGTACCTAATTGTCATTTCTCTTCGCAGCTTGAAACCACTTTTTTCTGAGTTTGGGTCAGAAGGTCCAGTCAAAAACAAATTATTTGGGAACTTTGTTGAAGTAGATGGACACATTGGCACAAAACATGAGTCAACACGGCTTTTTTTTTGGAATATTAGTGTTATTGTTATGATCATCTGATGTCGATGGATAGTCCATTATAAATTTTTACAAAAAAATATCTCAAAAGTCGAGTAAATATGCATAAGTATGAAAGCCGGCGAACAAGTACGACACGTGACAGACAGGAGTGACGTAATCGGAACCATAGGTCCGTTTTCGCGTGAAATTTTAAACGGTCAATTAAAAACCACGTTTTTCCGATAAATTACAATGTTTTAATTTTTTCATATATTTGTGGTCTATTTTACATGGAGTTCTTTAAAATGAAAACAAAAATAAAAATATTGCATGTTCCCTATTGTATCAAGTAGACAAGCCGTGTGTCCGATGGTATTTGTCATCGCCAAAAATGGCGAATTTCCATGCAAACTTTCATCCGCTATTTAACTCCTTTAGTAGCAGAATTTAAAAACTCTGGAGGCCGATGAAGCAACTTGTCGATGAAGAGAACAAGCCCGTCAGCGTTGTCGTCGTCGGCGGCTTCTGCTCCTACCCCGGTAAGGACAGTTAGCTCGTGTCCATCGCCTACTACGCTGACGAGTCTGGCTACCACGTGGAGGGAGATTCCATCTCCAAGCCTGCCAGGAGATAAGCTACCAACGTCTACTCGCCGATAATGAATTAATTGATCAAAATTGTGTCAATTTATCAGCTGTTCATGAGCTGCTGTATCTAGTAACTTTGATAACGTTTAAGGCAACACAGAAACGTGTGGTGGTACGTCTACGTCAGCCTCACCCTCTGCTTATCGCTCTTTGTTATTTGATCCTAACTGCCATATTTTTCTTACCGGTTGAGTATTAACAATGTGATTCATATTGTAAATAAAGTAAAACTGAAAATTTAATACCCATATTATTTTTTATATTAGTACTCAGTCCATCATGCGTGTAATGTTCCATCATTTCAATGATATTCACGATAACACAGATTAATTACCAAGAAAAAAGGGTAATTTGCTTTACGAAATACCTTTTTAGATCATTGACACGCAAAATGAGCAATAAGCGCCGTTTGAACTATTACGCCTGCAACACTATAGTTCATGGTCAGTTTCTGAATAGTCTTGTGCGTAAGTAGGATAACATGACGCCTAGACATGTTTCAACACGAAAATTCCGGACATAAGACTGTAAGTAGGTAGTTTAAGATGATTTAAGAACCAGAGCTGAGAGCTGGAGCAGGAAGGACCGAATTTTGATAAAAAGTATTTAAAACAATTTATATTTTATAATATTTTCATTAGATTTTGTAAAGTTTGTCATCAAATTGAATAAAGGGGTGAAATGGAATGGAAATCTATGTTGTACATATTTTGGCAACACTTCGAGAAGACGGCACTAATGGCCTCTTTCGGTTCAATACCTAAATACCACAATAAATAAAACCCAATGTTACCTTGTTTACACAGCCTATGAACTATGAAAGTGATCAGTTCTGGATTCCTTCCTGATTGAAAACAATGCATTACCTGATTAGCTATGCTGGAACCGGCTTTGCCTGTTTCGATGAAATCCATTGTCTCATCGGGTAAAAGATGTATGGCAATCTGACGAAAATATAGCATGAACTAGATTCCAAACCACATGTCGAGAAGACACTTTATTTCACATTTCGAGGATTTTTTTTCTGTTGGGAAATCATCAAATGACCTCTCCCGCTCTGGGCGGAGCGGAAGGGCGTGTCAGACTCTTACTGACTAAAACCCACCCGTGTTCCTTCAGTTGCCTGTGCGCCAGGGCCCCGGTAACTTTTTCGAACAATCCGCGACCCCGGCAGGCATCGGCCCTATCGGACTCCGTCACTTATGCTGACATCTCTTTGAGGCGCGCGTGGAACACAACGCGCCGTTGACCCGGGCCTGGTCCTTACCGGACGGCGAGCTGCCCATTGCTCGCCGTTCGCAAGCCCGCGCCTACGGTGGCCGGGAGTCAGCTATCGACTCCCGACGCCCAGGGTGTCTCCTCCTGCGGTGACTAGGGGCGTGAGGGCGCAATGATTGCCTGTCCCTCACGCGCTCCACCTCCTACTTCGCGAGCATTACTGCTTCGCAGAAGGAGGCGACTGCTTCCCATTCCCTCTCGCTCCGTACCATGGCCTGAACCAGGGCCGGATGCGAGAGGTGGCCGCCGCCGATCGCTGCCACGAGGACACGGCGGTGCTCCGCCCAAGCCGGGCAGACCTCCACCGTATGCTCCACCGTGTCCTCCGGTCGATCCACACAATGATAACACCCGGGCGTTTCCTCCCGCCTTATCCGAAACAGGAACCTCCCGAAACAACCATGTCCGGTGAGGACCTGCGTCAGGCGGAAGGTGACGATGCCGTGGCGCCTCTCAAGCCACTCCTCAAAGAGGGGACTAACCGCCGCAATTGTGGCGTGCCCAACATTTCGAGGACTTGGGATAGACATTGCCGTGATTGCTCAGAAACCGGATGTATAATTAAATTTTATGTTTATATGTTGTTGGCTTGCCGTAAGCTTCGGTGTAAACTGTAAGTACGGTAACTGGTAAATTAATAATAATAATTATCTCCGTCATTTAATTTTAATCAATTTGTTTTTATTTACTCAATTTGATGCATTCTCACTAACTGTACCCAGAAATAGTAATAAGTAGTAAAGCTTTATTAGAAAGGTTTGTTGAGTTCGAGATGAAGAGGAGGTATAGGTGCCGGTGAAATTATCAGGACGTGAACCTCTCTAACATTGGAAACGTTTTGGTATTTTGTCTGAATTTCTCCAGTCATCAAGTGACTGCAATTCATTGAACAGGTGTGATCTTCGCAATTTCCACAGTCCACACTCTCATTTTTTTGGCACTACATGACCACAGTTAAAAGTCAGTCCATGTAAAATACTGGTATTCAGCTGAATCCGGTTAGATTATATCGATTCGAGTATCTAAGTGAATATAATTCCATAAGTATAATTTCCCGACTAAACAACTGAATTGTAGGTACCGAGGGGAGGCTAGGCGTAGGTCACGATTAGACTGTACCTCCTCTTTTAGTTCTGTAAATAATGAAACAATTTAGAAAATGCGGTACCTACGCTATGTTGTTTATTTCTCAAAGTTACTTCTTGGTTAGGAGTTGGTGTTATACAAACTAACCGGTTATAATGATTATGACCGCGCTTTAGCTCTTGTAAGCCTCATAACAATGTATAATTGCATAGCAGATGTGTGAGCACTATGTACATACGTACTATAAAGCCACCATTTACTAGGCTAGTCTTTCATTGACTTGAATGTGCCCTGGCGGCTGAGAGTATGTCATACTCACTCAAATGTCTCGCTGGTGGTAGCGTGTGTGTTGGATCATTAAGTTCCCTTCAAAATGGTTGAGCTGAATGGTGCTGATCCATACGTCATGTTCGTGAAAGGGCGCCGTCAGTAGGGACTGGTCATCTCTTGGCTGCCAAGGGTTATTTTAATTAAAATTTTGAATTGTTTTTTATCTTTTTTATTACGGATGCTTTAAACGTGCACGTCTTTCTACATCGTTCTCACATTTTCAATTTCAACATGAATGATGTAAACAATCTTTTTTTTGCGTAACTATAAGAAGAATAAGAATAAGAATAATTTTATTGTATAAGAAATTACAATCGAATGCGTTGATTCCTGGAACTCACACTAGGATTCCCTGTGTCGTGAGATCCAGGCTCCTTCTTTCCGTTTACATTTTATAAGTTTAATAGGTATACGTTACAGTCAATTGCAATTTCATACACATACAATAAAAACTAATTGACAAAAGAAAAATAATTAAGACTAATGCTAATCACAACCAAGTATGAATGTATGTTGTGTGTGATTGTGATGGTGTGTGTGTATGTGTGATATGGTGTATTAGTGTGGGTGAATGATTTATGTAAGATCGTTGAGTTGGTGATAAGAGTGTGTCTGAACGAGATATCTGAGGATGGATATAATTATAATTTGTATGTTTGTGATACAGAATATTAAATAATAATAATAATATAAAATAAAATAATAAATGTAATGTATGTGTGTATGTAATGTAGTAATACAGTAAGCAATAGAGATATATATATCAGTACTTTTTTTTTTTAGTTTAAGAAGTTTTCAGTCATTTCATAATCCATAGTGAGAAGCCAGTTTGTAACCGTAATTTTGCATTTATTTTGAGTAAGTTCTAGAATTTTGAGTTGGTTATTGAGTTTGAACTATATGTTGATTTAAAACAGTTTCCTTGGAGTTTCTTGCCCGTTCTTCTCCATAGGTACCTACTACGCTTTGGAATGGGCAACTAGCTTCATTTTTCTGACTGACTGACTGACAATTCAAAAGTGCCTGTAATTGGTTTATTTAAAATAAATGCTTTGAGTTTGAGAATATTTAAATTGTATTTATAAAGTTTATATCATTTACCATAACACCTCAGTAGGCTAAATCAGATTGAGCTTCTGGATCTTGGGCTTGGTACAGAAAGGAGTAGATAGTCCTGGATACGTCACGTTTAGTGAGGAGGTTCCTCTCTCTAGAGCTTTGGCCACCGGCAGTTTGGACCTTGTTCGTATTGCTTTTTGTCTACTATATTTATAATTTTAAATGTTTTATTTCTTTAATTCAGTTATTTCAAAATATAATTTATACGTATATATAATTAACTAAAAAGAATATAAATTATAAAACTAGATATTGAGGCAAAAGGAATCGTATCAATCCGACCGATTATAATATTAATATTTGTCTAAAAGTGCTGTAAATTAAAATTAGTTTCCATTTCAAGTTTATAATTTTAATTCTATTATACTTTTCTTGATATTTCCGGTTTTAGATAACACGCACATGTGTGCCAATTGAGTCATATGGTTAGATCGTGATCGAGTTTTAAATAAAGATTATATTTTTTTATATTGCCACAGAAATGTATAAAACCATACGTTGGGATCGGTCAAACATCAGTTGCTCATCGAGTTGCCAACCAATCTATCCAACATGAAATCGGTAAGTAAGCTAAACATTATTTATTTTATTTTATTTTCTTTATTTAGGCAACCAACAGCGATACATATAGCATGTTACAGAGTATGTGTGTCACAGTATAGTATGGCTAATAATAGGTTTCCCTGTATAACTAGGATAAGTAACAAAAACATGCGAACGGACTACAGACTAAGAAGTATTAAAATTTAAATACAAAAGTTTCAGTTTTAGGTATATCACCTATACTTAAGTTTAAGTTTAAATTTTAGCGAAAAAAGGTGGTTTATTAAAGAAAAAAAAAATGTTTGAATATTTAAAAATTAGTTGTTTATCATTTGCCTTCGTTTATGGTTTTTGTTAGTTGTTTTTTGAATGTAGGTTTATTACAGTTAAATATATCCACTTGAGAGAAATCTGTGTTATAAATTCGAGCAATACGGGTCGATACACAATTTTTGGCGTAATTAGTCGAGTGCCGAGGCACGTGTAGCATTGTCGTGTGACGAGTTCGCCGTAGGGGATTGTTAAAAGTTACCTGTGCGACCAACTCCGGGCAATCGAGGCGTCCATTAAGTATGTCATAAAGCAAAGACATATCCATAACTTTGCGCCTTTCATCGAGTGTTAGCAGACCATGTGTTCGACAACTATTTTCATAGGCCATCGGAGGTTTACGGAGGCGATAGTTAAGGTGGTTAATAAATTTTCTTTGAACCCGTTCTAATTGGTTCTTATAAATAATGTATTGGGGGGACCAGATTGGGCACGCATATTCTAAGACGCTGTGCACATATGCAAAATACACCGATTTAAGGAGCCTCGATGTTTTTAAATACCTTACATGACCTAATAACAAAGCCTAAGTTCTTATAAGCTTTTATGCTAACATGGTCTATATGATCTGAGAACGTTAATTTATTGTCAAATATAACTCCTAAATCCCGGACTATCTTGACTCTATTAATGACAATTCCATTAAAGTTATATGAGTAAACAACAGGATTTTTTTACGCGTGTAATTAATACATTGACACTTTGTGACGTTTACTGTGATCTTGTTATTTATGTAATAATTATTTAAGTTATTAAGGTCATCTTGAATAGCCTTACAGTCATCAAGTGATCTTATTTTATAAAATATATTTTTGTCGTCAGCGTACATTAAGTGTACAGAGTGTTTAAACGACTCAGTAATATCAAATAAATATGCGTTGTAAAAGAGAGGCCCCAAATGGGAACCCTGCGGAATTCTGCTGGGGATTTCAATAAAGTTAGAACGGTATCCTCCTATTACTACAGCTTGTGATCTTTTAAATAAATATGATTGGACCCATCGTAAAACCGCAGAGCAGTGGCGGCCCAGTGGTATCGGCCCCGACTTACGAATTGTAGGTTGGTGGGTTCGAACCCAGGCAGGCGCTTTACTTTGTGTAAATAATTTCATCACCACGGCTCTCAAAACGGTGAAGAGAAACATCGTGAGGAAACCGGCATGTCCTAGAACAAAAAATTTGAAGACATGTGACATCTACCAACCCGCACAGGGCCCGCGTGGTAGATTACAGCCCATTCCCTCTCAAAGAGAGGAGGCCTGTGTCCCAGCAGTGGGAACACTATAGGCTGATTGCCATCATGGTCATCATGATTGCATGATTTATGCCATCGTAAAAGATAGTCGCGTATACCCAGTCTCTATAACTTTTTGAGCAGGATGACATGATCGACGCGATCAAAAGATTTTTCAAAATCTGTGTAGACCACGTCAACCTGCCCACCGCCATCTGTAAAAAAAAATTGAAAAGCTAGCCAGATTCGATACAGTCGAGCGTTTTTTCAAGAAACCGTGTTGCTTGTTAGAATTGCCTCTGAGTATGTATGGATAGCCAGCGCGGCAGCGTTATAAACTAGTTTTTCAAATACTTTGCCTATTGCATTTAGTTTTGAAATTCCCCTATAATTTCCTATTATTATTCGCGAACCCTTTTTATGTATTGGAAAAATATATGCTTTCTTCCATTCATCTGGGAAAGTGCCTTCTTTTAAAGATAGATTAAAAATAAAACTAATTGGGGATGCTAACGACTTTGCGCAATTCTTCCAAAATACTGGAGGCATTCCGTCACAATCAGGACCCTTTTCGACGCTTAAAGCATTCAATGATTTCTCCACGATTAACGACGTAAATTGTAAGTTGGATATGATGTCTAAACAATAATCTTATTCATCCTCGTCCAATGATCTAACGAGGCCATAGTCAACAGGTTCACCAAAAACGTCGTGGAAAAAGTCATTGAAAGCCTCGCAAAATTCTTGCCCCCCCAAATATTTCACGTTGTTGTGAGATAACATTTTAGGATAATTCGTACCTCCACGCATAGTGAGTGAGCTTTACACCCTGTTCCTCATACCAGTATACTGGATCGCGTCGGGGTCATCGGTATAGTGATATGAGGAACAGGGAATAAAAGCTCACTCATACCTCCATAGAAAAGGGACGATCCTCCGACCAGACGGGTGTTGTGTGTGGTGGGCAACTGCCCGACGGTTGATGTCAGGATGTTGTATATATGCTAGTCGCGCGGTAAACTCTGCTTGCGCGATGCAGGATTTGCGTGACGTCATTATGACTTGTAGCTCGCATGTGGCGATGTTGATACCGCTACAAAAGTATCAACAATATGTTTTAAGTAGTATTGTTTCTTCTGCTTACGTGCTTTCTGTATATGGGATAAAATGTAAAAACATGGCGCGATATACGATAGTAGCCGTTTTAGGTACCTACCTAGTAAACTAATTTTCTTTTCTCTTTTCTGCTATAACTGGTTGACTTGTCTTGTTTCAGATGATCCTTGTCGCCTTCGCCCTCGTGGCCATCGCCGCAGCTGCTCCCGTTGAGCAAAAAGAAGTCGAATTACTCAGCTACAACTTCGAGCAGAATCCAGATGGCTCCTATGGTCTCGAGTAAATATAAAGTTTTCATTTGTTATATTGTAATGCCCAATGTGCCATTTATTATTCTCTACTCTGTGTCCCGGGTTAACCGTTATACACCGGAATATACTAATTACAGTTCAGCACTTAGATGGTAGTTTAAAAGTTTTTAGCAATAGCTCTCATGCATTCAATAAATTAATAATTTACATATTTCATCAAATGTTTGTTCATGTTGAACTAACTTAAACATTATCAACAGTTTCCAGACTAGCGATGGCGCCTCCCGGCAAGAGACAGGCTTTTTGAAGGAAGCTCTTAACGAAGAGAACAAGCTCCAAAAAGTCGTCGTTGTCAAAGGATCCTACACTAGCCTGGATAGTGAAGGCAAACCTGACACCATCACTTACTTCGCTGACGAGACCGGCTTCCACGCTGAAGGGAATTCCATCCCTAAGGTCGTTTCAAGGAGATAATTTACCAACAACCACTCGCGAATTACCTACTAGCCAAGGACTGAAATCATCAATTGTTGAAAGCTTCGTTGCTGATAACGTTGATTAGCGGGAACAAGCCGCACTCATTTTGTTTAATATTACTGAGATTAAATAATTAATGTGATTTATGCTGTAACTAAATATATTTGGTTATATTAAAAACTTAGCTATTATTTACATGTTATTTACAAGCTTCTTAACAACCTCATTTTCGTTGAGAAAATGTCAGCTCCGCCTACGTCCCTGTGAGAGGGGTTGAGCCGTAATCCACCACTTTGACCCAATGCGGGTAGGTCGATGTCAAATGACTTCGAATTATTGGTTGTAGGACATGCCAGTTTTGTCACAATATATTCTTTCACAGTTTTGAGAGCAGTGTTGATGAAATAATTTACACAAACCGCCTGTCAGGATTCGAACCGTTACCATTGGATATAATTACGACTAGGATTAGAATTAAGAAAAGCCATTAGGTCCATTTGGGTAAAAATACGTGTTGATGGAATGTCTGTATCGCCGTAAAATTAGATAATGTCCAGTTTTTGAGATATTTAAGCCATTTGAGGGCTTTCCATTAGTGATAAGGGAGGAAACTGTGAACGGAAGCTGGAAAAATCCGCTAAAGGTGAACGTCCACTGGCCCGCGCCGGCTGCACCGCACGCACGGTACGCAACGGATTTTGGTATATTTTGTATGGATTCTTACAGCACTACTATCAGTACCGCTCGCACAGAGCGCCGGCGGCATAATTATATAAACAAAAAAGGCGTTGCGTGCCGGTGACGTCACATGGATTATTTCACCGCGTGCATCGCTCACTGCCGCACGTTGTTTTGTTTATAATTGATGTGAGAATCGCCAAAAATATTGTAAAATGGATGACTCATTTTTAATTATATTGTTAGAATGATATGAAGAATTGTATAATCTGAAACATCAACAATTTTCAAATTTGCAATGAAGAGATAATATAGAGATAAGAAGAGATACAGTTGACGCATGCCATCGGCACATCCGTTCAATACGTTGCGTGCCGTGCGTGCGTTGCAGTTGATGAACGCCCACTCTCACACAGCACAGCTTTCGTAAACAAGGATACTGTTTATTCAAGATAGTGGGTCGGAGCTAGAATATGACTTAGTTTCTTAAATTGCTCTCCTGACCATTCCCTGTTTCCTTCGTAACAGCTGACTATGAATAACGATGGATGAGGCGCGATGAAATAAAAAAAATGGGAACAAAATTCCTCGCTCATCACATATCTTGCTCACTCAATAAAAAATCACCCCCACTTTACGTGTAGGGGAGGTACCCTAAAACATGTTTTTATCATGATTTTATTTTACTACTTTGTCGGCGTGATTAATATGTACACCCATGCCAAATTACAGCTTTATAGTACTAAGAGTCTCTGAGCTGACAGACGGACGGACATGGCGAAACTATAAGGATTCCCTGTTGATTACCGAACCCTAAAAACAGGCCGAGGTCTATAACAAATCAGACGAATACGATAATTTAACTCTTAGACAAAGCATTTAAGTAAAGTATGGCTGCTTTTCTACCAGAGATGTGCTATGCTACGTTGCTATGGATGCGTTCGATTTCCACCAATCATATTCATTGATCCACATAGCATATAGCAATGGTGGAAACGGGTTCAACTAAGCTATGTTTTTTATATGGAAAGATGCGTGCTAAAGATGCGTGTTATGGATGCGTGAGTGGTGTAGCTATGTGCAGAGCAGAGTACCTACAGTAGCTCGATCTGCGCATTTTCCTCGCACAGCTACCTCGTGCGCATCTCTGATGGAAAAGCAGCCTAAGTGTCATTTTGTAATTTTAAAAATACGTAAAGTAATAAAAACATTTATTTGTGGATGCATGTGCTATTCATCAATACTGTTACTAAAACTACCTTGAAAATTGTTTACAAATAACGTTGGCCAAACTCAAACTGAAACTTAAGGGGACTACATGACCTAAACGCAAATTTATAATGTCTAAAAATGTATGATCCACTGCAGTAACCAAAATCAGAAAAATATATGATATTCTTCTGGATATATGCTAGTTAGATAGTGTGTTGAAAACTTAATACAATTAACTTGATATGATAGAAAAAAATCACGATGATACCTCTAAAATATTTTTTTAACAATTAAAAACCATACTAATATACATGCAAACATTCAGTTTTTTTGTCAGATTATGCTACAAGTAACATACTAACGTAATGGTGTTTTATTTTTTTAGTCCAATGAATAGATTTTTTGTAAATCCATAATTGTTTCATATTTTGCAATACATTACCAGCGTTGTGTCATCGCGCGTCTCTTTCTTTTCTATGCAATCCGAAAGTGACCGCACTTTAGCTCTTGTAAACCTCTTAAAGCATTTATTTCAATTAAACCATTTATAGGCACTTTTGAATTGTCAAAGAGTCGGTCAGTTAGTCAGAAAGTTTTGGCTAGTTGCCCATTCCAAAACGTAGATATCTATGGAGAAGAACGGGCAAGAAACTTCAAGGACACTCTTATTAAATCAAGATATTACATAACCCTTGGTACATTATTCTTGTTGCTTCAGTGGGAAAAAAGTAAAAAAAAAAGAATTCAAAATATAAGATTTATAATAAAAATAAGCCGTGGCAGTTAAGAGATGACCAGTCTCAACTGCCGGCGCCTATTCACCAAAATGACGCGTGGATCAGCGTCATCCAGCTCAACCATTTTGTAGGGAACCGAATGATCCAACACACGCACCAACAACAGTGAGACAATTAAGTGAGCACGACCGTATTTAACTGTGATTTTCAATAAAATAATAAGTTGATGCAGTTTTCGTTTAATGATGAATGTAATATGAGATAGTATTTTTGTGGGTACCTACAGATAAAATATGTTGTCTTGGAGAATCTGTAGAATCTCAGATCAACTCGTTCATGACTTTTAGAAAAAATGTATTTCTGTAGCATCGCATAGATATACACAAACAACAAAAAAAAAAAACACAAAACAAACAACACAACGTGTGTTGTAAACATTTAAGAAGGAATCTCTATTCAATATAGGGCGACTGGTAATTAGTGACCTATACTTAAACACATGATGGTATTCATCTTATCAAACAACTTTCCCATAGAAACGATTTTTTTAAATTAACCTAGCGCTTGACCCCAGTCACCCCAATAGAATATTGAGTACCTAACAAGAATAATTCACCATCAGCTGTAATTTAATTTAGTTATTAATCCCTTTTTACAAATAAAATTATTCCATTTTCACCATGCATTTGGTTTTAATCTTTACTAATTAGGTAGGTACTAATTTCTGATACAGAAAGTACAGTATCTTATAATGGTTTCCTACTTGAAATGATCGCTTGATTTTCAGGGATAATAATTTTAACAACTGCAGAAAGGCCCATATGCATTCGACACTCCGTAATACCTGCCTAACGTAGTTAACAACAAAATTGTATTTTCTAGCGCCGGTTTCTAGTCCCTCGTGTGGACTGGGTTCGAAAACGGTAGGTAGGTACATATACTGGCTGGTTAGGACATCGCCGCGCAAACTGTAACCATACACTCAGCACATGATTCTAGACCCCGGTAGCACAGAAATGTTGCATCGGTTATCAAAAAAAAGTCAGCTGTTTCATAGAAAAGTGAATAAAAAACCTGCACGGTCAAAATGTATGGAACAGCATAATTTTTTTTAAATATTCGTCCAAAAATTTCAAACCGCAGTGGGGTTCAGACTCATGTACTGAATCCATGGTAACAACAGGATGCGCGACGATGTCCCTGCCATCCTGAGTAGGTACCTAACTACCAACATAAACCAGTTATCCCAAAAAATCATATTGTTTTTCGGTGTCCTGAGTTCCTGACTTCTGAATATGGTACATATATTATTCTCATTTAGTTGCCTAATCCGTAGGTGCACAGGACCTACGTACACATTATTTGCTATTCAGCTTGTTTCGTAGAAACCTCGTTGATCTACGAAGACTATGGGAGGGCACATCCTACGGATGTTATTAGTACCAAACTATTTGGAACTGAGCTGTACATAATGCTATTGGTAGGTATTAGGTAATAACGACAAAATATTTTATAACATCACTTGCCTTTATTGAAACTTCCTTGGCCCAGACGAGTAAGTGTTGGTGTACTCGTACCTACCTATATCTAAAGTTCAAAGTTTAAACTAATTTGGCATTCAAATTCGTATTAAATAATATGGTAAAAATATATAAAATATATAAAATTAAAGACACCGGTAATGTGTGCTTGCGCTGCTGTGTGGTTTCGGTAATACTTGAGTGTGTATAGACACGTGTTGCAACTGTATGACATGCTCGTGTGATCCTTCTGTCATCACTAGACCTTCAAATAAGGCATTTGTATTAGGTACAGATTGTGTATGTATATATGGATATACTAATTACTAACTAAGTTTCTAGGAATTTTATATTTGAATATCCGCATTTTACAATGACCATGTTTTTGTAGGTGTAACTACCTATGGTGCCTGTTCGGACCTCAAAGAATATTTACAACGTACTTCCCGATTTATTTTGTTGTCGTTGATCTATTATGATTTCTACAAACAGCCTTTATGATTCCGTTTACATGCAAAATGCATTCCTTCCATCGGTGGATCTTACTACTGACGAAAATCACACTGAATTTATTTGAACGAACTGTAAGCCAAAAGTTGGATTTTAAAAATGTCACTAGTTCGGGCATACCACCATTTAGTATAAAATATCCTTGTCATGTTTACTAGGCGTGATGCGTATGGGGTACACACTAATATAATATGATCAAATATACTCATAGAGCATGTGTGTGTACACTGTGCTTGTGCCTGTGAACATTGATGACCGAATCCGGAATATCGACATCGAATGTTTGCTGCCATTTGACGTTACGTTAGATGCAAGAGAAATGTATAAAAGATTATGTCGCGTCTGCTGATGCATCAGTCGCTCATCAGCCACCGAACCAAACCAAACTCACCAAAATGAAATCGGTACGTACTTGGAACAAAAATGAATATCATAACAAAAAAAATATGAAAATAGTTAACAAATTTTGTTTCTTATTACGAGCTTTTATTTTTTTATTGAGCTAATTTTGCACCACTTCACCTTGACTGAGTTATGATTTTCAAGTGGAAGTTCCCATGGCAGTGTATTTTTATTCGAACATATTACCTGATGCTGCAGCCAGGATCGTATCTGCAATCGGGATAAGACTATCTGCACCATTTATATAATTATGCCTGTTTTGTTTTAAGTTTTTTAACAACTTATATTGATTGCATTTTTGTAACTATTCTCATTTTCACTGTGTGCATTTGCATTATAAATGATTCGGTTAGTAAAAATCCGTCTTTTCGTCTTGATTATGGATCATTTAGCAATAGCCCATAAAAATAGTACCATTATTTCCTTTTGCCCCTAAATAAACCAAGTACTTACCTAATGCAATTGTAATTGTTGTTTGGTTTTCAGATGATTGTTGTCGCCCTCGCCCTCGTGGCCGTCGTCACCGCTGCCCCCGTTGAGGAGCCCGATCAGGTCGTCCGGTCCAACTTCGACCAGCAACCCGAGGGTTCATACAACTTTGCGTAAGTAATTCAATTTATAATATTATTTTTTGCAAATATTACTAATAAGTTAGTCCATAATTGAATGCATGTTGTGGCCTCCTGTTACTGTAGAAGTGCACTAGACCAGAAATCGTTATTTTGTTAAAATGTATTTTATCTTTTTTAGTTGGCTTGCCTCAATACATAAAGAACTTTTTACTGTGATAGGACATAGAACAAGTAGATAGCAACAAGTTTGTAATCTGTGTATTTTCAACAGTTACGAGACCCAAAAAGGCCTCTCCCGCCAAGAGGAGGGTACATTGAAGGAAGCTTTGGATGAGGAGAACAAGCCCCACAACGTCGTGGTTGTCCGTGGCGCCTACAGCTACCCTGGTGAGGACGGCAAACCCGTGAGCGTCACCTACTTCGCTGACGAAACCGGCTACCACGCGGAGGGAGATTCCATCCCCAAGCCCGCCAGGAGATAAGCTAACAACGACGACGCGCAGATGTATAGTCAATTGATATAAATGAATTGGTTGTTCATCAGCTACCATGATTTGAGACTCTGATAACGTTTAAGGAATGTGTGACGCAGCGGTGTGGTGCGGAATATCAGCCGCGCTAACTTCTTGTTGTTCGTTGTTACTTGACGCGCACTGCCATAATTTTGTACGTTTTTATATTATTTGTTGTGTTTTAATGACGTGATTTACATAGTAATTAAAGTTCAATTGAAGTCATTTGTGCTCTTTTATTTTTATGGATTCATAAAAAAAACCTTCATAGATATACCAATGAAGATTTTTTTTTTAAATGATTAAAAAAATGGTATGTAACCTATAGATATACATACATACCATTTTTTTATATTTGCATACCTAGACAATATTGTGAATTATTGAGGTTAATATTCAGTACAAACGTGTTTATCGTAGTATAATATGAGTAAGCTGACACAGAACCAATTAGTTTCATTATTTAATACACCAGCACTTCGTATTAAACTCTACTGGGCGGAAACCAATGTGCAGTCTATTTAATATCAATTTTCCATTGTAAGGTACGAGCTGAGATTTGAAATTTATTGAAACTTTCGCGTTCTGTAGTTTCTGCCTACCCACATGGGAAGAAGGCGTGAGTTTATGTATGTGTATGTGAAACTTTCGCAATGTAATACCTAAGGTCAGGGTTTATTTATTAACGTTGTTAACGGCTGCTTAACTTTAAGCAACGTTCATAAATAAACCCCTACTTAAACATAGAACTAGTATCTTACGCCTATTTATTAATATGATCACTTTCGATGTCTTCCTAATAACGACACAAAATATACCCGAGTACTAAGAGATACCTACGCATGTTTGCGTGGTAAGTGTAGAAATAATAACGTCACTGCTGAAATGGAAATGATTGTTTCCTGTCATTGCTACATAGGATAAGCATAATAAGCCTATAATGTTCCCACTGTTGGGACACTGGCGTCCTTTCGGTGAGAGGGAGTGGGTAATCCACCACACGGGACCAGTGCGGGTTGGTAAATACCTATCACATGTCAACGATTTTTTTGTTCTTTCCAAACTCAAACTCAAACTCAAAGCATTTATTTCAACCAATTACACGCACTTTTGAATTTTCAAAGGGTCAGTCAGTCAGAAAAATGAAGCTAGTTGCCCATTCCAAAGCGTAGTAGGTACCTATGGAGTAGAACGGGCAAGAAACTCCATGGACACTCTTTTAAATCAACATATAGTTACAAAAAACAAATTCTTTACATCATTCATGTTCAAATTAAAAATGTGAGAACGATGTAGAAAGACGTGCACGTTTAAAGTATACGTAATAAAAAAGATAAAAAAAATAATCAAAAATTTAAATTAAAATTAAATTAAATTAAAATAAGCCGTGGCAGCCAAGAGTTGACCAGTCCCTACTGATGGCGCCCGTTTACGGACATGACGTATGGATCAGCACCATTCAGCTCAACCATTTTGAAGGGAACTTAATGATCCAATACACACGCCACCACCAGCGAGACATTTGAGTGAGCATGACATACTCTCAGCCGCCAGGGCACATTCAAGTCAATGAAAGACGAGCTTAAAAGTAGTAGTAGTAGGGCTTTAAAGTAGGTACATAGTGCTCACACATGTGCTATGCAATTTAATATTGTTAAGAGATTGAATTTATACAATGCCAAGATACTTTTTACAATCTTCAGCAGCTCCAATAATATTTTCGAATGCTAATCAATTAATTTATGCACCCCTGTAGAGCAGGACCAGCGTTGAGCCAAGCATCTTTGTCAGCGATGTAATCCCCCAACTTATAATATGCTTGGCTGCATAGTCTGCGTTTTATACAAGATTTAAATTTTGTTTCATTCAGTTGGAGTATGTGGGGAGGTATTTTATTGTAACATTTGTTGTACATATGTACGTTATTACATGCTGATTTCCTCACGATGTTTTCCATCACGGTTTTGAGAGCAGTGGTGGTGAAATAATTTACACAAAGTGAAGTGCCTGTCTGGGTTCAAACCTACGACCTACAACTCGTAAGTCGCGGTCGTTACCACTGGGCCACCACTGCTCTCTCATTGCTACATAGCGTTTGTAATAATTGGCATTATTTTTTGTATTGTTCTCTTAACATAGCAATCTGAAGGTAGACTTCCATTGCTATTCTTTTACTACAATTTAAGCATCAAAGTGATAATGAATACAAATATATTTTCACATGATCATAATAAGAGAGAATATATTTATCAAGTAAATGGGTCTATTTTTTTTCAAATAATAAATGAATGAATGAATTAAATGTCCTGTGTCATGCACGAGGTTGTGGGTTAAAATCCGGGCACGTACCAATGTGTCTCTATCAATTCATAAGTACTTTCTGAGTTTATCATGCACTTAACTGACATCGTTGAAGGAAAACATCGTGAGGAAACCTGGACTTGAGCAAGCGTGGAGATCAATGATCGTGTCTTCTCTGTATGCGAAGACCTGTGGGACAGTAATAGGCTGGTATTATTATTATAATTATCATTGATAAGCCTACAGGCTAGTAGGCATTAGGGCTGGTAATTGATAATTATAATAATAATACCAGCCTATTTACTGTGCAGCATTTCCTATCTGACTACGAAAGGCCGGAACAATTTCAGAGGTCACAGTCATTTTTAAAGTCCAGACATAATCTTGGTCAGATCATGACGACCATGTAGATTAGCGTCTGAAATGGTCTTTTGAGGAAAGAACCACACAGATTAAGTGGACCTGTTCAGTCAGTGCACGCAGTTGTCAGTAACCGTGCAGCTCAACTCAGAAGTGAAGGAACTCAACGATTCAACGAACAATACCGAAGAAAGGACATTTGGGTAGGCCGCCAGACCAAGAATAAAACTGTAACAATGACCCACATAGTCCTTATATTCACAATAATGAAAATAATATAATACTTTTTACAGTAAATATTCATGTCTAAAATAGTTAGCAAAATAAAATCAACATTCACCGTGTAAATTTATTGGAGCAGCTCAATCCCAAGCCTTTTTGTTATCAATATAATAATTTTCACAGTATAATAGGCTTTCTGGCATAGTTTCCGTTTTATAAAAGTATTGAATTTATTAATGCTTAGATCTTGAATGTGGCTAGGAAGTTTATTATAAAAACGTATACATTGGCATCCAGACGAGCCACCTATTTTCTTGAGCATTTCTTTTTATTTTTGTCTGGGAAATAATCAAATGACCTCTCCCGCTCTGGGCGGAGCGGAAGGGTGTGTCAGACTCTTACTGACTAAAACCCACCCGTGTTCCTTCAGTTGCCTGTGCGCCAGGGCCACGGTAACTCTTTCGAACAATCGACGACCCCGGCAGGCATCGGCCCTATCGGACCCCGTCAATTATGCTGGCATCTCTTTGAGGCGCGCGTGAAACGCAACACGCCGTCGACCCGGGCCTGGTCCTTACCGGACGGCGAGATTCCCATTGCTCGCCGTCCGGTAAGGACCAGGCCCGGTTGCGCCTCTCAAGCCACTCCTCAACGAGGGGACTTACCGCCGCAATTGTGGCGTGCCCAGCACTGAGTTGCGACAGTCGCACTCTGCATGCCGATTAATATTTTTATCTGTATACAAAAGATTTTCATAAATATACAGGCACAGTAAATATATTAATCTCTTTAAATTTATCTTTGAGGGAGTGTCTGGGACTTAATTTATAAATTGAATTGCTCTTTTTTCTATAACAAAAATTGTCTGAATATCGCCGGCATTACCCCACAACAGAATACCGTACGACATCACACTATGAAAATAACTAAATTATACTTAACGGGCTCTCTCTAAATCAGTTAAATCACGATGTTTTCTAACGGCGTATGCTGCAGAGCTAAGCTTTTTTGACAATTTATCTATATGGGGGCCCCATTGAAGCTTGGTATCCAAAGTCATGCCTAAGAATACTGTGGTATTTTCGGGTGTCAACACTTCACTCTTTATGAGAACACTAGTTTCTACTTGTCTAACATGAGGTATCGTAAACTTAATACATTTAGTTTGTTTCTCGTTAAGTAGTTAAGAAGATAGATCATCATCACCTTCCGGCCTTTCCCCAATTATGTTGGTGCTGGCTTCCGTCTAACTGGATGCAGCTGAATACCGGTATTTTAAATAGATCCACTGCCTATCTGACATCCACATCCCAGTTACTGGGTACTAATATCGTTTTACCCAGTAAACTGGGTTGTTCCCTCTCAAGGAGTATCCCCCTTGGTAAGATTGGCTGTCGGAATTTCGGGATTCTGACGACCCGTGACGACTGTCAAAGGTCCACGAATGACAGCCGGGACTAACGGCTTCGCGACGAAAAGAAGATGGTATCTATGGTATATTAAACACATAAAAAAAAAAAATGTACAGTGGATGTGTGGAGCTTTAAATTACTTGATGTACTTCGTTCCTTCTTTTGTGTTCTTCTATTAATGTTGAACATCCTAATGGATGTACATAGGTACTGCTTTGATAAGCATTGCACTGTGTTAACCGCTGGGACGCTTTTCATGTTTACTACAGGTTCGTTGGTCAAGTGGTCGCAAGCTCTACTGCTGAGCACGAGGTCCTGGGTTCGATTCCCGGGTCGGGCAAAGTGTTATCGGGTTTTTCCATCTGGAATTTCTCGGTAGCAGCCCGGAGTCTGGATTTGTGCCCGGTTGATGGCAATAGGCTCGCCCCCTATTACATGGGACTTAAACATAACTGGCGAAATGTGGGTGTGCTATAGGTACACCTCTGCCTAACCCTTCGGGGAATACAGGCGTGATGTTATGTATGTGTATGTATGTACAGGTATCGAAAACGAGTTAATCGAATGTTGTCTCACTTCGAGGCAAAAGTTAAACAGGAACTAAACTAAATTGATTTTATCCTTGTAAAACTACATTCTACTCAACGAAAGATTATGATTAAAATTTAAAGTGGCAATAGTTCAACGGTTAAATTGTGAACCAGCGAAAGTGAGGTCGTGAGCTTTATCAACTTCTAGCACAATTTTATTTAGTTTTGGAGGAATGTATAAGTGAGTTCTGCATCTTTCAAAAGCATGTAGGTAATACTTAAATAGTTAAAAAAGGCCAAAAGTTCCAAAATATGTCCGATGGTTTTATAATCCGAAGATTATTAACTGTAAAAAGTACCTACTTATAGAAGCGTACATAACGTATCAGAATGCGCGACGGTTGGCGGTCAAGGTCACACGGAATCACACCACTGTCTGCATGGCAAGCGACCATTCTCGTACGTGTGTGCATGTCAACGAATAACTAACCAAATTAGAGACTTCACACATCGCTACAGTTTTTATCGGCCGATCAACTTCTCAAAGATCCTGGTCTTTACTTTGCTACGTCACATCGCTACGCCGTAGCTTCATAGCCGCCAAACGTAGCGGCGGTCCTGTCGTACCCGTGACGCGGCTAACATGCCGTATGTGAAAATCCTGGTGTTAAAGTAGGCTTTTGACATATGTAATGTATAAGTGGATGGCAGCCGTGCCGTGTAGTATATTGATTAAAAACTTGTATAGGTAAAGGCTGTCCCATCGGGGGCGTTCGTTGGTCAGTGGCTAAGCGAAAAGGAGTTAAGATTGAATATTTTGTTTGCCTGTCATTTAATACACCATTATGTTTACATTATTCGATACTATAAGTACCTTAAACATTTTTGCGACCACGATCATTGGTCGTCTGGGAAGGCTCTTATTTTATTTAATAAAATTAAGCGGATTCCCATTAAGATTCAAGTCATTAGGCGGCCGAAAATAGATGTATTACCAGTTTCCATCTTCTATGCTTTAAAAGAAGGAATATAAAACAAGCATTTTATTTTATGGAAACATCAATTTTATCATAATGAGAGAGAGAAAATAACTTAGCAACAGAGGTACCAATTATTACCAATATTGCTTAATATTAATTTGGTTTCTGACACGTACAAGGTGAGGTTTTTCGGGCCTCTAGGCCTTTGAAACGCTACTTCTGCCTCCCTCAAATGCAGCGTGACGTATTTATTTACGATTAGCAGCCGACCATTTTGCGGAAAATCCATGCCACAGTATAAAATATTTGCAATTGATCAACTGAATTAGTTTTTCTTAGGTTCGTTTTTTTCCCCTTAGGTTTACATTTTATGGTACATACGGTGTAGTGAACTAGAATTAGTACTTGAAATGTCCTTTGTATCTATTGGGCGTTTTCACATTATCAGATAACGATACCTACCCGATACCGATATGTCGGCAGCTATACCAACACCGATTCAATACCGATATAATTGTTATCGCCTCGATGTTATTGGTGAATATGATGACCATCGCGACGCACCAAACGACCACCGTACTAAGTATCGACGGCTCGAAGTCGGCATGGTGAAAAAGCATGTTCAAGTGAAAGAATGCCCGCTACTCTCACCTAGCTTTGTGTCTTCGTCACGGGTAGAAATCGTGCAAATATCGGTGACAATAACAGCATAATATAAAAGCGTTTAGTAGGTACTAACGTATGCGATTATCTGACCGCCGATATCGTGTAGGTGTGGAGTCGGTATCGTTGTCGGCTAATGTACTGTGTTGTAACAATCTACTAGTTTTAGTAATGAACAAAGGCAGACATGTTTTTTAAAAAACAAAGGCTTTTAGCTGCGGCTGCGCCGTGGAGGTCGAAAATTATCCCACGAGAGCATACTACTGGGATAAAAGTATCCTTGTCCTAACCCAGGTCACGGTGTGTCATATGTAATCGAAATCCGTTCAGCCGTTAAGACGTGAAAATGTAACAAACAGACAGAAAGACATACAGAGTTACTTTCACACATGATTCATTCTAATTTATAATATTAAGTACCTACTAACTTCTGCCCGCGACTCCGTCCGCGTAAAATTTCGGCCCCCGACCCAACGCGTCGCATCCCATCGCCCGCCTGCACTATTTGTTTAAACTTAGCGTTCTGTCTGGATTTGATTTTTTTTGCTCGGTTCCTAGGATTCGTAGCGTGACGTTAAATAGTTCCTAAACCGTTCCTCAAGAATTGGGCTATCAAATGCAAAAATATATTTTCTAATCGGACTGGTAGTTCCAGAGATAGCGTATTCTAACAAAAAACAAACTGCTCAGCTTTATTATGATAAGACGGTGCGGGTTTCGACCTCAGGACGAGCTGCTTTTCACACGGACAACTGTACGTCGCTTGCTCCCGCGTCATAAGTCCTAACTCTCTGGATATTTTGGCTGCTGAGAGCAAAACTACAAACTTATTGTACAGGGATGTTTTATAAAAAGTGGCTGATATTTTAGTATATTGCGGTGTCTTACAATTTCCACGCGAACAAAGTCGCGGGCAGAAACTAGTTACAGATAAACATAGGTGTGCGGTAGTAAGGTGAAAGTTTAAAATTGCAATGGTTCTACTGGGTATCCCAAAAGTCACGCAAAATGTAATTTTGATAGAAAATACTAGTTTTAATTTCGTTAGTTATAAAAGGAGCTCTTGTGTAAAATTTCATGATTATTTATTGATTGACTCAGCGGTTTAGGTAGTGCGTAGTCTGGCATTGAATTTATGAATTGTATCAAGTAGACAAGCCGTGTGCCCGATGGTATTTGTCATCGACAAAAATGGCGAATTTCCATGCAAACTTTCATCCGCTATTTAACTCCTTTAGTAGCAGAATTTAAAAAATCTGGAGGCCGATGAAGCAACTTGTCGTTGAAGAGAACAAGCCCGTCAGCATTGTCGTCGTTGGCGGCTCCTATACCTACCCCGGTAAGGACACTAAGCTCGTGTCCATCGCTTACTACGCTGACGAGTCCGGCTACCACGTGGAGGGAGATTCCATCTCCAAGCCCGCCAGGAGATAAGCTACCAACGTGTACTCGCCGATAAAGAATTAATTGATCAAAATAATGTCAATTTATCAGTTGTTCATCAGCTGCTGTATCTAGTGACTTTGATAACGTTTAAGGCAACACAGAAACGTGTGGTGGTACGTCTACGTCAGCCTCACCCTCTGCTTATCGCTCTTTGTTATTTGATCCTAACTGCCATATTTTTCTTAGCGGTTGAGTATTAACAATGTGGTTCATATTGTAAATAAAGTAAAACTGAAATTCTAATACCCATATTATTTTTTATGTTAGCACTCAGTTCATCATACGTGTAATGTTCCATCATTTCAATGTTATTCACGATAACACAGATTAATTACCAAGAAAAAAAGAGTAATTTGCTTTACGAAATACCTTTTTAGATCATCGACACGCAAAATGAGCAATAAGCGCCGTTTGAACTATTACGCCCGCAACACTATAGTTCATGGTCAGTTTCTGAATAGTTTTGTGCGTAAGTAGGATAACATGACGCCTAGACATGTTTCAACACGAAAATTCCGGACATAAGACTGTAAGTAGGTAGTTTAAGATGACTTTAAGAACCAGAGCTGAGAGCTGGAGCAGGAAGGAACGAATTTTGATAAAAAGTATTTAAAACAATTTATATTTTATAATATTTTCATTAGATTTTGAAAAGTTTGTCATCAAATTGAATAAAGGGGTGAAATGGAATGGAAATCTATGTTGTACATATTTTGGCAACACTTCGAGAAGACGGCACTAATGGCCTCTTTCGGTTCAATACCTAAATACCACACTAAATAAAACCCAATGTTACCTTGTTTACACAGCCTATGAACTATGAAAGTGATCAGTTCTGGATTCCTTCCTGATTGAAAACAATGCATTACCTGATTAGCTATGCTGGAACCGGCTTTGCCTGTTTCGATGAAATCCATTGTCTCATCGGGTAAAAGATGTATGGCAATCTGACGAAAATATAGCATGAACTAGATTCCAAACCACATGTCGAGAAGACACTTTATTTCACATTTCGAGGACTTTTTTTTGTTGGGAAATCATCAAAAGACCTCTCCCGGTCTGGGCGGAGCGGAAGGGCGTGTCAGACTCTTACTGACTAAAACCCACCAGTGTTCCTTCAGTTGCCTATGCGCCAGGGCCCCGGTAACTTTTTCGAACAATCCGCGAGCCCGGCAGGCATCGGCCCTATCGGACTCCGTCACTTATGCTGACATCACTTTGAGGCGCGCGTGGAACACAACGCGCCGTCGACCCGGGCCTGGTCCTTACCAGACGGCGAGCTGCCCATTGCTCGCCGTCCGCAAACCCGCGCCTACGGTGGCCGGGAGTCGGCTATCGACTCCCGACGCCCAGGGTGTCTCCTCCTGCGCTGGCTAGGGGCGTGAGGGCGCAATGATTGCCTGTCCCTCACGCGCTCCACGTCCTCCTTCGCGAGCATTACTGCTTCGCAGAAGGAGGTGACTGCTTCCCATTCCCTCTCGCTCCGTACCATGGCCTGAACCAGGGCCGGACGCGAGAGATCGCCGCCGATCGCCGCCACGAGGACACGGCGGTGCTCCGCCCAAGCCGGGCAGACCTCCACCCTATGCTCCACCGTGTTCTCCGGTCAATCCACACAATGATAACACCCGGGCGTTTCCTCCCGCCTTATCCGAAACAGGAACCTCCCGAAACAACCATGTCCGGTGAGGACCTTTTATTTTCTTTTTTTTTTTTGATCCGGGGTTGAAAATCCTCATGGATGTCCCCCGCCCTGGGGGGGCGGAGGGGTCTGTCAGACTCTTACTGACTAAAAACCACCCCGGTGTTCCATCTCACACCTGCGCCGGGGGTCGCGGGAACGTACGAATCTTCCGCAACCTTCGACTGGTGCCGGCCCGCCTTTGCGGGCCCCATCCGGTCGAGTGGGGGGAGTGAGGTGTTTGACTCCCCCCGCGACATCTTAGAGGGGCGCGCGTGGAACACTACGCGCCGCCGCCTCGGGTCCTGATGTATGGGGGGCGATGGACGTCCCCAAGTCCGTCGTCCATGGACCCATTTAGGGGGCCTGGAAGAGGGCGTTGTCCGCCCTCCACCGACGCCCGGTGCGCCTGCTGCGGGCCGGGTGAGAGGATGAGATCTCTCGCTCCCTTTCCGCAGCTTCCTTCTGCGAGATAACTGTTTCGCAGAAGGATACCACCGCGTCCCAGGACTCGTGACCGCCGACCATAGCATTCACTACGGCCGGCAGCGACAGGTCACTGCCTACTCCTGAGATGAGGGCACGGCGCGGCTCCTCCCAAGCGTCACACTCTGCCAGCGTATGCCGCGCCGTGTCCTCCCGACAGTCGACGCAGTGGTGACACCGGGCGTCCGGCTCCCTGTTTATGCGACACAGGTACTTCCCAAAGCAACCGTGCCCCGAGAGCACCTGCGTCACCCGAAACGACAGGGAGCCGTGCCTCCTCCCGAGCCAGAGGTCGAGCACCGGCCGGACCGCCTCGATGGTGACGAAACCGTGGCGCCTCTCAAGCCACTCCTCAAAGAGGGGACTAACCGCCGCAATTGTGGCGTGCCCAACATTTCGAGGACTTGGGATAGACATTGCCGTGATTGCTCAGAAACCGGATGTATAATTAAATTTTATGTTTATATGTTGTTGGCTTGCCGTAAGCTTCGGTGTAAACTGTAAGTACAGTAACTGGTAAATAAATAATAGTAATTATCTCCGTCATTTAATATTAATCAGTTTGTTTTTATTTACTCAATTTGATGCATTCTCACTAACTGTACCCAGAAATAGTAATAAGTAGTAAAGCTTTATTAGAAAGGTTTGCTGAGTTCGAGATGAAGAGGAGGTATAGGTGCCGCTGAAATTATCAGGACGTGAACCTCTCTAACATTGGAAATGTTTTGGTATTTTGTCTGAATTTCTCCAGTCATCAAGTGACTGCAATTCATTGAACAGGTGTGATCTTCGCAATTTCCACAGTCCACACTCTCATTTTTTTGGCACTACATGACCACAGTTAAAAGTCAGTCCATGTAAAATACTGGTATTCAGCTGAATCCGGTTAGATTATATCGATTCGAGTATCTAAGTGAATATAATTCCAAAAGTATAATTTCCCGACTAAACAACTGAATTGTAGGTACCGAGGGGAGGCTAGGCGTAGGTCACGATTAGACTGTACCTCCTCTTGTAGTTCTGTAAATACTGAAACAATTTAGAAAATGCGGTACCTACGCTATGTTGTTTATTTCTCAAAGTTACTTCTTGGTTAGGACTTGGTGTTATACAAACTAACCGGTTATAATGATTACTAATGAGTACCGTTAAGCGGGGTGAATAAGGATGCAGGGGTGAATCGAGCCGAAACTTTAAAAGGCATTATAACATTGAAATAATATAGTTTGTTGCCAAAAACGACTCTCATGTGTTTACCGTATTATAATTAATGATTAAGTGCCCTTGTTGGCAACAAACAATATTATTTCAATGTTAGAATCCCTTTTAAAGTTTCGTCCCGATTCACCCCTGCATCACTATTCACCCCGTTTGACGGTACCGTTAAAAATAACTGATTTCTGTTATCCATGGCGAGTTTTGCCGATTAAGATTAAAGTTTATAGCTGCTATTGTATCTAATATTATAATATTTTCACCACTTGCTTTCACAAGGGTACTTTTTCCTGTCTACTTCATACGAAATAAAATTCTTACAATTGCTAAGAGTTATTTTTAATTATTTTGTAACATAATCAGTCTATAATGTTTCCACTGCTGGGGTGCAGGCCTCTTCTGTTTTCGAGTGTGGGGGCTGTACTGTAATCCACCACGCAGGCCCAGTGCGGATAGGTAGATGTCACATGTCTTCTAACTTTCTAGAACATTTCCTCATGATATTTTCCTTCACCATTTTGAGAGCAGTGCTGTTAAAATAAATTACAAATTACAAAGTAAAGTGACTGCTTGGATTCAAAGTTTCGAACCCACAACCTACAACCCCTAAGTCAGGCCCGTTACCATTAGGCTACCACTGCTCGCACTGTTAATAGTTGTTATGTTACTGCAGCATTACAGCATAATCATAGCTCATAATGGCGACCGCCAAACAAATGGGCAATTTTGTGTTAATGATAAATGATTTTATTTCTGTAGTAGGTTTGTACAAACACTTTTACATGTCAATCATATTTTTAAAACAAGATGAGGTCGGCGTTTCCTATCTGACTATTCTGACAAGAAAGGCCGAAACAAACTCAGATGTCACAGTCTCTTTTAAAGTCCAGACATAATCTTGGTCAGATCATGTGAAGACCATGTATATTTGTGTCTGAAATGGTCTTTTGAGGAAAAACCACACAGAATGAGTGGACCTGTCCAGTCAGTGCACGCATTTGTCACTAATAGTGGAGCTCAACTCAGAACTTAAGAAGCTCAAAGTTAGTTATGCTATCATATTATTATGGCTAAAGTAGACTCATCCTTCATGGGGTACTGTATAAAATGTTACAATAAAATACCTCCCGACGTACTCCAACTGAACGAAACAAATTTTAAATCTTGTATAAAACGCACACTATGCAGCCAAGCATATTATAAGTTGGGGGATTACATCGCTGACAAACATGCTTGGCTCAACGCTGGTCCTGCTCCACAGGGGCGCATAAATTAAATTAATTGATTAGCATTCGAAAATATTGTTGGAGCTGCTGAAGATTGTAAAAGCTATCTTTGCATTGTATAAATTCAATCTCTTAAGGGGACTACACATGACCTAAACGCAAATTTATAATGCCTAAAAATATATGATCCACTGCAGTAACCGAAATCAGAAAAATATATGACATTCTTCTGGATATATGCTAGATAGAATGTGTGTTGAAAACATAATACAATTAACTTGATATGTTAAAAAAAAACACGAAGATAACTCAATTTTTTTTTTAACTATTTAAAACCGATCTAATATACATTCAGTCAAAAAAGTATCGGGCATGGATGATTTGATTATGGTTCCAAATTAAATTTTTCGTTTTTATTGTTGTTGTTAGATTGGCACAACTGTTTACCATTTTGGCGCGGAGTTTGAGTTGCATCTGTTATTTATATTAAATACAGTGCTGTTTTTAGTTATATCATATCTAGTGTGTACTAGCGAATTTCATTATGGACAAAACACCGAACAAAGAGTTTGTCTTACATTTTGCATCGCCAATGGAATTTCGTGTTCGGAGTCACTGAAAATGTTACAGAAGGCTTACGGTGAATCGATTTTATCAAAAACACGTGCTTAAGAGTGGTACAAAGCGTTCAAAAGCGGTCGAGATGTGATGGAAGATTTGCCTCGCTCTGGTAGGCCATCAACGTCTGCAACTGAAGTTAACATCGCAAAAGTGAAGGAAATAGTGACTGAAAATCCTCATGCAACTTTGAGAGAGATAGCCGCCGAACTTTCTGTATCTCACGAGTCGATCCGTACCATTTTAACTAATCATTTGGGTATGAAACATGTTACCGCTCGGCTAGTCCCAAAAGACCTGAATTTTCTTCAAAAACTCAATCGCATGAGAGTCGCTGATGACATGCTAGAACGAGTCAATTCTGACCCAACATTCATGAAACGCATTGTTACTGGCGACGAGACGTGGGTTTACGAGTTTGACATGCAAACTAGTCAACAAGCTACCGCTACCACTTCGTGGCACCCGTTGTCAATCGGTAGAAGACATAAAGGAGAATTCGCGGCGAGAACTGAACTCAATTCTGGAAACAGCGTTTAAAAAATGTTTTGATGATTGGATTATTCGTTGGCGTAAGTGTATCATTTCTGAAGGAGCATACTTTGAAGGTGATAAAATAAATTTGGATGAATAATAAACATTTTGTGTATTATTGATCTTTTCCCGTTACTTTCTTGACAGAGTAGTACTTGCAAACATTCATTTTTTTTTTCAGATTATTCTACAGCTAACATAACTTAAGGGGACTACATGACCTAAACGCAAATTTATAATGTCTAAAAATATATGCTCCACTGCAGTAACCAAAATCAGAAAAATATATGATATTCTTCTGGATATATGCTAGTTAGATAGTGTGTTGAAAACATAATACAATTAACTTGATACGATAGAAAAAAATCACGATGATACCTCTAAAATAATTTTTTAACGATTAAAAACCATACTAATATACATGCAAACATTCAGTTTTTTTGTCAGATTATTCTACAAGTAACATACTAACGTAATAGTGTTTTAATTTTTTAGTCCAAGATTTTTTGTAAATCCATAATTGCTTCATATTTTGCAATAAATTACCATCGTTGTGTCATCGCGCGTCTCTGTCTTTTCTATGCAATCCGAAAGTAACCGCGCTTTAGCTCTTGTAAGCCTCTTAACAATGTATAATTGCATAGCACATGTGTGAGTCACCAAAAGAGATAAGTAACCAGGCTCGTCGGATATAGTTGAAGTTTAGTAAGAAACCGATGGATGTTTTCGAATGAAATTTAATTTGATAATAGACCTGTTTGTTTTCTCTTAATTAAATAATTTTTTATTCGAAAACATTCATCGGTTTCTTACTAAACTTCAGCTATATCGACGACCCTGGTTACTTATCACTTTTGGTGACCGTAGGTACTATAAAGCCACCATTTACTAGGCTAGTCCTTCATTGACTTGAATGTGCCCTGGCGGCTGAGAGTATGTCATGCTCACTCAAATGTCTCGCTGGTGGTGGCGTGTGTATTGGATCATTAAGTTCCCTTCAAAATGGTTGAGCTGAATGGTGCTGATCCATACGTCATGTTCGTGAACGGGCGCCGTCAGTAGGGACTGGTCATCTCTTGGCTGCCACGGGTTATTTTGATTTAAATTTTTGAATTGTTATTTATCTTTTTTATTACGGATGCTTTAAACGTGCACGTCTTTCTACATCGTTCTCACATTTTCAAATTCAACATGAATGATGTAAACAATATTTTTTTTGCGTAACTATAAGAAGAATAAGAATAAGAATAAGAATAAGAATAATTTTATTGTATAAGAAATTACAATCGAATGCGTTGATTCCTGGAACTCACACTAGGATTCCCTGTGTCGTGAGATGCAGGCTCGTTCGTTCCGTTTACATTTTATAAGTTTAATAGGTATACGTTACAGTGAATTTCAATTTCATATACATACAATAAAAACTAATTGACAAAAGAAAAATAATTAAGACTAATGCTAATCACAACCAAGTATGTATGGCAACTAGCTTCATTTTTCTGACTGACTGACAATTCAAAAGTGCCTGTAATTGGTTTATTTGAAATAAATGTTTTGAGTTTGAGTATATTTAAATTGTATTTATAAAGTTTATATCATTTACCATAACACCTCAGTAGGCTAAATCAGATTGAGTTGCTGGGTCTTGGGCTTGGTACAGAAAGGAGTAGATAGTCCTGGATACGACACGCTGAGTGAGGAGGTTCCTCTCTCTAGAGCTTTGGCCACCGGCAGTTTGGACCTTGTTCGTAATGCTTTTTGTCTACTACTTTTATAATTTTAAATGTTTTATTTCTTTCATTCAATTATTTCAAAATATAATTTATACGTATATATAATTAACTAAAAAGAATATAAATTATAAAACTAGATATTGAGGCAAAAGGAATCGTATCAATCCGACCGATTATAATATTAATATTTGTCTAAAAGTGCTGTAAATTAAAATTAGTTTCCATTTCAAGTTTATAATTTTAATTCTATTATACTTTTCTTGATATTTCCGGTTTTAGATAACACGCACATGTGTGCCAATTGAGTCATATGGTTAAATCGTGATCGAGTTTTAAATAAAGATTATATTTTTTTATATTGCCACAGAAATGTATAAAACCATATGTTGGGATTGGTCAAACATCAGTTGCTCATCGAGTTGCCAACCAATCTATCCAACATGAAATCGGTAAGTAAGCTAAACATTATTTATTTTATTTTCTTTTCTTTATTTAGGCAACCAACAGCGATACATATAGCATGTTACAGAGTATGTGTGTCACAGTATAGTATGGCTAATAATAGGTTTCCCTGTATAACTAGGATAAGTAAAAAAAATATGCGAACGGACTACAGACTAAGAAGTATTAAAATTTAAATACAAAAGTTTCAGTTTTAGGTATATCACCTATACTTAAGTTTAAGTTTAAATTTTAGAGAACAAAGGTGGTATATTAAAAATAAAAAAAAATGCTTGAATATTGAAAAAAATGTTGTTTATCATTTGCCTTCGTTTATGGTTTTTGTTAGTTGTTTTTTGAATGTAGGTTTATTACAGTTAAATATATCCACTTGAGAGAAATCTGTGTTATAAATTCGAGCAATACGGGCCGATACACATTTTTTGGCGTAATTAGTCGAGTGCCGAGGCACGTGTAGCATTGTCGTGTGACGAGTTCGCCGTAGGGGATTGTTAAAAGTTACCTGTGCGACCAACTCCGGGCAATCGAGGCGTCCATTAAGTGTGTCATAAAGCAAACACATATCCATAACACGTTTGACAGTATCTAGTAAACTAATTATCTTTTCTCTTTTCTGTTATAACTGGTTGACTTGTCTTGTTTCAGATGATCCTTGTCGCCTTCGCCCTCGTGGCCATCGTCGCAGCTGCTCCCGTTGAGAAAAAAGAAGTCGAATTACTAAGTTACAACTTCAAGCAGAATCCAGATGGCTCCTATGGTCTCGAGTAAATATAAAGTTTTAATTTGTTATATTGTAATGCCCAATGTGCCATTTATTATTCTCTACTCTGTGTCCCGGGTTAATCGAAATATATACCGGAATATACTTATTAGTTCAGCACTTAGATGGTAGTTTAAAAGTTTTTAGCAATAGCTCTCATGCATTCAATAAATTAATAATTTACACATTTCATCAAATGTTTGTTCATGTTAAACTAACTTAAACCTTATCAACAGTTTCGAGACTAGCGATGGTGTCTCCAGGCAAGAGATAGGCTCTGTGAAGGAAGCTCTTAACGAAGAGAACAAGCTCCAAAAGGTCGTCGTTGTCCAAGGATCCTACACTAGCCTGGATAGTGAAGGCAGACCCGAGACCATCACTTACTACGCTGACGAGACCGGCTTCCACGCTGAAGGGAATTCCATCCCTAAGGTCGTTTCAAGGAGATAATTTACCAACAACCACTCGCGTATTACCTACTAGCCAAGGACTGAAAACATCAATTGTTGAAAGCTTCGTTGCTGATAACGTTGATTAGCGGAAATAAGCCGCACTCGTTTTGTTTAATATTACTGAGATTAATTAATTAATGTGATTTATGCTGTAACTAAATATATTTGGTTATATAAAAAGTTAGCTATTATTTACATGTTATTTACACTTTCATTACAAGCTTCTTAACAACCTCATTTTCGTTGAGAAAATGTCAGCTCCGCCTACTTCCCTGTGAGACGGGGTGAGCCGTAATCCACCACTTTGACCCAATGCGGGTAGGTCGATGTCACGTCTTCGAATTATTGATTCTAGGACATGCAAGTTTTGTCACAATATATTCTTTCACAGTTTTGAGAGCAGTGGTGATGAAACAATTACACAAAGCGCCTGTCAGGATTCGGACCGTTACCATTGGTTATAATTACGACTAGGAATAGAATTAGGAAAAGCCATTAGGTCGATTTGGGTAAGAATACGTGTTGATGGAATGTCTGTATCGCCGTAAAATTAGATAATGTCCAGTTTTTGAGATATTTAAGCCATTTGAGGGCTTTCCATTAGTGATAAGGGAGGAAACTGTGAAAGGAAGCTGGAAAAATCCGCTAATGGTGGACGTCCACTGGCCCGCGCCGGCTGCACCGCACGCACGGCACGCAACGGATTTTGGTATGTTTTGTATGGATTCTTACAGCACTACTATCAGTACCGCTCGCACAGAGCGCCGGCGGCATAATTATATAAACAAAAAATCCGTTGCGTGCCGGTGACGTCATATGGATTGTTTCACCGCGTGCATCGCTCACTGCCGCACGTTGTTTTGTTTATAATTGATGTGAGAATCGCCAAAAATACTGTAAAATGGATGACTCATTTTTAATTATATTGTTAGAAGATATGTAGAATTGTATAATCTGAAACATCAACAATTTTCAAATTTGCAATGAAGAGATAATATAGAGATAAGAAGAGATACAGTGGACGCATGCCATCGGCACATCCGTTCAAAACGTTGCGTGCCGTGCGTGCGTTGCAGTTGTTGAACGCCCACTCTCACACTGCACAGCTTTTTAAACAAGGGTACTGTTTATTCAAGATAGTGGGTCGGAGCTAGAATATGACTTAGTTTCTTAAATTGCTCTCCTGACCATTCCCTGTTTCCTTCGAAACAACTGACTATGAATAAAGAGGAGCCATGAAATAAACATCCACCTTATCTCTTCACCACCCTTGGTTGACTGGTAGAGAATGCCTAAGGCATTAAGTCCGCCTTTGTATACTATTATGTGCGAGAAGTTTTAATAAATAAATAAATAAAAATAAATGGGAAGAAAATTCCTCGCTTATCATCTTATCATCTTGCTCACTCCATAATAAATCACCTTCACTTTACACGTAGGGGAGGTATCCTAAAAAATGTTTTTATCATGATTTTATTTTATTACTTTGTCGGCGTGATTAATATGTACACCCATGCCAAATTACAGCTTTATAGTACTAAGAGTCTCTGAGCTGACAGACGGACGGACATGGCGAAACTATAAGGATACCTTGTTGAATACCGAACCCTAAAAACAGGCCGAGGTCTATAACAAATCAGACGAATACGATAATTTAACTCTTAGACAAATCATTTAAGTATAGTATGGCTACTTTTCTACCAGAGATGTGCTATGCTACGTTGCTATGGATGCGTTTGATATCCACCAATCATATTCATTGGTCCACATAGCATATAGCAATGGTGGAAACGGGTTCAACGAAGCTATGTTTTTTTATATTGAAAGATACGTGCTAAAGATGCGTGTTATGGATGCGTGAGTGGAGTAGCTATGTGCAGAGCAGAGTACCTACATTAGCTCGATCTGCGCATTTTCCTCGCACAGCTACCTCGTGCGCATCTCTGATGGAAAAGCAGCCTAACTATCATTTTGTAATTTTAAAAATACATAATGTAATAAAAACATTTATTTGTGGATGCATGTGCTATTCATCAATACAGTTACTAAAACTACCTTGAAAATTGTTTACAAATCGCACGCTCAATAATAGACTGACCTAAATAAAAAAATACGTTTTTTGGGAAATCGCATAAAACTTTTTGGCAATCATGACTTGTCTTACATAATCGCTTGTAACTCAGTGAAAAAGCATAAAAATAATGAAATAATGTATTGTAGGAATAGTTTATGAACTGATTATTGATACAGAAATGATATTTTAAAGTTTTTTTTTTAGTTTAGGACTAAACCGTAATCGGTCAGTTTATTATTAAGCGAGCGAAATAACGTTGGCCAAACTCAAACTCAAACTTAAGGGGACTACATGACCTAAACGCAAATTTATAATACACATACATACATACCATCACGCCTGTATTCCCCGAAGGGTAAGGCAGAGGTGTACCTATAGCACACCCTCATTTCGCCAGTTATGTTTTTAAGTCCCATGTAATAGGGGGCGGAGCCTATTTGCAAATTTATAATGTCTAAAAATATATGATCCACTGCAGTAACCAAAATCAGAAAAATATATGATATTCTGCTGGATATATGTTAGTTAGATAGTGTGTTGAAAACATAATACAATTAACTTGATTTGATAGAAAAAAATCACGATGATACCTCTAAAATATTTTTTTAACGATTAAAAACCATACTAATATACATGCACACATTCGGATTTTTTGTCAGATTATTCTACAAGTAACATAATAACGTAATAGTCTTTTAATTTTTTAGTAATGAATAGGTTTTTTGTAAAACTATAATTGTTTCATATTTTGCAATAAATTACCAGCGTTGTGTCATCGCGCGTCTCTTTCTTTTCTATGCAATCCGACAGTGACCGCGCCTTAGCTCTTGTAAGCCTCTTAACTACTGTAACTACAGACCGCGTGCGTGCTATCAGCTGTTAGTCGCTTGATCCCGTTCAATCTCATGTTACACATGAATGATAATAGAATAATGCATGGTAAAAGTGGAATAATTTTGTTTTTAAAAAGGAATTAGTAACTAAATTAAATTACAGCTGATGGTGTATTACTCTCGTTAGGTACTGAATATTCTATTGGGGTGATAGGGGTCATGCGCTTGGTAAATATATAAAAAATCGTTTCTTTGGGAATGTTGTTAGTTATGATGAGTACAATCAAGTGTATAGGTATTGGTCACTAATTACCAATCACCCTATATATATTATTAGTAAGAAAAGTCATGTTGCAACGTGATCTTTCTTACTAATAATGTAATTTACATACCTATTCAAAAACAAAAACGAGTAAGCATAATTATTTCCGGAACACGTACCGTAAAGTTTAGATTATCCAGATTTCAGGAATAACTTGAAAACAATGTTATTATTATTACCCTACTCAATATAGAAATAGCAGGTTTTAAATAAAAAAAACAAAACTTACGTACAATACGGTTTTAGACATTTATTTTCTCAAAAGATTTACAAAATCACTTACAGAGAAAATACAATATTATTACTTAACAATACATAAAGCCGAATGGCGTAGCGGGTTAGTACTATGACAAAATGACATTAGGAACATTAATATTGTGTAAAGCATGGTGGGGTTTTTGCACATGATTTAAATATCTTTTGACTGGTGCCTACTTACATAATAATTTTCATAAAATAATTAAATAAGTCATTTCCTCGAGGATAAATATGGTAAGTACTCAAAGGGATAATATTGTGAATATACCACAGAGGCAACCAGCGAGGTGATTGCGTAACACACAAACATTAGAAATGGCTTTCATTTTGACAGTTTAACAACATTAATTTATTGCGTTATTTAAGTTGCTAAGCAGACACATTTTTCGAACATATTTAGCAATGTATCAGGAATATCCTTCAAAATGATTCAGATTGTGATTGAAAGTGTGTTACGCAATTAGGGTACAGTTGTGATGGCATTAGGTTATATTGAAATTATGAGGCTATTTGGATGTAACACCACGATTAATATAATAATTAATAACCAATGACTTTTTCTCCTTGACGGAATAGTTTTCAGTTGAAAGATACAAAACAGTTTTACTCGAATCTTAAAACACTGTCATGTAGGTATACAAACTCCATCAGGTTCTACGTGATAGAGAATATCGTAATAGCACTTGCACAAGTAAATCACACTCGGTTCGATCGTTTTATGATGAAATAATGATTTGAAGAACTGTACAAATTAAACATGCCGGTGATTTAACACACGGCTTGGTCTTTCGTTTTCATGGATAGTAATATTAATCAGGGGTCAAACAAAAGCGGTTTTCGCACCATAATGTGGCCTTGACGTGGATTTTATGCGGCGTTGATATTATATTTGATTTACAGTGACCTTATACACTGAGCTAGCCACTTGACACCATTTATGTCCAATTGTATTTTTTTGCACTCAGTCTTCCTGCCATGTCGTTTATGAGGGAAAAGTATTTTTTATTTAATTAGAATATATTTAGAAGATATGAAATAAAAATGATAGACAGCAGATAATTTAGCGTGATCCTGTTTTTAATAGCTATCCACCCTGCGATAACTAATTCACCTCTAGGTATTGCTCATTGCAATATTCCTTAGAACGTTATTAAAGAGTAGGTTCAAATAAGTCCAAGTCAAGCCTCTGATAGTGAAGTGATTATTGCCATGTTTTTTTAAGTAGGTAAGCCTGATTGATTGAAACAAGTGTCATGCCAAAGAGACCATTTGTGATGCTGATTAGCGAAAGTAATCTAGTGATCAGTCGTTTGACTGAAAACTCTCCATACCCTAGGCCACACGTACAGCTATTACAAGGTTTCCTTCTCAGGGCGATAAACTCATGCGCATCGCTGCAAGAATAAGGCGTGGTGGTGCTCTATTGTTGTGTACATTTGTGTTTATTTTTGGAGAATCCTTTGTTTTCAACTGTGGAGTGACATACAATACAGGATGGCCTATGAATAGACGTCCAAAAAATATGTATGAAACCTCTCTTCAAGGGCTTCGAAACATTCTCATGTAAGTTATTAATAATAATAATAATAATAAGCGGTACTTACTTCTGGACACGGCTCGTATTGTTAAGAGGTTCATCTCTCTGGAACACTGACCTGTAGCTTGGATCCTGTTTCCGATACCGGTGGCCTATACTATTTTGTATTTTTAAATGTAAGTATATCGTCTTTTTTTAAAATCTTCAAAATTTATCTTATAGACCTATGCTAGAAAATGAATAAACGAGATAATAATTATTTATTTATTTACACTTCAAGACACGAACAACTGTGTAGCGCTGGCTCTTGTACTTAGAGTTCCTGTACCACAAGAGCCAGACCTCTCAATTTTTAGGGAATATGTTAAAGAAGCGTGATAGTCAAAAATTTAATATTACAAATAGAGACATGCATTGCCGGTAGGTTTACAAAATTAAAATTATAATAAAAGAAATTAAATTAACACTGCATTCTATGGAGGGTGAGGGTGAGAGTGAATGTGAAAGTGTGTTCAGCGATTATTTTTAGTTTAGGAGCTAGAAGATTTATTTATTTATTTTATTATTTATGTACACACAGTAAAATAATAGATACGGCATATTAGTATTAAGTACAAAGGTACTGCTTATTTCTTAAGAAATTTCTTCCAGCAAACCTGCGAAAGGAGAAATGAAAAAGAAATGTAGACAATAGTGTGTGAGAACAAGGGAAGAATTTGATTTGTGACGTCTTAAACTAGAATATTAAATATACTAACATATAATAGAAAAATAAATAACAATAACATATACTTAAATAAATACATAATGCTAAACTAAATAACGATCTTATTATTCTTTAGGAAATTCTCCCCTGACTTTTTATTTTACTCTTTCCGTGTCGCATTTTTTGAAATATGTTCGCGACGATGCGTCACTTATAGTGTTTTTGGATAGTTTTTTGTAATATAACTTAAATTCAGTGATAATAGTGCTAGTTATACAATAGAAACAGTTATAATATTGTTTAGTGCATAAAACCGTAAGTACGACCCATTCAAACCTCAATTAAGTGGACTAAATAGTCGAAAACCGTAGTTTATTTAGTGTGTCCAGGTAACCTAGACCAAGACCTAGCCCTGGACCTAATTTTCATATATCTAGTCTTTTGAATAAGCCCATTTAATTGGGTTTGAATGTCGTACTGCGATAGTTTGTAAATAATTCATTATTTTGGTTAATGAAACATACTTTCAGGGCGCGTCACGCCCTGAAAACTATAGTTGTGATGTTTAAAATATTACATTGTTTCAGTTCTATAGACCGGCCTGAGGTATCTATAACTTAATTGAAAATCGGTTCAGAGGTTTCCGAGAAAAACAGCTGACAAACACTTCTGTATCGAAAATTGTAATATTTTCTGTTTCCCCTGAAATAACCTTTCAGTGGAAACAGATATAGTTATTAAACGTATTTCTACGACGATAGGTATTTTTATAAGGATTTCATTGATATGTAACATGCCTTATGTATTTATAGTAAATAATGTGTATATAAGCTATAATGTTGCATATGTCAAATGAAAATTTCATGTAATAAAAACTTTGAATCAGGAAGTAATTAGCGGTCCTCGTTAAAGTAAAGTTTGATAGTACGTTAGTAAACATGTAAAACATAGAAATTTCGTAGTCATCGGCAGAGTATCTATATTGTCTTATATACTTCAAAAAAGTTCAAATATTTTTTCACAAAAGTTCCGAAAATCACTTCCTGAAAGTTCATGAAGACTTGTGTTATTATTCAGTCACCCAGGTAAATATAAAGAGTCAGAAAGCGTCAAAAACATGGTCAAAACGTTCTCCTTTAATCAGAATAGTCAAAAACACTGGTACACATAAGAAGCAGGAAGCCACCTGGAAGATGGGAAGCAGGAAACAGTCACGAAGATAAGCAGCTGGCAGCCGTGTGAAGATATCTGCAACCTATAGGTGCAAGACGTCAGCGCCATCTGGACAGGGAGGCCTATCCTCACACACACATAGGGATACACTTGGATAGGCTTACACACTCCCTACACGTTTCGCGTCCAACGATCACGGCCGTCCGGCACAAAATATATTTCACAAAAAAAAAGAATGGTCGCAAAGGACCCCAAAGTAGTTTTAAATAATTCCACGGACCCTCAGTTTTCTAAAGCAATACAAATACCAGATACTTTTTGGGACATTATTTGGTGCCATCGGAGTTCGAACATGGTACATAAGGCAAAAAAAAAATATTATCATACTAGTACTAAAGAATCGTATGTGTTCACGTTTGGAGTAATCCAATTTTTGTGCCCTGCTGGTGGGGGTTTCGGGAAGCCCTTGGAGACATAGGCATCCAACATTTTTCTTTAAATTCTCTTCATGTTCCTGTATAAGGTATTGGGTACACCAGGTACAGTTTATTTTAAGGGTGTTCATGTTGTCGCTGATAGCGATAGGTATCGACAGCAAAACCTATGGATGGACAAGAAAGATAAAATAAATCACCTTAAAATAACCTTTTATTATTATTAATAAACAAAGGTAACTAGCGAAATGTGGGTGTACTTTATGTACACCTCTGCCTAACCCCTCGACTGCCTCGTTGGTCTAGTGGTCGCAAGCGCTACTGCTGAGCATGAGGTCTCGGGTTCGATTCCCGGGTTGGGAAAGGTGTTATTGGGTTTTTCCATCTGGAATTTCTCAGTAGCAGCCCGGAATCTGGATTTGTGCCCGGTTGATGGCAATAGGCTCGCCCCCTATTACATGGGACTTAAACATAACTGGCGAAATGTGGGTGTACTATAGGTACACCTCTGCCTAACCCTTCGGGAAAACAGGCGTGATGTTATGTTTTATGTGTGTCTGCCTAACCCTTCGGGGAATACAGGCGTGATGTTATGTTATGTTATGTAAACAAAGGTTATTTTAAGGTGATTTATTTTGACACTAATTTCTGCTCGCGACTTCGCCCGAGTGAAATTCCTTGTTCCTCCGACCCACTCCGGTTGCATCGCATCGCCTGCCCGCGTTATTACTTCGTTTACGCTCAGCTTTGTTTCTGTCTTTTTTTTTGTTTTTGCTCGACTCTTAAAGATATAAACTCATATAATTCTGAAATTAACAATTCATTAAATTCTATAATTACTTGGCTTAATAATAATAATTTAAAAATCAATCTTAATAAAACAAATATAATGCATTTTAGTCAGCGCAATAAATTGGATCCTAAACAAAACATTAAATTAGTTTATAGCGATAAGACTATACAAGAAGTAGGAACAACACGATTTCTGGGATTGACAATTGATAAAAAATTAACTTGGAAAAATCACGTTGATCAACTTTGTAAAAAAATCAGCAGTTCATCTTACGCTCTTTAAAGGCTGGCTGCGACTGTCAACACAGACACTTTATTGATAGCATATCATGGTCTTGTTGAATCTGTTCTGAGACTTGGAATAATTTTTTGGGGCAATTCAACTTATAAAGACATAGCCTTTTGCATAAAATGCAAAAACGTTGCTACGAGCTATGTTTGGGTTGCAAACTACTAACAGTTGTAAGCCAATGTTTGTAAAGCACAAAATTTTATCACTTCCGTCTATATATTCATTTTTGAAGTAGCATTGTTTGAAAGACAGAATATGTATTTCTTTCCACGGTTATCGGATAATTGCGTTAGAAGTCGACGCAACAATGATCTATGAATTTGTGACTGTACCTAACGGACCCCAGTCTGATAAAAAATTAGTTTTTCCTAATTATGCTAATATTAGTGTTAAGATCGGCTTTCCTTTGAGGGAAAGGGATCTCGCCCCCCCGGCCGCGTGTTCCTGTAGGGCTCGTCACCAAACTTGGACACCCTCCCACCATTATAAGAAATAAATTCCCATAAACTAAACTGCCTTGTACCGACTTAGAAAGCTAGGGGACAAGGAGGGACACAAGGTGATGTTAATATTGGGAATTCACAGTTAGGAAACATAAGTATTATAATTAAAAATATGTGAAGCTAAGAAGACGAGAGGGTATGCAAAAGTATAGAATATGATTAAGTATTATAAATGTCGTAACACCGACGTCTCCCTTCTCGCAGGTGAGCGCTAATATCTGCAATAGTTTTGATAATGTGAAGGGGTAAAGGGATCGTCACGCTTGCACATAACTTAATCATTTATAGCTACGTTAATTTATGTGTTTATAACGTACCCACTTTAGTGAGACCGGGAACCGTTTTACAACGTCTGCCTCATTATACGTGTCCTGCTAGACCTAACGCATAGAACCTCTGCGGACACTATACGATTCTAAAAGGACACGTTTCCTATGCACTAAATAAATGTCTTCCCCAATCCTAAAGACAGAGTTCTGCGAAGTCCAACTGCCGTTGAGGGAAACAAGTTTTGAGTAGCTCTAAACGAGTACTAATGTTATTGACACCCTCACGCGACCTTTTTTTTTTTTTTTGGGTGGGATATCATCAAATGACCTCTCCCGCTCTGGGCGGAGCAATCAATTATGCTGACATCTCTTTGAGGCGCGCGTGGAACACAACGCGCCGTCGACCCGGGCCTGGTCCTTACCGGACGGCGAGCTGCCCATCGCTCGCCGTCCGCAGACCCGCGCCTACGGTGGCCGGGAGTCGGCTATCGACTCCCGACGCCCAGGGTGTCTCCTCCTGCGGCGACTAGGGCCGTGAGGGCGCAACGATTGCCGCACCCTCACGCACTCCGCCTCCTCCTTCGCGAGCATTACTGCTTCACAGAAGGAGGTGACGGCTTCCCATTCCCTCTCGCTCCGTACCATGGCCTGTACCAGGGCCGGACGCGAGAGATCGCCGCCGCCGATCGCCGCCACGAGGACACGGCGGTGCTCCGCCCAAGCTGGGCAGACCTCCACCGTATGCTTCACCGTGTCCTCCGGTCGATCCACACAATGCCAACACCCGGGCGTTTCCTCCCGCCTTATCCGAAACAGGAACCTCCCGAAACAGCCATGTCCGGTGAGGACCTGCGTCAGGCGGAAGGTGAGGACGCCGTGGCGCCTCTCAAGCCACTCCTCAAAGAGGGGACTTACCGCCGCAATTGTGGCGTGCCCAGCGCTGGGTTGCGACAGTCGCACTCTCCATGCCGCCATGAGATCCCGCCGGAGCTCTGTACGCTGTGCCGCGATTTCTCGCGGCAGCGGAGTAACGCCCCGGCGTTTCGCCTCCTCGCGCCACTCCCAAATGTGCGCGAGGACTTTTGCCTCCAGATCCCATGGCGGCAATCCGGCAAGGAGGCTCGCCGCCTCGCAGGAGACCGTGCGGTATCCTCGGACCAGCCGGATGGCCATGACCCTTTGGGACGCGTTCAACCGGCGTGCTGGTCGGAGCCTCAATGAACGCGCCCACACCGGTGCCCCGTAAAGGGCAATGGACCGCACGACCCCCGCGTAGAGCCTCCGGCAGGAGGCGTTTGGACCCCCTAGATTGGGCAGGAGCCGCTTCAAGGCAGCTCCGGCCCGGTCCAGTCTGGGATACAAACGTCGGAAATGGTCAACGAAGTTCCACCGGCTGTCGAGGACGAGTCCCAGGTACCTCATCGTCGACTCGACGCCGATGTGAACCCCTCCCGCCATTATTTGGGAACCCGACAGTGGCGCGTTCCGAGGGCCATGAAAACATATGGCCTCGGACTTGTGCAGTGCCACCTCGAGTCCCAATTGCCGGATCCTCTCAATGACTGTCGCAACCCCGCGTGTCATGAATTCGGCCGCCGCCTGGTGCGACCTCCCCTGCGCCAGGACCAGCGTGTCGTCAGCGTAACAAACGACGCTGACGCCGCTAGGAAGGTCGGCGCGCAGCACCCAGTCGTACCCGATGTCCCACAGATCCGGCCCCAGGACCGATCCCTGTGGGACACCGCACGAAATCTCTCACCGGTTCCATTCTCCCTGGTGACCGGGGTAGATGACGGCCCTGTCCGTCAGATAGGCCTCGACTATGCGACAGAGGTAGGTCGGCATCCGGTGATACCAGAGTGCCTCCCTGATGCAACTCCAGGGCAGGGTATTGAAGGCATTGGCGATGTCTAGAGACACCGCCAAGACGACCCCACCCCGGGCCACAGCATCCCCCGTCGTGAGGGCTCGCACGCGCATGTTGGCGTCCACCGTAGAGCGCCCCCTGCGGAAACCAAACTGGCTGGCGCACCAGGCGCCCGACGAGGCGGTCTGCAATGACTCTTTCAAAGAGCTTGCCCACCTCATCGATGGCTTGTGGTTGGCTGGTCGATGGTCGATGGGTCGGTAAGCGGACGGAAAGTCCGCAGGGCGCCCCGTCTTCTTAACGAGGACCAGTTTCCCCGTCTTCCAACGAATTGGAAACTGGCCTCCCTCCAAGCATGCGCTTAGGAGCCCTCTTAGTCGAGGCCTCTTGGTCAATCCAAATTCGAACTGATGGTGTCAACACAACACCCTTTGCAAGAGCTATGCCCCGTAAGCAAAGTTGGTTCGAGTTTAGACTGAGTATCACCCCCCCTCCTAAAAGAACCACAGTTCCCAAAAAAAAAAAAAAACTCTTCACTCGCATTACTATGATCTGGAGTATGGCTATGCTATCACAGCCTAGTGAAATCCAACTATTATTGAAGACGAAGATGCCTTCTCCCTCAGACTTCTTGGTGTGGTGAGGTGTGACACCTCACAGGCACCCAGCTGCGTCCGAAGATTGCTCCCCATATATGAAAAACATAAATGAAAACGCATTGCATCATATTATCCAAACTAAAATAATGATTTAATCTAAATGATGTTTACATCTAATTGACATCTATATGACAATATATAACAATACAAAAGACAATAAATTATTATAAACTGACATGAAAAGGTTTTAATCTACATACATATACAATTAAAGTTAGGGAATCTTAATGAATAAAACTGAGAAAATCTACTTAATTTGTTTTAATTATAGTAACAAACGATTGCAGTATTGCACAGTAAGAACACACAAAAAATCATAGAGCTTGGAGAGAGAGGCAGTGCTGCCATCTATACATAGGTACATAGGAAAAAAAAACAATGGACACTGACCTCATGGATATTCAGTCAAGTAAAATTTTCACATAACAAGTTTAACACTCCCACTAAAATTTTACATCATAAGAGCAAAACATATTTTATACTTAAACATTACACTATTACAGCTTATTCATTATTTGTTCTGTTAGAAAAACAAAAGATTGAGTGGGCAATGGCTTTGTCAATATATCAGCAAGCTGATTTTTACTTGGGACATAGGATATATTTATTAAACCATTCTCCACTTTCTCTCGGATAAAATTGTATTTAACATCTATATGTTTGGTTCGTTTGTGAAATACTGAGTTATTAATTAACTTAATGGCACTCTGATTATCAACATGTAGCTTAATACAATCATATTTTTCACCCAAGTCCAACAACAATTGCTGTAACCATAGTATTTCCTTTGCAGACTCGCAGGCTGCAACAAATTCTGCTTCGGTAGTAGAGAGAGCAATGGTCTTTTGCTTTTGGCTCAACCATGTTACTGGCCCACCATTCATTAAGAATATATATCCAGTCGTGGATTTTCGAGTATCCACATCACCTGCAAAATCAGCATCGGAATACCCGATAAGATCATTGCTTTCTCCATACCTAATACAAACATTTTTTGTATTAACTAAATATCTAATCACACGTTTCACTGCATTAACATGTTGTTGACTGGGATTATTAATATACCGACTCAACATGTTCACCGCATAAGAAATATCAGGTCTGGACACTGAGCATAGAAACAACAGTGAACGAATAGCTTCCCTATAAGGGAATTTCACAGCAGTTTCCTCAAGATTTTTACATATAACAACATTTGGATCAGCAGGAGTTGATGCAGGATTGCATTCACTCATATTAAAAGTTTTAACAATTTGATATATGTACTCTCGCTGATGTAAACATATACAGTTATCAGACTTTAACACTTCTATGCCTACAAAATATGATAAAAACAATTCCTTAATTTTAAAAGCCTGTTTCAAGAAACTAATTATATCTTTAATTATCTTTTTACTTGATGATATTATGAGAGCATCGTCAACATATATTATCAGTATAACCGGGATACTTTCAACATTTCTAATATATACACAGTAGTCAGCTTGTGACTGAACAAAACCATATGATTTTAAAAAATCAGTAAACTTTTTGTTCCAACACCTTGATGCCTGTTTTAACCCATAGAGTGCCCTATTCAATTTTAATACATTGTTTTTTTCAACAAGCACACCATCAGGAATTTCTAAATAAATTTCTTCTTCAAAGTCCCCGTTCAAAAATGCTGTTTTGACATCAAATTGTTGGATCTCCAAGTTATACTTAGCTGCAATACTAAAAATAATTCTAATTGAATCATACCTTGTGGTAGGCGAAAATATTTGCTGGTAATCAATACCAGGGACTTGATTGAACCCTCGTGCACATAATCGAGCCTTGTAACGGTTTACTTTTCCATCATCACCTCTCTTTATGGAAAATACCCACTTGGCTGTGAGTGTTCTCTGTCCAGCTCGCTTCACTGGGGTCCAAGTCTGATTCTCATCATGAGCATTTAGTTCTTCTTTAACTGCTTGCAACCATTCATTCTTCTGCAGACTCTTCATTGCCTCATCAAATGATGATGGTAATACAAATTCCACTAAATTGGCTTCTAAATTCAAATTTCTCCTTGGTCTCAGATTTATTGGTTCATATTGAGAATCGTCGAGGATCTGAGATGGTTCATAATCAGGATCATCATTGCTGCAACTGAGCATACTGTCCTCATTCTCATTCAGTGAGCTTTCATTTAAAGAATTATCACTCAATGCAGGATCGTTTTCGAGTATGACTTCAGAGTTATCCTGTTGGACATTTTCATCACTTTCTTCTATGAATATTTTTGCTATATTTTTTCTTTGTTCAGGAAATTTATTCTCATCAAAAACAACATTTCTTGATACTTTAATTCGTTTTGTTTTCATGTTTAACATTCTGTAATTGGTATTATCATATCCCACCAATATCATTTTTTCACTCTTTTTATCTAATTTGGTCCGCAACTGATCAGGAATATGTACATACCCTTCACTACCAAATACTCTTACATGCTCCAAAATTGGTTTGACTCCATTCCACAACTCTAATGGCGTTTTATCTGATGTTTGGCTAGATGAGGTTCTATTAAGCAAATAAACTGCACAATTTATGGCTTCTGCCCATAAATCCAAAGAGACATCACGTGCATACAGCATGGATCGAGCGCTTTCTACGATTGTTCTGATTTCTCTTTCTGCACGCCCATTTTGCTCTGGGGTATATGGAGCAGTACATTCATGAACAATTCCTTCTATACCTAAGTAGTCTTTAAATGCATTATTAATGTATTCACATCCATTATCTATATGCAAGGCTTTTACACTGTGCATGTATTTGTTTTTCACAATAGCATTATACTTCTTGAAATATTCAAGAGTATCGCTCTTATTTCTCATGAAGTACACATGTCTGTAGCTGGTTGCCGCATCCTTGAATAATAAAAAATATCTCATACCTTGAACTGATGTATGACTCATTGGACCACAGACGTCACTATATACTAGGTCACCAGGTTGTAGTTCTGCCCGACTTGATTTCTGGAATGGGAACCGAGATTGTTTCCCATAAGCACATGCCTCACACACTAAGTCAGATTCATTACTTTTTTCAATATTTAAACCTTCAACTATATTGTTCAGACTCATTTTTTTTATTTCTTTAAAGTTTAAATGTCCTAATCTCTCGTGCCACTTTTTAATATCACTTTTATTTTTCTGCACTAAGTTACATGTGTCAGGAACAACTGTTTCAATGTCCAGTTCATATAAATTGTTCAACTTCATTTTTGCACACATCACAACTTCATCACCATTGTAAATTAGAGCACTACTGTCCTTCTTCACTATGGAATAACCTTTTCTTGTTATCATACCTTCAGAAAATAAATTCCTTCTTAAGTTAGGTACATGTAGTACTCCATGTAACATGCTTAGCTCCCACTGTCCATTAACACATCTTTTTATTAAAACTTTTCCAATTCCACATACTTCTATGGACTCTTTGTTCCCCAATGTCAATGATTTCTGAGTACAAACTGTATATTCTTCAAAAAATTCTTTTCTATATGTCATATGGGCTGAAGCGCCACTATCCAAGATCCAGGTGTCTTCTTCTGTACTACTGCCTATATTTGACTCATCAGCTACATTAAAAGCTAGCATGGTATTCTTATCTTGAGCTGGTTTCTTATGTACTTTCTTTGGTGCCCGACATTCTCTGGCAAAGTGCCCCCTTTTTCCACAGTTGTAACATTCAAATCGATGCTTTGTAGGTTTCTCTTTGCTGATACCGCTTGAACTAGGTTCATTTTTGGTTGATTCTTTCTTCAGTTTAGTTTTAGCAACCAAAAAAGCCATTTCTTGTTCTTCTTCACAAGTAATATTAGCTTCCTCATCGAGTAGTCTTGCCGTTAAGTTATTCAAGTTTTGTGTTTCAGCATCCAGCGACATCCATGCTTGCCTAAGTGATCTATATTTAGGAGGCAGAGTTCCCAATATTTTCGTGATTATAGCAGTGTCACTGATGCTTTCACCACTTTCCTTGAGCTGTTTGGCGAGATTCTCAACCTTTGCAATATGTTGTGCCACACTGTCACTTGGTGACATTTTGTACTGGTAAAACCTTTCATGAATTATCATTTTGTTCAATTCGCTTTTTTGTTCATATATGGATTCTAATTTCGACATAATTTCCACAGCGGTTTCACAGTTTTCTATTAGGGTTATTTGATTTAAATCCATCGACGACGTGATAACGTACATAGCCATGCCGTCATTTTTTAGCCATTTATCCGCATTTGCTTCTGTTTTATGTATCGAAATATCAATTCCTTTCGCTTTCAGGGCACATTTTATCTGGAATTTCCATTGCCTGAAGTTTTTTCCGTCGAATTTATCCACACTCAAAGCTCGTTCCATTTTGAGGTTATACGGCGTGATTTATTCGAAAATGCAAAATATGACTTCTTCTTTACTGTTTTCTTAATTCTTCAGTTTTAAAAGCTTTCTGGGCCCATAACCAATTAAAGTTAGGGAATCTTAATGAATAAAACTGAGAAAATCTACTTAATTTGTTTTAATTATAGTAACAAACGATTGCAGTATTGCACAGTAAGAACACACAAAAAATCATAGAGCTTGGAGAGAGAGGCAGTGCTGCCATCTATACATACATAGGAAAAAAAAACAATGGACACTGACCTCATGGATATTCAGTCAAGTAAAATTTTCACATAACAAGTTTAACATATACAATATCCCTGAACCTCCTATTATTTAATTTTGAAAGAAGTCTTTTATTTTAGTTTTTCTAACATATGAGACCTTTTTCTTTACCAGAACTTTTCTTATTGTATTGTTAACAATACGCTTATGATATGATGCGACATTACGAAAACTTCTTTTGCTGTGGTAAGAATGAAATTGAAAATTACCACCTACAGCTTTGATCTTATTACGATTACGAGACCATATTTCTTTATTCAGATCAAACACTACTTTTATTATATTGCCATTATTTCCAACAATATGTGACACCGCGTCATCCTCGACTATCAGTTTATCATCATTTAACTTTGAATCAAACTTTAATTCACAAATTTTGTCTGGAGTCACAGACAACTGCATATTCTCCTTTACTGTGGTCATCAACGACATATCAATTTCTTGTATATCGGAAAGTAAAATAAAATTATCCTCCACATATTGATCAACACTGTCGTTAAATTTGTATGATTCTTCGACGTGATCAATATCTTCATTTAATAAGGACAAATTCTGCTGTTCTGAAAAATGGCTATGCAATTTAATATAAGGATTAGTCTGACCCGATTCATCAAATTCGTCCTCGTGTTCATTCTCGAACACTTCGACTGGTCGTTCCTCATGATTCGCAGGTCTGCACTCTTGGCAGCTGCGCTCGTCATCAACATCATGGTCATCACTGCCTGCTTGACAGCTTTGCTCATCAAATAATGGGTCAAATAATGGGTAAGAAGAACAATACTGTAATACATGATTTTTGCGAAACTTTAACCGTTTACGCAGCGCACGCAACGGAAGCTCTCAAAAGGAAAAAAAACCCCTGTTTTTGAAACATTCCTCATTGGTGCTCAGCTCCTATTGGTCTTAGCGTGATGATATAGCCTATAGCCTTCCTGGATAAATGAGCTGTCTAACACCATATTTTTTTTCAAATCGGGCCAGTAGCTCCTGAGATTAGCGCGTTCAAGCAAACAAACAAACTATTCTGCTTTATAACTAAAAAAATAAATAATAATATTATATTATATATATATACATAAACTCACGCCTTCTTCCCAAGGGGGTAGGCAGAAACTACAGAACGCCACCTGTTACGATCCTTACATACTCCTTTTGCCTCGTTTACGTTCATACATCTTGTCATACACGCACGCCGGTTGTGAGTACCTGACCTTTCTGAAGAACATCACCAATAAGGTCACTATATGTCTTCCTAGGGTGTCCCCTCACGGCGTTCCCACTCACATCTGCCTTGTCAATACCTTTTGTTAGTCACCCTTCATTCATCCTCTCAGCATGACCAAACCATCTTAGCATACTCTTTTAAATTTTTGTCACTACATCTTCTTTTAAACCGCACCGTTGCCTTATCACATCATTCTTCAGCCTATCATTCATAGTCACATCACACATGCTTCGCAAAGAACGCATATATATTTATATAGGTATAGAAGATATGTATATTATTAAAAGAAAGGAAACAGGAACACACAAGAAAACAGAACACAAACAGGAACAGTAAACACAGGAATATCTACAGGAACAGGCACAGGAATTTCTCAGTAGCAGCACGGAGTCTATATTTGTGCCCGGTTGGTGACAATAGGCTCGCCCACATAACGGGCGAAAATAATGAGGGTGTACTATAGGTACACCTCTGCCTAACTCTTTGGGGATTTCGTGAAGTTATGTGTGGTATTAAAAGAAAAGGAAAGTTTATATTGCCTATTAATATTATTTTTCGTTTGTTTAACTGTAAAGGATTTAGCTCTCATTCTGGGCCATAGACCAACATCACAGATCGAAATCATTTCGCTCAATATATCATTTCAAACAAGTACTGATACTTAAAAAAAAAACATATTATACACAGCTATAAATGTTTTTTTGGATTATCATAAAAACCCACAGAGGTAGACTACTATCGAGATAATATATCCATTACTTGTTTTTTGTCAGAACTGAACGTATTTTAATTTCCATTTTCTACACATAATTATTAACGCTGGCGCGGTTAAAGGTTATTGTCAACTTAAAAATAATGATCACGCACATTTATGCCTATCAAAAATAGAATCCGGATTAGCGACAACGGACATTAGACGTTACGTTAGATGCCAGAGAAATGTATAAAAGCTCATTTTGCGATCGATCTAGCATCAGTCGCACAGCAGCCACCGAACAAAACTTATCAAACATGAAATCCGTACGTGTGTTCATATATTATTTTAATACTTAAGAGGGCGCACACATGTCCACTAGCGCCACTCCTTTAAAATAATATTATCTCGTGACTGAGAAGGAATTTTGAATTACGGCTCATTAAGCACCCTCGGTAAGTGTGTCTAGAATTTTTTAATACCTTTTATAAACTTTCATGAGAGAGAGATCAGAGGAATGTGGCCGCTTTTCTTTAGATCGAATTTTGTTGCTTCGTGTCTCATTATGGAAGTTTATAAAAGGTATTAGAAAATTCTAGACACACTTACCGAGGGTGCTTATTGAGCCATTATTCAAAATTCCTTCTCAGTCACGAGATAATAATTATTATTTTAAAGGAGTGGCGCTAGTGGACCCATGTGCGCCCTCTTATCAATAATAACTTTGACTTTACTCAATCACAAAAAGATAAACTGTGTAAAACATACGTACGTATTAATACAACGTATTATTTGAAAACATACGTATTAATTGGTAACATACGGATTATGATAAATTAATTTATATTGTTCATTTATTTATTTCGAATATTAGTAAAAAAAAAACTTATTTATTGGCTTAATAACTATGCCTCACTTTAACTTGTGTATTGTATGGTTTTCAGATGATCTTGGTCGCCCTCGCCCTCGTGGCCGTCGTCGCCGCTGCCCCCGCTGAGGAGCCCGAACAGATCGTCCGTTCCTACTTCGAACAGGATCCTTCGGGTGGATACAACTTTAAGTAATTCAATTTATAATATTATTTTTTGCAAATATTACTAATTACTGGATATAGGTAGATTAACTTAGTCCATAATTTAATGCATGTTGTGGCCTCCTGTGAATGTAGACGTTTACCAGACAAGAAATGTTTATTTTGTTAAAATGTATTTTTTTTTGTTGACTGCCCTGAATACGTAAATACATAAACATATTTTTATTGCGACAGGACATACAACAAATTTCTAGCAACAAGTTTGTAATCTGTGTATTTTCAACAGTTACGAGACCGCAAGAGGCAGCGTCCGCCAAGAGGAGGGTCAGCTGAAGGACGTTGTCGATGAGGAGAACAAGCCCCAAAAAGTCGTCGTCGTCCGCGGCACGTACAGTTATCCTGGTGAGGACGGCAAACCCGTGAGCATCACCTACTTCGCTGACGAAACCGGCTACCACGCGGAGGGAGATTCCATCCCTAAGTCCGCCAGGAGATAAGCTAACAACAACGAAGAGCAGATGAATTGTTGATTGATTCAATTGCATTAATCAATTGTTCATCAGCAAATGTGTTCTGCAACTCTGACGACGTTTAGCAAATAACAGGACGGTTACCACGACACAGAACGTGCGGAGGAGCGTCAGCCGCACGACTATTGCTCCTCGTTACTTGATGCTCACTGCCATATTTTGTTGTATTAGCTGTTGTGTTTTAGTAGCGTAATTCGTACTGTAAATAAATTAGTTTTAACAATCAACGTATAATTTTTATTTTATATGTAATTTGATCATATTTTGCACACTAAGTTCATGCCTTATTTTTTAACGCGTGGCATAGAACTATCTTAAGATATGAATCTTCTGTCACATACTTAAACACTATAGTGTCTATACTTTTGTCTTAATCAGCTATGAAGTATTCTTCTGGTTAAAAAAATATTATTAACGAAGGGTTTCGTACCACCGTACAAAATTTAACACAACATATTTTTGTTAGACACGTTTCTTGTTTGAGGACCACCTTTAATTTTTAACTTAATTTTATTTTTATCTTTTGCTGTTATAGCGGCAACAGAAATATACACTCTGTAAAAATTTCAACTGTCTACCTATTACGGTTTATGAGATACAGCCCGCTGACAGATAGACGGACGGACGGGCGGACAGCGGAGACTTAGTAATAGGGTTCCGTTAGCAACCTTTGGGTACAGAACCCTAAAAATGTTGGCATTATATAATTTTCTCAAATTAAATTTATTTCGGTCGCAAAGTGAAAATATGAACAACTTTTACCATAAGAATAGGGCCATCTTTGAAAAAGTCTTTTATATTCGTGAGTACTTTCAATCCCTGAAAGATAGCCAATAAATTCAAAGCCAGACAAACATAGTGAAGACCTTCGTTATGTGAGTTACCTACTTCGAAAAAAATGGCGACATCGGCCTTTACAAAACCCGTGCCTTTTTCGAAGTAGTCGTATTACTTAAACAGTGAAGTGACGACAGGTCATATTTTATTTAGCAGAAGTAGAAATAAACGAATTAGTATAAGTTAGCGCATCATACCAAAATACTAAGATAGAGAGGTAGAGGTATGCGCTTTCATATTTGATAAAGGTCAACTAAAGATGGTTTTTGCGACATAATGTGACCTTGTTGCCTTCTGTATTCAAAAATAATTTCATGTTAATCATGAATACAAATTATAAAATTTTGTGTTTTATTAGAAATAAAATAAAATGCTAATTTTGCAATTAGTTTATTTTTACATATTAATAAAGGTCTTAAATAAGAATAATACATATTATTATTTTTTGTTTTTATAAAGTAGGAGCCTACTATAATTCTACCGGTCATTGGCCAGTCACCTGGACTAACCTATCACTCCTTTGCAAGTGTGAAATCATAAAATGGATTGCTATGAAGACTCTCCTCAACAAACAAAAAATGGAATAGAAAAATATTAACACCCGGTTTCTGGAACAAAAATCTAAACAAAAATTAGCTAACCAAAGTTAAACGCGTGTATATTGCTATGATTGGTTGACTGAATTGGCAACAGCCAATCGCATCACTTGACTTGCGTTTAATTTTGATGTGTCGATAATTTTCGTTCCAGATACTGGGTGTAAGCTAGTCGCTGGATCTTAGCACGTGTGTACCTTACAGTGACATTACAGTGACAACAGGTAATGTAACCATATGCCACGTGGCCTGGCGGTGGCTTCTGCCATGGTAGAATAAATTAAATGTATAGTAGAGATTACGGTTTTTTAATTCTGAGACATACCGCGCTTGGTAGTGTTGTTTTTTTTTTTTTTTTTTTTTTTACCTTCCACAAGGATTTGGATAATAGGAGCAGCACATCGAGCACTTTCACATCAGGGAAACAACAACATTTATATTTAGACTAGCTGCTGCTTCTCTTCTTTATAAAAAGAGGTACACAAAAATTTCAATAATCATGTGAATTTTAAAATCATCCCCTATTTCAGCCCCTTGGAGGATGATTTTACAGAAACGTGATAGAAAATAGCCTATGTCCTTCCCCAGGATGCCATCTATCTCCATGCCAAATTTTATCGAAATCTGTTCAGTGGTTTAGGCGTGAAAAGGTAACATATTATAGTATAATATATTCATATTAGTTAGGAAAGTGTACGAGTATATGGTATGGAAGTATGAATGACATTTAAGCCTCGAAAACTCATCACGAGATTCCATTAATCAAACCTAAACCTTTTTTCTTTCTTTCTATCCTCAGGAGCCAGTATTGTATATAGATGTAGTAAAATAAACCCATGGTTGAGTCACTTCTGTTGCAATATTCACGTTGTTATTGATATCCTCAAGCTTAAACCTTAGGCAATTTCTATAGACTAAAATAAATATTGAGTTGTGTAGGTCTATCACCTCATCTTAAAATTAAGTGTTTTAGTAACATTTGCTTTTTAACAACATTTTTTATTATTATTTTGCATTATAAGTATTTAATTTTTAATTTTAATAATAGACTTTGCTAATATCAAAAAGTTTCCGGTGCATAATGATAATTATTCTTTAGTCCATTTTTGTGATTAAAATTAGGTTATGTTCAGTCGGCGACAAAAGTCGATTTCAGCGGGGTAATTGCATAATACACTAACAGTAGGAATGGTTTTAACTTTGACAGTTCAACAACATTCTTTGCGTTATTTAGGTACGTCGTCGAGCAGGCAACTTTTTCGAACTTATGAAGCAATGGATTAGCAATATCCTTCGAAATGATTCAGATTATGATTGATAGTATGTTATGCAATTAGGGTCCAGGTCCCGTCACGTAAAAACACCGCTGGCCGTTTACCTGCACACTGAGAGATTAATTCAATTACAGCCTATTCCAAACTACTAAGTAGCTATTAAAGTACCTAATTTGACTCTACAATAAAATAATCACACTTATATTATAAAACAATAGCCTAGTACTTTGGGACGCGACTTTACCCGTGCGCAGATACTTCCCCTACACTATCACTCAGCGTTCTTTTTACGTGATGACAACTATAACACTTCAGTTTTAAATTCTAAAATAAGAAGTAAATTTAAAAGAATTTTAACTCTTAGCTAGGTATTTCTTCTTCTCTTCTTCTTTAGGGTTTGGTTTTTACATTTAGTCCTTCAGGTGGATTGTTGTGCGTGGGTCATGGCGGCAATCGGAGTTTATTCCAACCAGGCCACCTCCCTTCCGAAGTTGATTATATCTCCTGGTCTGCTAAGAACATCTGTGTAGGATCTGGGCGCCCCGAGGGTTTCTGTTCTAATCTGGTGACAGCTGGGCATTCAAAGAGCACATGCGCAATGGTTTCCTCAGCCACCATGCAAGCCCTGCACAGAGGACTATCCGTTATACCTATTGTATGGAAGTGTTTGTTTAGTGAGCAGTACCCCGTGATGGACCCCGTCACCAGGCGCAGGCCGTTCCTGTCCAGGCGTAATAAACGTTTGGTATCTAGGTATTATACGAAGACGTTTTCTTTTTTTACGTTTAGCTACTAGTAGCAACACGGTAGCTGCAGCCAAATCTTGGTCTGACATTCTGACGGAACACTAGACAAGTCTTACTCACTCGAAAATATTGACGCTTATGAGCCGTTAATGTTATTGGGACGATAAAGTTAATCGTTTGAGTGTAAGAGGTACAATGATAACATTGTACCTCTTGCACTCAAACGATTAACTGTAGGTATAGGGCGCGCCTTAAAGTGAGCGCGCACTACGGCTTTTTATCGCGCGATTATTTTGTCGCAATAATGCAACGTATTGGTTTATATGCCAGTGAGTATGGCAGTGGAAGTGAGTGCGGTTTATAAACGAGGAAAAAGTCGCCGCGATTTTAATATTGTGATTTGTCACATTTTGGCGCGACTGCTCGCGGCGTGAGTGTCGCAAAAGTAAGATGCAGCATAGGTATGACGGATGTTCGAGCGGCTGAGACACCACGTGTCGCTGCTGTTCAGTTATCTGTTGGTCCTTTATCATGGGTGTGTACGTGCAGGTGTTTGGAAAATAATACTCGCAAAATAACGCACTTAATTTACTTTCAAATATCGCAACGAGACTTAACTATAAAATGTAGAGCCAATGGATTCGTGCGTGTGCACCGCGTGACGATCGCAACACTGTGCTCACCACTGCCGCCATGACACTTATGAACCCATTCGGTGTTACCCGCACTAAGTTAAAAAAAAAAAAACTGCAGGCAAGGCAAGACCAGCAACTGGTTTGAAATCCATGTTGAGAATGAAACATCGAGTGTGGTTCCCCGAGTGTGCAAAGTTTGCTCTGGCTGATCATTGAATTTGCATTAGGTGTCTGGGAACAGTTCTTTATAATATCGATTAGAGTTTTAGCTTGTACCCCTTCTTTTTCTTTTGTTGGCGAGAAATCATCAAATTGTTTTCCTGTCTGGTTGGAGCGGGAGGGCACGTCAGACTCTTACAGTCTAAAACCCACCCGTGTTCCTTAAGTTGCCTGTGCGCCAGGGCCACGATAACTCTTTCGAACAATCTGCGACCCCGGCAGGCATCGGCCCTATCGAACCCCGTCAATGGTGCTGACATATCTTTGAGGCGCGCGTGGAACACGACGCGCCGTCGACCCGTGCCTATTCCTTACTGGACGGCGAGCTACCCATTGCTCGCCGTCCGCAAGCCCGCGCCTACAGTGGCCGGGAATCGGCTATTGACTCCCGTCGCCCATGGTGTCTCCCCTTGCGGCGACTAGTGTCGTGAGGGCGCAACGATTGCCTCTCCCTCACGCACTCCGCCTCCTCCTTCGCGAGCATTAGTGCTTCGCAGAAGGAGGTGACGGCTTCCCTTTCCCTCTCGCTCCGTACCATGCCCTGGACCAGGGCCGCACGTGAGAGATCGCCGCCGCCGATCGCCACCATCAGATCACGGCGGTGCTCCGCCCAAGCTGGGCAGACCTCCATCGTATGCTCCAATGTGTCCTCTGGTCGATTCACACAACTGTAACACCCGGGCGTTTACTCCCGCCTTATCCGAAACAGGAACCTCCTGAAACAGCCATTTCCGGTGAGGACCTGCGTATGGCGGAAGGTGAGGACGCCGTGGCGCCTCTCAAGCCACTCCTCAAAGAGGGGACTTACCACCGCAATTGTGGAGCGCCATAGCTTGTAACCTTGTACCAAGGTAGAACAGGCCTGGCTTTAATCACGAGACTGACTGTTATGGAGATGAATGAAAATCTTCTTCGGTAGTAATTAGGCGTATAATGATTGATAAAATGGTTAATAGTTTTTACAACAGTTTTGATGCTTCATGTGCGTGTATGTCGGTCGATAGATTAATGCGACGGCGGCGCCGCGGGTTGAGGAATTCGGTACCACACTCCGCACTCCTCGCCTCTGCCGTCCAGTAGTAGTGGAGTCACTCATAGTGATGATGCGTAGACATGCCCCCCGCCTTGGAGTAACAGTTTCCAACGAAGATGAAGTAGAAGCAGGTAGAATTTGAGAGAACTTAGGGTTCTTCCTCCTTTAACAGCGGACACAATCTGGGGTATGATCGTCGTATCACTCCGGTAGCTGTCTTAATGTCAGCTACACGTGCTAGTCCATCCTTGCCAGGTGCTTATGACTCGTCCAAGACGCCATTTCAAGGGTGGCAGATTGTCGTCTTTAATGAGCACCATGGTATTAGGTGCTATTGTATCAATGTTGGACTGCCATTTACTCCTCGTCTGCAGCTCCGAAACTTACTTCCGCGACCACCGCTTCCAGAAAATCTGCCTCATTTGTTCGATGCGCTCGTAGCGGACCAATCGTGAAGTATTTGCAGCTGTGAGGTCTTTGTAGGTAGGAGCAACGAGCGACCGGCCAATCAGGAAATGGGCTGGTGAAAGAGGGAGCAGGTCGTTTGGGTCTGAAGACATGGGATACATAGGTCTGGAGTTTAGGAGAGCTTCTATTTGTGTCAATAAGGTGGAAAATTCCTCATAAGTGAGGTTTACGTTTCCTACACGACGGAGATGATGTTTAAAGGATTTAACCCCTGCCTCCCACAAACCTCCAAAATGTGGTGAGTAGGGAGGAATAAAGCTAAACTTAATATTTTCGAATGCAGCAAAATTTAAAATATCATTTTCATTGGTATTTAAAAATTGAGAGAATTCCTTTAGTGCGCCAACAAACGTTTTTCCGTTGTCGGAAAATATTTGTGCGTGTTTTCCACGACGAGATAAGAACCTTCTTAAAGCCAATAAGTATGCCTCAGAACTTAGACTGGTGACTAATTCTAAGTGTATCGCACGAGTAGTAAAGCATATGAATAGGCAAACATAACATTTTTCCAATTTTGAACCCCTTCCTTTCCGATTCAATATGAACATAGGTCCCGCATAATCTACACCGCATCGCAAGAAAGGATACCCAGGTTCCAATCTTTCAAGAGGCAAGTTACTCATTTTTACTGATAGTGCCTTCCCTTTCTGGCGAGTACATGTAATGCACTTATGCACTGTCTGCTTGGCTAAATCACGACCCCTGAGTGGCCACCAACTTTCTCTAATAGTAGCCAAGAGCAATTGCGGACCAGCATGGAGTAGACGTTTATGTTCAAATTGGAAAAGAAGTCGCGTAAAAGTATGTTTGGAACACAACAATATAGGATGTTTTTTACTATAAAAGAAGGTACTTGAATTTACTAATCTGCCTCTTACTTTAATAATACAATCAGAATCTAGGAACACAATATCATCGATTTGACAGGTATTTGACACTCATCGATTTGACAGGTAAGTTTTTTAATAATGTATTAGAAATTACTGGAAATGACGTTTGTTGTGCTAAGCGTACTAAAACTAAAGTTGATTTTTAAAATTCATCAGATGTAAGCAGGCCAGTGCTACTCGTACGTTCTGTTTTGACCTTGATTCGTGCATTATGAATGAATCGTAACAAGTAAGCGGCTGCACGTCTCATTCGATTAAAATTTGAAAAACGTTCAAAGGTAAAAATACTAGTAAAAGTTGATTGTGTAAATAAAGAATTAACATTTGATTTAATTTCTGGTAAATCGTGCAATTTTATTATTTCATCGTGATTATTTTGTTTAAAATTAGTGTTAATTTCGGTTAAAAATGCTGGCCCGTGCTACCAAATATCTGAATTTTGAAGCGCGTCGAGAGTGAGCCCGCGGGATAAAAGATCTGCCGGGTTGGTTTTACCAGCAACATGTAACCACGGTAACTCACCAGTCAACTCATTGATTTGTACTACTCTGTTCTGAACGAATGGTTGTAACAAATTAGGTGAAATTTTAATCCAATTTATGACAATCCCACGATTGTAAGTCAGACCAAAAGTATACGTTATCAAAAGTCAATCTCCATGACTGGATTATTTTGTTAAATAACTTAGCACCAACTAAAGCTCCGCACAGTTCAAGTCGCGGTATAGTAACTGGTTTAATTGGTACGACTTTGCTCTTAGCACTAAGTAACATTACAGTGACTGGTGAATTGTCGTTGTATGTACTTATGTATGCACATGCACCATATGCATCCCGTGATGCATCCGAGAAAATATGTAAATCTGTGTAGTTTGTATTCACTTGACTTACATGACGAGGAATTTTTATGTTTTGTGAGTGTTGAAGTGTGTCCATAAAGTTTTTCCACATGAACAAAATATTGTTAGGTATTGGATCGTCCCAACTTAACTAACAAAGCCATAGTTTTTGTAATAGTATTTTCGCAATTATAATTAAGGGTGATAACAAGCCTAATGGGTCGTACACCTGTGAGACAACAGACAAGATAACGCGCTTAGTCACATGAGTGTAGGTTTGATCAATCTTTGTAGTAAAGTATAACAAATCTAAATAATTCAACCAACCAAGTCCGAGAGTTTTAGTTAAACAATTTTTGCCTAAAGCTAATTCCTTTGTTTGATCTGTTGTAGAAGTCTCCAAATTAAACAACCATTTACGTAAATGGAAGCAACCAGATTTTAAAACATCATCTACTTTGGTACAAATATCTAATAAACATTGTTTATTATCATGATCAGTAATAAGATCATCTACAAACAGATCTTCGTCTATTACTTGTTTTATGACGTCATACTCGCACTGAGATGCCAGCTGTTTGATGTTTAGAATACTTAGATATGGAGCGGACGCGGTACCGTATGTCACGGTATTAAGCTGGTACACACCGAGTTCGTCCGATTTATTTTCACGCCAAAGAATTAATTGGAAGTTTCGTTGATCCGGTTGAACATTAATTTGTCGATACATTTTTTCGATGTCAGCGCATGCGACAAATCTAAATTGTCGAAAACGTAACAAAATTGAGAAAACGTCGTTATGTAAACTAGGGCCAATATACTGAATATCGTTAAGCGATTTGCCCGATGTTGATTTCGCACTACGATCAAAAACCACCCTAAGTTTAGTAGTACTACTATGAACTCTTAAAACACCGTGATGCGGTAGAAAATAATTTGGTGATGGATAGTGATTGACTCGACTCATGTGTCCTAAACTTAAATGTTCATTCATAAAATCGCAATATATTTTTTTATATTGAGGTGTACATTTATCTAATTTATGTTCAAGTGCGTGAAAGCGATTTAGCGCGAGTGTATATGTATCTCCTAGTGTGTCACTAGAGTCGGCTAATGGAATGCGCACAAAAAACCGACCCGTGTTATCGCGGTACGTAGTTTGCACAAACAAGTTTTCACTTATATACTCGTCTTTAGTTAATTTATTTTGCGGAGCTATTTCTTCTAACTCCCAGAATTTTCTAAGTTGAGTATCTAATGATTGTGAGTTTGAACATTGAACTCGATTGTTACGTGAAGTTTTATTATTCAACAATAAACCAGATATTACCCATCCCAACATAATGTTCTGAAGATATGGACCGCTACTTAGTCGAATTAGTCCGTCATTGAAAAAGTTCCCAGAAATTATCTGCCCCAATTAATAATTCGATTTCTGATGGCGAATACAATTTGGGATCTGCTAACTGTATATGTTCAGGGATATTTATGTTTAATTTTGTGCCTAAAGATGGCAACTGAGCTGTGATTTGATTTAAAACTAAACATTTAAAGCGTGTACTATATTGTGTAGTTTTAGAACTCAAATGAATTTCGCATGATTGTGTGGAATTAGTCACCGAGTTTCCAACCCCGGAGACTTGCACAGTGGACTGTATTAAATTAAGGTTTAATCGTTTGCATAAAGATTCTGCAATACAGCAATGCTGACTTCCGTTATCTAATAACGCGCGGGTAGTGTGGAAATTATTGCTTTTATCTGCAACCTCGACCAAAGCAGTAGATAGCAGTACCGTCTCTAATCATGAATGAGAAGTACTTTGATGTGTTGTGTGAGATGCAGAATGTAATGTGGTAGTGTTTGAAGAGTTAGCACTAGTTATATCCTGCGGCGATGCCTGTGAATTAAGCCTAACAGCTGACCATGTGGATGCACTCACATTATCGTCACATTTATCATGAATTAAATTATTGTGTTTCTTATTGCATTGCTTACAAGGACCGAACCAGCACTCATCTACCGAATGACTAGCGCGTAAACAATTACAACATAACTTCTTTTCATTAATGAATTTTATTTTATCGTTAACAGATAATTTTAAGAATGAATCGCAAGAATAAAGCGAATGGTTAGCTTGACACATAGTGCAAATTCGAGAACGTTTGGAAAGTTTACTATTAATTTGTTTATTTTGTGTTGATGTGTAACTATGTGATTTGTTTGGCTGTTGTGATTGTGATGGTTTCTTTACGTTATTGTCCGTGGTAGATTTACCATGTGCCAAATAAACAGTTTCTAGTACGTCAGCCCTATTTTTAAGAAAAGTAATCAACTAATCAAGAGATAAACGTGAATTCGACAGGTTATGACTAATTATAATTGAACTTTTATGAGTCTCCCATTCTCTTTCGGTAACTGAATCAAGTTTAGATGTAACTAAGTAAATAATCAAGGTGTCCCAAGACTCAGTCGGTTCGCCAAGGTTCTTTAGGGAACGTAGGTTCTTCAGAACGGTATCTATAAGTTTACGAATTTGATTGGATGATTCCTTATTAAGTGACGTAATAGAAAACAAAGCCTTTACATGGTTTTGCACAAGTAAACGGTTATTATTAAATCTGTTTACCATTAACTCCCATGCTATATTGTAATTATCAGAGGAGAATTCTAATGACTTAATCACTGATAATGCACTGCCAGTAAGAGAAGACCGTAAATAATGGAATTTTTGCACATTATCTATTTCTTTAGAACTATGGATGAGAGATAGGTAAGTATCGCGGTACTCTAACCAATGATCATAAGAGCCATCAAAGGAAGGAAGTGAAATTGTAGGTAATTGAACTTTACTAGAAACTTTAGATGAATTTTGAGCGTTATCTGCGTTAAGGGGCTTACAAGAGCTAAAGCGCGGTCATTGTCGGATTGCATAGAAAAGAAAGAGACGCGCGATGACACAACGCTGGTTATTTATTGCAAAATATGAAGCAATTATGGATTTACAAAAAAACTATTTATTGGACTAAAAAATTAAAACACTATTACGTTAGTATGTTGCTTGTAGAATAATCTGACAAAAAATCTGAATGTTTGCATGTATATTAGTATGGTTTTTAATCGTTAAATAAAAAATTTAGAGGTATCTTCGTGATTTTTTTCTATCATATCAAGTTAATTGTATTAAGTTTTCAACACACTATCTAACTAGCATATATCCAGCAGAATATCATATATTTTTCTGATTTTGGTTACTGCAGTGGATCATATATTTTTAGGCATTATAAATTTGCGTTTAGGTCATGTAGTCCCCTTAATAATACACTTAGTTTTAGTCACATAAGTATAATAGTGGGTTTCAAAGGTTTCCCGCTGCGATAATTCCTTTTCTACTTGACTATCAGGGATTTTTAAGTCTATTTCATCCTGAATTTTTGAAAATTGCTGTAACTTTAAATCTGCCTTTTGTAAACGCGTTTGTAATTCTGTTTTAATGGTTTCAGTAACAGGCACTATTTCTACAGAGTCTACATACTTCATGAATAGTCGAAGTTTACCGCGAACAACACCTCTTCTTTTATTTAAATCTCTAAATATATCCTCACTACTACTACGACCCTCTTTTGACGGAGTTTTAGTCATTTTGGAGTTTGTGGAAGACAGTGGAAAATACTTATTTGTAAAGATTTGTAATAGATTTTATTTTTTATTAAATGAAGTTGAGGGTAGTGGCAACACAAAATCTTTACGCGTTTTTAATTAACGGGGATAAAACACTAGGATTTTACACACTATTAACACAAATGAAGCACTGGATATAGAAAAAAGGATAAGGGTGAATAATGATGATTGACCTGACCGTTTTATGCTGGTACTATGGATGACTTCGTTGATGCCCCCGTGCGTCCGATTAATGCTGGTCGCAATGATTTCTTCTGCTGCATCCGGCTCGAAGGACCAAATTATGTTATGGAGATGAATGAAAATCTTCTTCGATAGTAATTAGGCGTATAATGATTGATAAAATGGTTAATAGTTTTTACAACAGTTTTGATGCACTCCTCTCCTCTGCCGTCCAGTAGTAGTGGGGTCGCTCATAGTGATGATGCGTAGACACTGACCAAGTTCAAGAATACGTATAATCATAATCATAGGGAGGATGGGGAGAAGGGGGGATTATAGGGAGCATATTGAGTTACTTGTACATGATCATCCTTTTTTTTAAAGTACTGTATTAGGGCATAAACTGGACCATGACTGCTAATACACCGAACTTTGGTTACAACATAAGTATGGCCAAAGATAATGTCCAAAAATTATAAGTCATCCCGAACAGTACTACGAACCACTCGTTGAGCTCCTTATAGTTGAGTGTGTCCTGTCATAAACTCTTGTCTCGTGCCAACTACCTGCACAGTTCCACTCTCTATGTGTAAGACCAATAAATACGTACATAAATAAAAGAAATGTCTGGACTAGAAAATACATCTTCTTCTCTTTGAGTAATTACTTAGGGCCAGTAGGTGGCCGCGACCTCGACTTTGTTTCGGTGTTTCGGGTAGACAGGAAAAATCGTACTCATTCAGGAAAAAAAAAAAATAATGTCTGTGTTAATAATTACTTTAAAAAAAAGTTGTTGATCATTAACTTGCAGAAAACAAAGTCAAAGTCAAAGTCAAATCGTTTATTTCAAATAGGCACATAAAATGGCACTTTTGAACGTCAAAATTTACAAAAAATTTAACTGATTCTAGTTGCCCCTTCCAAAAGGTAGTTTCGTATGGAGAAGAATGGGCAAGAAACTCCACCGTTACTCTTTTAAAAATGTTTTACAATATTATGTATATATAATAATTATATGTGAAGACGATGCACCTAGAATAAAACTACTATACAACAATAGGTAAAAATAATTAAATATAACGCATGACAGGTAAATTAATTATGAGATAGATACATGGTGCTCACATATTTACAAATATTGAGAAGTAGATGATTTTTCAAAAAAAAAAAAAACAAGTAATAATTTTGTGTGTGAGTTAAAGTAGTTACATAATGTAAAAAACAATGTCATAAAAATTATAAATTATACAATTAAATTAGCAACCAGTTTGATTTTGTCTAGACTCTAGATTGTCCTATGGAGCAAGACTAGCATGTTTCCAAGCATTCTTATCTAGGATATAATCCTCTAATTTGTAATATGCATGTTTACAAAGTGTACTTTTAATATGAGTTTTAAATTTTCTTTCATTTAATTGCAATATATCACAAGGTATTTTGTTGTAACATTTAACACAGTACCCCATAAAAGATGTATGTATGAAAGATGTATGATGACTTTAGATAATCTAAAAAATGGTTGATCTATTTTATCTTTATTTCTAGTATTAAAATTATGTCTATCACTTATTTTATTATATTTTTCAAAACAAAATCGTATAAACGATTTACCTATTTCTATAAATAGACAGGTACCTAACTGTTGGAATATTGGTGTGGTCACCTGAATATCTGAAATATGTTGAAACATTCAAACAGTTTTAATAGGTATTATCTTTCGATCTAAACATCGTTTCTTTATTAACATACTGAGATAATTAGCAAATAGGTATTAGGAGCAAACTGAAAATACTAAATTGCTCGTAGTGACTGCAAAATGAAGACTTGAATGTCATTGACTAAATTATTATTATTTATCAATGGCCAATCCGGATTATCGACATCTTCCGACATGACAGTTGACATTATGTTGTAGCGCCGGAACATGTATAAAAGAGGACATCGTGATAGATTGTGCATCAGTTGCCCATCAGCCGCCAAACAAAAACCAAATATTTCAAAATGAAATCGGTACGTCCTTTGTGTGTTAGATTACATCTTATGGTTGAATTCCTCATAACTTGTTTTTCTGCGCATAAATTGTCTTGGGATGGTTGTCTCAAACTTCAATTTTTTTTGTGCAGATGATCTTTGTCGCCCTCGTCCTCGTGGCCGTCGTCGCCGCTGCCCCCGCTGAGGAGCCCGAACAGATCGTCCGTTCCAACTTCGAACAGGATCCTTCGGGTGGATACAACTTTAAGTAATTCAATTTATAATATTATTTTTTGCAAATATTACTAATTACTGGATATAGGTAGATTAACTTAGTCCATAATTTAATGCATGTTGTGGCCTCCTGTGAATGTAGACGTTTACCAGACAAGAAATGTTTATTTTGTTAAAATGTATTTTTTTTTGTTGACTGCCCTGAATACGTAAATACATAAACATATTTTTATTGCGACAGGACATACAACAAATTTCTAGCAACAAGTTTGTAATCTGTGTATTTTCAACAGTTACGAGACCGCAAGAGGCAGCGTCCGCCAAGAGGAGGGTCAGCTGAAGGACGTTGTCGATGAGGAGAACAAGCCCCAAAAAGTCGTCGTCGTCCGCGGCACGTACAGTTATCCTGGTGAGGACGGCAAACCCGTGAGCATCACCTACTTCGCTGACGAAACCGGCTACCACGCGGAGGGAGATTCCATCCCTAAGTCCGCCAGGAGATAAGCTAACAACAACGAAGAGCAGATGAATTGTTGATTGATTCAATTGCATTAATCAATTGTTCATCAGCAAATGTGTTCTGCAACTCTGACGACGTTTAGCAAATAACAGGACGGTTACCACGACACAGAACGTGCGGAGGAGCGTCAGCCGCACGACTATAGCTCCTCGTTACTTGATGCTCACTGCCATATTTTGTTGTATTAGCTGTAGTGTTTTAGTAGCGTAATTCGTACTGTAAATAAATTAGTTTTAACAATCAACGTATAATTTTTATTTTATATGTAATTTGATCATATTTTGCACACTAAGTTCATGCCTTATTTTTTAAGGCGTGGCATAGAACCAACTCTATCTTATGATATGAATCTTCTGTCACATAATTAAACACTATAGTGTCTATACAGTTGTCTTTATCAGCTATGAAGTATTCTTCTGGTTAAAAAAATATTATTAACGAAGGGTTTCGTACCACCGTACAAAATTTAACACAACATATTTTTGTTAGACACCTTTCTTGTTTGGGGACCCCCTTTAATTTTTATCTTAATTTTATTTTTATTTTTTGCTGTTATAGCGGCAACAGAAATATACACTCTGAAAATTTCAGCTGTCTACCTATTACGGTTTATCAGCCCGCAGACAGACGGACAACGGGCGGACAGCGGAGACTTAGTAATAGGGTTCCGTTAGCACCCTTTGGGTACGGAACCCTAAAAACGTTGGCATTATATAATTTTCTTAAATTAAATTTATTTCGGTCGAAAAGTAGGTACTCGTGAAAATATTAACAACTTTTACCATAATGAAAAAGTCTTTTATATTCGTGAGTACTTTCAACCCCTGAAAGATAGCCAATAAATTCAAAGCCAGACAATCATAGTGAAGTCCTTCGTTATGTGAGTTACCTACTTCGAAAAAAATGGCGAGATCGACCTTTACAAAACCCGTGCCTCTTTCGAAGTAGTCGTATTACTTAAACAGTGAAGTGACGACAGGTCATATTTTATTTAGCAGAAGTAGAAATAAACGAATTAGTATAAGTTAGCGCATCATACCAAAATACCAAGATAGAGAGGTAGAGATATGCGTTTTCATATTTGATAAAGGTTACGTATAGATAGTTTTTGCGACATAATGCGACCTTGCTGCCTTCTGTATTCAAAATTAATTTCATGTTAATCATGTCTTTAAAACATAACATTTAATTTTATTTGTGTATTATTAGAAATAAAACAAAATACTAAATTATTAATTAGTTTTTTTTTTACATATTATAGTAATATGTAAAAAAAAAGAAAAAAAACGAATTATCTTAAATAAGAATAATAATATGTATTTAGGTATACCTATGTTAAAAATAAAGAAAAGCTGTGGCATATTTTTTTTTGGTTTGATAAAGGGGCGCCATAATTTTACCTAAAACTGAACCTTATAGATAGATCAAAATAATGTACTACGGAAATGTATATTTTAAAAAGATTTACAAAAAAGTCCGCGATGGTATATGTCTATCTCATAATAACTCACAGTAGCCATTTTTATATTTTTAAATAATGGGTTATTTACGAAGCTATTTTAAACAATACAGTATTATTCCTTATCCAAGTAAATACGTTAGATACGTTGTGTATTTAATGTAGATCAAAATTGCCCTATATAGCGTATCATTAAGATGAATATCCTAAAAGTTATCAGAGATTTAACGGCGCGCACGTTTGCTTTAATTCTAGATCTAAACCAGATGGTGAATGTGGCAACGCGGGTACCGGATGTGGACGGCCATACACCCAATTGCTTGGACCTTCTGCTGGAAACTGATCCGGACTACTCCGGACATTCAGTATCGATCTCAGTCCCTCTGGGAACATCTGACCACTGTCTGGTGAAATCCATATCGACCAGCAGGCTTAGCACAAGCACCGCACTATGGGACCAAACAGTATTTTCCATCTCAAAAATGGTTTTGTTGAAAGTCGTAAATCCATAGATTGTTTTATGGTTTTATACTCTCAAAGGGTGGAACTTACGAATAAATTACAAAATATAAAAAAATAAAAAGTTTTACGTTTATAAAATGAACCTCAAACATTGGGCATAAATATTTTCATGCCCATTAAATTACCATTAAGGAAGTTCAACACAAAATTATTCAGAAGTTTTCCAAGGAAACATATTAGTGTTATCCATCATTAGATAGCTTAGAATATACACTTTGTAACCACGTTAAGTTTTTGTAAAAAAAAAAAAAAATTGTGAAGTAAAGAAAATTTAGTTTTTGTTAATTTCAATTGGATTTTTCCTTGTTGCCGAAAGCAGCCGGTGTCAAGTTAATCACTCTATTAGAGACCTTATCTATTCAGTAATATGAGGATTAAAAAAAAACTTGCGCATTTTTTGCGCCAGAGGTGATTTTGAAGCAATAATGGCAATCGGGGAAAAAAAAAACCTCGAAAATTACGATTCTTCTTTTTTATTATGAAATACACTCGAGAGCAATGAATCCGGGTCACTTAAAGAATGTTAAAAATCTCGGAAACTAAAAATGATAGGTTAATGCAATAAATTGTATTTAATAGACAATGTAATACTCCTTAAATGAAAGTAAAAAAATATGAGTCACCATACATTTTATTAACACAAAATTACATAAAGAAAAAAACTGCTGATCTCTCCTTAAAACAAAAATAGGAAACATGAAATTTTTGAACTTTATTACGATTTTCTTGAATTTTAATACTTCGTATTGCCTCCTCGTGCTTCCATTACTGCGTTTACGCGGTTTGGCATGCTGTACACCAAGTTCCTTATACGATTTTGGGGAATATTCTCCCATTCCTCTGTGAGAGCAATTTTGAGCTCACGAAGCGTGATTGGGGGAGGGTTTCGTTGTTTTACGCATCTGCCTAGCTCGTCCCAAGCATGCTCGATCGGGTTGATATCCGGGCTGCGCGCTGGCCACTCCATACGAGTAATGTTCATCTCTTGAAGGTAGTCATTCACAATCCTACCTGTATGAGGTCGGGCATTGTCATGCATAAATATAGCATCCTCACCTAAATTGACCATAAATGGACCAACGTGATCATTGAGGATTTCTTCCACATATCTTACGCTAGTTAAAGAGCCGTTTTCTATGATCACCAGCTCTGTGCGACTTTCAGAAGAAATTCCGGCCCACACAAGTACAGACCCACCACCGTAGGCTACTTTTTCTTCGATGCATGCTTGCTTGAATCTTTCCCCTGGTCTTCGATACACTCTGTGTCTTCCATCGTGCTTGTAGAGCATAAATTTTGATTCGTCGGAGAACATAACTTTTGACCAATCTTCAATACTCCAATTTACGTGGCTCTGGGCATATCTTAGTCTTGAAATACGATGCCCACGCTCCAGTTTAGGGCCGTTTGCAGGTCTAAGGGGTTTTAAGTTAGATTCAGCAAGCCGACGTCTTACTGTCCATGCACTTGGGTTACTTCCTCCGAGGCGTCAAAACTGATTTGTGAGTTCAGTTCCTGTGAGAAAGCGATTTCGAAGCATGGTGTTCACCAAGTATCGGTCTTCTCGTGCTGTGGTACACCTGTTTCTGCCCGTTCCTGGTCTGCGTAGGTTAGAACCAGTTTCTTCGTAACGTCGGAGAACTCTTTGTACTGTTGACAGCGACACACCGACAGTCCTGGCTGTATCGCGCTGACTCCGGCCGGTTTCCAGCATTGTAAGTATTCTGGTGCATTCTTCAGGCGTAAGCGACATAATTTCAGCTTGAATAATGAATATAGAGCACTATCAACATGGTTTATGTACCCACATAAATGACAGATTACAAACAAAAGCAAAACCAAATGCTGTAATTTCGTAGTTCCATCTTCGAAAGTGGCCCTTTTTCAAATTTGATTTTTTTATGATATAACTTTACAATAACTAAGAAGTTTTAATACGAGTACCTTCATTTAAGGAGTATTACATTGTCTATTAAATACAATTTATTGCATTAACCTAGCATTTTTAGTTTCCGAGATTTTTAGGATTCTTTAAGTGACCCGGATTCATTGCTCTCGAGTGTATTATATTTAGTTATTATCTGTTGATGTCTATCTTGTTTTTTTCTATTTCTATGATAGAGGCATACATTTACAAATTAATAGACTGCTACTATATTTGAAAGAATCTTCCCATGGCACTTTTGTTTGGGGTGGTCACCTTAACCACAAGTATGATAAACTATATTGCTGCGGAAGTTCTATTTATATATTGTGGTAATTAATTACAATCAGTACTGATTACACTATTTCGATGAGAACTGTCATAATCAATTGTCCCATGGTTTTTGCACAAGGCACTAAAATATTAGTCCTTTATATACCCGTGTTTCAGCATACGATTCATCAAAGTGTTCAGATACTTCTTTTCAATAACAATTAACGCACAAAAAACATATATTATCTAACAATGAGTGAATTCGTTTGTGTTCGACGCGATCTCTGTGATCAAATAATAAAAGGGAAAAGTACTTCAGACCTCAAAAAATATTTGTTGGACAACTTTCAAGTATCGGAAACTGACGTTAATACTGTAATAGAGAGTATTCAAAAAAATCTAACATCAAGTTGCAACCAGAAATGGACCAAAGCTCAAAGAAAGCCAGACAGGTTCGAGAGCCTATACTCAAATTGGTTAAATGGTGAGTTTAAAGTATCATTGAATTCTTGCAGTACCTCAACCACTGAAAATTTTGGTTTGAATACTTCTGGTGATCGTGGAAGACCAACAAAACCATATGCCGAGTGCTCGGACAACACAAAGAAACGAAAAAATATGGAGCTGGTCCAGGAGTATGGAATGGGACATATCCGTAACGCTTATGTGCAAGGTTTACGATCCATGGGGGAAAATGACGAAGCGTCGATTGTGACTATTATCAGAAATAAGGAAAAAGAAGAGAAAAAAGTTATTCTACAAAATATACTCAACCCAGATAATGCACTTTCCTTTACAAAAGAGGAAGCATTGAGTATATATATTTAAACAGATTTAACCAAAGCAAAATATGCGTACCTGAGAAAAAAGCTCGTTGATAAGAATTTAAGTTCTGTATTGCCTTCGTATCAAACACTAAGTGAAGCAAAAAAGGCTTGCTATCCGCCTGCATCCAGCATTACGGTGACAAATATAAGCGCAAAAATCAACCTGCAAGATCTCTTAGACCATACAGTCTGCCGTATTATTAAGATAAAGTCAGGATCGACTTACAGTCGTATCAAGCTGTTCAGTAAATGGGGATGTGATGGATCCTCCGGGCAAAGTGAGTATAAACAAACTCTATCTGAAGAAAACGAACAAATATCGGACGCTAATTTGTTTATAGTGTCCCTTGTACCACTGCGACTAGTAGACGAAGAAACTTCTACGGTTATATGGAAAAACCCTACTTGCTCATCTGTTAGATATTGTAGACCAAATTTCATTAGAATTTGCAAAAGAAACTCCCGAAAAAACTACAGCGGTTGTCAGTGAAATTGATTAATCAATTGATTCCAACTCTTGTGTCAATAGAAGACAAAGTCATCGAAGTTATACATCAACTGTTTATGACAATGATTGCTGGGAAAGTTGCTCAAGTGTTGACGAACACATCATCCAGTGCTACCTGCACTGTTTGTGGAGCAACTCCCAGACAAATGAATGATCTTTTAAAAGTTACAACGAGTGTTGAAAATGAAAATGCGTTTAAATACGGATTGTCGACACTACACGCATAGATAAAATTTATGGAAATGATCCTCCATATTTCTTACAGTTTAGGTTTTGAGAAGTGGTCTGCAACAACTACAGAAAATAAGCAACTTCAAGAAGACAAGAAAAAATATATCCAAAAACGTTTCCGAGAAGTGCTTGGTATGCACATTGATAAACCACGTCAAGGTTCCGGTAATAGCAATGACGGTAATACGGCAAGGAGATTTTTCCAAAATTACCAATGTTCTGCAGAGATAACCGGAATTGATGAAGAATTAATCAAGAGACTATATGTAATTCTTCAAACTATGTTATCGGGATTCCCTATAAACGCAGAAAAAATCGGCCAGTATACATTGATAACCGCGCAATTATATGTAAGCAAATATAACTGGTACGAGTACTACAACCCTTCTTCGGTCCATAAAGTACTTATACATGGTGCTAAAATAATAGAGCATTATGCAATTTTGCCTATAGGACAATTATCCGAAGATGCCCAGGAAGCTCGAAATAAAGATTACCAGAAATATAGGTTACATCACGCTAGGAAGTGTTCCAGATCAGCAACAAACGAAGACGTTCTGCATATTTTGTTATATATATCTGATCCTTATATATCTAGCTTAAATAAACCAAGTTTTCTAATATCCAAAGAATTGTTTGACGAAGCTAAAGAATTGTTGGAAATAGAAAGTGATGAATAGGATAAGTGCCATTTTTTTTTTTTTCATGTACCTGTTTAATAATAATAATTTAGTTTTAAACTTATTTTAAGCATAAGTGTAACTTTTATTGTTATTTTAATATAACTGTATAATTTTTAGTATGAAATTTCGTATAACTTTATCTTTGTCATTTTTATTCGGTTTTTTTTTTTTTTTAATGATTATGAAGCCGGAGTAGTGGTGGCCCAGTGGTATCGGCCCCGACTTACGAGTTGTAGGTCGTGGGTTCGAACCCAGGCAGGCGCTTTACTTTGTGTAAATAATTTCATCACCACTGCTTTCAAAACGGTGAAGGAAAACATCGTGAGGAAACCGGCATGACCTAGAACCAAAAATTCGAAGACATGTGACATCTACCAACCCGCACTGGGCCCGCGTGGTAGATTACAGCCCATTCCCTCTCAAAGAGAGGAGGCCTGTGTCCCAGCAGTGGGAACATTATAGGCTGATTATGTTATGAAACCCTTACACCCCTAAAACTCAACATGCAGGTAATCTTTTTTCACATTTTCCATACAATAAGTGAAAAATTCCTTTTGTCCCATTCCATTTTTATATTTTGTGGCCGTCGAGTAAAAAGTTTTCTACTGTCTTTAGCATGGCGATTAAAAAATCAAATTGACTTCACTACCTTAGACAACTGTCTTGTGCAATAGTCTACATTAAAAATGACCTAGACAACGATCGGCAGAAACGAAAGAAAAAATGACAGAAAAATCTGTCATTTAAAAAAAAAAAAAAATGAATTGATTGATTGATTGATTTGATTGAATTGAATTGAAATTTTGTAAAAAATCCTTCTAAAAAGAAGGATTTTTTTGTCACAGAAAATGCCAATCGCATCCTGGGAATTCTCCCAGGATTCCAATATGTGACTGATAAGTTTTACTCCCGCGTCAGTCGTCGACCTACCTTTCGTGAAACCAAATTGGCGACTATCTAAAATCCGATTTTTATTTTTTATAATTTTTATTTTAGATGGGTTTGCTCTTGACCTTAGTCTAGGTCAGAGATGACAGAGACAAAGTTGACGATGGAGTGAGCTTACCCAGAAGAAGCCTGTTCACTTTCACTTTGAAGAGATTTGGTTTGAAATGTGACAACATCTGGTCTAGCCTGATTTTTTCATAGATTTTACTCAATGCTGGTACTCGTAGCACAGATATAGGTCTATAATTAAAGGGATCACCCTTACTACCTGTTTTGAAAATTGGTACTCTTTTACTATGTTTCATTAAATCAGGAAACGTACCGCTGTCTAAACATTGATTAAATATGCCTGTTAGGACAGGGGAAGTTGTGTCAATGATTTCTACAAGAACCTTAACGGAAATCCCCCATAAGTCTTCAGTGTTTTTTATGTTAAGACTTTTGAATTTTTTTTTTAATTGTGCCAATAGAAATGGGCTTGAATTCAAAACTTGGAATGTCCTTACTGAAGTTTTCTTTGAGGAGTGATTCAGCTTATATAGATGATGAGGGGAGAGATTTCGTAACCTCTATTGGGATGTTGGTAAAGAAATGTTCTAGTGTCTCAGCAACTTTCAACTTATCCGAAATGGTTTCATTATCAATTTTTAGAGATAATTCATTCTGATCTCGCTGTTTGGTATTTCCAGTCTCTTTGTTAATTACCTGCCACACAGCTTTTATTTTATTATTAGAAATACTAATTTTGTTACTTATTAATTTAGATTTAGCTTGAGCGCAGACTCTTTTGAATATCTTAGAATAATTTCTTACATAATCATGAAGGGTTTGATCAGAAGTCAATGATTTCTCGTGATAGAAATTATGTAAAATATCTCTGCTTTTTCTAATGCCAGCAGTGGCCCATTCGCTAAATTTTGGTTTACTATTGATTGTAACTTTTTTTACAGGACATGCTTTATTGAATTCTTGGCATACTGTAGAAAATAGTGCACGGTAGTTTATATTTGGATCTTATGAATCAAAACTAGCTATTGAAAGATTGTTTAGAATATTATTATTAAACATTTTCAATTAATTTTTAGTTAAAGGTCTTAATTCAACGGTTTTATCTATGTGTAGCTTTTTATCTAAGTTAAACGATATAAGTTGACCAGTATGGTCAGACCTGACGCCACTAATTAAAGATGAGTCTTTTATTTTACAATTAGTAAATACATTGTCTATGCATGAAGCTGAGGTTGCTGTTATTCTAGTTGCTTCATTAAATATATATTTTAAATTGAATGATTTAAAATTTTAAACAATGAGATTAGCTTAAATTTTTCCTGTTAATAGATCAATATTTAGATCACCACAAAGAAAAACTAATTTATTATCTTTAAAATCTTTACTTAGTATTTCTTCGATAATAATCAAAAATGATGACAACTACTACTTTGTTTTAGTATTGATTTTAGCAATTTTGCACTTTTTACTTTCACTACTTTACGTTTAAGCAAAAACAGGTGGCCTGGGCCCATAACCTGTTGTATTAAATGAAAATGATGAGTTTTTGTTTTACTAAACGTAGTTTTATTGTAAGATAATTTTATCATAGACACGAGATGACCGATTGAAATAGATTATAGTAAAATGGAAAAATAGAGATGTATTCTATTGTATGAGTCGGTAAACTAGGGTTCAACTTACTAATTTCAACAGTGTTCATACATTCCAAGAGGGATGTTTGGCATTAAGATCCCCGCCAAGATGACGGAGTCACTCTTACCGAAGCGGACAATGAGGTCTTTGGAGAGAGGGATTGAATCCTCCGGACCATTATTAGGTGGGATATAGGCGGAAATGGTGGTGAACGTGAACGGTTGATGACCGGTCATGCCGTGGCGGCAGACAGAGATTTTCACGTGAGAGAGAAGAGGAGGTGGGTCTACAGGGATGCAGTAAAGTATCTTTTTAAAGTAGATGAGGGTACCACCCTTGTGACAATGAGATCTGTCATTGCAAATTAGTTTTTAGTTGGCAATGTTCAGGTTACGATGGTGGGGCTTCAGAAACGTTTCCTGAAAGAGTAGGATGTCTAGTTGACGATCGCGGAGGAAAGTGGCGATCTCATCGCGTTGGCCAGTAATGCCATCTGCATTGAAAAAGCCTAATTTTAGGGCCCACCGCCCGTACCGAGGGAGGTGAGGGAGGTGCGGGCGGTGGACGCCCGTAGCGTGATACACAAGAGGCGAAATGCGCACTGGACAGTTCTTAAGATATGTGACGGCATAGTAGTTAACGGTGAACTGGTGGTCATTTTTTATTAGGAATTTAATTAATGACGGTACAAAATTTTAATGAAACAACTATAAACTATGTGAGTACGAAATAAAATACAAATTATGTAATAAACTTTTTTACTATTTAATATATGTAAGATTTAACAAAATTATAAGCAATCACTTATGTCCATAACAATATCACTGGAACTTGATTCTTCACGTTCGAAGCAGCCATCATCAGAATCATCGGAATCCTCCTGAACATTAATAATAAAACCAACAGCATCATCTAGACTTGCAGTATTCGTTCTCGATTTTAATTACGTGGTTAACACAATGCTTTCACTTTTCTGCGGAATATTCAGCATATAATCCCTCTAACGAGTTTTTTTATTGGTCCAAATTAGAGTCGATACTTTTTTGTGCTAATTGTCCTTTAATATCACCCCAGGCCAACTCAATTGGGTACAGGTTGGGTGGTATGGAGGTAAACGCAACGGTTCATATCCGTTTCTTTTCAATAACTCGTCAATATTGTAAATATCTTCTGTGAAATGTGTTTTAATTAATTTTTATAAGTCATCCTTTCTAAGTTTATCATCAAAAGGCACGTCATGTCGTCGCAGCCATGCTTGCATAGCTGGCTTGGTAGAAGCCATAGTCGCCTTTTTCTCTTCTCGAACTGAATGATAAGGTGCGTTATCCATTACAGAATTTGGTGGTATATTAGGCATGAGCTTTTCATTTATCCATTTACTGAAATTCACGAAATTCATAGAATCGTGATAATCACCTATTTTACATTTGGATTTGAATATCACAAGTGATCCGTCTAAAAATCCAGTTTCACCTCTACAATGTACGATGATTAAACGGTCCCCTTTACCGATATGAGATAGCACGCCACGTTCATCCTTTGATTGCCAACATTTTAAAACGTTATGAGACGCATTTACATAAGTTTCATCAAGTCAAGTTTCTTCCGTCTGTTCGATATTTGGCTGTTTGATAAGGAGTTTCCTTTTAGGTCCGCAATTCTTAAATTTAAAACCTAGATCATGTAATTATAACCCCTATACCTGCCGCAGTGTAATACATTTTCTTCTTTAAGTACAGCTTTCAAAGTTTTCAGAGTTGGCATTTCTTTTTAAATAGTGTAAAACTGAGTGATTTTTCTTCTTACCACTCCTTTTGTGAAATCGTCTACTTCCACTCTTTTTATGTGCTAAAATGTTTTGTATTTCTCGATGATTTAAATCTTTCTTTGTCTTTCAATACTTTTCCTTGTTGTACAATTCTAGATATAGACTTTTCCGATAGTCCAGTAACTTCTTACACGATTTTGTTTAAAGGTATATCTTGTTGATATTCAGCAGAATATGGGTCCAGTTTGAACGATGTGGCTAATTTGACTAATTAATCATTTAATGACATTATTCAAGGGTCTAAAGGTAAAATTTCATATAGTTGTCATCATTAGTTTGCTAGTTATCTTTAGTCAACGACAACTGGAATGGCTAACGTGACATTTTTGAAGAATATCGAGCACCGCGCTGTTATCAAATTCCTTACCAAACAAGGAAAAAGTCAAAAAACATTTCACAAAGAGAAGGTGGCTGTTTACCAAGATTCTGCACCTTCGTTGTTTAGAGTTCAAAGTGGTCAAATGAATTTAAAAGGGGCAGAGAGAGAGCATTGAAGACGACACTCGCTCGGACGGCCCGGTTACTGCCTCTACGGAAGAAAACGTGAAAAAAGTTGAGAAGCTTATACTGGAGAATGCCCGAATGAAGATGAAAATGATAGCAGTGATGACTCATCTCGCCGTTGGTACCATGCACATTATTCTTCATGCCCTTCTTTACCTTTCAAAAGTCGGTGCAAGAAGGATGCCGCGACGGCTCGCGGCGCCCCAAAAACAAGTGCGAATCGAGTGCTGTAGAGAGTGTTTAGAGCTCTGTTGTCAAGTTCCATCAAGTTTTTTCGATCAAATTGATACTGGACATGAAACGTCGATAAGGGGAAGTAAGCAGGAGTCCATGCAGTGGCACAAGAGGGGTACTGCGCTCTCAAAGAAATTCAAAGTCGTTCCGTCTGCCGGAAAATCGTTGCTACAGTGTTTTGGGACTCAAAGGGAAATTTTCAGATTGAGTACATAAGAAAAAGTGAAACCATAAACGTAGCATCCTACGCATCCACTTTACGAAATTTACGGGAAGCAATTAAAGAAATAAGACGGGGTAAACTGACCAACAACGGTGTGTTCCTTCTTGACGATAATGCCCCGGTCCATGCGGTGCGTGTTTCCAAAGCTGCTGTGCGAGATTATGGTTTTGAAGAAATTAACCACCCACCCTATAAGCCGGAGCTAGCCCGAATTCATTATTATTTGTACCCTAATTTAACAAAAGACTTTCGTAGGAAACGATTTTTCAACGATAAAAGTTCAGTGCGGCAATAAATGCGCATTTTTCAGAGAAAGATGAAAATTACTTTTTACAGAGTATAGAAAAGTTACTTTCGAGATGTAATAAATGCATTGATTGCAATGCATTTATTATATCTCCTCTCTTCCGAAGAAGCAAGGTAACACCAGCAACTGGTACGACATCCATGTTGAGAATGAACAATATATTGAATTTTTCGTGGCAGTGCGCGTAATGAATTTTCTGCGATATTTTACAGCGCGATTCTAAAATCGAGTCGCAAAAACTAAAATCGTAGTGCACTCTAGGCCTTAATCAACTTTTGTCGCTGACCATACCTACACACAATTTCTTTAACAAGAAAATACCAATGGCAGACTGGAGAAACGCATCGTCAAATACGCATAGTGAATTGTAATTGTTTTATAATGAACGGGTGACGTTCCCAGAGTGTGCAATGTATGCTCTGTCTGACCATCGAATTAGCATTAGGAGTCTGGGCACGGTTCTATAAAATATTGATTAGAGTTGTAGCTTGTACCCCTGCACCATGGTAGAACAGGCGTGGCCTGAACCTCGAGACCAATCAAATTCGAGAATACGTATAGGGAGCATATTGAGTTCCTTGTGGGGACATGAACATCCTTTTTTTTTGAAGTACTGTATAATGTAATGTAATGTAATAGTTTATGCCCTACATAAACTGGACCATGTCTGCAAATATATCGAACTTTGGTTACAACATAGGTATGCCTAAAGATAATGTCCAAAAATTATAAGTCATCCCGGTTACTATCCGGGATGATTACGAGTATATACGAGTAATGAATCTACATCTCCTGCAAACGACACGTTGAGCTCCTCATAGCTGAGTGTCTCCTGTCATAAACTCTTGACTCGTGCCAACTACCTGCACAGTTCCACTCTCTATGTATCAGGGCCATTTCAGATATGACCCCGGATGCTTCTTTCATAATTTATGATTCTACTTGATTGATAAGACCAACAAATAAGTAAATAAATATAAGAAATGTCTGGACTAGAAAGTACATATTCTTTTTGAGTAATTACTTAGGGCCAGTAGGTGCCCGCGACCTCTGACTTTGTTTCGGTGTTTCAACTTCGAGGTGGCCAGATAGGAAATATTGCACTCATTTAGGAAAAACATATATTTTTAAATGTCTTTGTTTAAAATGTGAGGGGTTGCACATGGACATCATTTAGGGGTTCAACATGGACTAAACAAAATCATATAAACGATTTACCTATTCCTATAAATAGACAGGTACCTATAATAACTGTTGGTATATTAGTGTGGTCACCTGAATATCTGAAATATTTTGAAACATTCAAACAGTTTTAGTAGGTATTATCTTTGGTCCAAACATCGTTTCCTTATTAACATAATGTGATAATTAGCAAATAGATACTAGGAGCAAATTGAGAATTCTAAATGTCTCGTAGTAACTGCATAATGAAGACTTGATTTGAATCTCGTTGACTAAATTATTATTATTTATCAATGGCCGATCCGGATTATCGGCATCGTCCGACATGACAGTTGACATTATGTTGGAGCGCCGGGACATTATAAAAGATGATATCGTGATAGATTGTGCATCAGTTGCACATCAGCCGCCGAACAAAAACCAAATATTTCAAAATGAAATCGGTACGTCCTTTGTGTGTTAGATTATATCTTATGGTTGAATTCCTCATAACTTGTTTTTCTGCGCATAAATTGTCTTGGGATGGTTGTCTCAAACTTCAATTTTTTTTGTGCAGATGATCTTTGTCGCCCTCGCCCTCGTGGCCGTCGTCGCCGCTGCCCCCGCTGACGAGCCCGAACCGATCCTCCGGTCCACATTCGAACAGCAACCCGGGGGTTCATACAACTTTGGGTAATTTAATTATAATATTATTTTTTGCAATTATTACTAATCACTGGATATATATTAACTTAGTCTATTATTGAACGCTTTTTGTGGCCTCCTGTGAATGTAGACGTTTACCAGACAATTTTTTTTTTTTTTTTATTGTTTTTTTTTTATGACGGCCTCTGTACCTAAATACATAAACAACTTTCTACTGCGATAGGACATACAACAAGTACTTAGCAACAAGTTTACAATCTGTGTATTTTCAACAGTTTCGAGACCAAAGGAGGCATCGAACGCGAAGAGACGGGTGAACTGAAGCAGGTTGTCGATGAGGAGAACAAGCCCCAAAGTGTCGTCGTCGTCCGCGGCTCCTACAGGTACATCGATGAGAACGGCCAGCCCGAGACAATCCAGTACTACGCCGACGAAACCGGCTACCACGCGGAAGGAGCCTCCATCCCCAAGCCCGCCAGGAGATAAGCTAACAACGACCTCTCGCTCATTAACAATTGATTGATCCATTACAATGTGAATTAATCGGTTGTTCATAAGCTGATCCCGAATTAAATGTTTGTTTTGGAAATACACCTAAAACGGTTTATGCATAGACGTATTCAGTAGAGTATATAATTAGTTATATATTCATACGTACGTACGTTTTTGTACAATTTGTTTTGTTTTAGCAATAGCCACATTGTAAATAAAATTTAGTTGAAGTTATTTGCTATTTTAATTTCAAATACTTGTCACGATCCTTATATCTTTCGTCATTGGTTGTATTTAATTGAGTAATAATTTACTTAATTTAGTTACCCCACAAATATTATTTGTTCAGTTTAAAAGTTTCCTGACGACTTTCAGTTGTCAGACGGGCTACATCTTGATCATCATTATCGACTTATCTTGAATTTAACCTTCGATTAAGAAAGATTTATCATTTCACATACATAGGTGAAGAAAAACGAAGAAAATGCATTATTTTTTTAGTGTAGCATATTGTGATAACCCAAATCAGAATTTTAGAAATTACTTATACCTAGGTAGGTACATACTATTTTCCACAAACAACGGAATACGAAATAGACCGTGGGTACTGAATGGTTAAAAAAAGGTCTTTGTTATACAATCTAAACTAAACACGTTATTTTTTATTCCTTTTTAGATTGATGCGTACCCTATAAAATACATTTAATAATCTTAAAGAAGTTTCTAAATAAATTTCGGCGGCTGCACGTTTAACCGATTTTCAACATGTAGATACTCATTAGGGATTAAGATGAATAGCTATAGAACACAGTAGTTTTTACGCCATGATATATTTAACAACACATTAACAGTGGTAAAATCCCCAAGTCCCCAACCCCCAGTCATATATATCAGATGATAAAAAAAATACAAACAAGGAAGTATGAAATAGAACAAAAGTGGATCTACATTCATTGATGGCAAACTTTTTTTTTTTTGTGTTGAAAATGCTCATGGATGTCCTTCGTCCTTCGCCCTGGGAGGGCGAAGGGGTCTGTCAGACTCTTACTGACTAAAAACCACCCGGTGTTCCATCTCACACCTACTCTGGGGGCCGCGGGAACGTACGATTCTTCCGCAACCCCCGGCGGCCCCCGTTCCCGGTCGAGCGGGGGGAGTGAGGTGTTTGACTCCCCCCGCGACGTCTAAGAGGGGTGCGCGTTGAACACTACGTGCCGTTACCTCGGGTCCTGATGTATGGGGGCGACAGACGTCCTTGTGTCCGTCGTCCCTGGACCCATTTAGGGAGGCTGGAAGAGGGCGTTGTCTGCCCTCCGCCGACGCCCGGTGCACCTGCTACCGGCCGGGTGAGAGAATGAGATCTCTCGCTCCCTTTCCGCAGCCTTCTTCGGCGAGATTACTGTTTCGCAGAACGATACCACCGCGTCCCAGGACTCCTCGCCGCTGACCAAAGCATTCACTATGGCCGGCAGCGACAGGTCACTGCCTACTCCTGAGATGAGGGCACGGCGATTGATGGCTAACCTAACCTAACCTCTCAATAAAGATGTTGAACTTTGTGAACGAAACCACATTATAATTATCTATGATGACAGTGTCAAGTTGACTATATAGTTCATAGATATAGGTTTCTATCTCGTCTGATAAAACGACGATGAATAAATTAATAGCTGACGGAGTTTATTAGATTTTTTGTCCTAAAATAATATTGTTGGTGTCTCAATATAACTCCAATCTTTGTTTTATATGACATCGAGTAACGAGACCATGACCGTAAATGGGTAAACAAAGCTGCGTAATTCCGAACTTACAATAGCACGGAATCACCGACTTGAGTAATACCAATTAATTGAGCACCCTAATCATGAGAAATGAACACGGATTTAATTAAAATATAGTTGAGATGTTGTCTAAATATAAAGCATCTGTGCCATTGACTTAAATTACGTTACGCTATTTCATCTTGCAGCTTGTTAGAGATACGTGCACTAAATGTAGTCTAAAACAACTATGTCCCAATACTTCTCAGATTGCCTATGTAATCGTGTATTCTTGCTATTGGTCTCTGCTCTGCTTTTTACGGTATTTCAACGTAGGCGGATATTTATTTCAGGTATCTTGTCGTCATTCTTCCAGAGGTTGTGCTATAACAGATTTATAGCTGCTAAGAGATGCTTTGGGTTTTGATAGGTCACTATAGAAACGAACTTCGTTGACACGTTGACGCCATATGCAGTATTAGCACAGAGAACTTACACATTCGATGAACGCTTTCGCTAAATGCGAAAAGGGAAGATGCCTTAGTTCTGCAAAGACACAAAACTACCATTTAATTTTACATGGTTTCGTAGCAACCTCCGCAAAAGCCGACCTCATCTAGTTTAAAAATATGATTGACGTGTAAAAGTGTTTGTACAAACCTACTTACAGAAATAAAATCATTTATCATTTATCATTTAGCAACTACGCCTTTAAATTAAAATATTACACGTTAGGCGATTTAAGATCCTTCTCCCATTTTAATGCCTTCCGCGTTATGTGCTAAGTATAAATAATACGTTCTTTGTGGAATTAAAATAAATTATAGTATTTATGGAATTAAAATAAACTTAATAAAAAAAACTGACTCGTTGTATGGAAACATCGGCTATTATCTTTTAGTTAATATATCTTTCTTTTTAGTTGGGAAATCATCAAATAACTTCTCCCGCTCTGGGTGGAGGGTCAGACTTTTACTGACTAAAACCCACCCGTGTTCCTTCAGTTGCCTATGTGTCAGGGCCCCGGTAACTCTTTCGAACAATCCGCGATCCTGGAAGGCATCGGCCCTAACGGACCCCGTTAATGTGTGCTGACATGCCTTTGAGGCACGCGTGGAACACAACCCGCCGTCGACCCGAGCCTGGTCCTTACCGGACGGCGAGCTACCCATTCCTCGCCGTCCGCAAGCCCGCGCCTACGGTGCCCGGGAATCGGCTATTGACTCCCGACGCCCAGGGTGTCTCCTCCTGCGGTGAATAGGGGCGTGAGGGCGCAAAGATTGCCTCTCACGCGCTCCGCCTCCTCCTTCGCGAGCATTACTGCTTCGCAGAAGGAGGTGACGGCTTCCCATTCCATCTCGTTCCATACCATGGCCAGGGCCGGACGCGAGAGATCGCCGCCGCCGATCGCCACCATGAGAACACGGCGGTGCTCCGCCCGAATCGGCCAGACCTCCACCGTATGCTCCACCGTGTCCTCCGGGCGATCCACACATTGGTAACACCCGCGCGTTTCCTCCCGCCTTATCCGGAACAGGAACCTCCTGAAACAACCATGTCCGGTGAAGACCTGCGTCAGGCGGCAGGTGAGGACGCCGTGGCGCCTTTCAATCCACTCCTCAAAGAGGGGACTTACCGCCGCAATGATGACGTGCCAGCAGGACTGACAGACAGATAGGTAGCCTCATCTCTATCTAAGGAGTGGTCGATGCTGTTCCAATGAAGGTAAAGATACAAATTCATATGTTAATTCCTTTTATGAATTTAAACATGTGTAAATGGTTAATATGTTTTTTGTGTAATTCTTATTTTGGTAAGTAATAACAGCCGCACGGGTCGATCGATCAGGTTAAGCTACGATTGCCGCGATTGGGCTGTGGATGGGTGACCATCTTTAGACAGGGTGGAAAAAACCAATGGGCTCTGAAGGGAAACTAATTTAAATCCTTAACATAGATTACTTTACTTATAGGAAACATTCCTTTATTTTTAAAAAGAAACATAGTGCATTCATAGATTTCTTGGTAAGTTTACTTAATCCGGGAATCGAACCAGCTACAAATTCAAAAAATAAACACTCGCTATTTTATTTCATTAGTCGATACAGGTTAAAGCTAATATTTCTCCAAGAAACATTAGGTCTTCACTACCTCTGGTCTTTACTAGGGTGTGGGTTGGTTATTTACAAAAAGTGTTATGAGACTGTAGAAGAGTTAAGGGTTGAGTTAGAAAATGTTATTAGGGGCATAAGTATGCAAAGTGAATTTCAAAAAATACAAAGTTTGTGTATCCGCAACGAGGGGTCTCATTTCGAATAACTTATCCGTAAAATTATTAGAGAGTATCAAAATGTAATTTTAAATAGTTCAAGTATCAATGTCTTGCTAGGAAATAATTTTCTTTCATGTTTACGTGTCCTTCATATTAGAATTGATCATAAAATAAAATTAATGTGTTCTTGATCTTTTTCTTTTCTAAGTTTGTTACAGAGATTTTATCCTGAACATTAATTCTATCGATTAGTAGAATAAAATAGCGAGTGTTTACTTTTAAAAAAAAATATCTGGTTCGATTCCCCGTTTAGGTAAGCCGGTCGAGAAATCTGAGCATACAATTTTGTTTCTTTTTAAAAATAAAGGAATGTTTCCTTTAAGTAAAATAATCTATGTTAAGAATTGAAAGTGGCTTCCCTTCAGAGCCCATTGATTTTTTCCACCCTGTATACCAAGACCCCTCCGTGCCTTGGAAAGCACGTTAAGCCGTTAGTCCCGCCTGTCATTCGTGGCCGACTGTTCTTTGACAATCGTTATGGGTCGTCAGAAGCCCGAAAGTCTGACATCCAGTCTTACCAAGGGGTATCGTATTACCCAGTAAGCAACTGGGTGTTAGAGGTCAGATAGACAGTCGCTCCATGTAAAATACTGGTATTCAGCTGCATCCGATCAGACTGTAAGCCGACCCCAAATTAGTTGGGAAAAGGCAGACAGATGACAGATGATCTTATTTTGGTAAGTAAGCACATGTTCGCCGATTGACACTTGCTCTTTATTACACACGGGTGACAGTAAGAATCATTTAAAGGAGGTACCCAGATAAATTAAATATGACAAAAATATGGATAATGTAGGTATGCACACCTTTAGAGGCACCATACACAATAGGAATCTTTCAAAAGGTAATTTAGAGATCGTAATAATGTACTTACATAAAAACTACTGTGTGTGTAATTAGTTAACGTTGATGTAATCTTGTAAATTAATTGACACCAAGATCTGTATCTTATTGTAAAGTATAATGAAAACCAGACTTTTGGCTTCTTAATGAGTAATGAATGCAAATAAGACATCCAGCCACATTTGCTTCTACGTACCTGTGCTACGTCTGCACGCGTAAAAAAAATATGCAGGTTATGGCAAAACTAGAAAAATAATTAGTTTAATTAAAACGTACATCTGCTTCAGTTTGATGAAAGTTATAATTAATGTGGGATATTAGGAAATTATATCAATGAAATAGCTAGTAATATAATCGGTTGTTTTAAATTTGAGCTTTCACCTCGGCTAAGAACCTAGAGGCTTCGAGAGTCATTGATTTGATCAGTAATATTAGACAAGCGAAAACATTATAGGAAAATACATTTATGATCTTTTTACATGGAATAGCGCTTGCATATCTTTTAGTAGACGGCTTGGCACGCTAACAGTTTGTTCTAATCTTTTAAAAGTTTCTAAACGCAATTTTTGGCGGCTGTTATTTTTCACTGTCCAGAAAAAGTCTCACGATCCTAAAGGCCCATTTCAGCCTATTTATCTGCATACAGACTAAGTTTGAAATATATATATATATATGAATATGTTACCACTGAAAGGACCATCCAATGAAACGATGAGTCGATTCAGTAGCGAAAATTTCTTCAGGTTTTCAGATTGTTCAAAAGATTTTGCTTTGAAGCCCCAGGCAGTAGAAACAAAGACGGTACAACTGATAAAGGGTAGCAAATTGGACTATCACTATTAATTTCAAAATCTCGTGTCAAAGTAACAAATTATAAAAGCGTATATTTCTAAAAAATATGGAGATCGTGAATATGTTGCTAACAATTAATGGTAATCCGTTTATAGTTATAGTAGCATCATTAAAATGGAAATCAAAATAATAATTTGAAACTACCTAGGTACCTAGGTATGTAGTTAGGTTGTCCAGGACCTAAAGTTATCTTTGAACACGACTACCGCTCTGTCTAATAGCCCACCAACCGTTATTCTGCAACATCCTAATTGAGTTTATGTCTAAAAGTAACTGCGCCCTGTAACATTTACCATAATTTTGACTTAAAATTGCAAAATAATTACAACCATCGTGCTTGTGTTGAGCTTTGGTGGGTACTAGCAACTAAAACGCGGCTAATAACAGATGATGGGCTAAAGAGACGTGTGTAACACTCACGCTTGAGCGATGGCACAACAAAAAATATCAGCTTAGACCAACCCTGCTGCCTATAAATGGAATATTTGGATCCCACGCTAACAGTAACACTTTGAGTACAACGAGCGCAGTCCATTTGAGCATAGTTGAGGTAAATGAACGAATTGTACATTTAATTCCGTTAAAATCATACTTCATTCTTAGAAACTAGTATTTTTGACCAGAGATAGGATACTAGGGTACATTAAAATAGTAATTACTTGAGATTAAAAAGGTGTAGCTATTTTTCATAAACACGTAGAAAGTGCAGTGATTTTGGTTACGTCCTGGATGCTTGACACCATATCGAGTTGTTAGTTCTGAAACTTCCGATTGATTGGTGCTCCGCGGTAATCAAATGTCGACGACATTCATTGCAATTGATTGCATTCCTTTTATGGAAAACTTCAGTTTTAATAATATGAGTATTTAGAATAGTTACACTTCCAAAATCTGTATAAAATTGAATTGCATAATCATTATGAAGATTTCTGAATTCATAAAACTGTAGGCGTTCTACTAAATGACTTTACAGCTTTAATCCGTGCATGTTCCAGAATGTTTCGTCTCATCAGCTGTGTGTTGCTGTACATCACTTTGACCGCGGGATATCCGTTTCCATTCCCCGCAGCGCCGGTAGTAGCGCCAACATCTGTGATACCGACACCCTTCCCATATGTCCCGGGGTCCACGCCAATAGCCCCGACTGCAATTCCCTACGCCCGGGGAGTCAGTCCGCTTGTACAAACTGCGATTCCCTACGCCCCACGGGTCAGGCCGATAGTGCCGACTGCACTTTCCTTCGCCCCTGGGGCCACGCCGATTGTCCCTGGAATCAATAACCCTTACTACAACTACGCAGGAGCTCCATCTATTCCCATCGTGTCGTACTCTAGCGAGCACGGCTTGGATGGGACTTATGCTTTCAGGTCTGTGGCTTATGAAATGATAAATTAAATCGCAAGAATTGTGTTGATCATTTGCCTTAATTGTCTCCCTACATGGTAAAGCTTTTCATAAACAAGTGACTGTATAATGCCAATGAATATTTTCAGTTTTTCAACTGCTGACGGCAAGCAAGCTCAAGAAAGTGGATACTTGAAAGATGGCTTCATCGACAATACTGGAAATCCACACGGGACTCAGGTATTTATCGCTTTATTAAAACTTCTAAGCTTTTTTTATTCATTTGACATAGTCATATTATTAACAATAAATATTTTTCCCAAATATGTCCCACTTTCCGAATGCACTAGTCGGCTGATTTTGCTGTTTTTTTTTCAAATTCATAATTTGTTATTTTTTTCAGGTTGTTCAGGGAAGTTACGCTTACATATCGCCTGACGGGACACCCATTCAAGTTAGCTACGTCGCCGATGAAAATGGTAACTTTTTTTTTAATAAATCCCGCTTGGTTTACATATACCTTGTACCTTTTTGCAGTACATATACCTTGTACCATTATTTATTTATTTATTTATTTATTAGGGACAAAAAACAGTTACATGCTACAAATTACAGAAAAATACTTAAACTAGGATTGAACAAGCACGTAACCCACACCATTGTCCACGTTTTAACTTAAGGTTAGAAGTGCTAAATACATTTAAAAAGAAAATATTTAAGTAAAATAATAGTCGCTGCCACAATAGTATAACTATGTTAGGTACTTAGCTTAGCTGAACAAAAACAAAAATTACTCGCTAAACAAAATATCCATAGCCATTTTCCTAAATGCTAGCTTCGATAAACAAAATATGTCCAGTTCAACAAAATGCGTGTTATAGGAGTCAACAAGGCGACGAAGAGGTGCACGTTCCCCAGCGTTAGTCCTGCAAATGTCTGTATGGAATAGTTGAGGGACACGGACCCCCCTTCGAATAACACTTCTGGGTACCTTGTAGCACAATTTGTTTGTGAGGTCAATACAATCAAATTTGTTACTGCATATGCCGTGTAGTGTCATGACATCAAGTAACAGCCGCCTAGATCCCAAATCTAGTACGCCATACCGCTTCAATAGCTGCACGTAAGGAACCTTTGACCGGAAGCACTTATAGTTCATGCACCGTAAGAACTTCTTCTGTACACTTTCAATTCTAGTGCCGTATTTGTCATAGAAAGGGTTCCAGATCGGGACGGCATATTCTAACTGGGATCGTACCAAAGTCTTATAAAGCAGCAAGAACGTAGAGGGCCGCACAAAGTCACGTGATGATCTCATGACGAAACCATACATCTGATAAGCCTTGTTTACTATATTGTCAACGTGTTTGTCGAAGTGCAAACTGTCATCCAGTGTAACACCTAAGTCACGAACAAAACTAACTACATTTAAGAGGGCGTTATTAATTGAATAATTAAAGTTTATTTTAATTCTCTTTTTGGTAAATGAGATCGCATGACACTTGGGTAGACTGAGAAAGAGCTTATTGTTCTCACAGTATGTGTACAACCTATCTAGGTCCTCTTGAAGAAGAAGACAGTCTTGTATATTCTTGCAAGATTTGTAAATTTTTATATCATCTGCGTACATTAAAAACTTAGAGTTGATAAAACATTGTTTAATGTCATTAATAAATATAATGAAGAGAAGAGGGCCCAAAATGGATCCCTGTGGCACGCCAGACGTAACAACTATAAGGTCTGACTCGTAACCATTAACCACAATTTTTTGGGACCTATTATAAATATATGACACAAACCATCTAAGCAAATTACCACGTATTCCGTTGAACGCTATTTTTTCTAAGAGCAGTGTATGGTCCACCTTGTCAAAAGCCTTCTGGAAGTCTGTGTACACCGCGTCCACTTGAACTTTTTGATCCACTCTTTCAAACAAGTAGTTGGTAAATACTAACAGATTAGTTGTGGTTGAACGACGTTTGACGAAACCGTGTTGCTCGGGTAAAATAAGCTGATGAATGTGGGGGTACACGGCGCCATGCACAAGACGTTCAAAAACCTTAGACAACGTAGAGAGGATAGAGATGGGGCGATAATTCTCTACATTATTCTTGTCACCACTCTTATACACAGGGGTTACAAACGCACGTTTCCAAATTGCAGGAAAGACTCCCTCACGCAGACATTTATTAAAAATTATATACAGTGCAGTACACAAGCTATCACGTGTTCCCATGAAAAAGCTAGGTGGTAAGCCGTCAGGTCCAGCCCCTTTAGAGGAATCTAAAGATTTTAAAGCCGCGCGTATAACTTCCATGGATAAACATATTTCTGCAATGCAAGACGAGCCATTAGCATAGTGATCAGGTGGTTGCCATGTAACGGGGTCCAAAGTAGAGGGTTCGTAGACAGAAGAAAAGAAAGATGAAAATAGATTGCAAATGTGCGTGGGGTCATCTGAAGAAACACTTCTGAAATACATACTAGCCGGATAGTTAGCTTTTCCCTTTCTAGATGAGATGTAGGACCAGAAATGTTTTATATTCTTAGTGATGCCGACTATGTAGAATTCCGGGCACAGCTAAAAGCGCTTTTGTTGTAATTTTTTGTATAAATATACTATTATGTCAATTACCTATTCCTAGCAGTATCTTTACTCGATTGTGGGGAGATACTCCTTGAATGTATCTTTCTTCATTCATATTTCAATTCAATATTGCAGGTTTCAGACCATCAGGCATGCATATTCCTGCTGACGGAAAAGCTGTTGCCCCCATTGTGCCCGTAGTGAACAGAGCCAACCAGCAAGTCTTCGACTCGACATTCAACCGTTACGATCCTTATTCAAACCGAAATAAGTATAATACCTTTGGCCAGTACAATAACCGACCTTATGATTCAAGATATCCCTACGACCCTACAAGGGTTAACCCCTACTATAACAATAAAAATTATAACCCTTACCAAATCGGGGGCCAAAATAGAAATTCTAACCTAGAGGCTAAAAAGAATTCTGCTTAGACTTACTGATAATCTTGAATGAAAACCATTACTACTACTACTATTGTAAGGTATGGAAATCTATAATTTGCATGGTATATGAATAAAACCTGTGATATAAGGTGTTGGGTTTTTACTAGAAACCGAAACCTTTAGTTTTTTTACTAAACAGCAGTATGCAATCAATTCACTAATTACAATGACAATTGGTGAGACGTCAGCGTATGCGTCAGATGTATCAGTTTAGACTGGAAAGCGTTTATCAAGACCTAACTCACAGTATCTTTGTTATCGAAGCTTAATATTACATCAGGTTCTCTTTAGTGTTTTTCGTATCCTTTGCAAGTGTTTACTCCGGCGAGTACCTACTACATTAAGCGGCTTTTAAAGATGTTGCATGTCGTGGGTTACCCAACAGTCATTCCATTGCCCCACACTTTATATTAATCAATATGGCGCTGAAGATAAATAGCCGAAACGTTTAATACAATACGACATACTTACTTTATGTACTGCATCGTTAAAATAACTTAGGCACGTTCTTTAATGTTATGGCAGAGAACATAAACAAAAAGCAAAGTTGTTTTGACGGTGAGCAAAAGAAGTATCTTTCAAGCAAAGGTGGAAACTGGAAATACGAAACTTCCTTGATATCCCTGACTAAACTGCATTTAATATGCTGTGTTTATATATTCGTGTAGCGAGTCCTCGCCTGTTTGCTAGAAATGACCGAATAAGGTTGCAACAGCTGGCCCTATTCTGTGATTTCTAGTCAAATAGGTATTATAGCAGGTATGATGATTGCACTACTGTGAAACATGAATTTATACGTGTAGACATCGCTGTTTGTGTTACATGCGAGCATAATGATTCTGGGCGGGGGCAGGACACGGCTTTGGCGGAATATTGAACTGATCTTACACTCGATAGAAAGTATACCATAAAATTCAAAAACCATACCGGTTCCTTCGCCTAGACTGCTAGAGTGACATATTTATTTATGGAACAATGAGTACACATACGAACCTACATATGTGGATCTATTCCCATCCAATACCAAGAGCTAATACCGTTTGGTATTAGTTTATTTCCGAATTTATTTTCTATTCCCAACGAGTACCACATTTTTTTAAAATAAATTATCTATTACTACCGAATACCAAAGCGTGACTTTTTGTACACTCAGCTACACAAAGTTTTATTTAAATTGCGTTTTACCGAAATCTAGGGTAATCTAAATATAGGGTTAGGGTTAATAAGCTGGTCGACGGAGCTCCGCTTCGCGGGGCTCCTATTTCTGTCTAAAGGGTTTAAAGGCACCTAACCAACCGAACCTCGGGATGCCACTGACGTCGACCGTCTAGGGTTAGGATTTTCGGGAACATTTATTATGTTTTCGGAAACTTAGTTCGGTAATTCATTTTAACACAGCTTAGCTGTTAGTATTACAGTCAACCAGAGATCGATCGCTGGAAGTTAATTTGGTAGGTAGGTAGGTAGGTAGGTAGGTTAAACATTACTTAAAATCACTCAAAGCATTTTAATTTTACTGAACCTGACTGTATCTGATTTCTTCAAACTTGTTTTGGTATTGGTTTTAAAATGTGGTACTCGTTGGGAATAGAAAATAAATTCGTAAATACTAATACCAAATGGTATTAGCTCTTGGTATTGGATGGGAATAGACCCATATGTGATGACTTGTGATAACTTCTACAAGTTTATTCCAGAATAGGAGCTGCTACCAGAGAATAGGTACATAATTTAATTAATGTACAGAACCATAGTATATCTACCTACCGCAGCTGTTTAAATTAGTCGGTACAAGAGACGTCAAGATTTCACCAGAATACCTACATGTATTTTTTCATGCAGGTACACGTTCATACATAAGATTTTTTATACTCGTGTTACCAGTCATATCTTTAACCGAAGTATGAATAAGGCGTGGGGTAGTGATCAATTTCGTGTTTTATGTACTGGTTATTTAAATCATTCACTTTGTGGTAACCTCTTGTAAAAGATTAAAACTACATAAAATTATTAATAAGCTGTGCCTGTGACGTCACCTGAGTAAAATGTTTTAATTTTTCGAAAATAACATTTATGCAAATACACAAACCTGCCACAAGTCCTGATCATTTTTAAAAAACGACCAATAAGTTTTCAAAGACATTTACTCAAGTCTACTAAATTCACCCGCAGCCTCGCAAAATGTTAAACTGATTTCTTTAGCACAGCCATTATGATAATGTCCTATTGTCGCATCTTGAACATAACTTCACGAGATACGATACGATGCTGACATCTGAATTTAATATTATTATCACTGTATGCGCTGGAGATTTGATCTACATACATGTAAATATCGGCATTGCTGCAACCAAGGCGAAAATGGAGGAACGATGAGAGGGATAAGACAATTCAAGCTAAAAAATAAAAAATCATAAACATAAATCATGTCACTGAGCATATGACCATGTAAAGCTCTTTTTAGTTCAAATTATATATATGTGGGTAATTAGCGAGCTAGCTTTTTACATACGTTACGATGAAAGCTTCTTTCAAAATTACATTCAAAGCGGTGATAAGCAAGTCGGTTCATTATTCGTTAGGTACAAAATATATATTTCGTTTGTGTGGAACAGTAGAACTTAGAACGGAATGGAACCTCTGTGGTAAAAATATGGAACATAATTATGTGTTGATAAGAATTGAAACTTGCATCTTTGGAGATTCCATGCTACACCAGCCTTTCAATAGTTGTTATTTTCAAGCATATTATCCTCATCTCATGTATGACTTATACCTATTAGTGATTCCCCAAGTTGTGGCACTTGGCCGGTTTTTTCTTTAAACCTTGTTGAAGTGTGTCACAAGCGTGAGATGCGACTGGTTTCTGAGATCCGCCTGCGCTGATGTGCCTAAGATTAAAACTAACTTTGAGACAAGTTACTTATACATTATGATGCTATAGTCTTTAAATTGTATTGTACAATTTGCGTCCCGCAAGAAATCTGAAAATTCATTGTGGAAGGATTAGTTGCTCTTCGCTTTTATAAGGAAATATTCAGAAAAGCTTTTAGGTACTTTCAAATGTTTTAGAATGGATTGCTACGAAAGATTTAGTACGAATTCAATTTAAGGTGCCACTCCCGACAAATATTTGGAAGATTGACATTGGGTCTCCTTAACTTATTTATTGATCACTAGCTTCTGCCCACGACTTCGTCTGCGTGTAAGTCGTAAGACACCGCAATGTAATAAAATAACAGCTAGGTACATTTTTCTAAAACTTCCGTGTATATTATTTTTGTAGCTTTATGTCTCAGCAGCCAAAATATAAAGGGATTCAGAACTGGTGACGCGAGAGCAAGCGACGTAAGTACAGTCTGTACAGTTGTGCGTGTGAGAAGCAGCTCGTCTTGAGGTTGCGACATATGCAGGCTTCAGTAGTAATTTCCGACTGCTTGTGAAGTTTTGCGTTACGCCTCCGTTCCTGCATATACTACCTAATGATACAATACTGATACACTGACTAATGCATTCTTACAGATTATTCCTGACAATCAGCTACTACTAAAATAATATATACTTATTGCCCCATCTCAAAAATACACCCTGTAAGTAAGTAAGATATAAGATATATATATATATACAAGTACAGCGGGGATAGCGGAGCGATGGGAGGGTATTGCCGTCATCCGATTAGGGAATCGCGCGCGCGGGAGGAACCAATAGCGTGGTGATTACCGCTATGAGTAATAGTGTTATGTGGTGATTAGTGCTGCGTAACCATTCAGTGCATATCCATGTCACTGTTGTTCAAAATTGCCTCAGAGTCACGCATCGCGGTTATGAAATAACGATTTTATAATTAATGCTTTAGCATCATCAATAATAACAAGTGCTAAGAACATTGTTTATATTGAAGACGAACATTACAAAGGAAGAGGTTTCAGCTGTATAAGAAATTATACGTAGTTTTTGTGTGCTAGATGGGCCTGAAAAGGGAAGAAATAGTTGGTTTTTGAAGTTTAATTAGAAATAAGCCCTATGAATATTTTACGAAGTGATTGTTACGGCTGATTATGTCAACGAGAACCTTAATAAAAAGTCTGATTTTAGTTTACAAATGTGTTTTATTTCTTTAATTCACAGAAAGCATTACTTTTTATATATTTCCAAGCATCATCTCGGAATTGCATACAATTCCTAGGAAATACATACATTTCACACGAAATGGGTGTATTAAAAAATCTTTGAAACATTATTTTACACATTTCCTAAGTAGACTCGGAATTGCATATATTTCCTAGGAATTGTGTACAATTCAAAAAAATAAAAATATAGGTCTATATTTTAATTATGAGGATCCTGGAGAAGAATTTACCTATATGAATTTAACACTATAGGTACCTAGTTATTATTTTCTGAATGGTGTACATCGTTCAATAATGAAGACCAAAAATTCCCGTCTTGTATTAATTAGCACGTACATTACCGTTCAACTTGAACGCTACAAAAAACTATAGCAATAAAATTAAAATTAATGCATTAAAATTTCACGCAAAAGCTATAATTTCCAATTTCGACTGCAGTTGACGGTGTATCATTTAAGTCTTATCAGCAAGAGAATTAAGTTCTTATTCAATCGTTTCGTGCGTTGTTTCGGTACCATAAGGGACATCCCAACTGTCCTTCGTTGTACAGATGATCATAAAATATATACAGAATCCGCTGCGATGTGTAATTGCGACAAAAGTTTTCGGTATAAATACTGGGGGTGAATCCAAAATGCATCATTACATAGCCTTTGTATCTCACGCATCCATCTTGCAACTGTTTTGTACTTGGTTCAACATGAAGTGTGTTGTAAGTATTTCAAAGTTTCTTAGTTTAACTTTCTTTCATAAAGTTCTCATTTTAACATGCATACTTAGCTTTGTGTTCGTTCATTTCTTTTATTTTTTTCATATTCTTGCAATGTTCAGTTCAGTGATTCTAATTCAACTTACATTATTCAATTGGAAATTCCGGATGTTCACAGTTTTCGTTTGTACCCATCAGTTTTTGTCTACTTAGCAATTGATTCATATTTGGATAGAAGATTTTGATCAAGTATATCGGACCAAATGTGATAAATGACATCGTAAACGGTAAAACCGTTCAAACAAATTGTAAAGTGCAAAAACACAGCATACCAAAAAAAAACTATCATCTATAAGGGCCAAGAAATTATCTTTGCACCAGCAACCTTTGAGAGAACCTGCTAAGTAAGAAAACTATTTCAGGAATACTATGGGTCTAATAATATACAAATTTTATTTCAGCTATTACTAGTTTTCCTGGTTGCCGCAGCTTACGCTGACGTCAGCAGCTTCCAGCAGTTCCAACAGCAGCCCTTATACCAACAGCAGCAACAACAACAACCACAGTACACCACGGAACCCATCCCCATCATAAGACAAGAACAAGTGCAAAACCCAGATGGGTCATATAAATGGAGGTTAGTTTATACGCTACTAACTGCACCCCGCGGTTTCACTCGCAAGACGATTCCCATGACAAATGGAAAAAGTATCCTATGTTACTCACGACCAACGACAACACAACAACAACAAGAACAACACAACAACAACTATCTCGTTGTTGTTGCGTAGCTTTCTATAAATGAGAGAATTTTGGTAATCAGCAAGTAATATCAGAGATTACCTTTTACAAACATACAAACTGACACATAACTTGATCTCTTTATAACATCAGATAAGATTTAGAACAGTTCAACTGTAAGTGGATGGGTCAAATAAATTAGTGTCATACACTGATTTCATTGATAAGCTGATCTTTATACGATCCATTGATGCTTATGAATAGGTACGCTAAGTAAGTTACTTTCTAGGTACATTACACATACATATACACACATTACATACACACATTGGCACATATTGGTACATTATTCTAATGTTTATTATTTGGGTGTCTTTCTTCCTATGTGAAGTTTGTTATAGTATGAATGAGGGTAGTAATTTCAAAAGAACATCTATAGAAATCTCGTCGGCGATTGGTCATATCTGGCCATTTACACAATATTTGGCTCAAGAATTGTTGATTGCGTTACTATTTTGTGAGAATAAAAGTGGACACTATACTACCCAACCTACTCAATCTTTTGCTTTACCTACTATGATATTCACAGGCAGAAAATTACAAAAACTCTACTGATCATTAATACGAAAATGGTTTGGGTGTTTTTTATCTTATTTGAATTGTGTTGAAGATATGAACTTCATTATTACTCACTTCTGTTTTTTGAAAAACAATGAATTTGTTAAAATAATATATAAACACCTGTGACATTCTGAACTTTTAAAGTTTAAAATTATTTTTCCATTCCATTTTTACAGCTACGAGACTGGAAACGGCATTTCAGCTGAGGAGCAAGGGTACGTGAAGAACCAAGGCATCCCGGAGCAAGAAACTCAGGTCGCCCAGGGACAGTACCAGTACACCGCGCCCGATGGACAGGTAATGCACCATGTACTATCCTGCTTCTTATGGAGAAACAAAAAAACAAACAATGCTGCTGACTAAACAAATATAAGTATGAAAAATAATATTTTCCTGTTCTAGCAGGAAAATCATAAAAAAGCTTTTGGGAAGTTGATATTTTTCTGTTGTGCCGATTAAGCACAATTTAATGTCAAATATTCACAAGTAGTCATTTCCAATAAAGCATGCATCTTGCGAAATACCCAAACATGCATTCATGAATCTCTTCTATAAAGTAACCAAATTATGTGCATTTATTCGGCAATTTGTCATCATTTTCATATTTATGATGGTACTTGCTGAAATGATTAACGAGTCTCTGATTTAATTGTCCATTAATCAAAATATTTACTCGTCATAACTTAGATTTTTGTAATATTAGAATTTATTGTACTAGGATTTATGGAAAGTTGCGCCTACGCAAACAAATATAGCAGGGTTTACTTTGTTGAGCTATGCAGCTTAATCGAAAACTTTCACAGGCTTATTTTACCTCCGTGTCGGCTCTAATCCACGATGGATGACTATCTATAGAATTTCTAGGATGAGTTTAAACAAAGTTTTGACATCGTTAAACAAGTTCACATATTTAATTAATATGTTCACCTTACTTTAAAGCCATTAAACTTATGACAAACGTCCAAAAATAATATTTGACTAGTGGTTACCGAATCACACTAATCTAATTTTGGGATGATGTCGTCATTTATCGGTCTGCTGTCTGTTTCACTATTAATCAAATGATAAATATCTATTTGACTGATTGTTAAATATAATTTGTTGGTTTGATAACATTGAGCTTAAGTCTTCAATTCACATCAAATATCTTCTCCCTGTGGTACTCGTATATTATTGTATTCCTATCCGTATTATATTTTTATATACCATATTATCTTGAAACTAAAATACTTTTTGTAAAAAAATATTATTATAATATCCTTGTCAAATCTAAGAAGCTACATGACCGGATACAATTTGACTAAATACATAATGTTGAGGTCTCAAAGTTTCAGCAAATAAATAATACCTTACCTATTCATTGTTTGATAAAATAGAGTTAAAGTGTTCGAGAAATGTCTTATTTTTACAATAATCATTCGAATTTATGCTGATGAAAGAATACCTAAGAATATTGAAAAAAAAATAATATTTTCTGGCACTTATAACTTTGGAAGTACGTGATAAGTACCTACTTTGTCTTACTAGGATGCCGTAGTGATGACACATACCTTCATACATAATATATTATTACATAACAAGGCAAGCGTAATAAAAAATAGATGCCTTCGATAAAATGTTGGCCATGGGACGGCATTGACGGAATACGTTTTAGTCAAAGTCAAGACAATTAAAAAAATAATAGAATTGGGATCTACTGTTTCAGTTAGCTTAGGGAATAGGCTTTATTTTAAGTACAGGCCTGGAATAGCACAAACTGTACTGTACCTAATCTTGAGCAAATTATGATAACCTAGTCGTTTTAATCTATCTATTTCATATTTTCCAGTTTTCTTACACGTTATAATTAAGTACATTTAACACCAGAGTAATCAAGAAAATCACTCTGAAGAAAAGTCATTTCAGTAACTGTGCCATTTCCCGAGTCCATAACTGTAGTCTTGTCTCATTTTCAGATAAGTAAATACACGAAGTTTCTTGAAATGTTTTATTTCTTCATTGAAAGAAAGAAAGAAATAAAGAGAAAATACATTTATTTAGTACAGACTAAAAGGCACACAATATAATATACCTACAGCAGATAAAATCCATACTAATTTTATAAATTTGAAAGTAACTCTGTCTGTCTGTCTGTCTGTCCGACTGTATGAACCTTTTCAAGCCTAAAACACTCAACGGATATCGATAAAATTTGGCAAGGAGATAGATGGTATCCTGGGGAAGGACATAGACTACTTTTTGTCTCAAAAATAATTTTAAAAGGGGGTGATGTAGGGATTGAAAGTTTGTATGGGAAACTTAGCATTTCTTAAATTGGGGATACGAAAACTTAAATTAATGCTTTCGGTAAGAAATAAAAAAAATGGTTTCAGCATTTTTGTTAAATCATTCTTAAAGGGGGTAAAATAGGGAATGATTTTAAAATTCACATGACTATTGAAAATTTTGTGTACTACCTCTTTATAAGAGATTTAAGTAATTGGAAATATAGTCAGAACCCGTTTCTTGAGGTATTTTTTATTTTAGTATTTATTTTATTTAAATATCCGCTTAAAAGTTATTACAATTTGAAGTTACAAAATATGGCAATGGCGGCGCTAGAGTATTTCAAATTAATGACGATAATATTAAAATGAATTATTATTATTTTTAAGTCAGACATTTACAATCATAAAAACCTGTTTAATAAAAATAAAAAAAAGATTATTTGCATTTATTATCTGTCTGACTGTTACCTTTTCACGCTTTAACGGCTGAATTGATTTTCATGATATAGGATATTATTTATTCCGGTGGCACGTTCCTGTAGAATCATTTCCGACAAACACACGGGCGAAGTTGCGGGCAGAAGCTAGTAATAAATAAATCAAATAAAAGTGTACAGTGCGATGTAAGAAATTAGCGGGAAAGTGTGCCTCACTTGCTACCGCAGCTGCGCCAAAAAGGCTCAGTTCAGCAGAAAAGGCAGACGAGTGTCTGACATTGGTTATTTACAATCACAACATTGACCAAATTGTATTTGTAATTGCAGGTGATCCAGTTGCAGTACTTGGCTGACGAGAATGGGTTCCAGCCCCAAGGATCTCACATCCCGACTTCCCCACCAATTCCCAAAGACATCCAGACCGCCCTGGACTACCTTGCGACGCTCCCCCCGCAGAACCCAGATAATAGAGAATATACCAGGAACTAAACCACAGCTAAACATGTACACCTTTAATAATGAAACACGGAATTTAGCTACATCTCAAAATGTCAGTTTATTTACCATTTTTGTGATGAAAATTTGGCGTAATTCTAATAAGCGACTAGGATTTAAACAATTGAAACTCAGTCCTAGATTTACTTATTTACTTTTTTGATACCTGGTCTTAGAGAAAAATACAAAAAAAAAAATGATGTTATGTAATGTATAATATCTGTTGAAAAGTAGTTATGATAGTTATAGTTATTGTAAATTTTGCATAATATATTATGGTTTTATGTTAAGCTTATCTCGTTTTATTGGAACTTCTATCAAAACAAGTTTTCGTTTTATGATTTGTAACAAAAACTTGTTCTTTTTTAATCAAAATTATTAATTAAATTGGATGAAAATGATTAATTACACAGGATCTATTAATAAAAAAATATCCGGTAATAAAAACATGTATAAAGGAGAATATATGGAACTGTCTAAGGATTGCGCAAATAAGTGTAGCGAATGTTAAAGCCTCAATTAAAAACCGTTTATTTTGATCTAATAATTTCATTTTGCAACTCTAAGATTAAATATTTGTTTGTTCATTCGCAAGGTTAGAGTTTATAATAAGAGTTTTTGGTGATTATCGGCTCACGGGCTGTCAAAGGTAATTACACCCTGCGCTTGCGCTGCGATGGACACATGTTTAGCGTTCGAGAACCGTCAAGTATTTTAAATGTATAGGTAGTTGGATTTAAGCGTAGGGTATTTTAAGTTCAATGCTAAAGTAATTGCACACATAAATGCATGTACCTACATACATAATAATACATTCTTTGTTTTCTCACGATGATTAAATTGTAATTATTTCATAGTAGTTCTATTGTAGGTGTTTCTTATTGAAATTTTATTCAGATCATGGTGGTGGTTTTAGGCAAATCGTAGAATCTGATAAAGGTCTGGCTCTTGAAGGTTCTGCAATTTAGCTGTAAAAGTTCAGAAATTAAACGGTTTCATTAACTAATCTTTGATTGAAGATGTGATTGAACCGATAACGGCCGATAAGTCTTAGGCATTTGACACAAGATACGAGTCTTATACGTAAAGGACTGCAATTTTCAATCTATTGTGACCTTCGAGTATGAGGAAATACTAGCAATCCACAGTTCACCAAAACCAATTAAAACACATCACCTTTTCTGAAACGATCATCATTCCAATACACATTGAGCTGCCATATTAAAAGCATCACATGTGTTCGCGTCACAAGCGGCTGAAGTTCGTTCGGCGCGACCCCTTGCTCAACAACCGGTCTGTTCACTTTCCCTGCACCTCCGTGTCAAGGTCGCTCGCCCATCGTCGCCATGCTACAAACAAGTAGAAAAGCATCGGAGAATACCCAAAATATGCCTGATCTATGCAGCGTGCCTAATTGTGAAGGTTAAACTTTGTACTTGCGTAAACCATTGAGCTAACTCGTGTTTAAATACATGTTTTGTCATTAATTTTGTATCCGGGTTAGACATTTTTATTATTTTGAATGTCTCCAATAACCTATAAAAATAAAAATAAATTTCCTGTCCAACCAGTAACTCACGATTAGCATAAAAAGAATGATTACCTTACTTTTCGTTTTGTTTTTATCATGATTAAGCTAGGATTTGATATTGACGAAATTCTAGCTACATCTTGCTACGAAAAAATTACTTCATTATGATGCCTAAGCACTTTTACGAAAATAAACACTTGTTGGTGTCTAGCGTAGAACTAAAGCATTTAATAGGCCTACTCGCTGAGTAAGTAAGTAGGTAGGTAATCATACCTCCACATGGTAGTAAATATATTATGTAGAACTTTTCTATACTTGATTCCAAGACTCTAATGAATCTTATGGGATTTTGTTCAAACCAATATTTCATCTTTTAAAAAAATGATGAAATAGATTACCTACTTAATTTAATTAAATAAATACCTTTAAATTAATCTTTGGATAATAATAGCTATCTTCAGCTATGTATCAAATCTCTATTTGGTAGTTCTTGAAGCTAATTTGATAGATGATACGAAACATGCAGCTGTATTTCATGGAAATTACTTTGTACGTTATTAATTACTTGAGTGAAAGTTGCAACCCTACCGACGATGTTTAGTATATTTGGCACCTTCCACATTCAAAGTATACTCGTAATTACAAAAGTAAAATAGAAACCACTTTTTGCAAGTATAGTGTTTTATTTGTACACCTACATTTAGATGCTAATCAATCGACCGATATAGCCGGGCATTCACGGCACGACTTGTAGAGCTTACTGCTTCCACGAAACGGGATGAGACGAGTAAAGGCTCCCCCATTCAGGCGCGACACGACAGCGCGACGCGACTCTAGAAGAACAATTTCTATGAAAAATTCATAGAAATTGTTCTACAAGTGTAGCGTCGCACCTGTCTGCGGGAGCCTTAAAGCTGCACAAAAAAACCATTGAATCATTCTGAAGAAAAAAATCGTTAGTCGAACAAATATGTACTGGAACTTTAAATGTCAAATGACTTCATCAAATTATCATAGCCATACATAAGTCACCCGTAGGCCACACCCAACAAATAGATGTTAATGTAGCATTATCAGAATTTGCCTGAAGACATTCTATTCACTAAAGTGTCTACAATACGATTTACATAAGAGATAGGAGTGAAATCTTTTGTTGTCTGAATACCTATTCATAAAGACTACCATGGATGGTGTCACTTACATAATATTGTAGGCTGTAATGATCCGATACCGACAGTTTCAAATGATTGAGTTTTTTATAAGTCAGCATGAGTAAGCACTTATTGTTGAAATGTGAGTACTTAATTGTAACATCTGGCATGAAACCAATCGAAATTACCGTTTCAGATAGTGCAAAAGACACAGGAAACCGCATGGATACACGAAAATATTAGGTACTTTAAAATGATGAAAATCTTCCTGGACAATTTATCGTACTCACCGAAACGACCTTTGTCGGTGAAGGCAAGTGGTCAAATCAACTCCTTGGTGTCAAAAAAGAAAACATTGAAAGTATTTAGTGAAATTAGAATGTACACATGGCTAAATATGAAGCTATACATTTCCAGTATAAGTTGATCTCGCATTGTATAGGATTTGCATATAATAAAAGGTCAGCTTATGCTGGAAATCAATAGCTTGATATGTAACTGTATGTATCATTTCAGCTTCTGCAAATTGATAAAATAAAGACAGCACTTACAATACCGATAAGTTTATTTTACCAATTCACAATTTTAGTTTTATGGATTGGTAACCTTATAGTTTTATTGTCTTTGTTCTATTTTTACTACTATTATTTATGATTCTATTTTATTGACAAACTTGAACTAGACAAGCAAGTCTTTTAAATGTGTTCTGGAAAAAACATACATTTTTTACATCTTTCGATTGCTAACAGATTGACGTGACATAGCCACAAAATTAATGCTATGCTTATTTTATAATACAGTACATTTATCTATAGGTTACTTCGATAGAGTTGTAACTTGTACACTTATTTACTCATGAGTTATCTTCCATACTGAACAGGAGTGTGCAGTAGCAGCCCTATCTGCCAGACAGGCTGTGCTTGGATCCTTATTCTTATTTTTCTTGAGTCTAATAATGAAGCAGTTGAGGTATCCCTTTCAAATAACCATAGGTATTACAGTTACACATCTGTAGCTACAAGTACGTAATGAATAGGTAGAGAAGTTAATAACCATGCTCATTATTTGCGTATAAACGATGGCGAAACTATAGATTTGATTGGATCGGTGTGTCATAGATCTCCTCGAGAGCTTTACGTAATGACGTTGTACGTTAGTACGCTAGGTGCTTGAAGCTCGCCACGAGCCATTGAAGAAATTCTGCTATCACGCACCCGCCTCGTGAACTTCACCTCAAAAACAGTCGGATCGCGTGTACGTATGATAATTATACTAGTTTATTGCCTATTCAACACCACATGATACGTCTACTTATAAAAATAGATAATTTTATTCATTCACTTTGGAAATGTCAGTTATTGAAACGAATTCCAAGATAAGTAATAACGGATGCGTAGCTCTGTATCGTTTGATACCTACTTTTGAGAATTTAAGTAACTGTGGCAAATTCGGCCGTGGGTAATTGCCAATTTTCATGAATGTAAATGTTTTGTGCAAACAGCACGAAGCTTGCGCTAAGGCCACACAAATGGAAGATCCGTTATGTTTGTTGTTTACCATTACGTCGCAGGCCAAATTGACATACACGAGGCGAGGTAATGCATCCAGTGTTTACTTATCTCATAGATTTTGCGACACCACAATGAATTGTGAAACTAGAATGCAAGGAGGTGGGAAAATGTGATAACTATAAAAACTCAAATTTTCAGGAATGAAAGCATCAGTCGACAACAGTTATTATCACTGCTTGTTCCACCATCACCAAACACTACAAAATGAAATCTATTGTAAGTGATAACTAATTCTGTGCTTTAAAAGTTTCCTTTACGTTTCCAACAAAACATAGTGCTTTCCAAAATAAGTCGAGTGACGTTGGCAAAATAAGTCGAGTGACGTTGGCATAAAACCAAGTTCAGTGCTGTGCTTCATCATAACAATTTTAATACAGACCATTATATTCGTGAACTAATACAAATTCGAATGCGTTTTTATCTATTAATTATTTTAATAAGTCATCAATTAAAGCAGCACGTTACATCTTATCTGTTGGTAATATTGCCTATGTTTATCTATTTGCATCGTCTAACTATCGTTTTTGTAACAGGTGTTGGCTTGCATGCTGTTCGCGGTGGCGTTCGCTGCACCTCAAGGAGCCCCGCAAGGAGTCCCGGCTGAGCCCATCCCTATCGTGAAGGATGACAGCCAGATCAACGGCGACGGATCTTACCAGTATGCCTACGAAACTGGCAATGGTATTACTGCTGATCAGAAGGGAGACCTGAAGAAGGTCGGAGAAGTCGATGCTTTAGAGGTGCAGGGACAGTTCTCTTATCCCAGCGAGAATGGCGACGCCATCCACCTCACGTACACCGCTGATGAGAACGGCTTCCACCCGTCGGGCGCGCACCTGCCCACCGCGCCCCCGGTGCCCGAAGCTATCCAGCGCGCCCTCGCCTACCTCGCCACCGCCGCGCCCCCCCAGGGAGCTGCAGCCCCACAATAGATTCCATGTAGGCTGATGCAACAATACTCAAAATCACTTATAGTGATGTGTATTTTATAATTTTCTACTATCAATAAAGCGAATGAAACACTTTAATTCAAAGTTTTATTTTTTAATCCCAACTGAATCGAATTTTAATAATACTTTGAGACTTGATAATGATAATCGAATTAATAGAACTAGTCTAGTCACTAAATAGCTGATTCTCATTTAAAATACATTTTACTCTCTTTTATTATTTTAACTAAGTTGATATGTCAAGGTCGGCTGATAATCTGAATAAGAACAGAACCGGCCAAACCGGCGGCTGTTATTTAATAAATTTTAAATAGGTATCATCAGACTAAACACACATTTGCAAAAATATACACTAGAGAGAATATAAAGTAGTTGAATTCCTTAATAATATTTTCTTGAATATTAGAGTACCTACTTGATTAAACAGACGTGGAATATTAAAAGTTTTAAAATTGGGTAACTACGTAATCAATTTGTCTTTGCAAATATTAATAGGATATTGCAGTGTGACCGATTACCCCTGACATTAACTTTGCAATAGGTAACAGTTAATTGGTATAATCACTACACCCAGTGTTTATGTATACATTTTGGTAATGATGTTAACAATCATCTTGGTTATTCCAATCAACAAGCATTTAAAGAGAAGCGCAAGATTGTATCATGATATTGACAACTCATTCACATAAACCTCTTCTTAATGACACCTAGTCTCTATTGCTACAAGGACACACCCTTGGGTGGTACGAGATCCATACAAAGGTCATGAGTTAGGTATCTAAAGCATTCGATTACTGATAAGAACGTGCAGGAAAGCTCCTAAGCTTTAGTTAGTTACCACCCAGCTGTATTTTTTTTTTTTAAACTAGGCAACTAATCGATTTAATTTGTATACTTTTTATATTTTTATATCCAACAAATCAAACATTAAAACTCAAAGTTTGAAGTTATCAATCTAACTTTTGTTGCCAACCTTATTAAGGGATAGGAAATATAATTAATGATAAAACATTAATGAGTATCGGCGCGCACGCACATCTGAAGTGTGGAAAGGTCATGGCACAAATTGAATAAGGCTTTGAATGAAATTGGCACATAGTACAAGTAGTTTAGACAAACAGTTGTAGGTCACGCAATTTAACTTCAAATTAAGAAATTAAATACATTTCGTGTAGGTATTAAATCGCTATCATTCAAAAGCCAAGCTTAAAGAACTGCCAAAATATAATGTCAGCAGAAATAATAGAAAATAAGACAACAAAAGAATGTTAATTTTAAATGAGATCTAATTCATAACATTCCGACACTTGTGTACCTAAGTACGACCCCTTTATTAATTCATCATTTTGGTAAGTCGCAATGAAGATACAATAGTCTGAAATATAATCAGTATTCCCATTTTTCTTGTAACTTTACATAATAATCACCATCACCATTGTACAAACATGATACATAAAACCATTTGGTTATGGACCAGTGAAACGAATTGAATGATCGTTCCAAACGATGTTAGTAAAGCTTTCAAAATGGACGTTAGGCTAAAACAAAAATTAACAATCATTGCAGTCGGAATAAATGTATAAATATTGATATTGCTTTATTTTATTTTCGTTACCGCTAATATGAGTACAAACGGAAAAGCGCAGATCGCCTAGGACAATGCTTTTCGAAACACTAGAAATTTTATGCGTGCACCAGACTTGAGTTGAGCTTCTTAAGTTATGAGTTGAGCTGCACGATTACTGACAAATGCGTGCACTGACTGGACAGGTCCACTCAATCTGTGTGGTTTTTCCTCAAAAGACCATTTCAGACAAATCTACATGGTCTTCACATGATCTGACCAAGATTATGTCTGGACTTTAAAAGAGACTGTGACCTCTGAGTTTGTTTCGGCCTTTCTTCTCAGAGTAGTCAGATAGGAAACGCCGACCTCATCTAGTTTTAAAATATGATTGACGTGTAAAAGTGTTTGTATAAACATATCTACAGAAAAAAATAATAATAATAATAATATGGATCTCATTCAATTCCTACTAGCTTCTGCCCGCGACTCCGTTTGCGTGGAAGTCGTTAGATACAAAAAAAATACTAAAATAACAGCTACATTTTTATAAAACTCCCTCTGACCTCGCCCCATCGTGTCGCGTCGCATCGGCCACCCGCACTTTTACTTCGTTTTCGTTTAGCTTTCTTTCTGTTTTTTTTTGACTCGTCTCCTAAGTGTCAGGATATATAGATACAGGATGATTAAGTGAAGAAAACAAGGAGGCGTGAATAAAAAAAAAATTGGGGTCAAAAGTAAAACATAAATTTTTCCATGTTTTTGTTTTTTAAGTATGTAGATTTATTGTTGTAAATAATGCTGTAGGTAACAGTTTTATAATAGAATGGTTAAGAACAGAATGTCGAACCAATGTTGGTCTGTCTTTTTCTAACCGTGTGAAAATGTGCTCACTGAGTCCAACTGCTGATGATTGAGCTAAATATTTAATTAAAATTGGAACAGAAGAAAAAAAAAAAAAAACTCTTATCTATTACTAGCTTTTGCCCGCAGCTTCGCTCGCGTTAATTTAGAATTTGACAATCAATTCGGGTTGTTCGGGGAATTATAGTTAGGGAGGATGAAGAACCGGTCTATCGACACTCTAGACTCACAAAATGTATTAGGTTCTTAAAATAAAAAAGAATAAAAAAAACTCTTAACACACTCCTAAAGTTTCTACAATAATATAATTCAATCATGATTCGAAAGACACGTGGTGCCATCTACTATTATCATAAGAACGTTATTGTTGTTTTCCTCGGAAACAATACTTTTTTTCGGGATGAAAGGTACCCTATGTACGTTTCTGTACACCCGACACCGTATGCAAGCTTTCAGGATGATCGGTTTCAGTGGTTTAGCCGTGAAAAGGTAACAAATAAACCTACTTTCGCATTTATAATATTACAAGTTAAAAAATTAGGATTAGGATAGTTAGGACTAGGATATGAAATACAATGTATCGAATAACTTTGTGTCAATTTAGATGTTGTGTAAAAGTGACCGTACAGGTGTTAGTAACAATACAGTTACCGCTATGCCATAGCAGCTAATAAGAAAATTCAGTCGGGTATTGGAGTAAATGGAAGTGCCTGTGAAGTTGCCACTTTTCTGTGTGGATGTCCCCCATCTAGCCTTAGACCGAAGCGAATAGAGATCTATCTATACAAATACATAAAAATTAAGAAATTGAACTGGCTGTAATGTCAAAATAATAGCATTTGACTAAATGTATATGAAAGTATATATCTACTATACCTATAACAAAAAAAAACATTCTTTTTATTGTTTTGGTTAATCTCTGAAACGGCTGGACCGATTTTGAAGGGACTTTTACTGGCAGATAGGTGATGTTATGAGGAGTAATATAGGCTCCTTTTTGTCCCGGTAGCATAGTCCCGTGGGATAATTTCTGACAACCACACGGGCGAAGCCGCGGGCAGAAGCTAGTTTAGAAAAAAAAACATGAGAAGGAGTCCCGATCCTAAACCGTAAGGGACCGAATAAGGAGAAGGGATATTACCAAGTAATGCAATGTAAATCGGGTTTCAAACTTTAGCAGCAACATTGACGCGGTATCTCTCACGAGTATGCAGAAACGCTTCGCTGACCTTTTTTGCACATTATCAGTAATTTAAATTTTAAGCCATAAAACCGTGCAAGGTCTTCAATTATTTATTTGGACTTTTATGAATGGGTGAATCTATTTGAGTAGGTATGGTACAAAACTTACGTAGACTACCAAAATACCAAATGGCTAATATTTGCTTTGTTGTATTCTCAGTTTGTCTCGTGTATTATCAATAAACATAAAAAGTATATTAAATACATATTGGTATAGCAATAACTCTTACGAAACATGTCAGAGGTGATTATTTATTTATTGCCCAAATGAGGATGTTTGTGTTATTTTGGCCCCCCAACCTAAAGATTAGGAAAGCCTATTTAAATAAAAAATGGGTCTATCATTATTTTTAACAACAAAAAATCAAAACTACTTAACATATAGAACGAAAACGACTTGTCGTTATAATTTAAAATCAATGCAAAATAAGTGTTTTACGAGCTTTTAACTACCTATTTATCATTTAATTATAACTTACATTATGATAGTTAATATTTTGTATCGTCTTTAGTGAAATATATGTTATTAATTAAATCTCAGACTTTCAAATATACCTTACCCTTGCCTATATAAATTCAGGAAAGCCCTGCAATCACTGACTAAGAAAAATTTTTTTTTCATTAAATTAAATATAATTGAATAGAAATGTTGAAACGAGTCGGGTCTTCTGTAACTTCAGCTGCTTTCGTCACATCAGAGCGGGGTAATTGCGTAACACACGAACAGTAGGAATGGGTTTAATTTTGACAGATCAACAACATTCATTGCGTTACGTTGTTGAGCAGACAAATTTTACGAACATATGAAGCATTGGATTAGCAATAGTCTCCAAAATGATTCAGAATGTGATTGATAGTGTTATGTAATTAGGGTGCTGGTTTTATGTATTGCTCGAACATTTTTCTTGTCTCCCATAGCACATTATTTATGAAATTATATTGTTGTGTCAGTGGTAGTCCGAAGTTTACAATAAACTATTTTTGTTTCTTTCAATAATAATAACTAACAATTGTGATTTTAAGGGTCAATTTTTTTGTATTAATGGTCAACAAAGCATGTTGTCTTAAAGTAATAACCTAATGCCTGCTCTTACAAAATAAAGCTCATCAGAATTCCTACATGACCTTCGTACAGACGTGCTAATCGATTAGCTATAATATCGCAAGTGAGCATAGATATTCTTCCAAATATAGTAGTAATTTACTTCAAACATACCTACATTCGTACATAAAATCTGATATTGACCTTTTGATTATCCTCATTGCGCAATATTAGTTAATGTAATATTTTAATTAAAATTCCTAGCAGGATAGTCTGAAGTAGGTAAGTATTAATATTTATTTAGGAATAACCTCTATGCTCATTGCAGCATCGTAATCACTTAAAATTCAAGCATCAACGTGTTTTTTCCTATAAAAAATATTTTGTCATGTCCCCAAATCTTCGTAATATATTGTAGAAACATAGTTGATTTTTATTTGCGTACCTACTGTCTTAATGAGACGACCTTGTATCACCGGTTTCGTAAAACTGGTAAAGTATTGTGCTTTAATATTTTACACTTTTTTTTTTAAATTGGAATTATTGCATAAAATTATCGTTGTAAAAACATTTTATAGAGTTTACCTAATCACCCAGAAATAGATAAATGAGATTCATTGTAGGAACAGAAAACTTGTTATGGGCTATAACAAAGTAATGTGTTACGAGTAGACATCGAAATATTCTTTATCAGGATTTTTTTCAGAAACGGTAAATGAATCAATGTGCCCCTTCGTTATCAGGGTGACTTACAAATTACTATTTCAATTGAAGTACAACTACATGAAAAGATATAGTTTTCAAATAAAATTGGCACATGATTTTTGTGATATCTTAGTATCTATGAAACATTTTCCTTTTGAAAGTATTCAGTAAACCTTTACGTAAAGAATGTGCAACTTTATTGTACAAAGAAAACACAATACAATTGATCGTTCAAATTATTTACGCAAAAATGATTTTCACTTTTTTGGGTACTCTATCCGGATATTAAATTCATTAAGGTTTCGAATAGGAATTCATGATTTTTAATAAGTTCGCTGCTGAACGTCCCATCGCATCCAAAGGCAAAGAATTAACTGAGGGCCGATTAAAACATGATGCTGCAAATATCACGCAAGCGCATTGACTACAGTAGGTACGCACATATTTTGTCGAATTTATTCTGACGTGTCACATGGTGCAATACCATCCAGAGGTGGTAGGCGGCATAGTGACCCGTCCGTATATATACCGATAACACTGTTAGATCAACATTGTCTAGTGCCTTCACCGACTAACAAACACAAACATGAAAACCATTGTAAGTGTTGTGATAGTGCATTCATTCATTGGATACCTAAAATAAAGTGCCTTGTGATCGCAGTGTTGTGTGGATTACTTAACTGGGATTTCCAGAACACAAACTAAAACTTTCAATAAAAACATCCCTCATGGTTAAAATTAAGTGATAATATATTCATAACAATTCGTTTATTCCAGGTCTTCCTCGGTTTCTTGGCTGTCGCCCTCGCCGCGCCTCAAGGCCCGACTGAACCTATCCCGATCCTGAAACAAGTGAGCGAGATCAACCCCGATGGCTCCTACTCGTGGGCATACGAAACCGGAAACGGTATTAACGCCGACGAGAAGGGAGCTCTGAAGGATATCGGCGCCGAAGAGCCTGCCCTGCAGGTTGAAGGACAGTTCTCATACCCCAGCGAGGACGGTGGCAACATCCAGGTGACATACATTGCCAACGAAAATGGATTCCAGCCCCAGGGTGCCCACCTCCCCACTCCTCCCCCGATCCCGGAGGCCATCCAGCGCGCCCTGGCATACCTCGCCACCGCACCTCCTCAGCCTGAAAACTAAATTCATGTTTGAATTATAGGTTAAGCACTATTCAATGTATTATAGTTTAAATTATAAAGTATTCCTTAATATTTCAATAGACAAGGTCCAGTGCTATATTATGGGATACTTAAAACGCCTATTAGAAATTCACTATTTTATATCTTTTTATTTTGTACATAAACTGTTTTGTATGATGTAAATATAAAATCTAAAAGTTAATGATTGCATTTTCCTTTAATCTTTACCTTCTATCAGCAGTCCTGTAAAAACACAACATAATTTTTTTAAACAAGAATTAAAGACTAAAGTCTGGAGGCCTACCAAGGTCCCAACAGTGGGGACACTTTAGTCTGAACTAAAGTGTCAATCAGTTATGCACCTCAACTCAACCCTCTAAGCACCAAAGCTACTGCTTTGGAGCTTGATTGCAGTGTCGGCATAACTATGCCGATACTGCATGGTTATAATTTCTTAAGCAGGGATGGGTTTAGCAGTCAATTTTACTATCATCAAATGACACACATTATCCAAGTACCAGTCATTGATAACTAATACATTATCATCATTAGCCATTAGCATTCCACTAATACATATGCCTCTCTAATTACAAACTACTGAGCTTTGAAAGGAAAAGTATGTAGCAGAAATTGGAAAATGGAGGACTATGCTCCAGGGATTACCACGTTCATAAAAAACAAAATACCTAATTGTCAATCATTCTAACATCCTTAAGTATGCAATTATTGTTTCGGTATTCCTGACATTAAATTGCAAGTGGCAGTTATGTTAATTAAAATAAACATTTTAGCACCTAACATCAAAATGTTGACGTTTTAACCTATAGAAAGGTAAATGAGATAAAACATTGATTATGTTTGTTAACATGTTAAAGCGCCTTAACTACCATGTGCCAGTAGGTAACCCTGAGAGTTTTGACATCATGTTGTACAATAAACCTACAATTAAGTTTTAAAAGCTGCTAACGCGTTTTGAAATGTTATTAGGCAATATTGCAGCAGATAATACATACTAATTACGATATTAAACATGCGTCTGTGATATGGGTAGGTACTAGACTCTCGTTTTTATGAAATAAGTGACTACAGATGCGCCGGCGCCATTATCAAATAAATATGATGTGCAATAAAAATCTATGTTTAGTAATACAGATGTTTACACCTGATTAAGTACAACTTACTGAAACACCCTAACGAAAGAAGGCTGCACGTTTTTTATTTATTGGGATGATGATGTAATTTAAAGGTCATGAAATGCAAAGCTTTCACAATCGGAAATACTTGATAACAAATGTAAATATGCGTTGAGGAATAGTCAAGGATGCGACCTTTATTTATTCATGGTTTTATTATTTACGACTACAAAAAGTTATGGATGACCTTATATATGGGTAAGCTGAAACTACAAAGAAGATTTCATTATATTTAAATATTCCTTAATCGTCAATTATGATTTGGGTACAGAAGTTCTGTTCTCAATGTTCCTGAATTCATTCCTTTTCTTTGATTTTTTGGCAAATACCTACATCCTCTTCAAGGACACACGACGATGAAAATAAAATGGATACTGCTGGTCACACATAGCATAACATCACGTCTGTATACCCCGAAGTGTTAGGCAGAGGTGTAACTTTATATAAGTCCAATAAAATTTTGTATGGATTCTCGAGGTTCTTTTTCAATTGATTTGAGAAGCGCGCCATAGTGACTCCGTCCAAACCCTGAGATCTTCTGAAAAACTCACTGTCAGCATGTGAGTCTTTCTCAAGTTGCCTTCAGCGTCGAACCTCGCTAGAACCTGCATGTAACAATAAGGAAATTATAAAACATCACGCCAGTAATCCCCGAAAGGTTAGGCAGAAGTGTACTTATAGTACACCCACATTTCGCCAGTTATGTTTAAAGTCCCATGTAATAGGGGGCGAGCCTATTGCCATCAAACGGGCACAAATCAGGGAAAGCTGCGTTTACTAATCGAGCTATTGGCGTGTGGTGGAAGTATGGGGGTAAATTATCTTAGCTCCAAGCTTTTATAGTGGACAAATGAGATTATGTCGTTTTTTTTATATAAAAGAATTATTAATTAACGAATGTGACAGTAGCAATAGGTTTTAATGATTATTTCTGGACTCCATCTGGCGACACTTGCGTGAACTTTTTAACATTGGAATTAATTTGAATATCAATCATCAATTTGATCTCATCTCTGCCATTTTAGTCAAAAAGCTGTGTTTTCATCTCATTATTTCTAGTGGAAATATGAAGATGGCGTTGTTATTCATATCGACTATTTTCACATAAAATGTGTCGTTGATGGGTTTCTAAAGTACTTACCAAGTTACCATAGGTTCGTTGGTAATAATACCATCTGGTTACGGTTTCGTATTAACAACATTCTTTAGCTTAAAAGGATGACTCTAGCATTTCAATGACATCAATCATTTTGGTGATGGATGTATGGACAAGTGACAATCAACGATTTCTAGTTGATATTGTGCCATTGTTTTGTAACATGCCTATCTTTTGAACTACGCGTGGCATTATTATCAATACTGTTATATAAAATCTTCTTTTAGGTATCCATGTATAGATGTACACATTGATGGTGTAGTTACAAGACTATGCCTTCAGGCCAAAACATACATCATATTATGGGCTCATACATAACTGTAATATCTGTCCGAGCTGAATGAGAGGCCACAGAGTCGCTAGAATGTTAGCAACTGTTCCTGTTGTCCCTAACAAGAACACATTGACAATATTTAAGTAAACACTTTTGAACAGCCAAATTTTAGCCTGCAAAAAATATCAAATTATAGGTAGTCATAATCAAACCAGTTTTACCGCAAGCACATGTGCTTCTTTCGAAACTAAAAACGGCGAGACTTCCAAACAATATAATAACTTAATGCTTCTTCTTTTAGCGATAATAATAATTGGCAATAGTAAGGCTACCACAATAATTGTAGTTTAATTTTAACCAATGACACTCCCACCTGTCGCTTGGAGCAGTATTACAAAGTACAGAGGCTCGTAGTTCACCTAGAAAGGTAAAAGGTTAAGTTAGGTAAGCTTCTATTTATAACCAGTGGAGGAGGAGGAGGTGTTACCACGTCTGCTACCTTCCAGGTCAAGGTGCCGATTAAGTAGGTACTGCAGTCTGCATTCTTGCATTTCCGTTGCGTTTCCAGGAAGTATGGTGAACTTTCTCGGCAGTGACTAAAGTGGGTGCGTCTAATATTTATGTGGCATCTTTTTAATCGTATAAGGGAAATGGAACAAGTGAAAATATCTTGTGGATAACGAATTCTTAAGACTTGATATTTTATTTACATTTTTTTACAGTCGAAGTTTTATTTATTTTGCTGAACGGTCTGAAATTACTGAAAATGTTGTTTGGAGTTAGAAAAATTTGGTAATTTTCTAATCGTCGTCACATCGAGTTTTTATGGGAAGAATATATTTTTATTAAACTTGTTTAATTAATTCAGATTAGGTAACTATAAAAAATCGTTATATATGCTTTAAACATACCTACATATATGGAAGATTTTGGATACACATGTCTTATTTAAATGAGTATATTGACCCCTGAAACATTTTGAATATTTTTTAATCATTTATTGTTATTTTGTGGTAAACTTTTATCTAAGTAATGTATAAGATTTTTCAAAATTCACGTGGCCATGACATCAAATTAGATTTTTCCTCTTAAAACCGCAAAAATAATCAAATTACAAGTAAGCATCCTGAAATTATTCCACGATATTTAAAATTAAAACACGTTTAACGGTGGCATTCAGCTTTATATTCAGCCTGCTACAAGTTCAATCTCGGAGCCAGAAACGGAATTAATTATCTCAAAACCAAAAATAACGTATTACACCAATTACAAAGGTGTTAATGGGTGGAATTTATGCCGAACAAATATATTTACATATTACATACGTCTGTCAAAATGTGTTGCGTGATTTGTGAGCTGCAGATGGCATGGGTCAGCCCCTGATGACCCGTAAAGGTGGTAATAATAGTCGTTGACATTTAGAAGATGGAAACTAGTTTTGTAGAGGCCCTCGTTCGATTTGTGGTGCGTTCGGTGGATATCACGTTTCCAGAGTGTGGCACGTTATCACCAAGGTTAACTAGGATGTATTTGTAATTTATAGTCTATCTAAGATGACTATGAGTGGGCGTTGTATCCCACGCCGCGTTAAAATAGTAATTCGTTGAGGCATGAAAAAAAAAATTGCTTCACGTCTGTTTAACTAAACAGACGTGAAGCAATTTTTTTTTTTTTTTAATTCCCAAAACGTTAAATTTCGTTCAGAAAAACTTTTCTGAACGAAATTTAACGTTTTGGGAATTTTTCCAATCAGAATTTTCTTGTAAGCTTACATAGAGAATGAAACAACTGAATGACTACAATTTTGTAATTTAAAGCTATAAATTACTGAATTTGAAAGACAATTGAATTTGTAGGTAGACTTTGTTTGAATATGGACAAATCCGTAGGATGATCCCATAGTTAACATATAAACACAACGTTTTATTTACCTATCTTTATTTTTGTCTGGGAATTACGTAAATACATTGGAATTTAAGATTAATGTAAATTTTTTGATACAAATATACACACAGTCTTGTCATCAAACTACTTCAATAAATCATTTCACGTTTTTCTTCTTTTCGTTCCAAATAAATTGGGAAAATAAATCTATAGATTGGTATTTTGTTTTGAACTTTGTACTTATGTATTTATATAATAGCGCTACCCGTGACTCGACCTGTGTGGAAGTCGGAAAACAACAATCAGTAGCAAATTAGGTATCTTTTCGTAATCCTTTGCTAATTGCAAAGATTCTGTACAGAGACTAGAGTTCTTAATTACCAGAAAAAACTTATTTGTCAAACTATGATGTGTATGTGGATTCTACTCTGACATCACTAAATATTCTGTGGTGTTTCCATTCAGCTGTGACCATTTACGCTTCCGAATAGAAGTCTTAAACTTCGCTCAGGAATCATTACCAAGCTATCCATATGCCATGTGAAAATATAATACTGCTTCTGAATCGCAGTTGGCTATGCACATTCGAAAAAATTTAATACCTAAGTACCTTGTACAGACAACATACCATTTCATTTTTGTTATTTTACCTTCATAGGTCGTAATGCCGTAATCGTATTCGTAATAGTGACATCATGCAAGTTGGTTTCATTTTACCGCGCTAAGGTATGGCTTTGATATCAGATGCTTATCACTGCATAAAAATCCCAATATAGAGATCCTGAGACAATTAGACCATATAATTAGAATGCAGTTATATTTGTAACCAATTAGTCATGAAACAATGAAAATGGCAGCCCTTATAAGTACCACCTACTTCCTATATAGAAGGTTTATATAGTACAAATGAAAGTACTGTAAAAGAACTCTAAATGTGTATTAAGATTATAAGTAAAACGTACGTTTTGTTCGTATGTCAGTATGACCGGAGGGCCTTCAAAAACGGATCAATAGACACAATTTTTGTTCTGGAAGAGCCAATTTTAAAAGTTTAATTCACTATGTAGGTAAACCATTCCCACAATTATGCTAAAATTAATAGAAAAGTTAATTTTGGCATATTCCTGGGAGGAGTTTATGCTGTGCTTTTAACCAACTTCCAAAAAAGGCGGAGGTTCTGCTTTCAGCGAGTTTTTTTTATTCATGCGTTTTGAAAGATTTCTCCGTAATTAATGGGCCGATTTTATAAATAAAATTGTTTTGAAGTATTTGAGTTAGTTCCAATTTACAGGTACCTATTCATGAGATGTGATAACTTCCTGTCACTGTTATTTACATAGCAAGCTATTGTATACGAATTTGTGTGGGGTGGGTACGCACGACTATGTACGAACAGCCTGTACAATGCGAAGTCAGCTAAAATTGGAAATGTATAGCTTGTGTAGCCGTGTGTATGCCTGAAAATTGAAAAATAAAATACTTGGTGGCCTAAAACGAAAATACAAAACCAAAGACACCGACTTCCGTAATGAAAGTTAATTTGCACTTGTATTGGAAGTCGGATGTCTTTTTGTAAAAAAAATAAATTGAATTCGCATGTTTTATTGTTTGTAAAAAAGTTAAACAAGTATATCATTGAATAAAACAGTGGCCTTTATTTTATCCACATGTTGCATTGAGATGCACGCAAATGCATTAATGGGTACTATTAATCTATACATATAATAACATCGTAGTGAAATCAAAAGTATACATTTTTTTTTATTGGAACTAAGTTCCTTATCGCGCGTTGCGATAGGGGGCTAGACGGAAAAAATTAAGACCAAAAGTTGTAACGACACTTTTTGTAACGACACTTTTTTTATAGTTGTAAGCCGTGCGGCGTGCGCGTGTTTCTCTGTCCGTCTCTCTCTCTCTCTCTCTCTCTCTCATAGAAAGCAAGCCAGTTATTTTTTTTTAAATGGAACTTGGTTCCATCCGGGTGTCCCTTGACATCTCTCAAGTTTTTTGTAATTTTTGCGAGGTCTGGGAAAGATTCTTATGCCGAAAATAGTTTTTTTTTTAAAGAGTGTTTGTCTGAATGTATGTTCCAGGATCACGAAAAAACTACCGGATAGATTTTGTTCAAATTTTGCAAAATATATTCCCTATAAGTCTGGTCAGTCTGTAGGCTATAAATTATTACGCTATTTGCTATGGGGGATGAGCAATATTGCAATATGTCCGTATTCTTCTGTACTTTACCGCAAATTGTAAAAAGATGAGCCAAAATATTGCAGCTAGTTACAGATTTAACCTTTTAAATGATTATCATCACGGTATACTTTTATTGAGCTAAGCAGTCAAGCATGACATATACAGGGTGGATTTTTGAGATGTGACAATAAGGGCAGGTACCTTAATCGTTGTCGCTACAAGAAAACGGTCTTAACAGACTGTTCTTAACTTTATGAAAATATTGATTTGCATTCACAGTTGGCAAGAAAGTCGGCAAATTAGTCCAAAAAAAAATAGATGTCAATCTATCCTGTTTCATATAAAGATCAAAAATCTCCATCAGACCAACTGAGGTTTGAGTACTAGAAAAGACAGAAACCACAAAAAACTTCCCATACATTTCGTAGGAAATGAGACTGAGATGAGAGAGATCACAATATATCAGTGTATGAAAACAGTCGAATTATTCCAATACTTCATTGAACTGCATAGGGAACGAATATAGCAAGATAGTTACAGATTTGACCTTTTAAATTATTAACATCCCGCTCTAACTTTAAGGAGCTATGCAGTCAATCATGACATAATATAAGAAGGGCTATTTTAGTCAACTTTCAACAAAGCAAATGGCTTAGCGGTTCCACGACTGTTTTGCAAACCTACTTATGTTCGATTCCCAACAATTGATATACCTTGTCCTTCTTTTTTACATTTTGTTGTACTATTATAATATGACAGTTCGTTAAGGCTCGTGCACACTGGCGCGAAACGACAGCGCATCGCAAAGGTACCGCGTGTCACGTGACGAGACGTGCCGTTTTGTTGCGCTGTCGCGTCGCGCCTGTTTGTGGGAGCCTTAAAACGTACACAGAAAAACATAAAGTTTAGGCCTCTTCTTTCATCTTTGGTTATAATAAAAATTAATATCTATGGTTAGGTGACTGTTAATGACTAATCCCATGTGTTAATAATAATCTACTGTTATGTTATTTTAGTGATAGCTGTTCGTCAGCAATAATCTGTAAGAAAGCATCAGTTAGTGTATCAGTGTTGTGCCATTAGGTAGTATATACAGGAACGCAGCATAATCAGCCTATAGCGTTCCTACTGCTGGGCATAGGCCTGCTCTCTGTAAGAGGGAGTGGGCCGTAATCCACCACGCGGGCCCAGTGCGGGTTGGTAGATGTCACATGTCTTCGAATTTTTGGTTCTAAAAAATTACCACTGATTTCCTTCACCATTTTGAGAGCAGTGGTGATGAAATAAGTTACACAAAGTAAAGCGCCTGCCTGGGTTCCAACCCACGACCTACAACTCGTAAGTCGGGGCCGTTACCACTGGGCCACCACCACCACCACTGCTCTGCTCAGGAACGCAGGCGTTCATTAATTCACTAAAAACGAAAAACTTCGCAAACTATCGGAAGTTACTACTGCAGGCTGCGGGTGTCGACCTCAAGACGAGCGGCTTCTCACACTGTACTTACAATGCTTACTCCCGCTCACAAGTCCTGATTCTCTTCATATTTTGGCTGCTGAGACCAAAACTACGAGTACAAACGTAGTTACAGAAAAGTTTCATAAAAATGTGGCTGTTATTTTTGTATATTGTGGTGACTTATGAAATCGACGCGAATGAAGTCGCGGGCAGAAGCTAGTCTTTAATAAATCCATTTCTGTCTACAATAATTAAACAATGATACGGAACCACTCCATAGTCAATACATATAAATGTTTGGTTATTAAATAATGGTCTCCTATATTTAAACTATTTTATAATAGATCCAGTCTTAATGATATTCTGCTTGACAACGAGAAATTTATGTTGTATTCAAGGTCACTCTTTCGTGTCAATATCCTTAGGATGCTAGGCGTGTTTTTTTTAAACTTTGATTTTAATATAAAAGGATAAAAATTCAATGGGAAGGTACCTGTTTGTTTCTGACATTCGTACAGATCTCAACTAAAATGAAATTCTTGGTGAGTTTTTTTTGTTTAATATCATTCAAGTAATTTAAGTAATATACATTACTGATGAAAACTTTCTTTTAATAGTTACTTATGAAATTAAAAGTAAAACAAGTCGTTAATTAACTAATAATTTTAATTAATTCCGCAGGTTCTTGCTCTGTGCGTGTGCGCTGCCAGCGCGGCGAGCTTCGGCTCAACTCCCTTCGGAGCCGGTGGTTACAAGGCCTACAAAGGTTTCCAGAACACCGTAGCCGCCCCCGCCGTCGTGGCCGCTAAGGCCGTATCCGAAGCCGCCGCCCCCGTGGTTGCCCCGGTCGCCGTTGCCGCCGCCGCCACCTACCAGGCTGGATCCACCACCTACCAGGCTGCCAAGCAGGTCGTCAACAAGGCTTACGGCTCCGACGAAGGTCAAGCCGCCATCCTCCGCTCTGAATCTGAAGTTAACCCAGACAGCTTTAAGTTCGCGTAAGTGTTAGCTTTTTACTGACTCTCATTCTATTTTCGATGATTCCAGAGAGGGAGAAATTAACTCTAGAACCAGATTCTCTAAGAGCAGATTTTTAAAACTTTTAATTGACTTTTATGTTCACATTTTTGTTTTCGAACCCATGTTTGTAAATGTTCAGTTCAGTGGTTACTTCTTAGTGCGACGGTACCTACCTCTTAACATAATAATTTACTTCTTCTTCAGCTACGAGACCCAGAACGGCATCAGCGCCGAGTCTGTCGGTACCTACAAGCAGGTCGGAGAAGGCGGCGCTGTTGTAAGTACATTCCATAATATGAACTAATTCTACATAGGCCATTCATTATCATAAATTGTGTGATATCTATGCACGTATGCATTTTATGAAGAGCTGGTCTGATAACACTCAGACCAGAGCATAAGGTCATGATTCAATCGATAATTTGTATGATAAGTTGTGGTTGATCTATGGTGCATAGGCAGGAAATAAATGATAATATATGCATATTTGGGGCTTGACATTTTTGAGTGCGCATCATTATAGTGCTAAAAATATTTTGTTTTGTTTAACAGGTGTCCCAAGGTACCTACCGGTACACCGCCCCCGATGGTACTCCCGTGGTTGTCACCTACATCGCTGACGAGAACGGCTACCAGCCCCAGGTAATAATACATCACAATATTTAACTCTTAAAACCAGGCAAGTTTGGAAAAAGAGCTTGGAAGCACACTTTTATGTGTATGAAATATCCCCTTAGGCATTTCTACGTTTATAGTACAAGGCTTCTTTCCAAGAACTTCCTTAATAACCTATCTGTTTGCAAATGGTGTTACCAACATAATATGCCGATAAAATATGAGAAATGAACACTGATTTATATTTGCTTATTCATAAATTAAATAATTACCTTCAGGGGATTCAATTGTAGTTATGTGTATCAGAAGATAGAGGAGCTGCCTATTTAGTCAAGAAAGCCGAAGTATAACTCTTTCTGGGAATGGCTTCTCTGCAGAAACTATCTTAGTTATTCTACTAAAGTGTACCATCATAAACAGCCTATAATGTTCCCACTGCTGGGACTGAGGCTTCCTATCTGTGAGAGGGAAGAAAGTGTGCCATACGTATTAGTAATTGTACCTCTTTGTTTCAGAGCGACCTCCTCCCCGTTGGTCCCGCGATCCCCGAGGCGATCCTCCGCTCCATCGCTTACAACGCTGCCCAAACCAAGGATGCCAACCAGAAGTACTAAACCTTGATTTGACCAACTACAAAGATCGCCGAACATGCTAGCGCTTAGACTAAGGACACTATCTATATAAATATGAAGATGTTGATGTTGAATTGCAGTAATTCTTGTTTTAATAAAGGAATTGTGCCATAACTTTATGCTTTCATTGAATTCAGATTCTTTAATTGTAATAATGCTGTAGTCTTTTTAAAACTCTTTTAGACAGAGTAAGAAAGAAAAAGAAATAGTGGGAATAATGATTAGTGTGGAATAAAATCATAATATTATGTATTAGCAAGCAACGCTATGCAAGCTACTTATTTAAAAAAAATACAAAATGGAGGTTATGAAATCGAGCGAATTAAAAGAGTTTTCTAGAAAACTATATGAATAGAAAATAAATTGTTTATTCTGTAAATAAGATATCGGAATCACTTTTACATGATAGGACAATGTCAATCTAGCTTAGTATTTATTTTAATTTTATAATAAGTTATAAAATAAAAATAATGCTAAGCTAGATTGATTCAACATTTCTTATCTGTCTTTCTCTGAGAAGAAATGGCGAAACAAACTCAAAGGTCTAAAAGGTTTAAAAAACTAAAAGGTTTTAAACTCCAGACATGGTCAGTGTTCATTGATCATGTGAGGACAATGTAGTGCCTGAAATGGTATTTTGAGGAAAGAACTACACAGATTTGAGTGGACCAGTCCAGTCAGTGTAAGTATTTGTCAGTAATCGTGAAGCTCAACTCAGAACTTGAGGACCTCAACGACTCGACGAATAATACCAAAGAAAGGACATTTGGGTAGGCCACAAATAGTACTTAAACTGCCAGACCAACATTAAAACTAACAGAGAAAGAAAAAATACCCACATAGTCCTCACATCCAACTGTCACATACATTACATAGTCAAGTAAACAGAAAATAAGCTTAGGAAAATTCTAATTGCAACTCAATAATGAACCGAACATTTACAATGAGATCAACACTGAAATCGCGGAAAGAAAATCAGCTATGAAATCATTTTAGCGAGTTATTTCGTGATTTAGTGGTTGGTCCGATAGTAAAAATAAGTACCTTAATTAAGTAGGAAGGTGTTAATAATGATGAGTACAATGAAAGGTTAAGAGGTTTCAGTTATTTCAATCGAAAGTAACTCTGTCTGTAGTTACAGTTCACGCCTAAACTACGGACGGATTACGATAAAATTTGGCAAGGAGATAGTTGGCATTTTCAGGAAGGACATGGACTACTTTTTGTAATAAATCATGGGGAATATTATATATATGCACTTTAAAAATAATGTTTCACATTTTAAAATGTTTAGCGTTAAAACTAATTGAATGAACTATAAAAATAATGGTTGATTGTGGAATGGAATGGATGATTCTGCGAGGAATAACTTGCTAAATTTGTTCAGTTTTTGATTTTCTAAGAACTTTCGATGTCACCCTCGTATGTTATTTGTGTTCATGTTATTTTGTAAATTTTGTTCATGTTTACTAAAGTGATGATATTAATTATACATTATTATTTTAAAGTGCTGATATATAATTTTATAGCTGTTTTCATCAAATTTAAAGTGCTATTAGATACATCCCAAAAATAATCCTCAAAGGGGTTGATATAGGGGATGAAAGTTTGTATGGGAAACTAAGCATTTCTTAAGTTAGGTATATGCAAATTTTAATTTATGCTTTTGGTAAGAAATAAAAATTATTTGTTTCAGCGTTTTTATTAAATCATCCCCCGAGGGGTAAAATTGGGGTGATTTTAAAATTCACATGATTATTAAAAAAAATGTGTTGGTACCTACGTCTTTTTAAGAGATTTGAGAAATTGGAGATATAGTCAGAATCTGTATCTTGAGGTATTCTTTATTTTATTTAAATTGGTCCAAGTTATTACAATTTGAAGTTACAAAATAACTTAGCTAATACGTAATCAGTTGCGACGCTAAAATATATCAAATTAATGATGATAATATTAAAATGAATTATTATTATTTTTAAGTTAGACATTAAGAATCTAAAAACCTGTTTAGTTAAAAATTAAAAGGATAATTTGCATTCATTATCTGTCTGTCTGTAACCTTTTCACGCTTTTACGGATGAATGGGTTTGGATAATAGGATACTATTTATCCCAGTAGAACGTTCCCGTAGGATAATTTGCGACAACCATGCGTGCGAAGCCGCGTGCAGAAGCTAGTAAGTAATATATATATACCTTATTATTATTTAAGTAGCGTAGGGGTATTTTAGTAAAACACCAACAAAATTGTCTAACTACCCACTGTCCCTAACTACATATTTTACAATATCGTCAGTACTGGCCCAATAAGCTACATAAAAGCAAAATACTGTCCAAGTGTTGCTAGCATATCCGCCACGTGTAAATATAATGTTGCAGTCTGTGAATCTTAATTGTTAATTAACCCGTGCAAGACTAACTGAAATCGTTAGTATGCTTTTTTTGTGCAGTTTCTACATACAGAAGAACTGACTAATCCGATCAACGTGAGTGTGAGGAGGTATATAATTGACTAGCTTCTGGCCGTGACTTCGATCGCTTGGAAGTCGTAAGACAGCATAACATGCTAAAATAACAGCCACATTTCCGCCTGCGTTATTATTTTGGTTTCGCTTAGCGTTCTTTCTGCCTTTGTTTTTCCTAAGGCTATCAAATCCGACTGGTTCCAGAGATTGTCTCGTTCGTTACAAACAAACAAACTCTTCAGCTTTATTATATTAGTATATCGATGCTATAGATGTGGCCAAGAGTTGCAAGAGACGTCCTCTTACCAATAGAAAAAATATGTTTTCTCCTAAATGCTGTGTTTTATTTAAATTTCGAAAGTAAAGAAGAAACAAATGGACTTAATTATTGGCACCTGAAAAATGATTGTTGTTTGTGATTGTATCTGGAATTTATAATAAATTTTATCATAATCATCATTTCAGCTGAAAGACGTCCACTGCTGGTCATAGGCCTTTTTTTTTTTGTTGACGGGGTGGAAATTCTCATGGATGTCCTCCGCCCTGGGGCGGGCGGAGGGGTCTGTCAGACTTCTACTGACTAAAACCACCCCGTGTTCCCTCGCACACTTGCACCGGGGGCTACGGGGGCACTTAAGCACTCTTCAACGCAGCCCCCGACTGGTGCCGGCCCGCCTCTGTGGGCCCCGTCCAGTCAAACGGGGGGAGTGAGGTGTTTGACTCCCCCCGCGACGTCTAAGAGAGGCGCGTGTGGAACATTACGCGCCGCCACCTCGGGTCTTATATGATAGGGGGCGGCGGACGTCCCCGAGTCCGCAATCCCTGGACCCATTTAAGGGGGCCGGAAGAGGGTATTATCTGCCCTTTGCCGACGTCCGGTGCGCCTGCTACGGGCCGGGAGAGCACTCGACATCTCCCTCTCCCTTTCCGCTGCCTCCTTCTGCGACATGACATTTTCGCAGAAGGAGATCACCGTATCCCACGACGCTGCGCTGCCGACCATAGAATTAATAACAGTCGGCAGCGACAGGTCGCTACCCACTTCCGATACAAGGTCATGGCGTGGCTCCTCCCAAGCTGCACACTCTGCAAGCGTATGCCACGCCGTGTCCTCCCGGCAAGGGACGCAGTGATGATACCGAGCGTCTGGCTCCCTGCCTATGCGATGCAGGTACCTTCCGAAGCAGCCGTGCCCCGAGAGCACCTGCGCCGCCCTAAATGACAGAGAGCCGTGCCTCCTCCCGAGCCAGTTGTCGAGCACCGGTCGGACCGCCCCGATAGTGACGAGGCCAGCGGTAGGGCGCAGAAGCCTGTCCCGCCATTCCGCCACCAAGGCTGGTCATAGGCCTCCCCCAAGCACCGCCACTTCAACCGGTTCTGTGCTTCTCGCATCCAGTGGAATCCTAAGGCGTTCACAAGGTCATTGGTCCACCTTGTGGGAGGCTTTCCAATGCTACGTCTTCCGGTACGCGGTCGCCAGTCCAGTACCTTTCGGCCCCACCGGCCATCTGTTCTGCAAACAATGTGCCCTGCCCACTGCCACTTAAGTTCGGCAATTCTTCGGGCTATGTCGGTTAATTAATTTACTTAGTTTGAATTTCCGCACATTATTTGAGAAAAGTACTACACAAGCCTTGACCGCAACCAGGCATTGATGCACTCATGTATATGTGCCTTGGCTTTGCCTCGGCCCACATTTTCACGTTCGCCCATCAATGTCTCTTTTGCAGGGTAAGCATAAAGCTGCGTGATACTGTTTTTTAGGGTACCGTACCTCAAAAGAAAAAAAACGGAAGCCATATAGGATTACTTCGTTGTCCGTCCGTCAGGCTGTCAAGACGCTTTTTCTCAGGGACGCGTGGAGGTATCAAGTTGAAATTAATAATGATCAAATACGTAGGTCTACGGTCCCTTGGAGCTCTTTATAGAACATATTTTGATACTCGCAAATAAATTAAAATCTATAGGGTACTTCCCGTTGACCTAGAATCATGAGATTTTTCAAGAAACAAAGCATCACAGCACAAGTATAAGAAAAAGAACACACAAAAGCACAAGTGAAAGAAGTCCGAAAATCATTAATTTGTAGTACTACCACATTAAAAAAAAATGCGATTACAAACTTACATTTGCAGTTGGAGAATTGCCCGTTACGTGTATTGATGTATGTGGGAGAACATGTTTTTCAACTATAAATGTTAAGTTTGTTCTCGGGATAAATTCATTCCAACTACGGAATCCTTCATTGTACGTGATCCGACACGCACTTGCCCGGTTTTCACCATGACTTTGGTAGTTAGTTGGACGCTGAGGCACTTTAAAAATTAAGAGGACCCGGAACTGGTTAATTAGAATTGATGCGATTTCGTGACTCAAGTAGCTAAATTATAAACACGTTAATAAAACAAACAAAAAAAAAAACAATGTGGAAACTGCAAGAGGTGAACGATCCATTAATTGTATCCATAATTAAGGAGACCAATCACGGAATAGATACCTATTTATTAACATCTACTAATTAATGATTATCTACTAATGATATTCTCACCTGTCCTCCCGTCTTTTAGATATTTTTTATTATTTTGTAACCATTAAAATATCTTACGACCGAGGTAATTTTTGGTTCATTAACTGGTTGAATGCCGTTATTACGGAAACAATTAAAAAGCCATTGTGTCTCGCATGGATCCACGTTCCGGCATACGAAGGGTTAAAGGTTGATTAATAACTAACCTTTTCACACTATTCAATTAATTTATTATTTTTTCTTGTTAAATATTTTCAAATAAATCAAAAACAGTTCAAGGGAGATTCGAACAGAGTTAACAACCTCAGGTAGTTTTGTTTCACGTTGAACTGACAAACTAAATGTATCCGGAGTACTAGTTATGTACCTTCATGATAATCGTGGTATTCTTATTGTACTTACTCTATTGGGCCGGCTTTAATTCCCTTAAGGAACAAACATAGTTGATTTTATATTATCTACTCCGCTTTGGTGTGGCTTGAGATCAGTGTCTGCAATTACACTCACAATACTGAAAAAGTAGAAGATGTTAGAACCAGGTTCTAACTTTAAAGAAACCATAATATATGATGAATGCATTAATTAGGTGGTTTCTTATACAAAAAGTAAATCAAACTTAGGCCAATGAGTTTCAGTCTGGGTGAAGCTAGTGGCAATTCTAAACGGGTGTACTTACATGTTTCCTTTGTTCCAGCAACTACACTCGTTTTTCACCGATCACACTAGCACAGCACTATTGTGATGTGAGTGAAAGATTGTGGCTAACTGAAACCAGCTGTAGGTAGAGATATTTGAAACCTTTCAATTCAAAAAACCTTTTTGACAGGTAGGGTTTCTGTTATGTCGAGTAAAAAAATGTTAAACTGATTGTTAATATTATAACTACAGAAGTACCTCTTGTCTTGTATATTTAACAGGTAGGATGACATAGGCTATTTGTAATCTTGGACAAAATTATGAAATACAAAATTCACTTTGGCTAAGTGGCAGGTAACACTAGTAAGGTTGTAACTAAATAATTTACCAAGCACACAATTACGAGCAGGTAAGATGCTAATTTAATAAAATATGATGCGTACAATTTTTATATTTTTTAAATATTATACTTGCTAAGAGTTTTTTTTATATTAGGTCATTAAAACATACACATCATCCCAGCAAGCTCTATCAAAATAACCTGATTTCTTTCTGAAGCCGCATAGTAAAAGAATGACATAAACGTACGAAACACGATATCTGCTAATCAGACAGGTTAAAATATGGGTTACAAATTACCTAGTTATAATTAATTTTGTTGTTTTATGTAACACCTAGCTGAAACTATAGATAAGAATGAAAACAGCAGAAATTCCAACGATTTTTATTTTGAAAATGAAGATAGAAGAATTGGTAGCTACCTACCTAGCGACAAGCCACTACCAGCCACTACCTTAGCCAGTACCTACCTGTTATAACTGTTGAAGTTGAAAGTGCAGCATAGTATCTTTGATCTGACGCGATCGTAACTACTAAAACCTATTTTAATTAACATCGCTTAGTTACAGTGTCGCAGCATTATTAATAACCGGGGCACATTTAACAGTACCTACCTACTATCTATTATTTCCGAATGTCTGCAATATTTTTAGCACTAGCACCTAAAATGGCATTGCTAATATGACTGTAGCAGGCGTCCGTTATTTGTTTATAACTATTTTACTTATTCATATAATATAACTACATAACGCCTAATATTGCTGAAAATATACTTAGTATGACTCGTAACGATTTATAAAGGTTTTAACTTCCTGCACTTTATAATCTGGACCGTTTTAGTAGGTGAAAAAGCACATGACTGAAGTGGAGGTGTTACCCGTCTTATACTATTTAGCAATCATTTTGTTGACCGAAAAGAGCACAACACAAAAAAAAAAATTGAGGGTTTAATAAGAGCTCTAATTTATGACCCAAATTATAGGGTAAAGTGAAGCTCCTGAAGAGCCAATCAAATATTTTTTGAAGCCTGCGAAATTATTAAAAATAAGATATCATTACCTATACCTATAAATTAGTAGCTATAGGTAATAATAGATTCATAGTTTTAAATCTACATTATTGCAAATTTAGCTGCTTATCTTTATGTTAGTTTTATTTGAAATGTCATGCGTTTATTAAAATATATACCTACAAGGCCATCAGACTGGCGTTTATAAAAAAAAACAGGTGAATCAAGTCTCTTCCCCTTAACATAGTTAATAAGGACGTTATTAGACGTTTTCTTAATTTTATGGTTACTTAGCAGTTTAAGTTATATTTAAATTACTTATTAGCTAATAGGCTAGATTGTAATTTGAATAAAGGATCACTGACTGTGAAACTATAAAGTTAAAAAATAAAGTTTTAAATCTACATAAAGAATTACAGATTTAGCTGCTTATCTTTATGTTAGTTTTATTTGAAATGTCTAGTGTTTATTAAAATACATACCTACAAGGCCATTTTATAGTAATATCTAATTATTATTAATTGCACACACAATTTTCGTTCTGGAGAAGACAATTTTTTAAAGTTAAATTCATTATCTAAGCCAATCCCAGAAATATGCTAAAATTAATAGAAAAGTTAATTTTAGCATATTCCTGGGAGGAGTTTATATTGTGTTTTTTAACCGACTTACAAAAAAGGCGTACGTTATGCACTTGACAATATTTTTTATTCATATTTTTTGAAAGTCGCATGTATCTTTTTGTATTTTTTTTAATTATATAAACTGTAAAAAAAACTGGGACTTTATTTTATATTCATTTTGCATGGAGACGCATGCAAATGCACTAATGGGTAGGTACCCTAATGGATGGGTAAAGGGTTAATCTTTAATAAATCCATTTCTACTGACAAATTATTAAACAACGATACGGAACCATTCCATAGTCAATAAATGTTTCGGTATTATAAATAATGCTCTCCTATATTTAAACGATTTTATAATAGATCTAGTCTTAATGATATTCTGCTTGACATCGAGAAATTAATGTTGTATTCAAGGTCACTCTTTCATGTCAATACCCTTAGAATGCTAGGCGCTGTTTTTTGTTAACTTTGATTTTAATATAAAAGGATAAACATTCAATGGGAAGGTACCTGTTTGTTTCTGACATTCGTACAGATCTCAACTAAAATGAAATTCTTGGTGAGATTATTTGTTAATATCATTCCACTAATTTAAGTAGAATTACTGATGAAAACTTTCTTTTAAAAGTTTCCCATAAAATTAAAAGTAAAACAAGTAACTAATTATTTTAATTAATTCCGCAGGTTCTTGCTCTGTGCGTGTGCGCTGCCAGCGCGGCGAGCTTCGGCTCAACTCCCTTCGGAGCCGGTGGTTACAAGGCCTACAAAGGTTTCCAGAACACCGTAGCCGCCCCCGCCGTCGTGGCCGCTAAGGCCGTATCCGAAGCCGCCGCCCCCGTGGTTGCCCCGGTCGCCGTTGCCGCCGCCGCCACCTACCAGGCTGGATCCACCACCTACCAGACTGCCAAGCAGGTCGTCAACAAGGCTTACGGCTCCGACGAAGGTCAAGCCGCCATCCTCCGCTCTGAATCTGAAGTTAACCCAGACAGCTTTAAGTTCGCGTAAGTGTTAGCTTTTTACTGACTCTCATTCTATTTTCGATGATTCCAGAGAGGGAGAAATAAACTCTAGAACCAGATTCTCTAAGAGCAGATTTTTAAAACTTTTAATTGACTTTTATGTTCACATTTTTGTTTACGAACCCATGTTTGTAAATGTTCAGTTCAGTGGTTACTTCTTAGTGCGACGGTACCTACCTCTTAACATAATAATTTACTTCTTCTCCAGCTACGAGACCCAGAACGGCATCAGCGCCGAGACTGTCGGTACCTACAAGCAGGTCGGAGAAAGCGGCGCTGTTGTAAGTACATTCCATAATATGAACTAATTCTACATAGGCCATTCATTATCATAAATTGTGTGATATCTATGCACGTATGCATATTATGAAGAGCTGGTCTGATAACGCTCAGACCAGAGCATAAGGTCATGATTCAAATGATAACTTGTATGATAAGTTGTTGTTGGTCTATGGTGCATAGGCAGGAAATAAATGATAATATATGCATATTTGGGGCTTGACATTTTTGAGTGCGCATCATTATAGTGCTAAAAATATTTTGTTTTGTATAACAGGTGTCCCAAGGTACCTACCGGTACACCGCCCCCGATGGTACTCCCGTGGTTGTCACCTACATCGCTGACGAGAACGGCTACCAGCCCCAGGTAATAATACATCACAATATATATAACTCTTAAAACCAGGCAAGTTTGGAAGAAGAGCTTGCAAGCACACTTTTATGTGTATGAAACTGATATCCCCTTAGGCATTTCTACGTTTATAGTACAAGGCTTCTTTCCAAGAACTTCCTTAATAACCTATCTGTTTGCAAATGGTGTTACCAACATAATATGCCGATAAAATATGAGAAATGAACACTGATTTATATTTGCTTATTCGTAAATTAAATATTTACCTTCAGGGGATTCAATTGTAGTTATGTTTATCAGCAGAGAGAGGAGCTGCCTATTTAGTCAAGAAAGCCGAAGTATAACTCTTTCTGGGAATGGCTTCTCTGCTGAAACTATCTTAGTTATTCTACTAAAGTGTACCATCATAAACAGCCTATAATGTTCCCACTGCTGGGTCTGAGGCTTCCTATCTGTGAGAGGGAAGAAAGTGTGCCATACGTATTAGTAATTGTACCTCTTTGTTTCAGAGCGACCTCCTCCCCGTTGGTCCCCCGATCCCCGAGGCGATCCTCCGCTCCATCGCTTACAACGCTGCCCAAACCAAGGATGCCAACCAGAAGTACTAAACCTTGATTTGACCAACTACAAAGATCGCCGAACATGCCAGCGCTTAGACTAAGAACACTATCTACATAAATATGAAGATGTTGATGTTGAATTGCAGTAATTTTTGTGTTAATAAAGGAACTGTGCCATAATTTTATGCTTTCATTGAATTCAGATTCCGTAATCCCAATAATGCTGTAGTCTTTATGAAACTCTTTTTTTAATGGTCAGGTAGAATAATGATTAGTCTGGAATCAAAATATAATATTAAATTATGTATTAGCAAGCAACGAGATGCAAGTTACATATTTTGTAAAAGAGCTTCCTCGAGATACGATCCTACGCATTCTAGGTAGTCGGCCATGCTGCCAATCTGTACGGTGGCATGAGCAATTTTCACTAGACTCACACTGATAAACCTACATGAAATTAAATTTAATTGTTTATTCTGTAAATAGGATATCGGAATCACTTTTACATTTCTTATTATAAAATAACGAGCGACCCTTACAGTAGTAGCATATGATGTGTAATATCTGATATCTCACCTTGCTAATAAGCAACATTAACATTACTTATATCCTGAAATAAGTACGATTTTTAAACATTTAAAAAAAAATACGGAAACATCTCCATTGAGCGGCGACAGAAATTAACCTCAAAATTTAAAAAAGCTGACTTACTGAAATATTTATTCGAATAATTATTCATAATTACCTACTCAATTGCATTTTTTATCAATAATATAGTTTACACATATAAATTAGTTTAAATAATAGCACACTTTATACACAACAGTGTAGGATAAGCGCACAGCTGATATATATATACATATATGCGTTCTCCTTCTCCATTTCCTTTTCTCTTTCTCGTCAAATGCACGCACAAACTGTTGGCAGACAGTGCCAACCTCTCGGAAAATGGGTTGGTACAGTCTGTTGTCAACATTATCTGACCCATCCTAAAAACAAACGAATTTGGACCCTCTGCCTGTAACATTAAGGTTATTTCAATTTATATGAGCTTATTAGACAAGTGCTCGAGCACTCGATGAACAAATACAATAACAATACAGACAGGCAAACTTGATCTTTAACACATAACGTTAAGGTAAACCCACCCAACATTGTCGGAGCCACCGGCATTATATATCATTTTGTTAAGTTATTTTAAACATTATCTCGTTGACATTAAAGTTAAAAAGCTTCTAAATCACACTACTTAGTTACAACCCAATCTTTAATTTCGCGTATTCCTAACAAGTTCTTGTGGCTTACCGGTTTGATGCTGGATTGGCGACGAACAACATGTGGGTTCGAAAACACAGTTCACCTATTTATTATCAGTTTCTTTTTTAATTTGTTTTCATTTCTACAATATTGCTTGCATTATTAAAGAACGACCAATATGATTTACGCCTAATAACTTATCTTGTAAACAGGTGGGTAAATTAAAAAACTTTAAGATCACAGAATTTATATTTACCAAGAATGGTCGGATACGACGTAAAACATATAATATATTTCAAATCAAAATCAAATCAAATTAAAATATTTTATTTCACATAAACCAACATGGGCACTTATGAAACGTCAGGAGCTAGGTGCACGCACGGTGCCAATTGGTTGTTTCCTATGGAGAAGAGCCGGCAAGAAACTCCACGGTTAATCTTTTAAAAATAAGGGGCTTTTACAATGTTTCCAATTACAGTGTTGATAGATGTGGGAGGACAGTGTAGGCCTGTCAACAAGTAACAGGTAAGAAAAAAAAAAAAAAAGTCCACAAATCTACAGTCTACAAGTTAGGCCTACAACGTTCTGGGCACGCCACAATTGCGGCGGTAAGTCCCCTCTTTGAGGAGTGGCTTGAGAGGCGCCAAGGCGTCCTCACCTTCCGCCTGACGCAGGTCCTCACCGGACAGGGCTGTTTCGGGAGGTTCCTGTTTCGGATAAGGCGGGAGGAAACGCCCGGGTGTTGGCATTGTGTGGATCGACCGGAGGACACGGTGGAGCATACGGTGGAGGTCTGCCCGGCTTGGGCGGAGCACCGCCGTGTCCTCGTGGCGGCGATCGGCGGCGGCGATCTCTCGCGTCCGGCTCTGGTTCAGGCCATAGTACGGAGCGAGAGAGAATGGGAAGCAGTCACCTCCTTCTGCGAAGCAGTAATGCACGCGAAGGAGGAGGCGGAGCGCGTGAGGGAGAGGCAATCATTGCTCCCTCACGCCCCTAGTCGCCGCAGGAGGAGACACCCTGGGCGTCGGGAGTCGATAGCCGACTCCCGCCCACCGTAGGCGCGGGCCTGCGCACGGCGAGCAATGGGCAGCTCGCCGTCCGGTAAGGACCAGGCCCGGGTCGACGGCGCGTTGTGTTCCACGCGCGCCTCAAAGAGTTGTCAGCATAATTGACGGGGTCCGATAGGGCCGAGCCTGCCGGGGTCGCGGATTGTTCGAAAGAGTTACCGTGGCCCTGGCGCACAGGCAACTGAAGGAACACGGGTGGGTTTTAGTCAGTAAGAGTCTGACACGCCCTTCCGCTCCGCCCAGAGCGGGAGAGGTCATTTGATGATTTCCCATCTAAAAAAAAAAAAAAAGGCCTACAACGTTCTCACATTCACAAAATATAGAAGAATCTATATAAAAATAAAAGCCTATTTAGACCAAATGACATGATTGCCATTACAACTGCAACAAATCTGAATCAAAATCCTATCCACAAAAGCCATAAATAAGGAGTTGAAATAAGAATCTGAGGTATATAATGTCAAATAATGAGATTATGTCAAAGAAGTAAGTAAAAAGAAACAAAAAACTTCGTAATTTGGGAACAGTTAATAGACATTTACTTAGTGATGCCGTTAATGTGGTACCAGGGAAGCCACATGTGCAGAAGGAATTATTGCCAAACTTCCTTGTCTTCAACGTCGTAGTCTTTAATGTTATAATATGCATTTTTGATAAGTATACGATTGATGTGGGTTTTGAACTTATCATCGCTAAGTTCTGTAACTGACTTTGGCAACTTGTTATAAAAGCGGATACTGGTTATAAGAAATGACTTGCTTGTTTTAGTTAATCTAAATTTGGGTATTACAATTTCATTTTTGATACGTGTATTTATATTATGGAAAGCACGTCTTAATTTGAAAAGTCCTAAGTTTTTGCGAACATACAAAATACTTTCTAAGATATAAAGAGAAGGCAGAGTTAGTATATCCATTTCTTTGAATTTGCTTTTAAGAGACTCGCGAGGACCCATTTTATACATCGCGTGGATTGCCGGCTTTTGTAAAATGAAAATTGAATCTACGTCAGCTGCTGATCCCCACAGCAGAATACCATACACCAGACATAATACTGTGGAAATAATCAAAGTATACTAACCTAGCAGTGGCTATATCAGTCAACTGCCTTATTTTTCTTACTGCATATGCAGCTGAACTTAATCTACCTGAAAGAGCTCTAATGTGGGCGCCCCATTGCAATGTTGAATCTATAGAAATTCCTAGAAATACAGTTTCCGTAATAACATCTAGTTTCTTGCCATCAAGTTTTAAATTTAGACCCACTTGGGGTAGATTTGGTAATGAAAACTTAGGACATTTAGTTTTGTTCGCATTAAGTAAAATATTATTAGCTGCGAACCATTTCGAAAGAACCGCCAGACTATCGTTCACATGTAAAACATCCGTATCTTTTCTATGTATATTAAAAATAAGAGAAGTATCATCAGCGAATAAAATTATATCCGATAAGTTAGCCATCATGTAAGGTAGGTCATTTATATAAACTAGAAATAGGAAAGGCCCAAAAATTGAACCTTGAGGTACGCCCATCTTAACTAAGGACCCCGAGGACGTCGCCCCGTTAACGTTTACTTTTTGCCGCCTGTTTGATAGATAGGAAAGAACAAGATCAGCAGCTTGGCCACGAATTCCGTAGTGGTGTAATTTACAGATCAGTGTATTGTGGTCAACGCAGTCAAACGCTTTTGAGAGGTCACAGAAAATGCCAATTGCAATGCCATTTTTTTTTTTTTTGTTACTCTACTATGAATTCAAAACTTGGAATGTCCTTACTGAAGTTTTCTTTGAGGAGTGATTCAGCTAATATAGATGATGAGGGGAGAGATTTCGTAACCTCTATTTCCCAATAGAGGTTAAAGTTGGTAAAGAAATATTCTAGTGTCTCAGCAACTTTTAACTTATCTGAATTGGTTTCATTATCAATTTTTAGAGACAATTCATTCTGATCTCGCTGTTTGGTGTTTCCAGTTTCTTTGTTTTACCTGCCACACAGCTTTTATTTTATTACTAGCTTCTGCCCGCGGCTTCGCCCGCGTGGAGGTCGGAAATTACCCCGTGGGGACGTGCTACTGGGATAAATGTATCCTATGTCCTAACCCAGGTCATGGCCTATCCGTAACCTACCTATCATCCAAATCCAGCCGTTGAAGGGTGAAAAAGAAACAAACAGATAAAATATATTACCTCAAGATACGGACTATGACTAAATTCCAATTTCTTAAATCTTTAGAGGCATGAGGAACAGGGTGTAAAGTTCACTCATCCTCCATATAAAAAAAGAGAACCTTCCGACCAGACGGGTGTTGTTTCTGGTGGGCAACTGCCCGATACCCCTTGGTAAGACTGGTCAGACTTTCGGGCTTCTGACGACCCCAAACGACTGCGAAACACCCACGAATGATAGCCGAGACCAACGGCTTAACGTTTCCGAGGCACGTAGGCGTCTCGGTATGTAAAGATGGTCACCTATTTACGGCCCAACCCCGGTAAGAGTAGCTTAACCTAATGGATCAACCCGTGCGGCTGTTATTATTTAGCCACGAGCTCCTCATCAATTTTTATATCCCTAACATAAGAAATGCAAAGTTTCCCATACAAACTTTCATCCCCTGTATCACCCCTTATAGGATTTTTTTTCAAGACAAAAACCTTCCCCAGGATGTCATCTATCACCATGTCAAATGTTATCGAAATCCGTTCTGTGGTCTAGGCGTAAAAAGGTAACATACAGGCAGGCAGGGGGGATAAAAATCATTAGTTATTACAAAAATCGGTGAAACGATCTTTAGATATTTTAAAGGGTAGGTCTTTTGACCGTAGATATCTTGAAAATAGTTACAATAAACTTAGGTATTATAATACGTAACCAAAAATTACGTTTCGTGAAAACAGTACAACAGCAGCAAAGTAGAAAGAGTCAACTGCACTTTTTACGAAATTCAGTAATTTATTGACGTTTATCTTTTATTTTGCTTATATCTCGAAAATGGTGTGTCCAATCGCAAAAATAATGAAAATTTCGACCCCCTTTATGGAATCCCTTAAACCCCTAAACCTCAACATGTAGGTAATAATTTTTCTCATTTTCCATACAGAAAGTGAAAAATTCCATTTTTCCATTCCATTTTTATACTTTGTGGCCGTCGAGTAAAAACTTTTCTACAACTGTCTTTAGCATAGCGATAAAAAAATCAAATTGTCTTCACTACCTTAGACAACTGTCTTCTGAAATAGTCTACATTAAAAAGGACCTAGACAACGATCGGTAAAAACGAAAGACAAAATGACTGATTTTAGAAGGTTTTTACGGTGCCATGTCAAAAATGGAGAAACGAAATGTCACTTTGTATGGGAATAGCCGTGTCTATTCTTCGAAGAAATAGACAGCGTCATGCTAAGCCTGCTGGTGCAACTGAATACCAGTATTTTGCATGAAACGACTGTAGCGTAGCTACTTCCTCAATATATTATTTATTTCAATTATAAGGTACATTCAGTAAATTAAGTTAGTATTATATAAACAAATAAACAAAAAGTAGTATTTACAGTAAATTTATATATTATATAACTATACGCTAGACGCACTTAAACCTAATATATACAACTAAAAACTTAACTATAACCTAATATCATATAGCTTTATTTATAGCACAAGTTAAAAATTAAGACATCCGTACAAACAGATAATTTTGTTATTAGATATTTTTATGTAGTTATGTGGAATGCGGACCGGTTACCTGAGCGAGCGCCCGCGCCTTGTCTATCTATCTCTTTCAAACTCGCGGCGCTCGCAGGTGTTAGTCGAGAATCTTCACTGGTCTTAGGCGCATGTCGCTCTCACGCGTACCCGGTAAGCATTCGACACATAAACTTTATCCAGTGTTTTTGGAAGTCTCGTTCCTAGACGTGCTACATAGTGCTAAACTATTAACTGTGCCTATCGCTTTCTTTCTGTGCTCTTCATTTCGCCTTCTATAGTGTTATCTGTGTTCTGTGAACTTTAAAAACTATTGAACAATATTTTTCTTCCTTTCCGTAAGCTGTTGTGTTTGCTTATTTATTGCAACCCTTTACCGCTTCATTGGTGACCCCGACGAACACGAAACATGTCGACCGAGCCGAAATACCCACAAAATGGCGGCCTAAACGTGCCACCTAGTACGTCGCATGACATCCAGCGAGTTGACATACGAGTACCTCCTTTTTACCCGGAGAAACCGGCTTTATGGTTTTACCAGCTGGAAAGCCAATTTTTTCTGGCCAACATAACTGCCGATAGCACCAAATTACATCATGCTATGGGGCAGTTGGATCTCATTTACGCATTGGAGGTGGAGGACATCATAGCTGGCCCCCCAGCACCCAATAAGTACGAGCGACTGAAGTTGGAACTCATAAGGCGACTCTCTGCGTCCAAGGAGAAGAAGATCCTACAGCTAGTCACGCGTGAGGAACTGGGCGACCGAAAGCCCTCCCAATTCCTACGCCATATACAGCATCTTGCAGGACCAGATGTCCCGGAGGACTTTCTGCGCACCATGTGGTCGAGCCGCCTGCCAAATAATATCCAGACCATTGTAGCCTCGCAGTCGAGGGCTACTCTGGACGAGATCGCAGAGCTGGCTGACCGCATCCACGATATCGCAGCCCCCAGCCCGCATGTAGCGGCAGTCACAACATCAGGTTTTTCCCCAGATTTAAGCTGTCAAGTAGCGGAACTCACACGCCAGGCGCAGAAGCTGACGACCAAGTTAGACAGGATGTCACGGTCGAAATCACGGAGATACAGATCCGAAAGTCGTGATCGCAGCAATTCCCGTTCGAGTCGCTCCCAGTCCGACTACCGGAAATACCCATTGTGTTGGTACCATGCAAAGTTCGGCGAGAGGGCAAGTAGCTGTGCAAAACCTTGTGATTATAAGCCTAAAGGAAAAGAATAGGGCAGTCCGTGATGGCGATCGACGCCTGCCCAAATCCCGGTTGCTTGTTTATAACCGACCAGCGAACAAAAGTGCAGTTTTTAATAGATACAGGCAGTGATATTTGTGTTTTCCCTCGATCATTAGCGAATGGTAAACAAAGCCAAACGAACTATCAACTGTTTGCTGCTAATGGGTCAGTAATTAATACTTATGGTTATGCTCATTTAGTTCTTAATATAAACTTGCGCCGCGACTTCGCTTGGCGATTTATTATAGCAGATGTAACTCGGGCCATAATAGGTGTAGATTTTTTTATCTTATTATAATTTTATTCTAGATGTACGAAACAAATGTTTAATAGATAATAATACTATGCTCACCACCGCGGCTTCTGTCGCGAGTTTTTCTGACGATGTATCTTCGGTGAAGGTAACGTTGGGTGACAAAAAAGATTCTGTGTACCATGCTATACTAGCAAAGTACCCTGACATCACTCGACCCTCAGGTATGCACCGTACACCTAAACATAACATAATGCACCACATACGAACCACACCAGGACCACCAGTATCAAGCACACCACGCAGGTTAGCGCCAGATAGGTTAAAGGTTGCTAAAGCAGAACTTGAAGCCATGTTACAGATAGGTACGTGTCGACCATCAGAATCACCATGGGCCTCTCTGCTTCACCTCGCTCTTAAGCGGGACAACAGCTGGCGCCCGTGTGGTGATTTCCGGATGCTTAACGCCAGGACGGTCCCGGACAGGTACCCCATACGTCATATCCAGGACTTTTCCCACAACCTTACAGGATGCACCGTCTTCTCGACAATAGACCTGGTGAAAGCATACAACCAAATTCGAGTCAATCCCAGTGATATCGAGAAGACCGCCATAACAACGCCATTCGGCTTATACGAATTCCCATACATGACGTTTGGACTTCGTAATGCCGGACAGACGTTTCAACGTTTTGTTGATGAAATGCTGCGCGGCCTAGATATTGCTTATCCATACGTCGATGACGTTCTGGTCTTCTCAAAAAACCAGGCGACCCACATAGACCATCTGCATCAAATTTTCACCAGGTTGGCGGAGTATGGCATGGTTATTAATACTGCAAAGTGCGTGTTCGGAGCCTCGGAGGTAACATTCATGGGTTACAGCATTTCGGTGAATGGCACCAAGCCCTTGCCAGACAAAGTACTGGCTATCAACAACTTTCCCTTCCCAAAAACGGTAAGAGAGTTGCGTAGGTTCCTCGAAATGATTAATTTTTACCGCAGGTTCATTCCCGACGCAGCTGCACACCAAACACCGTTGAACGCTCTTTTGACTGGTTCCGTGAAGGGTTCTCATCCCGTACAATTCACGTCGCGAGAACAGGAAGCTTTCGAGGCGTGCAAACGAGGTCTGTCTCAAGCTGCCATGCTCGCTCACCCAGACTGCGAAGCAAAACTTGCTTTGGTTACAGACGCTTCGGACGTAGCTATGGGTGGCGTACTCCAGCAGTTAAAAGACAATACGTGGCAACCTCTAGCTTTTTTCTCACGAAAGCTGACTCCCTCGCAGACCAAATATTCCCCATATGATCGCGAGCTATTGGCGATCTATGAGGCGGTCAAGCACTTCCGTCATATGATCGAGGCACGTGACTTTGTGATATATACCGATCACAAGTCACTTACATTCGCATTTCATTCCAGGAAAGAGAACTACTCCCCCAGGCAATTTCGCCACTTAGACTATATTTCACAGTTTTGTACTGACATTCGGCATATTTCAGGGAAGGATAATGTGGTAGCTGACACTCTATCTCGTGTCGATGAGATCGTTTTACCTTTCGATCTGCAAAAGCTAGCTACCGCACAAAATACCTACCCTGAACTGAAACAACTGTTGGATGGCAATAACTCCCTACACTTGGAGAAGGTGACACTACCTGGCACACATTTAGAGCTGTATTGCGATGTAAGTGGCACTACGCCCCGACCATATCCGCTGGGACGCTTTTGGTATAAAAAGCATACCAGACTTTTCTAACACTAAATTGTACTCACGCGCTTAGGTATTCCCACTACATTGTACACGTCATATGACGCGTCGGCTCGCGCGTCGAGTGTTTGTGAACAAACCCGATAAGCGGCGTCATTTCTTGGTATTCTGCGACCGTTGTATTTTTTTATGAATGCTAGTGAGTAGGGCTATATTAAAGGGTGCGTTGTATTTGATTATACGATGTTTCCGTTTGTAGACGACTGTTTAAGATGAACAAAGACACTTTTTTCACAGATTCCAACAAGATTTTTTCTAATAAGAAAAACAGGGGTTGTCCTATATGTTTTATGGTTTAAAAAACATGGTGTGTTAGTTCTTCATACGAAACATGAATAAAACCACTTACCACAGTACAATATTAATTATTTAAAAGCATCCAAAGTTGAGACTCACGACGGGTCGCTCGTTCAATGACAGCGAAAATGATATTTTTTAATGTCATAGACTAATTCCTTCTAGGGTTGTCATATCTCAAACGGTTCGGAAACAGATAACGTATGAAACTAAATCCATGGAATTGGAAAGTACTGCTTAATAGTGGTGATACAAGGATAAACAAGGATGAAAATAAAACCAAAAAAAATTGGTATGACTTTCACACCATGGGCGCAAAACTCTGAACACGTTTTGGTAGGAAATTCATACCATGGGCGCATTGCGGTGATCTCACAAACTGATCAAAAGCATCCCAGCGGTTAAGTGACGAAGGAGTTACGTCGACAGGTTTTCGAGAGCCTTCACTCTCTCAGTCATCCTGGTGCCAACGCCAGTATCCGACTGATCACTGACCGCTACGTATGGCCTAGTATCAGGAAGGATTGTCGGGAATGGGCGCGTACTTGCCTAGCATGCCAACGAGCAAAGGTCCATAGACATGTATCAGCACCATTGGGAACGTACAAGCTTCCACGCGCTAGGTTCAGGGACCTGCATATTGACCTCGTCGACCCCTACCACTATCGCAGGGATACCGGTATTGCTTCACAGTATTCGATCGTTTTACTCGATGGCCTGAGGCAATACCCTTACAGGATATTACAGCCGAGTCGGTAGCAAAAGCCCTCCTTAGCGGGTGGATATCCCGTTTCGGCTGCCTCACGAACATCGTTACAGACCGTGGGGGGCAATTTGTATCGGCCTTATTTTGCCACTTATCGCAAATAGCTGGTTTTCAACATAAAAGGACGACGGCCTATCATCCAGCCTCTAATGGGCTCGTGGAGAGATTTCATCGGCAGCTTAAAGCCGCGATAACCTGTCACGCTGATAGCAGTTGGGTCGAGTCCCTTCCCCTTGTATTATTAGGTGTACGTAGTACCTTCAAAGAGGACATTAAGTCAACGCCAGCTGAACTGGTGTATGGCGAATCATTACGTTTACCAGGAGACTTTCTCAGCCCAGAGGACCAAGGAGACCCTGACGTCACCAGTTACATTGCGCGCCTACGGAGCTTCGCAAATAATTTGCAACCTACTCCAGCGTCACGTCATGGTGCACGTCGCTCACCCTTCGTTTATAAGGATTTGGCCACATCAACACACGTTTTCCTTCGCGATGACACTGTGGCCGGATCATTGAAGCCTGCCTACACTGGTCCTTATGAGGTCATACAACGAGGAGACAAAGCTGTCAAGCTAATGGTGAAAGGTAAGATGGTCACCGTATCGATCGACGGAATAAAACCTGCCTACATACTGCGTGATCCTGACACCACAACACACTCAAGACAACCCTCACTACCTCATACTTCTACTCACACACATGCCCCAATCACTAAGTCACCACAGAATTTTACTCACACTCCTACTCAGAATACAAGTGACAATAATTTGCCTGACACCGGAGATAGCACGGTCAGAATAACTCGTTCGGGCCGCAGAGTGAGATTCCCAGATTATTATCGCCCGTAGGACGGTCTCTGGAGGGGGGTGGTTTAGCGTAGCTACTTCCTCAATATATTATTTATTTCAATTATAAGGTACATTCAGTAAATTAAGTTAGTATTATATAAACAAATAAACAAAAAGTAGTATTTACAGTAAATGTATATATTATATAACTATACGCTATACGCACTTAAACCTAATATACGAGTATACAACTAAAAACTTAACTGTAACCTAATATTATATAGCTTTATTTATAGCACAAGTTAAAAATTAAGACATCCGTACAAACAGATAGTTTTGTTATTAGATATTTTTATGTAGTTATATGGAATGCGGACCGGTAACATGAGCGAGCGCCCGCGCCTTGTCTATCTATCTCTTTCAAACTCGCGGCGCTCGCAGGTGTTGGACGAGAATCTTCACTGGTCGTAAGCGCATGTCGCTCTCACTCGTACCTGGTAAACATTCGACATATAAACTTTATCCAGTGTTTTTGGAAGTCTCGTACCTAGACGTGCTACATAGTGCTAAACTATTAACTGTGACTATCGCTTTCTTTCTGTGCTCTTCATTTCGCCTTCTATAGTGCTATCTGTTTTCTGTGAACTTTAAAAACTATTGAACAATATATTTCTTCCTTTCCGTAAGCTGTTGTGTTTGCTTATTTATTGCAACCCTTTACCGCTTCACGACTACCTATCTGACCTCCACAACCAGGTAACAGTAAATTTCATGTCTCTAGAACCAGCGGTTTAGGCTGTGCGTTGATATCTCAGTCAGGACATTGAATTTTATATATATATATAATAGATTTTAAGTAAGCCTTTTAACGGAACATAAAGTTAAAGAATTTTGAAAAATCCTTCCTTAGTGGATGCCTACGTCATAAGAGGAATACGTGCGCGAAATTTTAAGTTTCTAGCCTTAAAGGTTTGGCAAAATTGATTGACTGATGTATCAACGCACAGGGCGTTGATACATCAGTCAATCAATTTTGCCTTTTATATATTTAGATTAAAAGTACTAATTTTGTTACTTATTAATTTAGATTTAGCTTGAGCGCAGACTCTTTTGATTATCTTAGAATAATTTCTTGATACAAATTATATAAAATATCTCTGTTTTTCTAATGCCAGCAGTGGCCCATTCACTAAATTTTGGTTTACTATTGATTGTAACTTTTTTTACAGGACATGCTTTATTGAATTCTTGGCATACTGTAGAAAATAGTGAACGGTAGTTTATATTTGGGTCTTGTGAATCAAAACTAGCTGTTGAAAGATTGCTAAGAACATTATTATTAAACATTTTCAATTTATTTTTAGTTAAAGGTCTTAATTCAACGGTTTTATCTAATTGCAGCTTTTTATCTAAGTCAAACGATACAAGTTGACCAGTATGGTCAGACCTGACGCCACTAATTAAAGATGAGTCTTTTATTTTTCAATTAGTAAATACAGTGTCTATGCATGAAGCTGAGCTTGCTGTTATTCTAGTCGCTTCATTAAATATATATGTCGTGGAAAACGATATCGTTTAAATAAATGATTGCTCATTTGATTATTGTAGTACCAAGGAAGTGGTAAACACCGTGACGTCAGTTGTTATTGTAACGGCGGCGGCACGTGGACAGAGTCGTGTGGAGAGTGGGGTTGATGCGGAGTTCACTTTGGATTCGGACACCAACTGGGTCACTCGTCTAAAACGAAACTGTCGGTTTACCCAGTTAATCTTGTGGATTGTAAAATAATTAAACGTAATTATTAAAGTGACATTGTTATTCAACTATTGCATTTTAGAGTTATTAGTCCCTATTACCTACGCAATGAACCCTGTACCACCTAATCAAGATGATGACGACGCTATCGCTCAGCCATCGCTGGCGCCGTCATATATTTTAAATAGAATGATTTAAACAATGAGAGATGAATGAGAATGATTAGCTTACATTTTTCCTGTTAATAGATCAATATTTAGATCACCACAAACAAAAACTAATTTATTATCTTTAAAATCTTTACTTAGTATTTCTTCCATAATGATCAAAAATGATGACAAGTTTGAGGCTGGTGGTCTATAAACACATAAGAAAATATGGCCTTCAACCTCTGCACATGTTACCTCACATATGCAATCAACAGAGCAAGCAGTGATATCCTTCCTTTTCTTATGTCTAAAACAACTATTACACAATATCAAGGTACCACCCCCTATTGAGGACCTGTTGAATGCACTGGCAACTGAAAAATTATTTACATTAAACAGCATCCTATCCGGTTTTAACCAGGTTTCACAAAAACATAAGATATCCATATTATATTTATCTATTAACATTTCCACGTCTAGAATGTTGCCAGAGAAGCGATTTATATTTTGGTGATGTAGTAAAATAATCTTAGTATGCTTCTCTTTTGTCGACTCTAAAACATTTGCTTCGTGAGGTAGATAATAAATTCATGTAAGTGGGTAAAGTTACACTACGCCTAATAGCAGTGACTGTGCACACACATTTGTAAATCGTTTCATATAACTCGTTAAGGCGACAATAAGTGCCAGCGACCTTGAGCGAGTGGGAGGAACATGCGAAACTTTTAAGCGAATAAAATTGCACAGAGCGTTAGCGTCTACACGGACCTTGGTCAGCGATGCATTGCCGCCCGTCGCCCGCAAGAGCCCCCACTTCAACGCGCATCAAGTTTATTCGCAAAAATAACCCACCTTGATTTATCAAACACAATACAAATAAAAGCCGTACACAAAAATTTGTGTAATTAAATTGTCTTTTAGATGGTGCAGATTTCATGAAAAACCGCCCGATAGTTTTTGCGTGATTATCGTTTTTGTGTTCGCGTTAGACATTACTTTACAAATTAATTACACTATGTTATAAATTATATTCCTAAGATTCACGTGCCTGAACTAGGTAATCCTGTGTTTCAGGCGAATAGTGCTAAAATAGTCATAAAATTAATAAATAATCTAAAAGTTGTCAATAGACAAATAAATTATACTTACTTATAAAAATATAATTTCAAATATTCACATATCAAATTACGAAGAAAATAGTCTAGTTTATCATTTTTTTTTTTCAAACAAATAAGACTATTCGTTTAGACGTGATGTTCAATTTGAAATCATTAAAAGTCGTATATCTGCGCCTTAAGTATTTTTAAGCAATATGGTGTAAAAAAGCATCATGTCGCAACTTAAGAGCGGGCCAAAATTGCCTATCTTCAAATTGATTTTTCATGAAATTGATAAGACTTAGGTATAAAATAAAATTATTAAGAGTAACCACATGATGTTTTCAAACTTTTTGTGGGACAGAAACACAAAATGTAAAAATTTTCTCCATAAAGTCAAAGTCAAATCGTTTATTTCAAATAGGCACATAAAAAGGCACTTTTGAACGTCAAAATTTACAAAAAATAGAACTGATTCTAGTTGCCCCTTCCAAAAGGTAGTTTCGTATGGAGAAGAATGGGCAAGAAACTCCACCGTTACTCTTTTAAAAATGTTTTACAATATTATGTATATATAATAATTATATGTGAAGACGATGCACCTAGAATAAAATTACTATACCACAATAGGTAAAAATAATTAAATATAACGCATGACAGGTAAATTAATTATGAGATAGATACATGGTGCTCACATATTTACAAATATTGAGAAGTAGATGATTTTTCAAAAAAAAAAAAACAAGTAATAATTTAGTGTGTGAGTTAAAGTAGTTACATAATGTAAAAAACAATGTCATGAAAATTATAAATTATACAATTAAATTAGCAACCAGTTTGATTTTGTCTACACTCTAGATTGTCCTATGGAGCAAAACCAGCATGTTTCCAAGCATTCTTATCTAGGATATAATCCTCTAATTTGTAATATGCATGTTTACAAAGTGTACTTTTAATATGAGTTTTAAATTTTCTTTCATTTAATTGCAATATATCACAAGGTATTTTGTTGTAACATTTAACACAGTACCCCATAAAAGATGTATGTACTTTAGATAATCTAAAAAATGGTTGATCTATTTTATCTTTATTTCTAGTATTAAAATTATGTCTATCACTTATTTTATTAAAGAGATGTAGATTTTTTCTTACATACATAATATTTTCATAAATGAATTGACAAGGCACCGTCATAATATTAATCTTTTTAAATAGTTCCCTAAGAGATTCGCAACGACGTAGATTGTAAATGGCCCTGACAGCTCTCTTTTGCAAAATGAAAATGGATTCAATGTCAGCAGCCCGACCCCACAGTAAAATGCCATATGACATAATGCTGTGGAAGTAGCTAAAATAGACCAGACGCGCGGTTTCTACATCTGTTAACTGTCTTATCTTCCTAACAGCATAAGCGGCCGAGCTTAACCGCCCCGCAAGAGATTTTATATGGGGTCCCCATTGTAATTTCTCGTCTAGTGTGATTCCCAGGAAAACCGTCTGATTAACAAGTTCTAGTTTTTCTCCATTCAATATGATGTTACATTCGCAACTTCTAACATTTGGTAATTGAAATCTAATGCATTTGGTTTTTTTTTCATTCAGTACCAAATTATTTACCATAAACCACTCTTGGACCTGAAGAATGGAATTATTCACGTCGTCAAGATTTTGTGACCGTCGGCCAACTTTAAAAATCAATGAGGTGTCATCTGCAAATAACACCATCTTCGGTTGCCATAAAACAACCACACGAAGGTACCTCTAATTTCCACGTAAATTCTATTTGTGCTTAATATGCTGACTAATAGGATAAAAATTAGATGATTATTTGTATTAATACAAGGCGAAAAAAATTGTTGCAGCATTTTTTGAAATTCTTTTTGTTTTTAGTTTTATTACGACTACAAGCTTTATGCAGTTACGACGTTTTTAGTTCGTGGAAGAAGTCATCTTCCATCGTACGTTGCGGGAACTTCAAGCATATTTTTGTTTCACAAATCAGCCGCCGTCGCTCTGTCGAGACGAGAGGACTGCGCTTGAATTTTCGGCTGCTCTGGGATATAATTTATTTGCGTAAATAATATGTTCGTAAATGTCTATTAACTGTTCCCAAATTACGAAGTTTTTTGTTTCTTTTTACTTACTTCTTTGACATAATCTCATTATTTGACATTATATACCTCAGATTCTTATTTCAACTCCTTATTTATGGCTTTTGTGGATAGGATTTTGATTCAGATTTGTTACAGTTGTAATGGCAATCATGTCATTTGGTCTAAATAGGCTTTTATTTTTATATAGATTCTTCTATATTTTGTGAATGTGAGAACGTTGTAGGCCTAACTTGTAGACTGTAGATTTGTGGAAATTTTTTTTTTTTTTTTGCTTACCTGTTACTTGTTGACAGGCCTACACTGTCCTCCCACATCTGTCAACACTGTAATTGGAAACATTGTAAAAGCCCCTTATTTTTAAAAGAGTAACCGTGGAATTTCTTGCCGGCTCTTCTCCATAGGAAACAACCAATTGGAACCGTGCGTGCACCTAGCTCCTGACGTTTCACAACTGCCCATGTTGGTTTATGTGAAATAAAATATTTTGATTTGATTTGATTTTGATTTGAAATATATTTTGTTTTACTTCGTGTCCAACCATTCTTGGTAAATGTAAATTCTGTGATATTAAAGTTTTTTAATTTACCCACCTGTTTTCAAGATAAGTTATTAGGCGTAAATTATATTGGTCGTTCTTTAATAATGCAAACTAATTTATATGTGTAAACTATATTATTGATAAAAAATGCAATTGAGTAGGTAATTATCAATAATTATTCGAATAAATATTTCAGTAAGTCAGCTTTTTAAAATTTTGAGGTTAATTTCTGTCGCCGCTCAATGCAGATGTTTCCGTATATTTTTTATAATGTTTAAAAATCGTACTTATTTCAGGATATAGGTAATGTTAATGTTGCTTATTAGCAAGGTGAGATATCAGATATTACACATCATATGCTACTACTGTAAGGGTCGCACGTTATTTTATAATAAGAAATGTAAAAGTGATTCCGATATCCTATTTACAGAATAAACAATTAAATTTAATTTCATGTAGGTTTATCAGTGTAAGTCTAGTGAAAATTGCTCATGCCACCGTACAGATTGGCAGCATGGCCGACTGCCTAGAATGCGTAGGATCGTATCTCGAGGAAGCTTTTTTACAAAATATGTAACTTGCATCTCGTTGCTCGCTAATACATAATTTAATATTATGTTTTGATTCCAGACTAATCATTATTCTACCTGACCATTAAAAAAGAGTTTCATAAAGAATAATGACTTCAGCATTATTGGGATTAAGGAATCTGAATTCAATGAAAGCATAAAATTATGGCACAGTTCCTTTATTAACACAAAAATTACTGCAATTCAACATCAACATCTTCATATTTATGTAGATAGTGTCCTTAGTCTAAGCGCTAGCATGTTCGGCGATCTTTGTAGTTGGTCAAATCAAGGTTTAGTACTTCTAGTACTTTTAGTAGGTTATTAAGGAAGTTCTTGGAAAGAAGCCTTGTACTATAAACGTAGAAATGCCTAAGGGGGATATCAGTTTCATACAAATAAAAGTGTGCTTCCAAGCTCTTCTTCCAAAAATGCCTGGTTTTAAGAGTTAAATATTGTGATGTATTATTACCTGGGGCTGGTAGCCGTTCTCGTCAGCGATGTAGGTGACAACCAAGGGAGTACCATCGGGGGCGGTGTACCGGTAAGCACCTTGGGACACCTGTTATACAAAACAAAATATTTTTAGCACTATAATGATGCGCACTCAAAAATGTCAAGCCCCAAATATGCATATATTATCATTTATTTCCTGCCTATGCACCATAGACCAACAACAACTTATCATACAAGTTATCAATTGAATCATGACCTTATGCTCTGGTCTGAGCGTTATCAGACCAGCTCTTCATAATATGCATACGTGCATAGATATCACACAATTTATGATAATGAATGGCCTATGTAGAATTAGTTCATATTATCGAATGTACTTACAACAGCGCCGCCTTCTCCGACCTGCTTGTAGGTACCGACAGTCTCGGCGCTGATGCCGTTCTGGGTCTCGTAGCTGGAGAAAAAGTAAATTATTATGTTAAGAGGTAGGTACCGTCGCACTAAGAAGTAACTACTGAACTGAATATTCACAAACATGGGCCGAAAACAAAAATGTGAACAAACATCAAACGTCAATTCAAAGTTTTAAAAATCTGCTCTTAGAGGATCTGGTTCTAGAGTTAATTTCTCTCTCTCTGGAATCATCGAAAATAGAACGAGAGTCAGTAAAAAGTTAACACTTACGCGTATTTAAGGCCGTCTGGGTTAACGTCAGATTCAAAGCGGAGGATGCCGGCTTGACCTTCGTCGGAGCTGTAAGCCTTGTTGACGACCTGCTTGGCAGCCTGGTAGCTGGCGGCGGTGGCAACGGCGACCGGGGCAACCACGGGGGTGGCGGCGGCTTCGTATACGGCCTTAGCGGCCACGACGGCGGGGGCGGCTATGGTGTTCCGGAAACCTTTGTAGGTATTGTAATCACCGGCTCCGTAGGGAGCTGAGCCGAAGCTCGCCGCGCTGGCAGCGCACACGCACAGAGCAAGAACCTGCGGAATTAATTAAAATTATTAGTTAATTAACGACTTGTTTTACTTTTAATTTTATGGGAAACATTTATAAGAAAGTTTTCATCAGTAATTCTACTTGAATTAGTGGAATGATAAATAATGAAATAAAAACAAATAATAAAAAAAAAAATGTGAAATAATCTCACCAAGAATTTCATTTTAGTTGAGATCTGTACGAATGTCAGAAACAAACAGGTACCTTCCCATTGAATGTTTATCCTTTTATATTAAAATCAAAGTTAACAAAAAAACAGCGCCTAGCATTCTAAGGGTATTGACCCTTAGAATGCTAGGCGCTGTTTTTTTGTGTTAAGTTTTCACTACAAAGAGTGTTTTGGTATACACAGTTCACTTTTGGCCATTTGTGGGTTGCATCCTTTTCGTTTAACTACGTCCAATTGCAATTCAACAACGAACCGAACATTTACAAAGAGATCATCACTGAAAGCGCGGAAAGAAAATCAGCTATGAAATCATTTTACCGAATTATTTCGCGATTTCAGGGTTGGTCCGATAGTAAAAATAAGTACCTAAAGTAAGTTGTAAGTTGTTAATAATGATGAATACAATGACAGTTTAAGAGGTTTTCAGTTATTTCAATTACACCCTGTATACATATCTAGGCCATAGAAAAAAAAAACTTTATTATTCTATAAATAAGGTTTTATATATTATATAAAACATAAATATTTTAGTAAAACACCAATAAAACTGTCTACACACTGTTCCTAACTACAAATTTTACAATATCGTCAGTACTGACCCAATAAGCTATTTAGAAGCAAAAGACTGTCCAAGTGTTTTTAGCATATCCGCCACGTGTAAATACAATGTTGCAGTTTGTGAATCTTAAGAGGCTTACAAGAGCTAAAGCGCGGTCACTGTCGGATTGCATAGAAAAGAATGAGACGCGCGATGACACAACGCTGGTAATTTATTGCAAAATATGAAGCAATTATGGATTTACAAAAAATCTATTCATTGGACTAAAAAATTAAAACACTATCACGTTAGTATTTTACTTGTAGAATAATCTGACAAAAAATCTGAATGTTTGCATGAATATTAGTAAGGTTTTTTAATCGTTGAAGGAATTTTTTAGAGGTATCTTCGTGATCTTTTTCTATCGTATCAAGTTAATTGTATTATGTTTTCAACACACTATCTAACTAGCATGTATCCAGAAGAATGTCATATATTTTTCAGATTTTGGTTACTGCAGTGGATCATATATTTTTAGGCATTATAAATTTGCGTTTAGGTCATGTAGTCTCCTTAATTGTTAATATTAATCCCGTACGGAACCCGTGCGACTAACTGAAATCGTTAGTACGGGTATGCTGTTTTTGTGCAGAATTTCTACATACATAGGAACTGACTAATCCGATCAACGTGGGTGTGAGGAGGTATATCATTTACAAGCTTCTGCCCGCGACTTCGCTCACGTGGAAGTCGTAAGATACCGCAAAATATTGAAATAACAGCCGCATTTCCCGTCCGCGCTATTACTTCGGTTTCGCTTAGCGTTGTTTCTGACTTTTTTTGCTATTGCTCGAGTCGTTACGTGATGTTAAATAAACTTTAACCTTCCTCAAGAATTGGGCTATCAAATACAAAAAGAACTTTACAAATCTGACTGGTAGTTCTAGAGATAAGCGCGTTCAAACCAAAAAAACCGGTCACGCACAATGAGGATGAATTTATCCCAAGAACAAACTTAGCTTTGTAGTTAAAAAAATGTATTCCCACACATCGATATACGTCACGTTCAATTCTCTAACTACAATCTCAAAAATCTCAAAAATATATAGAACTAAAAATCAATGATTTTCGGACTTTATACTTTATTTGTGCTGTGAGACCTTGCTTCTTATCAAAAGTTTCATGATTGTAGGTCAACAGGAAGTCCCCTAAGGTTTTGATTTATTTGCGAGTATCAAAATATTTCGCATAACTGGCCGTATTTTTTTATTGCGTGACTTAGAAGCTTCCTTTTTTTAGAGCTCCAAGGGACTGTAGACCTACGTATTTGATATTAATTTCAGCTTGGTACCTCCACGCGTTCCTGAGAAAAAGGGTGTTGACAGACAGACAGACGCACAGTGTCCGCCCTAGAACAAGCCAGCTGGACAAAAGTCATTATCAAATTCCCGGAAGTTTGTACTTTCTACCTGTACACAACACCCCTAAACCTTTGATTCCAAGAATTTTTTACGTCTAACATTCCAAACTGATGAGTCATCGTTTATCAAAGTAAGCTAATGAGGTAAACGCAGTTAAAGAAATAAGTCTGTTACATTTTCGCGACACTTGCACTAACATCTCATGGTGGCAGTTCTAATTTTGTGGAAAGTTTTAGTGATGGATTTTACTTCTGAAGGTATGTACTATATTATTTTCTTATTAGAAGCTTTTAATGTGTCATAAACATTCATAAAGTAGACTATCTGTGAATACACAAAAAAAAAACAATGTTTTTCTTTGTTTTCGAACTTATCAGGTTTGGAAAAGCCATGTATCCTCTTGTATCCACTCTGAATTTTTGATATGTTTTAGCTACATGGCTATAGATGATTATGACATATTCTATGTAGCACACTTGAGTACAACATTTTTTTTTCATTTTTTGCAGAAAAGCTTTACTCTATTAGTCAAATAGAGTTTTTCGAAGAGTGACTTAAGCACGAAAAAGACGAAAGAAATGATCGTCTATTTAAATTTATTTTGTCTAAGTGTGATTTCTCTGACATCTCTGAAGAATGTCAAAGGGAAATTAAGATGAAATTAGCCAGCATTTCCTCGAAAATTGCTACCAAGTGGGTGTCTTCAGGAAAGTCAAAAGTCATATAAACAGACTAGGAAGTGGACTATGAAAGTCGGTTTCCAGCATATGATTGCATTGTTAAATCAAAAAAAGCATGTTATCCTTCCGAGGAGCACATTGTTGTGACACAATCTCGAGCAGAAATTGAGCTACAAGCTATTTTGAATAAAACAGCAGAACGTTTAGTAGAAGCTCAGAGAGAAGTTGTCACAAGTGTGCTTCCCAATCTAATACCTAATTCATCTTTTACTCTTAAAGTAAATGGGGATGTGATGGAAGTTCCGGTCATAGTGCTTCCTAGTGACTCGCCGCTCGAAAGCTTGAAGGAAGTGATGATGACGTCACGCTGATGTAGATTCACGAAGGCTGCGCTGACGTTCATCACGTCGGGGTCACCAGTATAGAGGTATGAGGAACAGGGTGTAAAGCTCACTCATACTCTATAGAAAAGGGAGGATCCTCCGACCAGACGGATGTTGTGTCTGGTGGGCAACTGTCCGACGGTTAATGTCGGGACGTTGTATATATGCTAGTCGCGCGGTAAACTCTGCTTGCGCGATGCAGGATTTGCGTGACGTCAGTGTGACGTAGAGCTCGCATGTGTGGCGGTAAAGATACCACTACACAGTCTTTTGCACTTTTGCAGTCTTTTGCACGCCACAATTGCGGCGGTAAGTACTCTTTGAGAAGTGGCTTGAGAGGCGCCACGGCGTACTCACCTTCCGCCTGACGCAGGTCCTCACCGGGAATGGTTGTTTCGGGAGGTTCCTGTTTCGGATAAGGCGGGAAGAAACGCCTGGGTGTTACCATCGTGTGGATCGACCGGAGGACACGGTGGAGCATACGGTGGAGGTCTGCCCGGCTTGGCCGGAGCACCGCCGTGTTCTCGTGGCGGCGATCTCTCGCGTCTGGCCCTGAACCAGGCCATGGTATGGAGCGAGAAAGAATGGGAAGCCGTCACCTCCTTCTGCGAAGCAGTAATGTTCACGAAGGAGGAGGCGGAGCGCGTGAGGGAGAGGCAATCGTTGCGCCCTCACGCCCCTAGTCACCGAGTAGACACCCTGGGCGTCGGGAGTCGATAGCCGATTCCTGGCCACCGTAGGCGCGAGCTTGCGGACGGCGAGCAATGGACAGCTTGCCGTCCGGTAAGGACCAGGCCCGGGTCGACGCCACGTCCTGTTCCCCGCGCGCCTCAAAGAGATGTCAACACCATTGACGGGGTCCGATAGGGCCGATGCCTGCCGGGGTCGCGGATTGTTCGAAAGAGTTACCGTGGCCCTGGCGCACAGGCAACTGAAGGAACACGGGTGGTTTTTAGTCAGTGATAGTCTGACATGCCATGCGGGACAGAGAAGGACCGAACGCTCAAGGTCGTTTGGGCAGGGAAGCGCCTTAAGCTTACCGGTACCCCGCCGCGACATTATATCGCCATTTCATCGAGCAAACCTTATCGTGCCATCCATCAATTTCTATACCTAATTAGAATATATGGTGTTACTCAATCGAATTTGATGGCTCAATGATAGGCATTATTTTTGACTTTTTAAATGTAGGTACGGTTTCCTTTTTTGCGTTGGGGGTTTTTTAAATTTATAATTTAATTTTTTGTAGGAAAACTTTCGTTAACTGGGTCAGATTTAGCCCTTTGACCTTTATCTACTTATTTTGATAAGAATTCATAATTGTTGATAATATGACCAATAAACATGACCTAACGATTTAAATTATTTTTTGAATCAAATCAAATCAAATAATTTATTTGCATAATACATGGTAAAAAGGTGTTACAGGTATAAAAAGTACAGTGTATTATAACCTAATGAGGTGTGCAAATTAATATAATTAAGTACTAATTGGAATATTAACGATAGAGAATAAATTTTAAATTGAGTTACTTACATTATTAAATATAAATGTCAAAAAAATAAAAAAAAATACAAAAGTCAAACCGAAATTCCAATAATCATTAAATAATCATTAATTGAATCTTTCATTTAAATAATCATTAATTGAATAATAATATTTTGCAACTAGGAATTCGCGCAAGCCTAATTTAAATTGGTCCAAGTTGTTCTACTTATTGTGACTTAAATATAAAAACCATTACCATAACACTTAAGACCAGTCCATTGTACCTAGCTCTCACCCATATTAATAGTATATTGCTGTATGATGAATCCTCAGATGTCTTCGCGAGTACTGAACTGAGATTCCTGAACACAACTACTCGATACCTGGAGTCCATTGCTAGTACCAGTACAATCTCCTGATTATTATTATTATTGGGATTAAATATGCTATTCATAATTTTATTCCAATTTTGTCACAATACTATCATTTTATTTTCTCTAATTATATCTAATATTATCCACTTTTATCAAATTTTTATCTATTTTTGTCTAATTTCATTTAATTTCATCTAATTGTGTCTACTTTTATGTAATTTAACCAAATTTTATGATTGTATGTGTAATTTCTAGTATTGACTGATAGCTTGTATGTGTGGTGCAAACTGTAAATTTGAGTTGGTTATTAATAAATAAATAAATAAATATACTTATACTATAATATTATAAAGAGGTAAAGTTTGGGAGTTTGTGAGGTGGTAGGGGGTAATCTCTGGATCTACCAAACCGATTTAAAAAGTATTTTACCAATAGAAAGCCACGTTACTTGTGAGTGTCACAGGCTATATATTAACCCGAAAAATTAAATAACTTTTCGGTAGGTAGTCGGATTTGCAAAGTAAGTCGGTGAAAAACGGTCGAACGAAAACGTTTCTTACGAACGCTGCCTTAACGATGAGAGATATATGATTGAGTTCTAGAGAAAAGTTGTAGAACTTGATAATGCCTACAAAAAAATCAATGACAGCATATGTCTAACTTTTATATTTAAGTCACAATAAGTAGAACAACTTGGACCAATTTAAATTAGGCTTGCGCGAATTCCTAGTTGCAAAATGTTATTATTCAATTAATAATTATTTAAATGAAAGATTCAATGAATGATTATTTAATGATTATTGGAATTTCGATTTGACTTTTGTATTTTTTTTTTTTTTTTTTGACATTTCTATTTATTAATGTAAGTAACTCAATTTAAAATTTATTCTCAATAATTTATTATGTTAATGTTCCAATTAGTACTTAATTATATTAATTTGCACACCTTATTAGGTTATAATACACTGTACTTTTTATACCTGTAACACCTTTTTACCATGTATTATGCAAATAAATTATTTGATTTGATTTGATTCAAAATAAATTTAAATCGTAAGGTCATGTTTATTGGTCATATTATCAACAATTATAAATTCTTATCAAAATAAGTAGATAAAGGTCAAAGGGCTAAATACGACCCAGTTAGGACCATGACCAGAGGTATTGAGAATGGAGGACGTTGGCGTGGGCGAAGTGTGTGTCTAATAGGTGGTGGGATGTTAAACGAGATGTACTGTAGTAAAGAGGAATTGAAGTGGGTACCACGAATAAGGCGGATGAAATATTTTACCAGACTAAGATTCCTCCTTACTTCTAAACTTTGGTACCCCACCAAACCCAGGACAAATGGTGTTGGGTACATGTACGGGTAATAACCATAAAGTTTTAAGTAGAGGTAGCGGACAAAAGACTTCTGCACCTTTCTGATGACCAGTGTATACACTTTTTCATGGGGGCTCCAGACTGCACTGTTAGTCTCTAGCAAACTGCGGATGAAGGAGTTGTACAGTGTGGTTATGGCTTGACGATTACTGAAAATTTTGGCCTGACGCAAGACAAAACCTAAGTTTTTGCGGGATTTGTTGCAGGTCTGATTTATGTGCTGGTTAAATGTAAGGTGTGGATCAAAGTGAGCACCCAGATTGCGTAATGTTAAAACGCGTTTCATGGGCTCATTGTTCATAGTGTAGATATTGTGTGTAGGTTGTGTGGCTTTTGAGTAGGACATGACCGCACATACATTAAGACTGTGGAGTGTTTTACACATGTGGGAAGATCGTTAACCACTATAAGAAAAAGAAGGGGCCCGAGGTTAGTGCCCTGCCCTATGCCAGAAGTGACCGAGTAGCAGTCTGATTTGGTATTTTTGTATGTTACAAATTGCTTGCGGTCGTGCAGATAGTTCGCGAAGAATTTTAGCGATGTCACAGAGAAACCTGCCAATGCCAGTTTACCCAGAGGTATGTCGTTGTCGACCCGGTCAAAAGCCTTCTGGAAGTCAAAATAGGCTACATCGATCTGTTTTTTGTTGTTAATATTTTTGGCTAAGAGTGTAGTGATGTTAAGTAGATTAGACGTGGTTGAGCGATTTGGAAGGAATCCGTGCTGCTCTTCCGGGAACCACCGTTGCAATTTATTCATTATTTTTTTATACAGTACCGATTCGAATACTTTGCCGAATATGGATAAAACTGCTATCGGCTTGTAGTTTTTAATGTCACTTTTTGGGCCATTTTTATGTACTGAGAGTACTTTAGATGTTTTCCACTCCGTTGGGTATATGTTCGTCGTAATAGACAGGTTGAAGATAAACTGCAAGGGCAATTTGAAAATTTCGCAGCAGTCCTTAACCAGGTACTGTGGTATACCATCTGGACCTTGAGTAGATTTTGGAGGAAGCCGAGCCATAGTGCCACGAACTTCAGATTCGTGAACGTAACCAATATCAACAAGATGGGACAGATTATTAGGAGACGCATTCGCAGTAACGATAGCATGCTCGGGATCTAATGGTGGTAAGTTTGGTAGGAAAACGCTACTAAAATATTTTGAAAACGCGTTTGCCACTTCTGTTGGCGACAAGTTATATACATAGCGTGGCGATGCGTCGTCACGCCAACAATCGGTTTTACCCGCGGCTATAGATGTTTCACATCAAAATGCGAATACAAACTTAAATTTGCAGTTGGAGAATTGACCGTGACATTAGCGATGTATGGGAGAACATGTTTTTCAACTAACTACAATGTTAAGTTTGTTCTCGGGATAAATTCATCCCAACTACGGTACCCTTTATTGTGCGTGGTCCGACACGCATTTGGCCGGTTTTTACCATGACAAGTAGTTAGTTGGACGTTGAGGTACTTTAAAAATGAAGAGGGCACGGAACTGATTAATTAGTTAGATTTGATGCGATTTCGTGACTCAAGTAGCTAAATTATAAACAAGTTATTCAAAAGAACAAAAAACAAAAAAAGTGCAAGAGTTGAAAGATCTACGCTGATTGTATCCATAATTAAGAAGACCATTCACCGAATATATAATAATAAATTGCCCTTTATTCTGAATTGTTTCTGTTTCTCAATATGTTGTTATAGTATGTCCCTCATTTCATTGTTCAAGAGAGATTCGAACGGAGTTAACAACCTCAGGTAGTTTGTTTCACTTTGAACTGACTAACTGAATGTAACCGGAGTACTAGTTACGTACCTTCATGTTAATTGTGGTGTTCTTGTACCTACTCTCTTGGACCTGTACCCTAATTACGTAACACACTATCTATCACAATCTGAAGCCTATTGCTAAACCATTGCTTCGTATGTTCGAAAAAATTGTCTGCTCAACAACGTAAATAATGCAATGAATTTTGTTGAACTGTCAAAATGAAACCCATTCCTACTGTTAGTGTGTTACGTAATTACCCCGCGGGTTTAATTCCCATAAGGAACAAACATAGTTGACTTCATACTCGTATTATCTACTCCGCTTTGGGGCTTGAAATCAGTGTCTGCAATCACACTCACAATACTGAAAAAGTAGAAGGCCTTAGAACCAGCGGTGCGGTGCTATTCTCTAAGGATTCATACAGCCTGCGCGCAGCACTGCCGCAGCGACGAAACAAGTTGTTTCGCCGCGGTTTTGCCGCTGTGGCAGCGCTGCACGCAAGGCTGTATCCTTAGAGAATAGCACCGCTGGTTCCAACTATAAAGAAACCATATGATGAATGCATGTAGTTTCATATTCAAAACGTAAATCAAACTTATTCGAGTCTCGGCGAATCCAGTGACAGTATAGTAATAGAACGACACCGCGACGTAAACATACGATACACGATATCTGCTATTTTTTCCTATAAGACAGTCAATATATTTGTTATGGATAACTAATTAATACAATATGTACCCAATTATTTACATTCCATTACACCATTTCATTTATATTCTATGACTACAGTATGTACTGCCAGATTATTGATTAATTAACTAAAAAAACAGGCTCATTTATCCATAATGATTTTTTTGCAATCGACGTCTTCTTAGTTCGTCTGCCGCAACCACATCAGTCTTGTCTAGGTAGGGCTGCTCCATCGTCGAGGCCGAATAACTTGGCTATTGGTTTAAATTAATTATGCCTAGAGCCGCAAATGCACATGAGTGGCACGGATTATTGAGATGATGATTCTTGATCTTAGCCAACCCATCATTAAGGTAAAGGACCTATTACAACGGTCAGCGATTTCAGCTCCAAGATGTTTTACGATGGTAGATTTGTGGTGCGAAGACTCCATCAACGGATGCAACAAGGGGGGTGAATTTCGCATGTCGCAATTCACCAGCGTTTGAATATTTCCTTATTTTTTCTTCTACGGCCAATTTTAGTGCAGAGGCGACACGGTGTTAATTATAAGAAGGAGCGTCATGTCTACGGCACGGATATCAATTATAGGCGTGTTACATTTTTATAGCAAGAGAGGGGAAAAAAGAGCGTTTAAAACGCTTTTATTTGAAAACGAAATTCCAATTCCAATCGGAATAAAATTATTTTTAACTTTTTAGTTATTTCTAATTAACAACTAATAAAAGCTTGTTTATAAAAAAAAACTTTTTTTTCCTTTATTTATTTTAGCTCTGTAGCACCTATAATAGCATTGCTGATATGATTGTAGCAGGCGTCCGTTATTTGTTTTTAACTATTTTACTAACTAATTCTTATGCCCGTCAACGACATTGTGCCTATTATTGCTAGATGAAAAAATACAAATTATGACTCGTAACGTTCTATAAATGGATCGTTTTAATAGGTGATAACTGATAAGGCACATCACTGATGTGGAGGTGTTACCCGCCTATAATTACTTTTTAGCAATAATTTTGTTGATCGCGCAGTGCTCAGCTCGAAAACTTTTTTGAGGGTTTGTTAAGAGTTGTAATTTATGACCCAAATTAAAGGGTAAAGGGAAGGTCAGGAAGAGACAATCGAAGATTTTTTGAAGCCTGCGAAATTATTAAAAACTAGCACTTTGCTCGCGACTTCATCCGCGTGGATTTCGTACTTTACTCTAAAAGTTTAAACATCCCCTCCACCCTTCTTGAAACTTAGTTTTCGAAAAAAAATGTTTACGATCTATATACATATCTATATGTATATACTAATATTATAAACAGGTAGAATTTGTTTGTTAGTAAGTTTGTATGTACGGGATAATGTCTGAAAATACCAGTCGGAATTGAATAAATATTTTTGGTTTTGTTAGCTCAAATCTTGAAGAAGGTTATTTAACGTCACGCTAGCGACCTTTAGGAGCCCAGCAAAAAGAAAAAAGATAGAAACAACGCTAAGAGAAAACGATGCGATGCGACGGGGTGGGTCGGATGAACAAGAAATTTTACGCGGATGAAGTCGCGGGTAGAAAATAGTCATTGATTTAGAATAAGATTTTTCAAATAAACTGTGTCCTCCCTTTTCACCATGACAGGGCTTGTTTTTAATCGTTTGGTATGTTTCCATTTAATTGTACCTACTTAAAGATTATTTATACCCATTTTCGAGTTAATGGAAGCAAGTAGTAAAATCCACCCTTTAAACTTTATTACCCTTGTTTACCCCGTTAGGAGTTGATTTTTGGAAAAACCTGAAACACATACTTTTTTATTTTTTGTTTTAAGTAATAGTTCCGAGTTTCAAGTTAATCCGACAGCGCGTTAAAAAATATCATTACCTATTAACTTTGTCACCCCATAAATCCTCTTTGAGGGGTTTTTTAAAACAAAAAGTGACAATCTTTATTATTTAAGGAGGAAAATATTGTCAAGTTTCAAAGGCGAACGAACGGCAGACTTGTATGGGAATTTGGTACAGCTAATAAAATTTCGTGTTTTGGGATATTTTTTGTTTTAATTGGTAGATAATATGATAGACAAGCCCTTTTTAAATTCTTAGAATTTTAGAAGTTGGGACGTGGAAGTTATAACCAGTTTTATTTTTTAAGGTTATGTTCTAGTTTACTAATGTAGCTTGTTTCATATAGGTACATATGAAAAAAAAAGATTTGATTGATTTGATGATTTGTTTTGGTGATAAACTAAATGTTCTAGATTGCTTGTCGCTATCTTTGTAGCGTTTTACTTACCATTAAGTAGGTTGATTGAGATGAGGATCGTACCTACTCAGGAGATACCTATGTCTAGCAGCGGACTGCAACAATTTGATAATGATGAAGTTCTGGTGGGGTTTTGAGAGTACCTAGGTCAATGAAACAATACTTTGTTTTTGTAAGTACAGTTATTTTCTTGTACTTATAATGAATTTATTCTTCATATTACTTCATCTAAGACGGGGGCAGGTCGGGTAATACCCTCATGGCGAGCATAGCTTAGGTACCCAGATAATTCGCTAAATTGTTTAGATGCAGTCACAAACCAGAATCAAAAATAACAGCATATAACTGAACTTAGAACTGAAAGACAGTTTTTCTTTACCTGTCAATAAATAATAGCCATATGAACAAAAAAAAAATGGATGACGAAAATCATTCCCATCATTAAATTGTTAACTATTATGATTTTATGTAACAATTATGTATTCTTAGGTTAATTATATTTAACGTTATTTCTATTTCTAAATAATTAATTATCATTTCGATATTTGTGTTATTTTACATATGGCAACTTCTAAAGACATAAATGTGTTTAGTTTACTATTTTATTACGTTTATTTGTTAAAATATTTTTATTGATATTATTAATTAATCCGAAGTTCTAGAAATAGTATACTTACATGAAAATAAATGGTTTAGTTGCCTTAATAAGTGGTACAAATTCTAATACAAAACAAAAAAACAAAAAAAAAATGCTGTACTAAATCTGCCATTCACCTTTGTTAACCAAAGGAATAAGATTTTTCATAATAACCGTATCCCGTCTTTTCACCCCCACAGGGGTGGAATTTTGAAAAATCGATTGTGATTTTAACGTAATTTGACTCAAAGATTATTTATAGGTACCAATTTTAGAGTTAATCAAGCCGCGCAGTAACATTCACCCCTTAAAATATTAGTTCCTTTTTTGGCCACGTCAGGGGTCGATTTTCCCGGCGGGATCTCATGGCGGCATGGAGAGTGCGACTGTCGCAACCCAGCGCTGGGCACGCCACAATTGCGGCGTTAAGTCCCCTCTTTGAGGAGTGGCTTGAGAGGCGCCACGGTGTCCTCACCTTCCGCCTGACGCAGGTCCTCACCGGACATGGCTGTTTCGGGAGGTTCCTGTTTCGGATAAGGCGGGAGGAAACGCCCGGGTGTTTTCATTGTGTGGATCGACCGGAGGACACGGTGGAGCATACGGTGGAGGTCTGCCCGGTTTGGGCGGAACACCGCCGTGTCCTCGTGGTGGGGATCGGCGGCGGCGATCTCTCGCGTCCGTTCCTGGTTCAGGCCATGGTACGGAGCGAGAGGGAATGGGAAGCAGTCACCTCCTTCTGCGAAGCAGTAATGCTCGCGAAGGAGGAGGCGGAGCGCGTGAGGCGGAGGCAATCATTGCGCCCTCACGCCCCTAGTCGCCGCAGGAGGAGACACCCGGGCGTCGGGAGTCGATAGCCGACTCCCGGCCACCGTAGGCACTGGCTTGCGGACGGCGAGCAATGGGCAGCTCGCCGTCCGGTAGGACCAGGCCCGGGTCGGTGGCGCGTTGTGTTCCAAGCGCGCCTCAAAGAGATGTCAGCATCATTGACGGGGTCCGATAGGGCCGATGCCTGCCGGGGTCGCGGATTGTTCGAAAGAGTTACCGTGGCCCTGGAGCACAGGCAACCGAAGGAACACGGGTGGGTTTTAGTCAGTAAGAGTCTGACACGCCCTTCCGCTCCGCCCAGAGCGGGAGAGGTCATTTGATGATTTCGCACCCAAAAAAAAAAAAGGGTCGATTTTCACAACGCCCAAAAAATTATCATAGTTATTTTTTTGTCAAAAGTATTAATACTGAGTTTCAAGTTAATCGGATTGCGCCATATAAGGCAAGTATTCGTGCGAGGTTTCAAGTTTATTGACCAAATTAATCAGATTTTTCATATAAACTATTATTCCCTTTTTCACACCCACAGGAGTCGATTTTTGGAAAATCGTTTGCGATGTATTCATAACTTTACTCAAATATTATTTATACCGGTTTTCGTGTTAATCAAACTCGCAGTTAAATTCTCCCCAGTAAAATTGAGTTCCCTTTTTCACCCCGTTAGGGGTAATTTTCGAAAAACCCTGACAAAAATTATTCTTTATTTTTGGTATAAATAATATAAAAAAAGCGCGTTAAAATTCTTCCGTACAATCTTTGACACCGCCAATTCCCATTTATGGGGTAGTTGAAAAAATCTCAAAATTACAATCTTTATAATTTACTTAGATATGTATACATGCCAAGTTTCAAGTTTATTAACTTAAGGAATAAGGTTTTTCGTACAAACAAAATCACTCCTTTTCACCCTCATAAAAGTCGAATTTCAAAAAATCCCTTTTTTAATGCTCCCTACATTATTATAGGAAGCCGTGTGCAAAAATTCATGTTCCTAGTCCCAGTAATTTAGGCTGTGCGTTGTTGTCAGTCAGTCATTTTCTCCTTTTATATAATAATATAGGTAGATAATAGGTACATAGATATGATAACATTAACTATAAATTAGTAGGTAGGTAATAATACATTCATAGTTTTAAATCTACATTAATGCAGATTTTGCTGTTTATCTTTATGTTAGATATATTTTAAATGTCATGTGTTTATTAAAATACATACTTAGAAGGCCATCTTTGGGTTGTGTCCGTTTCAATAGCGCGGCCACGAGGATATATTAGGTTGGGGAAAAAGTCTTTTCGCATTATAGTATGTATGAACTTGTAATAAAATCTCTTTGGCTAGGTATACTATTTGTATCTGGCTGGTTTTGGTATCATTGAAAGTTTAAATTTTAAAGAACATAATTCCAAATTCAAATTAGGAAAATGTGTGATTTTCATTTGTTTTTCGTACTGTCAAGATGAGTGAATCTAATGAAGAAATTCGATACATTTTAAAATTTTACTACAAAAAAGGTAAAAATATAACGCAAGCCGCGAAAAAAAATTGCGATGTTTATGGACCTAGTGCAGTAGTGCAGTGTCTGTGAGAGTAGCATAAATTTGGTTTAAGCGTTTTCAATCCGGAAATTTTGATATCAAAGATGCACGTTGCTCTGGTCACCCTATTACGGATAAAATGGATGCCATTTTTTAAAAAGTAGACCAATATTGGCATATCAGTAGTTGCGACGTAGCTGAAGAACTGGAAATTGACCACAAAACAGTTCTGGCACATTTGAAAAAAACTGGGTACACAAAAAAGCTCGATATTTGGGTACCTCACGAGCTCTCTGAAAGACACCTAATGAACCGTGTACTCATTTGTGATTCTTTATTACGATGTAATGAAACCGAACCATTTTTGAAGAAGCTGATAACTGGTGATGAAAAGTGGATCACGTACGACAAGAACGTGCGAAAAAGGTCGTGGTCAAAGGCCGGTTAGGCTTCACAGACTGTGGCGAAACCCGGGTTAACTCGCAACAAGGTGATGCTGTGTGTGTGGTGGGATTGGAAGGGCATTATTCATTATGAGCTGTTACCACCAGGCAGGATCATCGATTCTGAACTCTACTGTGAACAACTGATGAGATTAAAGCAAGAAGTTGAGAGAAAGCGGCCGGAATTAATCAACAGAAGGGGTGTGGTTTTTCATCATGATTACGCTAGACCTCAGACATCTTTAGCCACTCAGCGAAAATTAAGATAGTTTGGCTGGGAGGTGTTAATACATCCGCCGTATAGTCCTGATCTTGCACCTTCAGATTTCCACCTGTTTCGGTCTCTTCAGAATTCTTTAGGCAGTGTCAGGTTAACATCACGAGAGGATTGCCAAAACCACTTGTCGCGGTATTTTGATCAGAAGTCCCAAAATTTCTATAGCAATGGGATCATGTCCCTACCTACAAGATGGCAAAAGTTATCGAACAAAATGGTACCTACATACTTTAGTTAAATGTAAATAAACTATTGTCACTGCGTAACATTGTTCGTTGTATTCCACCAAAATTGCGGTATACTATTTACAACTCCCTAGTAAAGCCACATCTACTTAATTTAATCGAAATTTGGGGCAGTGCTCCTAAAACAAAGTTATCAGAACTTCAAATTACCCAAAATAAAATCATAAAAATAATATTCAACTACCCATATCTAACATCTACCAGCAAAATTTATCAAGACACAAAAATAATGAACATAAAACAACTCTATATTTACAACACATGCATTTTCATCAGAAATGTTCACAACAAAAGCGTTCACTCAAACATAACACTCACTCAATATAAACAAGTTAGTCAACGCAGTACACGGCGAGCAAGCCTGTTAGTTTTACCAAAAACAAGAACTAACTATGGCAAAAAAATGCTAACTTTTGAAGGAGCACAGCTTTATAACAAATTACCGTCCTGTATAAGAAATGTACACTCTTACAATGCATTCAAAACTCTTCTTAGCCAGCACATAATTGCGGATCGATCACTTCTGGAGAAATTAATGCATTGGATGGGTAACTATTAAATTGTAATACTGATGACGAACATAATATTGTAATCTATATCTTTAGTATTGTTCTCAAGTAAGTGACTTATGTCTTTATTGGGAATAAAGTTTCTTTAAACCGATATTAAAAATTGTTTTGAATTTTCTTAGAAAATGCGAAGAAACTTTTTCCCCAACCTATTATACAAAAAAAGACTATGCCAAGATTTTGTATGAATTTGTAAAAGTTGATTCCCAAATCCATAAATTTGTCAAAGTTATGGTTAAAAAGTTATAAGGGTTTGAACGTGGCCGCGCAATTGAAACGCGGAGAACCGCGCGGCCACGTAGATCTTTAAAACTAAGCGTTGCAGAGACCTGAAATTTAGGTAAATAACTGATTGAATTTGTAAAAAAATTGTAAAAATATAGAAAAAAATCCTAGGTTTATATTTTACGATCTGTAAGACTAAACCCCCATGGCCGTGCCATTGAAACGGTGAAAAACAAGTTATTGCCGATATCCCGCTGAAAAATCATCGCAGAGGTCTGAAGTTTTTTGTAAAACCTGGATTTGAATTTGTCAAAATTTGTGAAAATATACAAATAAATCGTAGGTGTATATTTCACGAGCTGTGAGAGTAAAACCCCATGACCGCGCCATTGAAACGGTGAAAAACACGTTATCGCCGATATCTCGCTGAAAAAGCATCGCAGATGTCTGAAGTTTTTGTGGAGCCTAGATTTCAATTTGTCAATATTTGTAAATATACTCAAAAATGTCCTAGGTTTATATTTCAGGAGCTGAAGTACGGTACCGCGTGGAAATAAGTCGTGATTAACTATCAAAGAAAGTAAGTATGATCGAGATCGTTTTTCGCAAACAACTACAACCATACTACCGTAGAACTACCGATAACAGAGGCCGTACTATGACGTGTTAAAGCCATCATTGTTCCAGCGTGAAAGAGAGACGGAGCTATATATGACCGATAGCACTATCCCTTTTTCTCAATGGAAACATGATGGTATTAGCACGTCATAGTAAGGCAACAGGCAAATGTATTTTTTTCACGATATAAAACTTTCAATACGGTTTGAATGTTTCGATAGAGTGACCATGGCTTAACACTTTCAACTTCTTTCGAAAGAAAGAAAGAAAAAGTATTTATTGAGACTCGCACAGGATTATCAGAAACTAAACACACTCATAAAAACAAAAAAAAAATAAAAAAAAAAACAAAAGTAAAATGAAAATAACAACAGAAAGTCCTGTACGAGGCCAAAAGGCCCCAAAGGCCGCAGCGCTGGTAAAGCTGACAAAATAAGTGCCGCAGCGCTGGTATTCTTATAGGGCCCGCTGCTGTGGTGTCACGGACAGATACAGAAATAAATATAAAATACAAAAAACAAAATAAAGATAAAATAAAAATAGCTATTTATGTGTAACATAATTATTACAAAATAAAATAAAAAAATCAAATAAAAAGATTTATAATTATTTTATATGTTTATATTCCGCGTGTCAGCACCCGACGTAACATCAATTACTTGTTTACGGATTTAGTGTCTGTGGCACAATGGCATCGCTGTGACAAGTAAAGAGACGGCAAATACAATTACAAAACTATACGGCGAGACGAGAAGATTATTAATTGATTACGGCTATGTAATGCTCAATATTGCTGTGATTACTATAACAAAGAATGCTCTGTGGTGTTCAATTAACGTTATTAGGAGAAATAAGGATAAACTAATGTAATGACTATAATAACAAAAGAATTTCAATTTACAAATGACAACAACGAGAAAAAAAAAGAAAAACAATCAAAAGCGAAATAACTGCTGAGACTGCTTGCTGTGCCTGCTGTGTGAGGTACATTTCACAGGTGAAGAAACTGTGCTACGGCACGAAGGAGAAGTTGAGATGCTTTGTGTGAGGGAACTTTCTTCATCATATTGTTGGTCAAAAATCGTCTTGAAGTTTCTCTTCAGTCTCATGAACAACGAATAAGGCGTCATTTCAGTGTTCAGTTCTTGAGCAATAGTTGTAAATATAGGATTACTGTATAAGATTTTTTCATTTCTGCAAGTAGATGCATACTTAAGATTTTTTTTATTCACCTGCAACGCATCAATTTTCGGCTTTCTACCTCTTACCATGTTTCTGTAACAATATAATAATAATAATAATATTGAACAACATCTCTTGAGTCTGTCGTTAGGCGGTTGGATCAAGGGCCTGATTCAGAACCCAGTACTCTTCGATACGGCTCCCTACAAGACTAGGTCAACTAGGTTGACTCAATAATGGGAAAACTATTAAGTGGTAAGAGAGTAAGCAGCATGAATTACTTACCTTGATAAGTAGTATTAATTTGAAATCCAATCGTAAGGTGTTACGAATTCCAGATTGTAACAGCAGAACGTAGGTAGTTTTCCAAAGATAAAAAATGTCCGAAACAGTGTGCAAATCAAAGTCCGTAGGAATGCCAAAATTTTAAATACCAAACAAACACCAACGAGTACTCCGTGCGATTTAATTGAAAGTAAAACGATGACTGCAGGCTCAGCACGAGCGCCGTTTTTTCGACTGATGAGTAGACAAAAATGACGTTCCGTGTAGACAGTACATGGAACACGGCAGCAAAGTAGAAAGAGTCAACTGAACGTTTTACCAAATTCACTCTTTTATTTATTTCTGTACAAGTGATTTGTAATCTTTAGAAATAAATTAATTCAAACCGTATATAAAGAGAACTACATCATTTTTTCTATAAGTGCCGAAGTACCGTATTTTGGAACAAAAAAGATTACAGTAATATTGGCCTTAACCATTTCCTTGGTCATGCCCTATTAAATAAATGATATAAAATAAGAGAAGATAGCTTTATACTTCTGTTAATTATCACAGCTTTGCGTTCAAAATGCTCTCCTGTAAAACCATCATTTTGTAGATAACCGTATATACTTTGTGGCCGTCGAGTCCGTCGTCGTTCTACTGTCTTTAGCATAGCAGTTTACATAATCAAATTGTCTTCATTACCATAAACAACTGTCAGTTGTCAGTGTGATTTCGACAGTTTGGGATAGGAAACTATCTTCTGAAATAGTCTACATAAAAAAGGACCTAACTAGACAAAGATCGTTAGAAACGAAAGACAATTGTGATTTTTGTGATTATAATTCTGTCAAGCCATATTTGTTACGACCGGGAATCATATTTTAATCAACATAAAACCTGACACTAGCCTACAAATTGCAAAATACGTAAATATATTTGAATTTCTCGGGCGGCCATTGCGCATCTCCCTTAAAGCTTAATTTTACGCTAACGGATCTATAGAGGTATGAGGAACAGGGTGTAAAGCTCACTCATACTCTATGGAAAAGGGAGGATCCTCCGACCAGACGGGTGTTGTGTCTGGTGGGCAACTGCCCGACGGTTGATGTCGGGATGTTGTATATACGCTAGTCGCGCGGTAAACTCTGCTTGCGCGATGCAGGATTTGCGTGACGTCAGTATGAAGTGTAGCTCGCATGTGGCGATGTTGATACTGCTACAGATCCCTGAATCAAAAAATGTTTTTTACAGACCTGTAATATTTTTTAAGGGCCTATCCAACGATACCCCACACCATGAGATAGACGAGAAAAAAAATGACATCCCCGCTTTACGGGTACAGGAGGTAAGCAACCCAACAAAAATATATTTTTCGTTATTTAATTTTACTACTTTGTCGGCATGATTAATATGTATATCCTTGCCAAATTAAATATTTCTAGTATTATGAGTCTCTGAGCTATGCTGCAGACGGACAGACGGACATAGCGAAACTATAAGGGTTCCTTGTTGACTACGGAACCCTAAAAACTTGGTGTGAGCCTACTGTACCTACGATATTGTAAACAATAGGTTATTTAGTCTTAGACATAAGTTATGGGTTTGAGTATACAATTATTCATCAAATAATGCTATCTTACAGGAATTACGAATGTTGTGCAAAGTTATCTGTTATGGTTCTCTCACTGGTACTCAGAACCACAGTATTTTCAGCTATCAAGCAATGGAGGGGCATTGCTTGATAGCTGAAAATACTGTCGTTCTGAGTCACAATCTATGATTTTTAAAGAAATACACATATGTTTTTGTATCATATCGTTTCATTTTCATTTAATTTAGAATCCTTGAGATATAATTTCTAATACTATTAGGTGGAAAGATTTCTGTAAACAATAAGCCATGGTCACCCTTTCGAAACATTCAAACCGTATTGAAAATTATAAATTATGAAAAAAAAACTTTGCTTATCGTCAGTACTTCTACGGTAGTTATAATTGTAGTTGTTTGCAAAAAAAGATCTCGCTCATACTTACTTTCTTCGATAGATAATCACGACTTATTTCTACGCCATACCGTACTACAGCTCCAGAAATATAAACCTATGATCTTTGTGTGTATTTTTACAAATTTTGACAAATTCAAATCTAGGTTTTACAAAAAACTTCAGACGTCTGCGATACTTTTTCAGCGAGATATCGGCGATAACGTGTTTTTCACCGTTTCAATGGCGCGGCCATGGGGTTTTACTCTCACAGCTCCTGAAATATACACCTAGGATTTTTTATGTATTTTAAAAAAAAAATACAAATTCATATCTAGGTTTTACAAAAAACTTCAGACCTCTGCGATGGATTCTCAGCGAGATATCGGCGATAACGTGTTTTTCACCGTTTCAATGGCGCGGCCATGGGAGTTTTAGTCTTACAGCTCGTAAAATATAATCCTAGGATTTTTTTCTATAGTTTTACATTTTTTTTACAAATTCAATCAGTTATTTACCTAAATTTCAGATCTCCGCAACTCTTAGTTTTAAAGATCTCCGTGGCCGCGCGGTTCTCCGCGTTTCAATGGCACGGCCACGTTCAAACCCTTATAACTTTTTAACCATAACTTTGACAAATTTATGGATTTGTGAATCAACTTTTACAAATTTTTACAAAATCTTGGCATAGTTTTTTTTTATTTAACTCATCGTGGTCGCGCCATCGAAACGGACACCTTTGGGTTTGTAGGGTATGTATATTAATAAACACATGACATTTCAAATAAAACTGCCCAAAAATGGTTTGTAGGTAAGGATATGCAAATACTATTAAACCTACGTAAATCCTAGAAGCTAGTTATCTACTGCATTCAATGCTAAGCTGTTTATGAAGTAAATACCCAGGAATATGATTATGACTGTGCTCCGAGGATGTGATAAAAACAACATGTTAATATGTTATCAACTGAAAATTTGCATGCTACAAATGGAGGCTGTGTCAATTAAATTGATAACTTATGTTCAATTAATAGTTTAGTCATAATGATGATGACAGGATTTTCAATTACGCAACAGTGAACTAAGAAATGTGTTCGCACTTTGCAATGCTACACCGTACTTGTGGATAATATGAGCTAGCATAATAGCATAATCAGCCTATAATGTTCCCACTGCTGGGACACAGGTCTCCTGTCTGTGAGAGGGAGTGGGCCGCATTTAAACCGTCACGCGGGCCCAGTGCGGGTTTCTAGATGTTACATGTCTTCGAATGTTTGGTTATAGGGCATGCCGGTTTCCTCAAGATGTTTTGAGAGCAGTGGCGATCAAATAATTTACACAAAGTAAAGCGCATGTCTGGGTTTGAACCATCGATCTACAACTCATAAGTCACGGCCGTTACCACTGCGGCACCACTGCTCCCATGAGCTAATCATACCTATACATAAGTCACGGCCGTTACCACTGCGGCACCACTGCTCCCATAAGCTAATCATACCTATACATAAGTCACGGCCGTTACCACTGCGGCACCACTGCTCCCATGAGCTAATCATACCTATACATAAGTCACGGCCGTTACCACTGCGGCACCACTGCTCCCATGAGCTAATCATACCTATACATAAGTCACGGCCGTTACCACTGCGGCACCACTGCTCCCATGAGCTAATCATACCTATACATAAGTCACGGCCGTTACCACTGCGGCACCACTGCTCCCATGAGCTAATCATACCTATACATAAGTCACGGCCGTTACCACTGCGGCACCACTGCTCCCATGAGCTAATCATACCTATACATAAGTCACGGCCGTTACCACTGCGGCACCACTGCTCCCATGAGCTAATCATACCTATACATAAGTCACGGCCGTTACCACTGCGGCACCACTGCTCCCATGAGCTAATCATACCTATACATAAGTCACGGCCGTTACCACTGCGGCACCACTGCTCCCATGAGCTAATCATACCTATACATAAGTCACGGCCGTTACCACTGCGGCACCACTGCTCCCATGAGCTAATCATACCTATACAAAAAACTTTTTTACAAAAAAAAACAACCGACTTCCATTTCGGAAGTCGGTGGCCTAAAACGAAAATACAAAACCAAAGACACCGACTTCCGAAATTAAAGTTGTTTTTCACGTCTTGTAGTGTTTTTTTTGGAAGTCGGTTGTTTTTTTTGTAAAAAAGTTTTTATTTTTCACTTTTTAGTTGCGGTACCTACCCCGCACAAATTCGTATACCACTCTTGGTGTGTAAATAACAGTGACAGGAAATTATTAACACATCATGCATATAAACTAAGTGGAAAAATATGCAGTATTAAGGATAACTCAAAAACTACTGTTCAGACCTTGATCAAATTTAAATGGGACCACATATGAAGTACCACCTATCAAATAAAAAAAGAATCATCCAAATCGGTTCACCCAGAAAAAAAATTTGAGCTAACACAAATAAAAAAAAAAACATACAGACGAATTGAGAACCTCCTCCTTTTTGTGAAGGCGGTTAAAAATGATACAGACTTGTGCACGTGGAAAAATAAATATTTATCGAAAACAAGTGACATTTTAGACGTTACCTATTGGTTTTGCAAGGATGACCGATTTATTAAAAAGAGCAAAAGTTTGACCTATGACATAATCCTATTAATATAAGGCATAGCAGACAAAATAGCCTGTCTGCCCGTTAGCTTATTATTTGAGGAACATCTTCTAATTAACTACTTGTTATTTTTTGTTTCATGGATGTTCATATGGTTAGGTATTAGAGTTTAAGGAAGGCGAGCGCAACGTCGGTTTTAGTCAGTTTGACATAGGTACTATGAAGTATATAAAATACATTTCAGGTAACTTTTTAAATAATTATATCATCCAAGAACGTAAAACAACAGCAGAAACAGCCCATTATTTAAATTAGCACACTACTTGAATTTTATTTAGCCTATACGGGTTACGTAACTTCGCCGACGGCAATAAACTTAATGAGAGTAGTTTTATACAGTCCAAGCGGATCTCATTTACAAGTTATATTTAAATGAAAAACTACTTTTATTTAAGGCAATGAAGTAAATCATTGGTTACACAAATGCGCAAAATATTAATCACGAATAACTAAAAAAACTGAATGTTAAAATTAAAAAATAGGTAGGTACTTAAAATACGTTCAAGTGAACGGTACCTAATGATAAATTGAGAGGGCAAAACAATTAGGCTATTAGGTAAGTACACAAAGGTCATATTTTAAAACAAAAATGATGTGCCTGGATCTATCGTACAAGCATAAGCTGCCTATAAGGTTCCCACTGCTAGGACATAGGCCTCCTCTCTGTGAGAGGGAGTGGGCCGTAATTCACCACACGGGCCCGGTGTGGGTTGGTAGATGTCACATGTCTGCGAGTTATTGGACATACCGATGTTTTCCTTCACCGTTTTGAGAGCAGTGGTGATGAAATAATTTACACAAAGTAAAGCGCCTGTCTGGGTTCGAACCTACGACCTATAACTCGTAAGTCGCGGCCGTTACCACTGGTCTACCTCTGCTCCTTCAACCCTGAAAATATGAATTTTCTATAGGTACCTACCGTAGTCTAGACTTTTCAATAAAATCTTAAATCAATTAATTTTTTTTTTTTTTTTTTCTCTTTATTTGTTTAGGGGTTTTTATCTAAAAAGATATGCTAACCCCATCGTGCCTTTTAACATTACATAATATAAACACCCAACATATTGTATAAAACACTTATTCACACACATGAAAGTCACAGATGAAGGACTGTTATTAAACAACATAACTTTTTGGCAACTTCTGACGTTGGTTGAGATAAGATTGTTTGAATTAACCCCATGTTAACTTTGTTTAAGTCGAATTCCCTCAAAAAGGACTCCCTCTCGCGCTTGTTTCGGACACAATCCATCAGCAAATGTTGCACGTCCTCAATCTGATTACATACTCTGCAATTCGGCGAATCAGCTTTTTTCATAAGGAATGCAAACTTCGCTGATGGATAATGCCCAGAGCGAAGTCTTAGTATTAATTTAACATAATTCCTACCAAGTTTATCAACATCGAACCAAGGCACACGAGAAGGCTCGCCTTGTATGGTCCTATACCATATACCTTTTTGTTGACAGATATTAACAAAGTGTTGTTTCCAGGAGTTATAACAGATTACTTTAAATTTACACATGTAATAAATAAGTTGTTTAATTAAAAAACGACGAGAAGCTTCTTCAAACATGAATGAATCCTCATTCAAGAAAAAAACCTTAATATTACCATTATAACCCAATTACAGCTTGTAATCGGACATTAGTACGCGTACAGTTATAATGAATGGTTGCTTAGAAAGTAGTTTACGCACCAAACCTTACTTAATTATTAGGAAGGTACAAACTGTATCTGTCAATAATTTATTTTTATTAGAAATAATATGGGTAGTTGTCGCTTTTTTCAATTTTTTTCAATTAAGTTTATAGTTAGGTACGCGTTATGATCTATTTTGGCTGCAAGCTCTTATATAATTCAGGAAGTATTTCTTGCAAGTTTTGTTATTTTATAAAATACGGAAATAGTAACATTCTGACCACAACTACCAATATCAAAGACGATTTTCGGGAAATTAGAAAAACTGGTTATTATTGTAATTGGATCGATTTTAACTACCGGCATTGAATTAATTGGCCTCGGCGACAAATATGATGCAGTGTATCAACGTATGGTCATTTATGTTACAATATTGTGATTTGGATCTTATTAGAGCATAATTATAATTAATTAGTATACAAAAAATGTTTCTCAAACTGGAACTATTCGTTTTGGCTCAGCCGTGAGGCACAATTTTCTGCAAATTTTTTAAATCGCACTTTGCACTTTTTATTTGATTTAAAAAAAATACTGCTATAGGTAAGTATATATTATATCATGTGCGTTTTAGTCTGTGCTGAATAAAATTATTGTCTTACTTGTTATTTTTTGGTTTCTTTATTTCTGTTTCATTACAGTTTCTTTTTTGTTATCTTCTTGTTTAAAAATAAATAAAGTCAATGAAAATTGGATGGCTCACTTTTCTATAAATTTTACTGTCCGATATTGAATGGTTTCGAGTAGGCATAGATTTTACGTTTAAGAGGCTTACAAGAGCTAAAGCGCGGTCAATGTCGGATTGACTGTAGAAAAGAAAGAGATGCGCGATGACACAACGCTGGTAATTTATTGCAAAATATGAAGCAATTATGGATTTACATAAAATCTATTCGTTGGACTAACAAAATTAAAACACTATTACGTTAGTATGTTACTTGTAGAATAATCTGACAAAAAATTGAATGTTTGCATGTATATTAGTGTGGTTTTTAATCATGAAAAAATTTTTTTAGAGCTATCTTCGTGATTTTTTCTATCATATCAAGTTAATTGTATTATGTTTTCAATACACTATCTAACTAGCATATATCCAGAAGAATATCATATATTTTTCTGATTTTGGTTACTGCAGTGGATCATATATTTTTAGGCATTATAAATTTGCGTTTAGGTCATGTAGTCCCCTTAATTTAACTATGAAAACTGTTAACAGTTGACTAATGGTCGCACCATGTATCTGTCAGCGTCTAGATGCTCATTCTTGTGAACCTCCAGAAGTTTGTTTTTTGAACTTTATCATTTTTGGTATAATGTTCTATTATTACACTTTTTTCTATTATTACATTTTTTTTGGTATAACCTTCTATATTTGTTGTCTAGTCACAAATCCTTCTTGAATGTAACAAGTGATTCTTACTTCATTGCGTGGACTTAAACTTTTAAAACGGCTTTTTTACGTTACTGTCGAAGCACTGTATCACACCCTTATTTTTTATATATTTTTGGGTGGGCAATGAAAACCCACCCGTATTCCTTCTGTTGCCTGTGCGCCAGGGCTACGGTAACTCTTTCGAACAATCCGCGACCCCGGCTGGCATTAGCCCTATCGGACCCCGTCAATGATGCTGTATCACACCCTTACACTATAAATAAACGTGCAAACCAATCTGGTCGCATTTTGTCCATGACGATCGACAATCCAGTGTGGTAATAATCCACACTGGATAAAGTTAAAAACCTAAAGTTTTTAACTTTAGGTTCAGAACAATAGACGTGGCATCGAATGCCCTAAGACGAGCCACTGACCAGTGTTTTCATTGAACGTCAATCGCCGGTGTGATATTGATCCCCCATGCATCATGCAGTCTGCCAATTGACCATGTTCATCGATTGTTCTCAGGCAGTCAATCGACCTACTTAGTTGCACGGTTGTACCTTAACCCACTACAGTAAGATCACCTGATTACATCATCATCACCTGCAATTATTGCTTACCATTAATATATAATTATAACACGTTTGCTGGAAAACAAGATGTCATACATTTTAAATTCATCACCATTACTTCTGTTCTGTCGTAAAATACCAATATTAAAATGCATCTGGTGAGACCGGCTACCTACTGAGCAGTATGACATACTTGGGAAATGGCATGGCCTCATGTCAGACGATGTTAGGGTTCGTTTCCAGTTTGATTAAAAGCTGCTGAATTTGATATATTGTAATTATATCTGCCTACGTAAATTACTTTGAAGGTATCGCGTATTCCTCAAGTTTGAAGTTAAAATAGTTTTCAAAAATAATTACTTTATTTTCAAAACCAAAAGTTTTCCAAGAAACACCAATTATTTAAGTTATTACCAAACATTTAAAGCAGCAATTACAATCCTGAAAGGCAAATCTTGCATACAACAATTTGTTAGTCTTATATTCTATAATTTTGTGCGAGAAATTTAACAGGCCAGGATATCTAACCACTTCCCAGATTTTTTAACACTCTTATTCCTATCCCCTTACATAGAAACGTCTTACCCTTACATATAAACATTACCAAAAGTAAAAAAAAAAAGTTTAAACGGTCAAAAACATCATTTTTTAAGCAAAGGGCTAGGAATTAGGATCCAGATTTTCCTCAGTAAAAGTTGATTTGCGATATATAAGTACCTATAGTTAAAGCTCCAAAACAGAAACATGCATAGCTTACTAAAAAACAAAACTGAAATGGATAAGTACTTCGTTTTGAGTTTTTTTTTAAGAACATGATTGTTGATACTCTCAAAAGTCATTGCTACTTTCTTGATGGCAAAGCGATTATAGCTAGCCACCGTAATTATAAATAATAATAAACTTGTCAATAAGTACGTATTCTCCATAAAAATAAACTTTGAAAGGTCTCCAATTTAATTACATTATTATGAAATCAATTCCAAGCATTTAGCCTGAGGCATATTGATTGAAATATTTACCATTGAAACTTTATATTCTTTTACTCTTTGTAATTGTTATGATCAATGAAATATGGAAGCTCTAAATGCCAAAAGAAGCTTCTTCGTTACGCACCACACCTAGAATTGACACTTGTGAAGTGGGTTTGTCCAAGTTCTGTGAAGTTATTAAGTTTATGACAGTTTTTTTAGCATTGCCTTTTTACATTTCTTAAACTGCATATTTTCACTTCCACTAAATAAATAAAATATTCATTTATAAAAAAAAACACAATCAGTTTATATAGAGTTATTATTAATTACTTTGATGACACTCTGTTAAGACAAATGCTTGTTTTAATGAATTATTCAAATAATCGTATGTTATTTGCGATAGAAATTGAAGTTAGCATGGGATCTGTATAGAATCAAGGCTAGTCGAAGAGTACACAGCTAGTCAAAGCGTAAAAGTTTACCAACAAACGACCATATTTCAAAGATTCGTATCACAAATTGTCGCAGCTACTAAATTAATCAACAAAGATGATACCCAAAGATTGAGAAACGTTGGCTAATGAGTTAGCGTCAGGCAACACATTATAAATGAGACGAACTGGACAGAGGAACATTTTAAAATTAGATAAAAGAGGTATAAATAGGCATTGATCTATTGAAGAGCACATTCAAGTAGTTAAGTTCGCTTGATAACAACGAAAATGCGCGGCTTTTTGGTAAGTGTCGAGTGATGTGTGATCCCATCGGTGCATATGTGGTTTTGATTCGCCATTAGTATGCAGCTTATGACGGACACTCAGTGTTAATAAAGTTTCACGGATATTATAAAGCATTAGTTTAATTTATGAGTTATTAGCGTCAGATCTGTAATAAATAACTTAATTTGTTGCAACTGCTGTGTATTATGTTTTGTTTATTTGTTTCAGGTGATTTGTCTGTCTCTGACAGTGGCCCTTGCGGCTGAAACTGGAAGGTAGTTACTGGATTTTTTATAATATTTATTTTTAATACATTCTCTTTTGATTTTTTGGCAGAAGTTTATACTGTAAAAATATTTAAGGATTATAAAGTGTCACAATACTAGAGTGAAATAAAAATAATATACAACCAACTTGCTAGTACTGAAAATTATAGTATATTTCCGCCATTTTCACAAAAGTGTATCAATTTAATGTTAACTCTTTAGAGACTATGAGAAGGAGCGAATTACACCCTACACAAAATTTTTACGTTCCTTGTTGACAGTTTTTGTATTGACCGAGTATGAGAATCCTCACATTCGATTTTTGGCGAAACTACCACCTTCGTAACATTTTATGTAGCAGAGATAATGCTTGAAAGAGTAACTGCGTTCTACCCATGATATTTGTTAACAAATGTCCACCTCTATGCGCAACGCAAACAATTTTTATATGCGTTACGTGTTTAACATGAATCTGTTTTATTATCTAGGGCTACCTTCAGCCCCTTCTCGTCCGGTGTGGCGGCCCGGCGGCAGGCAGCCGGGTTCTTCGGCACGACCCTGTCACCCCTAGTGTTCAAGCCTACGCCTTCGAGGTACTACACTACCGCCGCTCCGCGGTACGACGCCTCGGGTCGTGACAACGCGGGTCGCTACGACCCCAGCCGTTACGACAACTCTGGCAGATACGTACCCGATGGCTCTGGGGCTTACAAGTAAGTGGATATTAATTTTTCATATTTAAATGCAATTGGGCTGTATAGGCGAAATAACTTCGGTTTGTAAGTTGCTTCTAGATTGCTATAAGAAACAGTTGCTGGAGAATATTGCTGCTTCTGTCGTACGTCAGGTTCTCCAAAACGGGATTGTTGCTAATCCAAATGGGATATAATAACCTTCTTTTACCATTTTAACTTTAACGGTAACATTAAGCTGTTTAATGTTGATAGTGAATCCGCGAATTTATTTACACAGCAATAAAAACAAAAGTATTAATAATATGTATAATTAAAATTATTATATAATTCATCTAGGATTGGCAACAATTTTGATTTTGATTTCGATTTGTCTGTCAAACCTGCATTCATATAAATTACTGTGTTTATGAATGTAACTTTTGAATCTGAGTTCAAAAAATTACTTATCAATCTAGGACATTTTCTAACTATAACATGTTGTATTGTTTAGCGGTGACCGTGGTGACCGCGGCGGTTCCGGCGGTGCTTACACTGGGTCCGGATCCGCGGGCGGTCCCGGTGGTGCTTACTCTGGATCCGGATCTGCGGGCGGTCCCGGTGGTGCTTACTCCGGATCTGGCACCGCTGGCGGTGCTGGTGGATTCTACAGTGGTGGTGACGATGCTGGCCGCTACAGGCCTGATGGCAGCGGTGCTTTCAAGTGAGTACATAATTTTTTTAAGATATATTTGACTAGAGCTTGTAACTACAAACCAGCAAGTTGTACTGTTTTAAACTTACGAATTTCAAAATAGTCGGTTCAACTTACTGGAAGAACATGAATGGGTAGCTCGATTAATTTTAAATGCTCACTGTCGTGAAAATGCTTCTCAGAGATATGTACACCTATATCTTTAGTGTGTAGCAGAAGCCCGATTATCCATAATTGTAATCAAGAAAAAGATTGTATCATTTATCAGGTTAGCAGTACCTATATTTTAGTATCCGTGATCTATTGAATTATCAAATGATTGGATAGGTCAATCATAAATTAACAGGTGTAAATAGATTTGTTTAAATATTAAACAGTTAATGACGACACTAGATTATTCTTACGATGTTGGCCTTACTTAAATGAATATTCCACAGCGGTGACCGTGGAGACCGCGGATCAGCGGGAGGCTTCTACACCGGTGACAAGTCCAGCGGGTCTGGAAGCAAATTCAGCGGATCCGGCAGCGGATTAGGCAGTGGATTGGGCAGCGGAGTGGGTAGCGGTCTAGGCAGCGGATCCAGCAGCGGTTCTGGCAAATACGGTTCCGGCAGTCTCTCAAGTGGTCTTGGCTCCTCAGGCTCTGGCGCCGGCTCTGGCGCATACGGCAAAGGATCAGGCTCTGCTTCTGGTTCAGGTTACGACTACAAATACGGTATCATCCGCCAGGAGACCGAAGTAAATCCCGACGGTTACCACTACCTCTATGAAACCGAGAACAAGATCCTTGCTGAGGAAGCCGGTAAACTGGAGCAGATCGACAGCGAAAGTGACGGAATTAGGGCTAAGGGATTCTACGAGTACGTCGGCCCCGACGGTGTTACCTACAGGGTGGACTACACCGCTGATGAGAACGGTTTCATCCCCGTGGGTGCTCACATTCCCCAGTAAATCTAGTCCAATGGTTCCTCATACATTATTGGGGTGATAAAGCTTACGTATGCAGCTAAGCAATATACTACGCTGTACCTGTTCTGAATAAGTATAATAAAGACGCTACTTACTTTGATGGGCTTGTTTTATTTATTTGGGAAGTTTGTGATTAAAACTTTATAGATGTTGATTGACGTGTCTGTCTATACTGATTATGAAATCGAAATTAGACAAAATTTTAATTTAGGGTCATTTATGCATAATTACAAGTTTGTGATTTTATTATCATCTCAAAACAATCATCACTACTTTTTCGCAAATATATTGGGGCCGGTTTTCAGTAGAACTGGATATGGCTTAATATGTCAGTAGGTAAGTCACTCTAGCGACTAGCTATAAATTATAGATTGAAAGGTTGAAGCCAATTAGTTAGTAGGTACGATCCATAGATGTGGTAAATAGAACAGTTTTGCATTGAATTAAACATCATATACGAGTACACGTAACACAGCACAAATTTATTATTATTGTAAAATGGGTCACAATATCATTATAATACAAGTAAGGTAATCTACAATATGCATCAGAAAGATTTATGTTAAAACCAAAAAATGCTGACCTGGCCTCGAATATTTTATACATTCGCAGCATAATGACGTAGCTGCAGGCTAAACAAGGGAAAATTATAATTGTTTGTTTCAGTAGCAACAGTTTTAAATTGATATTGTTATTCAGTGACGTTTTCAAAGACAACACGCTGCTTTAATGATCATAAAATTTGATTGTGTCACTCTTGGGTGCGACATCTACTTCTGATCCACAACATAAAGGTATTTGTTCACTAGAGTTATATTTACCTAGTTCACTAGAGTTATTTACTGTTACCTAATAACAAAAACTTTCGAATTTTGTTTGTGCTTCATTGAGGATACTGTGGGCCGGAGACTGTTTTATAGTTTTGTAGACCAGCAGGTTGAGCTATGTCTGCTGGCGGATAGATCTTCTTGAGGTTTACTCGTATCAATCAACCTGCATAATGTGTGAGAATCGAAAGCATACTGGATACCCACTGCGTTTTTTATATTATGCGGCCATGTCCACCTTTCGAATAGATTTCGTTTCATTTATGTTAGCAGATATTAATTCATCTCTAATCGCCATGTGCACTATGTACGACAAGAGCGTGTCCGGAAAAATTAATAAAAAAAAAAAAAAGTGAATCATCACGGGACGCCTGGCAGATGTGACACATCGAAATTATTTAGGCGACGCGTCGCCACGGCATGCATCGCCACGCTGGCAATCGGTTTTACCCGCGGCTATAGATGTTTCACATCAAAAATATCCAGTCGGTCTTTCTTTCTTGTGCAAAGTTTGGGGTTGACGTCACAGACTACATTGGGAACTACGTTGTTGACGTTGAGCGAGCACTGCAAGCGCGTTCACGAGCGTTCCGAATTGTTGACAGCTCTCAGCTCAACTGAGCTGTCATAATCGTGATATTTAGATCGGATCGGATTTCCAAGAGTAAAATTCGGCGATTCCCGCGTACCATGAGAATCGTCGTGGTAGGCGGAATGCCGTGCGTCACGTAGGCCATCAGTGTTTATGACCGTGCGTGCGCCAAAACTTGAGTTTTTTTCGTCGTGTGAACAAATAGGTTTTATGGTGTTTTTTTTATTGTTTCAAAGTGGAATGAGTTGTGCCTGGCCTATACATATTTTGTTATCGTAATAAAGTGTTTTTGGTGAATGTGTGTGAGAATTCGATGTACTCGTATTTGTGATAAAGTTATCAAAATGGAAACATATCACATCACTGCGAGATAAGGTCAGTTTTATTTGCTTATTGAATGGTTTTTTTATTTTATTTTATTAATTATTCACTCCAAACATGTTAAAACTAGTTAGGTAAACACATAAAGAAGCCAGGAGGGTATAATTTATTCCGTTTTTCCTTGTGTATATTGACGAATGCCCCGTTTTTCTGAAGGCCTACCCAAGAACCAAAATGGTCACCCATCCAAAAACTGACTTTGGCAAGCGCTGCTTAGCCTGGTGGCTTCACTGTTGCGAGCTAATCAAGAATCAAAATGGTCACCCATCCAAAGACTGACCTTGGCAAACGCTGTTTAACCTGCCGGCTTCACTGTTGCGAGCTAATTAAGAATCAAAAAGGTCAATTATCCAAAGACTGCCCTGGCAAGCGCTGCTTAACCTGGCAGCTTCACTGTTGCGAGCTAATCAATGTAAAACACAATATAATCAAAATGGTCACCCATCCAAAGACTGACCTTGGCAAGCGCTGCTTAACCTGGCGGCTTCACTGTTGCGAGCTAATCAAGAATCAAAATGGTCACCCATCCGAAGACTGACCTTGGCAAACGCTGCTTAACCTGCCGGCTTCACTGCTGCGAGCTAATCAAGAATCAAAATGTACACCCATCCAAAGACTGGCCTCGGCAAGTGCTGCTTAACCTGGCGGCTTCACTATTGCGAAAGAATCAAGTTAAAACTCAATTTAATCAAAATAGTCACCCATCCAAAGACTGACCTTGGTAAACGAAGCTTAACATTGCAAATTTATTCTTATTTACCCTATATTCAAGGTCCACGTTAAAAACTATCTTCTAAAGAAAATATAGCGTGGCGACGCGTCGTCACACTAACAATCGGCTTACCCGCGGCTATAGATGTTTCGCATCAAATGTGACTTAGTCGTTTTCAAATGATAATAATAGTGGTTCAGGAGTTATACTTGAATGGATTATTTTAATTATCAATACGGTTTACTCCTTGATTGTCTGTAATCGCCTGTCATCTTTGAGGTATTTTCCCACTACTTTTTGGCTAGGTAGTAGTTAAATGACGTCAATCAATTTTATGGTACGTTGAAGTTCGGTAGGTATGGGTATATTTTTATACACCATAAATGCTTTATGAACGCCAAAATACTTTTAATCAGTTTAGAATTGTGCACCTGTGTGAGGGCTAGTCTAAGATATCGACGATTTCCCGGTCTTGATCTTTTTGAGTGTTTTTTAAAGTGTCTCATTTCTTCCAGCAGCCTTTTATTTCTTCAAATACTTTGCAGCTAGATCACGAGATATTATAGGTCCTTTTGGATATGCGAGCACAGGAACAAAGGTCGTGGCGCGCTGCGTGCGCGAAGCGACTGTCATGCATGTCGGGAGAAGTCCTTTTTCTCAAAACTTCCTGTATGACTGGACTATTTTGTCACGATGCATTCTGGGCAATGAGTCAAAAATTTAAATTTTGCCGGACACGCTCTTGTCGTACGCACTGTAGTGGCCAGTGGATGATGTGAATTAACTAAAGTAATGTGAATAAGTTGTAGATTGCCTCGCTAGTATAGTTGCACGCTTGCCTGCTAATTGTGATGTCTTGGGTTCGATCGAAGGCAAAGTGTAATTGGTTTTTTTAATATATTTTTTATGGTTCCGTACCACAAAAGGAAAAACGGAATCCTTATAGGATCTCTTCGTTGTCCGTCTGTCTGTCTATCAAGCTGAAATTAATATCAAATACGTATTTTAGTTCCCTTGGAGCTCTGTAAAAATCAAGTTTCTAAGTCAACGTAATAAAAACATACGGCCATTTATGCGACATATTTTGATACTCGTAAATATATCAAAACCTACAGGGTACTTCCCGTTGATCTAGAACCGTTAAATTTGGAAAGCAGCAACGTCTCACGGCACAAGTAAAAGAAAATGTCCGAAAATTATTAATTCGTACTTTAATCACATAACAAAGATTTTTTTGCGATACAAACTTAGTTTTGCAGTTGGAGAATTAACCGTGACGTATATCGATTTATATATTATTATTAACCGTGACGATATGTATTTATGAGAACATGTTTTTCAACCACAACGTTAAGTTGGTTTTGGGATAAATTCATTCCAACTTCCCTTCATTGGGCGCGGTCCGACATGCACTTGGCCAGGAGTCTGGATTTATATGTCCGGTTACTGGCAATAAGCTGGTCTCTTGAATTATTCCAACCATTCCAACATAGTTTTCCCAACTATGTCGGGGTCGGTTTCCAGTCTAACCGGATGCAGCTGAATACCAGTGTTTTACATAAAGCGACTGCCTATCTGACCTCCACAACCCAGTTACTGCGTAACACTATACCCCTTGGCAAGACTGGTTGTCAGACATTCGGGCTTCTGACTACCTATAACGACTGTCGAATTGTCATTGTCCGCCTGTCATGGGACCAACGGCTTAAAGTGCTTTCCTAGGTACGGAGGGGTCTCGATATATTTTGTTTTTTACGCATTCACGAACCGACCGTGGCAAGAGCAGTTTAAATTTCGATAAACCCGTGCGCCTGTTATTATTAACTACTTTAACGCCTTACCCCCCGATCGTTGCCGAAAATATTTTCCGGTCTAACGTCAGACCCCCCGATCGTGACCGATTCGGTTTGCTGCGTTCAAATCGATTTAAATACCACTGGCACACTGTACTGTTGCAAAAAAATTCCGCCGGGTGGCGCCCTATTAGTTTCCGCGTACAATATTATGCTATAATCTGTGGCGACCATAAATATTTTTTGCAAAATAAAAGTTTTAAGTCAGCGCTCCGCCATTTTGGATGACGAACGATGCGCGCTCCCTACATATTATGTGTTGATGGCGTAGTTAATAACCCAATGTATTAGTGTTATATATCATAAAAATCCTCATTAATCAAGGTTTACGAATATCTATATGTGTCATAGGTTTTGAATCAGTTTTATTGTGTTAAACTCGTTGTGAAAAATTGAGGCCGTAGCGACACGCTACGCGCCGGCATTTTCGTGTTAAATTACGTGTGTTTTACTAAATAATTTACTAAAATAATGCTTGTAATATGGACATAAGTTAATTATTAGTATTTTAAAACGCTAAGAACGTTTTAATACTATGAAGATAGTTCAAGATCACGAATAATTTAATTCGTTCCGCAGTACAATTTTAATAAGCCCCGTTTGAGGGGTGTGACGTTTTAACACGTTCACGAATTTAACAGTTAAGCTTAAAAAAACAATGGCAAAATGTGGGTCTACTTTTTCCCTAAGGGTGTAACAACCCACACCTACTTATTAGGGAAAAAAAAACAAGTTGAGCAACATTTTGAGTACGTATGGGGGATTTAAACTAGTACGATTTTCGCTGTGCAGCTGGTCGCTTATCAAATTGCCTCACAAGCCGAATCGCCACCCCATTTACACAGGTCTATAAAAATCACAGGTGACTAGTTCATATTGTATCAAAATGTAAATGTTTGTTCAACCACTTTTACACGTGAATCATATTTTTTAAAATAGATGAGGTCGGCGTTTCCTAGCTGACTACTCTGAGAAGAAAGGCCGAAACAAACTCACAGGTCACAGTCTCTTTTGAAGTCCAGACATAATCTTGGTCAGATCATGTGAAGACCATGTAGATTGGTATTTGAAATGGTCTTTTAAGGAAAGAACCACACAGATTGAGTGGACCTTTCCAGTCAGTACACGCATTTGTCAGTAATCATGTAGCTCATTTCAGGAAGTCAGGACTTAAGGAGGTCAACGATTCGACGAACAATACCAAAGAAAGGACATTTGGGTAGGCCGCATAAATTAATCAAACTGCCAGATCATGATTAAATATACTGAGAACAAAAAAAAGCAATGACCCACTTAGTCCTCACATTCACAATAATTTAAATAACATAATAATTTACAAGTAAATACTCATGTCATTGTATATATAAAATTCAACAATGTCAATGTGTACATAAAAAATTGGACATATTATTTGAGAACCATGTAGATTGGTGTCTGAAATGGTCTTTTGAAGAAAGAACCACACAGATTAAGTGGACCTGACCAGTCAGTGCACGCATTTGTCAGTAACCGTGCAGCTCAACTTAGAATTAAAGGAGCTCAACGATTCGACGAACAATACCAAAGAAAGGACATTTGGGTAGGCCAAATAAACTACTTGAACTGCCAGATCAAGAATAAAACGGAAACAATGACCCACATAGTCCTCATATTAACAATAATGAAAATAATATAATACTTTTTACAGTAAATAATAGGTCTTTACCTATGAAATTGCCGTTTTGTATGAAAAAATTTAAACGATTTTTTTTCATGAATTTTTTATTTGTATTAATCGAAGTAATCACCCATGCAATCAATGCATCTTTGCCATCGCAGTGGCAGTTTATTGATGCCCTTCTTAAAGAAATCAGCTGGACGGGAGGCAACAAATTCTTCAAAGGCATTTTGTACTGCCTCTCGGGTATTAAATTTTTTTCCCGCCAAGAAGTTATCCAAATTCTGGAAAAAGTAGTAGTCTGTAGGCGCAAGGTCTGGTGAGTAGGGCGGATGACGGAGAGCTTCCAACCCCAGTTCTTGCAACTTGGAGACCGTCTGCTGTGCAGTATGAGGTCGCGCGTTGTCGTGCAGGAGCAGCGGAGACGAGCGATTGACCAATGCTGGTTGGAGATGCGCCAGCTTCTCCATCATTGTGTTCAGTTCTTCACAGTACACATCTGCAGTAATGCTCACCCCGTTTGGTAAGAAGCTGTGATGAATCACACCGGCGCTAGACCACCAAACAGTGACCATCACTTTTCTAGGGGTAAGTTTTCGTTTAGGGCATTGTTTAGGTGCTGAACCAGGATCCAACCAACTTGCTGAGCGCTTACGGTTATCAAACAGAATCCATTTTTCATCGCAGGTAACAATGCGGTTCAAAATTCCTTCATTTGTGTGTCTGTTGAGCAGTGCAAGGCACGTCTCGACGCGTACTTCGCGCTGGCGATCATTGAGTTCGTGGGGCACCCATTTGTCAAGCTTTTTTACCTTGCCAATTTGACGCAAATGGACCAATATTGTTTTGCCGCTAACGTCGAAAGCTGCTGCTAATTCAGCCGTAGATTGTGTATCATCAGCTTCCACAATCGCCTTTAATTCGTCATTGTCGACCAAAGTCTTCGGACGACCGCGAGGTTCATTTTTCAGGTCGAAATTTCCAGAACGGAAGCGAGCAAACCAATAACAGGTGGTGCGTTGGTTTGTAGTGTTAGCTCCGTAAACGTCGTTGATGTTGCGTGCCGCTTGTGCCGCGTTGCTGCCACGACGGTACTCATATTCCATAATTACTCGAATTTTTAACGTATCCATGATGACGAAAAAGATTGAAATGCGATGAAAATGTAACACTAATCAATAAAGAAATGACTACTTTTAGAAAAAAAAATCCATGTTTTTAAAATAAAATTAATTTGAAATTAGAATTCTTAGCCAAACAAAAATTATTTTGATTTGAAATGGCCAGTACTGCAGAACGGCAATTTCATAGGTAAAGACCTAATATAAATGTATAAAATAGTTAGCAAATTAAAATCAACATTCACTGTGTAAATTTATTTAAATAGGCTTTCTGGCATAGTTTCCGTTTTTATAAAAGATTTGAATTTATTATAGCTTAGATCTTGAATGTGGCTAGGAAGTTTATTATGAAAACGTATACATTGGCATCTAAACGAGCCACCTATTTTCTTGAGCCTGGTTGTAGGAACAACAAATTTGTGTTTCTTCCTAGTATTTATATTGTGGATATCACTGTATTTTATGTGCATACAAATGATTTTCATAAATATACTGAGAAGGCACAGTAATTATATTAATCTCTTTAAATTTATCTCTAAGGGAGTGTCTGGGACTTAATTTATAAATTGAACGTATTGCCCTTTTTTGTAAAACAAAAATTGCCTGGATATCGGCGGCATTTCTCCACAACAGAATACTGTACGACATCACACTATAAAAATAACTAAACTATAGTAAACGGGCTGTCTCTAAATCAGTTAAACCACGAATTTTTCTAACGGCGTATGCTGCAGAGCTAAGCTTTTTTGACCATTTATCTATGTGGGGGCCCCATTGAAGCTTGGTATCCAAAGTTATGCCTAAGAATACTGTGGTATTTTCGGGTTTCAACACTTCACCCTTTATGAGAACACTAGTTTCTACTTGTCTAACATGAGGTATCGTAAACATAATACATTTAGTTTTTTTCTCGTTAAGAAGTAAGTTAAAAAACATTAAACCAGTTAACTACTACTGCGAGGGCGCTATTTACATTTTCAGTAACCAGCTGCAAATAACACTATATCATGTTTATCCTTTATGAGGTAAGGCAAGTCATTTACTTTACATGACGGCGCGCGATTATTTAGTCGAGTTATTGTAATACTTTTTAAAAGTTGCAATCGATTATTTTTATTCTGTGGTTTAGAATTTACTTCTTTATTGTTATTTTTAACTTAGAGCGGGTAACACCGAATGGGGTCGTGAGTGTCATGGCGGTGTGGCGAGCACATTGTGTTGCGATCGTCACGCGGTGCACACGCACAAATCCATTGGCTCTAAATGCAAGTTTAACCATTATTGTGATAAGTCTTAATCAGTGATAATCATTAAAGTTTATAGTTAAGTCTCGTTGCGATATTTGAAAGTAAATTAAGTGCGTTATTTTGCGAGTATTATTTTCCAAACACCTGCACGTATACGCCCATGATGAAGGACCAACAGATGACGGATCAGCAGCGACACGTGGTGTCTCAGCCGCTCGAACATCCGTCATATATAAATAAGAAATATAAATGGCCCAAGAATTGAACCCTAGGGGACCCCATGCTTAATACAGATCCGGGTGATCTTTTTCCGTTAACATCAACTCTCTGAATCCTATCACTTAAGTAAGAAGTAAGAAGATCCAGAGAGGCGTTTCGGATTCCGTAGTGGTGCAGTTTCCTGACTAATGTTTCGTGAATAACACAATCGAATGCCTTGGACAAATCGCAAAGGATTTCTAAAGTATCGCATTTGTCCTCCCATGCATTAAAAACATGTCTTAAAAGTTCAAATCACTAGTGGAACGACCCCTTGTCAAACCTAACTGTATGTTATGCAGTAATTTGTGTTTATTAAAAAATATTTGCATTTTATTCAAAATAAGCACTGAAATGGGTCTATAATTAGAAGGGTGTGATGTTCTACCCGATTTAATGAACGGTATTATTTTACTGTGTTTCATTAGATCAGGAAACTCACCACGGTCAATACAATTACTAAAAATAACAGCTAAAGTAGGTGCTACAATGTTTATAATTGACTTAGCAACGTCCACAGAATTACCCCATAGATCTGCGGTCTTTTTAACATTTAAATTCATAAATTCATTCATTCATTCATTCATTCATTCATTATATTCAGTCATAAAAATTTATATCCGAATTATTATAAACTAATTGTCTTAATTGGCAGAAGCCTCCAATAAATGTATATTTGTACGCCAAATGGCAAAACATAGAGGAACGTTAATATAACAATTGTAACATCTTGCACACTGTGTTAACCTGTGTTTACAAATAAAGACTATTGATTGATATTGATTTATTGATTAAAGTTTGAAAAGTTTCTATTATATCTTTTCAGGTGACTTATTAGAAATGAAATTCAGAATCACAAACAGGAACGTTTTCCTTAAGTAAAGACTCTGCAGCAGTGGGTGATGAGTTTAGAGATTTAGTAGTGGATACGGGAACATCTACAAATAAATTTTCAAAGGCCGCGATGACTTGTGAATCTGATTTATTTATATTGTTATCAATATCAAGGCTGTCGCATCGCCGTGTCCGCGTGGCGGCGATCGGCGGCGGGGATCTGCGTCCGGCCTTGGTCCAGGCCATGGTACGGAGCGAGAGGGAATGGGAAGCCGTCACCTCCTTCTGCAAAGCAGTAATTCTCGCGAAGGAGGAGGCGGAGTGCGTGAGGGTGAGGCAATCGTTGCGCCCTCACGCCCCTAGTCACCGCAGGAGGAGACACCCTGGGTGTCGGGAGTCGATTGGCGACTCCCGGCCACCGTAGGCACGGGCTTGCGGACGGCGAGCAATGGGCAGCTCGCCTTCCGGTAAGGACCAGGCCTGGGCCGACGGCGTGTCGTGTTCCACGCGCGCCTCAAAGAGATGTCAGCATCATTGACGGGGTCCGATAGGGCCGATGCCGGGGTCGTGGATTGTTCGAAAGAGTTACCGGGGCCCTGGCGCACAGGCAACTGAAGGAATACGGGTGGGTTTTAGTCAGTAAGAGTCTGACACGCCCTTCTGCTCCGACCAGAGCGGGAGAGGTCATTTGATGATTTCCCACCCAAAAAAAAAGGCTGTAGTTACTACATCGGTTGCAAGACCTTCCCGTTTCGCTATTAACGATACTCCATGTCATTTTAATTACATTACTACTATTTTTCATTTTTGAACTCAAATAACGTGACTTTGCCATACCACAAACTTTTTTAAATAATTTAGAATATTTTTTAACATATAAATTTAATTCAGCAGTGTTTATACAAGTCCGTTCATCATATAATTCGTAAAGTCGTTTTCTACTTTTATGTATACCAATGGTGGCCCAGTCACTGAAGGAAGTGTTACTATTCACCGAAAAATTCTTTGGAATGAATATGTTATGAAATTGTGTGCAATACTTAATAAAAAAAACATTATATTATTCATTAGGGTCATCATTACTCGACAAAAATGGTAATGTAAATAGAAGTTTAGTTTTAAATGTTTCCAAGCTATTACTAGTTATTGGGTTAACAGTGATATCTTTTTTAGTAACTTTTTTGTTTATATTAGGAACAGTGATCAATTGTCCGCAATGATCTGAGTCTATTAAATTAATAGTTTTTTTATGAGTTGGTATAACATCTGTGTAAATGTTATCTAGGCATGTGGCACTAGTGGGAGTTATTCTAGTGAGCTCCAAAAATTTGTTAGCAAGATTGTATAACTGAAACAAACTCATAATTTTAGTACTTAACCCAGAATTTTCTAACAAATTAACATTAAAACCACCACAAGTTATGATAGACTTGTTTGAATTACAAATTTTGTGCAACACTTCATCCATAACCTTTTCAAAACAATCATGATCCTGAAGGTGGTTTGTACACACTTAATACAATGCACTGCTCCAATTCTATACAGGCTATTTCAATTGTCCGCTCAACAAAGAGGCTCACAATATCCTTGCGGTCTTTAAATTTAAGCTGGTTATTTACTATAATCAATGAGCCACCATGTATAGCATTTACTCTGCTGAACGAACTACCAACCTGGTGATTACTAAAATTGAACATGAACTGGTGGATTTTAAGCCAATGTTCTGTCACACAAAGAATATCTATATTGCTATAATTCAGGAATAATTCTACTTCTAAATCTTTCTTCAAAAACCCTTGAATGTTTTGATGCAACATGTTGATACTATTTTTTTTATTTGCCTTTGTTACAGTTTTGCAAGAGGTTGCCTCTATTGTCCTAATTTCTCATTTAAATGATGACCAATGTCATTAATTTTGACCAAATTATTGGCAGAATTGATTAAAAAGTCATTGTATTGCTCAAAAGAAGCAATTTGTTTAGCCAAGTTTTTGGCTGTGAAAGAAAAAAAATATGATAGCGACATAGCTATCCATCTTTTGTGATAGTTAGAGAGATAGTGCTTAACAATATTATACCTATCTTTCGTCAAATACTAATTATTACCAACATAATTGTTAATATCAATTAAATGGAACAGATTACCATTATATGTCAAATTGTGCAATGTCATGTTAATGTCAAATCTTAAGTTATTTTCTTCTTGTGGCAAACTGTTGCTATATGGAAATGTAAACAACACAATTTTTCTTAAATTAAGGTTGCACAATGTTCTATGATATTGGAGCAATGCTCTTTGTTTACATTTGCCCTATTTCCCCTAGAAAATGATAATGTTGTTTCCTGCGTAAAGTTACATTTTATAATTTCTTTCATAATATCAAATAAAGAACAACCAGGCATACACTAATTTATTATTGAGTGTCCTGGATATTCATCTGTCAACAAGTGGCCTAATTCCTTTCCAATATCATCACAAAATAATACTATATCATTATTTACAATTTGTTTACATTGTTTAATGGAACTAATAATAGAAGTAATTGTCAAATCAACACAAGGATGCGGTTAGATGGTATTGCATATTGACAATGAATGGTCTGGTGTAGGTACATTGGATGGTGTTTGACAATGCTCACAGCTGTTCTTTTGTGAGTTGACCAGCTCATTCATTGCCAACACATATTCCCTCATTAGATATTCAGAGGTATTATATTTGTTAGTCATTGAACTAAGTTTCTTTTGCAGATGCTCAAGTTGAGATTGCAAGTCCTGTGTGTCATCGTTGTACCTCCTAGTACTTTGCTCCAAATTAAAAGAACACATATCTAGTTGTTTAAGTAAATTCAACCTTTCTCTATTAAGTTTAACAGTTTTGATAAAGAACCTTTGTCTTTTTACCATTTTCTGTGTTTTTACAATGTATTTATTAATTTTTATGTATTTTTTAAGTTTGTTTTTACTGGTGACTACTTTCACTAAATTACATAAATTTGATCCATCATCATCTGTCAAATCAATAGTGTAAGAGGGGTTTATGTCGACTTTCATGCGGCGGGCGATCGCCAGCGACTGAGCATTTTGAGAAAAAAAAAAAAAAACGCGGTCGATTTTAGTCACCCGACGCATGCAACCTGTCGCCGCATAGCAAAAGTCAAAATCCACTCTACTTTGGAATTTACGATTTTAGTCACCTGTGGCCTTGCCGAATTGGCATTTAGACAATCCGAAAAGCCGAATCGGCTGCGCTATGTCGTCCCTGCACGCTTGTGACTATAGTCGGCGCGGCTATAGTTACCTGTGTAAAGCCCGCATTACAGCGCAGTGTACTGAGAGCTTAAAAATATCGACTTTTCGGAGTGACCTTTTATAATAAATGCAGCAAGTGTTTAGTGAAATATGTTGTTGTTAGTTGGTATGTTGTCTACCTTTCCTTAAAGTTCTATATGTAGAAGTGAATGGCATGTAGGTGGCATGATGATGATTAGATGACTCAGAACGATAAACTATATATAGGTATTGAATAATAGCATGCTCACGTATACGAATTGGAGAAACAAATATATAATTAAACACCACAGCATAATTGCCAATTTGCTGGTACATAAATAAACATTTTTTGTCGGTGAACCGTTTAGTTGATCGGTCATTGACGTATGATCTAATATGACTTCCTCTTTGTACACTCATTCTTGGACTAGTATGAATAGTTTCTTAATTTTATAATTAAAGGTTATCGACCTAAACTAAACGGGTTTCTGCACCTTGTATGTACTTTAATATTATATACTTTGCATATGTAAGTTGAGCTTTGAGGGATATAAGATATCATGTTATTACTAGTCAGTAAATTCTTATGGGGCAAGGTGAGTAAGCAAAACGACTTTATGGTAATATTATTAGTGTCTAAGAATTATAATTGTACGTTAATCCCACTATAAAATTATAGTAATGCAATATTAGATACTATTGGTTATAATATTTTTTATTATTTATTTATATATTTTATCAATTACAATTTCTTTGCATTTAAACGAAGCACACAATTAGACCTCTGGGGTCTGTCCTAGCATGCCATGGCCTGAGAGTTGATCAACGTTATTATCGAGTTGATGTAATGTTCTTTCAGCTTACGCTTTATATTTTTACTATTCATTGAGTCTCTAATGTCTACAGGTATTTGGTTTAGTAAATTGAGTATTGTGAAAGAAGCGGTACGCGTGCCATAAAAGTTATTTTTGCGTGGCATTTGCAATGATTTTGATTTGGCTTGTCGTGTATTCACATCATATTTAACTGGAATTTGAATATCACTGTTATTAACATTTTCTATCAGAAACAAATACTCAGCGCGCGCTAGAACAGGTACTACTTTTTGCAATGTTTAAATAACCCTGTGTAATTGTCTTGGTATTTATTTTTGACATAGTTTGGTACTACAAGTGTCAACAGACATGTTTGCAAATGATGTATTTTATCTAGGTAAGTTTTAAATGTGCGTCTATAACTGGTGATTCCATATGAGATTATCGACTCAGCAATTAGAGCTGTGTACATTTAAAGGAGGGTTCTGCACGGTATGTTGTACTTTATAATGGAAAATTTGGTGAGTATCACACGTAACCTGCCGCACACAGATTCCATCTGGTAACTCCAGTTGAATCGGTCATCAATTATTAACCCCAGATAGGTATGATATGGGACTTGCTCTATATGCGAGCAGTGGCAATCTGGTATGTTTTTATGCAGACAATCATGACTATGAGCTATGATTTGAAAGGGATGGGAGGTACTTATTTGACTCGAATGTACGTGTATAACTTTAGTTTTTTGTGGATTCATAACAAGTCCCATATCATGGGCCCACTTAGCCATAGAAGTGAAATCTTTCTGCAAACATTCTGCGGCCAAATTAAGGTTTTTGTTAGCAGAGAGTATATAGGTGTCATCAGCGTATTGATAAAGGGAACAGTGTGTTATAATATTTTCCAGGTCGTTAACGTATGCCAGATAGTGGAAGAACCTTGGGCTGTGCCTTTGGTCACATTTACAACTGTAAATTTGACCAAAGGAACAGCCCGAAGTCCAAAGTTGGTCCTAGCCTTAGCAGACCTCTGCTAAGGCTAGGACCAACTTTGATGCGATAACTTCGGTTACGAAGGTATTCTTTACACCAATCGAGTAATTTTCCTCTTATACCCGAGTTTTCGAGTGTTTTTAATAGTGTTATGTGCCCGAGTGTGTTAAAAGCTTTGCTGAAATCAATGAATATAAGTATCACATGCTGCTTGTCATCTAGGTAGTTGTTAACTTCATCAGTAAAATTGGAAAGTAGCTGAGCTAGTAGCTAGTAGATTTCTTACTTTGGAAGCCATATTGTACTTTAGAAATTATTTTGATTGTCCCGATAAAAAGTGTGTATTTGGTCGCATATCCATTTTTCAACTATTTTATTTATGTCTGGCAATATCGTTATGGGTCTGTAATTTGCCAAGTCATTGAATTTACCTTTTTTATGAATGGGCTTATCTATACCTTTTTTTTAATTCTGACGGATATTTGCCTTGTTCAATACTCGCATTTATTAACTTTACTAGTGCATAAACAATTTTATCTCCTATCATTTTGATGTCCATGATTCTTATTGAGTCATATCCAGATGATTTATTAGTATTTAAGTTTTTAATGATTTTAATAATTTTAACAGGTGTAGCTTTTTTAAATAATATTATCTTGTGATTTCATAAATTCTCATTCATCCAACAAGGGTCTGTCACAACTGGGCACAATATCAGACACACTGGTTTCCAATTCTATTGAAAAGTCATTAGCGATACTCAACTCATAATTTGATTCATTTAAGAACGCGTTCGTTATCACCTCATCTACAGACTTCACTATTTTAGCGGTAAGTTTATTTAATATTTCCCACAATTATTTCTACTGTGTATATTATTTTATTAACTTTATTTCTAGTTTTACTGTATTCTAACTTGAGTGTTTTATTATCTGGGTCATTTTTCCATTTAATAAATAGTTTGTCTCTTTTAGTACAACTTTACCTTATCCTTAACCCATTTTTCACATTTTCTTTTGTTCGAGTTTTTTTTTTTTTTTAGTCTATTTGCATTCATTGTAGTACTTGATAAAGTTTTCTTTTATGTACTTATGTATATCATTCGCGCAGTTTAATTTATCTATCATTTCCCAGTCGGTGCAAGCTAAGAGTGTTTTTATTTTTTTATTATTTATAGACTCAATGAACTTTGGATCCCTACCTTTAGTTATAGACGCAAGCGTGACAATCATCATTCGATGGTCTGCCAAGACAGTGCCCAGAGCAGCTGAGTAAAGGTCATCAAGGCGATATCTCACGAAAATGTGGTCAATATAAGTTTTAGTGACTATTTTACCTTTGGTTTCAACTCGCGTGAAGTCTGAGATCGCACATTCAAGTCCGCACACAGCAAGTTTACTCAGATAATAACTGTTTACATTAGTGGTAGTTTTAAGGTCCATATTTATATCTCCTAATAAAATAAGATCGCTTTTCTTTACATACCCAGCATTAATCACACTGGACAGTTCATTAGCAAAGAGATGCTTGCTTTCTTTTGGTGGTCTATACACTGCACATTGCAGCGTAGAGCTTGCTGCTAACACGCCGGGGACTCGAACCCCGGCGTGAGGTAGCTAAAAATCAAACTCACGAAGCAAAAACACGTAAAATTTATTAATATATTAAAAAGAATCCGACATATAGATTAAAGAAAACTGGCAAAAAAAAAATAAGATTTTGTCGTTGGAATTTAAAAAAACAAAGTTACTAAGAAAAAATAATCACAACTTCAATGTGAGAGAAAAAACTTAAAAGATGTTACCAAATAAACAGTATTTTAAATGTATTCCGACGAATTTAAATTCGATTGCAATCGTACGAAATTCGTGTCACTCTATAAAGTGTTTTACACAAATAAGCAGAAGATTAAGGTGTTTTTTTCATAAATCGATAAGATAACTTTTGAAATAGATTACAAGATCTGATGAAAAAAAAATTAGGAAAGGACCTTAAAAAAAATAGGATTGGTTGAATAAGATCTAAAGTATGCCCCTCGTCGGTGTAGTACAGCTGTGCTATTCTGTAACAATCTCACCGTGAACACGTATGTGAAGTGAGCGCGGACTGAGCTGTCAGTGTCATCCCACTCATGCTAGGGACTGACCAAGCATAACATTTACAATCATAATCGAGATTTTAATAATATTTTACAAGCTAAATCTATTGATCATTTTATATTAAGTAGGTACTTATTTCATGGCTAATATTTAAGTGTCTAAACATTAGGTACTATTTTGGGGGGTATTAAAATAAAAAAGTACCTACTTAGAACAGAAATTCGGTGAGAAACTCAATGTGGTGTTTTTGCCTAGATTAGGCGCCTGAGGCGCGAGCGCGGCACGCACGTACAATAAACAAACAAAATATAACACACGTTTAAGACAGCTACTGAAGAAAATGCGCATCGACATTGTTTGTTATTTTATTTATTTAACCATTTAACCATTATTTTTATTTTTTACTATAAACCCAATGTGGAATGATTAGGTAAGTAAACGCAATGCCATGACCCAATCGCGATGTCATGTGGTTTGAAGAAGCGATTGTGGATCGAGTCGAGTAAAGCCTGTGCGACGTTGTTCAGCGTTGTTATTATCCCAAATCTATTCAATTCAAGAGTTCAAATGACACTCGCGGATCGCGCTCGCTTCAGCTAGTCGAGGTAATGCTACGGCAATCGGGTGAAGTGATAAGATCACGCCGCGCTTGCGCGTTAGGCACTGTCGTTATCAAATTGAGTTTATTTTTTTACTTTTTAATATTATGTAAGTATGAACCTTAATGTCAGCCGATGCCTTAAATGCAATCCGATATCTAGCGTGATGAGATGCGCTACTACCTTTAGGTACGATTTGTGTAATTAATTATGTGTACATAACTAGTCGTTGCCAATAATAGGTACAAGAATATTCATCAAATGAACGTCATCAATACCTACCCACCTACTATGACAATATTCAACGGTTAAACTTTACTGCAACTTGCGCAGCGCACCTTGCGCCGAAGTGGTGTCGCTATGGCAACCGCCGCGTGATTTCTATAGCTAACGAGAATCGGGTGATGTGAGCTGAGCACGCGACTGCGCAGAAGACAGAAGACGCTGTCATTCTCATCATATTGTTTTTTTTTTTTACTCTCCGCTACCGAAGTCCATGTCCCTAAGCCTGTTCGTATTCGAGTTCCGAGACAGTAATTTTATTAGTACCTACTTGCCTACTTATTCATTTTAATGCTTTTAGATATTTTGTACCTACATTTAAAACGTAGGTATTGCAAACAAAATATAGGTTGGCACTGAGCCAACCTATATTTTGTTTGCAATAATTATAAAGATTTCCTTTATTAACTAAGTACTTACCAACCACTTATTTAACATGCAATACGTCACGCATGCGCAGTAGGAGCCTTATGCAAATGCTATACCTACCAATGTATGTTAAGTACAGCTGCCTAGGTAGGTAGGTACTACAAAGCATCTTCTTGTAGTCTGAGCATAGATATGTACTTACCTACATAGTTTAATACATGTACGATTGGTGTAATTAGGTACCTACCAAATCATTAAAATAAAAAAGACGTGTTTGATGTTTACCTACATAATTATCTAGTCGTTGCCAATAATAAAAGAATATTCATCAAATGATCATCATCAATACCTACCTACCTACTATGACAATATTCAACGGTTAAACTTTACTGCAACTTGCGCAGCGCACCTTGCGCCGAAGTGGTGTCGCTATGGCAACCGCCGCGTGATTTCTATAGCTAACGAGAATCGGGTGATGTGAGCCGAGCACGCGACTGCGCAGAAGACACTATCATTCATCAACAGTAATTTTATTAATACATGTACCTACGATGGGTGTAATTAGGTACCAAATCATTAAAATAAAAAAAGACGTGCGTGATGTTTACCTACATAATTATCAAGTCGTTGCCAATAATAAAAGAATATTCATCAAATGATCATCATCAATACCTACCTACCTACTATGACAATATTCAACGGTTAAACTTTACTGCAACTTGCGCAGCGCACCTTGCGCCGAAGTGGTGTCGCTATGGCAACCGCCGCGTGATTTCTATAGCTAACGAGAATCGGGTGATGTGAGCCGAGCACGAGACTGCGCAGAAGACACTGTCATTCATCAACAGTAATTTTATTAATACATGTACGATGGGTGTAATTAGGTACCAAATCATTAAAATAAAAAAAGACGTGCGTGATGTTTACCTACATAATTATCTAGTCGTTGCCAATAATAAAAGAATATTCATCAAATGATCATCATCAATACCTACCTACCTACTATGACAATATTCAACGGTTAAACTTTACTGCAACTTGCGCAGCGCACCTTGCACCGAAGTGGTGTCGCTATGGCAACCGCCGCGTGATTTCTATAGCTAACGAGAATCGCGTGATGTGAGCCGAGCACGCGACTGCGCAGAAGACACTGTCATTCATCAACAGTAATTTTATTAGTACCTACTTGCCTACCTATTCATTTTAATGCTTTTAGATATTTTGTACCTACATTTAAAACGTAGGTTCAGTGTCAACCTATATTTTATTTGCAATAATTATACTGATTTCCTTTATTAACTAAGTACTTACCAACCACTTATTTAACATGCAACGCCTCACGCATGCGCAGTAAGAAACTTTTGCAAATGCAATACCTACCAATGTCTGTTAAGTACGGCTGCCTAGGTAGGTACCTACTACAAAGTATCTTCTCGTAGTCTAAGCATAGGTAGGTACCTACTTACCTACATAGTTTGATAACATTAAGTATGATCATAATGTCAGCCGATAGCGTGATGAGATGCGCTACTACCTATATGTACGATTGGTGTAAATAAGTCCTAAATCATTAAAATAAAAAAAGACGTGCGTGATGTTTACCTACATAATTATCAAGTCGTTGCCAATAATAAAAGAATATTCATCAAATGATCATCATCAATACCTACCTACCTACTATGACAATATTCAACGGTTAAACTTTACTGCAACTTGCGCAGCGCACCTTGCGCCGAAGTGGTGTCGCTATGGCAACCGCCGCGTGATTTCTATAGCTAACGAGAATCGGGTGATGTGAGCCGAGCACGAGACTGCGCAGAAGACACTGTCATTCATCAACAGTAATTTTATTAATACATGTACGATGGGTGTAATTAGGTACCAAATCATTAAAATAAAAAAAGACGTGCGTGATGTTTACCTACATAATTATCTAGTCGTTGCCAATAATAAAAGAATATTCATCAAATGATCATCATCAATACCTACCTACCTACTATGACAATATTCAACGGTTAAACTTTACTGCAACTTGCGCAGCGCACCTTGCGCCGAAGTGGTGTCGCTATGGCAACCGCCGCGTGATTTCTATAGCTAACGAGAATCGCGTGATGTGAGCCGAGCACGCGACTGCGCAGAAGACACTGTCATTCATCAACAGTAATTTTATTAGTACCTACTTGCCTACCTATTCATTTTAATGCTTTTAGATATTTTGTACCTACATTTAAAACGTAGGTTCAGTGTCAACCTATATTTTATTTGCAATAATTATACTGATTTCCTTTATTAACTAAGTACTTACCAACCACTTATTTAACATGCAACGCCTCACGCATGCGCAGTAAGAACCTTTTGCAAATGCAATAGGTACCTACCAATGTCTGTTAAGTACAGCTGCCTAGGTAGGTACCTACTACAAAGTATCTTCTCGTAGTCTAAGCATAGGTAGGTACCTACTTACCTACATAGTTTGATAACATTAAGTATGATCATAATGTCAGCCGATAGCGTGATGAGATGCGCTACTACCTATATGTACGATTGGTGTAAATAAGTCCTAAAACATTAAAATAAAAAAGATGTGCGTGATGTTTACCTACATATCTAGTCGTTGCCGATAATAAAAGAATATTCATCAAAATCATCATTATCAATACCTACCTACTTTGACAATATTCAACATTAATGCTACTTGCGCAGCGCAGCAGCGCGCCGAAGTGGTGTCGCTATGGCAACCGCCGCGTGATTTCTATAGGTACATACCTAACGAGAATCGGGTGACGTGAGCTGAGCACGCGACTGCGCAGAAGACTCTGTCATTCTCATCACATTCGAGTTTATTTTTCAATTTTCAGCCTTTGAATGTCATCTCTACAAGCATTGACGTATTCGGGCTTATAGGCAAATAAGTATGTACTTAGCTATTTATTTCAATGCTTTTAGGTTATCAATTCAAACCATTTTTATTAATTTTAAATGTCAGTTTAGTAATTAGTACCTACATTTAGTTTACAACAAATGGATATTACTTGACAGGTGAGATTGAGCAACTTCATAAAATAGTGATAGGCAAGTATTCAGTGGTTGGTGTATTGTTCGTTTACATAATACGTAAAAAGCACATAAGTATTTTTTTAATACCCCGTCATCTAGATAAAACGCAGTAGGTACAAGATACAATCCCTATTACAACATAAATATTTAGGCATATCAATAATCTAGGTATGGGTGCTGTTAAGACACACACAAATTGCTTTTCTCTTGCTATCAAGAAATTTAAATTATTCTATTTATTCATGTATTTGTTTCTATATTAGGTCTGTATTATTATTATTATAGGCATGTTTACTTTAATCTGATAGAATAATGTAAGTATGTGTAGGTCGCTAATACGATAATACGTCTACGCTTCGCTCCTGTCGCAGGTCTGCTGGAAGAAATTTCTAATGATATAGGTAAGCAGATGTTACTTTTTTCTATTCAATCTTTATGTATTTTACTTTATTAAGTGTTTAGTGTGTACATAAATAAATGAAATTTATTCATTTGTATCACATCAAAAAAAGTTGGCTAATAATGGTTTTTTCTACTGAGCTTCTTCTGCTGCTTCTCGGGGTTCAACTTCTTGATGCCGCGAGGATCGGAGGGTCGTGTGATGTGTCGGCTGCATTAGCTGTAAACCATGGTAATTATTTATTACTAAGTATTTGAGGTAAGTACTTCATTCCTACACTCATTCTAGTATATTTTTTTAAATCAATTGAACCACCTAGTATAAAATTGACATTATCATCAGAACCACACGCAGAATCACCTGCAGATAATTTTGTACTTTTAATAAGTATAGCGGTATGATTTATTCTTAATACAATAAAAGATCAGCATCTGACTCAACAAAATCAATCACATGGGCCATTATTATTCCTTTATTTTGAGTACAATGAGTTGCTATATTTCTTAATTCCATGCTCCATGCCTGTCATGTCCCAACTTATTTGCTCCCTATTATGTTTATCAAAAATAGTCTGTAAAATATTAATACAATACCTCAGACGGCCACAATTGACAGACAGCCAGGATTGATGAGATCAAATCAAGTAGAGGTGGTGTTCCTTTATTGTCTTCAGTTTCTTTAGTACCTTGGCAACCGCAGGGTTGAATAGGTTCATCAGCTGAGAGGTAGAATAATATATCAGATTAATAAAATTTACTTGCATCTTTTTTTTACTGAACCTATGTTGTCCCACAGCTGGGCAAAGGTCTCCCACATAATTTTCCTTTTGCTGTGCCTTACTCCGGCCAATCGGTCAGGAACGAGTCCAAATCGTCATGGCGGTAACAAATGGTATATCATTAATTTTTTGTACGGCTTCTTGCCAAAAACGATGGTATGGTTAACCTGTTGTACAGGATGCGCGATAGTAAAAAAAATATACTGTTTCAGTCAGTGTATTTTCGTTGAGGTTGGAGTTAACTCCTCTCTCATCAGCATGTTGAGCTGGAACAAATGACACTCGAATTAAACTTGGTCTAAGTACTATGGAAAGTTAATTGAAAAAAAAAGGACTTTGTTAAAGAGTTAAAAGTTTGAGTTTCAGAAAAATATATGGGGAATATTACTTAAAATTATAATAATGAGATGAACTTATCTAGTATAAATGAATAATAACAAGAATTACTTGATTTATTATAATTATTTTGACTGGTCCAAATGCTAGTAAATGACAACTCTAACATTCCTATTTTAAGTGAACCGGGAATTATATAGAAAAAAATATATTATTAGGTACTACTAATATCACACAAATACCCATAAGTCAGACAGCCAAATTAAATTTGCCAATAGCTCACACCTGGTATGGTCTGACAGACTCTTAGAAGCTCAACTATGTAAAAAGCAATGCTGGCAAAGAAACTTGAGTGGATTGGACTGAAATATTTATTAAACAATATTAGCAGGTACTTAGTTATTGATAACGTACGGACCTTTGTAAACTTTTGCGACTATTCTTATGGTAATTTCCTCGGCCGAAAACAATGAAGGATAAGACTAACTTGGCGCCAATACTTTTCAAATCTCATAGATGTATCTTTTCAAAGTGTATCTTGCACACACATAGCTTGTGAAGATCTCCCATAAGACGACCCAATGACCCGCTTAATCACTGTTAATGCTCAGAAGGCACTTTTTGCGTCCGATCTCACTAACAGGAAACGTTTGCATTTTCATCTTTTCGTAAGACAACTATGTTCGATAAAACACTTGCATCTTGCACTGCCAATGCAAAATAATACACTTTAAAATCACTGAGCAGCTATGAATGGAAATTAATCAACGGAAACTTTATTCGACCAGCCACAAAACAAGAAAACAGAACTTTTCATGAAAAAAACACAAACAAACTTCGAACGAAAACCGCCTAAATTTGACAGATAGTAACATTCCTATTGGTGCGTTCCGAATTGCATTGTAATCGATTTGAGTCATAAGCACCCAAATCGATTACAGTGTAATTCACTCAGTGCTTACACCTGTTCCGAATTAGCGTGAGCGCGATAACGTTGTTCCGTGAATCGTCATAGATGACGTCATGACATGCGCCATCTTGCGATAACGCCGACCATGGCCTTATAATGGGGATACGCCAAGGTAGCCCGCGAAATTCATTTTTTTCTACGTCTTTCGCAATTTGCAGGTCAGTATAAGGTTGCATGATGATCTAAACATGATTCGCGATCTTATCAAACATTTGTTTAAAGAATTATGATAATAAAAATCATCAATACATCGCACTAAGTACATATTACCCTATTGAATGTCTATTTCATGAAATCATGACATTTGAGGCCAATTCTAACTTAACGAGTAGTATTGCTGATTCTAATGATTATTTATTTATTTAAACAACACTTCTATCATAACAGGATATCCCAAAGCGATAGGGTGGTACTTAGCTTATGCTTATTTTACAAATAGTAACACTAATGGTATGCTGTTATTCTTGCGAATTATTATTATAATTATGTAAGGCCATACTTGTTACAATCATGAATCATATTTTAATCAACATACAACCGGACATTGCACTGCAAATTGCAAAAAACATAAGTAAATTTGAATTTCGCGGGTTACCGTAGCGCATCCCACTTAAGTTTTGACTAATCTGTGATTAATAATATCTTAGAGATAAAGTTCCGGTGTTTCGAAAAACAGAATTTAAAATTCTTGTTGGTAACACTGGTGGCTCGCGTCACAACGGTCCAAGTTCCAAATATATCTGCAATTTAAGCTCTAAATAAATTATTGATAGTTTGAATTTAGTATGTATCTACTTTGATTATGTTTGTCAGTGACAATAAAGGTAATTAATTATTAATTTTTAAATCATCCTTAACCAAGCATAAAGATTACTAAACTTCACGATTTATGGGGAAACGGAGTCACTGGAACGTTCCACTAAAAAAAAAAACATAATTTTGTAAATAGTTCCAAAAATTATCTACCGCTATAAAAAAACAAATGAAATCAGATAGAATAACATAATCCGTCACTAATTGGACATAATTTTTTTCTCGTTTCCACAGGAAACGAAACTTAATTACAACACAACCGTTACTTTATGGCTGGAAAACTGTTCTTTTGACTGTCAATGTCAAATTTAGGCGGTTTTCGTTGGAAGTTTGTTTGTGATTTTTTCATGAATAGTTTTGTTTTCTTGTTTCGTGGCTGGTCGAATAGTTTCCGTTGATTAATTTCCATTCATAGCTGCTCAGTGATTTTAAAGTGTATTATTTTGCATTGGCCGTGCAAGATGCAAGTGTTTTATCGAACATAGTTGTCTTACGAAACGATGAAAATGCAAACGTTTCCTGTTAGTGAGATCGGACGCAAAAAGTGGCTTCTGAGCGTTAACAGTGCTTAAGCGGGTCATTGGGTCGTCTTATGGGAGATCTTCACAAGCTATGTGTGTGCAAGATACACTTTGAAAAGATACATCTATGAGATTTGAAAAGTATTGGCGCCAAGTTAGTCTTATCCTTCATTGTTTTCGGCCGAGGAAATTACCATAAGAATAGTCGCAAAAGTTTACAAAGGTCCGTACGTTATCAATAACTAAGTACCTGCTAATATTGTTTAATAAATATTTCAGTCCAATCCACTCAAGTTTCTTTGCCAGCATTGCTTTTTACATAGTTGAGCTTCTAAGAGTCTGTCAGACCATACCAGGTGTGAGCTATTGGCAAATTTAATTTGGCTGTCTGACTTATGGGTATTTGTGTGATATTAGTAGTAATAATATATTTTTTTCTATATAATTCCCGGTTCACTTAAAATAGGAATGTTAGAGTTGTCATTTACTAGCATTTGGACCAGTCAAAATAATTATAATAAATCAAGTAATTCTTGTTATTATTCATTTATACTAGATAAGTTCATCTCATTATTATAATTTTAAGTAATATTCCCCATATATTTTTCTGAAACTCAAACTTTTAACTCTTTAACAAAGTCCTTTTTTTTCAATTAACTTTCCATAGTACTTAGACCAAGTTTAATTCGAGTGTCATTTGTTCCAGCTCAACATGCTGATGAGAGAGGAGTTAACTCCAACCTCAACGAAAATACACTGACTGAAACAGTATATTTTTTTTACTATCGTGCATCCTGTACAACAGGTTCACCATACCATCGTTTTTGGCAAGAAGCCATACAAAGAATTAATGATATACCATTTGTTACCGCCATGACGATTTGGACTCGTTCCTGACCGATTGGGCGGAGTAAGGCACAGCAAAAGGAAAATTATGTGGGAGACCTTTGCCCAGCTGTGGGACAACATAGGTTCAGTAAAAAAAAGATGCAAGTAAATTTTATTAATCTGATATATTATTCTACCTCTCAGCTGATGAACCTATTCAACCCTGCGGTTGCCAAAGTACTAAAGAAACTGAAGACAATAAAGGAGCACCACCTCTACTTGATTTGATCTCATCAATCCTGGCTGTCTGTCAATCGTGGCCGTCTGAGGTATTGTATTAATATTTCACAGACTATTTTTGATAAACATAAGCAAATAAGTTGGGACATGACAGGCATGGAGCATGGAATTAAGAAATATAGCAACTCATTGTACTCAAAATAAAGGAATAATAATGGCCCATGTGATTGATTTTGTTGAGTCAGATGCTGATCTTTTATTGTATTAAGAATAAATCATACCGCTATACTTATTAAAAGTACAAAATTATCTGCAGGTGATTCTGCGTGTGGTTCTGATGATAATGTCAATTTTATACTAGGTGGTTCAATTGATTTAAAAAAATATACTAGAATGAGTGTAGAAATGAAGTACTTACCTCAAATACTTAGTAATAAATAATTACCATGGTTTACAGCTAATGCAGCCGACACATCACACGACCCTCCGATCCTCGCGGCATCAAGAAGTTGAACCCCGAGAAGCAGCAGAAGAAGCTCAGTAGAAAAAACCATTATTAGCCAACTTTTTTTGATGTGATACAAATGAATAAATTTCATTTATTTATGTACACACTAAACACTTAATAAAGTAAAATACATAAAGATTGAATAGAAAAAAGTAACATCTGCTTACCTATATCATTAGAAATTTCTTCCAGCAGACCTGCGACAGGAGCGAAGCGTAGACGTATTATCGTATTAGCGACCTACACATACTTACATTATTCTATCAGATTAAAGTAAACATGCCTATAATAATAATAATACAGACCTAATATAGAAACAAATACATGAATAAATAGAATAATTTAAATTTCTTGATAGCAAGAGAAAAGCAATTTGTGTGTGTCTTAACAGCACCCATACCTAGATTATTGATATGCCTAAATATTTATGTTGTAATAGGGATTGTATCTTGTACCTACTGCGTTTTATCTAGATGACGGGGTATTAAAAAAATACTTATGTGCTTTTTACGTATTATGTAAACGAACAATACACCAACCACTGAATACTTGCCTATCACTATTTTATGAAGTTGCTCAATCTCACCTGTCAAGTAATATCCATTTGTTGTAAACTAAATGTAGGTACTAATTACTAAACTGACATATAAAATTAATAAAAATGGTTTGAATTGATAACCTAAAAGCATTGAAATAAATAGGTAAGTACATACTTATTTGCCTATAAGCCCGAATACGTCAATGCTTGTAGAGATGACATTCAAAGGCTGAAAATTGAAAAATAAACTCGAATGTGATGAGAATGACAGAGTCTTCTGCGCAGTCGCGTGCTCAGCTCACGTCACCCGATTCTCGTTAGGTATGTACCTATAGAAATCACGCGGCGGTTGCCATAGCGACACCACTTCGGCGCGCTGCTGCGCTGCGCAAGTAGCATTAATGTTGAATATTGTCAAAGTAGGTAGGTATTGATAATGATGATTTTGATGAATATTCTTTTATTATTGGCAACGACTAGATATGTAGGTAAACATCACGCACATCTTTTTTATTTTAATGTTTTAGTACTTATTTACACCAATCGTACATATAGGTAGTAGCGCATCTCATCACGCTATCGCCTGACATTATGATCATATTTAATGTTATCAAACTATGTAGGTAAGTAGGTACCTACCTATGCTTAGACTACGAGAAGATACTTTGTAGTAGGTACCTACCTAGGCAGCTGTACTTAACAGACATTGGTAGGTATTGCATTTGCAAAAGGTTCTTACTGCGCATGCGTGAGGCGTTGCATGTTAAATAAGTGGTTGGTAAGTACCTACTTAGTTAATAAAGGAAATCAGTATAATTATTGCAAATAAAATATAGGTTGGCACTGAACCTACGTTTTAAATGTAGGTACAAAATATCTAAAAGCATTAAAATGAATAGGTAGGCAAGTAGGTACTAATAAAATTACTGTTGATGAATGACAGTGTCTTCTGCGCAGTCGCGTGCTCGGCTCACATCACGCGATTCTCGTTAGCTATAGAAATCACGCGGCGGTTGCCATAGCGACACCACTTCGGCGCAAGGTGCGCTGCGCAAGTTGCAGTAAAGTTTAACCGTTGAATATTGTCATAGTAGGTAGGTAGGTATCGATGATGATCATTTGATGAATATTCTTTTATTATTGGCAACGACTAGATAATTATGTAGGTAAACATCACGCACGTCTTTTTTTATTTTAATGATTTGGTACCTAATTACACCCATCGCACATGTATTAATAAAATTACTGTTGATGAATGACAGTGTCTTCTGCGCAGTCGCGTGCTCGGCTCACATCACCCGATTCTCGTTAGCTATAGAAATCACGCGGCGGTTGCCATAGCGACACCACTTCGGCGCAAGGTGCGCTGCGCAAGTTGCAGTAAAGTTTAACCGTTGAATATTGTCATAGTAGGTAGGTAGGTATTGATGACGTTCATTTGATGAATATTCTTGTACCTATTATTGGCAACGACTAGTTATGTACACATAATTAATTACACAAATCGTACTTATAGGTAGTAGCGCATCTCATCACGCTAGGTATCGGATTGCATTTAAGTCATCGGCTGACATTAAGGTTCATACTTACATAATATAAAAAAGTAAAAAAATAAACTCAATTTGATAACGACAGTGCCTAACGCGCAAGCGCGGCGTGATCTTATCACTTCAACCGATTGCCGTAGCGTTACCTCGACTAGCTGAAGCGAGCGCGATCCGCGAGTGTCATTTGAACTCTTGAATTGAATAGATTTGGGATAATAACAACGCTGAACAACGTCGCACAGGCTTTACTCGACTCGATCCACAATCGCTTCTTCAAACCACATGACATCGCGATTGGGTCATGGCATTGCGTTTACTTACCTAATCATTCCACATTGGGTTTATAGTAAAATAACAAACAATGTCGATGCGCATTTTCTTCAGTAGCTGTCTTAAACGTGTGTTATATTTTGTTTGTTTATTGTACGTGCGTGCCGCGCTCGCGCCTCAGGCGCCTAATCTAGGCAAAAAAACCACATTGAGTTTCTCACTGAATTTCTGTTCTAAGTAGGTACTTTTTTATTTTAATACCCTCCAAAATAGTACCTAATGTTTAGACACTTATATATTAGCTATGAAATAAGTACCTACTTAATATAAAATGATCAATAGATTTAGCTTATAAAATATTATTATAATCTCGATTATGATTGTAAATGTTATGCTTGGTCAGTCCCTAGCATCAGTGGGATGACACTGACAGCTCACTCCACGCAAGTGATCACGGTGAGATTTTTTTACAGAATCGACAAGCAGATTACTTCGCCTATAATGACGCTCGGTCGTTATAGCGCAACACAAACTACTTATTTAGCACTTGATGTGCAAGCACCTGGACCTGTGTCATCGAACATCGAAATTGCTCAGCAACGGTCCCGCGGTTCTCTGCACGCTCGGACTGCGGCAGCCGGCAGACAGGGATACAATACAGGGGATACAGACAGGGGTACAATATATGGCTACATAAGCCAAAGACCAAAAAAGGTAACCTTTCAAACAATCTAAGGAAAAGGAAATATTCTTAGATTAAAGAACAAGGCACAAGTTAAAAGAATTCTGAACCGATGAAGGGATTACTCACCAAAAGAAAAAGTAACGATAAATTCCAGGGAACGTACAGTCGATCGATATATACGCTGAATACTCACATATCGTGGTTAAACATTTATCATTTTAAATTCACATTCGAAGAATGTTTTAATATTAATAAGCAGAAATTAGATTATTTTCATTGAAATTCCAACGACAGAAAACAAAGCATTTAATTTTATTCTTGACAAGATTGAACAGAACAATTGTCAATATTAGAATATTCAAAAAAAAACACGAAAAAATAAAAAAAAACTGACCGATTAACGCGTAAAAAGAATTTACTCTAATTGTGAACAAACAGTATCTATGTAATTGCAGGAATTATACTGCAACGTATAAAATATTATGTTTTTGCTGCAGCGTAGTTAATTTAGCCAGTATACATTCACAATATCTAGTTGGAGTCTTTAACAGTTGAAGCTTATGTTTATTATTCACATAGATAATAATCCCGCCACCTTTCCTGGTATTACGTAAGATACTATACAGTGTAAATCCATCCAATTGATACACAGATACAATTTGTTCCGATATCCCCACTTTCGTGAGAACTACAATGTCAATTCGTGATTTAACCGAGATTAAACAGTTCATAAGATTAGCATTTTATTTTTATCAACGATCCAATGTTAATATGCACCAAATTTCAGTTGATTGTGTTTTTTGGTAGTTTACTAACGTAGGTTGGTAATTCAATGCAATCAAAGATTTCCTTCCAACACACACACGTTCAATGATCTCACAAAAACGAAGTTTTATTTATTGTTTATTTTTAAGTTTTTTAAATCACCACAATGGAATAAGTTTATCAATTGGTTTCTAATTCATGTTTTTGCAATTATTGTATACTATAGATTTTACACAAAACTGTACACAGAGACTACTAAAATACTCGTACACTAGATTTCAATTAGGAAAGCGCGTTGACCTTGCCGTGTACACGGTAAACTGACAATAATAGGATTAATAGAACCCTGAAAGTGGTTTTGCTTGTAAAAACGTTATGCCACTAGTTATGTTTTAATAAATAGTATAAACAAGCAAATTTGGACTCATAGGTATAGGTATATTTTATCAAGATTAAATTCAATAAATCAAACATGGTTGGTAGGCTTTTAGTAGAATCATTACCATCAGAGCATTAGAATACCTAATATCTGCTGGAAAATGTGATTCATTAAATTGAGGAAAACAACATGAAATCGCCAATAGAATTTACATCCTGTTTAGGTTCAAGGAATTACCTATACCTTTATTAACTTTACTTCAAAGAAATGAATGACAGTGTGTTGATAATGTATTTTAACACTTATAAATAGTAAACTCTTTATCGGCAAGGTACTTGTAGTCTTATAAGTGTCTGTAAAACCAAGTCAACATGCAGGCGCATTGTTGTGGTAATTTAGAATTATCGGTAAGGAAATTTTAACATTTTCGAAAGATTCAAGCAATACAGCTTTATTGCTTGAATCTTTCGAAAATGTAAAAAAATCCTTAAATGTAAAAAATAAACAGGTTATGTAGATAGGTAATCATAATCAGGGTATGTAGGTACATAACCTGTTTATTTTGATTTACAAAACAATAAAAAACCAGTTGCACTAATAGGTGTGTGTATAGATTTTTATTCGTTTTTTTTTCTAGCAAGGTTGTTCGTAGTAGGTAGGTCATATTTTATTTAGAATTTTGTTTTTTGGGGTTAACCCTGTCATTAATTAAGTATTTTTTTAAGTGTTTACTCATAATTTATTTAGTTCATACTAAAAAGAGAAAGAAGTTGTAACAATTGTAAAACATAAATTAGATCTGATATTAGTTTTGCATTGTCAGCATTATTATCGTGATCCCTCACTTCGCATTTTATTTTTTACTTTTATAGAAAATATGAATATCAGAGTGGTAATCATTGTTGGAAAGCTTAGAAAAAACATGCATGTGCTATTGTATAATTTCATCCCTACATATTATTGTGTATTTCAAGTTACATAAAACCCATGTCGGAATTCGGATCTTCCAAGCTGTGTCGAGGATAACTGCTCGCAACATCAGGCCCTTGACCCGACCGCCTAAGAATGGGAGGTGTCACCACTTTGTACCCTTACTAAGCTTTGGAGAATTCAGTTGGTATTATAATCGTGACGAAAGTGCGAAAACTGGTTTTATCAACAAAATAATAACATCGGCAAGAGCGAGTCGGTATTTCTAGTTTATGGTTCTCTACATTAAGTGTTGTTATTTAAGTCATACATATTATTTTAGTACTTTATTTACTAGGGTTTATTACGATAAAAAAATATATAAATGTCATATACTAAATTAATTATTGATACTTCTACTACATTTGCCTAAGAATTTACTTATATAAAATGCTTACCTCATATTTAGAGCAGAAGTTATAGTGAGTTCACAAAAGTATAATGCAAAATTAGACCTTATCAAATAAGATTAGGGTCACGGTCAAGATTGCATTTTTTAATGTTATTATAAATTGCCAAATGGTATAATTCTTTGTATAATATTATCTTTAAGGCAGTGCTTACCATACATTACATATATTTATATTGTAACGAATTACAATATAAATATTAGCAAAATCAGCCTGTAATGTTCCCACTGCTGGGAGAGAAGCCTCCTCTCGGTGAGAGGGAGTGGGCCATAATCCACCACGCGGGCCCAGTGCGGTTTGGTAGATGTCACATGTCTTCGAATTTTTGGTCCTAGGATATGCCAGTTTCCTCACGATATTTTCCTTCAACGTAACGCTCACGATCTACGACTCGTAAGTCGGGGCCTATACCGCTGGGCCATCACTGCTCTAATCAAAATAGCTTTTACATAAACGGTGTGACAGGAAGTACAAGAATGCCAAAATATCACGTCCTTCACATCATTCAATAAATCAGTTTATCTATTGTGGTTTGCCTTATCTGAGTTGGGACACTTATGTACATTAGGCAAACCACAAGCTAGTAGGTAGGCGAAATCTGAAGATATATAATATGCTAGGTAGAATTTGATAGAGGATTTGATTACCTATATAAACAGTAACATCAGTCCTTATAGCTTGAACATTCGTGGTATATTCCAATCTCAGCTTTTTATCGCCTACTGGGTTACACCATCATAGTTATTTAGGTCTGGATTTAACCACCTACCCTTGTTTTTACGATTGAGGGTTCCGAGCAGTCCAAGATTTTATACAATATATAGACCATTAGAGATTACTCGTATTGAGATTGTGGTTATTATGTTGAGCCTCATCCAGCTTTTCTGGAAAATTACTAAAAATGACGTAATACCACAAAAAGATAGATAGGTAATAAACAGACAAATATAACGTTCTAACTTGAGATAAAGGGTTCTTTAAGTAGCTTCTATGAACCCTAAAGTATTCTTTAGACCCCATTAAATATTATTCATGAATATAGAAAAATCATAACATTAGTCTAGTAATTCATTGTTATTTTTTCTTAATTGAAACCTATAAGTAAACTTGTAAAGTGGCACAACTGCGATTTTCCGATTTAGTTACAAATCGTCAGAGCTATGAATGTGCATGTGTATTTTCTAGATGTAATCTTTGATAATCTTAGAGTAAAACAACAAGTTCTGTAAACAGTAGTTTTATAAATAAAAGTGCAAATGGCACAATAAAGTTGTTATTGATTGCATATTTGTCTTTATGGAATGATGCGACTCATTTCACAACACGTAGGTATCCCAACACCTACTTAAAGCCGAACGAACTAGAATTTGTATGTCAACTAAGTCAACCAAGTCAAGAACCTAGATGTAAATGGAATGAGGTCTTGTGAACAAAGTGGGCACTATATTGTTGCATTTTAATCATTTTTGTTTTATGCAAATCGATGTGTGAAGTGGATCTTCAAACATTCCATAAGAGAATTACGACTCTCTTGCAAGTCGGTCGTCTCGAAACTGCACGGGTATTGCTCAGTTAGTGACTAAATATATTTAATATAAAAATGCAAAGTTGAAGTGCTAAGTGAATGATTGATATCGCTCATCTAAGTCGCATCGGAACTATTTGTAATTTATAAGCTATGCTAATGTTTTTATCTGACCTCGTCACACCTTGATTTAAGGATTCTGTTCCACTTTTGGTACGTTTTAAATAAAATTTAGTATGCATTTAAATGTTAATTAAATGTCAATGATGAAGGAGATCATTTTGACAGTATAAATGTATTTCCTCCGAGGTGCTAACCTATGACACATTATTTGATCTAGTTTCAGATCAATAACATAATTTGTGGAGATAGCAGGCCGACTGGACGAGGACCTGATAGCTGTTGTGTGTGATTTTTTTAGTAAAAATGGCGAATGCTCTGAAATTCGTAAGTACCAGTTAATTAAATTAATATGCATCGTTATTAATATGCACAGTGACTTTTTATATTTTATCATGCGTAGAATATTTACATATTATTTAAAGTTAGAACTACTTGTTTCTAAACGATGACTAAGCTTGTCACCGTTTAGAAACAAGGTAATAATACAAGCTTGGAATACTGGTACATGAAAAATACAAAAAGTTTGTGAATTTTACAGTCATGGGCCTCTTTACCGGGTCTTGAACCTCTCTTTAGCTTTTTGGAGGGTTTTCTTTGTGATACCTTTTAAATATTTGAATGTCTCTAATACAAATATTGTTGTTTACTACGAGACACACAAAGATCATTCAGGGTTTTACCTTATAAATAATTGATAAAGGTTACATACTTGCAGGCCTTCATAATGATTTGACATTAGAAAATAATTTGTATTTAAAACAGTGCATAAGCATTAATTATTTACCTATAATCGGATTAATATACATTATTTCCAGGTATTTGTAATAACGCTGTGGGCAGTCATACATTGTTCACCTTATGATGATGGGAAGTACAATCCTAAGAAATATAGAGTATACGATGATGGAGGATACTACAGACCATTAGATGAAGGGAAATATATTCCGAGCGATGAAGGAAAGTACACGTACATATACCAACAAGGTTTATATCCAGAAGATGACGGCGACTACAGATATATTCATCAGGTTGGACCCAATGGAGGATTTGGAGGTAATGGAGGATATGGTGGGAACGGGGGAAAAGGCGGTTACGGAGGAAACGGAGGGTTTGGACCAAACGGACCTAATGGCCCACGTGGTCCTAAAGGCCCCCCTGGGCCACCTGGCCCTCCCGGACCGCCAGGCCCTGGTGGTCCAAGACCCAAACCAAACAAAATCGATTACATCGGCTCAAGGAATTATGCCAATAGGTATCCCTATATTCACAAAGTGATCAAGTCTTTAGTAGATAGATATGTCTCGGACAAGACCGTTAACTTTGGAAACGAATATGAAGGAAGCACAAACCACTACAGGAAGGTGTATGCTGATAAGGAGATAGCTGTGAAATGCAAATATTTGGAGCCAACGACAAACCACTCGGAGTTTGTCACACAGTAAGTAAAAACTCTTTATTCTTTCGTTTGTTAACAATAAGTTGATAGGTTTTGTTAGAGATTTAACTCTGCAATATTCCTAATAAATTGCACTGATGTTAGTCTCTAGTAGTTTTTAGTTTACATGGGAATATTGATTAGTAGTAGTAGTATTCATTTAAGACGTGAGACAAGTGTTTCTATTATGATCCAAAAAATGCTTGCTTTTCTGATATAATGTTACACTTTTTAGTCTTTTAAATTCTCTGATTAATAGGCGCCAACATTACGTTTTACCAACTGTAATCTTTTTTTTAAATTATTTTTACTACAAGCATTTACGGTGTTTTTGGGATAGGTATCTATATTATTTTTTACATACTTTACTGTTTGACTTCCATATCGTTTCTTAGGCAATTCAATAACAAGAAAGTACTCGTCTATGGTTTAAAAAAATCAATTTACCAACACGGCTCTGTTTAGTACGTATAAAAAACACAATTAACACTCTAATGGTAATTTCTTTGTTTAGTCTTAGGTATCTTTATGTATTTAATTTAACCTTACCCAATATATACCTACAAGGAGTGCATTTGATCCTGTGCAAATATTGGTATAACTAAGAACAATGCACCTTTATCGACGTACAATACAAATATTAGGTTTTATTTAGATATTTATTAGAGGGCGACCTCACGGTATATTATTTTGTTATTGGAAGTTTGAATCATTTACTTAAAGTCTTACATGGCTCATGCTTTATGTGTTTCTGTAGAAATGCCGATGCCTATCACACCTTTGCGCAACTATTTTGATGGTTATACAGAAATATGTATCTATAGCAATATATTATGAGAACAAACCATAATAAAGTACTAGAAGATCTTGTAGGTACTTTAAGTAGAAGGTAGCACGATATTGATTTTTCTTGTTCAATCTGCTGTTACTTATGCGTAATAATAGGTTGGGGAAAAAGTTTCTTCGCATTTTTTAAGAAAATTCAAAACATTTTTTAATACAGTTTATTTACATTTAACTAAAGTATGTAGGTACCATTTTGTTCGATAACTTTTGCCATCTTGTAGGCAGGGACATGATCCCATTGCTATAGAAATTTTGGGACTTCTGATCAAAATACCGCGACAAGTGGTTTTGGCAGTCCTCTCGTGATGTTAACCTGACACTGCCTAAAGAATTCTGAAACGACCGAAACAGGTGGAAATCTGAAGGTGCAAGGTCAGGACTATACGGCGGATGCATTAACACCTCCCAGCCAAACTCTCTTAATTTTTGCTGAGTGGCTAAAGTTGTGTGAGGTCTAGCGTTATCATGATGAAAAACCACACCCCTTCTGTTGATTAATTCCGGCCGCTTTCTCTCAACTTCTTGCTTTAATCTCATCAGTTGTTCGCAGTAGAGTTCAGAATCGATGGTCCTGCCTGGTGGTAACAGCTCATAATGAATAATGCCCTTCCAATCCCACCACACACACAGCATCACCTTGTTGCGAGTTAACCCGGGTTTCGCCACAGTTTGTGAAGCCTGATCGGCCTTTGACCACGACCTTTTTCGCACGTTCTTGTCGTACGTGATCCACTTTTCATCACCAGTTATCAGCTTCTTCAAAAATGGTTCGGTTTCATTACGTCGTAATAAAGAATCACAAATGAGTACACGGTTCATTAGGTTTCTTTCAGTGAGCTCGTGAGGTACCCAAATATCGAGCTTTTTTGTGTACCCAGTTTTTTTTCAAATGTGCCAAAACTGTTTTGTGGTCAATTCCCAGTTCCTCAGCTACATCGTAACTACTGATAGGCCGATCTTGCTCCACTTTTTCAAAATGGCATCCATTTTATGCGTAATAGGGCGACCAGAGCGACGTGCATCTTTGACATCAAAATTTCCGGATTGAAAACGCTTAAACCAAATTTGTGCTACTCTCACAGACACTGCACTAGGTCCATAAACATCACAAATTTTTTTCGCGGCTTGCGTTACATTTTTACTTTTTTGTAGTAAAATTTTAAAATGTATCGAATTTCTTCATTAGATTCACTCATCTTGACAGTACGAAAAACAAATGAAAGTCGCACATTTTCCTAATTTGAATTTGGAATTATGTTCTTTAAAATTTAAACTTTCAATGATACCAAAACCAGCCAGATACAAATAGTATAGCCAAAGAGATTTTATTACAAGTTCATACATACTATAATGCGAAAAGACTTTTTCCCCAACCTAATATTTAACTCCAATATCCACTATGCATTTTAATAAATGCATTTGATTAATATGTTACCTTTTTGCATTTTCAGGTATCCTCCAACGCTGAAGCTCCCTCAAGGCGAAAAATTCGGCTCCTACTACAGTTTTAGAGGCACTAAGGTCCTAAATACCGTGGAAAACTCTCTAACGAATAAGATAAAGTTAGAATATGAAGTATTTGTTCGAGTAGTTGATACGACTACGGAGTGAATAACTACACTGTCCCTATTTAATGTATTATAACCGTGATATTTATGATATTTTATGATTTGGCAATGCTGTAATTTAATATACCTACTTAAGCTGTAAAAATTGAAAATCTTTATTGTTTTATTACTCCTTGAAGTTTCGTGCTATTCTATGCAATGATATTTATTTTATTTTATTGCTGTTCTTTTGTTAACCGATGTTATTGTACCATAGATGTCATATGCATTACCTCACAAAGGTTGCATTGCCCGTAGCAACTTGACCGGGTTGATGACCGCACAGTCATCATGCAATTTGTAAATGATCTGGCCCAAACCCATTTATTAGGGCCGGTAAAGAATTACATTAATAACAAAATTGCTGATAAAAATTACTACCATCCAATATCCATTTCATGGATTTTAATTTCCCAAAATGCAAGGATCAGAAAGGTGAATTAATTTGTACTAATGAAGTAGCATCGGTCCACTTTAAAGATAATATTTGCATAAAAGCAGTTACGGAAACATTTAATAAGATAAGAACTATCAAAACATTAATAAAGTCGATTAAATTATAAAACAAACAAAAATTTACATAATTAGTTGCCTACATTTGTTTGTTGTTTTAAATAATGTTAGAATGTTACCTATTTTGTGATTTTCTTCCAAAAAAAATGGTAATTCTAAAAGCTTTTGGGTTTTTGCTCGCCAGGAGAATTCTAAGGACCTTCTATTTGCATTTTAAACGACTTCGAAAAAGGAGGAGGTTATATGTTCGTTCACTGTTCAATCCGTTTTACCTAGTAGTTACTGTAAGAATTTGGGTAGTATAGTCGACCGCGTTAGAGCTTTTTAACCGACTTCAAAAAAAGGAGGAGGTTCTCATTTCGAAGGAATATTTTTTTTATATATGTTCACCGATTACTCAAAGATGCCTTAACCGATTTGTTTTTTTTTTGCAATGGTTATGCTTCCATGGTAGTCCCATTGTCATCAGGTCAGGTTCTGATGATGGGATCCTGGAGAAATCTAGGGAACACTTCAAATATTATAGACACACCTATAGTGAATTGGGTATTTTTAATAGTAACTCGTGCATTTGCTCTTGGAAAGCAGTATTTGGTGAAGTGGAACTGATGATGAAGACCACAGATGCTGAAGCCACCGGAACTACTCAATAATAAGTATTTCACGGGTTGCGACGATTCAATTACTTTTTTAAGTTTGCTGAGCAATTTATGCTCGTCACAATGCATTTGGTGAAGTGGAGGTGATGGTGAATTTCGTAAAAGATAATTAGCAGTTGACATGAGGCTATTGTAACTTAGATAAATTACAAACCGACCCACAAAAATAAGTGAGGAATAAAATTTTATTTTATTACATAGCAAGTAGTGGTATAGGAATTTGTGTAGGGTAGGTACCGCAACTAAACTGTGAAAGATAAAAACTTTTTACAAAAAAAAAACAACCGAATTCCAAAAAAAACACCACAAAGTGAAAAATACCCTTTAATTTAAAAAAACGAAATTATGAAACCAAAGACACCGACTTCCGAAATTAAAGTTATTTTTCACTTTCTAGTGTTTTTTTGGAAGTCGGTTGTTTTTTTTTTGTAAAAAGTTTTTTCAATCTAAGGTTCAATGTCAATTAAATTAAGTTCCGAGTTGAGCTGCATGATTACTGACAAACGCGTGCACTGACTGGACAGGTCCACTCAATCTGTGTGGTTCTTTTCTCAAAAGACCATTTCAGACACCAATCTACATGGTCTTCACATGATCTGACCAAGATTATGTCTGGACTATAAAGGAGACTGTGACCTCTGAGTTTGTTTCGGCCTTTCTTCTCAGAGTAGTCAGATAGAAAATCCCGACCTCATCTAGTTTTAAAAATATGACTAACGTGTAAAAATGTTTGTACAAACCTACTTACAGAAATAAAATCATTTAACATTTCATTGCACGTCATAAATTGACAAGGTCTAATTGTTTATGTGACAGATAAATTGTTTCAACTTTAGTGAGATTTAAATTTTCTAGGGATTGTTGTCAAAAGTGGTAAAGCAATTACGAGGTATGTTCTCTAAATATGGAATCTCTTTCATAAAACGCCTGAAATTAGTCGCAATTTAATTTTTCATGCCGTTAGGAAAATGAACGAACCCTTTAACAGTGTAAGTTTTATTAATTGAATGGACCTCCTTTTTATGAAAAGATTGCTGCTTGACAAAATACAACGTGGGACATTCCAACACTAGCCAATTCAAGCCATTCCAAAGTAATGACGCATTTCAATATGTTTTGCGTATTACTGGAACTACACACAATACCTACATTGATAAAAAAAAGAAAAACACATAAATATCGTAATTTTGCGAAAGATTAGGTTAATATTTCCTAAGAACAAGTGATTCACTTTGTACCGAACAGGATAAAGCCTTCGACCTTCAAATAATAATGTAATAAACAGAAATAACACATTCCTTATAACAAGTTTAGACTAAAATGGTACAGATACATATGATTATAAGAAGCAATCCTAGATCATTCTGAATACAATATATGAGATCCATTTGCATAACGAGCAAAAAACAAAAGAGTGAATATTAACTTGTTTCTTAAATATTTATGAAGCTTTCGGCTCGGTTTTTGGGCAGAACTTGTAAACCTTTTGTTTTTACTCAGCGTTTTATTTATTTATTTATACTTTATTACTTGTACACCGAAAAACTAAATAAAAGACAAAAAAAAAAAAAAATACAATGCCTTATCGCTTTCTGCGATCTCTTCCAGGCAACCTAGGAATGCACAATGATTTGCCTGGACATAAAATGGGGGTCGTTGGTGCAAATAATGAGTATACAATATACAGCGTGTGATGGGTTACCTACCTAGCTACTTCTACATCGAGAACGTTGATTGGTTAAAAATTAAGCTGCAGTAAATAATTATATGTATTTAAAAGTTGTATTTTGTTGTTGTTGTATCTATTTCATGATGGGTATTAAACAACAATGTGAATTACTGAGAAATCTTTTAATTCCTGATTTATAACTGCTTTCATTATTGATCGAGCGAGCGCGTAGCGCGAGCGAAGCGTCTCCGTTTCAGCTTGGGCAAAAATGCTTTCGTATGTCCGGATGTCTGTTCTCCTCTACAGGTCGCATTTCTCAACAGATTCTCTTGAAATCTTGTAAGCACGTTCGATACTTATATGGACTATTTTTCACGATTCAGTTTTTAGTTTTTTTTCAAAATGGCGGAGATATGAGGGATAAAAACAGAAGAAGAAACATTTCAGACATATCGCGCACTTTGAGTGCGCTTTTTGTTCTAAGGATTTTGTTTTAAGGTGTTTTAGGGATGAGCATTTATTCAGTTTTAAGCTATGCAAAGACAGACTCGCGAGGTCTACAACTCGCTACAGAGCATTCAGCTCAGCTACAGAGCTACCAATAGTAAATGATTTAAATGTAAAAGAAGTTTTGCATGGTTCTAATGTCTTCTTTTAGGTGTTTTTTTTACGAATCTCTCTCATCTGAAATGTTTTGTAACGAGAGGAATAAAGAGGTCACAAGGACAATCAGCTGCTTTATCGTTTCTGAACATAGTCTGTCGATCAGTTTCTTACTAAAAATCGTAATTGGTAGAGGCGATTATAGCAATGTTAACCAACTGGTCCTTGCACCAATGTGATCAATTCTAAAATATTTAGTATAAGTGGATAGCCACGATATTCATATTTTGTTGCCTTTTTTGCAATTTGCAATTGTCAGGTTTTGAAATCATGACATTTGAGGGCAATTCTATCATTGTGAGTTGTATTAATGAGTCTTATGATTATAATTCTGTAAATACAGATTTGTTATGGTCGTGACATAGATCTTGATACTGACCTGCAATTTGTGAAAAACATAAGAAAATTTGAATTTCGCTGGCTTCCCTGGCGCTTTCGCCTTAAAGGAATTAAACATAAATTAATAAATTACCAAAGTTTTTACAGATACTTTCAGTAGGTTAGACTCGTTATTAACCAATTCAACTTACTTAAGGCATCCTAGATATTGAGCTTCTTATTAGGTGTATCTAAGCTTTAAATAACGATAATGACTGCCCGATTGGAATATTAGGTGTTGTTGAATATGGATTGGATGTCGGGAAATCAATTTCATTTTCAGAACAAAACACAGAAGTATGCAAGTATATTAGTTCGCGGTGTTCTGTTAAAAACCTTTACAGTTTCAGTAAATATAATAATATTAGTTATCATCAGCCTAAAGCAGTCCACTGCTGGACATAGGCCTCTCCAATTGCACGCCATTTAGCTCGATTCTCCGCAACTCTCATCCAGCTGCTACCAGCCTCCTGTGGTATTTCGTTTCAACGAAACCACATCTTTATTTTATTTATTATATACTGAAAGGGGCTGTTCGTGTACGAACAATTCTTAAGCTATTACAGAACACTCATACACTATCTGAAAAACAAACCTTTAGTTGTTTAATACATCCAAATCTGCATTTCATGCAATTAATTTCATCATTTTGTAATCTTAAAATATTTTATACACTGTCTTTTTTTATAAATTGTCACTTGTCAGTTTTGTTTTTCTATGTAGCTAACTTCTTAAAGCCAGTGTTAATAAGGTCAGGTTGTCTCTCAAAAAACACCTTATTAATGCTGGCTATTTAGTAAACATGCCATTTATAAAGTAATCATTATAATTTGCAAAATATGAATGTCATCCTGGATATAAATCCATGCCTCCGTGCCTAAATAATAAAGTCTCAACCAGAGTTTGAAACAGTATCTGCCTCAACTACTTCAGTTTTATTTACATCCCGGTGAGCATCGGCGACCAGCTCAAGTATCTATTCATCCCGGTGAGCACCGGCGACCAGCTCAAGTATCTATTCATCCCGATGACCACCGGCGACCAGCTCATAACGTTACGACAAAAAGCCAACAAAGCTTGCTTAAGATAGTTTATTAAAGACCTTTTCCTCCTCTGGACAGGGTGGTGACTGCACGAGTTTTCCCTCGATCCTGAACAGTGTGTGTAGTTTGGGATACCGCATCCCTGACCTCGTCGGGCTCCGCTGTTCTCCCGAGATCCTGCTCCACCCTGCTGAACCGGATTCTATCTGCTGCTGCTGCTGCTGCAAGAAAAGGTATATATAATTTGGTGACTTGCAGTTAGCCCTTTCAAAATATACAAGAGGGTTTACCGTAACGTTACACACCCTGTGAAGATCGTCGCTCCACCTAGCCTGAGGGCGTCCTATCTTTCGTTTACCGATTCGCGGTCTCCACTCAAGAACACGTCTACCCCAACGGTAATCGATTCTACGGCTAATATGGCCGGCTCATTGCCACTTCAGCTTGCTTATTCTGTGAGCTATGTCGAAAACATACAAAACTAAAAAAAAACTAAAAATTAAAATGACAAAATTCTGTTATAAAATGGTTAGTGAATTACTAAGCGAAGCTAAAGTATTTAGCCTTCAATGAAGCTTGCAACGAACATCAGTCATCGGTGTTAAAAGATTTGCACACCAATGATTATTATAATATTTTATACGAATCTTTATCGCCAGTTCTGAGAAATAAAAAAAGAGTTTAATTTGATCGTGTAAATGCGACTCACAAGAATCAATTTACGCAATAACATCTAACTATTTAAGAAATGGTATTTATTTTGCTTTGTAACAAGTTCATCTCTTGAATTTATCCTTTGGTACCTTTTTGATATGGAATCAAAAAAACATAAACACAAAAACATCGATATAGCTACCTTGATCTGAACTGAAAACCATGGGCTCTGTGGACATATTTAACCCAAATTCTGGCGGGACCTACACGAAATTGAAAAGACTGTTTGTACATCTGTCGGCACGGTTGGCGCAGTGGTTAAGCGATTGACTGCTGCGCTGCGTGTCGTGGGTTCGATTCCCGTACGGAACAAATATTTGTATGACCTACAAATAGTAGTTCCGGGTCTGGCTGTTTGTGTATGTGAGTTTAAATGTTTGTAAACGCACCCACAATACAGGAGAAATTCCTAGTGTGGGGCAACGTTTAAAAAAAAAACAAAGGCAAAACATCTTAGTATTAAATGAATAGAGGTAACAGGCTGTAACCACATGCCCTCGTTATTTATGTTACTTTAAAACTAATTTTAGTAAGAAGATACCTACTGTTGTCGTATTCTCTATAAGTTCTCTATAAGTACAGTGGGCGGGTTTCGAGTGATCTAAGTATTCTAATTTTGGGCGCGGTCAGTTGTATAATATATCACACAGCGGCCCAAATAAGCCCCGCAAAAGACGCCTTCACAAATAAAATTTACATTTTTGCAATTTAAACGGAGGTATTGTTGCAATAAATACTCCATTTTTGATTTTGACGATCGTATATAAAGAAACGATGGGTGTTTAGGCTTTATTCCATTGTAAAGAAGCTACGAGAAACAATGAAAACGATTACTGTGAGTAGGCAAAAGGGTTTAAATTGATATTTAATAAAAATCAAAATATTTTCACTAATCGAACTAAATTAAAATAACAAGATCGTAGATGAAATCAGATAAAGTTATGTTGACCATTTTAGAATCTAGATACCTACTAACTAATCGATAACTGTTAGGATAGAAAAATAAATGGAATTATTAATAAGTTATTAATGATAGTCTGTTTATATGTCTGTAGGTACATACATAGTTAAATATATTAATTAATAAAGCTTAATTTGACCAATTAACAAGAATTAATAACACCTTCTAATTAAGTTACTTTATGATTGACTTCAATAAAAGCTATACCTTGTTATTACTAGCAATCCCATAAATGCTCGACTTTCAAAGACTGAGTTTAATATACCTAAGCGTCCTTTGACAGGGTCCTTTAGGCCATCATACCCAGTAAAGGCTTCTTAAAATTAAGCCTGATATCATAAAACAAAAGGAAGTGGTAACCAACATTATTTTATTCTTGACATATACAATTATTTTATTAATTATTATTGTATACATTTTTGTGAGAATAATAGTATTTAATTGTTATTATTAGTATAGGTGTTATGTTTGTACTTATTATATAAAGGTACTTTGATTTATGTAATTGGTTTCTTAAGCCGTGTAATTCAAAAAAAAAAAAAAATTACAAGTTCAAAATAAAATCAAATACATCGCAATTCAAAAGGAGTGCTTTGTACACGTTGTCGCTTTAAAAAACCATAGGTAGCATTTACCTATATATCCAATACCCTTCGCCCTTAGTTTTTAAGCTAATGTTAATAAATTACACCTAAAGCTTTTTTCACCACTCTATGTCGAACGACAACACAAAACGATTTATGTACTTATCATCTAGGCACTCCTAAAATGCCACAATTAAGTTTCACGCATCTATTTTATTATTTTCTGTCTATTTATCTGATTTCTCTACTTATGTAATTAGTTTTTTAATTTAGTTCATAGTTCTGGCCTTGGCTGCTGTCAGCTTATCTCAAGCTGATAATGATGGTCGGTACCACCCTGAACTCCATGGAGGAAGTTACAAGAGCCTGGCGCAAAGGAATGGCAAATACGGTTCGATCTACAACGCGTACCAGCAGCCGTACTATCAGGCGCTCAATCGGGAACTTTTGACCCCAGCGGTCAGCTATGTCGACGGGTGAGAAAATCTCGTGTTATTTATGTTCTCGCTTTTTATAAACAATCGCAGAATTTAAACGCAGAATCAGAATCCGGTAGTACCAAGATGTTTTATTTAGAAAAATATGCTACTCAAGTGCTCACCTACCTACCTATGTACTCATTTAGGTAATGTTAAGATTTTCGAAACGCCTATACAATTCCTATTGATTAGGAAAGACAATCATTAGCTGATCGGCGTGAAATAATAACTCTTCTGGGTATAATTACGTGCTTAATATAAACTGTCGTTTGTAGCTCGGTTGGTGAGTGTAGATTTGGTGGTGGTGGTGGTTTTGGCTTTTTCATATTTTATAAAATCAAACAATTGATTAAGACTCTCTAACTTATGCTATGTCTGAGTATAACAGGTTCATTAGATAAAGACATGAAGAATTAAACACAAATTACATTTGAATTTCTTCAGTCTTAGTTTAAAAATAAACACAGCTATCTCGATCTCATCACTATGTATAAAACAGGAATCTTATCAATGAGCCCAGCATTTAAATGTCATGCAGGAAGCACCTACATTTGCATAGTTCAGTGGGATTAGGATTGACCTCATGGCCTTTAGGAGCCTATGTTCCAATACTGAGATATCTGCCATTTTGTTAATAAATTAATCAGATGGCAAGTGTAAGTATTTACCAGTAGTATCAATTACAATATTGTTATTAATAGGTATGATTATACGTTTTGAAACCAAATTACTGACCATTCTATGTTATTTTTCTATTCTACCCTGGGGGTTGAATGAGATTGTATTGTGTATGAATTTGTATTAATAAACTTGTTTAGTTATGCAAGTCACTAATAAGTAGGTACCTACTCCAGAACCAAAGACATGTATCAATATATTTTAAATGTATATAAATAAAAACTGACATGACGTGGATGATTTCAAAACATTATACTTTTTAATCAAAATCACACCAGATCGTGTTACGTAAATAGCGCTCGAACACTTTATTGCCCCTTTTAAAATCTTGGAATACAAAGAAAGACGTCAAAATTTTTAATCTTTGATAAAATCTCAGCAGGTCGTGTTATGATGATATATTATGTGTTTTCTGATATTATCGTGATGGATGCGAGGTGTTCCGTACATCCGCGTTACCAGCTCGCGCCAACGTGACAGATGACACTTCCCATGACAGTTCAAGGACTTAACACGTGTTACGAATTCTTAATTATGGCGTGGGTTTCTTCACGGTGCTTTACAAAATTAAGCTCATGATTAATAATTTTACTTAGATGATAAAAAAAAAAAATGATTTAGTTCCACAAATCCTTGATGTTTTGAAAAGGTTACTTTTAAAAATCAAGGATTACCATAGTTTGAATACAGATGTAATGTGGTAGGCAAAATTAAGTATATTATAAATTAAACAGTAGTAATACTCTTCAGTGTTCATCAAGCTTCAACGTGTTTCATGTACATATTTATTTTCGTTACAGTGTTGAACAAGCCACCGCCTTCCCTGCAGCAGTGACGTACCGCACTCCAGTGACTCCTGCTCTATCAACTTACCGGCCATTCGTGTATTCTACACCTAAGCCTTTCGCCTTGAGCACCAAATCTCCTGCAGCAATTTATCACAAGTCTGTTTCTGATGCCGCTGCAAGTGTCGTCAGGGAAGACAGAACCTTCGATGAAAACAATTACCACTACGCATACGAAACCAACAATGGAATTGCTGCTGAAGAGTCCGGAATTGTTGACGCATCCCACAATGGAGTCGGTGGCGGAACCAGGGTCAAGGGATTCTACGAATACATAGGCGATGATGGTCTTAAATACAGGGTTGACTACATCGCCGACGAAAATGGTTTTAGAGCAAGCGGGGCACATCTGCCCAAAGCTCCCTAATCAAATTAGTTATATTTAAATTCAATCGATGTAAAATATTTTGAGACAACAAATTAAAAAAATGTAAAGCATCATGTTATTTTATTACTCTCAACAACTGAGATATTTTAAGTTTTATATCCCTACCTGAGATTTTATGGGTGCGTGGGCGGAGCCGTATCCTTTACCTTACAAAGCAAGACTCGTCTCAGTTTATTGGGTAATCCTGACACAACATTTTATCGAAAGGAATTACACATATTCTTAGAGTTAAACTTTTAGACTTGAATTCATTATGAAACGAGACAGGATTGGATTGATGAACCAATTGTGTACCGCTTATTCATACTAAATTTAGAAATCTTTTATAAATCGTAATCTCTGAATTTCGACCGTTTGATAGTGACACCATAAATTAAAATTAATTGTTTTCTGAGAATGGCATTCTTGTTCTCTGAGTCATTATCTATGTTTGTCTAGTCTACTTCTTACTGGTAGTTTTACTAGTCTGTTTTGGTTACTTTATTTACAGTATCTAATATTATTCTAATGGAAGACTAAGTGGTTCTTATACAAATTATAAGTACTGTAGCGAAATAAAAAACAAATCCAAAATTGAGTAAAAATAATTAAATTAAATATTATAAAAACACAGTTGCGGAATATTTTGGTAAATTGGCCTAAGGCCTCGTTGCGCCCTCGTGCCCCTAGGCATCGCAGGAGACGCCCAGGGCGTCGGGAATCGAATGCCGATTCCCGGCCAACGTAGGCGCGGGCTTGCGGACGGCGAGCAATGGGTAGCTTTCCGTCCGGTAAGGACCAGGCCCGGCTCGACGGCGCGTTGTGTTCCACGCGCGCCTCAAAGAGATGTCAGCGCTAAATGACGGGGTCCGATAGGGTCGATGTTTTCCGGGGTCGCGGATTGTTCGAAAGAGTTCCCGTGGCCCTGGCGCACAGGCAGTTGAAGGAACACGGGTGGATTTTAGTCAGTAAAAGTCTGACACGCCCTTCCGCTCAGCCGTGAGTGGGAGAAGTTATTTGATGAAAACCCAACCAAAAAAAAAAAGTGGTCGAGCTGCAATACATACATACATACATATACATAAACTCACTCTCACCTTACTCTAATTAAAACGAATTTATAATGCAATTGTAGTTTTTTTTTAGCTAGAACGAAAATTGGAATACCATTTTTTTCTGATAATTAAAATCAAGTTACAGATACATACAGAGTTTTCTAGATGGGTACCTGTCTACTAAACACATAAAATAAAAATAACTAATATACCATACACAAACCTAATAATATATTTATATACATAATTATACACCCAATTAAACTCATCTAATAATTTTTAATAATATTGAATTGCTTGAATTGCTGCTCAGCCCTCTTTTCTTATTTTGCTGTGCCAGCCAGGGTCCATATTGATATTTTACTTTTTTAGACCATCTATATAATACTTATGGAATGCATTAAAGAATTGAGTATTAAATGTAATTTTTTTATGACATAATATAATTTTAGAATTTTTTGACATTATACTTAAAACTGTTTGGCACTATACTTGAATTTCACTTGGAATGTTAATTAATAATTCATAGTTCTTTGTATTTTTATCTAAATTGCATGTGTATATATATATTCAACACAATGTAAATTGTTTTATGAATAAATGAAATGAAATAATCTATTATGTAAAGTCCACATCGGAAAATTTTGGGAAACCCAATTCGGTACAATCGTAATTTATTGTCCGCTTTGTGTTACATCACATAAATCATGCATAATCGATAAGTTTGCAATGTAAAATATCGATTACTTATCCGTTACATGTACATTAAAAATATTTATTATATCAGGCTAAGGTTCAATATCTGTCACTTTTTATATCCACGGGTTTTCAAACCATGCAAAAAACACAATACAAATTATTAATATCTATCAACTGTTAAGTAGATTGAACTTTCCTGATAATCAATGACTAGAGAAGATTTAATGATTAATTGTGTTTGTTCATATAGCAAGAAATAAAGATGATAAAAACAATAAAAAACAATAAGTTATAGCTTTAGAAAATGTTGCTTCGATAATGCTGTTAACTAGAAGTCTTAGACGATGTTGGCGCGATGTGGTATTATAAAGTCATTATATATAAAAAATCGTAGCGAAGTCAAAACTGCATATTGAATATATTTTTTACAGTATTTTTTTGCGAGGTCTGGGAACGATTCTAATGCAAACATATTTTTTTTTAGATTTTTGCATGTTTGTCTGAATGTATGTTAAAGCATCACGCAAAAACTATCGGATAGATTTTGTTAAAATTTTACATAATATATTCGTTAAAAGTCTAGTCAGTCTGTAGGCTTTATATTATCACGCTATTTGATATGGCGATGAGCAATATTGCAATTGTTCGTATGCTTTTATAGTTAACGGCAAATTGTAAAAAGACGAGTCATAAAATTGCAGATAGTTACAGATTTCTGAAGCAGTCAATAATGACATATACACGGTGGATTTCTTAGATGGGGCAATAAGGGCAGGTACATTAATCTTTGTCGCTACAAGAAAACGATCTTATGGAAACACTTTAATCTGCTTTCATAGATTTTGAAAAAATGTTCAGTCAGCAAGAAAATGGAAAATTTTCACAAAAAAAATATATATATATTCCAATCGATCCTGTTTCTTATATGGATCAAAAAACTCTATCGGACCACTGGGGTTTGACTACTAAGAAAATCCGAAATCGCAAAAAAACTTCCCATAAATTTTGTAGGAAATGAGGCTGAGATGACAGAGAACACAATATACCAGTGTCTATGACAACAGTCGAATTATTCCATCAATTCACTGGGGTGAATAGGGAACGAATATAGCGGATAGTTACCGATATAACCTTTTAAATGATTATCATCCCACTATAACTTTAAGGAGCTATGCAGTCAATGACATAGTATAATAGGTCTAATTGTGTGCTTTGTTTAAATGTAAGGAAATTGTTATTGATAAAATAAAAAAATAAAATAAACGGCGATTTTAGTCAACTTATAACAAAGCAAATAGCTAAGCGGTAAATTAATTAACTCCTGTAAAACTTTTCATAAAAAACAGTTTAACAAAACAAAAACAATATTTCTACAAAATTTATAAATAAAAACTGATTGTAGAACAAACAGGTAGGTATCTACTATTTATTTATTCAAAAATAAAATGCAATGCAATTATTCGAAATAATAGTAACTCGGCGACTTTCTAGTAATAATGTAAGCCACTTATTTATACTTGAAAAATATCATTATAAATAAAACTAGTAATAAAGACGAAATAGAGTAAAAAAATCTATTTTAGAAGCGATCTCTCATACAGACCCATCTAGCGGCAACTAAGGAACTAGTTATTGGTTGATAGGTAATGAAGAATGTCTTGTTGTGTTGCGTAATCAGAAGCGCATGTACACTTTGTAATTCTTTGTTTTATCAAATAATAATACATTGTGGAGTGTTTATGGTAAATTGTGGTTGAATATTTGTTTGTTCAGGTTATTCTATACTTGCATGCTAATTCCTAATAATAGAGGAAGTTACAGAGCTTTTAACCGTGTGGGGGCTCTGCGTGTTACGAGTTAGTCGTGACATTTATAGGTAAGCACCTATATATGTTTAAAATACTAATCGTGTAGAAGGTCGTTGCTCAATCTTTTTGGTGTTTCGGCCGACGCCGCTTACGACCTACACCTGGCATGAATCTAGATTTAAGCTTGAACTTGAACCTAGAATGTAGTTCTATGTATAATATACGGAACGGACCACCTATAATAATCCGCTTTTGTTTCATAAATTGTGTTGTTTATATAACCTAACTTTATATACTCGTATAAAGTAACCTACTTTACTATGTATTTAACGGAAAATAATAATTTTACACTTGCAGATAAGGCTATACTTGACAATAGAGGCATTCGCCTCTCTTACACCTGATGTTATTCGGGAACTAATTCCTAAAGTTAGACTACGGGTCCTTTTTCTTCATTGTTGGAGGACATGGTTCACTGAATATATGGGGAAACAGCCAACAGAATTGGAAACGAGTAATTTATTGGTAACATACATTACCATCACTTATAGTATGTGTACTTTTACATATGATTTAGGTAAAGTTCCTATCTGAATCTATGTAATACCATACAATAATAATGTTTCTAACGTGTGTAAAAATGTATAACCATGATCAATTCCAGAGTCTAGTTTTGATGAGACTCCTAATTAGGTATAAAGGTTTTGTCTGTTCTTCAGAACATTGATCTCTCGACCACAGCTTTGGAATTTTTTGAAGAGGAAGGCAGAACTTGTTATGTTGATGAGGACGGAAAGGTCTTAATTGAATCGACAATGAATATGCATAATTTTTTTTTTTGTTTCACTCTTTACTTCTTTATAACATAGTAAAAACATAAATACTATTGAAAGTGTTTAAATTAATATATAAAATACCGATTACATTTAACCTGTTTGAACGCCCTCATTTTACGCGCGATTTGGATGACGTCACATGGCACGTTCAGTGTTGTTTACTGGACAGTTACCAGTTAAGGTTTTTCAGTTTTAATTGCTATTTCTATGATGGAAAAAGCTAAAAAACCATTTTATAAATATTTTCTAGTACTAGAATGCCAAAATACTAATAAGTACACCAGATAAACTGTTTTTTTCTGTTCCAAGACATGTGAAAATACGTAAACAATGGTGTTAAATTATGAGAAGAGACGAAATATTTCCAATATCGCGTTTACATTGTTGTGAAGATCAAATCGAATCAAATCTAAATATTTTATTTCACATAGACCTACACTGGGCACTTATGAAACGTCAGAAGCTAGGTGCACGGTTCCAATTGGTTGTTTCCTATGGAAAAGAGCCGGCAAGAAACTCCACGGATACTCTTTTAAAAATAATGGCTTTTACAGTGTTTCAAATTACAGAGTTGATAGGTATGGGAGGAAAGTGTAGGCCTGTCAACATGTAACAGACGTAACAGTTACTCAACAAAATATAAAAAGCTCTACAAACTACACCTTGGGCCTAGTTAAGGTTAGGATCACTTTAACGTAAGTAACTATATTGTATTTCGATAGTTGACATGGGTTGGATTATCCAGAAGTAAGTTTTGTAGGCATAAATATTTTGAATATCAAGGGGAAGATAACTCTGTTTAGCCTAACCTAAATTACAAAAGGCAAAAGTTTAATTTACCATCTCTGTTTACTTGTAGGTACAGTCACGGACTTTAATTGATGAGCCACTTGCCACTGTTCGTATTTTAGCCGTGTATAGCAAATCGGGTTTAGTCGGTTATACTCTTACATAGTACAGAGTGACTAAGTACCCAAAATCAACCAATTGCAGGTCTAGCAACCGTAACCTAGCGACAATTGTTTTAGCGTGGCGATAGTAACGTTAGCGTACGGAAAAATTATGATTGGTCATTTCGACATCGGAAAATCACGAATCTACGTTTTGATCCGAACGCGTAGCGTCCAAGATGACGTTCATGACAATTATAATAACTGTTGCACATAATAAGAATAACACATAAACACAAACCTAAATACACATGGACCTAAATAACACCTAACTGTCGCCTTCTTGGAAGAATTTATTATAAATTTTATTTACTATTTCTGTTTTAGCTAATAAAAAATGTCAACCTTTGAAAAATAGTTTTATTTCGTTTATCAATCAATCAGTCACTGTCTTCGGATAGATTTTCAGAAATAACGAATATTTAATGAGCTATAATTCAAAGAAGTTCAGTATCAAATAGATTGGATAAACGCATGCAAAATTTTATTGATTTATCTAAATGATAAATGATTTTATTTCTGTAAATAGGTTTGTACAAACACTTTTACACGTCATTTATATTTTAAAACTAGATGAGGTCGGCGTTGACTATCAGAGTATTCTGAGAAGAAAGGCCGAAACAAATCTTGGACAACTTATTAGTCAACCTTCAACCTCTATGGTAAGGAGTATTTCCGATTATTAGCAATTTGTCATCTTATCAACGAGCATGCCGTTTGAGTTCGTGTTTTAATCGTGTAATCTCGTGAATGTATAAAACTGCAAAATTGAAAAGTTTGAAAGTGGCTCATCAATTAAAGTCCGTGACTGTACATAGCCTACTGCTAAATCACCACGAGATTCTCGTTCAGGTCTGTAAAAAACAATAATTTCAAGTAAATACATAAAAAGGATTCGATTGGTCATCTATTACGTTAGGTATCTGCTTCTCCATGAAACACTTTGACCAAAATTCATTAGAATCTATTGAAACATAAAGTTAGGTGAATGATAACAACATTTGAGGTTACGTTGAATGACTTACGTTTAAGTAAATACTGCTGAGTGCATGCTTGAAAACCTATGTAATGTATTACAAAATATCATGTATTACAATAATTATCTTTCAGCTTTCACTCCTTTGACCTCAGCGGACGTAAAATCTGGATTCGATGCAAAATATGCTGTAATCATAAAAGCATCTATTTTTGGTAGATTCTCTTAATGTGCTTTAACAAAACCAGCTTCACTCATTGTTATTGATCATTTCTAATGTCGCTAAATACCAAAATCGCTCAAGTTAAATGGAACACACTACAGAAATATAAATAAAAACAAATTTTCTTTTAAAGGACTAGCACAGTATGAATATCGATGCCATTAAATCTCATAGCATGCCATGTGACGTCATGATTCGATTCGACCGATGGTGATGCGTTTCGTAAATTAGAATCGCGCTCGCTTATTCTGCACTTTTTGGTAATTTTTTTATGGACTTAAATACTTATACAAACTGAATGAAAAAAATATGGTTTAGTTGTAATGTCAAGACCATAAAGTATCGGGGATACAAAAATCAAGTAAATTCAAATTACTTGCATATTCCCTATTAACAAACGATTTCACAAGCACCATTTATGCAGTTTTTAAATAGGTAGATAAATAATAGGTCTTTACCTATGAAATTGCCGTTTTGTATGAAAAAATTTAAACGAATTTTTTTCATGAATTTTTTATTTGTATTAATCGAAGTAATCACCCATGCAATCAATGCATCTTTGCCATCGCAGTGGCAGTTTATTGATGCCCTTCTTAAAGAAATCAGCTGGACGGGAGGCAACAAATTCTTCAAAGGCATTTTGTACTGCCTCTCGGGTATTAAATTTTTTTCCCGCCAAGAAGTTATCCAAATTCTGGAAAAAGTAGTAGTCTGTAGGCGCAAGGTCTGGTGAGTAGGGCGGATGACGGAGAGCTTCCAACCCCAGTTCTTGCAACTTGGAGACCGTCTGCTGTGCAGTATGAGGTCGCGCGTTGTCGTGCAGGAGCAGCGGAGACGAGCGATTGACCAATGCTGGTTGGAGATGCGCCAGCTTCTCCATCATTGTGTTCAGTTCTTCACAGTACACATCTGCAGTAATGCTCACCCCGTTTGGTAAGAAGCTGTGATGAATCACACCGGCGCTAGACCACCAAACAGTGACCATCACTTTTCTAGGGGTAAGTTTTCGTTTAGGGCATTGTTTAGGTGCTGAACCAGGATCCAACCAACTTGCTGAGCGCTTACGGTTATCAAACAGAATCCATTTTTCATCGCAGGTAACAATGCGGTTCAAAATTCCTTCATTTGTGTGTCTGTTGAGCAGTGCAAGGCACGTCTCGACGCGCACTTCGCGCTGGCGATCATTGAGTTCGTGGGGCACCCATTTGTCAAGCTTTTTTACCTTGCCAATTTGACGCAAATGGACCAATATTGTTTTGACGCTAACGTCGAAAGCTGCTGCTAATTCAGCCGTAGATTGTGTATCATCAGCTTCCACAATCGCCTTTAATTCGTCATTGTCGACCAAAGTCTTCGGACGACCGCGAGGTTCATTTTTCAGGTCGAAATTTCCAGAACGGAAGCGAGCAAACCAATAACAGGTGGTGCGTTGGTTTGTAGTGTTAGCTCCGTAAACGTCGTTGATGTTGCGTGCCGCTTGTGCCGCGTTGCTGCCACGACGGTACTCATATTCCATAATTACTCGAATTTTTAACGTATCCATGATGACGAAAAAGATTGAAATGCGATGAAAATGTAACACTAATCAATAAAGAAATGACTACTTTTAGAAAAAAAAATCCATGTTTTTAAAATAAAATTAATTTGAAATTAGAATTCTTAGCCAAACAAAAATTATTTTGATTTGAAATGGCCAGTACTGCAGAACGGCAATTTCATAGGTAAAGACCTAATATGAATTTTATATGTAGATTGGAATTACCGCGCTAATGGCACCGATCCCTTGTTACTGTCGTCGTAGGGCTAAAGTCTATTCCAATGTGTTTTTTTTTATTGGGGCAAACACGAACTTTAACTTCCTCTTCTTTTAAAAAGTCCTCTTTTATAAATCCGCTGACAACACGTAATGCCTGGTTTTGGACCCTATCTAGTTTTATTAGTTTAGAATAATTACAACTACTGTCAAACAAGAAATTAGCATAATCAATTCTACTTCGAATTAAAGAAATATAAACGTCTTAGGTGTTCTTGATGAAGTCCCCATCCCGTAACGGATAAAACTTTAAGAAAATAATGAATTTCATTACCCTCTTTAAGGTTTCATTGATATGTTTACCCCATCTTAATGAGCTATCCAGCCAAAGACCTAAATATTTCACATTTGTGGGGGTACCCAAATAAAACTCACTTTTCACACTTACTTCTCACTTTTAATGAACTTACTTGTAACACGGTTAGCAACAGACTGTCGCTAAGAGCTGACGCGCTACGCCAGCAACCAACAAGAGTGGGGACCGGATGTAGCGCGTCACCTCGTTTTGTAAAACCGTTTTATATATTTCTATTTTAAATACAATCTGAAACAATTCTACAATTCTTTCAAACTTTATATTTAACATTACATAACATACAGGAATCAATTGATGCATAACTTTAAATTTAAATCAATGTTTAGCAAAAACGGATATTAAACACAACACAAGTAACGCCATCTAGTAGTATAAGATGACAGTCATATCCAACGTAAAAATGACTGTCATCACACCAACACAACAACCATTAATAGATTGATACACTTCTAAAATCAATAGCCTATCTTACTCGTATTATTAACTAAATTCTAACATTCGGCCATCCGCATAATTTACGCGTCCTAGCGTATGTATATGGATGGTTTTATGTACAAAACAACAATTACAAGTACCCAGGTAATATTCCGATACCTTTTTTTTTTTTTTTTTTTCGCTGAGAAATGCTTTATGCATTTCCGCTCGTGGGGGGACGAGACGGGATATGTGGGACTCCTGTCGGAATGACAGTATACCCACTAAAACTCAGCGGTGTTCCCACATCGCCGTGATGGGAAGGCCATGGGAATCCGGCTCAGCCTTTGCATCCACAACCCTCCCGGCGCGTGCCCGCCTAGCTGGCGGGCCCCGCATTCCCCCCACCTTGGGGGGCTACGGGAATGGCCGAGAACACCTGGCCATTCCCGTCCGACACTGGTGGAGGCCTGTGCAATACAGGCAAGGGCGCCCCCGCACCCGCTGCCTGCTGGCCTCCACCTGGGAGGAGTCGAAGATGACTATCAAACTGACGTCTTCTTCGACCCCTCCTCCGCCTTCGGAGCGACGCCGCGTGAGGATCGTCCTCCCGCGCGCGCTCAGCCGCCTCCTTCTGGGACATGACGTGTTCGCAGAAAGAGGCGACTGCCGCCCAGGACCTCTCATCCTGCAGCATGGCATTAACCAAGCCGGGAAGTGAGAGGTCCGGTCCGATCACCGCGATGAGACTGCGGCGCGTCTCGGACCACGACGGGCACACCTCGAGGGTGTGCTGCGCCGTGTCCTCCACCGCGCCACAGTCGTGGCATGACGGCGTCTCCTCCCGTCCTATCCGGTGCAGGTACGATCCGAAGCAACCGTGTCCGGACAGCACCTGCACCAGACGGAACGAGAGGAACCCATGCGACCGCTCGAGCCAGTCTCGCAACACTGGCCCAATCGCGTCTAGGGTTCGGCGGCCAAAGGCTGCGGTGGCGAGCTCCCCCGTCCAATGGAGGACGATGGCATCCCTCGCCTCCCGCCGGACGGCCTCCCGCTCTTCCGGGGCTGGGCGTTTTCCTCCCGCTCTCCGCCCCGCCGTCCATTCATATACTCTGGCGAGCACCCACGCCTCGAGTTCCCAAGGAGGGGTGCCGGCCAGAGCACATGCTGCCGCGAAGCCCACTGTGCGGTAGGCCCGCGCCGCCCGCTGGGCTATGGCCCTTTGGGGCGCCCGCAAGGCGGCGGCGTTCTCCCTCCTTTGGAGGGAGTCCTCCCAGATAGGAGCCCCGTAAAGGGCCATACTCCTCAAGATACCGGCGTAAAGTTGCCGGCATCGCGCGCTGGGCCTACCCAAGTTGGGAAGCAGCCAGGAGAGGGCGCCTGCGGTCTTCAGCAGGCGCGACGACAACCCGCTAAAGTGCGGGCCGAAGCGCCACCTGCTGTCGAGTACAAGGCCCAGATATTTCATCTGGGCCTTCACCTCAATTCTGACGCCCTCCACGAAGATGTGGGCATCAGGTGAATATTCCGACACCTAAATCAACTTTATTAATTACGACTGTAACTAAACGAAGTACATTTACAAGTGGCACAAGTCGCTTCTACCTTAAAACCGCCAACACATATAGTTTACTAGTGGTACAAGTCGCTACTACCTTGAAACAAACAACACATTTAGTTTACTAGTGGTACAAGTCGCTACTACCTTGAAACCACTACGGCGGTACAAGTCGCTACTACCTTGAAACCGCCACGACACATTTATTCTAAGGTTGAGGTTGCCAACGTACCTCTACCCCGAACGATCTATTTTAAAATACTCGTAAATCAGCAAAACAAATTAAGTACAATCTCACAATCTTGCTACTAACATTGGGGCTTTATTTAATTAACCAAATCATCCTCTTCATTGGCCGAAGAGGAACTCGAATCAGTTCTGTTATAGTGGGCCCAAGCTTTCATTTTATCTACGGCAATGACGGCGGAATATTTCCGATTGCCCTTTTGGGTGATCGGAGTGTCCTCAATTTGATACCTGTCATTACCTAAAACCTCAACTACTTTGTAGGGACCCCGGTATTTTGAAACTAGCTTTTTACTCTGCCCCGTAGCACCAATTTCACGCTCAACGCTGACTAAGTCACCTACGTGAAACTGAATAGGCTTCGCAGACTTTTTGTCATAGTACGTTTTCTGCTTCTCTTGATAAGCGGTGATATATTCATTAGCCTCTTCTCGTATTTCTTTAGTTTTATCTTCCGAATACGGTTCACCGCTATCAATACAAGCTTTAACCCGTCCGTCATCCCTGTTAAGTTACTCGTAGTACCAAAAATAACTTGGGCTGGTGTCTTACCTATAAAAAAAATGGTTATTGCAATTACATAAAATGCTTTACACACATGAGTTGGAGATCACCTTTTAAGCAAGAGGACGCTTGTGTTAGGAGACTCCGCCCCTCCACTTAACATTAAAACGGTAATGCAATTGTAAACAAAGATAAAGAAAAAGAAAATCCAAGTAAAAAGTAAGCGCTAATGTGATGTATGCGAGTGAGTGTGTGTGAGTGTATGTTTGCGTGCGTATGTGTTTGTGTGAGTGTGTGTGCGTGTAATAGTGTGCATTGTATATATGGGATAATTTAATTTGGGTTCAATTTTTTTTTTTTTTTTAGGTTTCGGTTTATGTTTAGGTTTAGGTTAGCCCTGCGACAAAGTCTTGGGATCGGAAGAAGCCAGGCACAGCTTCCTCCACTAACAACTTCGTTACCGCCGTCCTGTTAATTATAGGATAGTTACGGAAGCGATGATACTAAGGACTCAACCTCGTCGTAGGTTTTATTCTTGAGCCATTCAGTCACAGCTAGTTTACAGTCACGGAGTTTCAGGGGATAGATGTGTAGCTCTTTATTCAGTAGGTTGTATAAATGGGAAGATTGTCTTTCATACTGTCTCTTAGAAAAACAGATCTGACTGGGACAGTTGGAGCGACTAAGTAGCTTCTCCTGCTACTAATAGTCGGATTTGAGGGATCATACGGAAGGGATTTGTGCTTTCTCAGGATAAGATGAAGTAGGTAAAGTTTCCTTACAGAAAAGAGGTCAGAGGTTAGGTAAAGGCTTTGGGTAGGGAATCTGTAGGGTTTAAAGAGCATAACCTTAAGCAGGGAACGTTGTGCCCTCTCAAGTTCCAAAAATTTAATTTTCGTTGTCCCGCCCCAACATGGCAAATAGTACGTAAGTATAGATTGGGCCAATGATACATAGACTTGCTGCAGAAGATTTTTTGAGGCAATGTGTCGCAATGATTTCAATTTAACCTATACCTTTATTAAACGTATTATTTAGGCCTAACTGAATCTCAGGCACTCTAACATCTCATTTTCTTTCGTCCAACCCCACACTTCGCGGTTAGTGCCTCTAGTAAGGTACGATTGTACCGCTCAACCTGACTATTGGCGCGTGGGGTTGCTACCGCGTTTAAAACGTGCATTACGCCGAACTTATCCAGAAAACCGGTAAATTTACTACTTGTGAAACAAGAGCCACGGTCAGATATAATCCTTGTTGGTAGCCCAAATATACTAAAATAATCTTGAATTTTCTCGACAACTATTGAAGACTTAGTACTGCGAACCGGTTTTAATACGATGAACTTTGTGTATGCATCTATAATGACTAGCAAATGAGTGTTCCCCTTTGAACTTTTGGCAAAAGGGCCAACGTGATCGATGTGAACAGTAACAAATGATTTCTCATCTTTCGGTATAGGATGTAATGGCGGCCTTTTCTTTGATGAAGACTTTGCGTAAGAACATTCGAGGCATGATTCTACATACTTCTTCACAAAACGCCTCATTTTAGCGAACCAATAGGTGTCTCTGACTTTACTCAAAGTCTTATCAAATGCAAAATGGCCCAAGTCATCATGACAGTGTTTGAGTATTTGCCAGCGTACACCCTTGGGCACTACCCATCTATCACCCTCAGAAGTTTTTCTATATAATTTACTATTACGTATAATATCATTATTTTTGACCTCAACGACATCATCTGCTTGGGGATCATTTAGAATCCAAATTTTTCTTTGGATCTCTGAGTCTGCCAGTTGAACGGTACTCAACCAGTCTGACTCACCAATTGCCATCACAAAACGCTCACCACAGTCACTATCAGCTTAAATGATAAATGATAAATGATAAATGATTTTATTTCTGTAAGTAGGTTTGTACAAACACTTTTACACGTCAATCATATTTTTAAACTAAATGAGGTCGGCGTTTCCTATCTGACTACTCTGAGAAGAAAGGCCGAAACAAACTCAGAGGTCACAGTCTCTTTTAAAGTCCAGACATAATCTTGGTCAGATCATGTGAAGACCATGTAGATTGGTATCTGAAATGGTCTTTTGAGGAAAGAACCACACAGATTGAGTGGACCTGTCCAGTCAGTGCACGCATTTGTCAGTAATCGTGCAGCTCAACTCAGGAAGTCAGAACTTAAGGAGCTCAACGATTCGACGAACAATACCAAAGAAAGGACATTTGGGTAGGCCACATAAATTACTCAATCTGCCAGATCATGATCAAAATTAACTGCGAAAAAAAAAGCAATGACCCACATAATCCTCACATTCACAATAATTAAAATAACATACTACTTTACAAGTAAATACTCATGTCATTGTGTATATAAAATTCAACAATGTCAATGTGTATATAAAAAAAATCGGACATAATGTTTGAGAACCATGTAGATTGGTGTCTGAAATGGTCTTTTGAGGAAAGAACCACACAGATTAAGTGGACCTGTCCAGTCAGTGCACGCATTTGTCAGTAACCGTGCAGCTCAACTCAGAACTTAAGGAGCTCAACGATTCGACGAACAATACCAAAGAAAGGACATTTGGGTAGGCCGCATAAACTACTTAAACTGCCAGATCAAGAATATAACTGAAACAATGACCCACATAGTCCTCATATTCTCAATAATGAAAAAAAGCGTGTTTTTAAGCAAATAAATATTATTATTATTATTATTATTATTACTTTTTACAGTAAATATTCATGTCTAAAATAGCTAGCAAATTAAAATCAACATTCACCGTGTAAATTTATTGGAGCAGCTCAATCCCAAGCCTTTTTGTCCTCAATATAGTCTTTCACAGTATAATAGGCTTTCTGGCATAGTTTCCGTTTTATAAAAGATTTGAATTTATTAAAGCTTAGATCTTGAATGTCGCTAGGAAGTTTATTATAAAAACGTATACATTGGCATCTAAACGAGCCACCTATTTTCTTGAGCCTGGTTGTAGGAACAATAAATTTGTGTTTGTTTCTAGTATTTATATTGTGGATATCACTGTATTTTTTAAACAGATTAATATTTTTATGTGCATACAAAAGATTGTCATAAATATACTGAGAAGGCACAGTAATTATATTAATCTCTTTAAATTTATCTCTGAGGGAGTGAGCTTGAATGTCGTTAGGTGGTGGATTCCGACTCAATGCGTCTACGTGGGCCATGGAGACCCCAGGTTTATAATCATTACTAAAATTGAACTCTTGCATAGCAATCTACCACCTAGCGACGCGTGGTATTAAATCGCGTTTGAGAAAGGTTGCTCTTAATGAATTGCAGTCGGTTATTACTTTAAACTCTATGCCAATAAGATATACCCGGAACCGCTGAAGCGATGCAACAACAGCGAGAGTTTCGAGTTCATATGCTGTTCCTCGGACGTTGTTTGGCGGCTAAAATATGCAAGAGGTTTCAATATTTTTTTGTCGTCACGTTGCATAAGTATACCGGCTATACCTACTTTAAACGCGTCTGTATGCAACTCCGTTAATGCGTTAGGGTCATATAACGCTAAAATTGGCTTTTTCATTCATTCAGATTTAGGTCATGGAAGGCTTTGCTTTTTTCTGGGCCCCAAATCCACACAACTGTTTTCTTTAAAAGAATGGTAAGCGGTTTAGCTATCATTGGAATTTTTTTAACAAAACGACGAAAGAAACTACATAACCCTATAAATTGCCTAACAGTGTGCTGGTTAATAGGTTGGGGAAAATATCTGAGCGATTCAATTTTTCGTGTTCCCGGCCGAATACCCTCTGCACTTAATTCAAAACCTAAATAATCTACCGTTTTATTAAAGAAACAACACTTCGACAGTTTAAGAGTTAAGTTAGCTTGTTTGATCAAACCCAATACCTTTTATAAACGGTCAAATCCCTCGTCAAGCGTTACTGAAGGCACAATTATGTCATCCATATAAGCAGATGCAATTCTCTTAACATTGACGTTTTGTTCTTCTCGCGATGGGAAACCTCGGTTATCTAAAGAACCCGGTGCATTGTACGCATAAAAGTAGATGGTGCATTTGCCAGCCCAAAGGGTATTCTATTAAACTCATACTGCCCTTCCGGCGTAACAAATTAAGTTTTATGACGATCAGTTTCAGTAATCGAAATCTGATGATACCCGGACGCGAGGTCTAGAGTAGTATAAAAGTTAAACCCCGCAACGTCATCGAGTTGGTCATCTATTCGAGGCAACGGGTAATTCTCTTTAATCGTCTTACGGTTCAATGCTCTAAAGTCAATGCATAATCGAATCTCACCGGTCTTTTTTTTTAACTAGTACTATAGGACTCGCATAGCAAGAAGTTGATGGACGAATAATACCGCACTCCAGTAACTCTTGTATCATTTCTCGTACCTTAGTTCGTTCAGTTAGCGGAAGTCTATAGGGTCTGTACACTACAGGTTCATCATCTTTCAAGTTTATTGACATTCCTGTAAGCTCGGTCTTTCCTATCTCTTTTAAACTAAATGCAAAACATTCTCTATACGAGTATTTATTTAATAATTCTACAAGTTGTTTAAGTTTATCTTTGTCAAGGTTCGTATCGCTAATTATATCGTCTTCCTGTATCGACCGCAAAGGTTCACTAAGCTCTACTCTAGACACATCAGCTATATTATTTGTTAAACCTTTCTCTTCTGCTTTTAAACCCCTAGCTATTACGACATCCCTTTTTAATAGAAAGGTTTGGCCGGACTTGCCTTTAATTAACACAATTCCTATTCCATCTACAAAAGAGAATAGCCCTTGCACCAGATAGTGTTCGCACCCTAATTGATAGCGATTATTTCCGGGAATGTACACATCCCCATTATAAACTGGTTCAGTGTGGATGTGTACAGGAGTCAATCCATCTATCATAGTATCTATTGTACAAAGAAGTTTGATTTTATTGAAAACCGATTCACTATCGTTATTAGAAAAACGTAAATTGGCACAATCTTTCTCTACAAATATAAGAGGTTGTGCAGTATACGTTTGACCTACAATCAGGGGTACCCCGCATTACCTCGTTTGGGACCCATCAAGGGCAACAGATGCGATACATTTCCCAAGGGTCTAACTGTGGCTTCCCCAAAGCCCTTAAGCACGGGCAAATCCAGACTAGGAACCCAGTCAACGGATATATTGTTGGCGCAATCTAAACTCATCATAGTAGCGGAACAGCCAAAATCGATAAAACAATTAATAGGACGCTTGTTAACGAAACCTTGTTTGTAATACTTAGTGGAGTCACTGTCTGAACTGACTACACACATTACGGTTTTTACTGGTTTGCAATCTGTTGAAGCGGATGTTACGGGTAGAGTGCATTTTTCTATGGTATGACCAACTTGAGACAACGTGTGCACTTTACCGGTGGCTTAGTGCATTGTGACTTATAGTGTCCTTCTTGTAAACAATTATAGCATTTAACTACACGACTTTTATTGTCCTCTTTGTCTGTGCTATCCGTTTTATTATTAAAAGTCCTAGTTTTCTTTTTGTCACTCGGATGAAAGTTAGTTTTAACCGCTTTTAAATATAGTAAAAGCTGATCCGGAGTATCAAAACGAGCGGCTTCAGCTCCTAGTCTGACACTACGGTCATCAATCCCGTGAACAATGCAATCCACCGCGCGATTGCCTTCGATGCGACATCGGTTTAGTAACACAAATTACTCATAAAAATATTCTTCTAGAGAATCGTTAAATTTAGCGCGTTTGGATAACATCGTTCGAAGTAAGCAACCATAATTTTCATTACTAGGGAACGCTAAACTCAGTTTCTCTTGCCATTTGTCCCAACTAAACAAAACAGTTGGCAAACCCTCTTACCATTTTTGGGCCATTCCCTTTAATTTTTGGAGAGCAAAATGAGCAGTTCGTTGGTCTGACCAATTATATATTAAAGCACATTCGTTGACTTTATACATCCACAAATCAATCGTCTGTTGTTTGCGTTCCGGATCAATTTCAGGAATGGTGTTATGATTGGATAGTTTTTCTAAACCGCTATTTCTACTGTTTGCGGCTTGCAATGCCTGGACAAGTTGTGAGACTGAAACCGCATCATCCGGGGCAGAAAAAGAATAAGTTGGTTTCGACTCACTGCACTCTCCAGGATTCCCGTTCGGTGATCGGCGGCAGTGTTTGCGACTGCACTGGTTGCGACTGCGTCGGCTGCCACTGCGTCGGCTGCGACAGCGTTGACTGCGATAGTGACTGCGTCGGTTGCGGTTGCGTCGGTCGCGACTGCGCCGGGTGCAACTGCGACTGCGGTTACGTCGACTGTGACTGCGTTGGTTGAGACTGCTCCGGCTGCGACTGCGTTGGTCACGACTGCGTCGGCTGCGCTTGCGTCAGCTGTGCCTGCGACTGCGTCGGCTGTGACTGCGACTGCGTCGGATGTGACTGCGACTGCGTCGGATGTGACTGCGGCTGCGTCGGCTGTAACTGCGACTGCAATTGCGTCGGCTGCGAGTGCACTGGCTGTGACCGCGTTTGTATGCACGCCCAGGTGGCAGCAATGGCGAACCAGGCCCGTTGCTGCAGCTTCCTTGATCATTGCGTCGTGTCTTATGGTTTAGCGTTTGCCACTCTACCATTTCAGGATGTTGTTCTTGTTCAGCGGACGGCGTCCGCAAGCAGCGTTCATCGTATACATTCATCTTATAACGGTTTCAATTCAGAACGACCAAACTTACTTATCTAAGCCTGAATATAATCGGCTGGTATATGACCAACCAACTTTATCCCACTTCTGAAATGTGCCCAAATAAAACTCACTTTTCACACTTACTTCTCACTTTTAATGAACTTACTTGTAACACGGTTAGCAACAGACTGTCGCTAAGAGCTGACGCGCTACGCCGGCAACCAACAAGAGTGGGGACCGGATGTAGCGCGCCACCTCGTTTTGTAAAACAGTTTTATTAATTTCTATTTTAAATACAATCTGAAACAATTCTACAATTCCTTCAAACATTATATTTAACATTACATAACATACAGGCATCAATTGATGCATAACTTTAAATTTAAATCAATATTTAGCAAAAACGGATATTAAACACAAGTAACGCCATCTAGTAATATAAGATGACAGTCATATCCAACGTAAAAATGACTGTCATCACACCAACACAACAACCATTAATAGATTGATACACTTCTAACATCAATAGCCTATCTTATTATTAACTAAATTCTAACACATTATTAATGACTTCTATTGAAATATCATTAAAATCACAATCAACAGGCCTCCTTTTTTTTGGGTGCTTCTGAAGAAACCTTTTTTTAAAACAGAAGTCTTAGTTTTATTTGGAGACATAGTGAAACCCAGCTTATAAATTAACACCTTAGTATATCGTAAAGCAGACCGAAGTTCTTCAAACGCTGAATCTAAATTATTTTTTGTTAAATATAACACAAAGTCATCAGCATATTGAGATATAATAACCTGGCCAGCGTTCTTACATATATGCAATGTTAAAATATTAAATAATAGTGGAGCCAATGGATCTCCTTGAGCTAGCCCACGGCCAGTACATCTAAGAATCTCACAATCGTACGTCGCCACTTGTAGATGTCTATTTGGTAAGAAGGACCACAAATATTTTATTTTTTATTTACAAATACAAGATATCAGGGAATTAGGACGTAACGATGAAGATGACTTACTATGCTTGGGAATTGGAACTATTTTGATCTGACGCCATTGTAAGGGAACAAAAACGACAGAAAAACATTGATTATATATCAAAAGTAACATGTATTTACCGGAGGGCGGAAGATTTCTAATCATGGAAAAGAAAATTTGATCTGACCTAGGAGCTGTGTCGGTGGTTTTAATACAGTTGACTAATTTTGGCATTAAAATTGGCGACTCCAACATTGCGTTATTAGAATTAAAAAGAGGCTGCGAGGGAGAAACATAATCTGGACTAAGGTCACTAAGCAGGCGCTCGGTTTTTTTTGTCTGTATAGGCATTAGGGATTGGCCGACCCTTTAACCACCTCATCGTGCGCCACATTTCGGATGCTGAAGAGGTTTCATCGATAGATGAACAAAACTGCTGAAAGATTTACACCTAGCCCTGCGAATAAGCCTTTGCGCAGTGCAAATTTTTTCTTGGAGGATATCTAAATTCCTTGGAGACGAGCAACCTCTCAGATTTGCAAGGGCTAAGCGCCGCTCCGCAACAGACGTGCACAACTCTGAAGACCAATGTGGTTTTGGCTTAAATGTACGGCAAATGTTTTGAGGGATTTTAATGTAGGGAATATACTTGTCCGCAGCTTTTTGCATTATATTGTATAGGACCTCATATAACTCCTGAGGATCATGGAGCGTAATGCAATTCTGTAAATAATCGTCTAAGAAGCATGCATAAAAATATAAAAAGCAATGATAATGCAGCATAAAAAGTCCAATCAGATTTTTTTAAATTCTTCTGTTTTGGTATTCATGGTTAATATTAAGTACCTACACAGTTTAATTTAATAATTAAATGATCACTTCCGAGTGATTCATTTCTTGGTTCCCACATAAATAATAAAGACAGATCTGAAGAAACAAATGAAATATCAGGGCTCGATTGCTGGAGAACTCCATCAACCATTCTGATTGTAGTGAAACTACCATCATTCAAATGAATGAAATTATAATCCAACATGGAGTCAAATATTTCGGAGCAGCGCCGATCAGTTCTTAGAGACCAATTAGAGTGATGCGCGTTAAAATCTCTCAAGATAAGAGTTTTACTGTTCTCAATAGAAAATATTGCATCCCAAGCGTTTTGAGTGGTGTATACTGTCGAAGGGCAATAAATGGAAATTATATTCTCAATATGCTGACAATTCAGAATTCCAATATGTAACAATTCAATACCAGGGTTCCGACTTTGCGTTCTGTCCAATCTAAATGTATTATTTTCACTAATTTGAAAAAAAAACTCGGGTTCCAACCAAGTTTCGCTCAACACGGCATTGTGGTTTTTTTCTTGACTTAGGTGTAATTCAAGTGAACGAGATTTGGGCCTTACACTTTGGCAATTCCATTGTATAATATTTAAGTTCATACAATCATTAGTATGAGCCATTTCCAACAAATAAATCAAGTAACGAATCAATAGATAGCTACTTACAATTTTATGTGTCAGCCACTCTGAAAATTGGAAATTGATTGCTGGATTTTGATCTGAAGGGATTCTTTGCTTTTATAATATTTGTAATTTTCTTAATCAAATGCCAATAGTTTAAATTATGGGAAGACTTATTATCAGAATGGCATCAAGTCCTCGGCAGGCGTAGGGGTCTCTGTTCGACGATTTTGCTTCTTTAAGTTACGTTTATGCATAGGCTTAGTTCGTGGATTCGCTGTGATGGATGTACCTGGGCAGTCCACTTGGGAGACTGTACCGACATTTTCGTCAATCGGGAGTTGCATTGATAATGATATTTGTGGCACGTATTTTAGAAATCTGATTCCGTACTCCAGGCATCGGTTCAGACACCACTTGTAGAACATTATCAGGGGAGGGAGGAACGTACATTGTAAGGGCTTTCCTGTAGGTGTAATTAAATTCTGACATTAAATCCCTCAGCGTCTTTTCTTTCTTAAAATATGGCTTAAAGTATTTATCAAACGCCATATGACGACCTGAACAATTCACACAAGTGTATGATGTAATTGTACGATTTTCATGTTTTTGAGAGTATTTGGGACCAACGGGTTTCTTTGTTGGACATCTTATCTTTCAATGACGGAATTTACCAAAGTTAGCACATTGTGTGACCGGGAATATAAACCGCTCCACTAGAATCCTGAAACTGTAAATATAGACATAAGGCGGAAAAGAAGGTCCTTTGAATCCTAGCCGTATCGTTTCACTCGGAGTCCAGCCGTTACCATCTGGGTCCTCACAGCACCGTTTATTTAACCTCCTAATAGATGTTATTTCAGCACTGCTTGACAGATTAGCTTTAAGATCTTCATCAGATATATCCAATTCCATAGTTTTAATAAGGCCGTACGACACACCTAATTCGGATGTATTTTGACAAGACCAGCCCATGTCAGTAAACATCGAGCAACGTATAGATTCATCTGCGCCGATATCTTTATCAAATGTAATTAACATTTTATTTTGATGCACGTATTTAATTATATAAATCTTGCCACTGGCAATGTTATGCGTCTTAAGTAATCGTGCTAAAGTGAACTGTTTTGGCAAAGGTTCTTTACAAGTCAAACATATCTGTATCCTTTCTTCTTTTTCCCTCCTACCTGGGTCTTCTCTCCGACATATCAGTTCGTTTCGTGCTCTATCTATACATTACAGTCCATCCTTCTTTAGAAGAGTTTTCATCCCTTGGCCTTTTCTCTACTATCGACTCAGTGTCATCCTGTTGGGTATTGTCCTCCAATTCCATATTCCTACCGTATTACAACTCGTCGGCGCTCGGCAATGAATTGATGTTTACATTACTTTGATTTGATTCACACATGTGAACAAAGCAACAGCTGCAGGGACCGACCGGAAAAAATCGGCTGGCCCGCGCGCAAACAAGATAAAAAATACACACCAAAAAGCTGAGACAAAGATTAATATAACTCCTCTCACAGGTATAGCTCGTGAGGAAGTGTTGTGATAACTCTATGTGTTGGCGACTGTACATGAAATAAAATTAAAATGGAAGATATTCACATTTCCTTCAAGTTCGGTTTGTCGTATGGCAGTGGTAATCTGTATGATGAATGCCCTAATTACATGACATTTAATTGAGAAATCATGTTTCGTTACTCCGGTTATACGAAAACCGAAAACGATGTAATTTTGTTACTATGTCTTGTTTAAAACTTTTTAATCAGATTTTTGTCTTAGTTGGGTTTTAGTTTTTAACTTTCTTTTTTATTTCAATTATTTTGGGGTTAGGGATCATTGAAGGTAGGTAGCAAATGGAATTTGATAACAATAATTCGCTAAGCAGCCTTCGTAACATTTTAAAAGGATGAAGTGTTATTAAAAAAACTTTTTTACAAAAAAACAACCGACTTCCAAAAAAAACACTAAAAGACGTGAAAAATAACTTTAATTTCGGAAGTCGGTGTCTTTGGTTTTATATTTTCGTTTTTGGCCACCGACTTCCGAAATTAAAGTTGTTTTTCACGTCTTTTAGTGTTTTTTTTGGAAGTCGGTTGTTTTTTTGTAAAAAAGTTTTTATTTTTCACTTTTTAGTTGCGGTACCGACCCCATACAAATTCGTATACCACTACTTAGTGTGTAAATAACAGTGACAGGAAATTATTAACACATCATCCATATAAACTAAGTGGAAAAAATCTGCAGTATTAAGGATAACTCAAAAACTACTGGTCAGACCTTGATGAAATTTAAATGGGACCACATGTGAAGTACTACCTATCACATAAAAAAAGAATCGTCCAAATCGGTTCACCCAGAAAAAAGTTATGAGCTAACACACATAAAAAAATAATTAAAAAAAAAAAAAAAAAAAAAACATACAGGTGAATTGAGAACCTCCTCCTTTTTGTGAAGTCGGTTAAAAGGAGGTGAGGAAGTGTTATTGAAAATAGTCTGAGTGAAACATAATTGTTTTGATCTTATTTCAGGTTTAGTTATAGATACCCAATATATTTTCAGAAAGACCTTTTATTAGATACCAAACACGATAGTTTTTTTCCCCCGATAATACTTCACGTTCGCTATAAACTGTCATGTTGAATTGTATGTAGGTACGTGACGTCATATATCAATTATAACCCACGGAACAAAATGACGCTACCAACGATATCTCGTTTGTCCAAATATGACGAGGAGTGAAGAAGTTATGAGGAAGCAGATGAACATAAATAAACATTGACATAGCCTGTTAAAATCAATACCCTCCTTTGGCTTTGCCGTAGTCGAGTAAGAACTCACCTCTTTTCACAATTCAAAGGCGACTCTATTCCTTTTTTGTGCTCTATCATTCGTAGTGACGGTACTTGACATATTGAAGTATTGTTGACGTATTTCAAACCTAAAAAATTATTATATATTTTAGCCTATTTCTTTAAGTAAACGATTATTATAAATTGTAGGTATAAAATAGACGTTCTTCTCTAGAAAATAGAATGCTTACCAAACATTACTTTGTAAGGCGAGAATAGATTGTTGCTGGTAATGCTTTAGTAAAGGTGGTGTATTCGACTCAATAGTATCATTATCTTGTTGCTACTGATTGAGTTCATTGATTGCCCTGTGCAGATACTCCTAACGTTGCAGATACTGTTCCGTTTTGGTTTTCTATTTCTTTCCATTTTCATAAATAATTTAAACGTCACGATATAATTATTAAAAAAAATGTTATATTGTTAACAGTCACAAGAATACACACACACAGAGTCTAAATACCTATTCAACTCTAATCGTTTTAAATAATTACTTTGACTTGCTAAGCTATTAACTTTTTCTGTAAACACAATTATTTAAATCACGTAAATTTGATGCCACCGATTTGCAAAAAAATGACATTGATTCATCGTCAAAGACCCCCACCGGGGGACTGATTTATGAACAAACGAGAGTGATGATATTACTTTTGATAGGCCAAAGAAAGGATGGCGATAATGTGTGTCTGCTCGGAATAAAACAACGTATGTGCTAGAACGAATTTTCGTCTTTTTTTAATAAAAAGTATTATTAAAACAAAAACTGCTTTACTTAAACTTTAATACAATTCTCTATGTTTTAAAGTAAACTTTAATGAATAACTCATAAGCGTTACGCCTGAATACTCAAAAAAACATAAACATAGATAGAACTATGCATTTTTTTTGTATCCCGAAAATTTCATTGTGTCGTGTATTCCTTTTATAGGATGCTAGGACATATAGTCATGAAACATACACCAAATTGTTAAATACCTATTTCATATACTTAAAAAGGTACACTATGAAGAAGAAGCATTTTTTTTCAATCGAAAATTCATGGTATTCGAGAAAACCCAACTTTTGTGTATTTATGATAATATCCCAGAATTCATCACTAAATATCACTTTTCTCGAAACTGTTAAATTGAATGGCTTTCATTGCTATTCCATTGGGTACCTAATATTTTAACTAAACTTTCGATGGAAACAAATTCTTTAAAACATCAATTAGTTAAAAGTTATAGGGATTAGTTATATATGGGATTAGTGAGTTATAGGAAGTAGTTTATTAACCTTTTTCAAAATCATCTACATATATGAACTTTGACACACGTTATCTCAAAAATTTTACTAGGTAATAAAAAAGCGTACTAATTATGGGGAACACATCTTCATTTAATCAGCTATCTAACGAGGTAGGAAAAATTAAAACATTTTTAGAGGTGTCGATGAAACAACTAATAATGCTAGCAAAGGTCGGTAAACAAGCTAATTGATACGATTAATAAGTTTTATTGTTTAGGGTGAACAAGCCAAAAACAAGAAAATGAGATACTTTATGAACCCAAACAAGCAACTTTATCAATCATACTTATCACATGGTCTTGTTTATGGTAATCAACTTAATGTGCACGTGTGCGTGTGTATGGCATGCACCAATCTTGTTAGGAGCAACTTAGTTTAGACTTGATGATCGGAACAAAGTTATCTGATTATTTTAATAAAGTTCCCGTTATCAAATGAAAGTTGTTCTGCAATTATCGTGGTAGGCTCTTGTGGAAATAAGTTCTTTTTTGCTACAGTCACTTTTTTTTAATATCAATGCCATTGTACGTAAATATAGGGACTGGATCGGTATAAAAGTAAAAACAATCTCCTTAATAGACAGACAGACAGAGACAGAGTTAATTAACAGATATTCACATCTACTTTTCTGTCTATCAACACTTATAAAACTATTAAAAATGAAATTTGCTGTAAGTCAAATTACCATTGCATTGTTTTCTAGTGTAAGTGTTTTTTTTCTGTCGATCTATACCTACCTATTGTTTCTTTTAGCTTGTCTTCGCCGCCGTTTTGGCAGTATCCGCTGCCCAGTTCCCTGGTTTCGGCAGCCAGTTCCGCTTGACTACTCGTCCCTCGATCGCCACAGCCAGACTGCCTCCCCAGCTGGTTGCTGCTAACCGCGTTGCTGGCAGCGACCAGGCCGCCAAAGTTATCCGCTACTACAACGATGCCTACCCTGACGGTAGCTACAACTACAAGTAAGTACATATAAATCCACCATTACTCTTGTGAAACTCATATTTCTTAAAAGCAATTTTAAATCTTATAAATATACCCATCTACACAATTAATTAATACGGTTAATTTTTCAGTTTCCAGATCAGCAACGGCATCGCCGCCCAGGCCCAGGGTACTCCTCGTGCTTTTGGTGGATACCCCCCTGTATTCCCCGTCGTCTCACAGGGATCCTTCTCCTGGACTTCCCCCGAGGGTCAGCTAATCGTCATCAAATACATCGCTGACGAGAAAGGATACCAGCCTTCTGTAAGTTTACAAATCAATTTATATAACAAATGGAGAAGTTAGGATACAAGATTTATCATGAATTAATTAAAATTAAGGTCAATTAATGTTCATCATCATAAAAACGGATGTGAGTTTTTGATAGTTTTGCAAAAACTCCAATTGTCAGAGCTTCCGCAATTAGCAATAAAAACAATCTGAAACATGTCCTTACATTAAGTGCTCACTTGATCACGTGTCGAGGAACGGGTCAGTGATAATATGATCTAAAGAGATTATCAAACAGATGTATGGCAGAAAAAAATCGGTTGCTAGAGATCGAAATGTCAGTTTTATAAAATTATTGCATAATGCTTAGTTTGTTGGTTCACGTACTATATTATGTGAAATATGCTGATACAACTTAAGACTTGAAACTTGCTCTTACTTTAACTTGCTAGACTAATACTTGTTGTTTGCTTCCAGGGTGACGCCATCCCCACTCCCCCCCCACCTTCAGACTTCAGAAGGTCCATCATGGATGCAACTGGTCGGCTGACCTCCACGACCGAGAGGGCGGACTCCACGACCGAGAGGGCGGACTCCACGACCGAGAGGGCGTAATCGATGAACCTAAGCGAATTTAAATCAACTTTTAGACTTCATGATTCTCATAAACTTTTGTGAATAGGTGAATTTTGTACATACCGTAAAATGGGGTTACATTGATCAATTTTAAAATTCGCAGTTAAATATTTCTGTACTAAGAAGGCTGGAAAAAGAACAAAAAAAAAACATAACATCGGTTTTAAGGGTTGTTTATTTTTACATTAAAATAATATTTATTTGGCCATTTCTATTTGAGAAAAAAAATCATCGTGATCAACTTAATACTGACATCGGGTCTACTTTGATCGCATTAGTTTTTGGTACGTATTTTGATAGTAACCCCTTAGGTAACAAAAACAAAAAAAAAACAAAACGGTCCACAATTTTTTGTACTGCAGTTGTTTTAAGGTGATGGGGTTTCTTTAATAAATTCAAATATCTGAATTTTATGTTCAATACCTATTATATTTATTGAAATTAACAGTCTTATTGCTCTTATTTATAATCTTTAAAAAAAAAACAATATAACATGTAAATTAACATAAAGGCGTTTTATCATTAACTAGCTTTTACCCGCGGCTTCGCTTGCGTTAATTTATAATTTGACAATAATTTCGGGTTCTTCGGGGAATTATAGTTAGGAGGATGAAAACCGGTCTATCGACACTCTAGACTCACAAATTGTAATAAAATAAAATAAAAAAAACTCTTAACACACTACTAAAGTTTCTATAATAATATAATTCAATTATGATTCGAAAGACACGTGGTTCCATCTATTATCATAAGGACGTTATTGTTGTTTTCCTCGGGAACAGTACTTTTTTTCGAGGTATAAGATACCCTATGTCCGTTTCTATACACCTGACAACGTATAATGCATAATTTCAGGATGATCGGTTCAGTGGTTTAGACGTGAAAAGGTAACAAACAAACATTTATAATATTAGTTAGGATTAGGCAACGAAATCAACGAAAACTGAAAAATTAATATTTGCGAGCTCATCTAATTTAGCTCACAGATATTAACTTTGTAGGGAAACATAAACAGGTCCCCCCCCCTTTGCACCACTCTTTATAATAAGTTTAGGCAAATTTTCCACAACGTCTGAAATGTCTATATCACATATGTCATCTGGAATCGGTTTAAATGATTTTTGTTTTGGACAGATTTTAACCCAACCACAACTAAGGGTGATATTTGGATGATGCGACAAACATAACGATATATTTTTTTACCACGACCAGAATAAAACTTGGCTGATAAATATCGCCCCTCAGCCAATTAATTATCTTCCTCTTCTCTTAGCGAAGGTGACGAGTTTATGATGGTGTCACTATCCTCTTCCTCACTGGACAGTATATTTGTTATGTGGATACCACATCTAATTAATACATAAGTAGGGTAGACTAGCGACTTAGTTTAATTTAATAACTGCTGCGTCAGTCCAATATATGAGCTTGTACGTATCGGTTGCGTAATTCATCTCTCCCCCCCCCCCATCGGTTATAACAATTCTCCTAAAAAAAATATTTACAAGTTTCCTTCGTCTTTCAATTTGTACATTTTTCTGAGATGTACTGCGTTCATCTTTGTCTGCCGAAATACTTTTACCAGGATCCACATCGAGTCTCTTTTTCTTTCCAATGTTATGTTATAGTCTTCCAAATCTCTGTTCTTTTAATAATTCTGAAAGAATACTTTCAGAGTTTTTGACAACGTTATTGTCTTCAGGCAGCGCGAGCGCTTAAAAACTTGATCCGGATTAAATGTAAATATGCCCGTGGCACAAAAGACTTGATTAGATTTCGTTTAATTCGATTTTTTCGTTTCGTTTTCGTTTCGTTTCGTTGGTCTTAATAACTTACTTTTGTTTTTATATTCCGTTTGTTTTTTTTTGTTATTTTAAATTTATTACAATATTATTATTATTCTTTAACTACCTAGGTACTTAATTTATTGTTATTTTAAGAGAATGTTTTAATTTTTTTTTTTCTTGACATTTGCACGTCACATCATGTGGCAAACATGTCTGTACCAAGTAATGTTGTTACCATCCTATATGCATGTCTTTTCTTGTATATATGACACATGTTTAAGCAAATAAATATTATCTTATCTTTAATTGTAGATGTTATATTTAGTGATGGCGTTGAAGAGTATTGAGGCTGTTTCGGTTTAGCTTAGTTCATTCTAATTAGTGCCTTATTAAGAAGATTTGGAAATGCATTCTTTGGAATGGTTGTCAGTCTCGTAATCTCGTACTTCCATTTAGTTAGTACATAACTCCAGGCTTCCTTCATAGGCCGAAAGAAAGCAACATCTAGCGGCTGAAGTAGACGCGTTGAATTCGGCACCAGGCAGACGAAGGAGATGTTATTTTCTTCACATGTCCGTAAAACGTCATCATCCAAATGCGATGATAAATTATCGCCAATCATAACCTTGCGTCCACTAAGTCTTTTTGCATGTGGCAAAAAACATGTCATAAACCAATCGCGAAATGTAACAGAATCGAACCAGCTACTTGCAGTTCTTGCCTGGTACCGCGGAAGCAGCATGGTTCATCACAACAAGGCGGTCCACGAGGTCCATTTAGTTTCCAAGTATAGTATAGGTAGATGGGTGCTTTTATAAATGACGTAGGGCGATAAAATACTCCATCCGCGGAACCATACATCATAACACTTGTAGAACTTTTAGAACTGTTAGTCAGGGTACTTTATCCCTCGATAAAGAACCCTGAATAAATTATTAACTTTGATAAATGTTTCGCTTTTTACCAGGATCGTCGTTTAAATTGGACTCATCATAATTAAAAATGTTGCTGTTCGGCACGTCTTTTATAGTAGGCTGTAAATTTTGAAAGTATTTTTTTATAGTTTCCCTAGAAACCTTCCTGCGCTCGTGCCCGCTTTATGTTAGACGCGACACGTTGGCTATAATTTTCCTTGTGACGCTTTAGCACAGAGTATGCCCAATCCATGTCTTGTACATTATTTGAGAATTATGCCACTGTACGGACCATTCTGTCTAAAAATGATTTGGCGAGCATTCTTAAATCTAAAAAACTCAACGGAAAACCTAAATCTGCACATTTAGCTGCAGTCTGCAGTATTGCTTTCACTTGTCCTTGAGAGAAAACAGGCTGAGCACCTGATTTTTTTATATGTTTCCATGATACCTATTGTAGATTGCTCCATAAGGAATATCAAACTGTTCTGCAGCGTTTAGACTCAGCGTAATTTTTACAATTTCTGCTTCCAGGTGGCTTTTTATATGTTTGAGGCATTGTTCTAAAATAGAAAAAACACAACCTAAACTATAAAAAGCTGTCAAAATATCGTATTATAGTATAAACATAACTATAAATGTTGCCCCGTAGATCAAAGTTACCCAACTTTGATCTACGGGGCAACATTCATCAAAAAATGATCAAACTAAACCCGTACCTTTGATCAAAGACACCCCGGTTACATTTGAAATTTTTAAAATAATCTGCCAATTAACAACGAAACTATTTAAACCAGTTTCATATTAAAAAAAAAAACTACAACGTTTAACGCAAATAAAGCGAAGTAATGAAGAAACCTATAGATTTTTGGCGGAATCAAAAGTTTTTCTTACTTTAAAAATGTCCAGTAACTGGTACACCAACAAAACCTTTTTATATTTTAGAAAACACGAGCACACACAGAATATCTACAATGCCATATTAAAAAGAAACTATCAGTGGTGCCAAACAAAATAAATTCTTTTGGATGTCTTCACACACCGAATTATATTAAGTTTTTCACAAGTCGAAAGCTGTTATCAAAGTAAACCCGTAGTATCAAAATAACCCCATTTTACGGTACTTTTTGTACACCTTAATTTTCAATCGAATATTTTCACGTCAAAGTATCTATTTATTTAAAAAAATGGGTGGGCTTTTAGTACATTGAAATCTCTACTTTCTGATGGTGTAAAAATACATTACTATGGTAAATGTTCTCAAACAACGTAAGATTCCATGTTACTTTGATAAACAAAAAAAATGCAAATCGAAATATATTACTATACTTAACAACCACATAAGTTAATAAAGTTAATATTTTTTATTTATTTATTATATAAATAAGACATCTACAATATTTTGAGAAAATTTTAGAATCTTCTTTAAATTATATACGTAGATGCCTATTTATTGCTATTTTAAGTTAACTTATATACCTGAGTGAACAACGAAAATTTTTCGGATTCGAGTTTTTTTCGTTTCTTTGCATTTTCTGAGAACATTTACCATAGTTATGTATATTTTTTTTACACCATCAGAAAGTAGAGATATTTTGACCCGAGAATTTTCGATTGACAGGGGTCCTTCTCCTGGACCTCCCCCGAGGGTCAGCTCATCGTCATCACATACGTCGCTGACGAGAACGGATACCAGCCTTCTGTAAGTTACCAAATAAATATATTATATAGCAAATGGAGAATGATGATACACTGTAACTTAAAATAGATTTAACATCAATTAATTAAAATTAAGGTCAAATAATGTTCATTATCATAAAAACGGTTATGAGTTTTTGATAATATGCCAAAAATTCAAATGTCAGAGCTTCCACAATTAGCATTAAAAGAATGTGAAATATGTCCTCACATGAAGTGCCCATTTGATTACGTGTCGAGGACCGGGCCAGTGATAATATGATCTAAAGAGATTCTCAAACAGATGTATGGCAGAAGAAGACCGGTTGCTAGATATCGAAATGTCAGTTTTATAAAATGATTGCATAATGCTTAGTTTGTTGGTTCATGTACTATATTATGTGAAATATGCTGATACAACTTAAGACTTGAAACTTACTGTTACTTTCACTTGCTAGACTAACCCTTGGTGTTTGCTTCCAGGGTGACGCCATCCCCACTCCCCCCCCCCGCCTTCAGGCATCAGAAATTCCATCAACGATGCAACTATTTGGCTGAAATCCACGACCGAGAGGGCGACCTCCCAGATTCAGAGGTTGTAATCGATGAACCTAAGCGAATTTAAATCAACCTTTAGACTTTATGATTTTCACAAACTTTTATAAATAGGTGAATTTTGTACATACTTATTATTTGTATCGATGCCCAACCGATGACATTGCTACCTATAACACTTGGAAGCAGGATGTGCTATTTAAATTTTAATTAATATTTTAACTGTGTAAAATATAAAAAAAACAAGGTATTCGAAATGGTTTCCGTGATTAAATAAGAACGAAATAATTTGATATTTTATTATAATTCCACTGACGCCATAAAAAAAATGCAATTTATTGTTTAAATTACATCACTTTTTGCCGTGGTGTGAAAAAAATCAATAAATCTTAGTAGAACTCAGTTTGAGCTACATTTAGCAAAATGCATAATTCATAAGGTCGAATGAAGTTAGAGGCCAAAGTATAGTTACCAAAAATCAAATTCAAAATACCTGCATGAATAATTGCGCCAGATTATGATATTTAAAGAATTCATAATATCGATTAATTTAGTCATGGTTTTTTTCTCGTATTATGACAAATATATTTTTTGATTATAAATTGCTGTCAATTAATTTCCTAAAATTACAAGGGATGGTAAAGTAATATGACAAAACAACCGACTTCCAAAAAAAGCTCAAAAAAACGTGAAAAATAACTTTAAGTTCGGAAGTCGGTGTCTTTGGTTTTTGTATTTTCGTTTTTGGCCACCGACTTCCGAACTTAAAGTTATTTTTCACGTTTTTTTGTGCTTTTTTTGGAAGTCGGTTGTTTTTTTGTAAAAAGATTTTATTTTTCACTTTTTAGTTGCGGTTCCTACCCCACACAAATTCGTATTGACTACTTGATATGTAAATAACAGTGACAGGAAATTATTAAAACAACATCAATAAAAACTAAGTGGAAAAAATATGCAGTATTAAGAATAACTCAAAAACTACTGGTCAGAACTTTATAAAGTTTTGATGGGACCATATGATCCCATTTAAATTCACATATGTGAAGCACCAGCTATCAAATTAAAAACGAATCATCCAAATCGGTTCACCCAGCAAAAAATCTGAGCAAATAAAAACAAAGAACAAAAAAACACTGTCGAATTGAGTACCTCCTCTTTTTTTTGTTGTAGGTTAAAAACCATTTATATTCAATTTGCCTCAACCATAATAAGCTGAAATCCAATTACTGCAATAATTCAATTTTCTACGGATAAGTGGAATACAACATTTTGCTAAAAGAAAAACCACATGAAAACGAAAATGAAAATGAGAACACTTAACTTTTTCGTAAATTGTAAATAATTTTAATATAACAAACCATAACTATAACCAACTTATCCACAATAACGCTTATACGAGAGTTGTATAATGAAATAGAACAGAAAGCATAGATGAAATTATTACTTCAAACAACCAACTACTAAACCACACTACATACACACACACTACACACACATACAACATACAAACATCACACACACTAAATCTAACTACTACTGTAGTTAGATTTAGTATGCCAGTTTATTGGGTTACTTACATACATTTTACAATATTAAACACAACTAACTATTAAACACTAGGTACCAAAATACTACTATTACTAAACTGTACGGTAAGGGTACTAAATTAAATTAAATGATTAACTACATAACTAAACAAATAAATACAAAACAAAAGGACACTTAGCCGTCGAAGTACCCGTCCGCATCGCTGTCATCCAGAAACGTGCCCAGGGGACTGGCAGCATTGTCACGTTTAACGGCAATGCTAATTCTTTGGCGAAAGAACGAACCAGCCCTCTGGTCACATGAAGTGTCGACCAGTCGGCGAAGAATTTCCTTAAAAAGGAGACACGCACTCGGGCCCCATGAACCTATTTTATTAGTTAAATCACAACATGTCATGTATGGACCCTATATTATTATAAATAAATACTGCAATACTAGCTTAAGATTTTGGTTATCGCTCTGTTCAAAAAAGTGGTTTCACAATGGACATTAGCTCAGCGATAACATTTGTCCGTCATTTGAGTAAGTATTATCCAAAACTTATGTCGGTATATTTCAACTGGCTACCTATTTAAATTTGAAAAAGATGAAAAAAAACTGGCAAACAGACGGACGGACGGATAGACGACAGACGGGCTAGGCTTTAGTAATTGGGCCGTTTTCCTACTTTGTGTACGGAACCCAAAAACAGCAGTAGTGATTTTTCGTCGTATATTCGTTTTTGCAGCAATTTCGTGTATCTAGCGTATGCCTGGCGTTTGTGCGGCATATGCCATCTACGAGGATTCTACGATGTGGATACGAGTGGTAAGCGAAGAGTCTACGATTGGCCGACAAGAGGTATACGGTTTGTTTATGAGGCATCTAAGAAGTATCTTCGTGGCGTTTACTAGGGTTAAGTGGTTTACGAGGAGTCTGCGACGAGGTGCCTACGAGCGGTTTACAAGAGATCTAAGAGGCGCCTACGAGAGGGCTACGAGAAGGTCTATGAGGGATCTGCCCTCCACGAGGGATCTAATAGGGTTCTATGAGGGATCTAATGGGGGCTAAGAGGGTTCTACAAGGGTTCTAAAAGGGTTCTACCAGCGTTCTAACAGGGGCCAAGATGGTTCTACGAGGTTCTTCTTCGCTTTAATTTGGCGATGTCTGCTCGACGGGTTGTCTTTTCCTGCAACAGTTTCATTTCACATCCCATTGAGATGGAAAGTGAATTATTGAAGTCAGGTTTTTACTAATTGCCTAGTAATTTTTACTTTAGCATAATCAGCCTACAATGTTCCCACTGCTAGAAGAGGGGTGTTATTTGACCAATTATCAAGAATTATGAACACATTCTTATTCAGTTACTTTAGCTACTTCTTTGGCTTCAGTAAAAACTATACCTTGTTATTAGTAGCAATCCCATAAATGCTCAACTTTTAACGAATGAGTATTTTTTCAATATGCCTGAGAGGCCTTTTGACAAGGTCCTTTAGGTTATCATACCCAGTAAATACGTCTTAAAATTGATTCGCTCTGCTCATAAAATAAAAGGAAGTGATAACCAACATTATTTTATTCTAGATAAGTTCAAAATAAAATCCAATAAATTGACATTCAATAGGAGTGTTTTGTATACCTTGTCGCTTTAAATAACCATAAGTCGCTACCTACCTATATATCCAATACCCTTCACCCGTAGTTTTTAAGCTAATGTTAACTTAACAACTCCTGGAACATTTTTCATCTCTGTATGATGGACGACAACATAAAACGACTATTTTCTTATTTTCTGTCTATTTACCTGATTTTTCTACTCAATTATTTTTTATTTTAGTTCATAGTTCTGGTCTTAGCTGCTGTCAGCTTATCTCAAGCTGATAATGACGCGGTTGGTACCACTCTGAACTCCATGGAGGAAGTTACAAGAGCCTGGCGCAACGGAATGGCAAATACAGTTCGATCTACAACGCGTACCAGCAGCCGTTGTACTATCAGGCGCTCAATCGGGAACTTTTGACCCCAGCGGTCAACTATGTCGACGGGTGAGAAAAGCTTGTGTTATTTATTGCCCGTGGACGAAAATGTTATCGGTTTTTATAAATAATCCCATAATCAAGTGCTTACCTACCTACTCATTTACGCTAGGTAATGTTAAGATTTTCGACACACGTATTCAATTCCTATTGATTAGGAAAGGCAGTCATTAGCTGATCTGCGTGAAATAATAACTGTTTTGGGTATTATTACGTGCTTGATAAAGTGTCATTTGTAGCTCGGTTGGTGAGTGTAGATTTAGTGGTGTACGTAAATTTTTGGCTTTTTCATCTTTTATAAAATCAAACAATATATTAATACTGTATAACTTAGGCAAAGGCTGAGCATAAAATGATTACTAGATAAAGACATGAAGAATTAAACACAAATTACGTTTGAATTTCTTCAGTCTTAGTTAATAATAATAATATAATTCTGGATCAAGGGCTTGATTCAGAAGGCGGTACTTCTGGACACGGCTCGCATTGTCAGGAGGTTCCTCTCTCTGGAGCTCTGACCGCCGGTAGCTTGGACCCTGTTCCCGATACCGGTGGGCTACTATTTTTTATATTTTTAAATGTTTTTATATGTTATATATTCTAATGTTTAAAAATATAATTTATATGTATATAATGAAATAAAGGAAATAATAATAATATCATTTATTTGGTAAAAACATGGTATAAAAGATGGTAATGTTAATAATGTGAATAGACATGTTTTGCTTTATAGATATAAGCGTGCAAATTTTACATGCATAACGATAAAATCAGTCATCATGGGATTTTATGTTCCAGGAACTCCTTAATACTGCAAAAACTATTAGCTGATAGCCATTTGTACAATTTAATTTTAATCAATCTTGTATTTAATGTTTTTAATTCATTTGGTATTCGATTATAAACCTGGACACACATAAACATGCAGCTTTTATTATATTTCGCAAGCCTTGGGAGGACATCTAACACGAGCCTGTAGGGGTCGCGCCTGCTGCGAGAATTTACATCGCTTGCTTTCGCAAACAATTCCCTATGCCTCCATACAAATAAACAGATTTCATAAATATAAAGGGATGGCAGCGGCAACAAATCAAGTTTCTTAAATACCGGCCTGCAAGATTCGTCGGATTTAAGCCCACCTAATGCTCTAATGCATCTTTTAGTCAATGCGTGTGTGTGTGTTTTAGTTAATGCGTCTTTTTTAGTTTAGAAATAAACACAGCTATCTCGACCTCATCACTATGTATAAAAACAGGAATCTTATTATCAATGAGCCCAACATTTAAATGTCATGCAGGAAGCACCTACATTTGCATAGTTCAGTGGGATGAGTATTGAACTCGTGGCCTTTAGGAGCCTATGTTCCAATACTCAGATATCTGCCATTTTGTTAATAAATTAATCAGATGGCAAATGTATGTATTTAGCAGGAGTATCAATTAAGATATATTATTAATGGGTGTGTTTATACGTTTAGGAACCAAATTACTGGCCATTCTATGTTATTTTTCTATTCTAGCCCGGGGGCTGAATGAGATTGTATTGTTTATTATAATTTTATTAATAAACTTGTTTAGTTATGCAAGTCACTAATAAGTAGGTACTCCAGAACCAAAGACATGTATCAATATGTTTTAAATGCATATAAATAAAAACTGAAATGACGTGGATGACTTGAAAACATTATACTTTTTGATCAAAATCACACCAGATCGTGTTACGTAAATAGCGCTCGAACACTTTATTGCCCTTAAAAAATCTTTTAAAATATTGGATTTTATAGAAAGACGTCAAAATTTTTCATCTTTTATATTATCTGAGCAGGTCGTGTTATGATGATATTATGTGTTTTCTGATATTATCGTGATGGATGCGAGGTGTTGTCAGCTCGCGCCAACGTAGCAGATGACATTTCCCATGATAGTTCAAGGACATAACACGTGTTACGAATTCTTTATTACGGCGTGGGTTTCTTCACGGTGCTTTACAAAATTAAGCTCATGATTAATAATTTTACTAAGATGATAAAAACAATTTATTGACTTAGTTCCACAATAACCCTTTTTAAAAATCAAGGATTACCATAGTTTGAATACAGATGTAGTGTGCAAGACATTATTAAGTATATTATAAATTAAATATTAGTAATACTCTTCAGTGTTCATCAAGCTTTAACGTGTTTCATGTACATATTTATTTTCGTTACAGTGTTGAACAAGCCACCGCCTTACCTGCAACAGTGACGTACCGCACTCCAGTGACTCCTGCTCTATCAACTTACCGGCCGTTCGTGTATTCTACACCTAAGCCCTTCGCCTTGAGCACCAAATTCCTGCAACAATTTATCACAAGTCTGTTTCTGACGCCGCTGCAAGTATCGTCAGGGAACCTTCGATAAAAACAATTACCACTACGCATACGAAACCAACAATGGAATTGTTGCTGAGGAGTCCGGAATTGTTGATGCATCCCACAATGGAGTCAGTGGCGGAACCAGGGTCAGGGGATTCTACGAATATATAGGCGATGATGGTCTTAAATACAGGGTTGACTACATCGCCGACGAAAATGGTTTTAGAGCAAGCGGGGCACATCTGTCCAAAGCTCCCTAATCAAATTAGTTATATTTCAATTAAATCGATGTAAAATATTTCAAGACATCAAATAAAAAAAATCTTTTTACAGAAATAACAACCGACTTCAAAAAAAAAACATTATAAAGTGAAAAATAACTTTAATTTCGGAAGTCGGTGTCTTTGTATCTGCATTTTAGTTTTTTGCCACCGACTTCCAAAATTAAAGTTATTTTTCACTTTGGAGTGTTTTTTTTTAAATTCGGTAGTTTATTTATTTATTTATTAAAACTTCTCGCACACAATAGTATACAAAGGCGGACTTAATGCCTTAGGCATTCTCTACCAGTCAACCATGGGTGGTGTAGAGATAAGATGGCAGGTGCTCTGTATAACAGACGTTACTAATAATAATAATAAAATATTAAAAAGATAACATAAGTATTTATAAATAAAATAGGTATACAAGTACCTAAACAGAATATAAACTTATAATACACATACATACATATTTACTATAATATATATCTACATTATACATATTCTATGTATATATACAAAAAGGGAAGGAGGTAATTGGGATGGAGGTAGTTTATTTTTTGAAAAAAAAAATATGTTCACTTTTTTGTGAGTCAATTATTAATTTATCTAAGTTACAATAGCCTAATGCCATGCCATGGACGGTTGCTGAAGTCATTATGATTGCGAAGCCTGGGAAACCACCCCATGAAGAATCATCATATAGACTCATTTCCCTGTTGCCAATAGTATCGAAACTATTTGAAAAACTGTTATTAAAACGTTTAAAACCTATAATAAAAGAAAAAGACCTAATACCAAACCATCAATTTGGATTCAAGGATAAACACTCTACGATAGACCAGGTACACTGGATAACTAACATCATTAAAAAAAACACTAGAAAACAAGCAAGTCTGCGCCACCGTACTCCTAGATGTCGCGCAAGCTTTTAGTAAAGTTTGGCATGAGGGTCTGGTGTATAAACTCAGACGCTTGCTACCTCCAGAATTTGCAGACATTCTACAATCATATATAAGTAACATAATGTTTAGAATAAGGCAGGCGGAGGATATTCCGAGCTAAAAACTATAAAAGCTGGGGTGCCACAATGAAGTGTGTTAGGCCTTTTCCTGTACTTGCTATACACATGTGATACCCCAGAGCTGGAAAACAACACCATTGCGACCTTTGCAGGTGACACTGCTGTTATGGCTACCGAATCAAGCCACAAAGAAGCAGTAAAAAAGTTCAACTAGCTGTAAACAAAGTTAATGACTGGATACAAAAGTGGAAGATCAGACTGAATGAGTCAAAATCAATTAATATTGACTTCACTAACAATCACTGTGATTACTACCCAATCTACATAAACGGCATGCAAGTGACTTATGCTAATACAGCCAAATACCTTGGCATGACTCTTAATGCCAAACTGCGTTGGAAATCTCACGTCATAAAGAAAAGACAGGAACTCGATATACGTTATAAAAGTATATATTGGTAACTCGGAAAGAAATCCTGCCAATCAATACATAATAAAATTATCAAGCATATTCTTAAGCCAATTTAGACGTATGGCATCCAACTTTGAGGATGTAGGTACTAAATGAAGTAACGTCAAAATAATCCAACAATTTCAAAAAAAAGTACACAGGGATGCTGTAAATGCACCATGGTACATTAGCAATGACGACCTCCATCGTGACCTTAAAATGGAACTCGTCACCCCCGTCATGCAAAAATTTGCTGAAGCCCACGAACTCAGACTTTACCGACATGTGAATGTCGAGGCAATTCAGCTGCTAGGCAACACGGATTAGTGCGTAGGCTAAAGAGAAATAAACCATTTGAGTTAGTGTAGTGCATAAATTGTGATGAATAATGTGTAAACAATGTGTTTTTTTATTATTAATTTATCAGACTCTAAGGAAGTGCTGCGGAATTGTGTGAAAGTGCAATAGGACACTATTCTTAGTTATAACGTAAACTATCACGTAAAATAATACGTTAAAGTTTAGTTGCTTATTAGTCTATTAGGCTAGATTGTAATAAATTACCAAGAACTTTAGTTCTTAATAACAATGAAAAAAAAATGCATTGTGACGAGCGTAAATTGCTTAGCAACCATAATAAAGTAATCGAATCGCAACCCGTGAAATACTTAGTATTAAGTAGTTCCGGAGGCCACCTCTGGTCTTCATCATCAGTTCCACTTCACCGAATGGTGCTTTCCGAGCGCAAATGCACGAGTTACCACAAAAACAAATACCCAAATCGCTATAGGTGTGCCTATAAAATTTCAGGATTTCGCTCGATTTCCATGAGATCCCTTCATCAGATTCTGACTTGGTGACAATGGGACCACCTAGAGAGTATACCCTTTCAAATAAAAAAGGAATTTTGCAAATTCGTCTATATATGACGGAGACATGCCCGAAAATAAATTTAAAAAAAAACATCCGTATTGAAAACCACCTCCTTTTGAAGTCGGTTAAAAATGTAAAGCATCTTGTTATTTTATTACTCTCAACAACTGAGATATTTTAAGTTGTATAGCCCTACCTGCAATTTTATGGATCTGTAGGCGGATTCACATCCTTTACCTTACAAAGCAAGACTCGTCTCAGTTTATTGGGTAATCCTGACGCAATATTTTATCGCAGGAATTACACATGATCTTAGAGTTAAACTTTTAGATTTCAATTAGTTATGAAACGTGACAGGATAGGATTAATGAACCAATTGTGTGCCGCTTATACATGCTAAATATAAAAATCTTTTATAAATCGTTATCTCTGAATTTTGACCGTTTGACAGTGACACTATAAATTATAACTAATTGTTTTCTGAGAGTGGCATTCTTGTTCTCTGAGTCATAATCTATGTCTGTCTAGTCTACTTCTTACTGGTAGTTTTACTAGTCTGTGTTGGTTACTTTATCTACAGTATCTAATATTATTCTAATAGAAGACCAAATGGTTTCTTTACTAATTATAAGGACTGTAGCGAAATAAAAAAGGAAGTTCGCAAAAAAAAACAAATCCAAAATTAAGTTTAAAAAAAAACATTATATAAAACAGTTGCGGAATAGGTGAATTGGCCTAAACTAAAAGAGGGTACGAGAAAACTTAAGGAATATCGGATGGTTAATCTTTGTTACGCTGGTTTACGAACTAGGGAATCGATTGCCATCGATTTTTAGGCTACTGACCACTAAATAACGTATATTTTAATTAAATGCTATCTTATAAAGATTAGCTAAGTTATCTCGATAAAACAGTCACGGTTAACGGTAAACTATCATTAAAATATATAGTCCACCAGACCGTATTTCGGCCATGGCGGCCAATCTCAATGGAGACTATCCTTCGGCGCGGGAGATATTATAGTGCACAAGTGTGTGCGCAGACACATGTGTACCCTCTCTTCCCTCACTTTCATAGTCCGATGGGACGGCAATTCGACACGACCGGAGAGAGATCAGGTGACCAACGGCTTAACGTGCTTGCCGAGGTACGGGTGTATCACACCGCCTACTACCAAACTCCGGGCTGTTACTAAGAAATTCCTAATGGAAAAAACCCAAGAACACTTTGCCCGACCTGGGAATCGAGCTCAGCAGTCGTGCATGCGAACACGAGACCAACGGGGTAGTTATTAAAATAAAAAAGGTAACGTAATAGATATAAGTGGTAGTTTCCTGGACACTGGCGGACCGCTCGCGCTCACCTCCGAGGCACGGCACAATGGATAAAGGTGACAGTTTCCTGGATCCTGGCAGATGGCGGCCTCGAAGTACAGCAGACCTTGAAGTAAAGCAGACGGTACGACAATCCCGTGTCGTGCATCAAAGTGGGCTTGCCGGTTTTGAACTTCAGGGATTCTATGCGGCTGACAAAAGCGACTCCATAGAACCGCAAGCCTGGTAAATAGGTAGTCCACTACCTGGGAAAGGGCTGGAAGCAGCCCTTTTGAACTGATTCTACACCTAAGACAAATAAAATAGGGTATATCACCAGAGAAAAGGCTAAGTCTTCCGCCGAGAGAGCAAATGAGAAAACGTACTTACCAGATTTGAAGAAATGTTGTGCACTATTAGTGTGGCGACTTGGTTGACTGTAAGACTTTTGAATTAGTTCAATAAGGTATTAGAATCAATACTAGGGCTCAGTCAGGATTAAAAAAAACTGAAAAATTATGGAAATCGATTGCTTATGATTTATATTTATCCACAACAGATTTTTTTTCTATATCCATCCAACGTTTTGCATGTCAACGTCAAAGTTTGAAAACATTTTATTAAAAAGACTGATGAGGAGACATACTGAAGAGGTCACGCTACTATACATACATGCATAAATATACATAAACTCACTCTCACTTAATTACTCTAGTTATAACGAATGTATAATGTCATTGTATTATTTTCTTGTTTTGGGTAGATACTTCGTTTTAAAGTCTTTAGCTTAAACGAAAATTGGAATACCATTTTTTTCTAGTAATCAAATCAAGTTACAGATAGATACCTACAGAGTTTTATTGATGGGTACCTGTCTATTAGATCTGGTAGGTACAGTCCACATCGGAAAAATTTGGGAATCCCAATTCGATACAATCGAAACGTAGTATTCGTTTTGTGCTTCATCACATAAATCATGCTTATTCGATAAGTTTACAACGTCAAATATCGATTATTTGTCCATTACATGCACTTTAAAACTATTTATTATATCAGACTAAAGTTCAATATACCAGTCTGTCATTTTTTATATTGACGGGTTTTCAAACCATGCAAAAAAACGCGCTACAAATTATTTGTACCTACACATAACATAAACCAACTATGAACCAACCGTATCCGTATCTATCAACTGTTACTCGTAAGTAGATTGAAATTTCCTGATACAATGACTAGAGAAGATTGAATGATTAATTGTGTCCGTTCATGAAGCAAGAAATAAAGATTATAAAAACAATAAAAAATAATAAGTTATAGCTTTTGAGAATGTTGCTTCGATAATGTTGTTAACTAGAAGTCTTAGACGATGTTGGCGGTATGTGGTATAATTAATGAAATACTCAATTCTAAAGTCAATACATATAATAAAATCGTAGCGAAGTCAAAACTGAACATTGAATTTTTTTTTTAAGTAATTTTTGCGAGGTCTGGGAACGAATCTAATGCAAAAAAAAAATGTTTTGTCTGTTTGTCTGAATGTATGTATGTTACAGTATCACACAAAAGCTGTCGGATAGATTCTGTTCAAATTTTGCACAAAAAAAGCTGGCAGCAGCTGCAGCTGGTGGGCAGCTGCATCCGGTTAGACTGGCAGCCGACACAAACAAATAGTTGGGAAAAAGGCAGGCAGATTGATTTTTTTAAGTACTTAATTACATTTAAAAACCCGCATTTGTTTCTGTATAAATTTAAATGCTTAAACTAACAACATATTATTTATTACCTATTAAAATTTATAAGGGAAAAAATAAAATATATAAAAACTAAAACCCAACTACGAACAAAAATCAACTAAAAAGGTAGGTAGGTAGGTAGGTTAGACATCACAGAGAGAAGATCTTTTCACACACGCTTTGAGCGTTGTTAAAAACCTATTACTCTCATCCCAGAGATTAGTTTTACGGAGAACTACGTCCTTATTGCTTTGTTTTATATTTTCAGTTTGTATATTCAATTGAGATAGTGAGAGCGCTTAAAATGTTTGTTTTTGAAAAAAAAAATGTCATTTGTTTCCTGTAGGCAACGCGGGCGAAGCCGCGAGCAGAAACTATATAATTATAATATAAATTGGAAATTAACTGTCTGCCTGTTTGTATGTTACCTTTTTACGCCTAAACCACTGAACGGATTTCGATAAAATTGACATGTAGAAAGATGGCATCCTGGGGAAGGACATAGCCTTTTTGTCTTGGGTTTTTAATTTTGGCTCTTTGTCAAAAATAATCCTAAGAGGGGTAATACAGGGGATGAAAGTTTTCATGGGAAACTTAGCATTTCTTGTGTCAGGGATATAAAATCTATAAGGAGTTCGTGGCTAAATAATAACAGCCGCACGGGTCGACCCATCAGGTTAAGTTACGCTTGCCGGGGTTGAGGCCTGGTTTGGTAACCATCTTTACATACCTAGACTACTCCGTGCCTGGGAAACGTTAATCCGTTGGTCTCGGCTGTCATTCGTGGGTCTTTCGCAGTCATTACGGGTCGTCAGAAGCCCGAAAGGCTTACAACCAGTCTTACCTAGGGGTATCGTATTACCCAGTTACTGGGTTCTGGAGGTCAGTTAGGCAGTCGCTTCTTGTTTAGGACTTCCCGATATCAATCGTCGGGCAGTTGCCCACAAGACAACACTCATCTGGTAGGAGGATCCTCCGTTTTCTATGGAGGATGAGTGAACACCCTGTTCCTTATGCCTCTAAAGATTTTAGAAATTGGAATGTAGTAAGAGTCCGTATCTTGAGGTAATATTTAGGTAGCGTAATAAGTGGTATTATGTGCCTGTTTGTCTGTTACTTTTCCACGCTTTAATGGCTGGATTTGGATGATAGGTAGATTACAGATAATCCATGACCTTGGTTACGACATAGGATACTTTTTGTCCCAGTAGCACGTCCCCTTGGGGTAATTTCCGACCTCCACGTGGGCGAAGCCGCGGGCAGAAGCTAGTTATAATACATTTGTAAGTCATTGCTTGGGGTCGATGCTTTCTGTTGACAACTAAATGTTGCATCTTGGTAATTAATTAATACATATGCAAACATTATGACAATATCAATGCCATCTTGCGTAAATATATGGATTGATTTGGTATAAAAGTAAAAAAATCTCATCAACAGACATCAGTTAACTAACAGATTCTCACATCTACTTTTCTATCTATCATCACTTCAAAAACTATTAAAAATGAAATTAGCTGTAAGTCAAATTACCATTGCATTGTTTTCTAGTGTGAGTGTTTTTTTTCTGTCGATCTTTACCTACCTATTGTTTCTTTTAGCTTGTCTTCGCCGCCGTTTTGGCAGTATCCGCTGCCCAGTTCCCTGGTTTCGGTAGCCAGTTCCGCTCGACTACTCGTCCGTCATTCGCCACACCCAGGCCGCCACCCAAGCCGGTTGCTGCCAACCGCGTTGCCAGCAGCGACCAGGCCGCCGAAGTTACCCGCTACGACAACGAGGCCAACCCTGACGGCAGCTACAACTACAAGTAAGTACATATAAATCCACCATTAGTCTTGTGAAACTCATATTTCTTAGAAGCTATTTTAAATCTTATAAATATACCCATCTACACAATTAATATCTATATATTAATATTAAAATTTTTAACTTTGCAGTCTCGAGATTAGCAACGGTATCGCTGCCCAGGCCCAGGGTACTCCTCGCGACTTTGGTGGAAATCCCCCTGTAGTCCCCGTCGTCTCACAGGGATCCTTCTCCTGGACCTCCCCCGAGGGTCAGCTCATCGTCATCACGTACGTCGCTGACGAGAACGGATACCAGCCTTCTGTAAGTTAACAAATCAATTTATATAGCAACTGGTGAATGATGATACACTGTAACTTCAAATAGATTTAACATCAATTAATTAAAATTAAGGTCAATTAATGTTCATCATCTTAAAAACGGATATGAGTTTTTGATAATTTGGCAAAAACTCCAAATGTCAGAGCTTCCGCAATTAGCAATAAAAACAATGTGAAATATGTCCTTACATGAAGTGCTTATTTGATCACGTGTCGAGGACCGGGCCAGTGATAATATGATCTAAAGAGATTCTCAAACAGATGTATGGCAGAAGAAGACCGGTCGCTAGATATCGAAATATCAGTTTTATAAAATGATTGCATAATGCTTAGTTTGTTGGTTGTTGGAAATATGCTGATACAACATAAGACTTGAAACTTACTCTTACTTTCACTTGCTAGACTAATCCTTGTTGTTTGCTTCCAGGGTGACGCCATCCCCACTCCCCCCCCGTCTTCAGCCTTGTAATCGATGAACCTAAGCGAATTTAAATCAACCTTTAGACTTTATGATTTTTATAAACTTTTGTAAATATGTGAATTTTGTAAATACTTATTATTTGTATCGATGCCCAACCGATGACGTTGCTTCCTTTAAAACTTGGAAGCAGGATGTGCTATTTAAATTTTAATTAATATTTTAATTGTGTAAAATATAAAAAACAAGGTATTTAAAATGGTTTCCGTGATTAAATAAGAACTATTAGATTTATAGATTAAAAAAGATATTTTATTATAATTCCACTGACACCATAAATAAAAAATTTAAATTACAATTTAGTGTATATATTAGATCACTTTTTGCTGTGGAGTGAAAACATTCAATAAATCCTAATAGAACTTGCTTTGAGCTACATTTAGCAAAATGCATAATTCTTAAGGTCTAATGAAATTAGAGGCCAAAGTATACTCACCAAAAATCAAATTCAAAATACCTTCACGAAAAATTGCGCCAGTTCATGATATTTAAAGAATTCTTAATATCGATAAATTTAGTCATGCTTTTTTGTCTCGTATTATGATAATATATTATTTGAATATAAATTGCTGTCAATTAATTTCCTAAAATGACAAAGAGATAATTAAGTAATATGACAAAAGCATTTGTATTCAATTTACCTCCACCATATTAAGCTGAAAACACTGCAATAATTCAGTTTTCTACGGATAAGTGGACAACAATTTTTTTTTTGACAATTTCAAAAACGAGAACACTTATTTTTTTACTTAAATAGTAAATAAATTCAATACAAACCATAACCATGACCACGTTATCCACGATAACGCTCATATTGCAATTGTATAATGAAATAGAACAGAAAGCTTAGTTGAATGTAATTTAATACTTTTTATTTAATTTTATTAGTATGCCAGCTTATTGGTTTACTTAAATAAATTTTAAAATATTCAATACAATGAACTATTAAACACGAGGTAGTAAATTAAATTAAATTAGTAACTACATAACTAAACAAATAAATACAAAACAAAAGTACACTTAGGCGTCGAAGTACCTGTCCGCAATGCTTGCGATTCTTTGATTCTTCTGGATGACAAGAAACGTGCCCAGAAGAATGGCAGCATTGTCACGTTCAATGGCAATGCTAATTATTTTGAGAAAGAACGACCCAGCCCTCTGGTCACATGAAGTGTCGACCAGTCGGCGAAAAATTTCCTTAAAAAGGAGACGCCCACTCGGGCCCCATGAGCCCATTTTATTAGTTAAATCACAATATGTCATGTATGGACCCTATATTATTATAAATAAATACTGCAATACATTCCTAGACTAAACCAGATTTTGGTTATAGCTCTGTTCATAAAAGTGGTTTCACAATGGACGTTAGTCCAGCGATAACATTTGTCCGTCATTTGGGTAAGTATTAGCCAAAACTTATGTCGGTATATTTCAACTGGCTACCTTTTTCGATTTGAAAAAGATAAGGTCCTGTGACTAGCAAACAGACGGACGGACGGCTAGACAGACGGGCCAGGCTTCAGTAATTGGGCCGTTTTCCTACTTTGTGTACGGAACCCAAAAACAGCAGTAGTGATTTTTCGTCGTATTTTCGTTCTTGTAGCATCTGTGTGTATCTAGCGTATGCCTGGCGTTTATGCGGCATCTGCCATCTACGAGGATTATACGATGTGGATCGATTGGTAAGCGAAAGATCTACGATTGGTCGACATGAGGTATACGGTTTGTTTATGAGGCATCTACAAAGCTTCTACGTGGCGTTTACTAGTTAAGTGGTCTACGAGGAGTCTGCGACGAGGTGTGGGGTGCGGTCTACAAGAGATCTAAGAGGTGCCTATGAGGGGGTTACGAGAAAACCTACGAGGGATCTTTCCTCCAAGAGGGATCTAATAGGGGTCAAGAGGGTTCTACAAGGGGTCTAATAGGGCTCTACGAAGTCTCCACAATGGCTCTATGAGATTAAGGAGTCTATGAAGGGACTTCGAGGCATCTTCAGAGGTTAGGCTCGGCAACTACGCTGTGCATACTTACTTACTAAAGCTCAGCGCGATGAATTTCTAAACGAACACACATTTTAACTTATTAACTAAGTATCTAGAAACAGCGCATTTTAACGTAAATCTTTTCTGCTAATGAGTAGTTCGTAAGCGAGTAGGTCATCTCTTATTTTAAAATTTCACTCATCCATAATTTTATTTAATTTACATAATTTATTACTAAAGCGAGTTTGTTGCTTGTGTTAAAGAATAGCATTTATTATTTATGTATGAATCAACGCGTACTGTCTTGTCGTTTGTCTCGTTTGCAAACAGTTTGGTATAATACATAGGTACTACAGTAACTGGCAGTTGGTTGACACATGGAGTTTCAAAAACAGTTCGGCTGTAAAGAGCGTCAGCTCTGTCACTCATACCAATGTGAAATTCTTTGTCAAAAACTGCATGTGCCCATTGGATTAGTTTAAAGCACGCAAGGGCTATCAACAGTATACTGCCTTTATGGAGACTGTCTCACATTTAAGTCCAGACAGGTTGACTTTAGAAATAATCTATTTTAGTGCATCACGTGTAGTTAACAGGAATAAGGACAAATGCAGCTAAATGTAGCTTTGAATGACAAGATTAAGAGGAATGTGACGAGAACAGATAAAAATAAACTTTTAAAAGTAAAAATCTACTACAAAAATATGTATTGAAAAAGAAATATATTTTTTTTGTTTGAGAAAAATTGGCACCGACTTTCTAAATTGACGCACACACAGAAAAGAAAGATCTACTTTTGTTACAAAATCGAAGAAAAATACATGCGGTGACGATGATGACGATGATGTGGTTCACAAGCAAGGAACGTACGCTCTCTAAGGAACATAGCAATATCTTCCAAAATCCAAATTACTTAGTAAATATTTCAGGAAAACTGATGAAAAAAAACAAGTTTCATCTTTCTCACAATATTCAAACAGAACTACGGGAGGCACTTGTTAATTAAATTGTAAAATGATATCATCGAAATCATACTTTTCATGTTCGGGTTATAAAATCGATCGTAAATATCAAAAGTCAAAACACTCAATATAATGAATAATATTTAACGAAAATAACGATTTCTTGAGTTTTACTCAATAACTAGCTTTTCATTTGTTTGAGTTATTTCTTAAGTACTAATTTCAAAATAACATAACGTCACGCCTGTATTCCAAGAGCGTGTAGGTAGAGGTGTGCAGTTACAATGTTACCACATTTCGCCACATACCTCCCAATATATTTTAATGTTTGTTTCCTATGTCGAGATATTTTAACTTTCTTTTGTTAACAGACAAAATCACTTTTTAAATAAGCTTATTTCATATTATAAAAAGCATAATCAGCCTAAAATGTTCCCACTGCTGGGCACTTCGAGAGGGAGTGGGCTATAGTCAACCAAGCGGGCCCAATGCAGGTTGGTAGATGTCAGAAGTCTTCGAATTTTAGGTTCTAGGATATGCCAGTTTCCTCACGATGTATTCCTTCACTGTTTTGAGAGCAGTGCTGATGAAATTATTTACACAAAGTAACGCGCCTGCCTGGATTCGAACCCACGACATATAACTTGTAAGCCGTTACCAGGCCGTTACCACTGGGTCACCACTGCTCTTATATTATAAACTTGCTTCTTCCCGCAACTTCGTCCGCGCGGAATTCGTAGGATACCACAATTTACTAAAATAACAGCAATTTTTTTATAAAACTTTCCTGTATACGTTTGTAGTTTGGTCTCATCAGCCACATATTAAGAGAGTCAGGACTGGTGACCCGGGTGCAAGCGACATACAGTTGTCCGTGTGAGAAGCAGCTCGTCTTGAAGTCGACACCCGCAGCCTTCAATAGTAATTCCCATGGCTTGCTAAGTTTTTCGTTTTTAGTATATTAGGTTGGGGAAAAAGTCTTTTCCCATTATAGTATGTATGAACTTGTAATAAAATCTCTTTGGCTATACTATTTGTATCTGGCTGGTTTTGGTATCATTGAAAGCTTAAATTTTAAAGAACATAATTCCAAATTCAAATTAGGAAAATGTGTGATTTTCATTTGTTTTTCGTACTGTCAAGATGAGTGAATCTAATGAAGAAATTCGATACATTTTAAAATTTTACTACAAAAAAGGTAAAAATGCAACGCAAGCCGCGAAAAAAATTTGCGATGTTTATGGACCTAGTGCAGTGTCTTTGAGAGTAGCACAAATTTGGTTTAAGCGTTTTCAATCCGGAAATTTTGATATCAAAGATGCACGTCAAACTCAAACTCAAAGCATTTATTTCAAATAAACCAATTACAGGCACTTTTGAATTGTCAAGGGGTCGGTCAGTCAGAAAGATGAAGCTAGTTACCCATTCCAAAGCGTAGTAGGTACCTATGGAGAAGAACGGGCAAGAAACTCCATGGACACTCTTTTAAATCAAAAAAATGGTTACAAAATATTGATTACATCGTTCATGTTGAAATTATGCATGTGAGAACGATGCAGAACGTTAAAAGCGTCCGTAATAAAAAGACAAAAGCAATTCAAATATTAAATTAAATTAAAATAAGCCGTGGCAGCCAAGAAATGACCAGTCCCCACTGACGGCGCCCGTTCACGAACATGACGCATAGATCAGCACCATTCAGCTCAACCATTTTGAAGGGAACTTAATGATCCAACACACACGCCACCACCAGCGAGACATTAGAGTGAGCATGACAAACTCTCAGCCGCCAGGGCACATTCAAGTCAATGAAAGAAAAACCTATTAAATGGTAGCTTTATAGTAGGTGCATAGTACTCACACCTGTGCTATGCAATTATACAATACTAAAACATTGAATTTATACAATGCAAAGATAAGTTTTTAAAATCTTCGCTCTGGTCGCCCTATTACGTATAAAATGGATGCCATTTTTGAAAAAGTGGAGCAAGATCGGCATATCAGTAGTTACGACGTAGCTGAAGAACTGGGAATTGACCACAAAACAGTTTTGGCACATTTGAAAAAAACTGGGTACACAAAAAGCTCGATATTTGGGTACCTCACGAGCTCACTGAAAGGAACCTAATGAACCGTGTACTCATTTGTGATTCTTTATTACGACGTAATGAAACCGAACCATTTTTGAAGAAGCTGATAACTGGTGATAAAAAGTGGATCACGTACGATAAGAACGTGCGAAAAAGGTCGTGGTCAAAGGCCGGTCAGACTTCACAGACTGTGGCGAAACCCGGGTTAACTCGCAACAAGGTGATGCTGTGTGTGTGGTGGGATTGGAAGGGCATTATTCATTATGAGCTGTTACCACTAGGCAGGACCATCGATTCTGAACTCTACTGCGAACAACTGATGAGATTAAAGCAAGAAGTTGAGAGAAAGCGGCCGGAATTAATCAACAGAAGGGGTGTCGTTTTTCATCATGATAACGCTAGACCTCACACATCTTTAGCCACTCAGCATAAATTAAGAGAGTTTGGCTGGGAGGTGTTAATGCATCCGCCGTATAGTCCTGACCTTGCACCTTCAGATTTCCACCTGTTTCGGTCTCTTCAGAATTCTTTAGGCAATGTCAGGTTAACATCACGAGAGGACTGCCAAAACCATTTGTCGCGGTATTTTGATCAGAAGTCCCAAAATTTCTATAGCAATGGGATCATGTCCCTACCTACAAGTTGGCAAAAAGTTATCGAACAAAATGGTACCTACATACTTTAGTTAAATGTAAATAAACTATATTAAAAAATGTTTTGAATTTTCATAAAAAATGCGAATAAACTTTTTCCCCAACCTATTATAATGAACGCCTGCGTTCCTGCATATACTAGCTAAAGTCACACGCTGGTACACTGACAGATGCATTCTTCCAGATTATTCCTGATGAACAGCTGTCACTAAAATAGTATTATAACAGTATCTAGATTGTAAAACACGAGATTTCTCATTAACAGGCACCTAACTAACTATAGATATTTATTATTATTATTATAGCAAAGATGACAGAAGAGGCCTAAACCTTAATGTTTTTCTGCGTACGTTCTACGAACTGTCATAATTATAATAATAAGAAAAAGTAAAAAAGGAAGCAAAAAATAAAAAAAAGTTGGGAATCGAAATGGTTTGCAAAGCACTTGTCGATCTTTTAAACTATTTGCTTTGTTATAAGTTGACTAATATAGGCGCTCTTATATTATGTTATGATTGACTGCTTAGCTTAAAGGTTTAGCGGGATGATAATAATTTGAAAGGTTAAATCTATCGCTATCTGGTATTATTCGTTCCATAGGCTTTACTGGGCTGAATAGTCAGCCCAGTAAAGTAATGGAATAATTCGACTGTTGTCATACACCGGTGTATTGTGTTCTCTCTCATTTCAGTCTCATTTCCTACGAAATGTATGGGAAGTTTTTTTTGTGATTTCTGACTTTTCTAGTACTCAAAACTCAGTGGTTCGATAGAGTTTTTGATCCTTGTAAGAAATAGGATCGATTGAGATTATTTCCGTTATTGCACCATCTCAAAAATCCACCCAGTATATGTCGTGATGATTGACTGCTTAGCTCCATAGAGGTGTGGTATAATAATAATCATTTATAAGGTTAAGTCTGTAACTAGATGCAATATTCTAACCTTTTGGCTCGTCTTTTTACAATTTGCGGTAAACTATAGAAGACACATAAACTACATACATAAACTCACGCCTTCTTCCCATGGGGGTAGGCATAAACTACAGAACGCCACCTGCTACGATCCTTACATACTCCTTTTGCCTCGTTAACGTTCATACATCTGGTCATGCACGCACGCCGATTGTAAGTACTACGCAGCTGACCTTTCTGAAGAACATCACCAATGAGGTCACTATATGTCTTCCTAGGGCGTCCCCTCCCGGCGTTTCCACTCACATCTGCCTTGTAAATACCTTTTGTTAATCGCCCTTCATTCATCCTCTCAACATGACCAAACCATCTTAGCATACTCTTTTAAATTTTTGTCACTACATCTTCTTTTAAACCGCACCGTTGCCTTATCACATACTAACTTAACTATACTTAACTATAGAAGAATACGAATAAATTGCCTTATTGTTCATCTCCCATAGCAAATAGCGTCATAATTTATAACCTACAGAACTGACCAGACTTATAGGGAATATCTATAGAAAATTGGAACAAAATCTTTACAGTAGTTTTTGCGTGATGCTGGAACATACATTCAGACAAGCAGATAAAAATGGAAAAAAAAAACTGGCTTTGGAATCGTTCTCAGACCTCGCAATACGAGCTCGACCTCGCACTACCTTAAAAAAATGTATAGTTTTAACTTCGCTCCGATTTTATTATACATAATATTATGTAAGTATAGATAACGCAAGAAAAAGCCATAGCCAAAACCTATTGCGTAGGTACGATAGTGACATTTCTGAATTAAATAAAAATTACAAAATAAACTGAATATAGAGCGGATTTTAAAATTCTCATGTTTATTCAATAAAACTTCTATCGTTTGATTCGTTTAAAACTCATAAATCACCACGCAATGACGTTTAGGACACGTTGTAAAATAAAATGGCGAAGACTAAGCCCGAGGCGCTAACGTTTATTGAATTATTGAAATTTTGGCACATTTCGTTTCCTCTTACCATCAACATAAAATTAAATTGTATGGATTTTAATTGTTTTATGATTGATGATGATATTTGACATTAAATTTGCATGATAATATAATAAATTTAAATTATAATTAAAATGCTTATTTACGAATTTAGTTTACGAGTGCACAAAAGCTCGAGGTGTTTGTTCGATAAAGTAAATTATGACTTCTGTCGCTATTATTGAAAAATAACCAGTAATTTAAAAAACAAAAAGTCACCGCGGGTATCTAGGTATTATATTCGTAACAGTTACTACGGCCTTAACCCGGTCGACGCCCGTTGGAAACTGTGGCAGGATACTGTTCCCGCATCCACTCATTATCTACCACCAAACGAGCATCTTCCTGCAGGGTGTAACCTTCCGTGACCCACTTGGAAGTTCCCTGAACCGTGCCCGAACCCAAGTGGGAAGGTGTAAATCCAACCTCGTTAAGTGGGGCTACCTCGATGGAACGGTAACAGAGCTGTATCATATTTCTACTATGCTCCACTTCCTATTCTGCCTTCTGTGCCAGAAATATGCAGTCAAAGTGACTTCTGTGTGCGCCACTGATAACGCCGTGGAAGTGGCGAAGTTTTGGGCCATCATAATTTGAATTACTGTCGTGCCAGTGACACCATGAAGCTACTTCGACACAGTCAATATCAATGCTCAGCAGAAGTTCACCGATTGTAAAAAAATAACTTCAATTTAAAATCAATTATCTATGTGTTATAGGTGTCTACTTTATAATTAATTAAGATTGTGCTTAAATAATATTTTTATTAGGTAGGTAGGGTAGGTTGGTAGATAGGGTAGGGAGGTAGGTAGGTAGGGTAAGTAGGTAGATTGGGTAGGGAGGGTAGCTAGGGTAGGTAGGTAGGTAAGTAGGTAGGTAGGGTAGGTTAGTAGGAGTTAGATATTTAATGCTACCCGTGCGAAGCCGGGCCGGGTAAAGCTAGTTTTTTTGTATAAATACATATTCGTTACTATCGCCAATCATATTTTGACCAACATATCCAATTCGGGTTTCCTTTGTCGGTTCCAAAACTGTAAATTAGACAGCTATCTCTAATGGCGCGTGATTCAAACGTCAAATGGTAGTTTGAAATAACACTTTCATGATTGGAATATACTATGTACAGTCCATTCACAGTTATTTTACCTCTGACAGCAGCCACCGAATAGTAACCCTAATGTATCGATTATAAAGATCATTTTGAATTTGACAGACCTGTCAACGGCTGCAACCAAACAGCAACCTTATTACAACGGTAATAAAGATCACTGTGATTTTCACAGTGATGCAAACTCAGAGGTAGAATAAGGACTGGGTGCTGCGCGCCAACCACCCTACTGGCGTCAGCGTCGTTTGTTACGCTGACGACATGCTGGTCTTGGCGCAGGGGAGGTCGCACCAGGCGACGGCCAAATTAATGAAACGCGGAGTTGCGACAGTCGTTTAGAGGATCCGGCAATTGGGACTGAAGGTGGCCCTGCACAAGTACGAGGTCATGTGTTGTCATGGTCCTTGGAACGCGCCACTGTCGGGTTCCCAGATAACGGCAGGAGGGGTTCACATCAGCGTCGAGCCGACGATGAAGGACCTGGGACTCGTCCTCGACAGCCGGTGGAACTTCGTTGAGCATTTCCGACGTTTGGCTCTCAGACTGAAGTGGGCCGGGGCTGCTTTGAAGCGGCTCCTGCCCAATCTAGGGGGTCCAAACGCCTCCTACCGGAGGCTCTACGGGGGGGTCGTGCGGTTCATGGCCCTTTACGGGGCACCGGTGTGGACACGTTCATTGAGGAGCTGACCAGCCCGCGGGTTGAACACGTCCCAGAGGATCATGACCATCCGGCAGGTCCGGGGATACCGCACGGTCTCCTGCGAGGCGGCGAGCGTCCTTGCCGGATTGCCGCCATGGTATCTGGAGGCAAAAGTCCTCGCGCACATTTGGGAGTGGCGCGAGGAGGCGAAATGCCGGGGCGTAACTCCCCTGCCGCGAGAAATCCCGGCACAGCAGACAGAGCTCCGACGGGATCAGGGCATGCAATTCCGGAATTCCGGAATTCCGTAATTCCGGAATTTCGTTACAATTTGTCTGATATCTCAACTCCGGAATTGAGAGGAGTAATATCGTAATTCCGATATTCATACAGTTTCAAATTCATTGTTTTTTTTTTCTGAACGCAACTATCTAAAGTCTGGGTAACTTTCCAAGCAGCTAGATAACCAGGCCTACAGTTCGTTCACAGCTATTTTACCTCTGAATTTATATCACTGTAAGGTTACTATTGGATCCTACCACATTACAGTTTATGCTCAAGAAACTTGAATGGAACAGCTTTTTGAGTTCTAAACTTCCGATGAACTTGCGAAGTCGTATAAAACAAAGACGACTACTATTAGCAGATGTGCTACACTATTTACACAATCCGGAAGACTTCTCTGCACAAGCAGTGGACGATGATACCTTTCCTTCTATTGTGATAGCCTTATTGATTTTACTGTTTAAATATCTAATTAGGGTAATAAGCGAGAAAGATGACCAAATATGTTTAATTTTGGATGTTACTAAAAATGATTAAGCACCAATTTCACCAAACTCTGCTGTTACTAAATGCTATGCTAAGCATTTTGACGGACTATTTTTCGTAGTGAGACAATCCATCAAATAATAAGGGGACATTTAGAATAAACACAGTATGGTGAAACTGGCCCTAAAAGACCGATATAATTATAAATCTTGCTTGATTTGAAACAAACCTTTTTTTATTCCTAGATAGAGATGGTTTCTCTAATAGAGACAATTAAAAGTTACGAGTTCCGGAACCAATTCCGGAATTCCGGAATCAAATCTCCGGTATTGGATTTCAGTTCAGGAATTGACAACCTTCCGATATTGCATGCCCTAGACGGGATCTCATGGCGGCATGGAGAGTGCGACAGTCACAACCCAGTGCTGGGCACGCTACAATTGCGGCGGTAAGTCCCCTCTTTGAGGAGTGGTTTGATAGGCACCACGGCTTCCTCACCTTCCGCCTGACGCAGGTCCTCATCGGACATGGCTGTTTCGGGAGGTTCCTGTTTTGGATAAGGCGGGAGGAAACGCCCAGGTGTTATCATTGTGTGGATCGACCGGAAGACACGGTGGAGCATATGGTGGACGTCTGCCCGGCTTAGGCGGAGCACCACCGTGTCTTCGTGGCGGTGATCAGCGGCGGCGATCTCTCGCGTCCGGCCCTGATCCAGGCCATGGTACGGAGCGAGAGGGAATGGGAAGCCGTCACGTCCTTCTGCGAAACAGTGATGCTCGCGAAGGAGGAGGTGGAGTGCGTGTGGGTGAGGCAATCGTTGAGCCCTCACGCACCTAGTCACCGCAGGAGGAGACTCCCTGGGCGTCGGGAGTCGATAGCCGACTCCCTGCCACCGTAGGCGCGGGCTTGCGGACGGCGAGCAACGGGCAGCTTAACGTCCGGTAAGGACGAGACCCGGGTCGACGGCGCACTGTGTTCCACGCGCGCCTCAAAGAGATGTCAGCATAGTTGACGGGATCCGATAGGCCCGATGTCTGCCGGGGTCGCGGATTGTTCGAAAGAGTTACCGTGGCCCTGGCGCACAGGCAACTGAAGGAACACGGGTGGGTTTTAGTCAGGAAGAGCCTGACACGCCCGCCGGCTCCGCCCAGAGCGGGAGAGGTCATTTCATGATATCCCAACCATAAAAAAACAGAGTTAAAATAACTGTGAACGGACTGTACCTACCGCATTAAATAACAGTTGTTGTACGGAAATAAAAAATGTGTATGAACTGTGTATAGATTTTTACGGGATGATTATCGTCAATTTAATCGTATCTGTCAACTAGCCGTCGTTAATTTTTTGTGGGGTTTTCTTACAAGTCGCTTCTATATCAACATGCCTGTAATGTTGGAGCACCAAAAAATAAAAGTTATTCTCGAGGAAACCTCCGAAACCTCCGCAAAAGTCATCGGAAATTACCTGGATTGAATGAACTATTGCAAGATGTACAGAGGTGGCAATTTGACTGACATAATTTTTCATAATTATTGAACAATACTAAATTTTGGCTAATAACAAAATAAATAAGATTATTTTTAAATTTTTGTATTTTTTCAATGAAAGTTAGGAAACTGGAATAGGAAAAAAACAGATTCTGACCAGAAATACGAAAGTAACATACTAGATTAGAGGATCTCTCTTTATAATTACAATTCGTTTAATCCATTTATTACAATTCCATTTTCATAAAAGTGTTTGTGGGGCTTGTGCCTAAGTATATAAAAAAGCCGCACGGGTCGATCGATCAGGTTAAGCTACGCTTGCCGCGGTTGGTCCGTGGATGGGTGACCATCTTTACATACCAAGACCGCTCCGTGCCTCGGAAAGCACGTTAAACCGTTGCTACCGGCTCTCATTCGTAGATCTTTGACAGTCGTTACGGGTCGTCAGAAGCTCGAAAGTCTGACAACCAGCTTTACCAAGTGGCCCAAGTATTGCCCAGTAACTGGGTTGTGGAAGTCAGATAGGCAGTCGCTCCATGTAAAATACTGGTATTCAGCTGCGTTCAGTTAGACTGGAAGCCGATCCCGATATAGTTCGGAAAAGGCAGGCAGATGATGATGATTATCATAAAAGTAATCAATTACACCATACATACATAACATAACATCACGCCTGTATTCCCCGAAGGGTTAGGCAGAGGTGTACCTATAGCACACCCACATTTCGCCAGTTATGTTTAAGTCCCATGTAATAGGTGGCGAGCCTATTGCCATCAACCGGGCACAAATCCAGACTCCGGGCTGCTACCGAGAAATTCCAGATGGAAAAATCCAATAACACTTTGCCCGACCCGGGAATCGAACCCAGAACCTCATGCTCATCAGTAGCGCTTGCGACCACTAGACCAACGAGACAATTACGCCATAAAGTAGTTTTATTTTAAAAAAAAATATTTCATGGCAAATATATGCTGGCGGCCCACCTGATGACAATTAAAGTGGTAACTGCCTAAGGACATACCTGAAATATCACAGGGGCAACGCCACTCCAAAAAAAAAAACTGTAATGACGTACTTCCTAAGACAAGCTCCATCAAAATAAGCTCTACTACTTGCAAACAAAATATAAACTCCAAAATAAAATGTCACAAAATTAGTTAAACTAGATTAAAAATTACACGCTAGGGAAAATGTTCTCCTTCTTGCAATATATGTAGAATAATTAAATGAAGAAATAATATTGTATATTCCGCAAAAATATGCTAATTAAGTTTATGTAGGTAGATTAACTACTCATTGTTTTTATATGTACGACATTATGCTAGAGTGCATTGTTTTCTAGACAAGCCTTTTTACACTGATAAAGTTCTCTTTTTTAGCACTTTCACTAGACTATCTAACAAATTGAGAATAGTGGTGTAATAGTGGTGTAGTTACTTCATTCAAATTTTATAATGTATATCTATTAATTATCTTAAAATAAATTATAGACCGTACCTAGCTACTCTAGCACCACTAAGATTATCAAGAATATCCTACATGTGAGGGAGAGGATAGCAATCTCTGATAGTAACGCTGCCTGTTCAGTTTTATGCTGCCAACGCAGAAACGAACGGAACTATCCTCCTTGGTCATCATTACCACCGGACTAGCCCACGGAGAACGAGAGGGACGAATAACTCCAATCTCTAACATTTTAGACATTTTAAATGCAAGTCGACAAAAGCGACAGAAGACAAGGATTTTGTCGCTTTTGGCAGTCGCGCAGAATCCCTGAAGTTCGAGACTGGCATGCCCTTTATGATCCACAACACATGATCGTCATATCACCTGCGATTCCGTTGAGGTCTGCTGTAGTTCGAGGTCGCAGTTCGTCAGGGTCCAGGAACTGTCACCTTTATCTACTCGTATTGTGCTGTGCTTCAAAGCCGCAGTTCACCAGTGTCCACTTATCTTTACCTATTATTATCACTTACGAGTTTAATACCTTAACGCTAGTCAATCTTTAACCATGATTGTTTTTATTAGGATAACTTAGGTAATTTTTCGGAGATAATTTTAAAGCCTGCGTAATTTAGTGGTAACGAGCCGAAAAACCGATTGCAATCGATTCCCTAGTTCGTAAACCAGCGTAATAAAGATTTACCATCCAATATACTTTAAGTTTTCTCGTATTCTCTTTACATTTTGGCGAATTTACTTGTTCCTCAACTGTGTTTTTTTATTGATTTTTTACATTTTATACTTAATTTTGGATGCGTTTTTTAATAATAATAAATTATTTATAACTACTTGTTTAAGTGGTGAATTTCCTTTTTTGTTTCGCTACACTACATAACAATGGAGAAAAATAGTCTGTGATAATTAATGGTAGGTTTGTTAATTTCTCATTTGATCAACAGTTGTTAATATCTTGAAACTGCTTCAACTACATATTCTAAAACCACTTCGAACGTTAAAAAACCACTAACGTTCATCGTAATTAATGCTTGATTTCAGATATAAAAAAAAGTTAAGTATAATAAAAAAGCAGTTATTCTATTAAAAATGCTAAACTTACTGGAACTATCACGAAAGTTCAATTTGTGGCATTATTCCTGTTTCAAACAAATTTAATCTGTAAGGAAACATAATATTGTTACCGAGCAACATGTTTTATGAACCTAAGAACTTGACCTTAAAAATATTAATAGCTAGCAGGATGGATAGCCCAAGTGTTATTTTAATACAATTTCTAGTCTCGCGTAAAATTATTTAAATGTTATTGCAGTTCGCCGCCTAAAGTGGGTGGTTCCTTGAGTGATATATAAAGCCTGCGCGGATTTTTTACCACACAAACACAAACTAGTTCATCGTAGCTAGACAATCTTAATCATCCAAAATGAAATTCGCAGTAAGTAAATCGAACACGAATTAGTATGATATTTAAAAAATAAATCAAATCAGCAGTGTCAAATTATGTGAAAAAACAAGGTGTGTGGATCTCCTGTGAAACTGTAATTGGTTTTTGTGGTTATAGGTGGTGATTTTAGCGTGTGTGGCTGCCGCAAGCGCGCAGTTCAATACTGGAGCATACAACAAGAAGCCCTACAACCCTTTCGCGAGCAACTTCAACAGTTACAAGCCCACCCCCGCGCCATACCGCCGTATCGCCTACCCCTCGTCCACCGCCGCCCCTATCCCCGTGTACTCCCCCGCCCCCGTCCCCAAGTATTCCCCCATCGCTGTGCCCGTAGCCAGGTACCAGGGTGATGCCCGCACCGCTCAGATCCTGAAGTACGGCAATGAAGTGAACCCTGACGGCAGCTACTCTTACTTGTGAGTACACATCACTTCCTAAAATTTTATCATTTCGCGAAAGCAATTTAGAAAACATAACATAACCAATTAATATTTTTCAGCTATGAAACCGACAACGGTATTGCGGCTCAGGAACAGGGCACTCCCCGCAACTTCGGTGGAAACCCCCCTGTAGCCCCAAGCGTCGCCCAGGGATCCTTCTCCTGGATTTCCCCCGAGGGTGAGAACATCGCCATCACATACGTCGCTGATGAGAACGGATACCAGCCTTCTGTGAGTCACTTAGTTGTTATTTTATATTTCAGTCATAGCGGGACTATATGGTTTATTGTTAATCGCAAATATTAATTATATTTTTCCAGGGTAACGCCATCCCCACTTCGCCTCCCGTGCCCGCCCAGATCGCTCGCGCCCTTGAGTACATCGCCAGAACTGCACCACAGAGGCAGTAAGAAGTTGGAAAAACACTGAAATGTATACAATCATCAGTATAGTACAATACAGAGTGAATAGTACAACCTAGAAGTATTTCGAAATAAAATAAAATGTGATATATATATTTTAATGGCATCTTTTATTTGCTATTTATACGTACAATAATTACTTACTATTATGTACGTAAAAGTATAAATAAAATATTGTTTCCACTTTACAAATCTGTTTTGTTATTTCCAACCAATTGATTTTATCAACGAATGAATTATGTAGTTTACGTAGATCAAACTTTATGTAAGACTTTTTTGGTTATTGAAAAGGGACGTTTCATGATTAATTAATTAAAGGTCTCAGTAACATAATTTGGGCGACATTATGGGAGGAGTTGTGATAAGGCCTTGCAAATATGCTGAAATTGTATGTTATTATTACTCCAGTAGTGATTAAAGAAATCATTGGATTTACAAAGCATTTTCATACAAAGGAATTGTTATGAGTAAGAATTATGGACTTAATTTGACTATTTTCATTAAAATAAACAATCACCACACCTGTAACCTTTTGGACAGATAATATGAGATAGGTAGTTTCTTGAGACGGAATTAGAAGTGGACTGCGAAATCGATTATTCAGAAATTAACATTAAACACCATTTTCGGTTATTTATTGCTGAAGCTATTCATCATAATATTCAATGCCACTCAAGACTATTATTATGATCATTATATTTAAAAATCGATAGGTGTTCATTAATTTTTATTTCCTTGGGTAATCCTGAATGATCGTACCATGGTACTCCAATAAGTGCTGGACAATATAATATATATATTTGGCTGTAATGTAAATATAGACTAAACGTTACGAAGTTTCTACAGGGCGTTAGTTAAGTTGCTGTATAGCAGTTCGTTCATGTTTGATTAGGAAACGGTGGAATCATAACGGTGGAATAATAAAAAACTGGCAAGGGCAGACTCGTTGCGGAAGGTTGAAAGCCTGGTTTCAACCTTCCCCAACGAGTCTGCCCTCGCCAATTTGTTAAGACGTCCAAGATGGTCTTTCTAACAAATATGACCTAACTACAGGAATTAAATCAAACGATGTATTTTAAACTGACTTCAAAAAAGGAGGAGGTTTCTCAATTCGACCGTATATGTATATCTCACATACATATATATGTCACAATCAAGATTCTTAATCGGTCAAAAAACTTTTTTACAAAAAAAGACAACAGACTTCTAAAAAAACACCACAACGTGAAAAATAACTTTAATTTCGGAAGTCGGTATCTTTGGATCTGTATTTTAGTTTTTTGCCACTGACTTCCGAAATTAAAGTTATTTTTCATGTTGTGGTGTTTTTTTTAGAAGTCGGTTGTCTTTTTTTTTTTAAGTTTTTTATTTTTAACTTTTTAGTGGTTTAGTTATTAATTTATCTAAGTTACAATAGCCTTATTTCAACTGCTCATCACCTTTTACAAAATATTGCTTTTCCCGATGCAGGGACGTTATTGTTGAGGAGTTCTCCTGATAAAAACGAGAAGAACTGGAGCTGATGGTGAAGCCACCATTAGCTCCATTTCACCATATGTATTGTCATGAGCTTAACTTGCTTAGCAACCATATTAAAGTACTCGAATCGCAACCACAATGAGTAGTTCCGGTGGGCACCTCTGGTCTTCATAATCAGTTCACTTCCCCAAAGGGTGCTTTCCGAGAGCAAATACACGAGTTACTATAAAAAATACCCAAATCGCTATATGTGTGCCTATAAAATTTGAGGATTTCCCTCTTTTTCCATGGGATCCCCTCATCAGATTCTGACTTTGTGAAAATGGGACCACCTCGAGAGCATACCCTTTCAAACAAGAAAATAATTTTCAAAATCGGTTCACAACTGACGGAGAAATCGGTGAACATACATAAACAAAAAAACATACAGCCGAACATATAGCATCCTCCTTTTTGGAAGTCGGTTAAAAAGTACTTTATACTGAAAAAATCTGTAATTTTGACTGAACACGTTGGTCAAAAAGTAGTTTTGTCTGAAAATCTGTAGTTATTAGTGATTTTAACTGACAAAATGTGGTTAAAAGTAGTTTTGACTGACGCTCTCAGTCAAAACTACTTTTAAGGACTAGAGCATCAGTCAAAATCACTTTTAACCAGCTGTTAGTATGTAATAAAAGATTTTATATATTGTGAATTCGTTTAATAAGGTTTATAAAAATAATGTTTCACACTTTAAAATGTTTAGCTTTAAAATTAATCGAATGAACTAAAATTAATGGTTTCCACTATAAGAGCGAGCGAAGCGAGCTCGGGACTTGGGGCACCCTGACTCGGACAGGTTAGGTTAGAAGGGGATGGCGGGGTCTGGTAGACCCCGCCATCCTCTTCGTGGTTATTTTTTTTAAAACCACCCGGAAGTAGGAGCCCCACGAAGCGGGGCTCCGTCGACTACGCCTTATTGTTATTCGTCACAGTTAGAGTGCAAACCATTATTTTTGTAGGTATTTTAATTATGTTGTTTATAAAATTATTACTTTATCGTGTTTAATTATCTGATAGAACCAATCAAAACTACTTTTAACGAAATTAGTTAGTCGAAACTACTTTTAACCAGGTCCATTGGGCAAAACTAGTTTTGACTATAATTTCAGTCAAAAGTACCTACTTTTGATTGATTTTGCTAGTTAAAAGTACTTTTGACTGGTTATGAATTTTGCCTGCAACATGTATATATATTTATCTGTGTTCGCTGATAACTTCGTTGTTTATGAACCGATTTTGATGATTCTGTTTTATCAATTTATTTCACAAGACAATTTTGTAGTGGACTGGAAAAAGTAAAAAGGATGGGATACCTTTGCCCTGTAGTGGGACAACCCAGGCTTATAATAATAATAAAACTTTTTTACAACAACTTACTTCCAAAATAAACACAAAAAAAATGGTGAAAAATAAACTTTAATTTTGGAAGTCGGTGTCTTTGGTTTTGTGTTTTCGTTTTTGGCCACCAACTTCCGAAATTAAAGTCATTTTTCACGTTTTTTTTGTGTTTATTTTGGAAGTCGGTTGGTTTTTGGTAAAAAAGTTTTTATTTTTCACTTTTTAGTTGCGGTACCTACCCCACACAAATTCGTATACCACTACTTAATATGTAAATAACAGTGACAGGAAATTATTAAAACATCATCAATATAAACTAACACCAACAAAAAAAAACATACAGTCGAATTGTGAACCTCCTCCTTTTTTTGAAGTCGGTTAAAAATCAAAGACACCAACTTTCGAAATTAAAGTTATATTTCACTTTTTTTGTGAGTTTTTTGGAAGTCGATATTTCTTTTTTCTTTTGTTAAATCGTTTTTATATAATCTAAAACATGATATCAAACTATACCTAGGTACAGTCACGGATTTTAATTGATGAGCCACTTGCGACTGTTCGTATTTTAGCCGTGTATACAATATCGGGTTTAGTCGGTTATACTCGTACATAGTACAGAGTGACTACCCAAAATCAACCAATTGCAGGTCTAGCAACCGTTACCTAGCGACAATTGTTTTAGCGTCGCGATAGTAACGTAAGGGTACGGGAAAATTATGTTTGGTCATTTCGACATCGGAAAAACTCGGACTCACGATTGTATCCGAATGCGTAGCGTCCAAGATGACGTTCAAGACAATTATGATAACTGTTGCACATAAACCAAAATAACACCTAACTGCCGCCTTCTTGGAAGAATTTATTATGAATTATATTTACTATTTCTGTTTTAGCTATTATAAATGTTATAAAATTTGCTAAGCTAAAAAAATAGTCAACCTTTGAAAAATTGTTTTTTTTCGTTTATCAAGCAATCAGTCACTGTCTTTGGATAGGTTTTCAGAAATAGCGAGTATTTAATGAGGTCTAATTCATAGAAGGTCAGTGTCAATTAGATTGGATAAAGGTATGCAAAATTTTATTGATTTATCTTGGAAAACTTAATAGTCAACCTGCAACCTCTATGGATAAGACTATTTCCGATTATTAGTAATTAGTCATCTTGTCCACGAGTATGCGGTTTGAGTTCGTGTTTAATTGTCTAATCTTGTGAATGTTTAAAAATGCAAAATTGAGAAGTTTGAAAGAGGCTCATCAATTAAAGCCCGTGACTATACAATATTGTAGCATCTTTGTTACCTATTTCTGTGAAATAATACTGTTAAGTGCCACTTAAATGTAGTTAACACGTTCTAAAGTGATTGTAAATAAGAGATACAGACCGCGAGTTTACAGAATTGTTAAGATTATCTAACTACGGAGTTAGAACATCGCTTCATTTATTTAGATACTGAATTAAAATAAGATTAAACCCTAAACGATTTTATTTGAATTCGATAGATACGTTTATGGTATGAAAACGGCCATTTGGCTGCTAATGAGGCTAGGAATCGATAAGAAATCGATCACATTGTCTCTTATGGCTCTGTCCTTCGTTTTTATAGATGTAACATCAGTTGACGATAGAAGGCTGCTAAACCCACACAATTGCGTCGAACCTATCCATCTAACCATTACACAATATCTGAGAATCTTTACAGCGAACTGGTTTTAAAAGATTTAATACTGTTGCGACCTCAGAGGAATCGTTAAACAGATATTTGTAAACTTAAAAAAAAAACATCGCTCTTGTTTATTGACTCACCGCGAATTGATGAACTTTATTATCCGATAATTTACATTCTGCATAACTAAAATTATAGCCTGCTTCGAATATCCGATGAAATGTATGGTTTTTTAAGGAGATTTTTTTACTGATTACGATAGTGTTCAGAATGTATCAGACGTTTATTTTTAACTTTTTCGTAATGAACAAACGCAAGTTATCATACAAACGGCAAAATTAAAATAACAGGTTTTGCTTCAGTTTACATAGATTAATAAATAAATTACGAAAAAATTATGTAGTTTACGTAAACTAGTCCAAATTTGATGTAAATTGATCGGATTTAAATATCAATGTCAAATGCCCTTCTTTAGGTATAGATTAATGGACCAAAGCGGTTTAGTAAACTAATGACAATACAGCAAAACGTGGCGGCGGATTAAATTAATATTACAAATATAATGTTAATTTGACACCTCAAAGCCGAATGTGAATCTCTTTTAAGTGTTTTCGTAACAAAATAAAGGTTTGAATAAACCCGTTAAATGTGAATAATAATCGTTAGTTAGACAAAGGCTTGGCATGTGATGCGGCAGGTGATCTTCACCTCTCGATGAAGCTCTATCGTGATGCTATGCGGTCCGTTCTGGCTCGACCTTAGCATTTGGCGTAACGCACTTACCGCTTTATATACGATACAAGTGATTCCCTACAATATTGCTTGTGTATTTCTTTTTAATTAACAGTTAACAATTTAGTCTGGTGAAATGTGGTTATCACCTCTGCCTAACCTGCTAGGATAACAGGCGTGATGTTATGTTATATGGCGTTAGATATTAAACATAATTTCTCTATTATTGTTAGTACCACTACTAACAATAATAAACAAATGATGTTTAGTATCTCTCTTATTTCATTTACCAACCCCGCGGTATGTAAATGAAATAAGTGTGCCGGATTAGTATACGTAGGTACTAAACACAAAACAAACAATACACATAATAAAATAGTAATGAAGTCAATAATGTACATAGAATATTTTTGAAAAAAATGTACTTGTTACGAGTATAGTTTTTAGAATTTTTGACAGTATTTCTGGATTTAAGTTCCGGATTGGCGCAAAAACGGATGAACGGATTTGAATGAAATTTGGCACACAGATAGTTTATAACCTGGATTAACACTTCTAATCCCGGTAGTACGAGCCCGTGGGATATTTTTCGACCACGTGAATCCACGCGGGTGAAACCGCGGGCAAAAGCCAGTAATTTTTAAAGTTAGTAACACTTATAGCTAGGAAACCCAGGCCATGGTTTCGAATCTGTTCTTATAATTATAGAAGCTGGAATATGTAGGGAATGTGGTCTAAAAGATATTCTTATTCAAGAAACTTTTTCAGTACTGACTGTGGGAGTTGTTGCACCACTACCACAAACACCAGAAAAAAATTAGGAAAGAAACCTGGACACAGATATGCAACATACATTAATAGAAGAGATTAACGGAGACCTACAGGTATGAATGACGATTTCATAAATGAAGATTTTTCACCAAATGATATGAGCCTCAGGCATACTATACACATGTTCGAGTCGGCATGATGTCGGCACAGTCGGGCGGCAAAATATATATTCACACGTGTGTAGCACCCCTTTTTTACTGAATTTCAATCAAATAAACATATGAACAGACTGTCCACAGAGAGTGAAAAATGGTGTCTGTGTGTCCCTCAGGGGTCAGTTTTTTCTGCGACTATTTCTGCTGCACATCAACGACCTGCTGCAGCTTGGTACTATCAGGTACGCAGATGACATTACAGTCTCACAAAGATACTTGTCCAGTGCAAGAGCCAGCAGAGAGGAAACAGCTACTCTTAGAGAGGCCACGGTGCAGCGAACGAATTTGATCTTAAATCTCGTTTCCTAGTAGGGTGACGACAATCTGGTCACATCCAATGCTCAGGAAATGCTAATGATGCTAATGAAAACACAGGCGTGTCTTTACACTGTCAAAAAGAGCCAGTTTCAGTTATCTCCTACTTTCCGAAGTGCATCTATACCAGTTAACGACCGCCTAGAGCGTTTGGACATGGAGTTGACGTCTGATCTCAACTTCGGCCCAACCATCGAGTCAAAAGCACAGAATGCAGCCAAGAAGCTGGGCATCCTAAATAAGGTGAGGCGATACTTCACATCTGGACAGCTTTCAAGTCTGTACAAATCATATATCCGTTCCTGTACAGAGCATTGCATCCACTTATGGGATGGCTCAGCAAAATACCAGGTTGCTGCAGTTGACTCCATGCCACGCAGAGCAAAAAGGCTTATAGGCGACGAGACGTTGATGGCTAGGCTTCACAGCCTGGCTCATTGACCTATTGTTGCTTGCGTGTCGTTCTTCTCCAGACTGTACTTCGGAAGGTGTGCGCTGGATCTCGACGACCTGATCCCACCATCACCTTTTTACTACCGGAATACCAGATGTACTGCAGGGTACCATCCCGACCAGTCGTACTCAGCGCTTCTCCTCCACATTTATTATGCGCACAGCCAAGTGTGGAACACTCTGACAGCGTCTGTGTTCCCTTCCACATATAACCCATCTGCCTTCAAAGCCATAGTGAACAGGCATTTTCTGGGCACGTTCCATCATAGACCTCATGCTTCACTTTCCATCAGGCGTGATGGAGGTCAAGAGTGGGTGGGCCCATTCGACAATGAAAAAAAATAAAAAAAATGGAGCTTTTATGAAAAGCTTTTTTATTTATAACAAGCTGACCTGAAACACGTTTTCCTGTCCTAATTATGGCGGAGTAGTAGTAGTAGTAGTTTTTGTAAATCCTTTTTGCGTAAATCCCTTTCCTCCCGATTTTTCTTTCCTGATTACATTTTCATGACCACAATACAAAACAAACAAAAATATCCATCGTTTGAATCGTGAGTTATGCTTTTGAGTTTATACAAAAATCCCATGGAAAAAAAGGACGTACAGTAGTTTCCGATTTTTTTAATTTTCCAAGAAACTTTTCCAATTTTTCATTTCATAAAAATCTAATTCAGATTACAAAAAACTTAAAACAAGATCGAATGCTAAAACAAACGAACGTTGCCACCTACTTTATAATGTGTATGGATTTAATAGTGCACAGTCGCTTCATGATAAATGCGGACTAGCGTGGCCTATACTCGACGTGAGTACCTTTGCCCAGGGCATACTTGTCGTATATTATTGTTGCCTTTTGTTTCATTGCGATTATTACATTTGCTTAATAGACATAGTGGAGCAAAATAAATGTGAATAATTAAGATCGATCCTACTGCAAGTTTGATGTTTTCTTTTGTTCTTTCGAGTAGGTACCAACTTATGTTCAACGGTCATGGGCGCACTGATGTTCCTACACGTGTTCAAACTTAAACCGCCCGCCGCGATTTTTTCAAAGTAAGAAGCCGAGGATCGAACCTGATGATGTGTGATTGGAGAGGCCTATATGCAGCCGTGGATTGCAAATTGATGATGATAATGATTCGCGTCATCATAATTATTATGATTCATTTGCATTGGATTAAATTTGCTATTTATATTTGACTGTATGCATGTTGACCTGTGCCTATGTTTATAATATGTTAGTTCCTATTTCCGGCACGTGGTGTTGCATTTTAGCTTGGCTGATTGCCACGTTGGTAGGAGATAATAAATTATTTTATTTAGTTAAAACTACAGAAATTTTGTTTATTAATAAAGGCTGTCAGGGCCTACAAACCATAAAAGATAAACACACACACACACACACGCACACACACACAGTTCATTCTTCTGTCTGTGCCATAATTTTCCAGAAGGTTGACACACTAGCTAGATATTAATATATAATGTATGAACTGACGTGTTCAATATTATAATAATTGATTTAATATGGATATCTCTATCTTTTATATTGATTGAACATTTTCTCGTAGTTATTTTGAATCTAATCATCATGTGTCGTTTTTTTCTGCATTTTAATGAATTAATAATCGATTAACTTTAACATATATTATTTACTATTGAATTCAGTCATCAAAACATCTGTGTGATGGAAAAATTTGCAAACTTGACACTCACATCTGAAATCATACGCAAATAATCAACAATTTTATCGCGCGAATAGAAAGTGTTTTAGAGTTCAATTTAAAGTCAAATTTTTTGCCTGTCACACAAACCGTAAAACCTATGTATCTGATACTGCGATAATTTTTTATCTATACCTAATCTATATCTTTATTTGAAAAGTTCATGGCAAAATAGACTAGATACCTACTTACAAATTTATACGTTTGTGCAAGGCTCATGGGTGCGGCTAAAGATGGCTCTTAGCTTATGTCGTAACTCGTAATCTTATCATCATACGAGGGGCGTTCAATGTATTCTCGGTATGAGAGATAATGTGGATATTTTGACTAATTAATTAATTAATGACATTATCTAAGGGTATAAAAGTAATATTTAATATAGTTGTGATCATTAGTTTGCTAGTTATCCTTAGTCAATGACAACTGGAATGGCTAACGTGACAATGGTGAAGAAAATCGAGCACCGCGCTGTTATTAAATTCGTTCCCAAACAAGGAAAAGCTCACAAAACTATTCGCGAATAGATGGTGGCTGTTTACCAAGATTCTGCACCTTCGTTAGCTACGGTTCCAAAGTGGTCAAATGAATTTAAAAGGGGCAAAGAGAGTATTAAAGACGAGACTCGCTCAGGCGACCCAGTTACTGCCTCTACGGAAAAAAACGTGAAAAAAGTTGAGAAGCTTATTCTGGATTATACTCGAATGAAGATGAAAATGATAGCCGAGATGACCCACTACTCCGTTGGTACCGTGCACACTATTCTTTATGACCTTCTTTACCTTTCAAAAGTCAGTGCACGATGAGTGCCGCGAATGCTCACGGCGCCTCAAAAACAAGTGAGAATCGAGTGCTGTAGAGAGTTTTTAGAGCTCTGTGGTGTAGTTTCATCAAGTATTTTCGATCGAATTGTTACTGGAGATGAAACGTGGATTCATCATTATGACCCTGAAAGTAAGCAAATCCATGCAGTGGCACAAGAAGAGTGCCCCCTAAGAAATTCAAAGTTATCTCGTCTGTCGGAAAAATCATGCCACAGTGTTTTGGGACTCAAAGGGAATATTGCTGAATGAGCTTACAAAAAAAGGTGAAACCATATACGCAGAATCCTACGCATCCACTTCACAAATTTTATGGGAAACAATTATAGAAAAAAGGCGGGGTAGACTGACCACCAGTGTGTTGCTTCTTCACGACAACGCCCCGGTATATACGGCGCGTGTTTCCAAGGCTGCTTCGCGAGATTGTGGTTTCGAAGAAATTTACCACCCACCATATAGCCCGGACTTAGCCCTGAGTGATTATTATTAATTTGAAAAAAGACCTTCGTGGGAAATGATTATTCAACGATGAAAGCGCGCGGCTCCTGCCCAATCTAGGGGGTCCAAACGCCTCCTACCGGAGGCTCTACGCGGGGGTCGTGCGGTTCATGGCCCTTTACGGGGCACCGGTGTGGGCGCGTTCATTGAGGCTCCGACCAGCACGCCGGTTGAACGCGTCCCAAAGGGTCATGGCCATCCGGCTGGTCCGGGTATACCGCACGGTCTCCTGCGAAGCGGCGAGCCTCCTTGCCGGATTGCCGCCATGGGATCTGGAGGCAAAAGTCCTCGCGCACATTTGGGAGTGGCGCGAGGAGGCGAAACGCCAGGGCGTTACTCCGCTGCCGCGAGAAATCGCGGCACAGCGGACAGAGCTCCGGCGGGATCTCATGGCGGCATGGAGAGTGCGACTGTCGTAACCCAGCGCTGGGCACGCCACAATTGCGGCGGTAAGTCCCTTCTTTGAGGAGTGGCTTGAGAGGCGCCACGGCGTCTTCACCTTCCGCCTGACGCAGGTCCTCACCGGACATGGTTGTTTCGGGAGGTTCCTTTTTCGGCTTAGGCGGGAGGAAACTCCCGGGTGTTTTCATTGTGTGGATCGACCGAAGGACACGGTGGAGGTTTGCCCGGCTTGGGCGGAGCACCGCCGTGTCCTCGTGGCGGCGATCGGCGGCGGCGATCTCTCGCGTCCGGCTCTGGTTCAGGCCATGGTACGGAGCGAGAGGGAATGGGAAGCAGTCACCTCCTTCTGCGAAACAGAAATGCTCGCGAAGGAGGAGGCGGAGCGCGTGAGGGAAAAGCAATCATTGCGCCCTCACGCCCCTAGTCGCCGCAGGAGGAGACACCCTGGGCGTCGGGAGTCGATAGCTGACTCCCGGCCACCGTAGGCGCGGGCCTGCGGATGGCGAGCAATGGGCAGCTCGCCGTCCGGTAAGGACCAGGCCCGGGTCGATGGCGCGTTGTGTTCCACGCGCGCCTCAAAGAGATGTCAGCATACTTGACGGGGTCCGATAGGGCCGATGCCTGCCGGGGTCGCGGATTGTTCGAAAGAGTTACCGTGGCCCTGGCGCATAGGCAACTGAAGGAACACAGGTGGGTTTTAGTCAGTAAGAGTCTGACACGCCCTTCCGCTCCGCCCAGAGCGGGAGAGGTCATTTGATGACTTCCCACCCAGAAAAAAAAAAATGAAAAAAGAAAGGCGGCAATAAGAGAGGATTTTTTTTTTGCAGGAAATTGCAATGTTAATTTCAAGATGTAATAAATGCATTGAGGTAATGGGGGATTAGATTGAATACAAAAATCATTTTAATTGAATTTTAAAAAAAAAAACATGCCGATACCGAGAATATATTGAACGCCTCTCGTACGAATGGCTCTGCAAGACCAGTTTTACTCCCAAATATCCGTGAAAGTATGGATATTACAAAACGGTCACTCAAAACGTTAATAGCTGATATTGCTATGTCTAGTAGTCTCTAGGCCTATTGCTGTGTCTAGTAGTGACATTGTACTGAATGATACTGTCGTCGATAATGCCTTTCAATTCTGAGATGGAGAAGATGCTCGACATAAATATGTTTATTTATTATGCAGACCTATTGAAATAAACCTATTAGTAAAGCATTAATACGATCTTAGTCAATTGGGTTTGGGTTCATCATAATTGTGGTACTCGTAATATGTGCACTTAAATTTATAGACGTTCGCCACGGAGAAAAGCTACCAGACATAACTGTGTTTTTTTTATCTAGATGAGCTCGTGAGATCTTTGGCTAAAAACTGGTCTTTTTTATCAGTTATTCTTCAGTAGTCGTCAATTTGATCAAAAAATTGAAACTTTTGGATTTAACCTAAATATTAACATAGGCCTATCATTATTTTGTCCACCATGAACTGAACCCGCCAATGATGACACGAATAAGCAGGCGAGCGAAAAAGTCTTCAAGATCCTTTGATAGCCATTTAACTGAAACGTTTCTTGAATTAATATAAAGTTATGTATCTGACTGTAATTTGAGTGTTAATGCTATGAATGATAATTATGGTGTCTTGGTTTAGGTTAGGTTAGGTGGGGTAATCTCCTGTCGGGAGGACACGGCGTGGCATACGCTGGCAGAGTGTGCCGCTTGGGAGGAGCTGCGCCGTGCCCGCATCTCAGGAGTAGGCAGTGACCTGTCGCTGCCGGCCGTAGTGAATGCTATGGTCGGCGGCGACGAGTCCTGGGACGCGGTGGTATCCTTCTGCGAAACAGTTATCTCGCAGAAGGAGGCTGCGGAAAGGGAGCGAGAGATCTCATCCTCTCACCCGGCTCGCAGCAGGCGCACCGGACGTCGGCGGAGGGCGGACAACGCTCTCTTCCAGCCCCCCTAAATGGGTCCAGAGACGACGGACTTGGGGACGTCCGTCGCCCCCCATACATCAGGACCCGAGGCGGCGGCGCGTAGTGTTCCACGCGCGCCCCTCTTAGACGTCGCGGGGGGAGTCAACCACCTCACTCCCCCCGCTCGACCGGACGGGGTCTGCAGAGGCGGGCTAGCACCAGTCGGGGGTTGCGGAAAAATGGAACGTTCCCGCGACCCCCGGCGTAGGCGTGAGAACAACGGGGTGGTTTTTAGTCAGTAAGATTCAGACATCCATGAGGATTTCCACCAGGATCAAAAAATAAAAAAGGTTAGGTTAGGTATGTACAATAAAACACTGTTTCCAATATTAATGCGTTAAGGGTCCTTCAAACAGGCGCGACACACGAAGCGAATCGCGCGCGACACGTAGGCACAGCACGTCGCGTGACGAGCGGCACCTTTTTGTCGCGCTGTCACGTCGCGTCAAGGCGTGCTATCGCTAAGGCTGCTCGGACAAGATTGCAAGTGCGGCGCTTTGCCTCGCACTCTCTCTACTGCACAAACCCCACCACAGCACGCACAACTTATTTATTAAACGTCACATTTTGTTTTCATTACAAATTTCGGAATCACTAGTTTCTGATTGATGGACCTGATGGACATACCTTCTACTTTCTTTAAATGAATAATGTTTCTACGTGACGTTGTCATATACTATCATCCTTTCTTCCACAATAATGTCAAAATTCAAATCTTTATGTTTTTTACCTATAGTTGCCTGACGTTGTAAAATCTGTGGATTTATTATTTGAAAGACAATAGACATTTTATTGTCACGAATCTATATACAGGGTGGAATTTTGTAATGCCATCTGCAGGGAAAGTACTCTTAATACTGCAGATAGAAAGTTTTACTCAAAGGAAACATTCCTTTATTTTTGAATAGAAAGCAAACTGCATTCAAAGATTTTCGAAAATTCTCTTCTCCCACACCCGAGAATCGAACCGGCTAAAATCTGAAAAAATTATACCCTGTACTTTTATTGCATCGATCGTTAGGGTCAATTATAAGGATGAAATCTCTCTAACAAACATGATAAATTAAATGAAAACCAGGAAATCTTAAATTAATTTAATTATTTACAAAAAAATGGTAAACTAACTAATTAGTTGCTCGAAATGGGCTCCATTCTCTTGGATACACAAATTTATTCTTTTAACGAATTCATTTCTAGTAACCTTTAATAAAGTGTTGTGGTGAATATTATAAATCGTATTCTGAACTTCAACTCTCAACTCGTTGTCATTCGCATAAGATTTCATGTAAATTTGATTTTTTACATATCCCCACAAAAAAGAATCTAATGGGGTGAGATCTGGCGATCTCGCAGGCCATCTGATTGTGCCGTTTGTACCAATCCAGGTATTAAAATGGTTATTAATGTAGGCAGTAGTGATTCTGCTGTTATGTGCTGGAGCACCATCTTGCTGTAGAATTATTTGGTTTCGCTCTTCCTCGGGGAACCCATTTAACTCGTTTCTTAAGAGATCCAGTATTTCAATATACTTGACAGTGTTTAAATGACCTTCGTACACGTGGACTAACACTACATTATTTCTCATAATTCCGCACCAAACGTTGAAAGAAAATCTTAATTGATTGTTAGTTTCATGAACACGAACAGGATTCACTCGAGACCAATAATGGTTATAGCGGCGATTGTACATGCCATTATTGCTGAAGTTGGTTTCGTCAGACCATACAATGTTACTCAAAAAATTTGGGTTTCGGTCAATTTCTCCAAGCATGTTTTCACAAAATTGTAATCGTCTGTCACGATCCCCAATATGCAATTTTTGCACCAACCGACCTTCACGATAGCATTTATACTTATACTTTTTCTGCACTTTAAGTACGCGAGTGTGGGTTGTTCCTAATTCATTGGCAGCATCTCTACTTGAAGCCTTTGGAAATGATTCAAAGTATGTTAAAACATCTAGTTCAAAATCGAAATAGTTTTGCTGAATAGTTTGCCGTCTCTTCTTGAAACCACCCGTATTCTTTAAATTTTCTACCATTCTTTTCAATACGAACCGAGTTGGTGCCTGTCGGTCTTGATATCTCTCTCCATACCACCGCAGAGCTAAATTCACGTTTTTGTTATTTAAAAAATAAGCTTCCATTAAATCAAACTGTTCTTGATAAGCCATTTTCACCGTGAGACAAAATGTGAAATGAGTTGTAAAAACAATCAAATGTGAATAACAACTATGACAACCTAATTTTCAAATTTTAATCTAACATTCCATATTTAAATTACCTCATACACGCAGCTATGAGTATGTCGCAAAGGAGTCTGCATTACAAAAGATGGATGTTAGTTAAAGAGTTTAACTTGACTCATTGAATTTGTAACTTCAGATTTCCTGGTTTTCCTTTCATTTAATTTATCATGTTTGTTAGAGAGATTTCATCCTTATAATTAATTGACCCTAACGATCGATGCAATAAAAGTACAAGGTATAATTTTTTCAGATTTTAGCCGGTATCGATTCCCGGGTGTGGGAGAAGAGAATTTTCGAAAATATTTGAATGCAGTTTGCTTTCTATTCAAAAATAAAGGAATGTTTCCTTTGAGTAAAATTTTCTATCTGCAGTATTAAGAGTACTTTCCCTCCAAGTGGCATTACAAAATTCCACCCTGTATATATAAATGAATCCCTATTTCCCTTGGTCACGCCATCACGCGTGAACGGCTGGACCGATTTTACAAAAAAAAACTTGTTGTGTTCGTTATTGTCAGGAGAACGATCTTATGGAATAAAAAAATAAGGAAGTTGATCAGAACGTTACAAAATTTAAGAAAACTTAACGCCAATATTAATTTTACATAACTGTCAGTTGTTTGAAATAACTGTCAGCGATTGACAGAATGCGCGCTACAAATATCGTTAAACACAGATGGATCGGTTGATAAATGGGTCGATATTTTTAGTTTTAGTCAATAGTCAAAACTAAAACTAAACGAAATATGATATTCATAGTTAAGACAGGACAACGTCTGTCGGGTCAGCTTGTTCATGATAAATTCGTCTTGACCTATTCAAAGACACAATTTAAGAATTTTTTGAGCTGTTTGATTGAATAGATATGGCTGCTTGAAGTGACAAAGTCACAATTCACCCAGATTTGTGTCTTTACAATGGGTCGATACAAATTATTGTCAGAACATTGTTTTGCTCCTTCGTGTATATTCGGGGAGGCTTTTTGCAATGTTTTTGCCTCAAACATTTAATATAATTGTGTGTTACGTTCTTTAAAACATAATTATGTCGAGGGAAATTTAGTGCCTACATTAATGGTTTTATAAGCGATGGAACAGTGTGTTGCAAAATCTAAATACAATTTTGCTAAGAGTCTTAAATCTTGGCTACTTGGACTCTGTTAACCCCGTGAGGGAATAAAAAACTTCCAGCCATCCTTTTTTAGTCCCAATTATGACCAGTAATAACCGATTTCGGCCATATTGACGTCACAATGAATTCCCAATTTATTGGGTCAACGCGGCGCCAATTTTACCCACCGAAAGAACATCAACATTCTTCGGTTAATGCGGTTATTTATATTGTAAGACATTCTTTATTGGTTAATGCCTAAATCCGGCTAAAGTTCGTTTAACTTTAGTCAGGTAGTCAGTAAAATTTCCAATTAAAGATCTTCTTGCAAAATCGTATCACACGGTTCATTCACGTGAACATAAAGATATTTAATAATTCATGATTATACAACTATTTAAAATATTGTTGAGTTAAATCTATATTCATTTTATAAATAGGGCAAATTGGGCTGAGACGATCAAATGACAAAAAAATTATTTATTGGCATTTATTTTGGTTCGAGGACATCTAGCATGCATATAGTATATAGTATAGTAGCATGAAGGTGATTTATTCGCATATTTTAGATCTTAAAAAGAACAAACGAAAAAAAAAACGACACAATTATGAATATGAATTTATTGATGACAGTCATTGATGGCACCACGCGTCGTCATCGTGTTTCTGAAAAAAAGAAACTGTTTCGCCATTTCTTGATGCTAAATGTTATATTCTATAACAAAGTATTTTGTGCTTGGGCTCAAACCGTGTTCAAACACTTATTCCTGTTACTAAACATTTTCCTCACATAAATAGGTATTTTATCTACATGCTAATAATGATTAACTTGTTATGGTCGAACAATGTGCAAGATGACGGACTGCAGAAAAATGTGTCGTCAACTTTACCTTTATTTGCATTTACTTATCTAGAAACCAGGTACTTTATGTTGTATGTCGTAATCAAGTAACTACATATTGGAAATCCAACCCAGTTACTGGATAACATGATACCTCTTGGTAAGACTGGTAATTCATATGATGCTCGTTATTTTTCAGCTGCTCACGGCATTGCAGTTCCTTAAATGCTTCATAATTGAGGAGCAAAGACCTCAAAAATTTAAATCTCCGAAAACAGTTATAAAGCGAACAAAATAATGATAATATGCGGTTTAACATTTACTCTCTATTAATATTTTGGAAAAAGAGAGAACTTTTAAGGCTTAATTAAAGAGCAGGTCCCTGTTTAATTTCATCATTTTCTGAGCTAGTTTATTTTTCTAAGATAAAAATTGTTTTGGATAAATATAAATGTGTTGCCGTCTTCCCTATGGGCTGGTGAAGTACTAGTATAGCAATTATATTTATTATAATAATAGTGATGTAACACACCTATGTGTGTTAATAAAAACAATAATATAATTGTGTATTTATTGTGAAACACCATATAAAGGCAGTGTCTGAGGTTTCCAACCAGTTACTTCCATATAAAGAAGATGGGACTATTGCAAGAATTTTGCAATATATCAAGTTCGTTTATGGATTGAATGTCAATATTGTTTTGATTCCTTTTTATTTTATAGCCTATTAATTACATAAGCTTATATAGGTACTTTAGAAAGTCAGTAGGGACTGGTCAACTCTTGACTGCCACGGCTTATTTAAATTTAAATTTTTGAATTGTTTTTTTTATCTTTTTTATTACGGATACTTTAAACGTGCACGTCTTTCTACATCGTTCTGACATTTTTAATTTGAACATGAATGATGTAAACATTTTGTTTTTTGTAAATACGAGTATATGTTGTGTCCATGGAGTTTCTTGCCCGTTCTTCTCCATAGGTACCTACTACGCTTTGGAATGGGCAACTAGCTTCATTTTTCTGACTGACTGACCCTTTGACAATTCAAAAGTGCCTGTAATTGCTTTATTTGAAATAAATGCTTTGAGTTTGAGTTTGAAAAGGTTTTGTTAATAGAATCCTCAATGTGCTAGCTCCGAAGTGGCTACTTCAACAGTAATTCTTTTTTTACAAGCTTTTATTTAACTTGTAATGTTTGTATGTATGTATGTTCGGGAAAAATCTTCCAAGCTGAATTAAAAGCACTTCCTCTTATCCAACGGAGTTGAAATTTCATGCATGACCTGATTATACACCCAGGATTGGCTCCAGACAAAGGAACTCCTTAACGGTCAACGGTGCAGACACGAAATTTAATATACACATTTAATTATGGTAGCTCCTTCTAAAGTCCACCATGACCTGGCTGCTGCCCCCAGGATTGGCTCCAGCCGAGGGTACTCCTCAACGGTCAACACCAGAGACACAACATTTTATATACGCATACAATTATGATAGATTGTTCTAAAGTTTACCATGATCTGGCTGCTGCACCCAGTATTGGCTCCATACGAGAGATCTCCTCAGCGGTCAACAGCACAGGCACGAAATTTCGTATAAGTACTTATTTAATTATGATTGAACGTTCTAAAGACAGTATGGCATGACTGGGATAGTGCAATTCGGATGTCTTCATACCATGACTTGTGTAAAGGCGTGTTTGGGTTCGTTGGATTTGTCTTTACAAGTACCTTTCAAGAGAAGGTGATAGAACGGATATTTAAAGAAATTCTAATGCTATAAAGTAAAAAATTAAATGTAAGCAAAAACCTTTTAAAAACAAGCTTTTAATTAACTAAAAAGTACTAAATAAAACTTACGTAGACATAGAATTTTAATATTTTCTTAAAAGCTTGAGGAATGAACGTCCTTCTTACATTTTGAGATAAACCGATAGCCGCAAGCTTCTAAGAAAATATTAAATCGCAAGCTTCTAAGAAAATATTAAAGTGATAAGTTAACGTAAGTTTTATTTAGTACTTTTGAGTTAATTAAAAGCTTGTTTGTAAAAAGGTTTTTACTTACATTTTATTCTATCACGTAAATTAACTTAAGACTTGCCATATTGATTTGTAGATTTGTTTATTGATCAATAAATCGTAAATCATAATTTTAAATGTTAAAGTTCTGAAAACGATTTTAAAAATCCCATCAGACTCCTAATGAAGGATGTAATCTAAATTAAATGATTATTTATTGAATGATAAAAAACACGTTATTTGATTATGGTTCAAAAATAAAGTATTTTATTTATTTTATTATTTATGTACACACAGTAAAATAGATACAGATCGGCATATTAGAATTAAGTACAAAGGTACTGCTTATTTCTTAAGAAATTTCTTCCAGCAGACCTGCGAAAAGAGAAATGTAAAAGAAATGCAGACAATACTGTGTGAGAACAAGAAGAGAAGAATTTTATTTGTGACGTCTTAAACTAGAATATTAAATATACTTACATATAATACGAAAATAAATAACAATAATAAATACTTAAATAAATACATACTGCTAAAATAAATAAACTTATATATAAATTCTCACAGTTAAAAGGAACTCGGGAGGGTACTCGGTATTTGAAATGAGAAGTAGATTTTAAATCTCGAATGCTAGGCGGAAGTGGGTTCCACAATCTTACAACATGAACAGCGAAGGAATAAGAATAGTAGCTTGTTTTATGAGGATGGGATTTGAGGAGGGATCTAAGATGTGATCTACACGGTACGTCGCTAGAGCGAGCGTAAGAAAATCGCTCACGCAGGTAGGAAGGATGAGACGGGTTGTGTTAGAGTTTGGAGAGGAGACATAAAATCCGAGTGTTCCTATGAAAGCGGATCGGGAGCCACTTGAGTTCCTTGCGAAGGTGAGAAACATGGTCATACTTTCGGAGACCAAAAACAAAGCGAATGCATAAGTTTTGCAAGCGCTCAAGTTTACTTAATAGCTCCTCAGTAGCATCCAAGTAGCAGGCGTCGGCATAATCTATAATCGGCTGAATAAGTGTCTGTGCCAAAAAAAATTTAGTCTTCAACGGCAGGAGACTTTGAAGGCATTTCAGCTTTCGACTCACCTCATTGACCTAAGCACGCCACGAAAGATTGGAGTCGATAATTACACGCAAATCTTTGGCTGTTTCGGTATAGTCCATCAGAACACCACCGAGATATAAAGGCATCAGAGATGCAACATCAGCCGCATTGCGAACGAATCTGCTGCCTATGATCATGGCCTGGGATTTAGTTGGGTTAACTTGCAAACCAAAAGACTGCGCCCAAGCGCTGATACAAACCAGGTCATGATTCATTGCAGCAATTGCAGAACCTACGTCTGCTACAGTAAAATGTCTATATAGCTGCAAGTCATCTGCGTAGAGATGGAAACTAGAAGAGATTACTCTGGTCACAAAAGTTTATGAAAATTGAAAAGATAAGAGGAGAGAGAACGCTACCCCGAAGAACGCCCTCCGTGAGGCTACACCAAACAGAGAAAGACTCCTCAAGGTAAACACACTGAGAGCGGCCCCGAAGATAAGAACTAAACCAGGCTAGGGCGGAAGAAAATAAATTGATAGATGTGAGGATACCGAGTAAAATGTCTAAATCCACTGAGTTAAAGTATTCCCATAATGCTTATTAATAAAAAGAAGAAGACTAAATATTTATGTTTGAACACAATGACCAAATAATGTGATGCAAGTATCATGCAAATGTGCATTGAAATTCTTTGCAATTTTTGTATTTCATTTAAATAAATTATTACTAAAACAACGAAAGGAAAGCGTTTCCGGTAAATATATTTTTCTCCATAACTTTAAAAAACTTACTTAATGGAACAAAATAAATTGTATTCCTGTGTGTAATCAACACAATGATTAGGAACAATAGTCATCTAGGCGGAAAGCATAGTCCAATAAACACTGATCCCTGCGGTCACTGCACTTATACAGGGTGGCGTGACATCAACGGTTACCATGGATTCAGCACATGATTCTGGACACTGTAGGCTGAAATTTTTCGTAGGTAATTTTTTTTTTTATCGTCTGTTTCCTATCTAAGTGCAATACCTACGCGGCAAAATTTATGGAAATTTATAATTTCCGACAAAAAACTTCAACGTAGAGGAGTCCAAAATAAAGTACTGAATCCATGGTCACAGGTTGCGCATCGATGGCCCTGCCACCCTGTATATCTAACATTATTTAGTAAGTTGGGATCAGCCGTTGTCCATCAATAATTTATTATCAGAAAACCCACTGTTAGGACAAAAAGTTGTAAATCATATTTTATCAAAATCGGCCCATACCTATCTGCCAATAAATGCGTTGATGTCTTCACATCAACGCTTTTATTGCCCGGTGTTATTCAAAATGAAAGTCAAAATATTTTATTTCACATAAACCTTTATCCTGCTTATGAATTGTAAGAAGCTTGGTAGTTTCAATTGGTCATTACCTATGGAGAAGAGCCGGAAATAAACTCCACGGTTACTCTTATAAAATAATTGGCTTTTATAATGTTTTCAAATTACAGTGTTAATAGAACTGGGAGGACAGTGTTGGCTTGTCAATAAGTACCAGGTACTTAACAAAATAGAAAATGGTCAAAAAATCTACAGTCTACAAGGCCTTCAACGTTCTCACATTCACAAAATATAAAATAATCTATATAGAAGATAAATAAAATAATAAAAATATAAATACTCCACCGCCGTATCTCTACGCTGACGTCGTGGTGGGGCTTGCGCGCTCCTATGTACTCTAGAACTGTGCCGGTAAAGTTTAATTTACCGAAACAGGGTGAGAAGCCGGGATACTGAAACGCGCAGAGCAGCATGTGGCGAGCTGTTGGGCAGTAGCGACTCCACGGACCCCATCTCTCTGGAGAAGTCTTGTTCCTCACCTCTGGCTTGCCTTTATTGGCCGTCTGGAGTGAACACTGACGAGAAACAGAGCTCCCACCTCTTTCTTGCCTGTATTGGCCGGCTTTAGTGGAGATTCGCAACAGCAGACGTGCTCGGAGGAAGGAAGTATTCCAGTAAGATGCTGGTAGGGATTTTGACCGTACTTCCGGGATTATCTTGATAGCCATGGAATACCTCTGCACTCCCCATAAGCACCTCAGTACATGTTGGCCCCTTGTCGCTACGACACTATGTGCTAGCGACTGTTGTCGTAGGCCCATTATTGAGTGGTCAGGCAGGGTCCATAGTATTTCTATAGTTTTAAATAACCAGTTCACTTTAGCCACCCAAACCATATCCTGCAATAGTCTTACACAAACCGGGGGTAGTCCTTGGGTGCACCTGCATAGTGTACACAGGGATAATTGTCGGTTGGTGCCTCATTTAATTAAAAACGTCTAACGGGCCTCTGCGATTTAGCTTCGGCCCCGTAAGCTTTCCAAAGGTCCGGGGCCCCAGGGTCCCGAGAAATGTCAATAAATAAAACCTATTTAAACCAAATGACACGATTTCCATTACAACTGTCACAAAATTGATTTTATATCTTGTCCACAAAATCCAATAATATATGAATAATATTATTAAATATTTTAATAGGAATATTGTTGAAAATATACAAAATTTTAAATTAGATTGTTGTTGTTGCACAGGTGTCAATATAATTTATGCAATGTAATTTACAAATTTTGCTTCACATTTGTGCTTCTTTTGTGGCAAAATTTATTTTTTATCTGCTGTGGTCTACTATCAAGGTTCTATTATCGATGTTAGTCTAGGTCTTCACTCCAAATACAATATTTTCTGTCACGTAACGTGGCTAAACAAACGGTGTACGTTTTGTGCGTTCAATTAACATAGACGTGTCAATCCTGTTTCTGGGTCAGCGTTGATTAGCAGCCCTCAAGCTGACCAATTCTAGACAAAAGCAAAGACAATGATATACATTACGTTTCGTAACTGAATAATTTATTTGAAATGTTATTCTAGGTTATAGAGGTTCAATCCAGCTGGAAAATGAGCGATAATAACCGTGGAACCCGCTCAGCGACACGTTGGCGTTGCATCCTCAGCGGCGCCGCCGCCGCCACACCACTAGCATTAAACAAATAGGTTTGTAGGCGCGAGTCAGAGGTCGTAGTTCACTTGCACCACAATTTATTTGATTTACTTAAAACTAAGCATGAGCTTACTTATACATATAAATCCTTCTACCTATAATCCCCGTAGGGCTCACGAAGGATAGACACACAGAGGTGCAATTCATATTCTGGTAATGTCCATATTTATGGTCCAATGCTATTGCGATGAACTTAGTTAATAACTGTTATAAAGTGATGCTAAAATAATTTTCAATTACAATATCTTAGAGGTCGCGGTTTTATGCGAATATAATGTCCTCTGACGCGCGATGTAGGTTACACATTTAATGCCATTATGTTCCAATTACTTTGAGTAATCGTTCGTTAGTTGTAACGTAATGTCAGAGTTCTATTCAATATCGTGTGTGATGAGCCTAAAGAACCTAAGAAAGTAATGTTTTCGGTCAAAAAATTGTTGTAGTAATATTGTAAATATCAATGCACTAAGTGCTTGTTGGCTTGCAAGATATTTTTAAGACGCGACCTAAAAAAGCTACCTACATAGTTACAATAATTGACCTCAAAGAAAATGGATCCTTAATTTTATTTCTCTTTATCTAATATTAAAATTAAGGTTATATAATAATTAGGTATATATTCCAAATAATCTTTTAGCTGATTTCCTAATTATGTTGTAGCATTGAATAGGCTAATACGTGAACGTCGCACGCTTTAGTTTTGATAAAACGATTTGTAGAACTAAACACTGTGCCTTGAGATGTTTCTTAAGATTAAATGGGTAACTTAATGTCAGATTCAATTTCTGCTATTACATTTTTACATCAGCATTGAGATAACTCACGAGTTCACGACTGGCCCTTATAGTCTTCTTTATGTTTCGATTCAACCGGTGCCCGACAGCAAACACTGTGTTATTGTGTATTTTAACAAAGCTTCATACTAATATAGTCTTATTGTAGTTATTTAAAGGCGCTAAACCTATTTTTTTTAGGATATAATATGTCAATATCAGCACCGCTAATTAACCAAAAAATCTTTAGGTACATATCATAAAATGCAACGTCTCTTTGTCTGTTCGTCCGTAAGTGCATTTACAGCACGAACTTAATCAACTTACCCGAAAACCCTTACCCTTAAGTAAGCTATTTACTATAGTATAGTGTTACTTAGTGGAGTTTAAACATTAAAAACGCATCTTAAGCAGGCAGCAGGTTCTAGAATCATAAACAATAAGTATTTAAGGCGTGCCTCGTATTTCCAAAACTGGCTATGTTAAGATCTACGTGTTTCAAGGAATGATGTCATTTTTATCAGAACGCACTAAAGAAATGTCATAAAAGTTTAATATTACCTACTGAACGAGACATCCGTTTAGAACTGGTTCCTAAAACTTGGAATATAAATTCGAAATATGATAAATATTTCTAGGGGACTTAAAGAGATTAGTGTTGAATAGAAATAATATATGTTTACTGGTTGTAAATTGTAATTCACACTGTCCTCAAGAAATCCTGACGTAGTGAGCGGCGAATGTTAGTTGAACATCGCAAAGTTCATTTATTCCGTAGGTATTTTTTGCTGTAGGTATGTTAATCGAATGTCTCTTTGATGTCACCCTTGTACTTAATGATGGTTTGATTGAATAAGACTAGGCGCAGAGAGTCATGTCTGTGATTTGCAATTTGCAGTTAAGATTATTTTCTATTAAGTAGGTAGGCAGCTATAAGGTGAATGAAAGAAAAAAGATCGTACTATTTTCTAACTAACAATAAAACCTAATTGACGGTTATAAGTATTAGTCGTTTTTCTTTCAACGTCGAATGATTTGTGTACGTTTCATTGTAATAATATTACAACGAAACGTACACACACGTTGACATAATTGGCACACTAATATTATTAGTGTGCCAATTATGTCAAGATCGATGAAAGCAACGAGCGAGTAAGCAACGTTACTACTTCCAATCTCCCAAAGAAACGACAAGTTTGTTACAAATATACCATTGTTATTGTTTTTGTTGAATTTGTCAATGGATTATCAATTCTCTATGTAACTTTCTTTAGCAAAGCTTAATTAGTGTTGCTACTACTATAGGATTTTTCACACCTTTATCGTTATCTTTATGATATTAATTGATGTTGAGTTCTACCGCCTGTTATAAAAATTACTTTATTGGATGTGGTCCTTCTTTGGATTATTCGCTGACCCTTTTTCGCAGAAATACAACTGTGGGCGCATCCGGCAAAGACTAATTTGGTTGTGTTTGGATTTAAAGGTCGTAAAATCATGCATTTATGAGTGACTGTTGCAGTTGATTAGACTCCATTTGGTGGTGGTAATCATTTTCGTGTGTGTAGTATGTAGTATCAGTTCATACTACGTAAAAACTTTGCATATTTATTTTTTACCACTTACCTCTTTATATAGATACTTGCTGTGCCCTGCGGTTTCACTTTCATAAGTCTTAACACCATGAGAATATCGGGATAAAATAAAATTCAGGTCATGGTCTACCAATGTGCCAAATTTCAACCAAATCCGTTTAGCCGTTCTACCGTAAAAGCTTAACAAACAAACACAAACATGTTTTTTTTTTCTCTTTATAATATTAAAGTTTAGATTAGTGTAGATTTTAGTAGGTCTTTTTTTAAATTACTGTTTTAATTAGAGACTTTTATGACCGCAATGCGTATGACAGTCCCATCGTGCCCTAAATACATACTGCTACGGATTACATTTGGGCAATGACCCTGAACAGACTCTTTGCATCATCACCATTTGGTTGAGAAAGAAATTTATCCATATCAAGTTGGTTCAAGCTCTTGTGGGGGTTATTATTATTTTAAAATGAGTAATATCGTATTCTGTTTAAGTTATTCGAAGGAGGAGCCTTATAAAAATATCATTAATCTTAACAAAAACGTTTTGCTTAACCTTGTGCACCTACACTCCTAAACAGATTCTTTTGTTCGTAATTTTTGGATCTCTAACATCTCACTCAATGTGCAACTCTTAGAGTACTGTGCGTTTCCACATTTAAGTTATTTTTAATAGGTTGGTGGGAGCGTGCGACACTACCACCAAAACGTAAGGTGTGAGAAATTGTCCCACACAAATGATCCTTCTAATCGCCTATCTACTAAAGTAATGAGATTAACCTCCGCTGGAATTCGCAGACGCTTACTATAATGAGCTTTAGTGCGCGAAAACAATACTATAATAGGTTTATTGTTTTAAAATTTGGTCCGATGACCTGTTAAACTAAAGTTTACACAATTGTACGTTTTTAATTGAGAACTTTTATCAGGCGCATTGTGTTTCCAATTAAGTGGTAAATTGCTACAACTTATTCCATGCCTTATGAGACAAATAAATGACATGCCTGTAAACTTCTCAATTTACACTGTACCGTTAATAATCTACGAATTGTGTTTTTAAATATAACTAGAAAATTATCCTGAATCCTATAAGTCAGAATTTGAAATATTTGGAATTCATCCTTCGGCTTTATGATATTCGTGGATTTGCAATTATGATTTGAATTCATGGAATTGGCCTTATGAAATTCATGATTCATGCAAATAATGCCTTCATTCAGCATATCCCCTTTCTTCTTTTCCCTTCTAACTGACGTAAAGCTTGCAGTAAGGAATGTCACAATAAATCAGATGGATATGATTTGACTTCCTAACCTTTAACCCTTAGTCCCATTGCTATTGCAGCTTCGGAAATATATGTAGCTATATAAGTTATTCGTTTTAGTACCCAGTTAGAATCGGTGTGCATACATTATGATCAATAATAAACGTATGTACATTGTCATTGATATATTGTAGGTAATAGATATTAAAGTTCATCCAGTGATGCATACAGAAGCAATAATGGTTATAACATAATTTATAGGATAATAAAATTTTATATTACATGAATATTGGAACGCAGGAACCTAGTTCTTTGCCATAATAATAATCGATATTTAGGAAGAATTTTAAGTAGGTATTCGATATTGGAAAAGCATAATGGACATTAGTGATGCTGACCTCGAAATAATTTGGTAGTAGAGGTATATTGTCGATGATTGATGATAATGATGACGCCAAGTCTCATAGACAAAAATCTGAAATTAATAAGTGTAAAAAATTAATTTAGTACCAACTAAAAGTTCAATCACTATTATTTTTGTATTGATACCTACTACAAACATCTATCGAAGATGTTTTAGAGATTTGATGGTTGGCTAAAAGGCCTTTGTGTTTTTCCGGGTTTTAATATAGCACAGCTATTTTTGTATATTTTTATCGTTTCCTAATTGTATAAGTATGATACGAGTTATTGCCATTGCCATTATTTTGCTAGTCAAAGTTTAATATTATATTAAATTCGCTTATGTGTGGAGAATTTAAACATCAAGCTTAAGTATCAATAAATAAATAAATACCAAAGAATAATCCTTAAAAAGTTTAAAAATTACGACTAACTGTTTTGTATTGAAATAAATAAAAAGTTATTGGTTACAGAAATAGCTTTTTTTGTTTTATTTGTGATTTGTTGATAACAATTAATAACTCAAAACATTTTGAATAAAAATCGAAACAAATGGAGACACAGCAACAAATCGTTTCCATGAACTCTCTTTGAAATGATGTAGTTCCGATAAAGTGACCCATTACTTACCTGGTTAATGTAGCCATAAAATGACCATAAAAAGCCCATGAAAGTAGAACTCTATGTTTATTATGCGGAAATAGACATGTTAAAGAGTAATAATATGTGTTTCATAAACTTAATGTGTGGTCGAATGGACGAACAATAACATTAACGATTGTGGGGTAACGAAATTAAGTTGAGCTTGCATAAAGTTTCTGAGTACTTAAGTACTTACTAATTTTCAAGATAATGATACGTACATCTTACGACACCTGCACTTATGTGTCAAGCACGCTTTGTTAGCAAAAAGTTACTGGAAACTATAAAACTAATAAAATGTATAATGTGTAATAAGTGTTCTTAGTTTGCTATTTCTTAAAATTCTCAAGCTTTAACTTATGAGCAAAGTTGCATCTAAATGTGTAAATGTTTCCAGCTAACGAGCGAATATTGACTCTGCGTGTTTCTTATGTAAGTGTGTTGGTGTGTCAAAGCAGTTAATAAGTTCCAAGTTTAAATAAAATTGTAAAATGCCAAACGCAGTGGCATCTTCAAGGCGGCGCGGGCGCAATTTGCAATGCATTTGACATAAAGCGTGCGTACCATTTAAGTGTTGGGTTGGCCATCGTTTTACGAGACTCTTGATAGTTATTCTATTGTACGTTGAACGAGATAATGTTACGACAAGGGGACGAACTATGGGATACGCATGACAACTTTATAATAATTTGTATGATCTACGAGTACGTAATTTTTTTGCAGATCCCCGAGGTTATCTATTTCAGATGCAGTGTGATGTCGATCTGTCGTATATAGACATTAAAGCTGCGGATAACACAAAAATTTGAAGCAACATTTCGGAAAATTTTCCTAGCTATTTCTTAAGACATGATTATACAGGAGCGAATTAGGTGTATTATGAGATTTTCTTAGTAAAACATAGGTTTCATAGACTCAATACCCATCAGTAATTTGAGTAATGTTGTGTTATGTTATAATAATAATTCTTTATTGACATAATAAGTTACAGAAACTTGTTTGAAGCCTATGACTCCTGAACTAGGTGTACCTGTATGTCAGGAGTCAGAAAGATGTAATGCATTAATACTATATTTGTTCATAAAGGATATCAATTAATACACTCCTTATCAATTTTATGACCGATCAAATAGTAATGTGTTACACCTTTTATTACCATTAAAATTTTACAAACTTGTGTAATAATAGCACCTATCTGTATCCATAAAACAGTCTATAAAATTGAGTTCGCAAACTAGGGCCCTTAATCAGCAACCAAATCGATACGTAATGAGTGTTATACACTATAAAATCAATGTCAATGAAGAATTTATAACTTAATTGACATTGATTTTATTACTATAAAGGCACTTTTGTTTCTCTTATGACCTGTGAATTAATCAAAAAGCACTGATGTCAAATATTAATATACTATAATTAATAATAGACATATAATTAAGTCGTAAAAAAACACTTTTATAGACGAAACTTCAATAAAAATCACTTTAAAATTAGTTAGTATGTTTTATGCTAATTTATTAAAACTATATTCTTTTGATGACCACATTGTTATCTGGTGAGACATTATAATACCTACTTCGCATGGTTTGTGACATTAATTCAAGATTCATCTTATTATCTTAAATTCTTCAACAGGCTTAGACGTTTTATTTATTCTATTTAAATGAATTTCAGGAGGATTTCTAAGGTAGCTTGTATGCCTTAGAAATTCTCCTGAAATAAGTTTCACGTATATCTGACAGCTCTGACAGGTATGCATTTTCAGACGTCTTGTAGGTATATGAGGAGCCAACGCAGGTGTTATAGTAACCTCTATACACATAAGGCAGGGTAACTCAAGTAACTTACTTCATATTCCCTCTAAGCTTGCTTGTATAAACACATATCTGAATATTTATGTCGAATAAGTTGGTGACGTAATTTCAGAGGAAACCCATCAGTTTTTCATCACGATACCTTCCTTAGAAGATTGACAAGCCACGAAAAACCCTACTTGACATTTTTTTTTTCTCTTTCATTAAAATATTATTTTATTCCGATAAACCGTAGACCTAAGTCCATCCCTGCGTTGTGCAGTCAGTGCAGGCTCCCCCGGCCACATGCAATGGCTAGACAAATCCGCGTCTCTATAAAAGGGACAGGTGATTAGACGAGTAAGTACAATCGGGCGCACACGCCGCCGACCTAACCACATGGGATATTATCACATTTGCTCATCCTGAATAATTATTATCAAGTGCTCCGTTCAATATGACAATGGTAAGTTTTAGTTGTTTTAAAACGTAATTTTAGATTAATAGATATAGGGAATAGAGATATTTCACGTGTTCGGACTTAGCATCGGTTAAATATTTTATATTTTAATATTTAGTCCTGGCTCTGGAATATTTTTATTTCGGTCCTTTGTTAGGAGTCATTAATGAGTGTCTTTAAGCTTAAATAAATAATATTTTATTTATATCTAAAGACCAAAGTAGTTCCTTACTTTTGCAACCTATAAGAATGTATGGTAGCATCAGCAGGTACAAAATAATAGGTTGTCCACCCTGCAATATAGTATCTATCTATATATATATAAAAATGAATCCCTATTTCCCTTGGTCACGCCATCACGCGTGAACGGCTGGACCGATTTCACTTCTTTTTTTTTTGTTGTGTTCGTTATTGTCAGGAGAAGGATCTTATGAAATAAAAAAATAAGGACGTTGAGCGGAACATTACAAAATTTAAGAAAACTTAACGCTAATATTAATTTTACATAACTGTCAGTTGTTTGAAATAACTGTCAGCGATTGACAGAATACGCGCTGCAAATATCGTTTAACACAGATGGATCGGTTGATAAATGAGTCGATAGTTTTAGTCAATAGTCAAAACTAAAACTAAACGACATATGACATTCATAGTTATGACAGGACAACGTCTGTCGGGTTAGCTTGTGACTTATAAAAATAAACTATCTTGTATTAGGTAAATACCTGCTTGAATAAAAATATCAAAGTGTTGACACTCCCTACTGTCTCAGCTAGAAATGGGATACAGAAGTAATTTGCCGCTCTTCAATAAATTCAACTTTTTATAAAGACGCTAAAAGTGCTAGAATCAATTTAACCAAGCCATAACGGACTTAAATGATTCTATAAATTATAACCCATGTTGGGATGTGAACTCTTGACCCCGCTGTTGGATGTTGCATCTTTAGCATTTACGCGCAGAATATTTACCATCGCAGGTAGGTCGTCTTATTTTTGATTATTTTATTAGGAAGTTAGGAATCTATCGTGTCCCTGCCATAGTGACTCAAATAAGGTTATTTAATTTTGTTAATATTTATCAATAACGTTAGTATTGATGCCCTAAAATATTAAAAAATTAAAACATTCGTGTCTTAATTTTAGTTGGTTCTATTAATATAGGAATAACCGCAGCGATGTGGAAAGGCCTAGAGATTTTCCTGCTAATATTTAAAACCCATAGGAATAGTTCAAATCAAGTATCGAAATAGCTCATTAGAAATAAAAAGACGAATCTTGTTGCTTAGTAAATTGTTGAGAAAGGTTAGTTACAATAATGTACATATTATCAATAGAACGGAAAACCCATTCCTTTGGTTAGTAAATGGCGGAAGAAAATTATAACTACCTACAAAGTCCTTGTAAAAGTTTGTTACCTGATGTGGTATTAACTGAATAGGCTTATGTTTGTGGTTTATACCAAAACCCTGTTGTCACATTTCTTTTTTTATATAGATTTAAAATAATAGTATTTTGAAGGCATCACATCATTAATATCAATTGAATGTTACTTAAATTTGAAAATGATACTTCTTAATAAGAGATAATAATCAATCGCAAAACCGATACCCAAAAATTAAAATCGCTTCTAAATTGATCTTACCAACACTTAATTGTCACATTTCGTTTTTATATAGCTTTTATACATAAAATAACAGACAAGAACCCAAATACTTAAAGTCGTATGTTAATTGGTCATAATTACGCAGATAACTCCCGCTTCTATCTCATTTAACATCTTAATTAGTATCGAGACATCTTCTTACATTAATCTCGTTTTTATGGACGTGGCTGAAGTGGGTGCATAGGGCATCGGGTCACCGGCTTGTTATGCAATGCGTCGTGCATTCATTGCACCCACAATACATAACCTTTACCAACAACTGTGCTGTTTACCTCAGTGACAAGCGTGCCATCGTTTTATGCAGATTTATTGTAAGGTACGTTTGCCGCGTTTATTTATCAATTGCAAGTATTGATGTGATCTATGGATTTTATAACGATAGGTAGAGTTTATTCAATTTTCATAAAGAATCTCTGTTTACACGACTGCCCAGAAAAAGGGTTTGTATGTTTTTTAATTGTTTTTTTGTGTAGCAAAATCAGATTATAACATTCCCACTGACAGGACACAGGCCTCTTCTCTGCTGTGAGAGGGAGTAGGCCGTAATCCACCACAAGGTCCCAGTGCGGGTTGGTAGTACCATTTATTCTGCAATATGATTAGTACAATGAATTAATTGAATACTTCTCGAAATCTAAAGGTTATTCTCATACTTCTCACGGTAGGTAAAAAATTAAGTACCTGTTTTTTTTTTCCAAACATTATTTCGTCATTATTTTTGCCAACTAATTAGAAAAAGAAGATATAAAGACCATAATGTATGTGGCGCCAACTTTGCAAGTTTTATTTTTATTGGAATTCCAGGTAGTTCAGCTACCTTTTAGTAAGACATACTTGAAAACAGTGATATTGCTGTTTAAATAAATAAAAAAATAGTCAGGTCACTAATGAAGTCCAATGTATTTAGAAAAAAAAAACAATTTTTTGTTTTTCTTACCAGCAAATATTTCTTACAGATTGATTTAATAATTGTCTTTCACATAATTAATAGATTTCACAATCATACGACAAAGTTTCTCCCTATCGCCCGAGCTTGGCACGAGGTTTAATTTTCCGGACGCTATAGTGTGCACGCGTGATATTTCCGTCGTCTCGCATCGCGCCTGTGTTTTTGGTTTATAATGTAAAACTTACCAAACGTTCACTACAAAAATATATATATATATATTTAATAAAATATAATATAATATAATATACAGGGTCAAACTAAATTACCTAGTGAAACTCCGCAGACGTGATGGGTATCGATATCTAAATAAGAAAAAAACGAAGAAAAATTATTCCATGATTCTTTTTTGATTCTTTATTGCAGTTTACAAAAAAAAAACAGATTTTCAACAGAAAATCTGTTTTTTTTTTTAATTGTAAAAGTAACATGCGTGATCGGTATCAATATATACCTGAACACGATTGAACAAAAATAACTGATTTTCTAAACTCATACTTGAAGTAACTACAATAACTGTGGTCGCAAAGAACTTTTTTTTTGTCATTTTTCTATATCGATACCCACCGCATCTGCAGTTTCGTTAGCTAATTTAATTTGACCCCGTATATCGACATAGCTTGGCCATATTTTTGATACTCATTAACGCGTAAGAAACCAAATAAGTCTTTTAAACGGATTACTCATATCTATGAATAAATAATAAGGTAGGTACCTAGCTAGATAGCATTAGATTTCAACAAGATTATCGACAAAACAAAGACCAATTTTCGCATAAATAATTAATCAATTTTAAAATACAGCCATTAAAAATCAATACTTATCATCAATTCAATTAGTCATTTAAATAATTATGTATATGGCACTCGATTTTAGGGTTCCGTACCCAAAAGGTGCCAACGGGACCATATTACTGAGGCTCCGCTATCCGTCCATCCATCTGTCACAGGGCTGTATCTTTTGAACCATAATAGGTATACACTTGAAATTTTCACAGAGTGTGTACTACAGTAGCCGCTATAACAACAAATAATAACACAGTAAGAAATTAAAGGGGGACCCCCTATACAAGAAAAGTGTTTTTCTTTTGTTTTTTTTACTAAATTTTTATTTTAGTACAGGGTGGCAGGAACATCGATACCCAAACTGTAACCATGAATTCAGCAAATTGTTATAGACACCCTAGAGTAGAAATTTTTCGTCGGTTATAAAAAAAAATGCTATTTCATAAAGCGAATAATTTCAGCGCAATGGTATTCAGAATCATGTACTGAATCCACGAGAACAGGTTTTGCGTCCCTGCCACCCAATGGCGTGCCTAGAGGTCAAATTTAGGGCAAGCCGATATACCTATATTAGAAAAAAACAGGTATGTCATTATTGTTATCAATTCTTCTGACATGATTGAGTTAGTTAATTTACCAGTTTGCACGACATGACGTGTAGTTTGTTCATGCTTTTTGTTAATAGATTCACATTTAATTTAAAGCCGGGTTTTCCGGCTTTAAGGGAAGGAACGCCACTGCTGCCACCCTGTATGTAGTTTTAAATATTGTACGGGGTAGTACGGAACCCTTCGTGTGCGAGTCCGACTCGCACTTGTCCGCTTCTTGTAAGCTTTCGTGTCTCAAATATATTATTCAGAAGAATTTGTATTAAAATATTATATAGAAAATAGGATACGCCTTGACAGGGTCATTCATTCGGGTCACATTATACAGATATCTTTATTTGGGCGGCTAAAACTAGATTTATTTTATTTTTGACTGAACATTAGTGGACAACGCAGTTTCTGGGATTTTATTTTAATTATGTATAATATGAAAATTAATTATACAACATGTCCCGGAAATAACGCACACCACCGAATACCCCAATTAGATTATATATGTTATAATCATAATACATAAGTACACTGATATTTACTATTATTTAAAAAATATTGTTTATTTATTAAATTAGTTAGACTTATTGTGGGAGAAAATTGGGGTCACATTACAAATCATCATACATCTAGCGTAGTAGATACTTCGTCCATTTTGGTTTGTTTTGACTGTGCAGCGAAGGTGTTACTGTTATTTACGTAGTTTTCATTACTTTTTGGATAAAAAATTACCAGTATTAAAAATGACAGAAATCGATTCAGTACCTAAACGATTCTGAACAAACTACTTTCATAATGTGCATTAATTCAGTTACACATTGTATAAAGGCTCTTACAAACAGGCGCGACACGCGACGCGAATCGCTCGCGTCACAAAGGTACCGCTCGTCGCGCGACGGGCCGAACCCCCGGGCTGTTTGTGGGAGCCTTAAAGATTGCATGATAAAAAAAGAAGATATGTCAAGTGATTTACTTACTTGACTCAGCAATACACAAGAGTACCTACTGAATTTCAAAAAAAATATATATACAAAAACTTAAGTTTCTGAAAAAAATATCATCTATCATTAGATGTGTAAAAAATATCTCATTCTGACGAAGACAAAAATACGATTAAATCTTTTAGCTCGTTAAGTCCGTACCTGGATTACTGCGGAGGCGTGCGAGCGGTTAATTAAGTGCACACCTTTTGTTTTTGCACGTAGAACATTGTTTTCGAGGCAACTCTCGAATTCTATGACATGTTCCCACAACTCCATACACTTGCAAAATAGCTAGTGTGCCGACATCTGCATACCGCAGCATCCACAGGTATTTAGGCGGTGCTAAGAATAGTTTGTGGGTGACACACGGTGACTGAAAACCTTTTGTTTTACGGTAACGTACTTAAGCGTATCTAAGTAGTTAGCTCATGTTAGTACTTTACAGTTTTCTTGTGAACAATTATGTGGACAAGCCGGTGGAAATGATTATATTTATATAACTAACGTGCATCATGAAAACTATCCTTAGACAAGAACTGTCTATTTCTCTTTCGTCTTTTCTATTCTTTCTGGCGTTTTTTTTATCAGTTTCAATTCTTCCTGGTACCTGCGATTATAATCACTTATATGTCCCTTTAATGTTGCTGTATCGATGCACCTGTAACCACTTGCATGCATGTCTTAATAATGAGCGATGAGTCGCTAGTCGGTGGGCCTATGAGTAGAGTTTACACATAGGTAGATAGATGGCTTACCTTAGCTTGTCTATGATGCAATGTACATCTACCAGCATTAACTTGTCTATAAAATATCAATTTAAAATCAAGATGACGATAATGTGTAGGTTTGGATCTTTACTTGATAGTTTTATAAATTAAATACAGTATATTTCAATTGTTTCTTTCTTATACTCGTCTATGGAATCTATCCAACTGCAGTACCTTTTCGTGTTTTAGAATAACTTTCTCTGTTTTTTCATGCTGAATTAGAGGTCTAGATGGCAATGAATTTGATTTTGTTATAAACTGTAGCGTAGTAAATGTGAAAATTCACCACTTTATCACGTAAAATAATTTATTTAAATTTAATAAAGAATCGCAATAAAAATAAATAAGCTAAAATTAAATATCATTCAAACAGTTGCAGATAATTTGGCCTAAACGAAAAGATATTACGAGAAACCAAATCTTTGTTACGCATTTATTTTCGAACTATAGGGAATGGATTGCAATCGGTTTTAGGTTCGTGACCACTAAATTACGTAAACCTTTAAATGAATATTATCTTATATAATTAAGATGAACCTAAGTTATCCCGATAGAAACAGTCCTAGTTAGAGATCAACTAGTATTAAAATGTTAATCCTGAAAGTAATAATAACTATAATAGTTAAGTGCGACCTATGACAAATAAAATATGGTATTACACCAGAGAAAAGGATAAAACTTCTGCTGAGAGAGCTAATAAGGGAAAGTACCCAAACTTGAAACTTGATTAGGCATTAAGGTAAAGTACCTATATCAAAAAAAATTACTTGGCTCAATTTAAAACTCTATATCGAAAGTTTATAGAAACCGACTGGATTTAATTCCTGTTTTTCAGCAAGTCACGTTTTTTTCAATACTTAGTCAATTGAGACCCTTGTAAAATCATAATCAAATGTTTTTTTTTTAAATTAAGAATAAAATCTGATGATCAGCTATACGAACTAGAAAAAATATATATTATTAATTATTAATAGGTTGAAACCGCAGAGGTCACGCTGCAAAACCCATTACAATTTTCCTTAGGAAGAACATAGTATTTTATTGTTAGATAACTTATTTCGAATCATCATTGGCAAATCAGATTATAAATGATATTTTCAACACCGTTTAAAGTTAACATGTTACACTAATTGAGCAGGCCTAGGTTTCAAGTGACAATATCAGTTATTAACTTATAGACTCTGCTAATGGCCCGTGAAGCGTATCAACCTTCGTAACACTAGCTGTGCCGGTAATCCACACGCAATACTTGCATAATAGGTCAATATGAAGAGTGTATTCTTTCAATATTCTTTTTATCATGATGGGTTTAATCAATATCTAGGCCCTTTGTACACACACGTTTTTCTTGCCATGAAAAACTACGGTTTATACGCCGTGTGTAGGCACGGTCGTCAGTGTTGTATGGATCACTAATGAAGTTTGTTGACGACACGGCTGCAGTACAGCACGGCGCCGTCGCCGTAAAGAATCCGTGCCGTTTACAAAGGGCCTTTATACTTACAATAGATACAATGATCAAAAAGTATTGCATGGCTAGTAAAAAGGCGTAAGGGTAAAATCAGACTGCGGACCGTTAAATCAAAACATGTCACCGCTCTCAAAAATGTTTTGTCACAATGTTGTCGATCGCGGTCTGGTTGCACCCTTAGGCAATGATGGTAACTCCAGGGAGCCGTACACTCTTATTGCTGGTTAATATAAGACGAAAAGTGAACTATCATGCGATTTTGTGCCATATTACCCTCAGTAAACTGTCACCTTGATCTGCCCTGCAAATGATTTTCGCAGGGCCACAGCCTCAACCTGAGGAGATTTTTATTGGAAAGAAATGATAACCACAATGCAGCAATGTTTCGTTTAAAATGTCAAATCTCCTATTGTAGTATTATTGCCTTATTACACAGTGACCAATTGTATCTCTCAATGAACCTGAGTTAAACAAGGTGTATTAAATAGTAGCTAATTATCCCTTCCATGTAAAGGTTAATTAAACAGGTTTTTAAATGGTTATTTAAGCATAAATTTGGATACACTACGGAGGGTCAGGGGGCAATAGTAAAATCTATTTATGGTAATAGTAATACCTACAATTAATGTATGTTCCTATCGGAAAAGGTTAAAGGTGAATAAAGCTACAACGGTCTCCTCCTGTATAATCACCACACTATTTGGCAAGCGTATTCATTATGGGAATAATAATAAACCTGTATGTAGTTCATTAAAGCGGGTTCATTATGAGACTAATGATAAGCAGTCGCCGTTTATTGGCTGATATAATAATGATGATTATAGACCCTAAACATAGGCTGTAGACCATCCAAATTCCAAGCTGTAAATGTTCCTACTAGGGCTTCCTAGGACATACGCGTGGATAAGTAGGCGTCAATTCGATAAAGTAGAATATTTTTATTACAATATGAAATACAATACAGCTTCGGTCAAAATAAGAAACAGAAGCGTAAAAGTGACCAAAACTAAACAATTACTGAAATTCATCCACTTCATAATACGAAGGTACAATTGAATACTTTGTGACGTAAATTAAGTTAAATGCCTTGTGCAGGTTACGAGTATCAAACAATCTCAGAAATTGCTAAAACCTTCAATATCTGTTAACTCATCGAATGCTTTAAGTTTAATGTTAATTGAAGTGATCATAAATGGTGTATGTACCTAGGCACATTGTCACCGATTAAACTACAGTTCAAAGTATCAATGTGACTGGTAATACAATCTTCTTTTATATACCTCTGTACTGGAATATTATTTGTACTTCTGTTAAGACCTCATAGAACAAGATGCTTCTTTGTGAAGGACTGTCTTTTTTCGTTTTTCATCAAGATATGCGTTTTCAAGAATACCTACGGATATTAATTATACTACCAATAGTCTAATTAATATTCCAAGCTTTATTTTGTCTAGGAATTACCCCTTAGTCGCTACATAGACCATATTATTAATGCCCGTTTTCTTTGACGGGGTCCAAGGTGACGGTGATGATGGTGGTGGTGTTATTTAAAAAAATGTTAAGATAACTTGTTATAACACAAGCAGTTAATAAAACATTGTATAATATTATACATCTGTTACAGTTTGATCATAGCAACGCTTATAATATTCATTAATAAATTCATATTTAAAACCAGTCTAATTATGTTGAAAAGGCAATTAAACACCGATATCTCTTACAAAATTTTATCATCTTAGTTTTTATTAAACTTGATATGATTTCTATCACCATTTTTTTTTTTTTTTGATGAGACATCTCATAATATGTATAAGAAGTTTCCTGTGTCCGCATCTGTCTTTAAACTTGAATTAAGAAAATTGGGTTCATCAGATAAATATTACGTAGATGGAACTTGGTCACTTCCTTAGATCCATTTCTCCTTTAGATTCCCTTAGATACCTGCAATGATTCGATGTAAATAAATGCCAGGGATTCCTTTTATAATAGTAACCTCTCCTCTTAAATGATGTAACCAATATTTTGCTTCTAAATGTTGTCCATGGCGTTTTTTTTTTTTTTTTTTGATGCTGGCTTTAATGCAGGCGGCCACTCGTGGGCCTTCCTTGCGTCACCGGGCTTCGGTGGGGCCAGAAGGGCCTCTCACCTAGCAAATATAATAATAACTAGGTAGCACAGCTAAGGGCATCCCATAGTGGGATTCGAACCTAGGCTTAGGGCGCTACCGATTACTGAGCAAGTGGGGACTTGTTGTATCTGAGAGATATTATTATTAGGGACATTGTTTTGGATTAATGGCACCGCGCGGGCGGGCGGGTTCAAAGGACGGGGGGAGTGTTTTATTACTCTACTTCGCGGAGGTACTCGCCGTCGAGTACGGGATGTCTGTGTGAAGTGGTCCATGGCGTTTCATCCCCGTTCTTATACATAGGAACCTACTACGCTTTGGAATAGCCAACTAGTTTCATCTTTCTGACTGACTGACTCCTTGACAGCTCTAAAGCGTCTGTTATTAAAATAAATGTTTTGAGTTTCTTTAGGTTAAGAAAAAAAGTATTTAATATTCAAATAAATTAGAATGTTGATACGTTATAATTATGTATTGTCTCGAATTATTCCTTAACCTGCGTGCGTCACTCGCGTGATTGTCGCGTGAAGGCCGCGTGCCACAAACGGCCACTAGCTTGTCAGTTAATTGTATTTGTCTATTAGCAGATGAATATAATAAGTTTGTTTATCTACAGATGCGTGCCTGACCTAAAATAAGTCGCCAATGGGTCACTGACAATATGATGACATTATGTTTAACTTTGTGCATACTTGCTACTTACAAATGCACTTAAGTTTTATGCGTACTTACGTGGGTATTAGGTAAACATCATAAAGCTAGCAACCGTACAATCATTTAAAAATTATAACAACATGTTGGTCTTACTCTTGTACTAGGTAGGTACATAGTTTTATGGCCAGTGTTTTACTGAGGACTGCATTATTCAGAGCTCCGTCACAAATTAAAAAATCCAAATTTAAAGACCGCCTAAACTATCTATAAATCTCAGTAGACACCAAAACTCACATGCAATAATGTTTTGAATTAAAAATGATTTTAAAGAAATTAATTGGTTGATTGAGATTAATGTTGAAATTGATATTGGTTACAAATGGGCTATAAATCTTTCAACGACATGATCATAGACTAAAGGCCATAAACTAAAGGTCTTAAGTTACTATGTCCTTGTAATTGTAGGTCACGATGTATCTTCTGTAACCTTGTGGTGTCTCTTGGTTAGTGCCTTATTGATTTAAGCAAGCAAACGCCTAATATTTATTTGCGAATTTATTGTTATTAACTTGTCTGTTGGGTTAGTGCCTGATGAATTTATTAAAGTTCGACTCAAATGTTACACCGCTTGCTCCACTCGTTATGGCAGGCGTTTAAAATAGCAGCGACCGACAGCAAAATTAATTTAGTAGGTAGCTCCCTTAGGAATGGCGGTAGTTTACGGTTTTTCGAATCATGAATAGGTATCGATTTTAAATGAGATTCCCTGAAGATTATAGGTATAAAACTGTAGCAATAAGTACTTGGCAATTAAATAATTATGACCAAACACGGTTTACTGATTCTTTAATTTTAGTGTTCGTTTAAACTGAGTCTTTATTTAAATACTCTTCTTTCTCTTTCTTCCAGAGGGTGTTAATTCTGTTGGGAGTCGTGGCCGTGTCGTTATCAGCGCCGCAGGGGCCTGGAGACAAAGTCGTAGCAATCCTCTCACAAGAGTTCGACCAACAACCAGATGGATCTTATAGATACAGGTATGATTTTATAGAATATACTTTTTTGGGTTCCGTACCCGGAGGGTGCTTAGTAATAGGGCTCCTATTACTAAGCCTCCGTCGTCCGTCCGTCCGTCTGTCTGTCAACGGGCTGTATCTCATGAACAGTAATAGGTACACAGTTGAAATTTTACAGTGTGTATTTCTATTGGCGCTATAAAAACAAAGAATAAGAATAAAATAAAGTAAAAAATTAAAGGGGGTCCCCAGACAAGAAACGTGTTTAAAAAGTAAAATAGTTTTAAATATTGAACGGTAATACGGAATCCTTTGTATGCGAGTCCGACTCGCACTTGGCCGGTTTTTGTTATTTACTCTTGTTTATTCTGGAGTATATGGTGGACCTGTAGGCATAACCTGTTGTATCATTCAAATATGTATTTTATCGTGAACTACAACATACTCATTTACGATTTCATTCACGTATCTTTCTGCAGTTATAGTGCCATTTTCTATCACCTCTTGCACAGTGCGGCTTTTAGAAGAAATTCCAGCCCACACATGTATGGAGCCTCTGCCGTATGGCACTTTCTCTTCAATGCAAGCTTGGTTATAGCGCTCTCCTGGTCTTTTGTATACTATTTGCCTCCCATCATGCGTGTTAACATGAACTTTGCCTCGTCCGAAAGCATTACTCTTGACCAGTCATCCAGAGTCCAATTCATGTGTTCTCCAGCGTAACTCACCCTTGAAGTTCAATGCTGCCTTTCCGAGTTTTGGACGATTTGCAGGTCTAAATGGCTTCCAGTTTGCTTCAACAAGATGCCGCCTCACTGCACACGTGCTCGGATTGTTTCCTCCAGCACGTAGTAGGTAATTTTTGACTTCAACAGCCCTCCGTTTGAAATCGATTTCTCAACATTGTTGACACCACATTTCGATCCTTTCACGCTGTCGTACAACTTATTCAGGCTGTTCCTGGTCTGCGAATATTGGATCCAGTCTCTTCAAATCGCTGGAGCCAAAGACATTAAATTATTATAACAATAGACGGGACATAACGAACAAAATCGTAATCCGATACATTTTTCCTAGTGGACAAAAGTCGCTCAGTCTAGTTTGGTACGCCTGCATGTCAAGACTACTCAAGACTGTCAAGTCGCATTTGTGTCCACCAAAATAAAAATATTTTCTAAGAAAATATGCTGATTTACGCATTGCGATATTGCAAATCTCGTTATGGTAAAACGACTAGACCTAACTTCGGTTTATTTACGTACTTATTTTTTTAAATTACTCAGTAATTAGAATTAAACAATTTTCATCTAAAGAACTAGAACATTTGCTAATTTTTGAATAAACGCCCTCTATTGCGGAGTAGCTTTACTAGCCTTGTAGAGATGTGATGTTGCTTATCGATTTTATTATCGATAATATTTAATGAGGTAAATAATAAATAACTCTTAATATATATAATACGGTTTGAACAGTTTTCTGATATTTTAGGTTTTCGAATGTAAATAAAGTAGAACGTGAAAAGTGGATACGGTTTGTTCAAATAGACCGTAAAGAAGAAAATTGGCTTCCAACTGCTTCGTCAAAATAATACTCGAAGAAAAAACCGAAAAAAATAGACGTCAATTTACTAATGTAGATATCGCGCGGCTAGTATATTTCAGTTACTTTCATAGTATCATGTCTTACGGTATTTTTTTACTTTGGGGACGGGCTGGACAAATTGAGTCTATTTTTATTTTGCAGAAAAGAGCCATCAGAGCAATATATTGCCTCCGTAGGCTGGATTCTCTAAGAGAACTGCTTAAAAATACTAAAATCATGACGGTGCCTTGTCCATATATCTATGAAAACATCATGTACGTAAGGAAAAAATAAAAGATTTTCAGTAAAAGAGGTGAAAGACACAACTATTTGACTAAAAATAGGGACTAATTGGTTCAACCAGGTTTCACACTGGCTAAAGCAGACTCATCCTTCATGGGGTACTGTTTAAAATGTTACGATAAAATACCTCCCCACATACTCCAACTGAATGAAACGAAATTTAAATCTTGTTTATAACGCACACTATGCAGCCAAGCATATTATAAGTTGGGGGATTACATCGCTGACAAAGAGGCTTGGTTCAACGCTGGTCCTGCTCCAGAGGGGCGCATAAATTAATTGATTAGCATTCGAAAATACTGTTGGAGCTGCTGAAGATTAACACACACATAACGCACATAACGCTACGATTTACTAATTTACTAGGTTCGTCTTTCATTGACTTGAATGTGCCCTGGCGGCTGAGAGTATGTCATGCTCGATCAAATGTCTCGCTGGTGGTGGCGTTTGTGTCGGATCATTAAGTTCCCTTCAAATTGGTATGAGCTGAATGGTGCTGATCGATACATCATTCGTGAACGGATGCCGTCAGTAAGGACTAGTCATCTGTTTGCTTATTGCAGCTTGGCTTATTTTTATTTTTGAATTGTTTTTTTTTGTTTTAAACTCGCTAAGCAGAGTTGTACTATGGGTACTAGAAAATGGATATAATATTTATATGTTTTTTTTTGTAAATACTTATAATACATAAGAAACACCCAGACTAACAAAAACTTATATTCATCACATACATATTTGTGTCCTGTGGGAATCAAACCCACGACCTCATGATCAGCAGTCTGACACTGGGTCATTAGACGATAATAATTATAATTTAGTCATTTGTATGTAAATAAATTTTATAAATAAATAACTTGTAAACATTTCAATGTTTACAAGTTATTTATTTATAAAATTTAACTACTGATCATTTTATTGCTTTCCAAATTTTTTGGCATTTGTTTGAATATAATAAAAAGTGAAAAAAAAATGTCTTTGTAACTTTTATCATTATTATCGATACCTTGATATCTAAATGGTAACATCACTACCACAGGATAATTATTAAAGAAGAACGGGCACAATGGGCCCACTGTTGCAGCACTTTCTTACCCGTCTTAAAATGAAGATCTGAATAAGCTCAACATTTTATTCTATTGCAGCATTGCTCTAATGAATCAAATAATAAAGTTACAGTGGTAAATCATAAATGATAAATGATTTTATTTCTGTAAGTAGTAGGTTTGTACAAACACTTTTACACGTCAATCATATTTAAAAAACTAGATGAGGTCGGCGTTTCATAACTGACTACTCTGAGAAGAAAGGCCGAAACAAACTCAGAGGTCACAGTCTCTTTTAAAGTCCAGAAATAATCTTGGTCAGATCATGTGAAGACCATGTAGATTTGTGTCTGAAATGGTAATGGTATTAAAAAAAACATTCAGTATGCAAAAATTGGAGCAACTCCTTTTTGTCCTCAATATAATCCTTAACGGTATAAAAGGCTTTCTGGCACAACTTACGTTTAATTAATGATTTGAATTTATTAAGGCTTAGATCTTGAACGTGGCTTGGAAGTCAATTATAAAAGCGTATACATTGACACCTGAACGAACCACTTATTTTTTGAGCCTTGTTGTAGGTACAACAAATTTGTGTTTATTCACTGATATCACTGTATTTTTAAACAATTTTATATTTTTATGAGCATGTAAAAGATTTTCATAAATATATTGAGAAGGCACAGTCATTACATTAATCTCCTTAAATTTCTCTCTGAGAGATTGTCTCGGACTTAATTTATAAATTGATCGAACAGCTCTTTTCTGCCAAATAAAAATAGTCTGAATGTCGGCGGTATTTCCCAATAACAGAATACCGTACGACGTAACACTATGAAAATAGCTAAAGTACACTAAACGGGCTGTCTCTGTGTCGGTTAAATTACGAATTTTTCTAACAGCGTATGCTGCGGAGCTTAAAAATGTCTAAAAGTTCAAGTTTAAAAGTCCAATAATTATCGTTACAAATGCTAATATTATGACCTAAGGATGCCAATAAATAATGTTTATACATTTTCGTTGTTTAATGAATTATTAATAGCTTAAGTGAACTATTAGAAATAGACACAAAAAGGAATACTCAGCATTGAGCAGGACAGAACACGCACTGGTATTGTTGAAACCCGGTCAGCGCGAGTGCAGGTCTATCTTTTCAATACTACAGGAGTGAGCGGGACATATTCACATAAGTAGGATTCATATAAAAGAGAAAAATGCATTCCGACTGGCAACGTGTAGATCACGGCACGCAAACTTAGAACAAAAATTTCAACCGTATATTCTATGGTTGGAAGAATAGAGCAGGACAGGTCTCCTCGTCCCCTTCTCACATTCATCACCCCTCTTACGCCCAGTGCCAAAACCATAGACAATTTACAAATTTCGTTGTCAAATGTAGGTAGTTTTCAAACTTTTACAAGTTTTGTTGTTGATCAAGTGAATTCTGCGTTGATTAATTTCAGTAGTTATTAAACCTCTCAGTGATTAAACTGTTATATTTTGCATCGGTAGTGCAAGATGTACAACAAGTGTTGTATCGGACATTGCGGGAAATAAACGAAAGGACGGTAAAATGCATCAGTTTCCTGTTAGTAAAATAAGACTCAAAAAGTGGCTTCTGAGTAGTGATTATTTTCACAGCTTAAGCGCCCAAGAACTTCAAAAACTCTGTGTGCCTAAAAGACTTAGAAAAAACGTTCATCAGTGAGAAGTATTGGATCAAACTTGGTTCTCATCCATCATTGTTTTCGGCCGATGAAATCAGCTCTGGAATACCCACAAAAGTTGATGAAGGTTCGTACGTAATAAAAAAATGTAAAATGGAAAATCTCTTCAGAGACTGCAACTTAAGGCATTTATTAAATATAAAATAAAAACTTGAATAAATATTTATTGTGTTTCATTTACATATTTCTCAGTAGTTCCCTGTAATTAATAAGTTACCGATGAGCTCATTTAAGACCTCATTGGAATTTAGCTGCTAACAGCAAAAAATATATTGAGATTTGAATACATAGAACGGGGTAATGGAGGCTTTCTGTGTGAGCCTTTGCCAAATTCAATAACCGAATTTAAAAAAAAAAAACTGTCATGTTCTAAACTTCCAACTTTTGACAATCATTAAGTAACAATTTTCTCTCTATGGGAGTGGCTCGTCTGATATTATGTAGTCTGTGGTGTAGATATAATAATTGTACCAGTGTGTGTTGTTGCCAGTCGGAATGCATAATTATATGCATCTTGAGGCCATAATATTAGCATTTATTTGTAACGGTAATTATTGGACTTTAGGACCCGCTGTAACTTTTTTATTTGTTTCATTAGAGTAATGCTGCCATAGAATAAAATGTTAAGCTTATTCGGATTTTCATTTTTCATCTACAACACTGGGCCCACCATCCATATAAAGTTGCCCATTGTTCTTTAATTCGTATGTTTGCTATTCAACGCTAGATGGTGTTACTGACGCTCGAGATCAAAGTTTGTATGAAAATGTTCCCAGTAGCCGCTCTAATTTTGCTATAGTATGCTAGATGGCATCACTGAGACGTGGGATCACAGTTTTTCTATGATATTTCTTCGCCTAGCCTCTCTATTGTATCTATCTTAAATCTCTTTAGCTGGAGCACTCTTTGAACGATTGATAGCGACACACCAACAGTTCTCGCTGTATAACGCTGACTGCGCCCGTCTTCAAGCATTGTCAGAATTCTGGTACACTCTTCAGGGGTTAGTGGCATGTTCTTAATTAAATTTGATCAGAATAGTGAATTTCTGAACAAGAAATGCCATATTTTAAAACAAATAGTTTCAAATCGTCATTATTTTTTTTGTATGGTTTTTGAATACAATCACCAAAAATAAATAAAAAGATTTTACTTCTTCCTATATTTGTAATGAAATAAACTTTAATTTAGTTTGTATTTCAAAAGGATTGCTCAAATATTTTAAAAGTTATTTGCGTTTCTTTAGCCGATCCGCTTTCTTTGCGGCTCAGTGTACTCGTATATTGACATAAGTTTGAATAAAAATAAAATAATTTGACTGGTTAGAATTGAACATAATTTGTCGTGGGCACATCTGCAGGTACGGTACGGTACGGTCTGGTCTTGTTTTCAGATGGCACTCAAAAATATTTCACTCATCAATTTAGCATTGCTCGATAAGAAGTGTAAATTCATGCTTCCAACTTACTTTTATTACTTGTTGCCCACAGGCAGTTTGATTTCAGCATTACATAACGGCGCTCAAAATGTTATGTTATATTAGCGACTTCACTATCATTGATTTGACCACCGGCTCTGACCGCCGGAAGGTCAGCTATAAAGGTCAAGTACAAAATGAAGTGACAAAATTGTAAAGACACTGGGAAATAAGTATTAAGAGACATCTATTAGATTCACTAGGCTTTCAATGAGGGATTTTCCCGAAATATTGTTTCCTTCGTAGAAATAATTCCCTTATACTTCGAATTCAACAAACGATATTTTATTGCAACATGGCCCTTGTTTCTCACAAGTTAAAATCACATCGTACTTTGATATGTATCGCGAAACGTAAAAACCTTGATCGAACAGTAAAAATTCTTACCATTCCATTCGCACCTAATTTTGATAACACGCTTGAGAAAGGACGCATCAATGGCGACCTACTGTTGTTTGCTATAAATGAACATTATTAGCAAAATATTATTAAAATAATAATAATATTATTATTGTATAATATTATTATTATTTATTATTATTATATTATTTGCTTTCTTGAAGACAATAAATACCCTTTCAAACACATTTGCTCAAAAAATGCATTTACGATGCCTGTATACATTGTTCGAAAGTTAAAAATTACGCACCATACAACGGAACATGCGGTAAAATAGATACTCACACCTAAGTACCTGTTTTACCGCATACTCCGTTGTATAGCGGCGTGCGTATCCTTTATGGTTAATTTTTAATTTCTATAGAAAGTATATACGAATTCCACCTAGGAGTTTCACATTACGAGAATAAATAATCTGAATAATCGAACTTCCTTGGAAGCGCTTTTGCTCAATACGTTTGTTTTTTTTTTTTTTTTTTATCCTTTATTAAAAAGAAACCAGGTTCTTAATAATTAATTACAATCTAGCCTATGAGACTAATAAGCAATTTTAATCTAACTTAATTTTTTACGTGATAATTATTTTAAAACTTAGAATAGTGTTGATTGTACTTTACAAGTCCGTTCCACTTTCTTAGAGTTATCTTAGAATTATCACGTAAAAAATTAAGTTAGATTAAAATACGTTTGTCTCACTTTAATACTAAAGAGAAAACGGGACGAAATATGTAATTCAAATTTTCACCACGCGCATGTGGCGCCATTTGCAATTCGCTCCATTTTCATATTAGAAACAATTAGAAACGTCAAAGATTGTTGCGACTTTCCGACTGATAAACAAAGTAATCATAAATGAGTTCAAGCGAGGAATCCGATATTAATATTGTATTGTTTTCTCGCAAATGTTTTGAAAAACATTGTATGACACACATGCGGAAATTGGTATTTACAAACTCGTGACTATGTGGTAAGCCCTCGACTTCGTCTCGGGTTACATTCGTCTACTCGTTTGTAAAAACCAACTTACCGCACTAGTATCATAAATAACTATTCGAGAAAATCTAAGACTATCATTTTTAGGATAATCTTCTACATTAATATTCTTCATAGAAAAGGTACTATCTAGTTTACCTACAATGAGCTGCATCAACGGATTTTCAGGTTCTATAATTTGCTCCAAATAACGAAGTAATAGTACATAGTAAGTTCTAACTTCATCAAATCACAATTTGCACGATATATTATTATATCTATTTATACTTACGGCAGGGGACCACAATTGTGCTCGATCAAAATTGCACTGATTTGTATTGTTGGGCAGAATAAGAGCCTGCACCACATTGTCCTCTTCTATTAATGGTCCTAGAGGAGTTGGTCTTCTAGAACATGGGTTCTGAACCTTATTTTGTTCACCGCCCACATTGAGTTTTTTTTTTCTAGAGCCCCCAATTTTTTTAATTACCTTCTGTCGCGAATCTGAAACAGCTATTACCACTATTATATTTAAGCGTGTAATATTATACAGTTGTAAGATAGAATATGATCCCTACCCTATTTCTTAGTTTAAGAAATCAATCGTAGGTAGTATTTTGCGGAAAATCCTCATACCCACGATCACGATAATCCCTTTTAACTTGGATTTAAGTAAATGTGTGGCTTCTTCTTCGTCACTCAAACGGCACAGTGTTATGCACCCTTTCAAATACATACCTATTCTTAAAAATACTACTACTATTATATAACCATAATAATTTCTTTACACTTCAAGACACAAACGTCTGTGCAGCCCTGGCTCTTGCACTGGGAGTTCCTGTGATCACACAAGAGTCAAAAATATAAAGATCAAATACTCTTTCCTCCCCAGCTACGAGGCTGAGAACGGTATCAAAGCTGAAGAGGCGGGCACGTTGAAGAAGGCCGCTGGTCCCGATGCTAGTGACGTCATCGTCGCGCAGGGAGCCTTTAGCTACACCGCACCAGATGGCACTGTCATCAGCCTCAACTACATTGCTGATGACGAGGGCGGTTTCAAACCAGAGGTACGATTGCATTTCAATACTAACTTATATTTTATTAATCGATTGAAGGAAATGGAGGGATATTTAGTCCTTTACCAAAAATAAATTAATTGAGAGGTCAAAATCGGGAATTTTTGACAACCAATGAGTTCCGTTTCTTCTTCAGTCATATAATTTGCCTTAGCTAATAAACCTAATATTCAAGAATATTTTAGACGCACTTATGTAGGTACCTAAATAAATCTAGCACAATAATATTTTATACCAATAGAATTCATGCATGATATTGACAGGACAGGAGCATGATCTCTATATTGCAAGAGTAAACAATGATGATCCATTTCTCGATTTAGTTTGTCGCGTCGAATCTTTTTATTGCGTAGCAAATGAAATATACAAAATAACAAAATAATCAAGGCTATTACAGTGTGTTTTAGAATGTAGAGGAATACTCTTAACCTTTAGAATAAAGATTTTTTTGTATGTGGTTCGGTCATCGTAGTAAAAATAGACTATTAAAACACGCATGGTTACGTAATTATTTAAATCTTATGTTTCTTGAAATTGGAATATTTTGACTTCATTTTTCTTCTTTGAATATCTACCTGTTAACTGTCACCTGTTATTTTATCTTCTGTTTTCGAGGTATTTCATTGGATTACCATAAAATTATTAAAATCGGCGATGACTTCTGTGGTTTTATCGGCAATTAATGAATGATCAAGAAGGTTCACAATAACTATCGGTTTGATATTTACATGAATAATTGATACTTTTTGGGGAACTACGCGCGTTTTCACTAACACTAGGTGACACCTAAATGAATGCCTAATTAAAAGCGCACTGTTGGATTTTAAACACTCGGCGCGGACCTAAGCGTTGAAAATCCTACAGTGCATCAGTTCATTTTGTGACCTTCGTTGTTTCTGTTCCAGGGCGCCCATCTGCCGACTCCTCCACCAATCCCGCCAGCAATCCAGAAGGCTCTCGACTACCTTGCGACCCTCCCCCCACCACCGCCGGGCAGAAACTAAACCTTCTACCAACTGACTGCCCAATGCCCTAATGACCTGAGCATCCTACGTACCTGTTACCCCACGAATACTCGTACAGTTTTGAAAATAGAATTTAATGCTTTTTATTTAGAAAAAAATAACTTAATTTTTTCATTTGTAAATCGTTTTTTGTTACGTTGTGATTGTGAATAATCTCATGTGTTTTATAGTTAAGAAGATCTCGTTGTGCGTTGTATGCATCACCAGTCTTATTTAGATAAGAGAACCTTTTTATTAATAAAATTATTTAAAACTACTGGAACTTATTAAGCTTTAAATCTTGTTTACAAAACTGCACTTACATTAAAACAATATAATAAGCAATAAAAAAACATAAAAAAGAATGTAAAATGACTGAACTGTGATAGACAATGATTGAATTTACGTAAAATTTTTGTATATTTATTCAAATAAAAGCAAAATCAGTGCCAAAGATGCATTGCAAAATGTAATGTGGTTTTTCAATTTTTGAAACCTTTTCTCCATCTTAGGTTTTTTGCTCAATGGGCTAAAAACTTTAATTAGAACATACAACAATACCTTTAACAAACAAGCGGTTGCCATCAGTATTGTCTCAGATCTGGCCAGATAAAACTCTTACTTTATTTTCATTATTACTAGCTGCTGCCCGCGGCTTAGCCCACGTGGATGTTGGAAATTAACCCACGGGAACGTGCTACCGGGACAAAAAGTAGCTCATTATAACATCAGCTATCTGCTAATGAAAGTCCTATCAAAATTGATCCAGCCGTTTCGGCGATTAGCCGGAACAAACAGACAGACACAAAAATTTAAGAAATTGTTTTTGTTATAAGTACTGTATATACCTACTTTCTTATACAATTAGTAAAAAGCTGTTGCTGTTGCTGTTGTTTGTTGTGTGCTTTAGAAATAGCAAAATGTGCTTGCCTCTACAACGGAGGAATGCGTTAAGTATACAGTTATAGGTACATCCTTCTACTGTTTTTGACATCTATATGGGATAATATATCAAGGTCTTATATAGTTATAGAGATGAGACAATCGCCAAATACGGTGATTTTTCATTAGCATGAAACTTACAGATACATACCGTCACACAGGTGATAAATGTTGATGTCATTTCCTATAAACGGCATCAATGGTTCCAGTGGTAGTTGGAACGTGTATAATCCGGATGTTTGTACAAAAGAAACCCAATTCCATTGGCCTATTCTTCGAAGTAAGACATGCTCTCCAAAAGGCTTGAGAACATTTGGTTTAATTACAATATTGTCTACTTAAAAATCCGACCTAAATGTAATCGTTTATCTAATTACTAGCTTCTGCCCCCGGCTTCGCCCGCGTGGAGGTCGGAAATGACCCCACGGGGACGTGCTACTGGGATAAAACTATCCTATGTCCTAATCCAGGTCAAGGCCTAGCCATAACGTACCTATCATCCAAATCCAGCCGTTGAAGCGTGAAAAAGTAACAAACAAATAAAATATATTACCTCAAGATACGGACTATGACTAAATTACAATTCCTTAAATCTGAGCATGAGGAACAGCGTGTAAAGTTCACTCATCCTCCATATAAAATAGAGGACCCTCCGACCAGACGGGTGTTGTGGCTGGTGGGCAACTGCCCGACGATTGATGTCGGGAAGTCTTATACAAGGAGCGACTGCCTATTTGATCTGCACAACCCAGTAACTGCAATGGGTAATACAATACCCTTGGTCAGACTTTCGGGCTTCTGACGACCCGTAACGACCGCGAAACACCCACGAATGACACGCCGAACACGATGAACACGCCGAAACCAACGGCTTAACGTTTCCGAGGCACGTAGGAGTCTCGGTATGTAAAGATGGTCACCCATTCACGGCCCAACTCCAGCAAGAGTAGCTTAACCTAATGGATCGATCCGTGCGGCTGTTATTATTTAGCCACGAGCTCCTCATCAATTTTTATATCCCTAACATAAGAAATGCTAAGTTTCCCATACAAACTTTCATCCCCTGTATCACCCCTTATAGGTTTTTTTTTTTCGAGACAAAATTTTATGCATAAACAAACAACATTTTTTTTACATGTACTTAAGTACTTAAATATATCAACTATATGTTGGGATCGGCTGCCAGTCTAACCTGATGCAACTGAATACCAGTATTTTACATGAAACGACTATCTATCTGACCTCCACAACCCAGTAACTGGGTAATACGATACCCCTTGGTGAGACTGGTTGACAGACTTTCGGGCTTCTGTTGACCCATAAAGATTCTCAAAGATCAACGAATGACAGCCGGGTCTAACGGATTAGCGTGCTTTCCGAGACACGGAGGAGTCTCCTTTTGGAAAAACCCAATAATACTTTGCCCGACCTGGGAATCGAACCCCGGACCTCATTCCTGCTCAGCAGTAGCGCTTGCGACCGCTACTTACTTATAAAAATGGAAATATTAGTTCGTAGTAATATCAGTTACATATTTGAAACATCTTGATACCTTGGTTGAGATTGGACACCGGTGACGACAACGATACATTAAATCTATTTATACACATAAGTATTATACTGGCATTATCAACGTCGCATATCCCGAGCCAATGCGAAAATCGGGATGTCACATATTACTGATACACCTCTACCACAGAAAGATCCTATTTGACTCTGTTGGGAGATGATTTTGGGAAAACTGTGATAGACCTGTCTCCTAATTTTAATTTAAGAGTATGTGTACAAATTTTCGAGACAATCGACACAGAGAATAAAAAGTTTTATAGAAAATTCAACTCCCCATTTCACCCTCTTAGGGTTGGAATTTCAAAAAACCCTGTCTTAGTGGATACTTACTCTTCATAAAGAACACACCCTCCAAATTTCATGTCTCTAGAACCAGCGGTTTAGGCTGTGCATTGATATCTCAGTCAGGACATTGAATTTTATATAAATAACTAAATAGATTTTAAGTAAACCTTTTAACGGAATATAAAGTTCCATATAAACTTAAGTACATCCCCTATGAATTTCGAAAAATCCTTCCTTAGTGGATACCTACGTCATAAGAGGAATACGTGTACGAAATTTTAAGTTTCTAGCCTGTGTGTTTATTTAGAACTTTCATGGTCTATTTTATCTTCTTAGGGGTTGAATTTTGGAAGACTCTAACTCATTATTTTTGCCGTACTCAATTCATACGAAATTTCATGCAAATACGTCCAACGAATAAAAAGTTTCATACAAACTTTTATCCCCTATTTCACCCCCTTGGGGGTAGAATTTTGAAAAATCCTTCCTTAGTGGATGCCTACATCATAAGAGGAATACGTGTGCGAAATTTTAAGTTTCTAGCCTTAAAGGTTTGGCCTGTGCGTTGATACATCAATCAATCACTTTTGCCTTTTATATATTTAGAAGATGACCAAGAATGCATCTCAATTGAAAATAAAAAGACGAGAGTGCCACGAAAATTATGCATTACAAATAATTCTATACGTAAACTAAAATTTTCTTGGAAAAACACACCAAGTATTACTATCAAATAAACGCAATCAATACATAGGTACAACTCGTGCTTAACCTACAGCAAAATGATTACATAAGGAAATGTCAGTGAAAATATTCGTTTTAATAGAAAGCAAGAGTGGTCCCAACAATACTTGGTATACGGCATTCCTCTCCAACCTGTTTGCAAAAGTGAGCGTCTATCCTAAGGTCAACGATGAGAATATAGAACAATGTATTCTATCTATAGATCAAACTCGATATACTTACTGGATAGGCTATGAATGTGAGCATATCGACGATGATGAATAATCATGTAGTTGGCACAAACAATTGGTACCGATTAATGAATTAGCAGTTACCTACTTACGTAGTTGTAGTTATTGATCAACTGATATAATCGTAATTGTATTGTTGCGTATTATAGGCACTATCATACTGCCTATAATACAGTATGCGATTAATATTTTTGTTTTTCATTTAAATAGTTTACTGGGTTTTGTTTACGGAAATTGTAACAACATAATTACTTTTTGCTAGCAAATGTGAACAAGAGACTTTAGGTTACAATAATAAAGTTGTAGTTTCGAGTTATATTTAGTCCAATTACATTACGTCTATAATTGTAAAAAAATAGCAAATCGTTTATATTTTCAGTACGCTACTATACCTACATCATAATAATTAAGTCATTGAGCCAACAATAGGTGAGGCTGGGTATCTCATCCTATTGTTCTGACACATTTGTATTCTAGTTTAATCTGTGACATCAATTGCTGTCCAATAATTTGAAACAAACATTCCAAAATGTAGGGATTCTTTGTCAGATGAAAACAAAAAGCGGTAAACAATGGAATCTCATTTAATTGTACAAATCCCTGAATACGAAACATGATTTAAATTCTAATTAAAAAACACTGATAGATATTCGTGTTAACTTTTACTAACTAGATAGCGGTTGAAACCCAACAAGATTTACACCTTGCAAAGTTTCTTAAAGCATGTAAACATGGGTTCATTGTATCATGAACAATAAGGATACTTTGTGAAATATGATTGCCTATTGTCATAGTCAGTTATGTTTAACACAAAGGCCGTCAGACAAGCCCTCGATTACTCTTCCCAGCGATTTAAGCCCGTGTATCAAGTTGTCAAATACTTACACATTTCATTGAAATGTTTATAGTGTTTTTACTCTCTCAGTAATCGGCTCTGGTGTGGTCTTCGTGGCGAGATAAGCTAGAGCACGCTGTATTGCCGGAGGTATGGGCGGGGGTGTGGGCAAGTGTTCGCCCACTGGTCTGTAGCCGTTCTCGTCAGCTGTGTAAGACAGACTGACGTCTTTGCCGTCTTTGTCCTGAAAATAGTACAAGTATCGGAACATTCTCTAAAAGAAAAAAATATAAGAGTATGATACAATAAAAAGGGGACTATCAGTCAGTCTAAGAAAACATGAATAGTACACCCTATTTCTTTCTAGCCTGTGGGGTTTTCTAAAAGACAAATCACTTTGAATCTGATCTGTTGTTAAGCCTTATTTACAATGCTGTTATGTTTGCCTAAAACCCAATAGAGAAATATAGATAATCCATTTAAGTTAAAATGAGTTTGGTTTATGTCGAGATATTGTTTGCACACGATTGAAAGATGCGTAATAATTCGACGAGAACTTTTAATAGCAACAATGATTTAATATGATATTTTTTCAAGAGTACTTACTTTGTATGAATAGTTTCCTTCTACAGAACTACCAGAACCGCCATTGGAATTTTTCTGAACACCTCTCTCATAAGCTTTTGTACCGTCACCGCCTTCATAACTGCCAAAATATAATTTCTTTGTCAATATAACACTATTATACCTCAACATCTGCCTAGCCTTTTCCCAACTATGTTGGGTGCTGCAAGTAACTGCTGGCGTGGAAGAAATACCTTTTTACCCGACTGTGCTAGAACTAAGGGTTATGATTTAAACAGGTCTGGGTAATATGAGTACAATATCACCGCTAAAATAAAAAGAAATAGAGCACCCTACAAAAAGAAATGAAATCCCACCAAAAACATTTCATGTAAAGTAGGTTGCCAAGACTTACATAACGCTTTCACTGTTATCAGATCTAATGTAGAGCCAAGCCTCTAGCTCTAGAAGGCCCACTCTACAAACCAAGGGCAAAATTCAGCTTTCTAGGACTACAGGAAGTGCCCTAGCGGTTTTGATGAGCGAGTGAATGAGTCAGTTATGAAATTGACGTATTTTTTTTTTTTTTACCACGGACCCCTCATTATTATACCTACAGATAAAATAATAATCTTATTTATGAATATATCACCTGTAATGAAAATCTCCTGAATGCGAGAAAACATAACTTTCTGACTCGATTATAGGAACCACTGGATCACGCAATCCTTGTCTTCGTTTAAAAGTTTGAGGAGTAGGTACCGAAGGCTCATAACTACGAGTTTTATCAGTCGATGTTGTTGCTTCTTTTTGTGCTACTATGTCTTCAGTCATTTCTGATTCACTAACATATACATTAAGTTGGCTTTTATCCACTTTGACTTTTCTTACTTTTTGTACCCTCTTTCGTGACCTGATTCCTGTTCTAGTTTCAGATCCAGTGAAAGGTTTTTCATGTGCTTTTGTTTCATCAGATTCAGTCACTGGTATTTTAATAGAACGGGCTCTTGGTTTTAAATTTAATTCTTTTTCGTAATCGTCAACTGCAGCAAATGGATGTAGACCGCGGGAAGGTGGATGATTCACGGGTGGAGCCTTAATATTTGTTGTTTCACCACCACTAGTTTCGTAATTCAAGTATTTTTTCTCAACCTCAACATCTGCTTTCTTTTCATTTTTATTTCTCACTTTAATCACTTCTTCGTCGTCATATACGACAGCAACTGGAATTTTATCGTAAGTTTCTAATATTGGAGGGTGATTAACATCATATGTCCTTGTAACCTGAGTATTTCTTCGATGCACTCTTTTGATGTTACTAAAATCTGCACTAGTCACACCGTGAAGTAATAATAAGTAAATAGGTAATATTGATATAATTAACATTTTTTCCAATTTAATTTACTCAGTAATCATGTGATCCTCCTCTGACGCGATTAAAACAGCAAATGAAGATGACTCAATAGCTTAACTCATAATAGTATGTATTCGTAATCTATTCACTGGTTTGACGAGAATCATTTAATTTTCTTGTTTTTATAAAATATACGCACGACAATAAACTCTACGTACCCAAACAGATACGAATGTCAACATGCATGTCGTAATATTTAAATAAGATATACCAGCTACAGTATGATCCTCAACTTTGATTAGGAAGTTCATTAATTAAAACATTATTTTATAGTAGTACTTAATTATGTTGCATAAGTCTTGTCGCGAGTTAATATATCACTGTTTTTTAACAATTTACTTCAGTGTTTCTTATTCCTACTGCGTTTCGTATGGGTTTGTGTGCTGAGCACTTGTGCATAAGGCATGCTCTACTGAAAATTAGGGTACCAAATATTTCAGCAAGTTTGTTCAGACCTTGTTTAGAGTGGTCAATGGTTTAATCGCGTTTAATTCTCACTGATCATGTCTCATTGTTGACACCTAGGTTATTGTGCAATTTTCCGAAGAACACATCAGTCAAGCGTTAAGGTTGAAGTATTTAGCGTCCGGTGAGGCTCGATCCTCCGGAACGCGGGGGGAGGATAGAGTAAATAAATGAATCTTACATATAAGTGGACAACAAGTCTGGAGCATCACTCATAAGTGTAAATCAAGAGTGGTTAGAATAGAGATGTTATTAAAATTTGTTTGTTTGTGCTGGACAGTGGCGTGTGTGCTTTCCGCACCCCCCACCGATGAGGTGCCACCGGAAAGGCAACAGCCTACAGTGATACCGATTGTTTCACAGTCCGAGGAGTTTGAGGCCGACGGAAAATATAAATTTAGGTAATGAGATAATTTATTATCACATTTCTCTGATTGAAAATTTTCATTTCCTAAATGGAAATTGAATTGTTATGTTCTATTATTAATGTAATTACTAAAATCTTAATAACACCTTATAGTGCTTATGTTCACTGTACTAACCTAGCAAACTATAGGTATTTAATTATTTTACAGTACCAGTCATCAATGAAAACAAAGCACATTTATTTAACTATCTACTAATTAAACTTTGAAATGTGATTACAGCTACGAAACCGGCAATGGTATCAAGCGCGAGGAGACATCCTTTGACAAAGTATTAGATGGAAAGACAGCGCACAAGCACAGTGACTGCAGCAATGAAGGTGGTGAAGATGACGATAGCGGTGAAATACACGTGCAGCAGGGATCCTACTCGTACACGGCACCCGACGGCACGCTCATCAGTGTAAAGTAAGGACTTATTATTGTTATTATGGTCGTTACCACGGTAGGTACTTCCATGGTTATGGTTATGGGTATGGATGAAACAGATTTCAATGTGATTAGAAAAAAAAGTGCGTCAGTGTAATCTTTTGATCTGGAATAAAAATTAATAACTACAGTGACCGAAGCATGAAAGGCTCTTGCCAGTAACTAGTTGCTACCTGTTATGAACAATATCATCTTCGTACCGAAGCTGAAACTAATACTCATGATTATATAGGTCTGTGATGTCAAAATTAGCTTTTAGTTATACTATCGCATTCTAAGCTAGTTTTATCTCATATCAATTAGGTAATTCAATTCTAAGTTAAATATCTAAATTCAAGCATACTGTATAATGATAAAAGGTTACGATGCTGATGGATAACTCTTGAAATAAACAAAGCTTCGAATAATAAAATTGATGCGTCAATAAGATTTTAAAGTGTGTAATGCATAAGAATTATGAAAGTATATTTTACAGTATTCATCCAACTGAGCACTGGTACTTTGAATATTATAGAGACTTTTGGATTTAAGTGTTGTTTGACACCATACTAGCTTTATGCCGTTGACTTGTCAGTTCTGCAATACAATTTTCAGCGTTTTTATAAAAGAAGAGCCGATAATTCTGCATGATAAATACTGTGAACTAAACAAACAACAAACTGTGAACTGTTGAAAACTTATATCCTTATTACTTACCGCCGCTTATGTAAGTCAGACCTTCATTTGATTGACTATCTATTAATTTACTAGCATTTCCAACCAACTTGCTTCGATACGATACTTTTTTTGTAGAAAATCTAGTTGGGTGTTAAATTGTTAAGTCTGGGAGCGCTATGAGTAATGAGTATGCAATCTCCTATTTTAGCTATTTTTATTGCTTTAAGCTTAGCGGTACCCCGCCGCGACATTATAGCGCCATTTCAACGAGCAAACCTTATCGTGCCATCCATCAATTTCTATACCTAATTAAAATATATGGTGTTACTCAATCGAATTTGATGGCTCAACGATAGGCATTATTTTTGACTTTTTAAATGTTCGCTTTTCTTTTTTGCGCTGGGGGTATTTTAAATTTTATTTTTATTTAAAAAAAATTAAACTCAGTTTAGTTTTGTTTTGTAAATGAGTTAACAGTTGTGAGCGTTTTTAACCGACTTCACAAAAAGGAGGAGGTTCTCAATTCGTCTGTATGTTTTTTTTTTAATGTGTTTTAGCTCAGAACTTTTTTCTGGGTGAACCGATTTGTATGATTCTTTTTTTATTTGATAGGTGGTGCTTCACATGTGGTTCCATTTAAATTTGATCAAGGTCTGACCAGTAGTTTTTGAGTTATCTTTAATACTGCATATTTTTTCCACTTAGTTTATATGGATGATGTGTTAATAATTTCCTGTCACTGTTATTTACACACCAAGTAGTGGTATACGAATTTCTGTGGGGTTGGTACCGCAACTAAAAAGTGAAAAATAAAAACTTTTTTACAAAAAAACAACCGACTTCCTAAAAAACACTAAAAGACGTGAAAAATAACTTTAATTTTGGAAGTCGGTGGCCACAAAAGAAAATTCAAAACTAAAGATACCGACTTCCGAAATTAAAGTTATTTTTCACGTCTTTTAGTGTTTTTTTGGAAGTCGGTTGGTTTTTTGTAAAAAAGTTTTTATTCAGGGTATATTTAGACTCTACATCAAATAGCTTGTTTTGGCGTTTACGTAATCCTGTATTTAATACTGTGTGTTATGTCATAAACGAAACCATAGCGCGATCAATCGGTTTTCCAAACATAACATATTTGTTATTATTTTATGGAGAGTGTACTAGTGTGCTGGATATCCTGGTTGCAGCCTCAGCTCATCGTTTTGCTACCATTGCATTGTATGTAGAATTAAATACTGATCAAAACAAGCCCAAACACGATATATCTGCTATTATTTATTCAAGAGTGTACTGGTGTGCTGAATATCCTGACTGCAGCATCGGACCAAGAATTCCATAATCCTGCATATTTATATAGCGTACATGGGTGTTTCAAATTTTAGGTCACACATAAGTTTGAAAGTAAAGTAAATATCCATTATGCATCTGAGATCCTTACCGGAGGTAACAAAAGAGCTGGTTACCTGGAAACTGCTGAACCGATTTTGATAAAAACATGTCAAAGAACCATCGCTAGAAAGCCTGCTTTCAAATAAAAAAACCGCATTCAAATCGGTTCACCCGTTTAAGACCTACGGTGCCACTGACAAACACACACACATAGCGGTCAAACTTATAACACCCCTCGTTTTGCTTCGGGGGTTAAAAATTAATATCATAAAGTAAAGGTTTCATTTTAGCTCATTCTCAATATACAATTATTACACAACGAACTATTTATACTAGATACTAAATTAATGACTAACTACATAAAAAAATACAAAACACAAAAGGATACTTAGGAATCGAGTACCTATTCGTCCGCATCGCTGTCATCTTATTTACTTACAAATCTGAATAGCAAGAATTAACATTAAATGCAGTTTGTTTAATACTATGATTTTATTTTCCCAATGTTACAGGTATATTGCAGACGAAAATGGTTTCCGACCAGTTGGTAATCATATCAACCTTGGACCACAACCACCAAGTACTCCAAGCCCCACCCACAAGCAGAAAGCTTCACGAAAATTAGAGGCCAATGAAGAAGACAATTCTAGTGCTGCCCACGAAGATACGGCTTCATCAGAAATCTTTGAATCCGAATCACTTGAAGACATATCTCCACCCAATGGAGAGTTTGCAAAAAAGATTCCCAAAAAAGGGACACCAGCTGCGTTGAAAGCTGTAAAACCCGCCAAAGAAGGTGAAAAATCTTTAAAAGAAGGTGAGAATACCGTGTTTATAGAAAGTGGGAAGACCGCAGCTAAGAATAGTGAAAAGCCCACCAAAGAAGGGGAGAAGCCCGCGTCTAACGAAGGTGAGATGTCCGCGAAAGGAGGTGAGAAACCTTTGAAAGAAGGTGAGAAGCTCGCATCTAAAGAAGATAAGAAACTCGCCAAAGAGGGTGAGAAACCTGTGAAGGATGGTGAGAAGCCCGCCAAAGAGGGTGAGAAACCTTTGAAAGCAGGTGAGATGTCCTCTTCTAAGGAAGGCGAAAAGCCCGCCAAAGAAGGTAAAAAGCCCGCGTCTATGGAAGGTAAAGAACCCGCCAAAGAGGGTGAGAAACCTTTGAAAGAAGGTGAGAAGTCCGCGTCTAAGGAAGGTAACGGACCCATGAAAGAAGGTGAAAAACCTTTGAAAGAAGGTGAGCCTCTCGCGTCTAAGACAAGTGAGAAGCCCGCCAAAGAGGCTGAGAAATCTTTAAAAGAAGATGAGAAGCCTGCGTCTAAGGAAGGTGAGAAGCCCGCCAATAAAGGTGAAAAACCTTTGAAAGAAGGTGAGAAAACTGCGTCTAAAGAAGGTAACGAGCCCAACAAAGAGGGTGAGAAACGTTTGAACGCCAAAGAAGGTAAAAAGCCCGCGTCTATGGAAGGTAAAGAACCCGCCAAAGAGGGTGAGAAACCTTTGAAAGAAGGTGAGAAGTCCGCTTCTAAGGAAGGTAACGGGCCCATGAAAGAAGGTGAGCAACTCGCGTCTAAGACAAGTGAGAAGCCCGCCAAAGAGGCTGAGAAACCTTTAAAAGAAGGTGAGAAGCCTGCGTCTAAGGAAAGTGAGAAACCCCCCAATAAAGGTGACAAACCTTTGAAAGAAGGTGAGAAGACCGCGTCTAAAGAAGGTAACGAGCCCACCAAAGAGGGTGAGAAACGTTTGAACGAAGGTGAGAAGTCCGCGTCTAAGGAAGTGGAGAAGCCCGCCAAAGAGGGTGAGAAACCTGTGAAAAAAGGTGAGAAATCCACGTCTCAGGAAGGTGAGAAGCCCGCCAACGAAGGTGAAAAAACTTTGAAGGAAGGTGAAAAACCTTTGAAAGAAGGTAAGAAGTCCACGTCTAAAGAAGGTAACAAGCACGCCAACGATAGTGAGAAACCTTTGAAAGAAGGTGAGAAGCCCGCGAATAAGGAAGGTGAGAAACCATTGCAAGAAGGTGAGAAGTCCGCATCTGGAGAAGGTAACAAAAACGCCAAAGAGGATGAGAAACTTTTAAAAGAAGGTGAAAAGTCCCCATCTAAAGAAAGTAACAAGCTCGCCAAAGAGGGTGAAAAACCTGTAAATGAAGGTGAGAAGCCCGCGAATAAGGCAAGCAAAGAGCCCACCAAAGAAGGTGAGAAACCTTTGAAACAAGGTGAGAAGCCCGCGAATAAGGAAGGTGAGAAACCATTGCAAGAAGGTGAGAAGTCTGCATCTAAGGAAGGTAAGAAGCCCGCCAACGAAGGTGAGAAGCTTTTGAAAGAAGGTGAGAAGTCTGCGTCTAAAGAAGGTGAGAAACCCGCCAACGAAGGTGAGAAGCCTTTAAAAGAAGGTGAGAAGTCCGCATCTACAGAAAGTAACAAGCCCGCCAAAGAGGGTGAGAAATCTGTAAAAGAAGGTGAGAAACCCGCGAATAAGGAAGGTGAGAAACCTTTGCAAGAAGCTGAGAAGTCTGCATCTCAAGAAGGTAAGAAGCCCGCCAACGAAGGTGAGAAGCCTTTAAAAAAAGTTGAGAAACCTTTGAAAGAAGGTGAAAAACCGGCGGCTAAGGAAGGAAACAAGCCCACTAAAGAGGGTGAGAAACCTGTAAAAGAAGGTGAGAAACCCGCGAATAAGGAAGGAGAGAAACCTTTGAAAGAAGGTGAGAAACCGGCGTTAAAGGAAGGTAACAAGCCCACAAAAGAGGGTGAGAAACCTGTAAAAGAAGGTGAGAAACCTGTAAAAGAAGGTGAGAAACTCGCGAATAAGGAAGGAGAGAAACCTTTGCAAGAAGCTGAGAAGTCTGCATCTAAGGAAGGTAAGAAGCCTGCCAACGAAGGTGAGAAGCCTTTGATAGAAGGTGAGAAACCTTTGAAAGAAGGTGAGAAACCGGCGTTAAAGGAAGGTAACAAGCCCACCAAAGAGGGTGAGAAACCTGTAAAAGAAGGTGAGAAACCCGCGAATAAGGAAGGAGAGAAACCTTTGCAAGAAGCTGAGAAGTCTGCATCTAAGGAAGGTAAGAAGCCCGCCAACGAAGGTGAGAAGCCTTTAAAAAAAGTTGAGAAACCTTTGAAAGAAGGTGAAAACCCGGCGGCTAAGGAAGGGAACAAGCCCACTAAAGAGGGTGAGAAACCTGTAAAAGAAGGTGAGAAACCCGCGAATAAGGAAGGAGAGAAACCTTTGAAAGAAGGTGAGAAACCGGCGTTAAAGGAAGGTAACAAGCCCACCAAAGAGGGTGAGAAACCTGTAAAAGAAGGTGAGAAACCTGTAAAAGAAGGTGAGAAACCCGCGAATAAGGAAGGTGAGAAACCTTTGCAAGAAGCTGAGAAGTCTGCATCTAAGGAAGGTAAGAAGCCTGCCAACGAAGGTGAGAAGCCTTTGAAAGAAGGTGAGAAACCTTTGAAAGAAGGTGAGAAACCGGCGTTAAAAGAAGGTGACAAGCCCACCAAAGAGGGTGAGAAACCTGTAAAAGAAGGTGAGAAACCCGCGAATAAGAAAGGAGAGAAACCTTTGCAAGAAGCTGAGAAGTCTGCATCTAAGGAAGGTAAGAAGCCTGCCAACGAAGGTGAGAAGCCTTTGAAAGAAGGTGAGAAACCTTTGAAAGAAGGTGAGAAATCGGCGTTAAAGGAAGGTAAAAAGCCCACCAAAGAGGGTGGGAAACCTTTAAAAGAAGGTGAGAAGCCAGCGTCTAAGGAAGGTAAGAAGCCTGCCAAAGTGGGTGAAAAAACTTTGAAAGGTGACAAGCCCACCAAAGAAGATGAGAAACCTTTGAAAGAAGGTGAGAAGCCCATGTCAAAGGAAGGCAATGAGCCTGCCAAACAGAGTGAGAAACCTTTGAAAGAAGGTGAGAAGCCGCCACTTAAGGAAGGAGAGAAGCTTATACCTACAAAAGGAGAGAAATCCCCTGCTAAGGAAGGTGAGAAACCTGTGGTCAAGGAAGAGGAGAAGCCCGCTGCTGAGGAAGTTGGGAAGTTCGCTGCTAAAGAAGGCGAAAAGCCCGTTGCTAAGGAAGGAGAGAAGCCGTCGGCCAAAGAGGATAATAAGCCTAGAAAGGAAGGTGAGAAACCTGCAAAGGAAGCAGAAAACATATCTAAACATGCCGTTAACGTCGCACAAGACGCAAAAAAGTCAGCTAGTGGAGCGGTGCAGTCCGCTATGGAAGCTCTGGAAACTGTAGAAAAGGTCATACAATCTATCAAAGAACAGCGTGTAATTGGAAATCAAATGCTTGATAATGAAACAGTGGCGCACGCACAGATAGCTAAAAACGCTGCTAAAGAAGCGCTTCAGGCGGCTCAAGTAGTTGGAAACGCCGCTGAAGTAGCAGAGAAAGCCGCGAACGAGGCCGTCTCTTTAGCTCAGTCACTGCCAACCCCACTTCCTAGTCCTATACACAGTGACAAATCCAACGAAAAACCACCTGCGAGCTCACTGAAAAAGGCCGGTCCGTCATCTAAAGAAGCAGAAAAATCTTCAACAGATAATGAAAAGACCGCCAAGAAATCTGAAAACAGCGCTAAACTAACAGAAACTGAAAAATAAGAGGAACAAGCTCCCAACTAAGCAGATAAAACTGAAACGATATATACGAGTAATTTAAGAAAGAACGATACATGGTCACGAATGAAAGTCTATCCTACCGGTACGGATAAACTGTTAATGAATTGTTCTATAAAACATAATAAAAAGTGTGATATAAAGTTTTCTAAGTCAAGTTGCTGATGTTTACTTTGTAAGAAATAGATTTAAGTTATTTTTGACCTTTTCTTTTATTAATTCAAACTTTCCTTCCCAGTTTTATACACATTGAACAAGACAACACGCAGCAATATTTCTTTCACCATAGTTCTATTATTTATACCGATTTCCTGAAACTGTTGTGATGCAATATCTCAAACATGACACTGATATATATCCTTTTAATGAAAGGTGCATTCATCTGCACAGTATTAAAATTAGAAACAAATAAAAGAATCACTAGCTCCAACGTCCATTTACAGAAACGCCTGCGACGTTAAGTTTAGCTATACATATTATGAATCAACTAATAATCAACAATAATTTAAACGACCATCAGGCGCTTCCATCTTATCAACATGCAATACCTCCCAAATCAAACTAATACAATAGTTGCTGACTGTAAGTTGTTGCTGCAAGCGGTAACCGCGCCGCCTATCGAAATCTGCAAAACCAGAAGCATTTCAGATGCTTCACTACCTCAGAGACAAAATTGAAATAATTCTTGGATCTGTTACACTGAATCCATACCCTTCAAACCGGAACCTTACGTGGTACAAATAGTGGTGGTTTTTTCCCGTAGAAGATCCTTTACCATTGGGCTCTATTAATACTATGGATTAGATCTACCTCTGTTACTACTGGCTGTGCAGTAGTACATGCACAGACAATAGCTATTATGTGGCATCCACATTATGCGATTCAATGGTTTATGCGGTTATTACCCTATGCATATGCGTTAGAGGCTGAAATGTGTCCAAATGCAAGTAGTCAAAGTGTAGGATCGTATAATTTCAATTGCTTGTAATATGTGTAGGTTTTCATTTCCTACCGCATTTTTTACTGTCTGACAAAATCACTTCAAAGCTAGTGACAAGTTTAGTGGAATAGAGAGCACACATCCAACTAATTAGTAACGACCTTGTATTTTAAATATAATTCGTATAGTTTAGTAGCTGCACCCCGCGGTTTCACCCGCAGCGGTATGAAATATACTCTACGACCTATTCTCAGATCTACCAAATATACAAAAAAAAACCATAAAATCGGTCATCCGTTCCGGAGGAGTTCGATAACAAACACTGTGACACGAGATTTTTATATATTAGACTAGCTTTACTCGGCTCGGCTCTCGCACATGGAGCACTAAGTATCCACCATCTACCCTCCCTACCTACCTACCCTAACCTACCTACCTACCTTACTTACCTACCCTTCCTACCTACCCTACCCTACTTACTCTACGTACCTACCCTACCTACCCTACCTACCTATCAACCTTTTTTTTTTTGGTTTTCCTAGGCCGTCTCCCCTGGACCCATTTAGGGGGGCTGGAAGAGGGCGTTGTCCGCCCTCCGCCGACGCCCGGTGCACCTGCTGCGGGCCGGGTGAGAGAATGAGATCTGTCGCTCCCTTTCCGCAGCCTCCTTCTGCGAAATGACTGTTTCGCAGAAGGACCTAAAGGACCTAACCTACCCTACTTACCCTACCTACCCTAAAAAAAGTGAGTGAATGAGACATAAGAGATAGATACCTCTTCTGTCTCCTTCACTCACTTTTTTATTATTTTCTTATACACAAACCTTGCCCTAACAATAACGAACACAAAAAAAAGAATTATCCAATTTAGTGCAGTCGTTCGGAAGTTATGCGCGTACATACATTTCGGAAATTCATTTTTTTAAGTATCTAATAAAATTGAATGTGAATAATTTTTTATAGTATAGACCTCATAGATTTTGAAGTTTGCGAAGGCAGAAAACAGGACGAAACGGAGAAAGAAGAAGAGGATAACAAACTCCGCCATACATAATTATGGGACTGAAGGTAGGAAGTGAAAGAAAAAGAGCTACTTGTTCATAAAAGTAAGAAAAGTAATTTTCTCTCCTGTAGTACAGCATAGTTATAGATAACTTATCATAAAGAATTCGAAAAAAAGTACATCAGTAACTCTAATACACCTTGCGTGTAGTACCGAGCGAAGCAAATTGAAATATCAGTGCAATGAAATGTCAAGATCAGTTCAATTGTTCGACGCATAGCGTGGAGAAGCGTTCCTCCTCTCACTTTTGTTGTGAAACCAATGACGTTTATCTTAGGTATTAGGTGCACTGATATAATTTTGTTTCGGAGTGCTCTAGAAAAGTCAAGGGAGTCATGTAAGTTTTTTGAATGTGTTGATTTCAAAGTTGTGGTGTGGAACAAAAGTTACAGAACTTTAGCGATGAAAGTTTAAGATTTCTTCTACTGTTACTGACTGTTTTGGTTTCAAACCAGTACTTTCAAGGAAACTTGATTGGTTAGATTATCACACGATTCAACTCATCATATTTTCCGGGTTGGCGTAGCACGTCTATTCTGTATTAGCCCTCATATCAGAATTTACTTCCTTCTTAGCTACTTAGGTACTTCTTATGTCATCTTTCACTCAATATTTTCATCCATATTTTCTTTGGTCTGCCTGTTTTCTTACAGCCATCCACATTTATGATTACCAATCCTTCGAACTGATGAAAAAATCTGCTCTGCAAATGGAGACTTTATTAATATTAATTACTAGCTCATGCCCGGCTTGCGTTGCAATGCCTTTTAAAACCGTCTACAGCGTGCACACAACAACTTATCAAAGTTCTATCACCATCGGTAAAGCCATTTGAAAGTTTTAGCGATACTAACGGATGTCAATTGATTTTTTCATATATAAGAAGAAGAAGAAGAAGATTTGCTCACCGTCACAACCCATGAGGCCTGCGGTGGCCTGTCGTCGCCCGTCCGATCCGGCGGGAGTTGGTAAGTTCAAAGGCGTGGCGCGGTGTCTGTACGGGCGCCTTTCTTTTTGCTTTGTTTATCAGATATTGACCACTGAATAAAACCACAGCGACTGCACATGCAGCCATGCGCTCCGTATCACTTGAAATGTTGGAATAGCGGCCAATAGGCCGCATATGGCTGACACACGCTCAGCACGGGCTGCGACAGGTTTTAACAGGCTTGGGCGTAGCAACCAGAGTAGCAACGCCTGACGCGGCCTGTCAATTAACGAGCCGCGGGACCGCGGCTTATGTAAGATGACCTGCACCCTAATTGCGTAACACACTATCAAGCACAATCTGAATCATTTTGAAGGATATTGCTAATCCATTGCTTGATATATTCGAAAAAATTGTCAGCTCAACAATGTAAATAACGTAATGAATGTTGTTGAACTGTCAAAATGAAAGCGATTGCTACTGATAGTGTGTTACGCAATTACCCCGCAGGTAAACATTTTTTTTACAAATATTGTAATGTCAAGTTATTATTAAAAATTAAGTTGAAATATGATATGTCAACAGTACAAAATAAAATAAAATGTCACTGCAATGAAAGATTGTCACTAGTCGGACCGGAAGTTACAGAAAAGAAAAAAAAACAACCGACTTCCAAAAGAAACACAAAAATACGTGAAAAATTTATTTAATTTCGGAAGTTGGTGTCTTTGGTTTTGTATTTTCTTTTTTTGTCTACCGACTGCCGAAATTAAAGTTATTTTTCACGTTGTTTTGTGTTTCTTTTGGAAGTCGGTTGTTTTTTTGTAAAAAGTTTTTTATTTTTCACTATTTAGTTTTGGTACCTACCCCACATAAATTCGTATACCTCTACTTGATATGTAAATAACAGTGACAGGAAATTATTAAAACATCATCAATATAAACTAAGCGGAAAATAATACGCAGTATTAAGGATGACTCAAAACTACTGGTCAGAACTTGATCAAATTGAAATGGGACCATATGTGAAGCACCAGCTTTCAAATAAAAAATATCCAAATCGGTTCACCCAGAAAAAAGTTCTGAGGTAACAAACATTTAAAAAAAATACAGTTGAATTGAGAACCTCCTCCTTTTTTTGAAGTCAGTTAAAAGAGTTATGACGTACCTACGTCTATAAAATTTTATCCTTCATGAATTGGTCTACTGTGTAATAACAAGTAAGTTTTTAACACGTTCACAGTCCCCATGCAAAATTTTTAATCGACCCGTGCAGTCCAACATTGATAATGTCGAATTCGTATTTTAAAATATTTTAGTACAACAAGTAAAAGGTATTATTTCCGTTTTTTTTTTTCTTTACACATAAGTCCAATAAATTACATAAACTTACTCATTAGTTAGGCCTGTGAACGTTGTTAGAAGTAGTATGAACCGCCGACGTGCCATCAAATTTTATGGTGACCCCACATTTGGGGCACTGGACTGTTAACGTGTTGTGTTGTGTATAAGTGTCTTATGTGTATATAAATAAATAAATAGGTAGGTAATTACATTTTTCTATTATAGAACCTTCAGGGAGTACAGGCCTGATTGTTATTATGTTATGTGTTCTATTAAAAGCGATAATTGAATTTATTGATGATTAATCGAACTTACCTGAAGGGAAGTTTAATCCCAACGACACGAAGGATCTGTTCGAAGAGATCAAGAAAACTATCTACTGCTATCCAACCACTAAAGAAATCAACATGAAACGAAATTTAAATCTTGTATAAAACGCACACTATGCAGTCAAGCATATTATTAGTTGGGGGATTACATCGCTAACAAAGATGCTTGGCTCAACGCTGGTCCTGCTCCACAGGGACGCATAAATTAATTGATAAATGATTTTATTTTTGTTAGTAGGTTTGTACAAATACTTCTACACGTCAATCATATTTTTTAAACTAGATGAGGTCGGCGTTTCCTATCTGACTACTCCGAGAAGAAAGGCCAAACAAACTTAGAGGTCACAGTCGCTTTTAAAGTCCAGACATAATCTTGGTCAGATCATGTGAAGACCATGTAGATTGGTATCTGAAATGGTCTTTTGAGGAAAGAACCACACAGATTGAGTGGACCTGTCCAGTCAGTGCACGTATTTGTCAGTAATCGTGCAGCTCAACTCAGGAAGTCAGGACTTAAGGAGCTCAACGATTCGACGAACAATACCAAAGAAAGGACATTTGGGTAGGCCGCATAAATTACTCAAACTGCCAGATCATGATTAAAAATAACTGAGAAAAAAAAGCAATGACCCACATAGTCCTCACATTCATAATAATTAAAATAACATAATACTTTACAAGTAAATACTCATGTCATTGTATATATATAAAATTCAACAATGTCAATGTGTATATAAAAAATCGGACATAATGTTTGAGAACCATGTAGATTGGTGTCTGAAATGGTCTTTTGAGGAAAAACCACACAGATTAAGTGGACCTGTCCAGTCAGTGCACGCATTTGTCAGTAACCGCGCAGCTCAACTCAGAACTCAACGATCTAAAGAAAGGACATTTGGGTAGGCCGCATAAACTACTTAAACTGCCAGATCAAGAATAAAACTGAAATAATGACCCACATAGTCCTCATATTCACAATAATGAAAATAATATAATACTTTTTACAGTAAATATTCATGTCTAAAATAGTTAGCAAATTAAAATCAACATTCACCGTGTAAATTTATTGGAGCAGCTCAATCCCAAGCCTTTCTGTCCTCAATATAGTCTTTCACAGTATAATAGGCTTTCTGGCATAGTCTCCGTTTTATAAAAGATTTGAATTTATTAAGCTTAGATCTTGAATATGGCTAGGAAGTTTATTATAAAAACGTATACATTGACATCTAAAGGAGCCACCTATTTTCTTGAGCCTGGTTGTAGCAATAATAAATTTGTGTTTGTTTCTAGTATTTATATTGTGGATATCACTGTATTTTATAAACAGTTTAATATTTTTATTTGCATACAAAAGATTTTCATAAATATACTGAGAAGGCACGGTAATTATATAAATCTCTTCAAATTTATCTCTGAGGGAGTGTCTGGGACTTAATTTATAAATTGAACGAACTGCCCTTTTTTGTAAAACAAAAATTGTCTGGATATCGGCGGCATTTCCCCACAACAGTATACCGTAAGACATCACACTATGAAAATAACTAAAGTATACTAAACGGGCTGTCTCTAAATCAGTTAGACCACGAATTTTTCTAGCGGCGTATGCTGCAGAGCTAAGTTTTTTTGACAATTTATCTATGTGAGGGCCCCATTGAAGCTTGGTATCCAAAGTTATGCCTAAGAATACTGTGGTATTTTCGGGTTTCAGCACTTCACCCTTTATGAGAACACTAGTTTCTACTTGTCTAACATGAGGTATGGTAAACTTAATACATTTAGTTTTTTTCTCGTTAAAAAGTAGGTTATTATCTTTAAACCAGTTAACTACAAAAGCAAGGCAAGCACGCAAGGGCGCAAGAGCGCAAGGGCGCTATTTACATTGTCAGTAACCAGCTGCTGACGTTTGAGTTTAAATAAAAGTGAAGTGTCGTCTGCAAACAACACTATATCATGTTTATCCTTTATGAGGTAAGGCAAGTCATTTATATAAATAAGAAATTGATTAGCATTCGAAAATATTGTTGGAGCTGCTGAAGATTGTAAAGACTATCTTTGCATTATATAAATTCAATCTCTTTGTAATGTATAATTGCATAGCACATGTGTGAGCACTCAGTAGCGTAACTATAGGGTGGCAGGACTGGCAAAATGCCACGGGCCCACGGCCTGACGGGACCCCGGCCCAAGAGGCCCCTAGCTTAGAAGTAACCTAACATTTTTAATAAAATTTAGTAAAAATTATTAATTTTATAGGGAAGTACTCAAAATCAATTAAGGAACTCTATGAGATAAGACAGGCTACGTAACCTAACTATTCTATCTATTGAAAATTCTATGGCCCGATCTTTAAACTTTGATGATGTTATTGATACTTTTGCGGAACAGAAAGCTCGTAGAAAATAATTTTATTAATAAATAAACAAAAAAATATTGTTAAGATTAAATTGTTATTTTATTAAAATATTAAAAATTTAATTTAGTATATATTTAACTAAAGTGCACACAGTAATACTGTTGGGTAACAACTTCAGTGATTTATTAAAATTAAATTACAACGTGACGATTTTTACTGGGCCCCATCCAATGAAATTGCCACGGGCCTCAGATGGTATAGTTACGCCACTGCTCTATGTATCTACTATAAAGCTACCATTTACTAGGATCGTCTTTTATTGACCTGAATGTGCCCTGGCGGCTGAGAGTATGTCATGCTCACTCAAATATCTCGCTGGTGGTGGCGTGTGTTGGATCATTAAGTTCTCATCAAAATCATGCTTATTCGATAAGTTTACAACGTCAAAAATGGAATATTTATTCGTTACATGCACTTTAAAAATATTTATTATATCGGACTAAAGTTCAATATACCAGGCTGTCACATTTTATATCGACGGGTTTTCAAACCATGCAAAAAACGCAATACATATTATTTGTATCTATTAACTGTTAAGTAGATTGAACTTTCCTGATACAATGACTAGAGAAGATTGAATGATTAATTGTGGCCGTTCATGAAGCAAGAAATAAAGATGATAAAACAATAAAGTAATAAGTTATAGCTTTAGTAAATGTTGCTTCGATAATCTCAAACTCAACTCAAACTCAAAGCGTTTATTTCAAATTAACCAATTACAGGCACTTTTGAATTGTCAAGGGATCGGTCAGTCAGAAAAATGAAGCTAGATGCCCATTCCAAAGCGTAGTAGGTACCTATGGAGAAGAACGGGCAAGAAACTCCATGCACTCTCTTATAAATCACTCTCAAACTTTTTGTGGAACAGACACACAAAATGTTAAAATTTTCTTGATAAAAAAACATCACGAAGTTATCTCTAACTTTCACGTTTTTTCGATTTGTACATAATATGCTAATGACAAATAGGATAAAAATTAGATAATTATTTGTATTAATACAAGGCGAAAAAAATTGTGGAAGCATTTTTTAAATTCCTTTTATTTTTAGTGTTATTACGACTACAAGCTTTATGCACTTACGACGTTTTTAGTTCGTGGAAGAAGTCATCTTCCGTCGCACGTTTCGGGAACTTCAAGCATATTTTTGTTTCACAAATAGTCGCCGTCGCTCTGTTGAGACGAGAGGAATGCGCTTGAATTTTCGGCTGCTCTGGGATATCATTTATTTGCGTAAATAATATTTTCGTAATTTATCACATTGTAGGAAAGAGACTGAAATAGAAAACATGAAAAAACCAATAAAACCACTTCCGAAACAATTATTAAAATCGCTAAGAATTGATGAACTAAATAAATACCGCGGCTAAACTATAAAATAAAAATATTATAATAATTAAATGTTGATATTTGAAAACTCAATATGACACATTTATTTGACAGATTTTGACTGGTATAGTACAACTAGCGCCATTGCTCTGCATTTCGGTCAATTTTATTGTGGCGAAAATTTACAACATAGAGTTCTTGTTGGAGATTCTAGACCTTATTGCTAGAAACTCAAGATCCAAATTCGTTTACTCCCACTTTCATTGACAAACTCCGTGTAAGAGTAACGTTAGACGAACCTTTTCCACCGACTTTCGACCAACCCCCGAATCAAGTTGAAACTCGGAATTTAACATATAGGTAGATTATTGGTCTAATCATATTAGTAGAGTTAACAAAATATATAAACCGGAAAACTAAAATAGGTTATGGGTTTATTGCGGGAAAAAGTACGAAACAGTGTGCACGAGACATTACATTTTTCATACGGATAGTGTTCTCATGACTAGATCCCTTTTTATGGTAGGGATGTGTAACGGTTGTGACGGATCACAATGTTTGGGATTGTCGGCTTGCTTTTCAAAGCTAAAGTTTCAACAGTTATAAAAGAGGAACCTAATAAACTTTCGACTTTCTTTGGCACGCATTTATATATATGCCAATTATTTTGTCGGTAAAGCCGACTAATGTACTGTTTGTTCCGAAATTGGCCTATTTTTCACAAATGTTTTCGGCGAGGACTTTGTTCTACTCACGCTGCGCGCAGGATAGGTTTTCATGGTTTTCATAGCACATGCCTTTTGAATTTGCACAATACAGTGCAAAATCCACCATGCCAATATTATTTTTTACTTGGTAACACGGTTGCTAATTGACTTTGCACGATCCTGCAAAGCAATATCCACGATATACCATTATATTTTTTTACTTGGTTAACACTGTTTTCCACGAAGACGAAGTGAGGTCCAACTTGTAGAAGGCCCTTAGTAAAATTTGGTTACATTGGAATTTGAACTTTGTCACGTCAGCATTGAGTTACTAGTTCCAAGACATGACTATGATCTATGCAAAATAAACAGATGTTTTTCATACTGAAGACTTTCATTGAAAACAAAGGGACTGGACAATGATCATATTTCGTTTAAACATTGTAATTGACAAAACATTCGAGGAATAGGGTTGCTGATCACAGCGGGCCAACAAATTTCCTTAGATGGTTGCTGTTTTTGTTCAATTGATTTCATTTTCTCAAAGTAAAAAAGCGGAAGGTAAGTGATGCGATTATAATTTATTCGATTTCATATTGTCAAAAAAGCAAGTTTATCGAGTTTGTTTTCATCATCATGTAGTGTGCTTTTTAGCGTTCCGTGCCTCAAAAAGAAAAATCGAAACACTTATAGGATCACTTTGTTATCCATCTGTCTGACCCCTTTTCTCAGGAATGCGCGGGGGGTATCAAGTTGAAAATGAACTACCTTACTTTGGAGCTGTAAAAAAATCGAGCTTCTAAGACGTTTACTTAGAATCTTGGCATAAATTGCCATTAATTTCGCATATTTTGACACTCGCAAATAAATTAAAACCCATAAGATACATGCTGTTGACCTAGAATCACGAAATAAGTGTGTGAGAAGCAAGGTCTCACAGTAAAAATAGGTACAGGAAAATATCTGGAAATCGTTCATTTGTTGTTATATTACTTAATGTAGGGGACCATATTATCTCAACTACAACGTTATGTTTGTCTTTCAATTCGGAATCAAAATTTATAGGCCGTATCTTGAATTAACATTTAGTCTTTTAATTCATTCAAGTCGGTCTACACTCCAATCTAACAACCCACCAGCAACGGTAACAGATTCAGGGACATAAAATAATATTGAATAATATACCTACTTGTAGGTACACAGCAATTATACATCATGGTACATTGAATAGAGCGGTTTCATCTGATTATTTTGCGTCTACATACTACACGCAAGATTCAAATTCAAATGCCTTGTACGCCGGGCGAAAAGTTTCTACTGGCGGGAAGGGATTGTGTTTTGTTTTCGTCGTATTTGATGAGAGGGGTAGGCGAAGAGGCGCGGGTGAAACTTGATTTTTTTCTCTCTTGCTGCGCCCTCTTAACAATGATTAACCATCCGATATTCCGTAAGTTTTCTCGTACCCTTTTTTAGTTTAGGCCAATTTACTTATTCCGCAACTGTTTTTTAAAATAATTATTTTAATTTTTTTAACATAATTTAGGATTTGTTTTTTTGCGAATTTTCTTTTTTATTTCGCAACTGTACTTATAATTAGTATAAGAACCACTCAGTCTTCCATTAATAATAATAATAATAATAACGTTTATTGGACAAAATCAGAACTTAGCCTACTACAGTTTCAATACTAAAAACATAACATATCACAGGCTTCTAACCTAAATGAACTCCTGATTTCCAAACTAGGTAAAAACCTGTATCTTGGAAAACAGTGCTCTTCCAATGAACATAACAAGAACTCTTACTTAGATAAGGGGTAACTAAGATACATCAATACTGAAAAAGTTAGACCACAATTAAGTCATATGAAAAATAAAAAAATAAAATAAAAAAGTAAAACTGAGAAAAATAAAAATATAATAACAAATTATTGCGATAGTTAGGGTTTATTTTACAGCTTGACGATTATGAGAGAAATGATAAGTGTTGTGTGTGTAAGATGTAGCAGTGTTGTGATGTGTAACGTAGCGTAACAAATTAGTTATTTCTGGACAAGTAGCAACTTTTCGGTATTAGCATAGTCCAGGTCAATGAGCCAATTTGTAACAGTTGTTTTACATTTGTGTTTGGTAAGGGGATACGTATTGAGGATTAGATTAATCTTGTTGTAAAGATGGGCACCAAGAAAAGGGAAGAATCTCTGAGCAAACTTAGTGCGGCACGCTCTAGACACACCAACTGCATATTTTCTGCGCTTCTGTAGAAATTCTAAGGGGTTATACTTTAAGGAACTATGCATTTTGAGGACTGTTTGCAGTATAAAAAGCTGCCTCACCGTCAATACCTCACAAGTTTGATAAAGGCTGGTTGTTGGATGGAAGAATTGTAAAAACAAACTTACTTTAAGGAGTACTCTTTGAGCACGCTCGAGTTTGATTAAGACTGTCTTATACGCACCACCCCAAATAGTTGTACAATACACCAACAGTGACTGGCATAGAGCAGAATAAATCATCTTTAAGACCTTCGGGGTAGTAGTGTGTCTGAGATTTTTAAATATATATATTAATTTACGAACTCTTGAAGACACAAGATCTACGTGAGGAGCAAAACTAAGTCTCTCGTCGATCACTACTCCAAGGTACTTTATTAATTTAGTCTGTTCAAGCGAAGCACAATTGCAAATTATAGTTTTATGACATATCCGAGAGTGTGCAATTATTTTATGCGAATTTAGAGACAGATTGGATTCATTACGGAGCGAGAACTTTACAAATTTGGTTTTTTCGACATTTAACGTTAAAAAATTACACCTAAGCCATTCATTAACAAGATCAAAGCCGCATTGAGCATGTTGAAAAGTTTTAATCCATGACGTGTCCCTAAAAACAAGGGCAGTGTCATCCGCGAAAGTTATAATTTTCTCATTTAGGAGTTCAAGTTCACAGAGGTCATTGATATAGATCAGAAATAAGGTTGGTCCAAGGACACTACCTTGCGGCACTCCATAAGTTACGGGAAGCTTGTCACTTACCCAGTCGGCCACCTTAACACACTGAAAACGATTACTGAGGTAATCCGTGAATAATCTATGTGGTAGACCTCTGATCCCCATGCTCTCCATTTTATCCAACAGTCTAGGGACAGAGACTGTGTCAAATGCCTTGGCTAAATCGAGGAATATAGCCAGAACTTTATTTTTGTTATCAATATTATCGACTACAAAATCAATAACTTCATGAACTGCATCACTAGTAGCTTTGTTGGATCTGAAACCGAATTGAGCATTAGATAGAAGCTTGTTTTTTTCTAAGTAATTAATTAGTTTCTTATTAATAATTTTCTCGAGAATTTTAGACACAGTAGGCAATATTGAGATGGGTCTATAATTATTGACACAGTCCCTGTCACCAGACTTGAATATAGGTATTATTTGGGCAGTTTTAAAAGCTTGTGGGAAGGATCCAGATGAGAGCGCTAAATTACAAATATAGGTCAATGGGGAAACCAATAGGGGTCGATAACGTGAAAGGAAATTTGAGGTTATTTTATCGCTTCCAGCAGTGGAGCTAGGTTTTAGATTAAGAATGATGTTATTAATCTCACTTTCGTCAGTTAGCAGTAGAGCAAAAGAGTTATTGCAGGTAGAATGAATAGGCGATAAGGGGTCAGACCTTGGTCCTTGGAATAAGTGCTTTTCTGCTAGTGATTTTCCTACATTTGCAAAGAATTAATTTATATTATTAACGGAGATTTGGGGATTGTTAGGACATATTAATTCAGAAGCAATCTTATTCTGCCGTTTAGTGTTAGTTACAGTTTTAACAACGTCCCATATTTTTTTTGAATTTTTACCTGCCTTAGCAAATTCATTCCTTTCATATTCTCGTCTTACCCTGAGCAGCAATTCATTACAAAAATTCCTGTACCTTGTGTAGGTTAATTTAAAAGTTGCGTTATCAGGAGATTTTTTTGATTTAAGATGAAGGCTATCTCTATTCTTTACGCATCTCAAGAGGCCTGGAGTGATCCATGGATTTAGTATACGTTTACGTCTTGAAATGGTAATTGTTTTTGTACATGATTCAATAGCAGCATTAAGAGAACCAGTGAAATTTCCAACAGCTTCATTAACGTCAGTAATTAAATGGAGGGGCATAAAATCTATTTTGGGTATAGCCGAGTGAAGGGCAGTATAGTCTACTCGCTTGATAGTTTTGGGGAACTGTTTTGCTGGGATAGAAACATTGACATTAGAATAATATTAGATACTGTTGATAAAGTAACCAACAGACTAGTAAAACTACCAGTAAGAAGTAGACTAGACAGACATAGATTATTACTCAGAGAACAAAAATGCCACTCTCAGAAAACAATTAGTTAAAATCTATAGTGTCACTGTCAAACGGTCAAAATTCAGAGATAAAGATTTATAAAAGATTTTTATATTTAGCATTAATAAGCGGCACACAATTGGTTCATCAATCCAATCCTATCACCTTTCATAACGAATTCAAATCTAAAAGTTTAACTCTGAGAATATGTGTAATTCCTTTCGCTAAACTATTGCGTCAGGATTACCCAATAAACTGAGACGAGTCTTGCTTTGTAACGTAAAGGATGTGGCTCCACCTACAGACCCATAAAAACTCAGGTAGGGATATAAAACTTAAAATATCTCAGTTATTGAGAGTAATAAAATAACAAGATGATTTATATTTTTTAATTTGTTGTCTCGAAATATTTTACATCGATTTAATTTAAATAGAACTAATTTGATTACGGAGTTTTGGGCAGATGTGCCCCGCTTGCTCTAAAACCATATTCGTCGGCGATGTAGTCAACCCTGTATTTAAGACCATCATCGCCTATGTATTCGTAGAATCCCCTGACCCTGGTTCCGCCACCGACTCCATTGTGGGATGCGTCAACAATTCCGGACTCTTCAGCAACAATTCCATTGTTGGTTTCGTATGCGTAGTGGTAATTGTTTTCATCGAAGGTTCTGTCTTCCCTGACGATACTTGCAGCGGCGTCAGAAACAGACTTGTGGTAAATTGCTGCAGGAGATTTGGTGCTCAAGGCGAAAGGCTTAGGTGTAGAATACACGAACCGCCAGTAAGTTGATAGAGCAGGAGTTACTGGAATGCGGTACGTCACTGTGGCGGGAAAAGCGTTGGCACTGTAACGAAAATAAATATGTATGAATGAAACAAGTTAAAGCTTGATGAACACTGAAGAGCATTATTACTACTATTTAATTTATAGGTAATATACTTAATAATGTCTAGTACACTACATCTGTATTCAAACTATGGTAATGTTTGATTTTTAAAAGGGTTATTGTGGAATTAAATAAATCAATTGTTTTTATCACCTTAGTAAAATTATTAATCATGAGCTTAATTTTGTAAAGCACCGTGAAGAAACCTACGCGATAATAAAGAATTCGTAACACGTGTTATGTCCTTGAACTGTCATGGGAAATGTCATCTGTCACGTTGGCGCGAGCTAGCGCGGATGTACGGAACACCTCGCATCCATCATGTTAATATCAGATAACACATTTATATCATCAAAACACGACCTGCTAAGATATTATAAAAGATGAATTTTTTTGAGATTCCTGTTTTTATACATAGTGATGAGGTCGAGATAGCTGTGTTTATTTCTAAACTAAGGTGGAATAAATTCAAATATAATTTGTGTTTAATTCTTCATGTTTTATCTAATGAACATTTTATGCTCAGCCATAGCCTAAGTTAGACAGTCCTAATCAATTGTTTGATTTTATAAAAGATGAAAAAGCCAAAAATTTATGTACACCACCTTAATCTACACTTACCAACCGAGCTACAAACGACTCTAATCAAGCACGTTATTATAACCAGAACAGTTATTATTTCACGCAGATCAGCTAATGATTGCCTTTCCTAACCGGTCGAACGATTTTGGGATGTATGATATCCCGATCAATAGGAATTGAATAGATGTTTCGAAAATCTTAATATTACCTAGCGTAAATGAGTAGGTAGGTAGGTAAGCACTTGAGTAGCATATTTTTCTAAATAAAACAAATTGGTACTACCGGATTCTGCGTTTAAATTCTGGGATTATTTATAAAAAGCTATAACATTTTCGTCCACGGGAAATAAATAACACAAGTTTTTCTCACCCGCGACATAGCTGATCACTGGGGCCATAAGTAGCCGATTGAGCTCCTTATCGAACGCCGACTGCTGGGACGCGTTGTATATCGACTCGTATTTGCCATTCCTTTGCTCCAGGCTCTTGTAACTTCATTTAGGGAGTACAGGGTGGGACCAACCGTCATTATCAGCTTGAGATAAGCTGACAGCAGCCAGGGCCGGGGCCAGAACTATGAACTAAAATAAAAATTAATTAAATAGAGAAATCAGATAAATAGACAGTAAATAAGAAAATAGGTGCGTGAAACTTAATTATGGCATTTTAGGAGTACCTAGATTAGTACACAAATCGTTTTGTGTTGTCGTTCGACATAGAGTGGTGAAAAAAACCTTCAGGTATTAAGTTAACACTAGCTTAAAAATTAAGGGCGAATGGTGTTGGATATATAGATTATATAGTTGGATATATAGCTATGCTATTTTAAAGCTAAACAAGGTGTACAAAGCACTACTTTTGAATTTCGATTTATTGGATTTTATTTTGAACTTGTCAAGAATAAAATAATGTTGGTTATCACTTCCTTTTGTTTTATGAGCATAGCAGGCTTAATTTTAAGACGCTTTTACTGGGTATGATGGCCTAAAGGACCTTGTCAAAGGACCGCTTAGGCATATTAAAAAAATACTGAGTCTGTTAAAGTCGAGCATTTTTGGGATTGCTAGTAATAACAAGGTATAGTTTTTACTGAAGCCAATGAAGTACCTAAAGTAACTGAGTTAGAAGGTGTTAATAATTCGTGTCCGTTTCGATGGCGCGGCCACGACGAGATAAATAAGAAAAAACTATGCCAAGATTTTGTTAGAATTTGTAAAAGTTGATTCTTAAATCCATAAATTTATCAAAGTTATGGTTAAAAAGTTATAAGGGTTTGAACGTGGCCGCGCCATTGATACGCGGAGAACCGCGCAGCCACGGAGATCTTTAAAAATCTTTGGAAACATTTCTGTAAACAAGCCATGGTCACCCTATCGAAACATTTAAACCGTACTGAAAGTTTCATATCGTGAAAAAAATACATTTGCCTGTTATCGGTAGTTCTACTGTAGTTATAATTGTAGTTGTTTGCAAAAAAAGATCTCGGTCATACTTACTTTCTTCGATAGATAATCACGACTTATTTCTATGAGATACCGTACTACAGCTCCAGAAATATAACCCTATGATTTTTGTGTGTATTTTTACAAATTTTGACAAATTCAAACATAGGTTTTACAAAAAACTTCAGACCTCTGCGATGCTTTTTCAGCGAGATATCGGCGATAACGTGTTTTTCACAGTTTCAATGGCGCCGCCATGGGGTTTTACTCTCACAGCTCCTGAAATATACACCTAGGATTTGTTTGTGTATTTTTATAAATTTTGACAAATTCAAATCTAGGTTTTACAAAAAACTTCAGATCTCTGCGATGGATTCTCAGCGAGATATCGGCGATAACGTGTTTTTCACCGTGTCAATGGCGCGGCCATGGGGGTTTTAGTCTTACAACTCGTAAAATATAAACCTAGGATTTTATTCTATATTTTTACTTCTTTTTACAAATTCAATCAGTTATTTACCTAAATTTCAGGTCTCTGCAACGCTTAGTTTTAAAGATCTCCGTGGCCGCGCGGTTCTCCGCGTTTCAATGGCGCGGCCACGTTCAAACCCTTATAACTTTTAACCATAACTTTGACAAATTTATGGATTTGTGAATCAACTTTTACAAATTCTTACAAAATCTTGGCATAGTTTTTTTTTATTTAACTCGTCGTGGCCGCGCCATCGAAACGGACACAATAATTCTTGTTAATTGGTCAAATTAAGCTTTACTAATAATTTATTTAACTATGTATGTACCTACAGACACAAACAGACTATCATTATTGTCTTATTAATCATTACATTATTTTCTATCGTATCAGTTATCGATTAGTTAGAAGGTATCTAGATTATAAAATGGTCAACATAAGTGATTTCATCTACGATCTTGTTATTTAGTTTATTTCGATTAGTGAAAATATGTTGATTTTTATTAAATATCAATTTAAACCCTTTTGCCTACTCACAGTAATCGTTTTCATTGTTTCTCGTAGCTTCTTTACAATGGAATAAAGACTAGAAAACCATCGTTTCTTTAGATACGATCGTCAACATCGAAAATGGAGTTTTTATTGTAACAATAACTTCGTTTAAATAAAATTGCAAAAATGAAAATTTTATTTGTGAAGCCTCGTTTGCTCGTTTGTTTATTTGTGCCGCTGTATGATATATTATACGACTGACCGCGCCCAAAACTAGAATACTTAGATCACTCGAAAACCGCCCACTGTACTGTACTGTACCTTTTCCGGAACACGACAACAGTAGGTATCTTCTTACTAAAATGAAATCTACATTAACATAAATAACGAGGGCATGTGGTTACAGCTTGTTACCTCCATTCATTTGATACTACGATGTACATTTTATAAACAGTCCTTTCAATTTCTTGTAAGTCCCTCCCGAATTTGTGTTAAATAATATGTCCACAGAACCCATTGTTTTCAGTTCAGATCAAGGTGGCTATATCGATGTTTTTATGTTTATGTTTTTTGGATTCCATACCAAAAAGGTAGCAAAGGATAACTTCAAGAGATCAGCTTGTTACAAAGCAAAATAAATACCATTTCTTAAATACATAAATGTTATTGCGTAAAGTGATTCTTGTGAGTCGCGCCTACTGATTTACACGATCAAATTAAACTCTTTCTTATTTCTCTGAACTGGAAAATAAAGATTCATTAATTCATACAAAATATTGTAAAAATCATTGATCACAGGAGTTAGAAACAGAGTTATGGAACTGGAGAAACTTGGTGCACAAACCTTTAACACCGATGACCGATGTTCGTTGCAAGCTTCATTGAAGGCTGAATACTTCAGCTTCGCTTAGTAATTCACTAACCATTTTTATAACAGAATTTTGTATTTTTTTTTGTTTTTAAGTGGCAACGAGCCGGCCATATTAGCCGTAGAATCCATTACCGTTAGGGTAGACGTGTTCTTGAGTGGAGACCGCGAATCGACAAACGTATGGTAGGACGTCCTCAGGCTAGGTGCAGCGACGATCTTCGAATGGTGACGTAGCAGCTGGATGATAGTTGCGGAGAATCGAGCTGAATGGCGTGCAATCGGAGAGGCCTATGTCCAGCAGTGGACTGCTTTAGGCTGATGATGACTAATATAATTATATTTACTGAAGCTGTAAAGGTTTATAACAGAACACCGCGTACTCATACTTCTTTGTTTTGTCCTGAAAATGAACTTGATTTCCCGACATCCAATCCGTATTCAACAACACCTAATATTCTAATCAGGCAGTCATTATCGTTATTTAAAGCTTAGATACACCTATTAAGAAGCTCGATATCTAGGATGCCTTGCGTAAGTTGAATTGGTTAATAACGAGTAACGAGAATCTATTAAAAGTATCTGTGAGATTTTTTGGCATTTATTAATTTATGTTTAATTCCGTTAAGGCGAAAGCGCCAGGGAAGCCCGCGAAATTGAAATTTTCTTAAGTTTTTCGCAAATTGCAGGTATGTATCAAGATCTATGTCACGATCATAACAAATATGTACGAGTATTTCCAGAATTATAATCGTGAGACTCATCAATACAACTCTCAAAGATAGAATTGCCCTCAAATGTCATGATTTCAAAACCTGACAATTGCAAATTGCAAAAACGCAAGAAAATTTGAATATCGCGGCTACATTGCATCCACTTAATCAAAATAGGTATGTTCGAATTGATCACATTGGTGCAAGGACCAGTTGGCTAACATTTTTATAATCGCTTTTATCAATTACGATTTTTAGTAAGAAACTGATCGACAGACTATGATCAGAAACGATAAAGCTGCTGATTGTCCTTGTGACTTCTTTATTCCTCTCGTTACAAAACATTTCAGATGAGAGAGATTCGTAAAAAAAACCCTAAAAGTAGACATTAGAACCACGCAAAACGTCTTTTACATTAAATCATTTACTACTAGTGGCTCAGTGACCTCGCGAGTCTGTCTTTGCATAGCTTAAAACTGAATAAATGTTCACCACGCACCTTAAAAGAAAGCCCTTAAAACAAAAAACACGCACAAAGAGCGCGAAATGTTTGAAATATGTTTCTTTTTATGTTTTTATCCCCCATATCTCAGCAATTTTGAAATTTTTTGAACTTACTCACAAAATTTCACGACAATCAGTTGAAAAATTGCGACCTGTAGAGAGGAGAACAGACATCCGGACATACTAAAGCATTTTTGCCCAAGCTGAAACGGAGACGCTACGCGCTCGCTCGGTCAATAATGCAAGCAGTTATAAATTCGGAAAAAAATCTTTTCCCAGTACATTTTTGTTTAATACCCATCATGAAATCGACACAACAACAACAACAAAATACAACTTTTAACTACATGTAATTATTTACTGCAGCTTAATTTTCAACCAATCAAAGTTCTCGATGTAGAAGTAGCTAGGTATCTAGGTAATCCAACACACGCTGTATATTGTATACTCATTATTTGCACCAACGATAGCCCCATTTTATGTCCCGGCAAATTACTGTCCATTCTAAGGTTGCCTGGAAGAGATCACAGAAAGCGACAAGGCCGCCCATTGTATTTTTTTTTGTTTTTCTTTTTGTTGTTCATTTATTTTTGTAGTGTACAATTAATAAAGTACATATAAATAAATAAAATGCTGAGGAAAAACAAAAGGTTTACACATTCTGCCCAAAAAGCTTAAGCTTAAGCAAAAAGCTTCGGCAAAGAGCCGAAAGCTCCATAAATATTTATGAAACAAGTTAATATTCACTCTTTTTTTTTTGCTCGTTATGTAAAATCGATTTCATATATTCTATTCAGAATGATCTAGGATTTTTTCTTATAATCATATGTATCTGTACCATTTTAGTCTAAACTTGTTATAAGGAATGTGTTATTTCTGTTTATTACATTATTATTTGAAGGTCGAAGGCTTTCCCCTGTTCGGTACAAAGTGAATCACTTGTTCTTAATAAATATTATCCTAACCTTTCGCAAAATTACGATATTTATGTGTTTTTTTTTTATTATATGTATTGTGTGTATTTCCAGAAAAACGCCAAAGATCATGAAATGCGTCATTACTTGCTTGATATACTAGTTGTTTGAACCCTGTAGGCCGCGACTAATGCGATTAGGGTTACGGTCTTTTTGGTAAGACAATCCAAGTCTAACTCATTGTTGGGATATACATTAGATAAGTAATTTAGCACAATAGACGGATCCCAGGTTTCATTGTATTTACGTAATTTTATAGAAACCTTTAAATAAACGAATTAATTCTGTCATCAGATCCTATTTTTGATGCAATTATTAGAGACAACGCTGATCGATGGCTGTTTAAAGTCCCATATTGAGCTTCGTCCTTAATATGCATTGAAAGAAAATACATAACATTAGGAACAGAAGCTTCATAAAAATCAACGCTGCGCGGTGTGAGACTGACAAAAAGAAACATCATTTTTAAACCCGTATCATACTGTTTCACAGTATTGTTAGAAAATGAAGCATACATAATATCGATAGAAGACGGAGAGAAGCCTCTTTTTAATAGTGCCGTCCTGACAACCTGCCTACAGTCAGGGTTATCCGAAATGGTGGTGGTTTGAGGGAACAAGACAAAAGAGCTTGGTCACTTGGTTCAAAAAGGATAATCTTAGATACTAACAGACTTTCGAACAACGGGCAACACGGTTGCGTGGGCCATTAGACCTTTTTTATTCTGGTGAGTTACTTGTTGACAGGCCTACACTGTCCTCCCATATATATCAAGAGTGTAATTTGAAATATTGTAAACGCCCCTTATTTTTAAAAGAGTAACCGTGGAATTTCTTGGCGGCTCTTCTCCATAGGAAACAACCAATTCGAACCGTGCACATAGCGTCTGACGTTTCATAAGTGCCCATGTTGGTTTATTTATGTGAAATAAAATACTTTGATTTTGATTTTGAGTATGGCTCAACTACGATGTCTTCAGCCTCATCCGTAATTATTTTCCGGAAAGTCTTTAATATGAAATAAAATCGTGGAAATGCATAAAAGTTTAGATTATTCCAATTCAATGTAAAAGTGTTTACTGCCTAGACGTCAGGATCTCTTTTCCATGACTCGTATGTCACATCTTCTATTGATTCTTAAAGCAAATAGATTATAGGTGGTGTACTGAACGTTGGAACGATTTTGCTGAAGGCATTGTTACTAAGTTCCCATTCTATGTCTGGATATGTGGTCCAAGGTTCCACGTTTCCTATTATATTATATTCCGAATTAATATAGGTGGCGAAAACGTGTACCTATATTTTTCTCCTTGCACCACTGCCACAGTTCTTTAGTAATACTTTTCAAATGCAGAAATCTAATGCCACCCATTTAATTTATATTATTATTTAAGATATGTATGTGGTATTATCAATGCGCAAAAGGATCTAGCAATTCTTAAGCTGTTTGACAAATATTAGGCCAAAAAAAGCTGCCATTAATAAATTCTAATAAATTAATATGCAGGTCCTATTCTGCAGCATCCTACTGCCCATTTGCAGTAGGTAGTTTCACCACATGCCACCCCCACCCTGTTTTGCTTGCATCAGAAAATATTTCAAGCAAATATTTCTCATTTGTGATGTGTCTTTTTTGTTTCTGTTATTCTAATATGAAAATAACTCTGTGTATAAAGGTACTTACAACTAGTTTTCGGGATTAACGAACTTTTTTAATTATTAATAACAAATCCCAAAGATTCTAAAATTAATTTGGTCATTTGAACATTTCTTTGACATTTCTTGTTTGTTTTTCCCATCATCTAAATAAATAGTTGATAAATAGCCTAAATCCATCCTAGCCATCACAGGCTTAAGTAGATTAGTAAAAACGTATGGGGCTGTGCACATGGCACATGGAAGCACGTTAAACTCATGAAGAGTGTTATCCAAACCTTGGATGGACGGTATTTGGAAACGCAAAAAAAATCGGAACTCTTTGCCAATTGGAATGAAAAAATATGCGTCCTTTAAATCGAGTGTAGCTATAAAGTAATTCTTAGAAATTAATTCTAACGATAAGATCTTCGCTCTAGCGAAGATTTTCTTATTTGAAATGGTTTGTACATGAAAATATATCTAAGGACTTAATATTTAAGATAAATTGTCGTCTTCCATCTGGCTTGGGTACAAGAAAGGTGCTCGATACATATTGACCATAATACGATTTATAGGGTGATATTACTCCCATTTTTAATAAATCATTGATGATTTACTCATAAGTTCTCAAATCTCATATATTTAGGATTGCTGGTGATGGCGTGTGATTTTGTAACACACATGTATTGAAAGGTAATTTTTAACCTTTAACCCAAGATGAAAGTACTGCATCACTAGTGCTAAGCGCCATTTATCGTAAAATTGCGACATAAGTCCTGCATGGGTCACCGGCTCTATCGACGGTGAGGTGCGTGGGTCTGTGAGCGCCTGTCCGCGCGGCTGCTGCTGCGGCGGCAGAGCGCGGTGCTGCTGGAGGCCTGGCCTGTACTCGGGTCGAGTGTTCGGAGCAGGCACTGCCAGACGTATCGCCGCAGCTTCCGTCTGCCTGCCGAGGGGCAAAACTGTGCTTCTTGCGTTTCAATTTTGCGTTTGGTTTACAAATCGTCTTGAGGGCCAGGTGCAGAGGCTCCGGTTTTCATTTCCGCGCCTGTTTTTTTTATTGCTTTGGCAACTTTTAAAATGCCCCCCAACTGGCTACCAAAAAGGTGGCTATCTATTTGAGCTGTGTACACGTTTATCTCCTTTTTAATTGACGAACAAACAAGACTTTTGTGGATTATCGAAAGCAAGTCACAGGACTTAACACGCTTTATATTGGTATTTTCGGTAGATAAGACACGTGAAAGAGCATCTCCTAAACAAATAATTATCAAGGCAATTTGTTTCTGCTTATTTTCTATCGCCTTATCTTTTTAGGGTTCCGTAGCCAAATGGCAAAAAAAGGACAAAAAAAGAAAAAAAAAGAAATTTTGGGGGTTCCCCATACTTAGAACGGAAACTCAAAAAAAATAAAAAACATCAAACCCATTCGTGTGGGGTATATTGAGATTTCTAATATCATTTTTTTCTAAACTGAATAGTTTGCGCTAGAGACACTTCCAAAGTGGTAAAATGTGTGCCCCCCCCTCTTTAACTTCTAAAATAAGAGAAAATAAAAGTAAAAAAAATATATGATGTACATTACCATGTAAACTTCCACCGAAAATTAGTTTGAACGAGATCTAGTGTAAGTAGTTTTTTTTAATACGTCATAAATCGTAAACCGCATATTATGTTACTTGCTGCTACGGAACCCTTCATGGGCGAGTCCGACTCGCACTTGGCCGCTTTTTTGTTAAGAACCTCTGATAACGCTGCCTTTACTTCTTGATTAAGTATAGGAGCTTCCATGTTTTTACAGTTTTCTGGAATGTCACTCATAACTCTTTTTACATCCTTAGATAGGTCATTTTTCGCTGAATGCTCCCATCTGATAGCTAAACTTGAATTAAGGGCTGGGCCGAACCTTATATCTCATAAAGGAGCTTCTCCTAATATTTCTAAAATATCATCTGGAAGAATGTCTTCAGCTTCGCTGTTATCTACGATTTGTACGTACTGATCCGTGAGGGTACTGTCAGTAGCAATGGGTTCAGACGACACATGTTCCCAATGTCGTTGTGCGGGACTACTACCTCACTAGGAAGGTCTGTGTTCTATGTGGTCTCAATGGACTGTCGGGGTACCTCAGGGGACGATAAGTGTACTTCACAAATATTGCTTCTAGGTGGTTCGTCTGTAATGGACGTAAACGGGCGATATTAAAGTTATGCTTCTGTATCAATAATCGAGTCCACAACTTAACGCATATTTAATAATAAATCCCGTAACGCATTTAAATGTAGGTAATAAGTACCTACTATCTAATGTAGATCTATAAAAAATCATGATGGAGCCATTTGTCTGTAATGCTCATAATCTGTTAACATAGCACAGAGGCCGTACTATGACGTGTTAAAGCCATCATTGTTCCAACGTGAAAGAGAGACGGAGCTATATATGACCGATAGCACTATCCCTTTTTCGCAATGGAACCATGATGGTATTAGCACGTCATAATAAGGCAACTGGTATCAATCCCTATAAACTGTACACAGCCTTGTTGTTATAAATTGGCGGACGCATTCCATTAAAATGTTCACGACCAACGGGAAAAAAGGAGGTTAAAGTTTAGAAACGTGCTGCCTCGCTAGAAAGAATGTGAGACTATTAGGGGGTCTTATGAATCCTCCACAACAATTGTTTTATGCCTAAGACACTCAAAAAACTATCTGTATATATATATATATATAAATCTCGTGTCACGTTGTTTGTGGTCGCACTCCTCCGAAACGGCTCGACCGATTTTTATATAATGTATATTTGGTAGGTATGAGAATAGGTCGTAAAGTTTATAAATATTTCATACCGCTTCCACGGGATCGAAACCTATGCAGGTGAAACCGCAGGGCGCAGCTAGTAATTAATAAATTGTTTATCAGTGGAAACTGGTAAATGGCCTTCAATTGCATATTGTTTATAAATACTGTATAAGTTAGCTGTAAGTTTCCCGAATAAAATTAAATAAAAGTATAATTTTTTGGGTTAGGAACGTAAATATCTACGTCAAATTCCCAAAATTAAAGTTGATAAAGTAATGGTAATGTTTCAAGAAGTCGATTTACTTTGAAGATAAGTACATAGGTAGATACAAGATAGGCATGGACCAGACATTAGTATACGATTCAAGTTTAGTTGCTCTGCCGCCGGTCTCACATTTTAGGTAAGTAGGTAGGTATGCTACTAGTTTTTTACTGTAAATGTTTAGTGCGAAATTCACTCTAGTTTAGCCTTAAGCTAAACTAGAGTGAATTTCACACTAAACATTTAGATAGATTGAATCGTGTTTGACGATGGCGAAGGCGAAGTAAAGAGTTATGAAATTGACCTTGTATTTTATTTATACGTATACGTATTCATAATAATAATTACGTAGAAGTTACACGATTTTACGGCTGTTAATGCTTTTAATGCTGCTTTGTATGGATTGTACGTTTCGTCAAAATCAATCTAGCAGGTTTTGTATTTATTGCGAGTCAAACTTTCTATGTATCTTCGATCCCTTGATTTGACCTATTACCAGTACTTACCTACTACATTTTCTTAGGAGTTTTAATTCTTGAGGGGAATTCAATTCAGCTGTAGGTACGTACATTGCACGAGCGATACATTAGAGATGGTTGGTTCTTATACATTACTGCCATTATTTTCTCCGTGTACCTACTAATTTGGGTTCTTGCATCCAGTTTCCTCTTTGGTTTCAAATAAATAACCTAAGACCTTGCACTAAACGAAATGGTAAAATCATTACCTACAGTCGTCTCTATTACACATTTTAAACTGTATCTAGTACGTCTTACATAAGTTAAACGCCGCGAGACATCCTACGTTACAGTTTTACTTTCTCCGTTTAGAGTCTATGTCTCCGCATATTGTTCGCTAAGGTATTCTCTTGATGGTATTTCACATTAACATCCGAGTTTTGATGCCTTTAAAATGAATCTTCCCATTAGACATTAGATAAATTGTATCGGGACCGTCTAAAAATCATTCAGAGTGGCTTTTCCTGTTGTAAAATTGGCTATTAATAAAAAATAGCGATTGTTTGGCATCATGCACTTTGAACTCGCATTTAATAAAAGTAGGTAGATATACAAATAGTTAAACGCGTCTTTTATGAATAGATCTCGTGGAAGCACTTTTATTTTTGATTAATAATGTGCGAATTCATGATCAAGTAACAAAGAGAATGTCATTTGCGTTGACAGGATGTGTATGTGGTTAAACCTTATTGTAAGAGCAAATCGTTACCAACCGATCTGGTTTAAATAGACCATGTTTTATTTTTAACAAATAAAGCAATAAAAGTTTTGTATCGATAAGGGCACAAGTGAATGACTTATGCTACCTACGGTCTCAGCAGAATATTCGCGAACTGCAGAAGCGACTTTTTGCCAAGAGACTGAAAATAATATAATGTTTTTATAGGTTAATATAATGTATTTTTTTATGAAGCAGCTGATATAATACCGATGTTTCTTTATTCACGTATAGGTGTTTATATTTTTTGTTGCATTCGATATTGGCAAGACAGACTGCAACTATAAAATTATAATTTAGCTTGTGTCGAAAGTCTCTTCATGTCATAACCCTAACCTCTAGCCCCGTCTGTCAATAAAAGAGTAACATTTTTAAAGATTGATATAAAAATGCAAATCACGATGTAACTATATTTCAAGATTGAACAACCACTGATAAAAGAAAGAAAATTTATAAAATCAGACAAACATTCAAAGATGACAAATTATTAACACAGGATTATAGCTCTTGACCAGTTGTGGTGGTTATGATTGGTCAGCCGCGACTTACGAGCTGTAGGTCGTGGGTTCGAACCCAACCCGATAATTTACTTTCTGTAAATTATTTTATCACCACTGCTCTCAAAACGGTGAAGCAAAACATCGTGAGGAAACAATCTCAGAACCAAAAATTCGAACACATGTGACATCCGCCAACCCGCACTGGGCCCGCATAGTGGATCACGGCCCACTCCCTCTCACAGAGGCCTGTGTCCCAGCAGTGGGAACATTATAGGCTGATCATGCGGGTTATTTATTATTTTATAATATTATTGCAAGTAAAAATATAGAATGCTTGTTGCTGATTTCAAGAATAGGTTTAGTTCATATCTAAAAAACTCTAACTATCAGTTTTGGTCATCGTCTCACGCAGATAATGGTCTATTGATAAAAACGTTTCACTTAATAGTCGCCGTACGCTATGGATTGAGCAATCTGTGAATACTTTAGTACCGCCTTTCCATCTTATCGAGAAAAAGGCAAACTTTATCCATAAAAGCTTTTCAATTAAATATTAAATTTCAATTGCTATTAGCATGACAAAGGATATGCTACGCGTTAATAAATTAATATATATTAATTTACAAATGAGCTTGATCCGGTAGGCACCAATAAAATATATTTTCTTTAGCATTGAATTCAAAGTCACTGTCAAAGTTAACAAGGCGAAGACTGATGCATTTTGCTTCAACCGACTTTGATGAATACATAATTAATAGGCGGCCTACGTAACAGTTCGATGAATAGCTATTGTAGTGTTCCTAGACAAATACTAAGATTATAGGTACTAACTAAGATGCCTGTAGAATGAGGCAACGAAAACGAAGTACCTTGACACACAAAATACTACGAAGAAAAAGAAATTCTAAATATGTCATTACTTACAAATAGTGACGTAACTAATGTAAATTACACTTGCAGTGAAAATACTAAACAATTGTAATGTTACTTGTTGAAACAAATATTGCTCTATATTATGTTTAAAAAATATGAATGGACCGTTTCTTGTGTCGTCTCCAGCTTAGCAGGTATCGTTGAAAAGTCTAAGGAGTTAAGTCATGAAGATGGACAGCAATGTGCTACAGACTCTTAAAATGATGATTATGGATAACTCACCTTTTTTGATCGCCCAGACATTTCTTAAGCCTTGCATTCAATGAGCTGATAGTATGATGACAATAAATTACTATCTTAGATGCCTTTTCATTACTTAGTTTGTGCTAATCTTAGGTCATACCACTAGTATAGGGTAGGCAGAGAATGGGTTATCATTTTACTGTCCTTGCATACCTCTTTTGTTTCGCCTACGTCGATTAAAATGTATTCAATCACGCATATCCTTCGATGTGGGTGCTCTTCATCATTATTATGTTAATAGCCAACGTCTTCAAGTTTATTACAAGAGCCCATTATGAATATTTTAATAACTACGTAAATATTATCTCATTCTAAAGATGTGCTCATTTTTATCCTACTATGAAGCAAGTGCATTAGACCGCTCTATTCAACTAGTACACTATTCCAAGGTTAGATGAATCAAATAAGAGGGGGAACTCACGCACGCCTAGTTTTGTCTTATAGTAAAGCACCGAGCGATGGTATAGACTAATGAGTGCAAAACATTTAGAATTAGGTGCCCCATGCGGCACGCAGCAGAGTCAGTAACCTCAAAAGCGCAGGCGCTGCTTACGTAACAGACTCATCTCGCGTCCGCCAAAGACGTGCAATTGTAACTATGTATATGACAAAATCCTAACTATGAACGCGCTAACGATATGTTACGATATATAATAAGCCATATTGTAAAACATATGAAGCAAGTGATAATGACAAAGAGCCACTTTCTCGGTAGAGTTAGTTGTAAAGTTCATGGCTAAGCAACAAGAAAGTTTATTTTCAGATTTTAATACTGATTAAATGTTCGAACAAGCCTTTGTTAAATACGAGTAGCATTACTACAGCTAGTAGAATGTGCAAAGATGCGAATTTTTCTAAATGACATACTGAAATAATATGCAATTTCTATTTATCTGCCTCGTTGGTTTAGTGGTCGCAAGCGCTACTGCTGAGCATGAGGTCCTGGGTTCGATTCCCGGGTCGGGCAAACTGTTATTGGGTTTTTCCATCTGGAATTTCTCGGTAGCAGCCCGGAGTTGATGGCAATAGGCTCGCCCCCTATTATATGGGACTTAAACATAATTGGCGAAATGTGGGTGTGCTATGGGTACACCTTTGCCTAACCCTTCGGGGAATACAGGCGTGATGTTATGTTATGTGTTCTATTTATTCAGATGTTTCAGCTCAATCTTCCTTGAGGAGGTAATCAGTATGATGATTAAGTTCGAATATGTAGATAGACTACTCTGTGTGAATACCATTTATGAACTGAAATAATAAAAAAACGGATGATTTTAACATCACCAACATCATAAATAGTTACATAATAACAATTGATAAACGTGCATCAGATTAATAGCTGATCCTTATCTGGCATTATTATGCAAAGATGCAGGAAACAGACTAATACAGAATATTTCTTATAAAGCACATAATGGAATCAATTTATGCGCACCGGGTGTAAAAATGATCGGAAATGAAGCGCATCGCAGGCGTGCCTGCGTCCACGCACGCTCCCTCTTGTGCCCATTGCGCAAGTTGCCTTGATAACTGATAGTAACGTGTTGCTACACTGACAAGCGAAAACAACGCCTACAATTTATGTAACCGCTACTGGCAACACAAGCGATGCCCCTTACACCATGTCTCTCAAGATAGTGCCGCTAAGATGAAACTCATCTCTCTTTAAACAAATTCTATGCATAAAGCAAAAGTGAGGCTGGGTGGGTTACACAACTTCGTCTTTTAAATAATATTAATGTTCGTCAAAAAAGAAATATGCAACTAGGAGATGTGTAAACAAATGTCACAAGGAAGCAATGCGAGTTGCTACAAACTAAGCAAATGAGCATCACACAACACTCGGATGAAACTTGTGTAGGTGCAGTTGTATATTTATGTGTTAATGATCAAGAAAGACTAAGTGTCGAAGTACCAAGCCGCTATATAAACAGTAGCCAGTTGTAAACGAATCTTACTCTCTAAACGGCCCGTACCTAATTCAAATTGATGCAGTTTTTTATTATTTATTTGTCCTCCAAGAACATACTCATGACATACAATAGAAAATAAGAAGAAAAAGATTCTATTGCACAAGAATATCTGGCCACGTAACCTAGGCTATGCAGTGTGCATACCTATTCTGTTGTTCACATCCTGTTTGTAAGCGTGACGATATGCTTAAAGAAATAGAAGTTTTCAACAGGTACTGACACATCGATTTGTATCGATACCAGACCTGGATCAGATAATTACCAAAAATTGAAATAGGTACCTTGTTATATCCACTAAATATTCAATTCTGGTGCCTTTTTTGCAATCGTCAAAATTGACTAGAGGTGATTTCAAGAGTCCCGTGCGTAAAGGACGAAGTTGGCAACATCATCATGATGCTTTAGAAAAAACAAAAGAATATTTAGCATTACAATCTTGATTAAAATTTACGCCCATTGCTAATTCTTATGAATTCAATAAATAACTAAAATAATCAGGTGCGCGTTAGTAGCCAATTTTTACAAGTACCCACTTCTAGTCGTGCGCTGAAACTGTTTTATACAAGAAACAAGTTTATGTGAAACGAATCATAAATTCACAAAATTATTATTTTGATCCTAACATTCATACTTAACGTATCCAATAAATCAGTAATGATTTGTTAAACAATGCTAAAAACGGTGGTAATATTCTGGTGGTTAGCTGACAATTAGATTTAGTTGTCTAAAGAAGAGTACCTAAAGATTGATTGATCCAGGTTTTTTTCAATAAAAGAATAATGCGACCGGTTGTCAAGTATGATTTATATTGAGGATTTATTTACATAATATTAAATCTGACTCTACGCGTATGTTCGCATTCTGGCCGCAATAAAACTCTACACAATAGCGTGATCATTGTAGAGCTTTAAGATCGCATCTAACGAACCATGACAATCGTAGATATAAAGGCACAAATGAACAATGACATGATTTTTGATATCGAAATTGAAATCGAAAAATCGCGTCTACGTCGGCGTCGATCGTGGCTGCACCGTATTGCAGCGGCAAGTCGGCTATGAAAGTGAGATGGCTCACAGTTCGGATAAGTGGCAGGGGTGCGGTATAAAAGTGAGCGCACTACTACCACTCTGACATAGTTCACGACACTCCACGTGCTACTTCGCTGCTGCACGACACCACACATATACAATAATGAAATTGCTGGTAAGTGGAGACATTCATATATTCACCTATCCCTCATTTCTTCTTTCTTTACCCCTTTCATTGTTATCTTTAACCAATAATTTTAAAGAAACCCCTTTCTCTAAAAGTGAAGCAATCTTAGAAGATTGTGGTTATTATAATGATTGGAATATATTAGCATTACGTTAATTTCCAAGTTCTGTGAAGGATTGCCTGCAATCGTGTGTTGTGAGCGGCGGCACAGAATAGGGTCGGCAGATATGTCGACGATTGAACTTTGGCATTTAAATGTCTTCATCTTTAAATTCCTACATTTAATTATACTATTTATCGTTTATCGTGAGTGCAATCGGAACAACTACAGCGACCTTAAGCATAGGTTGTAGTTTGTATGTTTTAACAGGAAAAACGATGTAACGTAAGGAACGTACCTAATCAGAATAGCTGAAGTGCTCATATGTTTTACCTTAACGATCATTTTTCATTTTTCCTCTGTAGGTATGTACTTACCTAGGTATTGATGTTTTATTAAATCATCGTCAAAGTCCTCAATTATTAGTGGCCAACCGGCAATATATCTCCGTACTTCGTTTACCCATCTTTGGCGAGAATGGCCTACTCCTCTTGTCTGGCCCCATAACTCAAGAACTTTCCCGAAGTAGGCCCGTGTTCTTTTGGTTTTCTGCCCATAAGAATTGTATTCTTAAAGTTTTATTTCCGTTAAAGGTACATAAACTTCTATAGCTTCATGAACGAATTCCTCCGAAAGTATCTATTGATTGAAATTATTTAATACAAAGAAATACCTGAGATGTAACATAAATATATCACGATCGATCGATGTATGCACGTACAGTTTGAAAATAGTTAATTCAGTTACGATATTATAATCTAAGTTGAGCTAATAGTGGAAGAAACCGGTTTAAGAGAGTAAACAATAAAACAAAACAATCGATCAAGATAACATTTAATTGTAGCATTCGCGATTATCAATCATATTTTCTAGATCATAACATCCTAAAGTGAAGTGCAATTAAAATCGGTTTAGTTCGTAATCGCTTGTGTTTTCATCTGCGTGCGGTAATGTAACATCACGCAATTGAACGCATTTACGATATAAAACCAGATATGAACGAAGAAAGAGTCATTAGCATACAAACAAGAAACTATTACATTTCAATTGACAGTGCAACCTCGTTCTAATGAACTTTCGGTTACACAAAATGATCTTGTTCTTCGTAAGTTCATTATATAACAGTTTTCTAGGTCGAATTATTTGAAAAGTTATGCGTAACTTAGGTTTCGTAGTAAACGAAATGTCGACTAGCTTGACAAATACCTACTAAATTACTGTGCAATGACCGTAAATATTATTTTTAATAGCAAGATTCAATCAAAGTGTTACTTCAGAAAAACAATTTAGTAAATTATGTGTATCGTGAACATCTAATCAACGTAATACCACAAAACATTGGTAATAAACCGATCAATTATAAAACTAGTCTGTAAAATGCTTACATGACACAATGGAATAACTTGTAATTGGTGATCGTAACTACTTACATGAAGATTGTTGAGGTTACGTTTTGATAGTTTATTTCGATGCTCATTTAGTTAATCCTCCTGCTCTAGTCACCTATAATACGAAATCTTACATAATATGTAATAACACATACATATTAGCTCATTTGTCCACCGAAATATGTTATTTAAACATTGAACAAGACACTTAGGTTAACCACACTCTATTTACCTAACTTTTATAATAAAGCATGCATTATATAACCTCAAACAATAGATGATCTTTGTTAACGTAGCATAACTAAAAGTTTTAGTTGATCTCAATGAAAACAATGCCATGCTTGTCGACTTGTAAGTGCCAATACATGTTAGAGACCACTTTCGCCCAACCTGCGTGTCGAATGAGCCGGTTTCACAAGATGCTGCCTATTGTATCTGTTCCATCTTATCTTACGAAATTCCGAATATGATTAAGCTCTTCTCTCTGACATCATTTCGTTATTTAACATATACCTTTAAAGTTCAAGTGTGTTGCATCGTTTAACGAAATGGGAATTTGTGGTTTCAGGTCGTTTCTTGTGCGCTGCTGTCCCTGGCGACGGCTCTGCCGCAGAGGAGAGTGTCTCTCAAGCCTGAGCAGCAAGAAGTGGAGGACCAGCAGCCAGCGGAGCAGAACTATAACAACTATCAGCCACAACAGGAGTACAGACAGCCACCCCAGCAACAGCAGCAGGAGTACAGACCGGCTAAGCAGATCGATGACTTCAGGCCCAAGGTCTCGTTGGAAACCACCACCTTCATTCCCATCATCCGTTTTGACAAGGAGCAGGGTACCGATGGAAGCTACAAGACAGCGTGAGTATTTATGTTAACTAACTACAGTATCTCATTGCAACAAACACAATAATAAATGGATACCATACGCTCCCATGTTCCCGTTGGGACTTACAAACAACGTTAGCTTTAATTTTTTTAAATGCACTTATATTTTTTTATGGTTCATCATTAGTTCATGGTTCCGATGCAGTATTTTTTTGTCTATAAATGTTGTCGAATCATCATCACTGTGCACTTAGCTTTATACTGGGCTTCATATTTACTTTTCTTTGCTCTTCAAATGACTAACCTTGACCTATCACTTATATCATCTCGAAGATTACGCATACTCATATAAAATTAAGTAAACATGAATAAATTATACTGTATTAATAAGAGTTAGTTAAGTTTTCTTAAGAACAGCACGTCGGTTTTTTTATTAATAAGTTCACAATTTTTAACTACATAGTGTTGGTTTTTCAAAGATCGAATACAATTACACATAGGATAGTATAGACCTGTGATTGTTGTCAATGAATGCTTGTACTTGGCGGACTTAAAAGTCTTAATATTGGAAATAGATTTCGGCGTTTACCTACTTACAATTTAGTAGATTTTTTATTTGACGTTCAAAATTTTCATGACACATCGTCATTTTGTCTAGATTCTCAAATTTCACATAGACAGCATATTTATAGTGTATGTAAAAATCTTTCCAGTTATGAAACCGGCAACAACATCCAGGCTTCCGAGGAAGGTTTCCTGAGGGCCGTTGGTGAAGACCACAACGCGTTGGTCCAACAAGGGTCTTACTCTTACACCGCTCCTGACGGTCAGGTCATCACCGTTGAGTACACCGCTGATGAGTTCGGATTCAGGGTCAAGGGTGACCACATCCCCACCCCTCCCCCCGTCTCCCCTGAAATCCAGAAAGGTCTTGACCTAATCTACGCTGGAATCAAGGCTAACGCTGTAAGTATTATGTTTTTGATGAACTACCTACGTGACTTCTCGTTTGTTGTAGGTACGACGAAAAATACTGGAAGTGCAAGCATTTATTTTATAATTCCTTAATCTAGTAATAGCAGCTCCAACAATTTGCTGTTAAAAGAATTAGGAATTTTGAATTTATCAGTATCACACCAATTTTAGATGCGCGGTAAAAAAAAAAAAAAAAAAAAAAATTAAAATAAAAATAAATTAAAAGTACCGTGAACTTATTGACGTTATTATACTTATAGACTTATTGACGTTTTTTGTGGTAGCGATTTCTAATAATTATGGCTAACATTTAAGTAAAAAGATCAAACGTATAATTTAAATTCATGTTATTTTTAAATTCACCATTTTAGCTTAATGATACGGTGAACTTTCGCCCGGTAATGAATCTTTAAAACTTCCTTCTAAAACACTTCAGAAACATCTAAATCATTCTGGCCCATCACGTCTAAATGCATAATACCGTAGAGAATATTCGAATGTTGAATAGAGATTTTTCTACTATCTCCCTTGAAATTGTTGAAGGCAACACGGCAGAACTGCGTGCAATTATTAACTGCTTTACAAAAGAGAAAGGTCCTACCTACGCAGTACCTACACTATTACACATCCAGGGACAATCAAAACGATTTTTGGATCTTTTATCGTTTAGTCCCACGCTCCACCAAAATATTTAAAACACCAAGTTTTAAATATTTTATTGGATTTTACTGATATGCATAATTTACTAGAACAGGATACAAAATCATAAACATCAGCGACTTCAAAAACCAACCTTGTTATGAGTACCTTTAAATGAGATTAAAATTTAATTTTCCAGGAGCGCGACGCTGTTGAAGCCAAGAACAACCCAGAAGCCGCTGCCAGACAACAGGAAGACAGAGCAGCCCTCGACTACAAAGGTGCTTACTACCAGCAGTAAAGTGATTCACAGTGACTCTCAAGTGTTGATACCGTGAACGTTCTGATGGCAGGACCTCGAAATGCCATATACTTTAAGACTAGATATCGCCTATCAATTGCATTAATTATGTCACATACAAAAATCTTAAGACTTGTTATCCAATCATACAATAAACGACTCCAATATTTGGACCAAGCGTGACCCGTGATTGGATGATAACAAAATGCATTCCTTGCCGTTTGCAGTATTCACATATTGTGGTCATAGGCTTTAAGTTTAGAGTAAAGATGAATTGTTATTTTACAAGATAATATAATACTCAATATGTCAAATAATTACTAGGTATACTATTAGTTTCCTGGTCGATATTTTTGTTCAGTAACTGACATCATTTTAAAGACTTGATCTTGAAGCTAACAACTAACGATGCAGTTATGAGAATCAAACTTTTCTTTAGAAACAGTTATCTTGTGAAACAAAGGAAGCGTTTGATTCTCATAATGTTAACAGTACTCTATTTCTGCCATACGGGTGGAGATGTAAAATAAAAATCCTTAGGATAGTATTCATAATTTTATGGAACTCAATATTATAGACTTGAGATTACTAACAAAGAGAATGGTTACATAAAATTATGGAAATTATTCTAGATCTAATTTTCTTTTTGTGATACAACACCAACAAGAGAAGTGTTCAATTATAATTTTATACTTTTGTAAATACCTTACCATTGTAATTAACTTATCTTTGTATGTTTGATTTTAAATAAAAATGTTGTAAAATATATTTTCAAAGTCACATTCCTCTTTTGCATAAAATCCTTTTAACAGAAAGATGGGCAAAAATATATAAAACCTGGCCACGGATAGATTAACAGCCCATCCTACTTTTTGAAATCCAGTCGTACAATTATCTTAGATCTTACATTTTTTTCCACTAAGAACAGCTTTGTCCAACAAATAATAAGACATCGGGTGCTTATGGTTAAAGTTGATGCTGCTGATTTTTGCAAATTACATGATTCGGGTTTTCGTCAACTTTAATGGGATTGCAGGCAGTCAACCCATAAAAGGCGCCCATTTAGTTAGATCCTACCGATATGATGATGATGTCATTTATGAGTGGAGCATTGTGAACAAACTATTTTTTAATACAAGCAAGTGCTACGTCATGACATATGGTAGAGGGTTGCGACCAATTCATTTCGACTATAGTCTGGGTGGTGAAGTAATTACTCGTGTCAACAATATAAAGGATTTGGGAGTAACTTTCGACCGCTGTTTGACTTTTAGAGATCACCTTTCTACCCTTGCAAAGGAATCTTTCAGGCGCTTGGGATTCGTTTTGCGAAATGCTCGTGACTTTCGCAGTCCAAATGTTATTAGGCTGCTGTACACCGCTCTGGTTCGAACCAAACTCGAGTCCAGTGCCTGTGTCTGGCACCCCTATACCGCAACTCAAATACTGATGCTAGAAAAGGTGCAGAAAACTTTTCTAAGATGCCTCTTCCAAAGGTTATACCATTTCTTTCCTTATATGTACCCTACCAACTATCTTTTAGGGACTTTGGGCTTTAATTCATTGGAGGTGAGAAGAAGCTTTGATCAGCTCACGGTAGCCTGTAAGACCTTACGGGGACGTATCGACTGCACGGAGCTCCATGGCCTTTTCTGCCGATTATTTGTGCCCGACAAATACATCGGACACCGTCAGAGCCGCCGGCACAATCTGTTTGCGCAACTGCCATCCAAAACTGTTGCCAGAGCCGAATCCCCAGTCTGTCGTACTCTGAAGGTACTAAATGCCCTTCTGACTGCCAACCCTGAATGTGATGTGTTTGCGGATGAATGGAATAAACTTAAACGTATTTGTCTGGTGTTCTGTGAGAGAAAGTATGCAAGGGAGTCCACTGTTCCATGTTAGTTTTAAATTAGATTATATACAACTTATTATTGTCAACGTAATAATAGTTTCTATGTTAATTAATGTAATTGGTGTTTTACCGTTTTAATTAACTATAAATAAATAAATAAATAAATAAATAAATAAATGATCTTCTAGAATATGCTCTCCACAAAAAAGAAATACATAACTTTAGAAAACCAAATATTCTAATAGACGTTCATGCTGTAACTTAAAGAGTTATGCGATGTCATTACTACTACTGTTATGAAATTACCAGGCAAATGACAAATCGTGATAGTTAGGTCATATCACGATTTGTCATTTGTCTGACAATTTTTGGGCACAATTAATTCCAAATAGAAAGTAAAGTTAAAAGAATTGTACACTCGCAGTAAAGAAGTTACATTAGATTAGTTATATTAGGGTTACGTCACATTCGTCTGGGCACGCGCTAGTGCTCGTTATTTAGCTGTCAGTCAGCCCGAGCAAGTGAAATGAATCAGTTTTTACTATACTAGCATAACAGTCAGGTGTATTGATAGTTTCAATAGCTATGTATCCACTTACATAGTCACAATTTCTTACAACTTACGCTTCGTTAAATGTTCTTAATTAGCAAATTAGTTATTTGAAACGAACCTGAAATGTTCATTACATTACTATGTTTGTAATAACTGCTTCGGTTACGTTTGTTAGTTTCTACATTTTATTGTATGCCAATGTTTTCAGCGTGAATTTTACTGAGTGCACAATGGTGACTTATGAAGCACGTACTTACACTCTAGTTTGTACTTACCTATTATTTTATGTACTCGTACAGTCATCAAAAGAGATAAGTAACCAGGGTCGTCGGATATAGTTGAAGTTTAGTAAGAATCCGAGGGATGTTTTCGAATTAAATTTAATTTGATAAATTAACTGTTTGATTACCATTAGTTAAATTAAATTTTATTCGAAAACATCCATCCGTTTCTTAATAAACTTCAACTATATCCGACAACCCTGGTTACTTATCACTTTTAGTGAACTATTCATTTTCACTCAAAAATGTCAGATACATAAGTACTCGTATGTATCTGACATTTTTGAGTGAAAATGAATAGTTTAACTGGTTATGATAGCCAAACAAAAGTATAAACAATCTGTCTAGCCTTTTCCCAACATATTGGGGTCGGCTTCCAGTCTAACCGGATGCAGCTGAGTACCAGTATTTTCCATGGAGCGACTGCTTACTTGAACTCCACAACTCAGATACTGGTTAACTCAATACCCCTTGGTAAGACTTGGACTCCTGACTACTCGTAACGACTGTTAAAGATCTACGACTGACACTCGGGACCATCGGCTTATCATTTTGTTCGAGGCATGGAGGGGTCTCGATATGGAATGGATGGTCACCCATTCACGAACCAACCACGGTGAGCGTAGCTTTACCTTCGATCAACCCGTGCGGCTGTTATCATTCAGCCCCTCTAGCCAAATAAAAGTACAAATTACAAATGTTAATCAGCGCCAAATGGAGTTTTTACTTAATCGTAGGTTACTTTTTCTTGGGTTCCTCGTTATTTTGCAAATTCACTATGTCAATGATGCAGCATATTATCAGTAAATTGCTTATAAATCCACAATGTACCATAGACTTCGCAAATTAACCTTTGAATCGATCATATACCCTACAAAATGAGGATCCATAAGGTGCATTACTTGGACATTAAATAAATGCAGAAAATTTAAGTTGATTACTTTATATATTTAATTGGTTTCATCAAATGCCATACGTAGAACTGGCTTCGGCGGGGTCAGTGCATGTCGATGCGACGCATGCACGTAAGTACCTACATGTACATATTTCACAACGGACCCTCGGTCTTTATCGGACATTAGCTCGTCTAGTGTATGACGGCTTTGTGCAACCTTAGCGTGAACCCTCGAACACTCAAATTAAGCTTGATCAGATTGCGCAAACACTTAATTAAACCTGTGAAGACGAGTCTTTATTCACGAACGATGATATTAATGATATTACAGTTTGTTGCAGAGAAAATTTAAGCGAAATGCACGTTGGCAAAGATGTAAGGTAGTAAACTCACAATCGTGACGGATTAAATCATGATAACGCTGAGTTACGTACTAAGAATTTTGTAAATTTCCCACAGCAGGGTAAAGGCATGTTATTATATACAGAAGAAACGTGTACTTATTGATCACCACGGTGGCTCTCAGCTTGTTTTTGTCTTTACTTTTTATTAAGTCTTAAAGTTCTAAAAACCTAATTGCACAAATTTAAAAATGGCTAGCTATTGGATGAAGCTAGTTATCGGAAAATCGGGCTTTCCACACATATAGGGAGCTTGTTGAATTTTCTAATTATAAGCTAAGGCGTACATGATTGTACTACAATCATGTTGTATTACAGTCAATGTTTTCCTCAATGTATTTGAGCGTACAATCAACTAAGAAATCTCAGACTTAAAATATGATTAATTATATATTTAACATCCTACAAGCTCTGGCGTAAAGAAAGAGTATAGAAGATCCTTTTCTGGGGAGAGGATACCTTCAAATATTGGAAGGAGAAATGTTTAGGGTACAAAATTCCCGAAAGCACCCGTCTAGCGGTGAAAACAATTTATGTACCAATACTGTTAACAGTGTTAATACACTGACGAGCAATATAAAAAGCCAGTAACTTGTCATGAAATATTTCTGAAACCCGCAAGATAGCTTCTTGAAGTGAAACGCAACATTCAGTATTTGTTAACGCAGTAAAAAACACCAAATTGAAATAAAAAATATATAATTATGGGTTAAAAAAGGAAAAACAAAATAGGACAAACATTTGGACAAAAAAAAATTAACTCTTAATTGGGTTTACGAAAATGAAACTATTTTTTTTTAATCATTCATTATTTCGTATTGCCTCCGCATGCTCTCGAGACGGCTTCTACACGATTTGGCATGCTGAGTACCACATTCTTCAGCATATGCTGAGGAATATTCTTCCATTCTTCAATAAGTGCTTTCTGGAGATGTGTTTCGGCTTCTAACACGTCTGCTAAGGTCGTTCCAGATATGTTCAATAGGGTTTAGGTCGGGGCTTCTCGCTGGCCACTCCATTTGATGGATTCCCACGTCTTGAAGGTACTCGTTTACTACATGAGCGTGTGGGGCATTATCATGCATAAACAATGCATTATCGCCTTTATTGACCAAATACAGACCATGTTCATTGATAATCTCGTTTACGTATCTCACATCGGTCAGATTGCCATTTTCTATCGGCACTAGCGTCGTGCGAGCATCTGATGGAATACCGGCCCACATGTGTACAGGACCTCCCCCGTATGGGACTTTTTCTTCGAAACATGCTCGTGTAAAACGTCTCCTGGCCGTCTGTAGACTCGACATCTCCCGTCATGATTATACAACACAAATCACTTTACTCTACCCCATTCGTCCTCACCCCATTCGATGTGTTCACGGGCATATCTTAATGTTGCAACTTTATGATGCCGTTCGAGTTTTGGGCCATTTGCTGGCCGGTAAGGCTTTAAATCGACTTCTGCAAGACGTCTCCTGACTGTCCACTCACTGATTGGGTCCCTTCTGCTCTGCAAAAGTTTTTGCTGGATCGCAACTCCCGTCTGCTATCGATTTAATAATAAGTTCAGTCTCTCTAAATCTCCGAAGCACTTGTTGGACAATAAAACGTCTCACACCCTTTGCTCTGGCCGTTTGTTTCTGGGATCAAACTCAAACTCAAACTCAAACTCAAAGCATTTATTTCAAATAAACCAATTACAGGCACTTCTGAATTGTCAAGGGGTCGGTCAGTCAGAAAGATGAAGCTAGTTGCCCATTCCAAAGCGTAGTAGGTACCTATGGAGAAGAACGGGCAAGAAACTCCATGGCAAGATCTCCCCAATTGCACCATTGTGATGATTCTGGTAAATTCCTCGGGTGTGAGAGCCATGATGATACCTTTGTTTACAAGTCAACATCTGCCGTAAGCACTTTTACCAAAAAAAACGATACTCAAAGGTAAAACCAATAATTAAATCAACGGGATATTAAACGTATCCAAATGTAATCCAAAAATGAAACGTGACAATTTTTTTTTTTACTTTTTTCCTTCCATGAATATGATAAGATATGATGGCCAGTATGTAATAAGGTTTTAATGTGCAATATAATACAGTTTTCAAGATTTTTTTACTTCATGAAACTAACTTGTGTGGTTTAGGAGATATTTAGATTTCTTTAGGCACTTCGCTAGTGACTTTTTTATATTGCTCGTCAGTGTATTAGCCCACCTAGCAGCTAAGGTAACTTTAATAGGCAATGGGCATCATTTTATGAACTTATTATCAACTCACCTTTACGATTAATGTTCTTTAAACTCACTTTCTTGAATTTACTTACGTTAAGCGATATCTACTTTTATTACCAAACGAGTTTCATACGTAAGGGTGAAGTTTTATGTGATGGCTGAAGATAAGAATATACCTATGAAAAGGACACTGGAGAAAATTGGTCTGTGAAGTTAAGATCAACTCGCCTTTCATATAGCTAGCGTATTTTGAAATAATTCTTAGTTAGTTAGTACTTCGTTAATAGACTATGTTTCTTGCTAAATGGAACTTGATCCTATGACTTCAGTAAAAAAATTTATATCACGGTGCGGCTCGAAAATAATAAGGTACCCGTGCGGGAAAACTCAATGCATGAAATTATTTCGCCGTAGATGCTATTGCTGCCAGACGTATATGTAGCAAACTATATTTTTCTCCTATTTTTTGTAAGGCTTGAAGACTTTCTGCATATAATTCAGAAAAACACAATGCACATTTTTATACATATATTATACTAAGTTATCCTTACTTGCGTTACTGTGGACAAGGTAGACGGATAGATCTTGGACTGATTTTCTCAGTATGTAATACTCTGCGCTATTACGGTACTCATACATTATGTTGCAATTCACGATGAGTACCTAAAATATTACATTAGAATAAGACCCGGACATTATTCCCAAACCACTCAGTTGAAGTAGTAAGTCATAGGGCGATCCCCAAGGTTGTCTTATAGCTAAGAAACATGGTAAATACTATAATAACTTTTATTTGCTTTTATAGGATTGACAAATGTGCTAAGTCAATCACAATGCATTTTTTATGATTCGCGTCTAATTCATTAGACAAATATTTTTACAACAAAATAAAACTTCTTCCAAGGCTGGATAAAGGTGCTGTTATCGGTATTACAACAGAATTGTGCAACAAATAAAGGTTTTAGATCTGGGAGCAAGTAGATTAGACAGGTATAGCTCTGGCGTCACTTCCTGTCTGCAAATAACAATGCTATCTAGAATATGAATAACTATTGAAAGAAAGCAAAGTGAATTCGTATCATCTCTTTGACAGGGATTCTAAACTGTGAAAACTTAGGCATTGTTGCCTCTTGTCTTGTTAACCCGTAAAGAAAAGAAGGAAGTTAAACAATAAAACCTTTCCATGGGTCAATAACTAGAAGAAAAGGAAGTTTCTTCATGTCTTCATAAGAACATTGTTACAACGTCTTTGTGTCATTATGTAAAAGCATCCTTTATTTTCTCTTTTGTACAAAAAAAAAAACTTGATTGCTCAAGCACCGTCATGGGTGTGCCATCAAAAATGCGTACCATAAAATGTTTTTATGGTACGTCTACATATATTCTTAAGTCCGGATGTATTAATAAGGCTTGTGAAAGTCATTCATGCGCAAACGTCTTGTTCTGAAATAATGAATTTAAAGAGTCCGTTAAAAATACTATATTATAGGCTCGCCACCATTAGGTACTTGTTACTTAAACCTTACTAATAATGATGGCATGGTCTCTTTTAGCGCCTTCGAATTAGGCGTTTTCACAATTCTCACCAATTTGCATAATCCACATGGAATTGTTTATGAAATTAAATAGGTATCGTTCGTGTAATGCATCACGCTAGAAGAAATCTCTGCAGAGGTCTAAGTTCGTGACTTCCTAGAAGTTTTCAGGTCTCAAGTCTCTGGTGCATCGCCCTACTTCTTGATAAGCATTCACTATCGTGGACCCCAACATTATTAGAGATCAGGTGAGATAATAGTCAAACGCAGGCCTGTTAGAGGTGTCGCATTATGTTCTCAACGCCTACGAAAAGGTCTACGTGGTGTCTACGCTACGCCTACGTGTACGCTATACAAACGCTAAATTCAAATGCGCCCTTTAATTGTATATGTGTGCAACTTCTTATTTGAAGTTTAAGCTACTGATATAATGTATAAATTGATTCCGTTTGAATTCGAACAAGGCTCTAAGCACAAAAGCTCAGTTTTCACTACAGCTGATTTGTTAAGCTTTCGTGAGTAAAATGAACTCTCACTAGGTCAATTATAAAATCTGTCAAATAAAAAGCACCTAAGTAACACAAAATAGCTTTATAATGGATGGATAACAGAATTCGCATAATATTCTCAAATCTTTATAAGAAGTCTTAAATTAGGCATTACAAACCACTATACAGCTCTTTTAATGCTAATTTGGGCCCTAAATTATATAGATTTTAGTTTTAGAATGGCATATTAGCAACATTATACTGGTGGTCTACCGGAAGGATAAACGACTTATATGGGCTTAGAAAACAGGTTAAAAAAGTGCACATATCTCAAGTACGGCTCTTATACAGCTTGTAACATTACAAAGGGAAAATAAAAACACTTGCTAATGTTAATTTAAATTTCTGTAAGTATAATAATAAAATCTTCCGTAAGAACATGGTGTGTGATAACTCATTCGACAAAAAAATGTAATTGCCACGATTAAGTATGTGAACTCTTGTTTTTTTTTCTATATGAATGAATTAGGGTTCCGAATATCAGTTTATTGTGAAAGTGTGTATATTTGCGTCGAATAATTCATGCGCTAAAAATATAATAAAAAGCTGTAGAATTGTAATATTTTTTTATGCTTTTACGTAGAAATCTTCAGTTTTAGTCATTATGATACTTATTTTGTAGCGGCTGGTTAATACCATAGGTTGAAGTCCTTTTCAAACCATTATTTACAACAAAAAAAAACAATTTTAATACTATCGAAATACAAAACAATTGGCGTCAACATTATTAAAAACTTTAGGCATTTGCCAAATTCTTTGTAATTATTTTAGCTTGGTAAAAGCATTAAAAGGATTTTAAAATATGTTTAGGCTGTACAGCTTGATAGAGCATTGCTCATTGAATTTGTATTGTATATTTTTAATCGTATTAGGGTTTGGTATTTTGTTAAATAAAACATCTTATCTCAACCTTAATTTATTTTTGTTTTATTTTTATACCCTGAGCCCCAGCAGTACTTGCATTTTAGCGACAAAACCTTCCAAAAGGCTCGTTTCATTCTTTGTTTTTCCTACATCGAAGTATATGCTGACGACGACTGGTTGGTGGATCATTCCAAATTATGTTACTGAGTATCGGCCAAACTTCATGCTCAGAACTGTTAAAAATTGGTAGGCCATCCATATTAATTGTAATTTTTCAGTTCGTTTCGCACCACATGATTTTCGGTTCATTACGACTAAAAACAAAAGAGCAAGTATGGTACGCGAACTACATATAAGACGCTGGTTATTTGCTGGGTTTGATGCCGGTTATAGGACTTAAGCAATAAGTCCAGTTAAAAATCTTCTCGGAATATGTTTGTACAGATAAAGACTATAAAATATTACGATGAAATGCTTTTAAACAGCTGGCATTGAACCGGCAGCAATGCACACCGTTAAACAGTTGTTGATGTGTAAACATCTTAGCGCTCTGTCTACGGTAGGGGCTAGCTGGGACTTCGAGCGTCAGACGCGCAAGCGTTCGAGCGTCAGATGACGTCAGCGTCAGACCTATGTGCCTATGTGAGCGCGTGAACCAAACTGATGCGAGCTCATATATTTACACATCAATTTTCGTGAGTGCCAAACCAACTCACACCGATATTTTTACCCATATTAATGTTCATTATAAAACATGGAGCAGTATTAAAGAATATTAAAATGGCTAAGCCGTAATTGTAAGCATAATACAAATCTGTAAGCATTACAGATTTGTATTATGTTTACAGCTATGTAAGAAGCTGTACAGAGGTATAAATAATATCTCAAATCAAACTTTTGGCTGCACAATAAATTGAAAAAGAGGATTAAATACCTTAAGGAACCACAAAGTTAGTAAATTGCGGCTATACAGAAGTAAGACGTTATTAAAATCCTTCAAATTTTCTAATGAAACTAGAACAAAATTTCTGGTCTCCACTTTTTCCATTATATCGATTTTGGGTTACTTGGGCTAACATTGGTAACAAAACTATAAATATTTTGATACATAACATCAAACCAGTGGTCACTGAAGGGGTAAGTACAGATGTGTAGGTACAGTTGATACACTTTGATTTCTTCAGTCAACTCAACAGTCCCATGTGCCCCAGAGCCTACCTACGACATGGCCATGGCAGTCCAATTACTAGAGTAACACAGAACTTAACGTTACCTCGGAATAAAGTTTGAGGCGCTCCAGTAACAGAATTTTGAGGGTTGTCTCGTGCAACCTAGCAAGCCCCATATTTGTGCACTAGATTTCTGTTCACCTAAGCGAGAACAAAAAATGTCGAAAAACGTATGTTTAGAAGACTATAGGTACCTTTACATACCTCCATGTTTTGTTTCTACTTTTTAATTTTTATTATATATTTTTTTGTATATGGGTATTTTGCCTGCAATAAAACACAACTTATTTATTTATTTTTTATTATCATCATAACCGTAAGAATCTATAAACGTTCAGACCTGAAAAAAGGCTGTACCTACCTACCTTATCACAATAATACCTAACCAAACTTGGCAGCTTGGCTTGGATTGGTAATAACAGTTATTAAAAAGCTGTTCTGCTTTAGCGTTATGCCTTATTCGTATTTCATTGCGATGCACCCTATGCGATGGTAGTCTTCTTTTTAACTGACTCCAAAAAGGAGGAGATTCTCAATTTGTCTGTATGTTTTTTTTTTGTATGTTTGCTACGCAATATCTCCGGCAATTGTGGATCGACTTCAAAATGTAAATTTTATTAACTTTGCTTAAGCGGTTTTTCAGTTAGCTTCAATGATACGTATTTTTTCCACTTAGTGTATATTGATGATATTATAATAACTTTCTTTCACTGTTATTTACATAGCAAGTAGTGGTATACGAATTTGTGTGGGGTAGGTACCACACCTAAAAAGTGACAAAATAAAAACTATTTTTACAAAAAAAAAACAACTAACTTCTTAAAAAAACACTACAAAGAGCAAAATAACTTTTAGTAATTTCGGTAAAGAAACGGAACGGCAAGAAACGAAAACCAGTGTTTTCGTTTCATGCCACCGACTTCCGAAATTACTTATCTTTGGATCATTAAGTTCCTTCAAAATGGTTGAGCTGAATGGTGCTGATCCATGCGTCATGTTCGTGAACGGGCGCCGTCAGTAGGGACTGGTCAACTCTTAGCTGCCACGGCTTATTTTAATTTAAATTTTTGAATTGTTTTTTTTATCTTTTTTATTACGGATACTTTATACGTGCACGTGTTTCTACATCGTTCTCACATTTTTAATTTGAACATGAATGATGTAAACAATTTGTTTTTTGTAACTATATGTTGATTTAAAAGAGTGTCCATGGAGTTTCTTGCCCGTTCTTCTCCATAGGTACCTACTACGCTTTGGAATGGGCAACTAGCTTCATTTTTCTGACTGACTGACCCTTTGACAATTCAAAAGTGCCTGTAATTGGTTTATTTGAAATAAATGCTTTGAATTTGAGTTTGAGTTTGAGTTCTTAGTTATTTTTCACTTTGTAGTGGTTTTTTTTAAAGTCGGTTTTTTTATTTTTTCATATATTTACTCACTCGTACAATGCTGCCCTGGTGTATTCGTTCCCAAGTTCATCAGTATAAGTCGAAAATAATAGATGAACTATTGATACTATTGTCACATGACTATTTATGCATAGACTGCAGTAAACTGGCTGATTAACTAGATAAATCAAAAAACGTCCATCATACTTTAATGGCTTCTAAAGAATCGCAGATTATCTAGTCATTTTATAATAGCTAACGAGAATTTTGTGGAGAAACATTATAAAAACTTTATTAAATATGTATTATGTATGTTATTAAATTTCGTTTGTCCTAAAGGGCAATAATTGCCTATTTTACATGGCAATGACACTATCTACCTTATGAGGCCTAATGTACGTTCAGATATGAAAATTTTATAAAGTTCAATCGTACAACGGGGTCCAAAATTGTGAAATCTAATTGAATAAAATAATTTTATAAGCATTCCGATCTTTCAAATTGTTAAGTTAATTCGATTTCCATTAGTATCTGATTGTTTAGCATGCGTACGGGCACGTTTGTAAGTGAGCGTCGCGGAGATGTATCGCCGGGATGAGCCCGCTACGGCGTCGGGTCGCACGAAGTTCATAGGTAAACACGCCGGTATATAAACCCCATGCAGTGTCAACGAGCACACATTTGTGCCTGTGATTCCATCCAGTCCCTTTGTACTGACGTCCCCTGCCCTACATCCTAACACAATGGTGAGGAAACATTCATTTGTTATTTTCAAACGTTGAAAAACTTCTAGACCTTTTTTTTCAAATTGTAATTGTTTATGCGTGATGTCATGACTGGACAAGTCACAAGAAAGCTTTTCGTTAAACTTTTCTCCTTTGTATTTAAGCGTATTAAAAATACTTATACGCCTCGATTATGTACATTCTTCTTCAACAAGTGTCAGTAAAAGGCTTATTATAATAGGAGCTCTATGACTGACATCCATAATATACAGGTTGATGGGGCATCAACGCGCAAACTGTAACCATGAACCGGCACATGAATCACCCCTAGCGTAGAAAATTTTCAAATTATTTGCCGTTTCATAGAAAAATGCATCACCTACATGGTCAAAATGTATGGAATAGCTATTTTTTTTTTAATAACCGGCATATCGTTTCAACGCAAGGGTTTTCAGAATCTTGTACTCAATCCATGGCAATCGGTTGGGAGTCAATGTCCCTACCATCCTGTATATAGGCTTACAATTTCACCATTTTGTGATGGCATTAGAATACGAATGCTCTTAAGAAAATCTCGATTTTCCTAAGAGCATTAGACTGAAAGCTTGACTTCTTCCTTTATGTTTTTACTTCGTTTGACGTATTGTATAAATTGCCTCCCTACTCACTCGCGTTCGTGGCAGTACCAACACTATACTGGGTGTTTTTACTGATCGGTGGGAGTCCCCCATGCTGCAAAGGTGGGTGCGGCTTCATGTCGTTGTTTAATTTTGTTGCCAATACTAACATTAGTTTTTTGAGTACATTGTTACTAACAAAATATGGACCTGGTCTGAAATAAATGTTTATTATTATTTATAAAGTATTGATATATTATTATAAATGCGTTTTAAATAAGTATCCAATTAATCATAGCAGTTGATACAAAGATGCTGAGAATAAGAAATAGATACGAGTATAACTAATTGTAAAATAAAGCTATCTTATCGCCCCATAATTTTTTTTTACGTACTTCAGCCTTCGTGATGTTGCACTTGTTAATAAAATAAAAAAATTATTTGCATGTATAAACTATTAAAAAAAAACCGTTCATGATTTGTTTCATAAATTCCGTAAACAAAGCTCGACAGTGAACAAATTAAAAATTAAAATGAGTTCCAGGAAGACTAGAACTAAATGCCCTAATATTTGCATAAAGGCAACTAATTTAACTTATTTTTTGTATACAAAACTAGGTACAAAAGTTATCATGAAAACGGTTGTAGTTACATAAGGGAAATTATATGTGCGGCAACAAAAGTTTTCTTTAGCACCTGCAACCTAGCGTCTTTTTTTATATGTAGGCGACGAGTTAATAGAACAGCTTCATTTATATTAATTCATCATCTTTACTATTCCAACAGAATATCAAAAAACCAGCGTCAATTTACGAGCGTAAATTAATATGACTCCGAGCTACCGATAAATATATTTACTTCTGATTTGATAACTCAGCGACTAATGTTGTAAGTGAGCTACTAAGCGAGCTCAGTACTTAGGGTACCCCGACTCGGACAGGTTAGGTTAGAAGGGAATGGCGGGGTCTTTCAGACCCCGCCATCCCCTTCGAGGTTATTTGTTTTTAAGCCACCCAGAAGTAGGAGCCCCGCCAAGCGGGGCTCCGTCGACTACGCTTGTCATTATTCATAATGCGCGGGCATTATGAATAATGCCCCTATTTATTACTTGGTCCATAACGTTGCTTAAGAATTATCACCATGCTGCGTCTTATTAACAGTAGCTCGTTTTACAATATATGGTTGCTTGAAAACCATTTATTAGACGCTAAAAGTTCGTCACTGAGCTATTAATTCATTAGACAACGAAATAAATTTGAAGACGAGAATGACATTTTAAAGAAGCTGCCTTAATTAGCACCCGTTACATAATGGCTACTGCTTCTGCAAGATCATGAAATTTTCAGTTGCAGAGTGGGCGAAATTATAATAGAATCACAGCTTGTTGACGAAACAGTCTTTAGTTAATAATAAAATGTGGTATTAATGACGAAAGCAAGCATTTACGATTGTTAGGAATTGCATGATTTTGATATTTGCATTTATCTATTTTTGTTTTATGTTTATTACTATTTAAAAATAATATATAAATCACTAATTCAATAAAATGCCACTGTAGTTACAAACCAGGTAGATATACTTGGTTTTATGTTTACATTAGCAGGTAGATAAGCAATAGGTTACACTGTACTTTGAAAGTTATGAAAGCTTCAGCTTTCTCTTGCTACACATAACGTTTACCTGTTCATAAAGAATTTTAGTATGCAAATTTACTACCGTTACGTTGTCGTGGGTCAGAAGTCACCACGTGTTTCTATAGCAGGAGTTCACAATGCAGTTTTAGATCGTTGTCGACTCACGGAATCCTTTCTTTCCTTAAACTGACAATTTCTATCCACCTTACTCACGTTTTTGAGACGAGTAACTTCCTTTATGAGCGAAGTTTGCACATATCAATCGTAAAATTTATTGTAGTCGTTTTCTAACAAAGGACTTTTGTAACAGACGAATGAAATGTATGTATTGCCTAGTGAGGCAGTGCGTGCAATACGTGTTAGTAGTTTGAACCAACGTGTGGTGAGGCGTTTCGGGACATTATTTATCTTTCTTAGTTTTCAAACCATGACTCTGTTAATTTGTGTCCTTATATTTTAAGGTTATGAAAGGAAAAGCCACTGATGGTTTATGTCCAACAGTGTACTGTAAAGCACGAGTCGATGGATAAATACATATTACACAAAATTAACAAAAACGGACAAGGCTTGATTTTCCACGCCAAGTACTCAACGCGTTCAAAGCTCATTTGCAAATCTCTTAACTGTTCGACATTAAATGTGATTTATCATTAATTGATTCTGTCGTAAAATGCAAAATACAAACTATTACAACATGCGCTAATGTGCACCCATGCAAACATTTGCTGAGCCAACTTACAACTTCAATCTCTCCGAGAAAATCCGAATTGATGGGTACCCTTGCGAAACGAGGAAATGTCAGCAGTGATTAGACCATTCATCTTGATAATAAAGAGATCAAGAAATGCAACATATATCCGTTTTGTGATAGCTACAGTGTCTATTGCAATTATTGCAAAGCTCATTCGTATAGGTTTCCGACAGACGATTGCAAACTACACAGCAACGGCAACGGTCATATTGAAATTGCATCGATAGTGTGATAGGTCTGTGTGAAATAATTTTCACTCTTGTAAATTACGTTAGACTTCAATGTAAGCATAATTTTCGTTCTTATGTTAAGTTCCTAGTCTGTCAATTTAAATTATCAAGAAAAACCCGTTAACGCGAATCCGAAAAAAAATATTGTAAGTTATTACGTTGAAAAGTCACGTTAAAGTTACGTCAACTGCCCAGTCGGTCTCGTGTTCGCAAGCACGACTGCAGAGCGTTGGTTTGATTTCCAGGTTGGGTAAAGTGTTATTTGGTTTTACCATCAAGAATTTCTCAGTAACGGCCCGGACTTTGAAACTTGGAAGTGTGATATCCCCGTATCTCTAAAAGTACGTTAAACCGTTAGTCCTGCGCCTGATCTCTCTCGGTTCGTGTCGGATTGCGTGCCGTCCCATCGGACTATGAGAGTGAAGGAAGAGAGAGTGCACCAGTGTCTGTGCACATACTTGTGCACTATATTATCTCCCGCGCCGAAGAATAGTCTCCGTTGAGATTAACAACATTATGTATGTTCGAAAAAATGTACATCTTTTTAGTAAGATAAGTGACAGGCATAATTTCAACACTAGAAATAGGAAAAAATTAGATCAACCACGTTTCAGGTTGTCTAAAGTACATACTTCTTTTATGGGGTACTGTGTAAAATGTTATTTTACAATTAGTTATACTCGTATGTATTTCTTATTCTCAGCATCTTTTTATCAACTGCTATGATTAATTGGATACTTATTTAAAACGCATTTATAATAATAGATCAATACTTTATAAATAATAATAAACATTTATTTCAGACCAGGTCCATATTTTGTTAGTAACAATGTACTTAAAAAACTAATGTTAGTATTGGCAATAAAATTAAATAACGACATGAAGCCGCACCCACCACCACCACCACTCGATATTCTTCAACTAAATGAGAAGAAATTTAAAACGCATTAAACGCACACTGTGTAGACAAGCATATTATAAGTTCAATGATTAAATCGTAGATAAAAATGCTTGGCTTAGTACTGGTCCTGCTCCACAGCTACTTGGGCACACTAGTTAAAATTTTATTGCTTGGAAGAGATACTTCTTTTTTATTTTCCCTTTTATTTTGTTCTGACATTGCGAACTTAACGTTTTTTTTTTTTTATAAAATATGTTTTAATATTGAATACTCCACTAGATATTTTAATGATTGTCTTTTCTTTTGGTAATAAAATTTTATTCATCGCTCAAATACATAGCAAAGTATAGTTTTGTATAATTTAGAAGCATTTTTTCAATTTTGTAAATGTGAGTACCATGGATTCGTTTATTATATCATTATTATGTATGTTGACATGAAAGCATGGCAGTTGAGACTATGTCATGCTCACTTAAATGTCTCACTGTTGGTGGCGCGTGTGTTGGATCATTCGGTTCCCTACAAAATGGTTGAGCTGGATGGAGATGATCCAAGCGTCATGTTCGTCAACGGGCGCCGTCAGTTGAGACTGGTCATCTCTTAACTGCCACGGCTTATTTTTATTATTCTTATATTTTGATTTCTTTTTTAAAATACATTTTATTTAGTTCTCACATATAGAAGCAACAAGAATAATGTACCAACGATTTTGTAATATCTTGATTTAAAAAGAGTGTCCTTGGAGTTTCTTGCCCGTTCTTCTCCATAGAGATCTACGTTTTGGAATGGGCAACTAGCTTCAACACAGATGCATTGAACCTCTCAAATTTGCATCAAGACCATCAAAAGTTTTAGGTGTTTCCTAACACACTCACTTCCGAATCCTCCTCCTCAATGCAAAAATATTAACAAAAGTAGTATTCATCCTATTGGTTGTTATATAGTCACATTAAATTAAGAACTGTTTATCTATTTAATCTGTTTAATTTTAAACTCCTCATTTGATTTCCGTACGCCATTTTTGGGTGACAGCTGAAAATCAGCGCTGTATCGTGCGTGGTATAGCACAGCATCATGCTGAGTGGAAGCCTTCTTGTCAGAGCCACAGTGTGCAGCTATGAACTATTTTTTTATTCATATTTTTTATTATGCATTTATTTTGTTTTACTAAGGTTGGTAGATAGCTCCCTCAAAATGCTCTATTCAATATTACTTATAGTAGACAGAAGTCCCTGCCTGTTATGTCTTGTGGTGTAACTCCAATGCATGTGCACGATATAAAACTGACGGTGCATATAAATCACTGAGTGTGGTTAGCGGTTTCAACACGATTTCTATAAACTTATTTTCATTGTTCACGAAGAAAGCACTTTCAACCTTTGTGTCTTCCGGCATGAAATTGATGGATATACGTTGTGGACATTTTTTAAGTTCGTGTGAAAGTTTAGATGAAACCAATAGGTATATAATGTAGCAAGGATATCTTAAAGGTATCCTTTCCTGGTTCACTTTTTATAATCGGAAAGATAAAGTGATAGACAACTTAATTAATTATTTGTAGGTTCTTGGTAGTTTCTTTGAAGCAATTAATTCATAATTAGTTGTGTTTGGATATACTGATAACAAATATGATATGTTTCAGATTGTTAAGTAAACTCGTAATTCTTTTATAGTAATTAGAAACCTACAGCTAAGTTTAATTTCGTTTGTTGATTTTTGTCCAATTTTCTATCACCTCAAACAAGCATTTATTATAACTTTTTTTTTTTCAAGTCGATATACATGGAAACTTCATATAAATTTATTCAGCTGTTCTGTGTTACACTGTAAAAATAAGACGCCTACGAGTTTATGGAACCGAACAAATAAAAATGCTTGTGAAAAAATGCTACTCGTTGCTGTCAGGCGTTTTTTACCTGCACTTTCTGCGTTGATCGGCACTTGTTTCAATATCAAACTAACTCTCATTGCACACTTACATTAAGTATCCCAAGAGATTTGCAAGCTTGAAGGACCAAATAGTAGATATCTTCGCCTAGTCATTGTTTAATTTCATAACAATTATTTAATTTCATTGTTCAAAGTCAAAGTCAAATCATTTATTTAGAATACGAACATAAAAGGCACTTTTGAACGTCAAAATTTACAAAAAAATAGAATTGATTCTAGTAGCCCCTTCTAAAAGGTAGTTTCGTATGGAGAAGAATGGGGAAGAAACTCCACCGTTACTCTTTTAAAAATGTTTTACAATATGATGTATACAATAATTATATAATTATAATTATGTGAAGACGATGCACCTAAAATAAAATTACTATACTACAATAGGTAAAAATAATTAAATATAAAGCAATGACAGGTAAATTATTTATGAGATAGATATAGAAAAGTAAATGATTTTTCCAAAATTTCACAAGTAATAATTTAGTGTGTGAGTTAAAGTAGTTACATAATGTAAAAATCAATCTTATACAATTAAATTAGCAACCAGTTTGATTTTGTCTAGACTCTAGATTGTCCTATGGAGCAGGACCAGCATGTTTCCAAGCATTCTTATCTAGGATATAATCCTCTAATTTGTAATATGCTTTTTCACAAAGTGTACTTTGAGAGGGAGTTGAAACAACAATTTATTACAGCATTCGTTACGAGATCTCTCTTAACAAAGCAACATCCTGCGTCGCCTTTGTTGATATTTGCAATTAACTCGTACGCACCTTCTCTCATGTACTCAGCTCAAATATTGACTGATTGTGCATTTCTTGCTTTAAACGAGACACGTTCGTATCCTTCATATTTTGGTCCTTAGGGTCGAAATCAAGTAGATGTACAAATAAAGCTTACAACATCCTAGATATAATAAATGAATGCGTTGTTATACTTTGGATACTAAAAACTGATCACCGTGTTATTTTATTTCAAAAGACTACTTACGTATTTGTTAATTTAATCAATTTAACCAAACAAAGGACAATAAGAGTGAAATTGTTTTATTTAATTCGTTCTTAGGTATTGTTAGTCACGCCTTTGCGAATATCGTACCGAAACTTCAACATATCGTAGGTATAACGCATCGTAGTTCAAACGTATTGTAGGTCTATTGTATCGTTATTCTTAACTAATTGTATAACTAATGTTGAACAAGTCAACCCATCTGTTTAATTTTTGAAATTCTACAGAGTTAAGTTTACATCAGATCATTATAATTATAAATTTTTGGTTTTGTCTTTTGCAGATCTCTTTATTCTTCATACTCCTTGTAGCTGTGACGTATTCAGCGGCGCAGGGGCAATCGACTGCTCCAATACCGATCATCCGCTACGAATCAGAAGGACCTAATGTTGATGGTTCATATAAGTGGCTGTAAGACTCTTTGACTTTAATTGTATTTTTTTTTCATTTTACATGCCTCTTCTAGGTGGCGTTCAAAACTATTGTGGTGATTATCTATATCTAGGGCTATTCGTATCAAAAGTTCAAACCATTAATTCATCTCATTTCCATTTCTTAAGCACTTAACTGAAATTCAATTTGAAAATTGCTTTAGTTATTCATTACACTTGGAATTTTAGTATAAACAGAATTGACTTTAACTGTGCTTTAACCACAGTTTACAAGTATTTAGTAGGTATATTGAAATGAAAATAAATCAATCCAAAAACTATTTTTCGACTGATTTTACAAAACTGCACCGACATCTTTACTAATATTGGATGCTGTTCATTTTTCTAATTACACATTTTTAGGCTTATAACTTTTGCGTTCGATTACCAAATTAATCAAATATCTTTTTATTTTAGAAAAATCTATTTCCGTTCGTTAGTCTCGCAAAAACTCGAAAAGGGCTCGACCGATTGCAATGAAACTGTGTTGTTGCCACACAAGTGTTTGTGTGCGCGTCGGAGAAGGTTTTAAAAGGCATTGCTAGTTGGTAGATAAAGTATATGACCCACTGATATTTGCTCTAAATCTAGGCGGTTGTATTCATATATTTTTATTTTGTTATGGTCGTCTAAGCCTGAGGGAGGACATCGCCGTCGAGGTAGACCACGGCGAAGGTAGTGTGACGTTACGATAATTTTTGCAGGGCCAACTTGGCCAGAGATCGCACAAGACAGGGAGGTTTGGAAGGAAGAACGGGAGGCCTTTGCCCAGCAGTGGGACAAAATAAAGGCTAACAAAAAATATAATTACCATGTACATTCATGGACCACGAAAAACTAAGGGTAAACTGTTGTTGTTTCTTTGTTGTTGTTTTTAATAAACAAAAGGATATCATTTGAGTATAATGCTTGTGTTTTCTTTTCCATGATTTGGTGTGCTATAAAGATTCTATGTAATTTAACAATCAATCTATCTAACTTTCTATGTCAAGACGTTTAGACGAATGTCGAGTGAAGATAAATATTCTATATTAAAAGCCATGTTTAGTCTGCCACTTACTACATTGTCTGCGATTTCATGCAAAAAGGTAAACACATTTCGGTGAAGTACATAAGCCATCCATACCACAATGTACGTCATCACGTCATCTTTTGAATAAAATATGAAATCTTAAGAGATAAGGATCACTCCTTCTATAAGGATTTCAAGGTAAGATAATATTTTACACTGTCCGTACAAGTTGGTGATAATATTATTTTTGGTAACGCGTACTTTTTATGTGTAAGAAGTAAGCTAAAAGAATTTCAGTGACACATTTCTTTTTGTTACTTACCTCTTTTTTAACCGATTTCAAAAAAAGGAGGAGGCTCTCAATTAGACTGTATGTTTTATTTTTATTTTTATGTGTGTTTGCTCAGAACTTTTTTCTGGGTGAATCGATTTGGATGATTCTTTTTTTATTTAATAGCTGGTGCTTTACATGTGGTTTCATTTAAATATGATCCAGTTCTAACCAGAAGTTTCTGAGTTATCCTTAACACTGCATATTTTCCCACTTAGTTTATATTGTTGATGTTTTAATAATTTCCTGTCACTGTTATTTACATATCAAGTAGTGGTATACGAATTTGAGTGCGCTAGGTACCGCAACTAAAAAGTGAAAAATAAAAACATTTTTACGCAATAACAACCGACTTCCAAAAAAAAACACCAAAAAACGTGAAAAATAACTTTAATTTCGGAAGTCGGTGGCCAAAAACGATAATACAAAACCAAAGACACCGGCTTCGGAAATTAAAGTTATTTTTCACGTTTTTATGTGTTTTTTTTTTTTTGGATGTCGGTTGTTTTTCTGTAAAGATAGTTATTTAGGTTTTTTTTCTGTGGGGAAAATCCTACACGTCCCCGTCTGGACTAATTGTAGTTAAATACCTGGCACAGCTTAGGCAATTTGTATCAAACAAATATTATGTACAAATAGCAGAGCTTAGACAATTTTTATCAAACAAGGGTTATGGACAAATAAATAAGTATTTGTCCATAACCCTCGTTTGATAAACATTGTCTAAGCTCTGCTATTTGTACATAACACTTGTTTCACTTGTTCAATATCAAAAAACTGACCAAATAGAGACTAAAAAATACTTTTTCAACTTCCAGCTATGAGACGGGCAACGAGATCAACGCTGAAGAGTCGGGCTACGTAAAGAACTTCGGGCAAGGCGAAGGCAAAGAGATACAGACCGCGGAAGGCAAGTTCAGCTACAAAGCTCCGGACGGCTCACTCATCGCACTCACGTACATCGCTGACGAAAACGGATTCCAACCACAGGTAACTCAACATTTATGCTAATGTCCTGCTTCCAAGAAATATATGTATATATTATAATTTTCCTCCTTTTCAATCTGATAAGGTTGAAATAACAGAATAAAGAAACGGTATAATTATGACTCTGTTAAATTGTAAAGTTTGACAACAAAACTTAAGGTATATAAAAATCTTGTGAAAAAGGTACTTGTAACTCAAAGGCTCTCAACAATTGAACAAATTAAAGACTGCTGGTTACGCCGTTAACCATAAAAGGATGCGACGAGATTGAAGCATTGTTTCAACAATTGTGTAATAATGCATAAAATAAAATGACGACTTAACACCTGCTAAATTGCAATTATATTTATACCGCCGTTGCCGCCAGCGAATAGAATCCTTGACATCTTTTCATTGGGAATCACAATAAGTTGTATAATCCTCAGCAGACGCTTCACGGAATCCGGTACTTATAGTGAACAAGTTAAGGCAAGTCCAAGTACAATTAAGGCGGTACCCCGACCAAAACCTTGCCATAGTGCGTTATTCAGAGGCTATTAACTCATTCACTATGGGTAATATAACTACATCTAAAAACACATTATTATATCCTATCATCACATTGCACGTTCTTATTTGTTATTATGTGTTATACATTTAAAATCTCCTTGTAAAAAAGTGACTAAAATTATTGATTGTATGCATCTATTGCTAAAGGTGACGTTCTATTAATTTGAGGATTACACTAATGGAAAGATAATTTAAAAATCTAAATGATTCTTATTTTATTTTATTTCAAATTATCGCTTGTTTTTTTTAATAAAACAATTTCTATATTTTTGTGAATTTTATGATAAATGAGCGTGCGCAGGGAGCAAGCCAGAGTGAGACTCAGCGACGGGACAGAGAAGGACCGAACGGTCAAGGTCGTTTGGTCGGGGAAGCGTCTTAAATTAAATAGTTGATAATAACATCGATACGCAAGTTAAACGAACCGGATCGAAATAGATTATGCGTTTTATTTTCGGTAATATGATGTAATGTTCATAAGCGTGGTTCAATTAATTAGCATTTATAAAGGACTAGCTTTAGCCCGGGGCTTCGCCAGCGTCGAAGTCAGAAAGAATCTCACGGGAACATACTACTGGGATAAAAAAGTATCCTATGTCCTAACCTAGGTCATAGCCTATCCGTCTGCTTCTCATCTAAATCCGCTCAGCCGTTAGGCGTTAAAAAGTAACCAACAGATCATAAATTCAAATAATCTTTTTTTTTTATAATTAATTGGTAAAACAGGTTTATATAATTCTAAATTACTAACTTAAAAATAATAATTATTCATTTTAATTTTATCACCATTCATTTGAAATACTGTAGCGTCGCCATTTATTCGCGTTTTAAATGTTTGCCAAGTTATTTTATTACTTTAAATTGCATTTAACTTTTAACCGAATGGACCGATTTTAATGAAATAAAGACTAAGTGTCATCCCAAGATACGAAATATGACTATATTTTGAATCCCTCAAATCTCTTAAAAAAGGTACACACTAATTTCAATGTTACATTTAAATTTCAAAATTTTCCAATATTCTACCGCCTTGGGGAATGATTTTACAAAAACGTTGAAACATGTAATTCTATAACTTACCAAAAGCATAATTTTAAGAAATGATGATCATCAAGAAATGATAGGTTTTCCTTACAAACTTCCATCCTCTATGTCCTTTAGGATTATTTTTGAGACAAAAAGTAGACTATGTCCTTCTCCAAGATACCTTCTATCTCCTTGACAAATTTCAATGAAATCCCTTCGACGGTTTAAGCGTCAAAGGGTAACTTGCACACAGACAGACAGAGTTATTTGCGAATTTATAATATTAGTATGGATTACAACGAAAAGCAAACTGCACGGTCGTGTCATAGTTCGGTCTTTGTTTTAACTAACCTCGAACGGCTCATCACCCCAAATCTAGACAATACCAGCGAAATCAGCATTGACCTAAAAAAGAGATTCCAGCAGCTTTTTATTTACACTATATTTCATTTAATACTAAAGCAAATCGTTTCGTAAGATGACAGTAATTGTCCATTTGGCGTTATGTAACAAACGCCTACATAGGTGCCCAAAGACAGTAATACATCTATGTTTCTGTAACGTGTAGATTGATTATATTTATATATTCATAATGCCAGCCTTAAGATTAAGGTCTTCATTATTTTGCGCTTGCGATGATGGAATACCTAGTTAAGGTTAGCTGAACCGCAAATATTCTATCCTGTTGTAATTTTATTAGCTGGGTGTCCTTGTACAGTTTTTTAGCATGAGACTATGCGAAACCTAGTAAGGAAAACATTAAAGTGAATAGGTCAACGATGCGGTTGCCATCAAAACTAAATGTAGGCAAAAATCTGCATTAATATAAAAGGTAATGCCGAGATAAAGCAAGGAGTGGTCCGTGTGAAGGCATAGGTAGTAAATACTCGTAAAACGTCGCGAGCCTGAATCATCATTGCGTAAAGCTTTAGGAAGAAGTCTGCGGTGCGCGCGCGCTGCAGTGGCGTGGATGTGGGTCTTAGTTAGCCAACATGTGTGCAAATGTCGCCGTAAAATATCAAACATCGACCCGTGACCCGCTCTTGGGAAATGGGAAGGCTCTGGTGTCGACATTGAACATCGACAGCTTCTGTCTCGCCTAACTGACAGATAAGGTGACTCATTAGTGATCCACTATCGACGCCTGCGCAACCTTTGACAAACTAATAGTGACGGTTATACAACTAATACCTACAACACCTATGGACACATGTCTACTGAAATGATGCAACATAAATACAATCATTATGAATGACCACCGCCACGCATAATTTGATTAGATGGTTTGTGTTCAAAATTAACGGCTTTATGTTAAAGTACACAAGAAGGGATTAAATCGGTCAATTAGTCAAAGGATTTAATTTAATTATGATTAAACTGTTCTGTAAGTATTTTATAAGAACAACAATATAGTGATATGCTAAAATTTTATTTGTCTCACGATGTTACAATTCAAATAAATTACTAAGTTACCTACCATTTTAGCTGAGCAACGTTGGGCAACAACGATGTGTAAAATTTGTGAACTTAACTTTGATGTTGAAAGTAATCTAATTCAAAAGTTACGTCAAAACGTGAATTATGTATCGGCTCTAAAGTGATATTTAAAAATATATGAAGTTGAACCATGTCAATGCTAAAGATATCACGCTAAGCTTTGATGGTGATTTGACCATAAAAGTAATTCGAAGATAGAGATGCCATTTTAATTTTATAAAGTATCTTGGAGTGGCTCACGCACAATAGATGTCGTCAAATCCTATTAAGTAATTTTTTCACGTGGTGCTTGACGTTCAAACAAAATCTTTAAACGTTAATCCACATAGTCGAACATCAATATCAATATTATATTAACAAAATGTTAAAATGTTTGACAAATTGTTAATTGCCTCAATTTTTCACAAACTCTACACACTTAGTCGGTAGTTTCTTTGAAAAACACGACAAATGGTCGTCGATGTAGTATTTGACAAGCACTTTATAAACTTCTACACGTTAGCGACCTTATGACCTCTTGCTATTTTAAACCATAATCGTGGTTGGTGACAGAACTTACTATAATTTTCTATAGTGTCGCCCTAACGTAGAGCCATTTTGCGCTTTTATTTATTTATTTATTTATTAAAACTTTATGCACAACTAAAAAAAAAAAAATACTGTACAAAGGCGGACTTAATACCTGAGGCATTTTCTACCAGTCAACCTTAGGGTGACGCAGAGACAAAACATGGCAGGTGCAACATAAGGGATAGATAACTTGAAAAATAATAATACATAGAAATAATATTAATACATAAATACAAACATACATATAACGAAAATAAACTTAGTCAAGAGAAATAACGATAGGAAGAGGAGAAAACGAAACCAGCAAATCAGCGCTGGGATGATTCTGCCAACTTCTTACGAATATGTTCACGTGCCTTCCATTTAAAAGATAACCGACTGGTTGCCGTCCTGATGCTCAGAGGGAGCGCATTCCAAAGAAACACCCGCCTGGACAAAGAAAGAAGAGTGAATGAAACCAGAGCGGTGAGAAGGACATCGTAGAAGACGATTGTTGGTGGAACGAAGATTTTTACTATGCGCGGAGCTTATGTATTGAACATTTGTAGTGAGGTATGAAGGAGAAGTAGGTTTGTCGAGAATAGAAAACAACATACACAGAGCCCTCAACTCTCTGCGCTGACGAATGGGTAACCATTTTAAAAGCAACCGGTGCGCGGACACATGATCGTACTTACGAAGATTGAAAACGAATCGAATGCAGTTATTTAGAAGGCGGTCAAGTTTATTAAGGAGATCAGCATTCAGGTCATAGTAGCACACATCACCATAGTCAATTATGGGAAAGATTAGGGACTGTACAAGCATTGCCTTTATGTATGATGGGAGAAGGTTTTTCAACCGATAGAGCGACCGCAACGTTCCGGTGACTTTTTTACTAACAGTCGTGACCTGCTTTCGCTAGTCAAGACAAGTGTCGACATGTAGACCAAGATCCTTAACATCGGAGCTAAACGGGATGACTGCGTTGTCGAACATTACAGGTGGCACTGTTAAGCCATTCAGCTTCCTCATACTGTGGAGGCTCCCTACAATGATAGCTTGACACTTGGTAGGGTTAACTGCCACCCCAAATCGATCAGACCAGTTTTTTATCACGTCTAAATCCCGATTTAGCTCCTCAACCGCGTCGGATATATTATCAACACTTGCCTGGCAGTAAAGCTGCAAATCGTCAGCATAAAGATGATACGCAGTCCGAAGCGTTTTATCATTTCTAACTTGACGATATTATCCTGGATGTCCACGTTTATAAAATGTATGGAAATGCGTGCACGTTATAACGTTATCGTGGACGGAAATTTAAAAGCGTCTCGATATCATAGGCCCACTTGCACTACCAATCACAAGTTTAGCGCTAAACGAGTTTTAAACTTCATTCTGTCTCTGTCATCTTCAAACATTTGACAGAAACAGAATTATGTTTTAAACTCGTTTAGCGCTAAACGTGTTTAGTAATTGGCGGTGCAAGTGGGCCTTAGAATTACCGTCAAGGTACAAAGCGTATATATTATGTAGGCTGTATGTATACGTTGTGCGTCCTTGTGATACCTATTTACAGGAAATTAATATTAACACATACACATACACACACACACACACATATTATAATTTTTTAACACGTTGCTATAGTTTAATAATTAATATTATGTATTAGGTATTTGTTTTTTAATGAGGTATCTTTTGAAACTAGAGCAATCATGTAATACTCATGTGTTTAAAAATATTCCACGGCTTAAATGAAGGACATGAAAACAAGTGTTTGATGGGGCAGCAAATAAATTAAAACAAACTTGAACATAAACTTTATTATGACTAAACATCCTAATAAAATTATTTATTGCTTTTAAATATTAATGAGATTGTAGTCAATTAATCAATGCATTAAACTTGCAATTATCTAAGGAAGATGGTCACTTATCTTGCTATTTATATCATAAAAACTACCTTTTTGTTTATCTATTATATATTGACCCATTGCTGGGCAAAGGTCTCCCTCATACGTTTCCATGTACCTTTGTCTGCTGTTTTTTCCGGCCAATCAGTCGGGAACGAATGTAGGTCATCACGCCAGCGTTTCTGAGGCATGCCTTGTTAACGAAGCCCGTCTTCAGGCACCCACCAACAACTTACTTAATATATAATAATAATAAAATCTATTTAAAACTTATGCTAACAAAATAAAATTATTAATAAACTGTAATTAAAGCTAAAAAATAAAAATTTAATATTTTAATAATAATACCGGCTGTCTTCCTCTGTGTGCCCATTAGCAAAGACCTCCTCCATTTCCTTCAACTTTTTCCTATCGACTGCTATTCGAGTCCATAGTTTGCAGCTCACCGGTCCAGCGTTTTCTCTGCCGTCCTCTATATCGTTTGCCAATTCTCGGGTCTAGTCAGCTTACAGAGAAAACTTACTTAATATAGGCCCCCAAAAACTAACTTACATTGTTATTTTCTTTTTCAGGGAGATCATTTACCAACACCTCCACCAATCCCACCAGCAATTGCAAAAGCTCTTGAATACTTGAAGACTCTTCCTCCTGGCAACAATGAAGGTGCTTCATCAAACATCAAGCCACAGTTTCAAGCCGCACCCTTCAAGCCAAGACCGAGATTCTAACACCATATCACCACGCATATAATTTAGTTATGTATACGAAACAGCGTAACATTTAAAATGAGCGATTTTTGCACATTATCGTAATTATTGTGTAAATATATAAAGTGTATTATATTATAGATACCAGATATGAAGTATTAAATCATAATTAATTAGTTAAACAGACTGTTCTGTTCTTTTAATTTGTATAAAAAAGGTCAGGATTTGGTTTTTAAATTTTTGAGATATTAGTTTTGTAAAACTGTGCTCAAATGTATGCTTTGGATTTATACATAACCATTTTGGATTATTGCTCAAGACATTATACTCAAAACATAAAACAGTAGTGTTATAATTTCAGTAAGAATTGACTTTAAAAAAAAAATACCTATAGTTTTTTTTATGAATACCTTTGTTTAGGCTAGATTGCACGTAGATTTAAGTAAATTTTTTTAGCCAATAAAAGTCATTTATAATGTTAAGAGTTAATGCAATGTAATTAATTTCAATAAAGCTATTGAATGTATCTCCAGTATTTTCAATTAAGGCACTTAGAAAAATATCCTTGTCATATTTGTGGTTACTGTTATTAGCTTGACTGCTAGTTGTCAATATTAGTACTCAAAACTATCAAGTTAAATTGAAAGGAATCAAATAAACTCTTTTGAATACTACATATATTACCTACTATACAGTAACATTGATTCCATTGTAAATTTCTGAACGGCCTTGTGATTTATATGAACAAAAATTTTATAAATGTATGAATTAATCATTATTCTAAATATACAGTCAACCTTATCGACAAGAATTCATTTAACTGTCTCCAATCTTTGTGCTACATAATACTCTATCATTGTGTACCTTAGGTGCTACAATTAAGTAACCAATGTGTTATATGTGTTGTGGCTAACAGATTGATACGGTATTATGGAACACAAATTGGAGACCAGCATATAAATTCTTGTTAATATTTTTTTTTAAATGAGGCAAACTGTACCTAGCTCTGATTTTGATAAAAGTTGCCGTTCTCATCTAGTAGTAGTAGTAGTCTCATCTAGAAGTATCCTAGTGGCATATTCCGAAAACTGCAAACCGTTCTAAAACGAGACGACGTTATTCTTTGGTTTTTGATCGTGTGCCACCACGTCTGTAGCGGTATCAACATCGCCACATGCGAGCTACATGTCATATTGTCGTCACGCAAATACTGCATCGCGCATGCAGAGTTTACCGCGCGACTAGCATATATACAACGTCCCGACATCAACCGTCGGGCAGTTGCCCACCAGACACAACACCCGTCTGGTCGGAGGATCCTCCCTTTTCCATAGAGTATGACTGAGCTTTACACCCTGTTCCTCATACCTCTATACTTCATCACTTCACATCAAGAGTGTCGTTACCTCGAGAGCTTAAAAGCATCCTAAGCGACCTTGCAATACAACAGGTTTTTTGGTTGAGCATCGAATTTTCCTAGACCAGTTGTATGTATTTGTAAGGAATAATGACTACATCATGTTTTTCCAAGTTAATCCTTTACTGTTGTTAATAAAAGTAATAGGTACTTATACAGTAAAAACGCAAAAAGTCCAAAAAATCTAATAATAAACATTTTAGAGTGATCAATATTTCCTAATAAAGTTACGGCAAAATTTGCTATACAGCAAAATGGGTGGCCATATTACAAATATAACCGGTGACCGTTGGGATAGAAGTGTTCTTGAGTGGATACCGTGAACCGGCAAATGTACGATAGGACGCCCTCAGGCTAGGTGGAGCGGCGATCTACGCAGGGCGGCTGGTAGCAGCTGGATGAGAGTTACCGAGAATCGAGTTGAATGGCGTGAATTTGGAGAGGCCTATGTCCAGCAGTGGACTGCTATAAGCTGATGATGATGACAGCAAAATGGTCATGTGATACAGAAAGATGCGAGCGACGAAAATACCATCTACTGAAGGGAAGTGTGAACTGGAAAAAGCCAAATACTTAAACGTCATAATTTAGTCGAGCAGTGCATCATTGTCATCCAACACAAAGACTTTAGAGAACTTTTTTTAAGAATTGCAAAGATCGTCCTACCTTACGTTCGGAATGTTACATAATACAGGATTTACATTGAAAAATTCACATCACAGTAAAGTGTTAAAAGGTTATGGTGCATAAGTTTACAACAAATTTATGATATTGTTTATTTAAATATATAACCATTTCTTATTCAGAAATCTACCCATATGTATTAATCAAAGTTATAAATATTTTTGATCCTATCATTGGTGATGAGTAGGGTGTGACACTTAGTTTCAACATTATTTTATGAATTAATTTTATTGACACATTTCTGCCTATCTTTCTGACCTTGGTTTTAACAAAATTTCTTAACAGATAGCTGTACGTTATTGAGGCTAGTGACTACTTTGTTTTCCTTAATACCAAAATGACAAGAAAAGTGAAAATTACTGGCATAACGTGACGAAATAAACCAATAATCGGTTAGTAATAACAATATTCATCTCTGCCTCGTTGGTCTAGTGGTCGCAAGCGCTACTGCTGAGTATGAGGTCCTGGGTTCGATTCCCGGGTCGGGCAAAGTGTTATTGGGTTTTTCCATCTGGAATTTCTCGGTAGCAGCCCGGAGTCTGGATTTGTGGCCGGTTGATGGCAATAGGCTCGCCCCCTATTACATGGGACTTAAACATAACTGGCGAAATGTGGGTGTGCTATAGGTACACCTCTGCCTAACCCTTCGGGGAATACAGTCGTGATGTTATGTGTATGTTATGTGTAATATTCTTATATCTAATCGACTACAAATTATTACAAAAAAGGTCTTAAGTAATAAATTACATAGACAGATGCCATTCATTAAACCTTTAAACGCAATAGAGCAACCTCAGATGCAAAATTGTTAGTAATAAAATTATATGCATATGTATTATTAGCAGCAATATGGTAGGTTGTTCAATTGACGGAACCCTTGTCAATAACATAAGTTACGCAGACGACATGGTGCTGCTGGCCCCATCAATCAGCGCCCTCAGAACACTGTTGTCGGTTTGTGAGCGATATGCGGAGGCTCAGGGTCTTAGATATAATGCGAAAAAGAGCGAGTGTCTGCTGTTCAAGGCAGACTAAGACCTATGCTGTACCACCTATTACACTCGCGGGGACCGCTCTAGAGTGGGTCACTTCCTTCAAATATCTGAGGTACTGGGTCACTGCTACACAGACCGATAACATTGACATGGAGAGGGACCATAAGGCGCTGTCAGTCAGGAGCAATATGTTGATCCGTAGGTTTGCAAAGTGTTCAAGTGACGTAAAAGGTACTCTGTTTAGGGCATACTGCCATTCTTTTTATACTTGCAGCCTATGGGTTGACTACACGCAGAGGGCTTACAGCGCCGTGCGAGTCCAATACAATAACGCGTACAGGGCACTGTTGAGGCTGCCGCGACACTGCAGCGCATCAAAGATGTTCGCTGAGGCATGTATACTCGTAGATGACTTCTATGCTATTATGCGAAAGCGTATCGCATCCCTGATGTGGCGGGTGGGCAGCGCCAACAGTCTCTTGATGACCGTTTCGGCCAGGACTGATGGGCTTATATTGAAGCACTGGACGAGGACGCTAGTGTTGCCTCAAACTGTGCCCAGAAGTAGTGTTAATGATGAATTTTATTATTATTATTTATTTATCTTTTCACATTTCTCGGGACCCTGGGATCCCAGAACTTTGGAAGGCATACGAGGGGCCCAAGCCAACTCGCAGAGGCCCGTTACACGTTTTTAATGAAATGAAGCACCAACCGACGATTATCCCTGTTCGGACTATATAAGTGCACCCAAGGACAACCCCCGGTTGGTGTAGGACTATTGTAAGATAAGGAAACAAATATATAGGACTATGGATTTGGGTAGCTTATGTGGACTGGTTAACTAGGACTATGGAAAGACTATGGCCCCTGCCTGGCCAATGTTTTATATAAAATACACAGATAAAATGGCAGGGGGTGACTTGCACACTCAAAAATGGGCCCCCGAAAATGGTCGCTAGCACATAGTGTCGAAGTGACAAAGGGGCAACATGTCCTGAGGTGCTTATGAGGAGTGGAGAGGTATCCCACGGCTATCAGGACAATCCCGGAAGTACGGTCAAGATCCCTACCAGCATCTTACTGGAATACTTCCTTCCTCCGAGCACGTTTGCTCTTGCGAATCTCCACTCTAGCCGGCCAATAAAGGCAAGAAAGAGGTGAGGAACAAGACTTCTCCCGGGAGATAGGGTCCGTGGGGTCGCTACTGCCCAACAGCTCGCCACATGCTGCCCTGCGGGTTTTCAGAGCCACGTTAGCCACGCCAGTAATTTCTTATTCGTGTGTCCGCCCCCCACGTGATTAGATGGTCAACCAGGACGTGTGGGTGTTTAGGGGGCTTATTATTATTATTATTATCATCTCTGACATGTTTTTTGAATTTAATTTATTAATTGACATAGCTATATGTACTAACACTAGTTTGTAAGTTGTTTATGTCCTTACTAACAATGTGGATTGTACTAATCCGACAATAAATGATATTATTATTATTCGTTTATTTATTTATATACTTATTTATATACATTTTTAAATATTTTTATAAAAACATTAAAAAATATAAAAAATAGTGGTCCGCCGGTATCGGGAGTAGGGTCCAAGCTACCGGTGGTTAGGGCTCCAGAGACAGGAACCTCCTCACGATGCGAGCCGTATCGAGGAGAACTGCCTTCTGGATCAGGCCCTTGACCCAACCGCCTAACGAAAGCCTCGAGAGATGTTGATCGAGGCTTTCGACCATCAGGCCATTCGCCGATACGACAATCGGCACAATGACAGCCGAGCTCACATTCCACATGTCAACAACCTCGTGTGCTAAGTCGAGATATTTAATTTGTTTCTCTTTCTCAGCTTTCACGAGGTTCTCGTCATGCGGAATGGTAATATCGATAATCATTGTGCGGCACGCTAATCGATCTATCACCACTATATCAGGCTTATTGGCGACAATAGTCCTGTCAGTAATGATAGACCGATCCCAGTACAACGTAATATGGTCATTTTCTAGAACTGGGTCGGGCACATACTTCTAATACGGTACCTCAGAATCCACTAGTTTATATTTCAAAGCAAGTTGTTGGTGAATAATTCTGGCTACTTGATTATGCCTGTGCAAGTACTCGCCGTTAGCCAGACGAGAACAACCAGAGATAATATGTCTGATGGACTCACCCGGACGATGGCATGCCCGACACACGTCAACCGTCCCGTCTTTCATAATATGTCTCCGATAGTTATTCGTCAAGATAAGTTAGTCCATAATTGCACGGACGAAACCTTCGGTTTCCCCGAAAAGGTCACCAAAACGTAGCCAGGATACGGACGCTAAGAAATCTACACCAGGCTCGTGAAGAGCCCGATAAAAGCGTCCGTGTAGCTCCTTGCTTTGCCATACCTCCTTGCGGTCATCGGTCGTAAGTACCACAGGTTTGCGCCAGTTCTCTTTAGCCATGGAGAGCAGGATGAGGCCCTTGTCCGCTGCTACCACATCACGGTGCATACCCACTTCGGCTTTTAAAAAATATTCCCTGAGACTGCACACTTCGCGGTTGTGGAGGGTCTTTGCATTTAAAAAGCCTCGACCCCCGCACTTCCGCGGTATGTACAGTCTCAAAACCGATGATCGTGGGTGATGCATCCGGTTTGCGGTCAGCAGTGTACGGACCCTCCTATCTAGGGCGTCGAGTTCGGTCTGAGTCCATTTGAGTATGCTATAAGCGTACATCAATACTGGCATGACCCAACCGTTGAAGGCGCGCACCTTGTTTCCGCCTAAAAGAAGACTAATTAATACCTTCCTCAGGCGACCAAAGAAACGCTCCTTCAGCGATTGCTTCATGTCAGCAACATTGATGCCTAACGTTTCCGACATACCCAAATACTTATAGCTTTCGGATGAGGAGAGGGATCTAAGGTGTATGGAATCCGAAAGTTGAATTCCTTCGGATTCCATAATCTCTCCTTGCTTAACATGCATGACTGCACATTTGTCCACACCAAATTCCATCCTGATGGCGCTACCGAAAGTTTCAGTTACCTTCAGTAGTTTCATCAGTTGCAATTTGTTGGGGGCAAAGAGTTTCAAGTCATCCATGTAGAGGAGGTGAGATATGACCTGACCACCTCTCCGTAACCGATAACCTAGACCTGAATCCTCCAGTAGTGTACTTAGAGGATTCAGGGCTAAGCAGAACCAAAGTGGACTCAAACTGTCGCCCTGAAATATTCCCCGTTTAATCCATACAGACTCATCATTCCCCTGGATCTGTTGACACCCTGGATAGCGAAGAACGGTCCTCCATTGCCCCATACACGACCCAAGGAAGGTGCGTAGAGTTGTATCTATCTTGTACAACTCCAGCACCCTCATGAGCCACGGATTTGGCACTGAGTCGTAGGCCTTCTTATAATCTATCCAGCATGTCGACAAATCCTTGCAGGATCGACGAACCTGTTGGCTAATGGCCATATCGATGAGGGGTAGCTCCTTAGTACCACGGGATCCGTTCCTACATCCATTTTGAGAGGCTGACATAATCGAGTTATTATCAATGTGCGTGTTAATTTTCGCTCTCAAAATAGATGTAAGAAGTTTATAGATCGTTGACAAACACGTAATCGGTCTATAATTCTTAGGATCCGTGGAACTAGCTGACTTATGGAGCAGATGAGTAACGCCTGTTGTTAGAAACTGCGGAAGCAACCCGAACTCTAAGGATGCTTGGAACTGAGATGCCAGGCAGGTGTGTGAACTAATTAGCCATTTCAACCAAAAGTTGTGCAATCCGTCCGTTCCCGGTGATTTCCAATTCGGTAACGGACGGACTGCTTTGGTGACGTCTAATGGCGTAATTAGTACCGCTTCCATTTCTGGTACAGTTTCACACACCCGCTCGACATCCCGTATCCAGTCAGCCTCAACGTGACAGACGGGCACTGACCAGATGTTGCGCCAGAATGTAATCGTGGCGGCATCATCCGGGCGGCACTCATCTGTCACATTTTATTCAGGTCGCTCCCAAGCTCTATATACCCATCTCTCATCGCTCTGGAACATGCGATGGTGTGTGTACCGATTAACCCGCCGCTTACACCGCCGAATACGGCTCGCCCATGCACAAACTTTCTGCTTCAGGAAGTCGATGCGCTCTGTGACACGGGACATGTATTGCTGAGGGCTGATTTCAGTCCCCGAAAATGCCCGCCTCACAAAGCGCATCACTCGTGGTCGTGTATTGTCCTCCCTGAAGCAGTATAGTTTGCCGATGAGTACCCTGGCCTCATCGATACGACGCTCGATCCTGCACTGCACAAGCTGGTACAGCAGGTTTTGGTCGAGTAGCTCCGTCACAGTATGGGAACTTGACGTTCGCTAAACGACATGCCGCAACAGCCGCGCAATACAGGATCGAATGTCTATCAACAAGATTCTCGCTGCTCTCAAACACATTCTTAAGATGCGAGTCCAGGGCACACACCAGCGCCCTATTTTTTTTGTGAATAGGCAGGCGAGGTAATCGGGGTCTAATTTCGGTCGGAGTGGATCTGTACTCACGGAATGCATCCTCCAGTGCGCTTCTCAATCAGGCGTTGCACTGGCTACTTACTGAAGCAACCCTATCATCTTCCAGTTCTACACCATGATTAGACCGCGGCTGTTTTTCATCAATGGTCGATGCTTGTACCGCGGTTTGTGGCGGGCTCGAGACGATATGGTTGCTCAGTTCTGAGCGCAGCCTATCAAGTGCAGCATCGTCCAACCTATGGCTGCGTTGGATGACCCGCACCTGATCCGACAGTCATTGGGTCGAGACGTTGACGGTTGGTTCCAGTTCCTGAAACAGAGACAGCATCCTATCACGGTACGCAGTGAGGTTAGTTCCCCCCTCTGTAGACCTGTATTATGCGCGCATGACGTTCTCGTTCATAGACTGAGTCCATTTCATGCGCTGCACACAACCACCGGCAGCGGGGACCCGGCTCGGGGCCGGATGGCCCCTAAGTCCCAAGCTCTTCGGTGGCCGGCCTCTCCCCTGCCGACGTACAGGTGTTGGTGACGTCGGCGGAGAGAAATACTCGTCGCTCGAGCTCGACGCAACTACCGCTGCCGGTGTCGTCACAGCGCTCACGGTGGGGCTGGATACCGGCGGCGGCGAGGCGGAGCTGAGCGAAGAGTCCGGAGGTGATGGGCGTGCTCATCTCGTAGCAGATCTCGTCAACATACTTTAAATTCATTGGTATTTTTTGTTGTTTGTTTTATCCAAAGAGATTTAAGATAGATACAATAGAGAGGCTATGCGAAGAAATGTCATAGAAAAACTGTAATCCCACGTCTCAGTGATGCTATCTAGCATAATATAGCAAAATTAGAGCGGCTACTGGGAACATTTTCATATAAACTTTGATCTCGAGCGTCAGTAACACCATCTAGCTTTGAATAGCAAAATTATTTAATTCTAATTACTGAGTCATTTTAAAAAATAAGTACGAAAATAAACCGAAGTTAGGTCCAGTCGTTTTACCTTAGCGAGATTTGCAATATCGCAATGCGTAAATCAGCATATTTTCTTAGAATCTATTTTTATTTTGGTGGACACGAATGCGATTTAACAGTCTTGAGTAGTCTTGACATGCAGGCGTACCACACTAGACTGAGCGACTTTTGTCCACTAGGACAAATGTATCGGATTACGATTTTGTTCGTTATGTCCCGTCTATTGTTATAATAATTTAATGTCTTTGGTTTTATCGGAGGTGGCATGACAGATGTCACCTCCGAATCGGCAGTTTTTGATGGAAATGTTTAAAATCCTCGTTCATTTTACTTGTATATATTTGGATTTTGGGATTGTCCGTATTCACATAAAATATATAAACTGTGTCCAAAACTAATAAAACTGTGAGTAAATTACTATGAATAAAAAAATTGTGGCTTGTTGACGTTGGTGTTGCCTGCTATATAATTATTATTATAAGTACTCAAATATATTTATTTAATAGATTTTTATTCAAATAGGTAAAAATCGAAAGCACAGTATTATTTTTGTATATTTTGCAATTTATAGCATCTATCAAAAAACAAATTCCCACAACGACCATATAAATTCATTCACTATTACAAAAGTCCGAGATCAAAACCCCCAGGCGCTCCACTAATTAAGATAATTAGAATTCATACAATTAGCCTTTATTGCTGATTTAAACAATAACAATACTGTGAGAATACCCATTAGAAGGTTGACCCGTCAGTGAACTAACGCGTCTTCCATACACATAGGCTGCATCAAGTCGCTTCTTTTAAAACTACTATTGTCTTGAAAAAACCAACGAATCATTGACTTTTTTGCATTTCCAGCTTCCTATTAATATTTTTCAAGTTATCTTTTATCATCCCGTTATTTAATTATTATTTTTTGACTTGCCCATTTGTCCTTGACCAGTTAATAAAAAAAAAAAACATACTGTTTTTGAAGTATCTACATTATTATTACGTAGATGCTCACTGCGATTCCTACCGCGGGTAATGTTTGGTATTTTCCGCTGTGAAATATGTGCTGATGTGGAAAATTACACTTGTCAAAATACGATGCTTCAGCCTTTGATGAAACTTTGTTTGCTAAACCGTAAAACGTCAAGATCAGACAGATAGACAAACTCACTTCAATATTTTTATTAGTAGGTAACTTTGCTGGATATTTCCAATTCAATTAGAGTAGTTTATCGATCGATCGGTATGTATTAACTAACCTTGTCCATCTGCGAGTTAATTGATAATCTACTAAAAATACTTGTCATTTAAGGTTTTATTGTGAAATTCAATCCAAGTTTCCTAATATAGAGTAAAAGATTTAGACGGTATAGGTTTTTACTAAAGATGCCATCAACGGTTCCTTGTACCACTGTTAACATATTTTTCTATAAAGGGTTTAATTGAGGTCTAAGGTTAAGTATTTAGGATTTTCATAAGGTATTTAGCCTGTTTTTCTTATTTTAAAAGCACCTACATACGTAATGTAAAAGGTGCTGGATGTAGTTTCGCGTGTTTTGGTAGATATTCTCATCGTCCAACAGATGGTCGTATCTCGGATTATACGTACCTACATAAAAAAGCTTGGCAAGTGACATCTCAAGTGTCGTGAATAAATAATTTATGACAGCGGTAAAGCTCACAAGATGGAGTATGTTAATTTATTTGTATTTTTAAACGACGCGGTACTTACCTACTAACATTACACATAATACCTATATAAAATTATTAACTGTTCGGTAAGTATTATGTTTTACTGAAGTTTGAATAACAACCTCTAGTGCGTTCATATGTTCTACCATAACCTAACCATACCATAACATAATCAATCTCCCGCCTTTTTCTAACTATGTTGGAGTCGGCTTCCAGTCTAACCGGATGCAGCTGAATACCAGTATTTTACATGGAGCGATTGCCTATCTTACCTCCTCAACCCAGTTACTAGTTTACAAGATACGCCTTCGTTAGATTGGTTATCAGACTTTTGGGCTTCTGCCCACCCTTAAATCCTGGCACTAAAACAATGCGTACCAACCACGGCATTCAGTGTTCTGTAATAATATTGCAATAGCCCACCAATTATAGCGTCAAATGGTGACGAGATCGTGAGGTCAATTCCTCCTGATGCACAGTAGACATTAACGTTCTAGCAAGTATTTTGTCTTATAAGTAACTGGGATTAAATATAGAAATTAACGGAAATATGTTTTGCGCAACTGACTTTACTAGTAATCTTTCAGCGTACAATTTAAGAGCATAGCAGTCAGAAAAATTACTTTAATGTTGTTTAATTAGAAAACCATTATCAACTCAGAGCTAAAGGTTACATACGTTCATAAACATCACTATCCAATAATGGGGATAAAATGTCTGGTAAACTAGTTGGTCATCAGCCAGAACAAGTCCCGATGCATTGCGAAACAAATTGCTATAATTTTCCACTAATGAACTACCAGAATGGAGCATTTTAGTTTGTTTTGTTGATTGAATTAGACACGCATAATGGCGAAAATGATCGGAGCCTATAATCGCCCATTCTACTGCATAATAAATTTATTGTAGTAGAAACTTCGCAATGTAGAGTTACTAGGTACTATTTAATAATTCAAAATAACGAGCAGTACTATAAATAGAAATATCATCTCATAAATAGTCACGTAGAGCTTCAGAGTTAGCAAAAACAATAAAAAGGCCATGACCAAGATAAATAATGAAAATAAAAGAAACAATTGCAGACGGTCAATTTATCAACTTATCTGAAGGACGGGCGGCAACAATGCGGAACATCTTGGCATTTTAGATGATAACCATCTGCTACAGAGTTGGAATACTGGTCTGTTCGTCAACTAAATACCATTAAATCTTAACGTCATTCACCATACATTACACTGTTTCTAGTAGATCCGGGATCCAGAGCACAATGGATTTCGAAACTAGGTTTTAACACAAGTTTACTACCAAAAAGTTTAATTTAGCTCTAGAATCTTACTCAAACATGCACAAATCTCCTGAAGATGAGTTCTCTGATGTAAACAAGAACACTATGATAAAATGATGTATTATGTGATTACCTGTTTTGTTATGTAGCTTGACGGTTTACATGGCTGTTATGTCAAGCCTTGTAACGAAATTATGCAAATTTCTAACATAATACACGTATTTATGTAAGAAACCGTTGTTTTTCACACATTATTAAAAGCCTAAGAATGTGGTTTGATAAAGATAAAGCGAACGATTATTATAAACAAATTGTTGATTAATGATTCATGTGGTTATTTGCGATCGGTATCAGAAATGATTAATACTTGATTTTATTAAAGATTCAGATTTCGTGACAATGCCTTGTAGTATTTTTTTTTATTTTGATCTTAGGAATTTTATGCTACTATGACAAGCGATATTTATCAACTGAATAAGAAAATAATTATTTAGGTGGGTATATCAAAAGTAACATTTTTTTTAAATAAAATAATAATTGTTTATTCTGCGCAAATAAGACGCACACCATAAAAACATAAAATAATCTATGTAGGCAAAAGCAAGAATTAGGAAAAAATGTTTTACAGAATGGTCGATTGCGTGCACAATATATTGGATACGATCAAGAAGATTGTCATCCGAAATTTATTCAAAGACTTCGAATTAATTTCAACAATAAACATTAACATTTAAATACTTAGATGTGCATAGATTTGTCATGAGTATTTAGAACTCGAAGATCACTGATGCCACCTTATTAATTTATTATGGGAATGACAGCAACAAACTGTTCACTTCTAAGCGTAACTAAAATTTAACGCTTCTAATTACAGTAATTTGACGTAAGCATAAAGGTTACAGTTATAATTAAGGTCTAGCAATAGTACATTACAATTGATGGTGTACATAATAAAGAGTACCTATTCTATTCTATTCCAATATGGATGACTAGCAGTTACCCGTGACTTCATCTGCGATCCAGACCTGCGGTTTGTTCAGAAGAGTTACCGTGGCCCTGGCGCACAGGCAACTAAAGGAACACGGGTGGGTTTTAGTCAGTCAGAGTCTGACACACCCTTCCGTTCCGCCCAGAGCGGGAGAGGTCATTTGATGATATCTCACCCAAAAAAATATAAAAAAAGGATGAAAAGTCTACAAAAAAGCCTACGTCCAAATCCAGGTCATGGTCTATCTGAGTGCCAAATTCCATCCAAATCCGTTCAGCCGTTTTGGCGTGAAAGCGTAACAAACAAACAAACTTACTTTCGCATTTATTTATTAGTTGGGATTCAACGTGTTGCTGTCTTTTTACATATTATAAAGTTACAAAATTATTGCTCTACGTCAAAGGAGCCTTTTATTATGTTTGATGGCAAACAGTCTGCTTTCCTGAGTGGTTACCGATGACTCTGAACATCTGCAATATTCTGGTATTGCAGATGTTAGTTAGGCAACTATGGTGCGATGCTATTTCAGAGATAAAACTGAAATACTGGAACTACAGTCATATCCTCAATCAGGAACACAGCAACGCTTCTTGGCAGCAAAAATATGAAGGTACGGAAGACAGCTCTTTAAAGCTTCGAACAATTTGCACAACTTTGTGGCAGAAGATTTAATATTGCGATACTTAGAGTAGAGTTAATCAAGTTAACTCATTCTAAGCGAGCATTATAATGAGCAGATTTACTCAAACAATTTATCTACGCATGTGGAGATTAAACCGTTATGCCCAAATCAGGGAAGAATTAAAGCTTTATTATTCTCAAGTAAGTGCATATTCGTATTTGGAGTTTCGGTATTTATGCATGCTATGCCTTTAGTTACGAGTATTGCAAGAGAAATCGTAAGTATTATTACTAACGTAACAATGATTGTGTTACTGAAAGTTTTAGGTAACAACGTCATAACTTTCAGTCCGGAAATAGTGACAGGTAGCACCAATAGTCCACGAAGGAGATGTGGGATGACTTTTATGTCTTACTTAGATATAAGCGTTATAGGTGCAAGAAGCACCTAAAGCGTGGAGTGGAATTGAGACAGATGGAAATTATCCAGGGAAAATTCCTCGGCAGTGGAACAGAACGGGTAAGTTATACATCCTAGGAAACACTTATCACTAAATTTGCTAACTTTTTTTTCAGAAATCATGTAGTTCTTCTTCCGACATAAGCACTCATATTTATAAAGTCTCTTAAATTTTAATCAATTGCTAAGCAACTGATTAGCAAAATTCTTATTTATAAACGCTATTTAGCGCTAAGAGGCCGCTAAGCAAATGATTGGTAGCTGTCAAAATTAAACACCATCGGTGCACTGTTAAGAGGATGCTAAGAGGCAAGATGGCGGATTTTATCAGTCTTATTTATAAACGTCTCATAAATTTTAATCAATTGCTAAGCAGCTGATTAGCAAAATTCTTATTCATAAACGCTATTTGGCGCTAAGAGGTCCCTAAGCAATTGATTAGTAGCTGTCAAAATTAAACACCACCGGTGCACTGTTAAGAGGATGCTAAGAGGCAAGATGGCGGATTTTATATGAATCAGCTGATGGATTTCATACGATTATTGTGGGCTTCTAGGTTATTTAGTTCCTAATATCGAGTTGTACCTTAGTAAATATGGAATTCGACAATCTTTTACGGGATTTCAGAACGACGCAAATGATTAAATAATTTTGAGACGCCGCCGCGCCAGCGGGAAGTAGACGGAGGAAGACCTACAAACTTCGTTTAAATCCACTACGAGAACGATTACCTATTACAAATATTCTTCATTCGAAGTCCACATGATGAAAGGATCTATAGGAAAAGCTCAATCAGGAGGAGGCTCGGAATGAATTCATTCTCTTCAAACCTCCTGAGCACCTAGCTCAGGTTTGAGGAGAATGAGTTCGTAAGGAAGCTCATGGGAGATTATGATTATCCAATGTGTTCTCTCATGTGCCCCTCATCTTATGACGCCAGTTTTAGGGCCCATAACTAAAGAATAGTCACGTTGTGGTAGTCACACATAAAAACAAGATACATTTTGTAGAAGCAATTTATTTTAATACATAATAAAGCTTCATTTTTGGTATAAATTTATTATTTTTGATTTCCAATATTCTTCCTCCAAAGACATGGACCGTTCCATTATTTCCCATGCCTCTCATTCCTCATCTTTTTCACGTAGCATGGTCGTCTTCCCTCGCCGTCTTTGCTTAATATTGAATAGTAATAGTAGTAGTTGAATAGTATTGGTGCTAGGTGCGAGTGGCTTTCATAGCAGCAGTCAAACTTGTACCTGTAAACAACCATAATAATTGTTATTAAAAGACACTGAAACCCCGGTGTAAAAGCAATAGGAAGTAATATAAAATAGACACAAATACCTACATACATTTCTAAATGAGTATACTCGTGTTAAAAGGCTTGGACATCGTAATAAGATAGACCTTTACAGCCTTATTTATAAAAATCTCGTTAATGACTGATTAGCCACTGACTAGCTAACTAATTATTTAGCTCTTAATCAATGATTAACTTTGCTTTATTTATAAACAGTAGTTAGCAGGTGATTAGTAGCGAAACGAAATAGAGGTGAAATTATGCGTTCGGCACAGATTATATTCAAAATAGTCGGGTTTGACAAATTTATTCTTAAAATTCTGCTTTTGAGTCGACTATTTTGAATATAATCTGTGCCGAACGCATAATTTCACCTCTATTTCGTTTCGCAACTAGTCACAAGTAAATTAGCGTTTATAAATAAAGAAAAGTTAACCATTGATTACGAGCTAACTAATAAGTTAGCTAGTCAGTGGCTAATCAGTCATTAGCGACATTTTTATAAATAAGGCTGACAATGTGTAAGTAACTAAATTAATGCACAGAAAGTAGTGTTCAGAATCGTTTACCGAATTGATTTTTGTCATTTTTAATAGGGGTAAAAATTTTTTTTTTAAAAAACTTCGGATATTACGCCTACCGTCACCGTCATCCGTGCGCGCGCGTCGTCCGTTGTCCGTCGTCGTTATTATTTCGCCTACAGTCGCACTTCCGCTGTACAGTGAAAACAAAATGGACGAAGTACCTACTACGCTAGGCCCTTAAGTATTTGTGTGCGTGCGTATATATGTAATGTGACCATAATTTTCTCCCACAATCAGTATAACTAATTTATTAAATAAACAATGTTTTTTAAATAATAGTAAAAATTCAGTGTATGTATTATGATTATTACATAATATTCTAATTGGGGTGGTTGGTGGTGTGCGATAATTCCGGGACATTTTGTATAAATATCTGAACAAGATAATTAATTTTGAATGCAATCACTGTCTAATACAAGTCTGATTAAAAAGCAATTTGTTTATTATCTGCATATATTTGCATTATTCGACCATTTAATTCTTCAATGCTGAATGAAGTCTGTTAATAATATGACTGGAACATTCCAAGCTTACACATTAACCAGCAATAATAACAAATTACATTGTAATTGGATTCCATTGTGGAAGCAGTAAGCTGTATGTCCAGTCAGGGAAATTAATTGTTAAGCAAATTGACATCGTACGTCAATTTGCCGTGTTATAGCCGTGTGTCAAAATGACAGTTGTGATTTGGATAAACGGACAATTAAAGTTGGTAGTCAATTTGCATAATAATTAATTTCCCTAACTTTAATAAACGTTGCCTTAGGGCTGAATAGTCTACTAATCTAAAGTTTAGAGATGATGGGCAATTTGTTACTTCGCGCAATCTGGTAGACGAGATACTTGGATAAACGTTTACATAATGCTTCGTGTAACATGTTTATTGTTATACAAGAGTATATCGCATTAAATATTCACCTATCAAGTTGAATAATTTGAACTTCTAACAACAACAAAAAAATTAAAGGTATTTACTTATTAATTATATGACCAATTAAGTTTAGCTAACTGATACCTTAAACTTCGGCATTGCTGTTCTAAGTATTTCTCATTTTCACATAAAGGCGTGTACAGACGCGTGGAATGTGTAATGTAATTTATCGTGTCGTGTAAGGCCAATTCTGTGTGTAGATGGGACTACGAGCATTACATGTAACACTCGCGCTGATCCATTGGCTGGTTTTTAGCGCGAACACAAAGGCTATCGCAGTCGAAAACATACAGGATTCGCGTTAAGTTTGTACACCGTCCACGTCGCGTCGCGTTACATTACACTCATTACACGCGTCTGTACACGCCTTTAATGGATTGCGCATTCTTTGCTATTATAACAAGACCATTTTAAAGATACATAAAATACATTTTGTTATCTTAAGATGTTTCAATACTTAATTTTAATTAGAATCTTGCTTTGTGAAGACATTTGAGCAATGTAGTAAAGGTTTCAAATATAATAACTTTGTCTGAACTTTTAGTTACGACATCAATTATATTTGGATATTGCCAAGCATGTAGCAAATGAAGCAAGAAACTCTTTATTCCGCCTAAAATGAAAACACAGAAAAAATACATACTTACATAATCTCGTGGCGGCATCTACATCGCCACATGCGAACTACGCAACATACTGACGTCACACAATGTCCTGCATTACGTTGGGCAGTTGCGCACCAGACACGACGGTGACACCCATCTGGTCGGAGGATCCTCCCTTTTCCATAGAGGATGAGTGAACTCACAACCTGTTCCTCATACCTCTATACTGGCCGCCACAAAACTCACGACTTCTATAAACTTTCTTATTTTTAGGTTAACCTGCAAATATTGTTCACAAGATGATTAGGCAAAACAGAACTTAGACAAAGACCGTTAATAGATCTGCATTTTACCCTGGAAGCAATGAAGGCATTTCGCATCACATCGCTTGGACCTCACCGCTAGTTACCACAGTGGACATAATCTAAGCTAGGTAGGATATAAAAAAGGAAAGTCACCTGCCGCCTAATCTCACGATCTCACTGGGCGAATTATCGACTATACTATTGTCAACTAAAATAAATTCTTATTAATGAAATAGCCTTTTTAATGTTGATGAAAACAATTTTTGACCAAATGTATAACAGAAAAGATACTTTATTCTTAACCGATTTTAAAAAAAGGAGAAGGTTCTTAATTAAACAGTTTTTTTTTAAATTTATGTTAGCTCAGAAACTTTTTCTAGGTGATTTGGATGTTTCTTTTTTTATTTGAAAGCTGGTGCTTCTCATGTGGTCCTATACACATTTGATAAAGTTCTGACCAGGAGTTTTTGAGTTATCCCTAATACTGGGGAAATAGTAACAATTATAACTGGCAGAGAGCGTTCATCTTACAAAAACGAGCCATAAGGACAATAGTCAGAATTAAGCAACGTGTCTCATGTAGAGATTACTTTAAAATTTTGGGAATATTAACGGTACCTAGCCTATATATATTGGTCCTCTCAAGTCATTTTGCTAAGTATCTACATGAGTTTGAATCACCAGAAGAGTATGAGATTAGAGAGAGCACGCGAAGAAAATTCTTTAAGCAACAAATAGCACCTAAATATTATATAGTAGAGCATTGCTCGAAGTAACAAGCTGTAGAAATACTTAATAAGCTGCCAACTGAGCTAAACATCCTGATTTATAATACCCACTTGTTAAAAACAAAATTAAAAGTTAAAAAACTTTTTAATAGAAAAATGTCTGTATAATAATATATCGGAACTAATGTCACACAATACTAATTGATTTATAATTTTTTGTGACATAATATAATTTTAGAACCTTTTGACATTATATTTAAAACTATTTGACATATATTGAAAACTGTTTTGACATTATATTTTATACTTGTTTGACATTGTCTATAAAACTGTTTGGCACTATACTTGAATTTCACTTGGAATATTAATTAATAATTTGTAGTTCTTTGTATTTAAATGTAAATTGCATGTGTATGTATTCAACACAATGTAAATTGTTGTATGAATGAATGAAATGAAATGATACTGCGTATTTTTTCCACTTAGTTTATATTGATGATGTTTTAATAATTTCCTGTCACTGTTATTTACATATCAAATAGTGGTATACGAATTTGTGTGGGGTAGGTACCACAAATTAAAAGTGAAAAATAAAAACCATTTACAAAAAAAAAAACAACCGACTTCCAAAAAAAACACTAAAGTGCAAAATTAGTTTAATTTCGGAAGTCTGTGGCAAAAAACGAAAATACAAAACAAAAGATACCGACTTCCGAAATTAAAGTTATTTTTCACTTTTTTGTGTTTTTTTTTTTCGAAGTCGGTTGTTTTTTTTGTTAAAAAGTTTTTTAATTTCCTGTTGAATAAATTCATCCATTCATCAAAGTACAACTTAAATACTTTTGGTTGCATTACAACATTGTGTGTCGAGGTGTAAGATTTCTAATAAAACAAACAATATCTATCTCTAAACTAAAATGGGAACCTAAATATATAATTACTAGTTGTTAACCTTCCCACGCAATTTAATCGAAGTGAATATATCACTTAGATGTTTACAAGTAGACAGCTTTAATGAGCGAGCAACTTATTGCCCATTTGTTACGGCTATCTTTATTTTTGAAACATTGTTGTTACTTGTGCAAAGTTCAATCATTTATGTTACGTAGATAAATTATTGAAATTTGCGGTGGCGTCAAAGTTTGCACTATGAAAACAGATTTCAACATCGTAAACTTAAAAACAGAAAAACATAATGAATTGCATATGAATTTTTGGATATAAGTAGCACGTTTCAATAAATCATACTTCGTTACCATAAAGCAAACATGGAAATACATCCTAACAGTAATTAAATTTAAACTTTGTAGCTACTTAGAAAATGGTTTTTTAATGGAATAATCTCCATGAGGTTATTGTAATAAAAATATAACTAAAACCCGGTTTAGTATGGCAATACTAAACCGGGTTTTAGTTATATATATATATATTGCATTTACTAATACTAAATTCATTTTAAAATGATTTTCTAGTGAAATAACGATAACAACTTTGAGAAAATTCCTATTTTTATAATAGTACGGTTTCAAAATACTATGTTCGTAATACCATATTTTTTTAATAAATACTTTAGTAGGAAATCGCTTTTGAATCTTGCGCTAGTAGTTGTAACGTTTTAATGCTCGTGACTATAGTTCTTCAACGTTTAGTTTCTTTTCACTGAGTTATGTTGGGCGCCAATAACATCCTTCATCTTGGCACGTATCAGGAAAAATAAGCAAGATCCCTTGAGAGACATGTTTATAACATTCAATTATATTTTAACGCCCCTTAAAGAAGAGTTCAATGAGTATTACAACCTTGGGCATCTGCCTTATTGGACAACTATCATCACAGAAATTAAGTATTCACTGCCAGATGGTTATGACTGCCACATTATTTTAATCTCGGCATTTAATCTCATATTGAACTTTGTGAAAAAGGGATGTTACATAAAGTTAGAAATTAAAAATATATTCCGTTAGAAATTAATCACATTGTATGTTACAATTTCAGCATGGTCCTGTGGCTGTTTATCATAAATAACCTGTTAATATGTATGTTATATACACAACGTCAATAAAATAATACTCATTTATAAACCCATCAATTGCGCAAAACACCTATTGCTTGAATGCAAATATATTAGTTTAAATTTTAATATCAATAAGTTATTGATTATTAAGTTATTACCAATAGATTAATAAAATTATTAAATTAATATGTAACCTAAGTTCCAATGCAATAATCTTTAAGCATCTGATAATAACTGCTGATGATGATTTAATAATTAAAATCAGCAACTGATATTACCTACATAGTGTAAGTACCTAATATCTTACATAATAAATTGGATTTCAAATTCAAAATACCTAATTTCATTAAAACCTACATGGGCACTTATAAAACCTCAAAAGCTAGGTGCACGGTTCCAATCGGTCGTTTCCTATGGAGAAGAGTCGGCAAGAAACTCCACGGTTACTCTTTTAAAAATAATTTGCTTTTACAATATTTTCAAATTACACTGTTAATAGTTATGGGAGGACAGTGTAGGCTTGTTAACAAGTACTTGATTGCACACAGGTTGCGCTTGCGTGAAATAATTTTAAGTGTGTCTAACACCCTTAGGGGCTTGTAATAGTTCAGCTGAAATTCATATTTCACCCCCACTTCCCCGCGCCTTGTATCTTTCTATCCCGCTCGCACTGTCAAACTGATTCGGTTAGGGTGAACTGAACTATTGTTGGAAGAATGCCAGAAATAAAATTATTAAACTTATCATTAATTTATTACATTAGTATAAAAATTTGCTTTCACATTGTATGCACAGTGTATATAAAATTATAGCCTTTTAAATGGGCAGGTAAATAATAAGTATAACAAAAAAAGAACATGGGAGGCCTTCATCTTTTGTATAGAAACAACGACAAAATTAAATGGCGATGGATGGATGGGATGGATTTGTGGCCAGTGCCGACGTCTGTACCACCACAAACGAACTACGCAAGACATGTGACTGACGTCAAAATCCTACATCACGGAAGCAAAGTTTACTGCGAAATCTGCAATATACCGGATTAATTTTCAATGACCAACCAAAGAAAATTGCTCTGCCGCCATACATAGCCATCCTAAAACAGCGACAGCCAAATAAAATTACTTACCTTTTTGCTGATTTTTTTGCCAAAAAATAGGCCAGCCCTCTAGCTACGTGAAGAGTCGACCAACCGCTTGGCGATTTCTCGAAAAACTAAGTGGGCACTCGCACCGCATGGCCCTAGGTTTTAGCCCAATACGGCTGGAACATATAAGTCCCAATAAGATTGGAGTATTTGCGCCGTTTGAGGTTTTACGCACCTGCAGTAGCCGCTCCAGCACAGCCCGCCGTGCTAGGAAGATGGGATGGCGCAAGGGAATCAAAACAACATGTTAATGAAATGAAATTGAATTGTATTTTTAACCGACTTCACAAAAAGGAGGAGGTTCTCAATTCGTCTGTATGTTTTTTTTTTTTTTTTATGTGTGTTAGCTCATAACTTTTTTCTGGGTGAACCGATTTGGATGATTCTTTTTTTATTTGATAGGTGGTGCTTCACATGTGGTCCCATTTAAATTTGATCAAGGTCTGACCAGTAGTTTTTGAGTTATCCTTAATACTGCATATTTTTTCCACTTAGTTTATATGGATGATGTGCTAATAATTTCCTATCACTGTTATTTACACACCAAGTAGTGGTATACGAATTTGTGTGGGGTAGGTACCGCAACTAAAAAGTGAAAAATAAAAACTTTTTTACAAAAAAACAACCGACTTCCAAAAAAAACACTAAAAGACGTGAAAAATAACTTTAATTTCGGAAGTCGGTGGCCAAACACGAAAATACAAAACCAAAGGCACCGACTTCCGAAATTAAAGTTATTTTTCACGTCTTTTAGTGTTTTTTTTGGAAGTCGGTTGTTTTTTTGTAAAAAAGTTTTTTTATTTTTAATACAAACATACATAACATCACGCCTGTATTCCCCGAAGGGTTAGGCAGAGGTGTACCTATAGCGCACCCACATTTCGCTAGTTATGTTTAAGTCCCATATAATAGGGGGCGAGCCTATTGCCATCAACCGGGCACAAATCCAGACTCCGGGCTGCTACCGAGAAATTCCAGATGGAAAAACCCAATAACACTTTGCCCGACCCGGGACTCGAACCCAGGACCTCAAGCTCAGCAGTAGCGCTTGCGACCACTAGACCAACGACGCAGTACTGTCTTCTGAATCAGGTCCTTGACCCAACCGCCTAACGAGAGCCTCGAGAGATGTTGATCGAGGCTTTCGGCCATCAGGCCATTGGCCGATACGACAATCGTCACAATGACAGCTGAGCCTAAATTCCACATGTCAACAACCTCGTGTGCTAAGTCGAGATATTTAATTTGTTTCTCTTTCTCAGCTTTCACGAAGTTGTCGTCATGCGGAATGGTAATATCGATCTATCACCACTATATCAGGCTTATTGGCGACAATAGTCCTGTCAGTAATGATAGACCAATCCCAGTACAACGTAATATGGTATTTTTTTTTCATTTCAAAGTAAGTTGCTGGTTCATTATGCATGTGCAAGTACTCGCCATTAGCCAGACGAGAACAACCAGATATAATAATAATTATGTCTGATGGACTCACCCGGACGATGGCATGCCCTACACACATCAACCGTCCCGTCTTTCATAATATGTCTCTGGTAGTCATTCGTCAAGATAACTTCGTCCATAATTGCACAGAAGAAAACTTCAGTTTCCCCGAAAAGGTCACCAAAACGTAGCCAGGATACGGACGCTAAGAAATCTACACCGTGCTCATGAAGAGCCCGATAGAAGCGTCCGTGTAGCTCCTTGCTTTGCCATACCTCCTTGCGGTCATAGTTCTCTTTAGCCATGGAGAGCGGGGTGAGTCCCTTGTCCACTGCTCGCAGATTACGGTGCATACCCACTTCGGCTTTTAAAAAATATTCCCTGAGACTGCACACTTCGTGGTTGTGGAGGGTCTTTGTATTTAAGAAGCTTCGACCCCCGCACTTCCACGGTATGAACAATCTCATCACCGATGATCATGGGTGATGTATACGGTTTGCGGTCAGCAGTGTAGGGACCCTCCTATCCAGGGCATCAAGTTCGGTCTGAGTCCATTTGAGTATGCTGAAAGAGTACATTAAAACTGGCATGACCCAACCGTTGAAGGCGCGCACCTTGTTTCCACCTGAAAGAAGACTAATACTACCTTCTTCAGGCGACCAAAGAACCGCTCCTTCAACGATTGCTTCATGTCAGCAACGTTGATGCCTAACGGTTTCGACTTACCCAAATACTTACAGCTTTTGGATGAAGAGAGGGATCTAAAGTGTATGGAATCCGAAAGTTGCATTCCCTCGGGTTCCATAATCTCACCTCGCTTTACATGCATGACTGCACATTTGTCCACACCAAATTTTATCTTGCTGATGCTACTGAAAGTTTCAGTTACTTTCAGTAGCTCCGTCAGTTGCAATTTGTTGGGGGCAAAGAGTTGCAAGTCATCCATGTAGAGGAGATGAGATATGACTGGACCACCTCTCCTCAACCGATAGCCTAGACCTGAATCCTCCAGTAATGTACTTAGAGGATTCAGGGCTAAGGAGAACCAAAGTAGACTCAAACTGTCGCCTTGAAATATTCCCCGTTTAATGCATACAAGCTCATCATTTCCCTGGATCTGTCGACACCCTGGATAGTGAAGAACCGTTCTCCAATGCCCCATACACGACCTAAGGAAGATACGTAGAGTTGTATCTATCTTGTACTACTCCAGCATTCTCATGAGTCATGTATGTGGCACCTGTATGCACTGTGCAAATGCACCCAAGGACAACCCCCGGCTGGTGTCGGATTATTGCAGGATATAGAAACAAAGATATTGGACTACTGGTTTGGGTAGCATAAGTGGACTGATTATCTAGAACTATGGAAAGACTATGGCCCCTGCCTGACCAATGTTTTATATAAAATCCAAGGATAAAATGGCAGGGGGTGACTTGCACACTCAATAATGGACCCCCAAAAACGGTCGCTAGCACATAGTGTCGTAGCGACAAGGGGCAATATGTCCTGAGGTGCTTATGAGGAGTGGAGAGGTATCCCACGGCTATCAGGACAATCCCGGAAGTATGGTCAAGATCCCTAACAGCATCTTACTGTGATACTTCCTTCTCTTGTGAATCCCCACTCAAGCCGGCTAATAAAGGCCAGCCAGAGGTGAGGAACAAGAGTTCTCCCGGGAGATAGGGTACATGGGGTCGCTATTACCCAACAGCTCGCCACATTCTGCCCTTTTGAATTCAATTGTATTTTAGGCTGATCTATACAGATTAAAAGTTATTAATAATACGGGATTTACCCTCCAGGCGCAGGCGGACCACGACTTAACATGCTTTTGGAGGCACGAGGGTATTACAACAACTTCTAGTTGTAATCTCCGGCTGTTTTGTAACATTCATTAAGTTTAAATTTATGTTTACTATAAATTTGTTAAAAATCTTATCCTTAAACCTTTCTTCAAACCGTTCTCTAAAAAATAAAATTATTAAAGTATCTAAGTAAACCAAAAAGCTTTTTTATGAATATATTGGAAACACCGTAAAATTTTAGTAACTCTCGAAAATAGGTACATTCACCTACCTAAATTTTTGACAAGTTTTTGACATTGACATGAAATTATGATATTGAACCCTTTTAAATATGTTTTTATAAATGAAAACTACAACATTTGGAAAAAAATAAAATACGGATGGCTTATTTTTAAACGTAAATTTCATTTTACTTTAATACATAATTTCTTCAGAACATAAAACGTTGTCAATCCGGTATTTTGAGTGCAAGCGAATGGACACAGGTTCCCCGTTTGATAGCCGAAGCGGTACTGACAATTACTGAATCGGGGTCCTGTCGGGGGCCGGGCGGCAGGGCGGTCCAAGTTTTGAGTGGTTATAACACTTGATATTTGCCATCTCATCTTTTTACGGTTAATATAACGTTGAAAAAATAAAAAAGAACAGATGGTATCTGCTTTAGGCATAGTTCTATTAGCCTGCAAAGTTTCATGACCTAATTTGAAAATTTTCATTGATTATGATCCATTTATTGTACGGTTCAGAGGTAACATTGAGATTTCTTTGTATCGAGAAAATTGTATGCAATCGTGTATTCGAAACAGACAGTACTTAGTAGAAGTCCTTATCTGTACTGCATATTAATTTGAAAGTGAATACTACAGTACAGTTGAAACTACAGCCATTCATATTAAGACAATTTTCGCAAACTGAGGTAGTACAAGCCCTTAAGTTTGTGCTCGATTAATTCCCCTGCACTTGATTTTAACTAATTAATCATTAGACAGTTCTCAGAGTTACTATTATTTCTCAGGCTGTTATATTTAAACTTCAATTGCTTGATAAACGGGGTAAGCCGTATCATCAACATTCATAATTATCACATGAACGTGCAACAAACCGTCAGAGAATATTATCCCGTGTTAGATCCCCATTAGTCATCAGCCCTGTATTTGCTTGACTTTATTCGAGCCGACCTACCGACCTGCGACTGAATTTCAGTATCGATATTTAAAGCCAAAAGTGCTACCAATATGCTACAGCACATTTACAGGAGAGAGTTGGAGCCTAAAGGCGCTGTCACTGACTCTGCTTGTCAAACTTTTGGGCTACTGACTTCCTATAATGAACTGTCATTGGTACATATTTGATTTGATACTCAGTTCTGCCAAAGAAGCACCAAGAAATATCGATCTGCAAAATCAAATACCACCGAGACGAATCGTGTTCCCGCATAGTCATAAGCTCCTTAATTTTACTGACATTATTATAATTATAGTTACTAACAAATTCGTTCAAGTTGTGACACCTATCTTTGATGGATGAGCATCCACTCTAGGCAGTGTGGATACATTCATATTCAAGATGTTACGCTGATAACCACTGCGAGGAAGCGATTCTAATTAGACGTAAAAACTATGTTATTAAAAACATAAAATAGAACTCAATTAGAACTGATTGATTATATGGTTCATTTGTTTTCAATGTATACCAAAAGCATACCTATTAGTTAGCCATTGTTTGCTGGTGTCTACACTCCTTATAAGAAAAACTGTAATACCTATTCTGTTACCCGATGGATTGTGTGTTTTAAACAATTCAATTCAGCCAGTAGTGTACAATATCTTGTCATCCTTGAGATTGAGCTTGCCTTATGTTCCATTACCTAATTAAGTTATCGTTGTTTCATAAATGTAAGGTTTTTCAAGAAATTGCCTGCCTCAATACTTTTACTGGTCCACAACCACAACTAATTGATTAACACTTGAAAATACTGTTGGAGCTGGTAAAGATTGTAAGACTATATTTTCATTGTATAAACTCAATCTCCTTTGTATTATATAATTGCATAGCACAGGTGTGAGTACTACGTACTATAGAAATACAATTTATCGGGTAATATGTCTTTTATTGACTTGAATGTGCCCTGGCGGCTGATAGTACGTGATGCTCACTCAAATGTCTCGCTGACGGTAGCGCGTGTGTTGGATCATTTAGCTACCTTCAAAATGGTTGAGCTGAATGGTGCTGACCCATGCGTCATGTTTGTGAACGGGCGCCGTCAGTTTGGTCTGGTTATCTCTTAGCTGCCACGGCTTATTTTAGTTATTTTAATTTTGTGTTGTCTTTTTTGTTTCTATTTACTGTACTCTGGACGCTTTTAACGTGTACGTCTTTTTTACATCGTTCAAACGTCATTATTCGTCGTCGTCGTTCGTTCGTCGTCATTCGTCGTCCATCGTCCATCGTTCGTATTTTTTAAATTCAATATTAATTATGTACGGTTTTTTTTGTAACAATATAATTTAAAAGAGTATCCATAGAGTTTCTTGCCCGTCCTTCTTCATAGGTACCTACTCCGCTTTGGAATGGGCCACTACCTTCATTTTTCTGACAGACCGACCTACTTGACAATTCAAAAGTGTTTGTGAATGGTTTAATTGAAATAAATACCTTGAGTTTGAGTTTGATATTTATAAACAAATCTGACGCAGTCTGTAGAATACCCAATGCTCTTGCAATGAACAGGATAATACCAAATTCAGTTAGTTACACATGAACTTTGCATGTACGAGTATAGTGTATGTAGGTGCGTAAAGAAAGTGAGTATGAAATACGTATTAATAAATCACTTGCCTACGCTAACAAACAAGATGGTGTTTGCACAATCAATGAGCACATACGAGGTCTAGAACAAGCTTGAAGAAATTCCATTCACTGGGTCCATTATACAATAATAGTTAGGCCTAATTCATGCTGTTTCAGACGAACGTCAAATTCCTTTCCTCTTCCTTTACAAAGACATCAATTTAAAATAGGGCTCATCAGGTTTCTTGTTGCTGAACAAAGCATCCTTAATTACCACAACACTGAATGTTGTTAACGGAATAGGTACCGTCAAACGGGGTGAATAGAGATGCAGGTGAATCGGAACGAAAGTTTAAAAAGTATTTTAACATTGAAATAATATATTTTGTTGCCAACAAGGGCACTTAATCATTAATTATAATAGAGTAAAAACATTAGAGTCCTTTTTGGCAATAAACTATATTATTTCAATATTAAAATCCCTTTTAAAGTTTCGTCTCCATTCACCCCTGCATCCCTACCCCGTTTGACGGTACTTAGATTTTTTATTATTTCAGACAAAAAGGTGCTGCTCGATCCCCTATTTATTTGGTGACGTCTTGTAAGACCCTCGGGTGTAGTGGTAATAGTAACCCCTATTGGTCGGATTGGATTTTGAGGATTCTGAAAATAATGTTGGTAAGTGTTATTATGATGGTCAGAGAATCACTAGTATTCGCTAACTCCCACATTTAAGTTAAATATGATGATAACATGAGTTTAAGCCAATAGCGCAACGCATTTGATTCGACCTCACGACATCTAGCTCACTGTTGCGTTAATGCCATCTAGTGCATAATCTTTATTAACTTAATTAAGGAACAATTTAGGGTCAATTTACATTGTGACGGAAGAGAAGGGAAGCGAATTATTGTTTTTAAGTTTAGCATTTTGAACTTTATCTCCATTTGCAATGTACAAATTAGACATGAGAACAAAGACGGATAGCGCGTCTTCCAAACAGTTCTCAAGCATTCTTAAGGCGTGGATTTACTAGCTAAAGTAGGAAAGTAGGCAATTGACGATTCTCTTCCCTTTTCTTCCGTCGCAATGCAAATTGACCCTTATTATCCATATGTTAAAATCATGACAGTGTTTTCAACTCTCCTGAACTCGAGATTGTTAAAATAATGTCTATTTTTTACGCAGTGATTACCTAAACCGTATTATATTCAAATAACTTCCTGATATAAATATTATCATTCCTTATTATATTATTGATAATCATATTACTATTTTGATCAAATAAGATGAATCCGTTTCTAAACTATAGTTCAATGCAATTATCTATCAAAAGGTTAATAATACGAATATAGTGCATAAAAAACTTATTATGTTTTGTTACACACATAACCTTGCACCATCAATCTTTATATTATTATGTGTTGAACTCTTTAAGTGGATGGCCTAGCCATATTTTATTAATTTGACATTAAAATGAAAAGACCGGTTTTTCTTAATCTAAAACATACTTTCGACACCACTGTCTTCGAATATTTGCATCCCGCTTAGAAAGAGGAACAGAATATAGTTTTATTTTTGTTCTACTCCAGACAGGTCAGGTTCGTAGTACCCGCAACCGGCGTCCATGTATGAACGTAAACGAGGCAAAAGGAGTATGTAAGTATCGTAGCAGGTGGCGTTCTTTAGTTTTTGCATACCCCCATGAGAAGGCGTGAGTTTATGTATGTATGTATGTATGTATGTTCTACTCCATTATTTTTATAAGTATAATTCTTCTTCCTACATCTACTGTTTTTGTATATTGACACTATCATATACTTAGGCGCCATAGTCTGCCATAAACCACATCAAGGCTTCACCACATAGAAATCCGATTTTCTTCTCGATGAAAACTTTATTCAGATGGCTAAAATTCTCAGACATGTCTAGCAAAATATGTATTTTTTTTTAATGTAATCTAATAATATCATCCTTAACAGGCTTTGATGCACAATGCTAATCTACCTGTAGAGTGCAGGTACCTACCACGAATATTTTTTTTCCCATAATTCCAGAGTTACTCATTTTTTATGACTCTTCAAGATTCACAGGTGTTCACGATTGCGTTATGTTTGGAAAAAACAACAGTAATGAACAGTTGGTCAGTGGTTTTCCCAAAACGTCTGTCTGGTTTGCAGTTTGAAGATCTATCGCAACATCTTTTGATAGGCTAGGCAAAAACTGCCTCTTGTTTTTTTATCATACTTGTGTTAAATGCCATACCTTGTTGTAACTGAATAATGTAATTGAGTATGCATAAAAAATGTGGGTTACCTTTAGTCTACAATAGTTTTCATCCTCATCAGGCAAGACATTTTTACTTTTGTAGGTAAGTATATCTATTAACCTAGATTGAATCTTTAATGATGGAAGCTGAAATATTTTTAGAGTTAAAATATTAAAGAAGTTGAGACTTGAGAAGGCTATAAAATGTTACGTATTCAGGTAAAAACAGATACAGTAAATTATAAAAATGCTAATATTAATTACAAAATGCGGATTGATATCCAAATGTCAATGATAAATCTAAGCCTAATAACAGTAAATGTGCGTTTGGAATTACCTTCTCAAAAATTTATTAATACGTTATTAGTAACAGAATCATACAAGATGATTACCTTAATAGGATAGTAATAGATAAGATTCGAAAATTAACAGTGTTTTAAGATTGTATCGATGTTGTTAAAATTATAGTGTGAGGACATGCAGGTGTAGCCAATGTATGACAAGGAAACACTGGGTAATATGGTCATGTAGTGAAATATATCGTTACATGGACGTATGTCAATAAAACAATACGATATGTGTAGTTGAGGACGGAGTGTGTCAGGGCGGGCGGCTGCGCTCGCTTTGAAGTCTCCGAGCTAGCCCGCGCTATCGTACTCCAATTTCACGAGGTGCGCTGACGCCGGTTCGTATAAAAGCCGCTGCGGTCGATCTCAATAATCATTCCCGCCTCACACATCCACCGCAGATCATCACCTGCACATCAAACCACATTTAAAAAAAACACAAAAATGAGATCGGTAAGTGACCTAAGTGTAAATATTGTGTTACGAGTCGTCGAATCAATTAAATCCACGGAAAAGAGTTATGCGAAAAAAACTTCAATAACATCAACGCTCTATTTAAAAAAAACGGTATTAATCAGTGTTAAAATCAAATTAATTAAAAATCTTATTTCTCCTATCAAAGTGCACAGTTCAACAATATCAAATTATCCCATAAACAGATAAAGATCTCTTTAATCTATTTGTCAACAATATGCCATTGTTTGATAGACTTGTTTCTAGTGTGCGCAAGATTCTGTCATTTTCCTACAATGTCTTATTCCCGTAGCTTGTCATTACTTAAACAATTCTCGGTGATATGATACACTCGTTTGTATGATAATTCCTGACACACATAAAGCATTTATCTTGATTCACATTTCCCACGCGGAATTGATGGTTGACGAATGTGAGAATATTTTGTTTTCATACCAAAATATTGTAGCTACAAAATTCATGGCGTAGTTAGTTTTTTGTCTTGTCTAATAGGAATAAAATTATGAAAATCCAAAATTAACGTTTGAAGAAAATTCATAAATGGGACTGTTATTCAGGAAGCAATTTTATATTCTAGTTAAAGTTCGCTTTTTTCGTGTTTTGATGTCATTGAGGTAGGCAAAAAAAAGCTCATCATATTTTGTGAGCACAACTTTTTCCTATTTTTCATTGCAACATAATTATAAGCTGCATCTTCTTCATACATACCTAAGATTCTTCCTTAAGCCATGATAACTGTGATAAGTTATTCCACAAAGATTCTTTGTGTAATGTTAAGTTTACCGAAATTAGTTATTCGATCACAAAATGAGAAATCTATCGAATAAAGTCACGGTCATCTTAATATATCATTTATCAACTTTAATATGTGATTAAGATTCGTTACAAGCTAAGCATCAAGGCTAAAGAAACACTTTCGATGAAAATGGTCAGTTGCGTTACGAAACTCATCAAAAATAGTGTTTCATATATTTGGACATTAAAATGTAAATGACCCAATCTGTTGTAACGAGCGATCTTTGAGATACATTTTGTAAGCGAAGTCACTGTCTTATGAACTTTACAAAACTATTGGAAATACAATTCATCTAAAATCTCAGAGAAATATCAGGCAATAGGTTCTAAAATAACTTGCAGATAATTTAAGCAGAACGAAGAGATTTCGTTGCATTATAATCCGTAACTATGCATAAGTTCAACTTATAGTTAAATCTCCTTATAATTCTAACGTCTCTAATTTCGTGGCGAAATGTGCTAATCAACAAAGATAACATTGTTATTTTTTTCCCGCAGTTCGTCGTTCTGTCCGTCCTCGTGGCCGCCGCGTGCGCCGCCCCTCAATTCCAGCCTCAGTACCAGCAGCAACAGCAGCAGCAGTACCAAGGACAAGTCATTCCCATCATCAAACAACAACAAGAGGTTAACTTTGATGGATCCTACCAATACAGGTAAATTGAGCAAAATTTTATTTACAACGTACGAATTCTGAACGACGAACATCTGTTATGAGCCATTCTTCATACAGTCAAACTTCATTGTTGTGAAATTAAATGATCTCACGTGAAACAATAAAAATATATCTGCTTTCAGGATTTACGACGGCCATAAAGTTGGCCATGATTGTCATGACCTATCTATCATAATAAATATGTCAGGACTGACCTTAAAAGTGCATGAGAGCTTTTTAAAGATGTTCTTTAAAAACGCATCAGCCAAATACGATACGCATATTACGGTTTTAAATGACACAATATACACGACTTGCAAAAATAAGCTCGATATTCATCCAATGTCATTAATGAATACGTGACATATAGGTTAATATAGCAATTAATTATTATAATTGATGAAATTCGAAAGGATAATCGTGGCCATTTCATTTATGTCTCCCTTACAACGAATGTTTGGTAGTGTTTTTGTAAAATTTACATACTAATGCGTCCATATCAGTCCAAGGATTGTGAAATAGGATGAGATCATGCATGGATTCCTTCAGTGTCGAGTGTGTTAAATGCTTAATTTGTGGCAGGCACATGTGCAAGCGTTCGCAGCCAAGCCCTGATTACGCAACAAATTGGCTCAGGTGTTATAGCAGTGCATGAATACGTTGGTATTTTCTGATTCACCTGATGTATGATTTTGCAAGACTTTATTAGTAACACAATATGTCAGGGCACCATCTATCAAATTTAATTTCATCCTTAATGGATTTTATAATGCAGATTTTTTTTTGTGTTCAGACATTATAAAATATCACATAATACCACGTTGCTAGGAAATGCATATTTTATCACACAGAAGTCAAATGCAGAATTAATTTAAAAACTTTCGGATTCAGATTCAAATGTCAGATTCAAGTCGACATGCAAATAAAAATCTAAAAAAAAATGTTGTTACGAATCGCCATACGTGGTATGCTAACAAAGATTCCCAAGAGCAATAGATTGACAATGCATCATGATTGCACGACCTGAAAACGTTTTGGTGAAACATATAATTAAATTTGATCTTTTCGAGCGTGTGGCAGTGCGTTGAGCACTGCCTGACTCTTGTTTGTTATAACCTCAAGTGATTTATGAAATCCCTAATGTTAACAGGAAAAACTATAAAGTATCTGATGATAGGATAAGATAGCATATTCCAAGGAACTTATGTAGTCATCTTATTTGAGATTGCATTTATAATTTTACGTCTGCTAGTCATAAGTGCCTACATGGTAAACTATGCATTTAGTGATGATTAGTGTTGACACTACCGGGATGGTCTTACAGTTAACCTGTCTTCACGCACATTTCTACTTTGTGCAACATGAGCATTAAAGCTTAAATACTAAGTACAAGGTACCAAATTGTTATGTCATTCATACATACTTACTTATTATTTTGTAAGGTAATAACAAAAACTATCATTATTTCGAATGTCAACATTACCAGTTAAAGAATGCACATTGACTTCAATCGTCATTTGTCTTTCCTTATACCTAACCCCTAAAGATTGGTTCTCGAAAGGCGAAACTTCAGTTTTAATATTTTAAGCATTAAGTATCCCTTTTTTTTCTTTATAGCTACGAGACCGGCAATGGCATCGCAGCCCAGGAGCAGGGATACCTGAAGAACGCTGGAGTCAAGGACGCCGAGGCCCAGGTTGCCCAGGGAAGCTTCACCTACACTTCACCTGAGGGCATCCCTATCTCTCTCACCTACACTGCTGATGAGAACGGTAATTACTGTTTCATTTACGAGAACCCTGATTGAAGAAATGTTCTTGTTCTTTATTCAGTAGTTTTTGAAAAAGCTGCTATTAAAAATACTTCTTTAGATATCTGATTTATGTCGCACAAGTATTCCGAAAGCTTTAACAATTATCAAAGAATGCATGTAAGTTTACTAAGGCTAGAATCTCTTTGATCAGAGACAAAATAAAAAGTTTTTGTTACAAAACATTTCAAATGTCACAAAGTACTTTTCAAAGGCTATTTTACAAATCTATCTCCTTTTAAAGTATTAGCTTTAATTGGAAACTCTAACCAAGTGTTGCGTCTTTTCTTTATAAGGTGTTGTTTTATTGTAGCTTTAGTAGCTAATCCGTAGGTGGTCCACACCCAACTTTAATTCAATACTTACTTGAGGGTACAGACCTTACCGCTACATCTATTTCTTTAAGAAAAGTTTTAGCACACTTGACGATGGTATCTTCGAATCATCAAATTACTTAAAAACCCATTGACCGAAACTACATGTTAAATGCTTTATTTAATTCTCAGTGTTCATAGCTGGAACATTTAATTGCCTGTTAATGGAATAATGTTGTAAATAGAGAAACGCACACGTTTTTAGAAGAATGTTACACCTGCAGTTGTAATTAACTTCAGCTTATTTGATCATTCATTCAGATATGAATATTAAATTACATCGTCTTGATGAACTCTGCAACCTGTAGAATCTGTTACGGTAAAATGCGTGTAACGCAAATTGCAGCATCCAAACAAGTATTATGGGCAATTAAGTAAAAATTAAGCTACACGATATAGTAACCGTTTCATTCAATATTTTGTTATGACTGACTAGTAGAAACAATTCATTCAACTTGCTTCAAATGAATGGACCAACTGGTTCTTGGAACATTCTCCTTTATTCTTTCTTTCTTTTTCTTTTTTATAAAAACGTTGCCCCTCACTAGGAATTTCTCCTGTATTGTGGGTGCGTTTACAAACATTCAAACTCACATACACAAACAACCAGACCCGGAACAACTACTTGTACCTCATACAAATATTAGTTCCGTGCGGGAATCGAACCCGCGACACGCAGCGCAGCAGTCAATCGCTTAACCACTGCGCCAAACGTGCCGACCAACCGATGTATTAATAAACAATTATATTTGCTTACAGGATTCCAGCCCCAGGGTGCTCATCTCCCCACTCCTCCCCCAATCCCAGAGGCTATCCTCCGCGCTCTCCAGTACATCGAATCCCAGCCCAAGCAGCCCCAACAGCCTCAACAACCCATCTACCAACAACAGGGTTTCCAACAACAAGGCTTCCGCGGTTAAGTGATCCCAACAACAACAACATGACGATATCGAACGATACTCATGCACGACTGTACCTATCAACATAATATAGTTAAGGTGTACACGTAGACTAAGTATCTATAACGATTATTACTGTGATTTATTATAATTTTGTAAAGACAATTAAGAACGCTAAGTAAAAAACAACATTTAATAATTTTACCGTTTTATTAAACCCTCTAGATTAGACCAATAATAAGTTATGAGGAATTCGAATTTAATCCTTTTGTATGAAATCATATTATTATTTAGAAAACCATCATTGTTTAGAGTTCCTACACAATAAACTTATAAAAGTTTTAACTATTACTATAGAAATGAATAAAGAGGTAAATGATAATTATCAAACCGATAAATAATATTTAAAGGTGCAATATCTAAGTGACTTAAAGGAATATTTAATTAAATAACCGATTGCTACATGGGTCATTGGGTCGGCCCACACACCTCTCATGATGCGTAGGTTCTAAGTTAATGCGCCCAATGCATTTCATTACTTACATCTTACTACATGATCAAAATGAGTATGGATCGGATAGTCATCTTAATAAGCTGGTCCATTTATTTGATAGTATTAATTTTAAAAGGGCGGCAAAGTTTATACTTCAGCAATGGTTCTCTAAATCACTTGAAAGTTTTGGCCTATCAAACAAAACTATAACATATAAATAACCCTCCTTCTGGCGCAGTCGGGTAAATATTTAAACGATTGGTAGTCAATCAAACCATAGAATTTACCATTCAAGTTTTTTTCAGGTGAATGAATGAAACCTAGGTACTGAAAATTTCTCAGATATATAAACTTCATGAACCTTCATGTAATGTAAAAAATATTGAAATAATTAATCAAAAAAGTTGTGACAGGTTGGGGTGGAAGTTGTATGGTTTGCGTTTGGATGGGTCATATTTTGAGATTTATTTTTGTGAACTTAGGTCCACGATTCAGAAACAAAACGCCACACCTGTCACTGAACTTAGGTATATATAGCTATAGACACTGTTGAAGATGTCTATATAAGCTAGTTCCAATCGTGCACATTGGTGAAAACGAATTCTAGAGTGGAGACCGCTTAGGCTAACGTATTGTGGGATTTCCGCCGGTCAGGTGGAGTAACGACTTTCAAAAGGCGGCTGTCAGAGACTGGATGAGAAGAGTCGAAGATGGCGTCACTAGGAGATTCCTACGTACAGCAGTGGACGAATATAGGCTGTTGATGATGATATAAGCTAGTAGGCTGCTACGCAATTCCTATTAGATTAATTGCGGCTTCCAAACTGACATGATATACTGTATGGATGACATTTTAGCCCTTGCGGCAACCTAACTTCTAGTACCTACACACCATAACTTACAAGTAGAGTCAATACAACTTGTACACAATTTTGCTGTCGTTTATCACCATAACAAATAAATCATACGGCAACATACATACAGTTGACCAATGAATTATTCGTGTTTATTTGACAGGCTTTTAATATACCTACTTCTGGTGATGTAATATGTTTAGTTTAAGCTTTACATAAGAATTGACAAGTAAACCGGATCCTAATATTAGGCCAGAAAACGGTGCAATCGATGACAAATCAATGTGACAATATTGATCGTTGTTTGGAAAGATTACTAACCTCTTTATTTTAATTTCCAGTCTTTAGGAATATAATATCCTTTTCCACACATTTGCTCAAAAAATGCATTTACGATGCCTGTATACATTGTTCGAAAGTTAAAAATTACGCACCATAGAACGGAACGAGCGGTAAAATAAGTACTCACACCTAAGTACATGTTTAGTTGTATAGCGCCGTGCGTATCCTTTATGGTTTATTTTTAATATCCATTAAAAACAAAATAAGAATTCCACCAAGGAGTTTCACATTACGAGAATAAATAAGCTGAATAATCGAACCTCCTTGGAAGCGCTTTTGCTCAATATGTTTGTCTCACTTTAATACTAAAGAGAAAATGAGACGAAATAATATGTAGTTCTAATTTTCACCACGCGCACATGGCGCCATTTGCAAATTCGCGCCATTTTCATATTGGAAATATTTTTGGATATTTAAAAACAAAATAATATTATGAGTTCCAGCGAGGAATCCGATATTATTGTACTGTTTTCTCGCAAATGTGTTGAAAAGCGTTGTATGACACACGTGCGGAAATTGGTATTTACAAACTCGTGACTAAGGTAAGCCCTCGACTTCGTCTCGGGCTGACATTCGTCTACTCGTTTGTAAAAACCAACTTACCGCACTAGTATCATAAATAAATATTACTACTTAAATCGCCACCTCTAGCGATATAAGGCTTTTAAGGACCTGGGACTACGTTAGGTAAGTTATGACTACACTCCTATAAACAGACGTTTTAAGAGAATTACTTAAAGGTTACAAGATTGGTATCTCGTTAGTAACGTAGTTTGAATAATCGTTGACCTTATTAACATTAAAATTAGACAGCTTAGCTTATTTCTGTGTATTGAAATCTATAATTATATGCTTATTTATTTTATTGAAGCATTACTCAAATGTACGCGAAGAGGTAATTTTACTAAGTGATGGACAGATAAAGCATGGTTGCAACATAAGTTTGTGTTCAGTAAAAAGTTTAATTAAATGTTAAAATAAAATTCATCGGGAAATCAAGCTATTAGCAGAGCTTAATATTGAAAACACCTTGCCATGCATAGTTAAATATAAATTGAATATGAGATGAGATTACCACCTTATTTGTTGCCTATTACCTACTCTATGCTAATATCTACCTGATTAGACGTAGTCCAGTACCTACCTTTTCCTGTTCCTTACTGGGTCTTGATGTTCTGGACCAAAGTTCATACGTAATTTCGATTCATAGTGCCAATTTATAGAATTTAATCACGCAAATGCAAAATTTATATTATTTTGAAATTCAATTCATATAAAAGATAAAATAAGGTCAAGTAAGTTATAAAAAATGCACAATAATATAATATACAATTATTGTCAATTCGCAATTTTGAATGATAAGCAATACAACATATCTTATCTGATACTCGGCATACAGAGCCATCTATGCCAACTCGTAAGCACTTGCAAGTGAGGGCCGTGTTTGTAACGATACAGCCTCTACAAAATCAATAAACAAAGAGAATGTATACTGTAGAGTGATCAATGTCAACGCAATACGTGAGTATACCGGTAGATGGTAGCAAATACAGTTATGTAGTGAATAGTGTCCATATGTTTTTGTCTCCCCAATAAGCTTTGAAACCAGTGCTGTAACTGAAACGAAAGTTTAAAGTTTCACCACCATAAAATCACGCCTTTTTTCCCCGATGGCAGAAGTATACCTTTAGTACGACCACATTTCGCCAGTTATGTTTAAGTCCCATGTAATAGGGAGCGAGCCTATTGCCATCAATCAGGCACAAATCCAGATTTCGGACTGCTACTGAGAAATTGCAGATAGAAAAACCCAATAACGCTTTGCCCGCTCACGACCACTAAACCAACGATGCAGTCAAAGTTTAAATTTTTACAAAGAAAAAGGAACAGCCGGGCAAAAGCTCTAGATTTTCAAGCTTTTATATTTTGTGACCGTTTTTGACAAGAATGCGGCAAAACATCACAAACGTCGCGACGTTCGACGTTGCCTAGTGATTCAATCACATAAGCATGTGCTGTGCAGCATCAATTTTTATAACAACGGCAATAACATAATGACCTATCTTAATATCAAGATAATAAGCGTAATGGCATCTTACAGTCCCAGTACAGAATAATTATTGTGTAGAATATTTGATACTCTTTACTAAATGAGTCGTGTGTGCAATACTAGCTTGTAATCCAATCATTGGACATATTCACGATGGGCCAGTTACCTTTGGTCCGACGTCCCATCTGTCACCTTACATAACTATTGAAATCTTAGCTCGACAATACGAGGCACAGTTTCACCATCATTAAGTGACACATCATAAATCAATTGTTGGACATCACGCTAAACAATGACACCTGAACTTTACCAGGTTGGTTATGTAATTAATACTAAAAATAGGGAATGCAATCTCGAACCGAGATCGCAAGTTCGAGATCTCGGGTACTTTTTGAAAAAAACTGTATTGTTTTTATTCGGAAAACCAAAATGCGATGAAAACTGTTATGTGATTAAGTAAGACACAATATTATTTAAAATAAGAAAATATTCTTTATAATCTATCGTTTTTAAGTACATCTAGCTCTGGGAGTGATTTTGGAAATAGCTCCTTACATAACGGAGTACTGATGGTGCTGTCCGACAAACGGCATCTTATTTCTGATGCTCGGTACGTACCCAGCAGGTGAAAATGCCCTCAGACTCAATACTGGTTAGCACCAGCGTGTAAATTTTTTAAATACTGTTAAAAACGACCCCATTGTTCCCACAGTCATACAGATCCACATCTTTCTTTATGAGTGACTCTAGCCTATCTGTAGACTTATTAGAAACACGCAACAGTAGCACACAAATTCAATTCGAATTCAATCCTCACCGAGTACACGCGGAATGCGTTGCTGACTGTTGCCGGTCAATCTCGGCAATCTCGCGAGATCTCACCCAATTTATGCCTCGGGATTGATCTCATAAAATAGCTTGAGATCTCGAGAGATCGAGATTCCGCGTGACCGGGGTTGCATTCCCTAACGTGACCCAGAATAGGTACAGTCACAAGTAAAAATGTGTACACACATGAGCCTTTTAAAAGCTTTTTCAGCCGTATTTTCGTATTCCAAATTTTTATTTGGAAGTTTTGGAATTTCTGCACCGTTTTAGAAACGTACGGTTTTTATCAACGATGTTTATGAGCTATATTATGGATCGCACCCTCTACCTTTTGTTTAATAATGCACGGCCTGCAGTCTCGACTAGATAGCGACGCTGTCGCAAACTACCGATCGCTAAATATTAAGGTGAATCCTCAGTTATAGCCCGCCAAATTCAAATTTTCTTTAGTTTTTTGCAAATTGCAGCTCTGTTCTACGTCGTATGTTGATCAAAATGCGATTGTCGACTGTGGGAACTATATATTTATCGAATAATAATCATGAATTCCATATCAATCGTCAAATTCAAAGAAAATTTGAATTTGGCGGGCTACAACTGAGGTTTCACCTTAATATTTAGTGATCGATCGTTGCCGACAGCGTCGCTATCTATGTCGAGACTGCCGGCCCTGGTGTCAGTTAGACATCAAACCTGGGCCTCAAGTCTGCTATTACAATAGTGTTAGAATGGTCGATTATTGATTTCATAATTGTTGATTTTGACAAGTTTGGTAATCTACTAATATCATGGCGTCATTATGACTTTCCAATGGTCAACCACTGACGCTCCATTGAAAGAAATGGCATAGAATGGTAATCTCGTACATAATGACAAAAGAATGACTGACTTAGGCGGTAATCTGCTAAAATTTTGACAGTTCCTTTGATCAGTGACCTACCATTGGACCGTCATTGCTTTTAATAGCTCGGTTGTCAAAAAGTGTTTGCTAGCTATCGTGTTTGTGGAATATTGAACGGAGAAATGTATTCACTACTAGCAAATATTCTCGAGCTAGCCAACCCAGTGGATGCTAGAGAAAGAAAATGGGCGGAATGGTGGTGAATGGTCTTGGTGGTTTTCCAGAAAATCAATTAGAGCCGAAATTTGTTCAATTAGAACCATTTTGTATAAAATTTAATAAATAAATAAAAGATAATTTAAATATACAAACAAAAATACAATTAAAACACTCAAATGAAAATAAATAACAAACAAAACACCGGCCGCTAGAAATAAAAACAGATTAACGTCAGTAAGCTGACATTTGACTTTGACAGCTAAACAGATAAAATATTATTGAGTTTTATATTTAGTTTCACATTTATCCGCGTTACACATGTAAATGCAATGTTTTTGCTATTTACGAACTTCTTACTACTTCAGATTGTTTAGAACACTAATAAATAATATGTAAAAATATATATAAATGATATCTGGCATGACTAAATGTTCAAATGTAGTAGTAGTTTTTCGAAAATCATTTCTACTTACGGGTTTTATAATAATGGCAATACGACAATGTCATTCTACCACGATTCTATTACGAGACCACTGACCGACCAATGATCGACCATTATGAATTTAGCAGATTACGAACTTTTAACAAAATGACAATGGGATCGTGTTGGAATGACGAATTTATAAAAAATAGCAGACTTGAGGCCCTGGACAGGTTAAATGCAAGCAATGATTTTTGCAATGAATTTTAATACGAAACAAATCTTTCACGGTCCTACTGGCATAGTTATTTAATTCTGTACTTTACCTACTTCTATCTTCTTTTATTATTACTTTGTTATACACAGCGGAAACTTTTGTGTTTAGGGCTCAATTAACCTGTGAAAAATAGCCTATTGAAAATTATGTTTTATACCTACTTTGCTACGGTAAATAATAAAAAAAATATTGAATCTATTCGATAGTTATATGGGCACTTTGCGGGGTGTCAGTTGTTTAGATAAATAATTTCGAGAAATCGTAAGGAGATAGCATTATATTTGTTAAGCTACTCAAAACACTTTAAAAACTGCATCATTATCTTCTTATGTAGTTATAAGTAGGAAGTATTTTAAGGAAGCTGATACATGTATCTTTTTTATAATGGTCTGTACAAGAGCGTGACCTCCAATTAGTCGTATCAAAATGCGGTAAATATTATTAGATTAACTAAGTAACACATAGTGATGTTTCTTTAAGAAAAATAAAAATATCGAAACATATCGATTTGATACTTTTTACCTACTTAGTCGTAGTTGTTGTTACATTTAATTGGTGTCTAATTTGATTTCTATATTACCTGAGTACAGAGCCAGAAATAAATTAATATAATTGTTTTAAAAAGCAGATAGTTTTTAAATAAAACTAAGTTAAAACATTTTCTTTATCAGGGGGTAAACCAATTTTTAATTATCTGTTGGCAACAACAGACAGTCAGTTGTCAGTTTCGTTTGTAGTATTTGAAATGGCTACTGTAGTATGTCTTTAAAATATATATATAAACACTACTAGCTCATACAACCCGGTAGCTGTCACTAATGGCAACTGTCAGTCACTATGAATGGCGGGAAAAGGTTGAAAGTGAAACAGTGCCTGTACTAGGTAGGAGGCTTGGTGTGATGATGAGCCAGTGTACTAGGTGTAATGATATAATCAGCTTAAATAAGGGATTTACAGGATTCTCCACCTACCAAAACCTAAATTGTGGCTCTAAATATGTACAAGCTCTCTAGGAATATTTAGATTCAAATAAGTAATTTACTGAATTTATAGTGATGTGTTAAGCAGGTAGTCATTCAAAGTGTACTTAACTGGGTCAGTGGGTCGTCTTAGGGGCGCAGCAGTAGGAGTTGCAGTATAACAAAGTAAAGAAAACAAAAAAGAAAATTGTTTAAAATATTGTTTTGAGACTGTAAATTTAATAAAAGAAAAATTGGGTAATCTACCAATTTTATTTCACTATCGGGTTAACCTAGACCATAGAAACCATTTAGGTGCCGTGAAGCATGGCCCTACGACGCACGTAGGCGTAGTCGATAAAGCCACGCTAGGCGGGGTTCTTACTTCTGAATTGTTTAAAAAAAACATAACCACGAAGGGGATGGCGGTGTCTGTGTTCGCTCGTTTCGCTCGCTCACTAGGCCCCACCATTCCCTTCGAACCTAACCTGTCCGAATCGGGGTGCCCAATATTCGAAGGCCTATTTCTCGGAAACGGTGCGTCGTAGGACCGTGCATCTCAAAAGCTAAATGGTTTGTATAGACAATGTTAACCCGATAATGCAAACCGGTTACGAAAAAAAATACGTTTTTTTTCTGTCCTCGCTCCATAGCGCCCCTAAGGCTACACTCCAATCAGTGACGATCAATATTATTATTATATTCAGATAGGTAAGTCGGACGCTATAATATAATTATTATCCTATCAGAAGATTTTTTTAAATAATCTTTATGTTTCTACCGTAGATTCATAATTATAGTTACGCTACCGACCTTGCGCATTATTTCAAGCCAGTCTCGTTCTCAGAGCATAGAAGATTAACATTCAAAATGTTGCGAATAATCACCGCGTGCGCACTGATCTCCCTGGCTGCTACTGCTGTCATCCCTGATGATGCTCAAGCTAAAATTGTTAGCTATCACAACGAAAATGACGGCTCTGGCAACTACGAGTTCAGGTAAGTCATTATTTTAGTTGAATGTCAACGAGATAACTTCTAGAATATCTTTATGAATAAATTGAATTGTCTCGTATTGAAGAGTTTTTTTTGATGCCAAATAACACAAAATTCATGTGATAAAGGAATTAATTCTGTAACTTTTTGTCCAGACTTTATTATTTGAAACAAGCTGCACATACTCTAAAATATCAGTTATTTTTTTTTATGTATTTTGTCTTTGATTAACATAAACTAACAAAACTATGCATACTATATAACTTAACATTGTGCATGCTTTTGTAACTGTGTGTTTTTTTGCAGCTTCGAGACGTCTAATGGTATAACACGTAAAGAAACCGGACGCTTGGTCAACGCCGGGGCAGAAAACCAATATGTGGAAGTCCAAGGATCGTACTTCTACACAGACGCTGATGGCAAATTAGTTGAAGTTAATTACCGTGCTGACGAAAATGGTTATCATGTCCTGCCACAACCAAAACCAGTAAGTTTATTTTAATTCTCCTTTATTAATTACGTGACTATTGTTTTACTTAAGGTACATGAGGTAAACATAAACCAAACCCACCCAAACTAAAACAAAGGAAATATTTATTATTGTGTAGACTAAAGTTTTGGTTCCTTAGGAAAGCGGTTCCGTCACATAACGGCCATCATGAAAATCTCTCATTTTTACCAGTATTTGACGTTAAGAGGGTTGCGTTCAGGTAGCCCGTGAAATTCAAAATAACTTACGTATTTTGCAATTTGCAGGTCACTGTCAGATTGTAAGTTGATTAAAATATGATTCGCGGCCGTAACAAACATGGCTTTACAGAATTTTATTCATTAGAATCAGTAATACCTACAACTTCTTAAGTTAGAATTGGCCTCAAATATCATGATTTCATGAAATAGTCATTCAATAGAGTAACACGAACTTAGAGAGATGTATTTATAATTTTTATGATCATAATTCTATAATAAATAGTTGATACGGCCGCAAATCATATTTAGATCAACATACAACCTGATACTGACCTGCAAATTGCAAAAAACGTAAGAAAATTTGAATTTCGCGGACTACCTTGGCGCATCCCCCTTAAGGTGTCAAAAACGCTCTGTATTTGGACAGACGTTATTGTGTGACAGTTCACCGCTTTGTTATGAAACCAAATCCCAGGATAGCATGCAAAGTTCAAATGTTCTTACGTTGTTTTGCAATTTGCAGGTCAGTGCCAGGTTGTATGTTGAACAAAATATGATTCGCGACCGTAACAAGTATTGCATGTATAATCTCATTGGATGACTATTCCATGAAATAGCCATTTAATGGGTTTATATGAACATAGAGGGTTATATTGATGATTTTAATTATTATAATTCTGTAAATGTACATGGGTACCTTGTCATGGTCGCGAATCATATTTTGTTCAACATGCAACCTGTTCTGCAAATTGCAAAAAAACGTAAGAAAAGTTTAATCTCGCAGGCTACCCTAGCGCTTCCCCTTTAAGGGCTGATTTTTCAACGCCAGATGATATTAAGTTTATGCGAGGAATAATTCTGTTTTTTTTTCATACTAAGAAGTTAGTTTTATTCCATGGATAAAAAACCTCTGACGTTAGTATAATCTGCCTTAAACCTGGAGACTGAAAGAATGGTTTGCAGGACAAAAGCCGAATGATTTTTTTAAAACAACTTCGAACGACTATTCGAATAACGAATAGGTACTTATTTCTAGAACGAACTAATTTTAGAAACTTAGTAAAGAAGCGTAACAGGTTATTTTAATTTTAAAGATATTATTATAACGAACGACACGACCGAAATCTTTTTATTTATATTATAGAATTGTCTGTCTTAATGGCCCAGTGGTTAAGACCTGGCCTCTCATACGTGAAGGCTTCCGTAGACAGTCGCGACGCGACAGCGCGACACAAAGGCGCCGCTCGTCGTTCGACGAGCGGTGCCTTTGGGTCGCGCACGATTCGCGCGGCGTGTCGCGCCTGTTTGTAGGAGCCTTGAGGTTGTGGGGTCAAATCCGGGCAAGTACCAATGTGCTTTCATCAATTCATGTGTACTTTATGGGTTTATCTTGGACAGTACTGACCTCGATAAAGGAAAAACCATTGTGAGGAAACGTAGAGTTATAGTTAATTTAAATCTGAAAACGCCAACCCATCTTGAGCAAACGTGGTGATCAAAGCTCATTCATTCTCTGTATGAGAAGAGGCTTTGACCCAGCAGTGGGACAATATTAGGCTGGTCACAAATTCAGCACATGATTCTGAACCTCCCTGCGTTAAAATGTTTCGTCCGGTATTAAAAACATTGCTGTTCCTTAAATGTTGACCGCGTTAGTATTGCACTTTTCTATGAAACAGTAGGTTTTTTTGATAGATGACAAAAAAATCTTCGCTTGTGGGTCTAGAACCATGTGCTGAATTTATGGTTACGGTTTGCGCATCGGTGTCCCTGCTACCCTGTTTAAAATATTTATTTTAAGGCGCAGATATACGACTTTTAATGATTTCAAATTGAATATTACGTCTAAACGAATGTCTTATTTGTTTGAAAAAAAAATATGATAAACTAGACTATTCTCTCCGAAATTTGTTATGTGAATATTTGAAATTATATTTTTATAACATAGTGTAATTAATTTGTAAAATAATGTCTAACGCGAACACAAAAATGATAATCACGCAAAAACTATCCGGCGTATTTTCATGAAATCTGCACCATCTAAAAGGCAATTTAATTACCCAGATATTTGTATACGGCTTTTATTTTTATTGTGTTTGATAAATCAAGGTGGGTTGTTTTAAACTTGATGCGCGTTGAAGCGGGGGCTCTTGCGGGTGACGGGCGGCAGTGCATCGCTGACCAATATCCGGGTAGACGCTAACGCTTTGTGCAATTTTATTCGCTTAAAAGTTTCGCATGCTCCTCCCACTCGCTCAAGGTCACTGGCACTTATTGTCACCTTAATAATAGACATTCAGTTATAGAATATTTTCTATAGATGTAGTGTACAGCCCTTATTTTCCTGAAAGACTATACCTACCTATAGTTATAAGGTAGGTACATAGGTTCTTTTTTTTCGTGTAGAAGTAAGATTCATCTCCCTTTTCACGATTTATTCGTGTCAACGTTAATATTTTTTTTGTAAAAAGACCTTGTTGATGTTACCCGAAATTAATAAGCATAAGGTAATAAATACAATTTTATCATGTTAAGAAATTCTTAACGAAATGTCTTTACAATGAATGATGTTCAAGAGTTGTTTGAATCATCTGAAAACGAGGACAGTTCAATCATGTGTAAGTACCTACATTATATGAAATATAATTATTCCCCTGGACATCCAACATGATTCGCTTTTAATTGATTTCCCACAGCTGTTTAAGATTTTTTGATTATTTTTATTTTGAAGGGATCATAAGGACTAATATTCAAACTTAAGACACACTGCAGACCGATGTCAAGCATTTGACTATTTAATACAACTAGGATACAGTCAGCCTCAAAAAGATGTACACACCAACAAATTCATTTAGTTGTGCACAATGTTTGTTCCGAAATATTGTAAGCACCCAATTTTTTTTATTTTATGGTTACATCTTTTTGAGGGTGTATTACAGACTACACGGAACACGAAAACGTCTCGGCGACCGCTGCTAGAGGTAGTATTATCCACACTTTCCATACAAACCAAGCGTGTCACTGTTTACTCGCACTTCGACACAAATAGCGTATAGAAAGTGACGGCTGAAAGGCGGTCTGTGAGAGAAGTGTTGCGCTGAACGCACTTTCGCCGCCACGAATTGTATATACACTCAATCACAATCGCAGTGTTAGGTATGGTTTTTGGAATATCGTAAAAAAAAACCTTTGTATATCTACTAATTGGGCCAGTCATGAATGTCCACGATAGCCGTTGGGGCAGACGAATCCTTGATTGGAGACCGAGCATCGTCAAAAGGTGTTGTCACGAGACGATGGCGATGCTAGATGGACGATGACTTTAAAAAGGCGACAGAATGACCTGATTGATTGAAGTGAGCGCAAACTTGTCCTACTGATGTCCTTTGATACAAAGGCGACTACGATCAATTTTCTCGTCATTATTTAAGCTGGCCTTAGGATAGACAAAAATGCAAGTTTCCACAATGAATATATGTAATTGAATTATTAGATATTTTAAGAAACACAAGAAGATGTAGTGACAAAAATTTAAAAGAGTATGTATGCTAAAATGGTCTGGTCATATTGAGAGGAAGAATGAAAGGCGACTAACAAAAGGTATTTACAAGACAGATATGAGCGGAAACGTCGGGAGGACATAATATAGAACCTTATTAGTGATGTTCTTCAGAAAGGCCAGGTGCGTAGTACTTGCAACTAGCGTGCGTGTATGACCAGATGTATGAACCTAAACGAGGTAAAAGGAGCAAGAGGAGGAGCTATATAAGGGTCGTAGCAGGTGGCGTTCTGTAGTCTCTGTCTACCTCCATGGGAAGAAAGCGTGAGTTTATGTATGTATTATAAAATTTTAACAACCCCATGCTGCATTTTTGACTGCCTCGTTGGTCTAGTGGTCGCTAGCGCTACTGCTGAGCATGAGGTTCTGGGTTCGATTCCCGGGTCGGGCAAAGTGGTATTGGCTTATTCCATCTGGAATTTCTTAGCAGCAGCCCGGAGTTTGGATTTGTGCCCGGGTGATGGCAATAGGCTCGCCCCCTGTTACATGGGACTTAAACATAACTGGCGAAATGTGGGTGTTCTATAGGAGCACCTCTGCCTAACCCTTCGGGGAATACAGGCGTGATGTTATATTGTATATTTTAAAATCTAAGTACATTTGGGTAGATGCTTTCACTATTCCCGTCTAATCCTCTCTGATATACTATCATGTGCGTTTTCTGGAGGCGTCTGTCCTGTAGGTAAACATGTTCTGGTCACAACACCCTTGCCGTGGTCAACGTGATGGCATTGCTGAGTGCACTCCATCCAGTGACAATAATAGTCTCAATCGTTGCTCATCATTCTGGATGCGTTCAAACGGCGTCGAAGTTATAGCCTATTCTCACTTTAGCCTGGCCTGACTGTTTTTTCTTTTACATCTACTAATTATTTGAGACTAAATGATTTTACTAACAGGATCTGTAAGTTCAATCACCAGTATGCTGTAGCCTGCACTTCAAACCATATTTGTTTTATAATAGTAGTAAAAATTAAAAGATCATCTACAGAATCACGAAACAAGACCTTCCTGATCTATATTAGGCAAATAACATAAATATTAGAATGCAGTACTAAAACTTCATGAGATCAATGATGAGTTTGTTTTGTTGCTTCACGGACACTTAAAAATTAAAGTTAAAGTAGGTGCTAAGTCTTGACTTTTTTCAGGATTATTACGTTCCTTCTTCTCTTCCTGCGGCCCCTGTAGCATCGTTGTTAGGGAAGTAAGAGAAATAGGTACAGCCGGTCAACTTCTTGACAAGCAATAATAATGAGGCTTCCTTGGCATAAGATTTACCAACGCGGGTATAGATTGTACTTACAATATTAATAATTACTTAATTTAATAAACTTTATAATATCGCGTTTGTTATTTATTTCAACATTACTAACTTACTAGCGATCCGGGTGATTCGCACGGTTGCAATGGCGACATGTCAAAACATCGAGATTTCTGTGCTAGATAGCTCAGAAATCTCGATGTTTTAACTTAGATAACTTAAATATTAATGTATTATAGGTACACATAAACATTATGCAATAAATGCTCTAAGTGATGGTGAAATCGACATCAAAATCCATTGTGTAGTTTAGAAGATTTAAGCGGTCACACAGACAGACACGAAAAACGACTTAGTATTGAAGACGTACGAGACGTAGTTAGTAATTTCTTTCAAAGACAAATTGCAGGTTTTAATAATTTCTTTGAAAGAAAATAATCGGAAGGGAATATAAATAACAAATATAGGTGTTGTCACGTAGAACCATCGTAGAACCATGAACTTGACCATTAGGGGTACTACATTGAAATCGGTCAAGAGTTTGTTCTGCTGATTCGGGGTGACAATGACAGAATGTGTTGTATTCTACGCCCCGTGACGCGTGACGGGTTCTGGGTGCGGGAATGATGTTAGTTTCTTTCACTTTAAGGTGTCGCCAAATCTAGTTTTTAAATTTATATCAAGTTACCCAATTAAAAGTAATTTTACCATAAAACATATATATAATATTAAAATTAAAATAAATAAATAATATTTAGCATAATATCATGACGCGTGTAATTTATTTTCTATTTACAAATCTAAACGTATGTACTTATTATATGTTTATTTTTCAACAGGGGTTGCCAACAGCAAATAGAAACTTTTCCCCATCTGTGGTGGCAACGCTGTTAGGAAAGTAAGAAGAATGCAGTTTTGCTACCAACGCAAGATAAAACGATGAGACTTGACTTGCCATAATTATTATCTTAATAAAATATAGGTAACTTAAAATATCGCATTTGTTATTTCGATATTCCTATCTTTAAGCTTATACAAGCATTGAGCATACCTACAAGTATTTTTTTATCGATTTCCGAATTTTAATAAAAATCTAGCTATGCTATGTGACGACTGGATTTTCATATTCGTGAAGATGCGATGGATTGAAAGGTATTTTGTTTTACGTCAAGAAACATTAAAAAAAACAAAGAAGGAATCTGCTAGCTGAATGCTTGAATTATATTCGATGTTATCGAAACAAGCTTAATACAATTCGGTCAACCGGCATAACGAAAGATAGACCGGTTCGTTAAACCACAGATTTTCACACCAATGTGGTAAAGTTTATCGTAATAGAGTCTCTACACCCAACGTGTGTCGAAAATACTGGTTTCGATCAAATATTTACCATAGGCACCTTGCAGCACTCAAACATAACAACTGATTCACTTTGTTTAATGAAACTTGACTGTGAAACTACAGAGTATTAGCGAAATAACCCGATTATGAAGGAAGTTTGTAACGATCTTCTTGAACCTGCATCCCAATTGTGTAACACACTATCTATCACAGTCTGAATAATTTTGAAGCCTATTACTAATACATTGCTTCATATGTTCGAAAAAATTGTCTGCTCAACAACGTAAATAACGCACTGAATGTTGTTGAACTGTCAAAATGGAAACCATTCCTACTGTTAGTGTGTTACGCAATTACCCCGCTGATTCAGACTATACTTAATCATTCATATAATTATATTAATTTACATTCCACAATTTCTGAACTTAGGTGGTAGGTTTTACAAAGATATGATCATTGTGGACCCTGTCGTCGGGTACATCAAAGTAGGACAGAGAAAGAGGGCTTTAAGAGGGAGGTGGCTATTTTTGGTTTCAGCAAATGTAAAGGTTCCACTCAAAATCGAAGCATTTATTTCGATACAACCATTTACAGGGACTTTTGAATAGTCCGTCAGTTAGAATTATACAGCTAGTTGCCCATTCCAAAGTGTAGTAGATTCCTCCAGAGAAGAACGCGCGTGAAACTAGTACCCATTAATTTATTCTTCTATTGATATGTTTTCGAATAAAACGTATCACTCTGTGGTACAAGTTGGAACACCTTGACACCGAAGGCCCTTGTTATTTTAAGATATTTATTGATTAATTCCTTCCTTCTAATTTAACTATTGAAATAGTATGTGGGCATTTAGTTTTTTTTTTTTTTTTTGTAATTCTCACATATAGTAGATACACTCGGTCGCACTTTGACTGATCCGTCCTTGCGTAGTACGGAGATTCAATAGAATAAAAGGCCCACTTAAACTGGTGTAGTTACCACAGACATGCGAGCCACTGTACCCCAGCGTAGATTGCTTTAATTGTTTATTATGTTATATTTCTATAACGGGACCTAGTTATACCTGTTTATACATTTTTTTTTCAGATTCAGTCATTAGAGTCATTACTGCAGAATGTTCCCATCGGGGCTGCAGTCGGAGCTGTTGGGCCCAATGTGGTGGCTACATTATTAGGGAAATAAAAATATTGTATTTTTATTAAAGTTAATCCCCTTTATTCAATACTCAATACTCAATAGTTGGTATAAACAGGGCACATAAAAATAATAAAGCACACATAACTGTACACATACAGAAACATACATAAAACACATATACATATAACCTTTACACATACCCAAACACAAAACAATACAGATAATTCCAATCATGTAACTTAATTAATATAACTGTACCTACTCTGATTTGTTACCTATACAGTATGTAATAAATCTTCTTAACTGTGTGACTTGTAACTGGAACCTTGTGAGAATCTGTGGTTCTAAAGTTGAGGAAGACTATCCGCTCGTGATAAAGTTTTTACTAGTAGAGTGGATAGGGCGAATCAGTCCGAAGACAACCAAAACCATTTTATGTTTACAATTTACCATTTTCACACACTCCAACTGTTGATCTCTCTAAATTTTATTGTCAAAATAACTAACTATAAACGATATTTTTTTTGTCTATTATGGGCTTATTATTAAGTTACTCTGTATGGTTGTCTCATATTCATGAATAAAGAAAGATTATTATTATATAATATTTTTATTGCTTTACCATAATGTGTACTTAGGTGGTAACTAATATAATTGAGATCATTATGGACCCTGTAGGGCACAGCAAAAGGGTAGGAGAGAGGAAGCCCTATTTTAGGAGATCATTAAATTATTATAGAATCAGTCAGGAGATCGCGAATAAGATAGTAACATTTCACTTACATAAGTATTGTTTTATCTGCAAATGTACCTACTTAAATATTTTAATTTATTTTTCATTTTATTTCTTTATTATTTTTAAACATTACTTAAAGTTAAGTAATGATTGGCAACTGTGTAACCATACATTTTTGACGTTTAAACGTCACTTAACTTTAAGCAACGATTATAAATAAATCCCAAAAATGTAAATGAAAAGGCATTTTTAAACAAAAAATTATGTTTTATTAATTCCGTTGATAATAATAGCGAATACGTAAAAAAAAGGTTTTCTCCATCTATTCTAATCAAACCAAAAATACCTTTTTATGTATCATAAATGTTAAAATAAAAATAATGCTACTATATTTTACCAATACACCAAGTTAAAAATAAAATAAAGTCGTTGATAGGTTTTCTAGTTGTATAGGAGCCTATAATTAAGCGATAAGAAATTTTGGCAAATACCTTGTCTCTGTAATGTAAAATTATATTCAAGCAAATAAATGAATTGCAAAATTATTGCTTTTTTGTTATTTTCCAAGAATTTAGGTACCTCTAATAGAATACTTCCTTGAGACAGTCCAGGTTTTAATAACTTTTCCTTGATGTAGCTGTAAAGCTACTAGATAAACTAGTAGCTTTACAGCTAAAAAACCCTTCGCTTTTCAGCTGAAATGTCGAATATAGTGAAACCCATAGATCATAAGAACTTGATAACTACCTATATTTTTGCAAATAAATATATCATTCATTCATTCATTCATTCAAAATATCTGATAATCTGGACTTAGTAAATAAGTGTTAATCTGTCTTAATATTTTAGTAGCAGTAGATGTTTTTGAAGGTGCTCGTCATGGCATTATACCTATGTATTTCAACCGTACCCTTCTATCAGAAATCAGCATTGCTGTGCTTTGTTTATTTATTGACGTTACCCTCATTATATATCCTGGAAACAGTAATGTTCATTAAAGCGAATAGTCATTTATTTCAGCTTTTGTCTGATGCTGTCCCTAGGAATAGACGTGATAATTTCAAACTCTGTGGTCATGGCGCTAAAACCACTCTTATGCGTAAGAGCATCTTTTGCATGGGTCCGACCATCTTTAATAAATTGCCCAAATCATGGAGAACAATAAATATATCTGCTCTTAAAAGTAAATTGAAGAGTTTACTAACCGAAAGAGCATTTTACAGTATAGCAGAGTTTATGAAAGAGGATAATTTTTCTTCGTTTTTGAGATGACGATGTTGTATTTTATTGACATGTTATTGTGATTTATTGTATTTTTTTGTGGAATAATTGTAATTTGGAATTGATATTTTAATGACAGTAATTCATATTTTTTATTGACTAATTTATTTAATGATTACTTTGACATTTAATTTTATCTAAAAAATGTGCTTGCTGAAGTGTAATGATACGTAATATTTAATGAATACTGATGATTTAATAAGTATCTATTGTATAATTTCAATAATGTAATTTTGATGAATATTCCTACCAATTTGTACGCCACTTTATGCGGCTGAACATGTTAGAACTTTTCTGTATCTTTTATTATCTTGCATGCAATATATCATGTACACCATGTTTAAACAAATAAAATTTTACTTACTTACTTTACTTACTTTGGTTTAAAGAGTACCTAAGGGTGCCCGTAATTACCTACAGACAAATAAATCAAAAAAGTCTCGCAATTTAGCTTTATTTGTGGCCTGGCAACTTACTTACGATGCATATGGTATTTCAGTTGTCCATACTACTCAGCATTAGGGGGGCCGAATGCTTCCCATCAAATATGTATTTTTATAATAAAATTCACACAAGTATTGCCACATAATAAGTAAGATACACACATAATTACACAACATACAATACACAATTCATACATAACACACACACACACACATACATACATCATACGACATACATACATCATACATAAATACATACATACACACATACACACTCTGTCTCACACACACACACACATTCATACATTGTATTTTTTGGTACATAATTGTGTTTTTTTTTTTCAACAGGCAATAATGGTCGTGTTCAGCCTTCCCCCGAGTGTGACAGCAACGTTATTGGGAAAATAAGAAGAATGCAGCTTGCCTACGTATTAATAACAAACATGACTTAATTGACATAACTATTTATACCGTATAATAAAACATAAGCATAATATATCGCAATTATTATTTTATATTTCCCTGAAGAATCTAAAAATTAAGTGTGATTTCAGGGAAATTAATTGTTAAGCAATCTGACCACCAACATAAATTGTCCGTAGCTTCAAATCACAACTGTCTTTCAATGACAGTTGATGAAATTGATAAAACACTGCAAATTGACGTGAGGTGTCAATTTGCTTAACATTTAAGTTACCTGACCGTAAAATGTATAAAGCTGTCTGATTGTAATCTTTAACTGGTACTTTTACATGGTCAGGAAGCATTTTTACCGTAAACAGCCCTTGTGTGCCATCGGTGACTCCCCATGTTGTGACTCCCAATGTTTAGCTATAGAGGCTATCGTTCAACGTTGGTGATGATAGGCGCAGGTTAGTTTTAACCAATCACGGTTGTTACCGGCAAGATCAATGCAAGATCAGCTTATACTGGAAATGTATAGCTTGATATGTAGCAGTGTGTACCACCAAACCGCACTAGTAGAATTTTTGTTCCGGAGCCGTGGAATAGCCTAGGTGCCGTTCGGCCAAGCGCCGTTCAAATCAGTGCTGCAAGTGGAATACTTCCTTAAAACATTCAAATGTATTTTTTTTGTAACGGCTGAGAATATTAGATTTCTATTTTTATTTAAAACAAAAGATAATTTTAGTTTTAAAAACCTTGATGTCTATTAGACGAATCTCATAAATATTGATATGCGGAACCATGAACTAGAACTTAATGACAGGAACACGAGTTCGTTTCATAGATTCACGAGAACAATTAACAAATATCATAGACATTAACTTCACAATGTTCTTTCTCATCATGCCTCTGGTCCCCATTAAGAGGCAAAGGTGTCAGTAATAGCAAATCCACAATGGGCTAGTTATGTTAATGTAAAAAACATAATTATATTTAATTAAGCCACTTATTTTTAAAAGAGTAACCGAGGAGTTTCTTGCCGGCTCTTCTCCATAGAAAATGACCCGTGCACCTAGCTTTAGACGTTTCATAAGTGCTCATGTAGGTTTATGTGAAATAAAATATTTTGATTTTGATAAACCATTACCATATGATAGCAGTCCGCTGAAATATGTATGCTGGGCATAGATCCACACTCATCCACCTGGTACGGTCAGCAACAAAAGTCGATTAACACTTCAGTCTTTTATTTCTTAATAATTGAGAAAAATATTCATAAAAATCTGAACTGATATAATATTTAAGGAATATTAACTCTTAGTTATAAAATGAAATGCTGAAAAGCAATCATTTTTAATCTATACTCATCATTTTGTATGTAATACTAGCTAATGCCTGGCATGCGTTGCAATGTCTTTTCCTTTTTTTTTTGGTAGTAACCTTCTCCAGCGCGTACACAATAACTTACCAAAGTTTCATTACAATCGGTCGAGCCATTTCGAGTTTGTGCGAGACTAATTATATATTATGTAAAAAAAACTGTGTTAATCGGATTATGTTGCTCACTGTACATACCAGCCACCCCAAAAATCGCCGCTCCGCCATGTCTGAAAGCCTCTTGCCCTACGTTGGTAAATCATTACCATATGATAGCAGTCCCCTGAAGTAGGTATAATCTTTAACCATGGTCTCCGTTTAGGACTCTTCTTCTTCTTGGTAGCAATCTTGTCAGAGCGGTCGTAGTCTTCGGGTAGTTTCTTGTCCAGGGGCCAATTTAGGATTACGTGCCATTAACTTAATAGTAGTTCGGTGCACGAAAAACCCGTCATAGCACGATCTTAATAACTCTAATTAGTTAACGAAGTCAACTCGAACTAAAATATTTTAATTTTGCTCGGTTTTTTATGACAAAAATAATTCCGTAGTGTGAGATCATCGAATAACTTAGCTTAAAAAAAAACATATTTACACAGATTGGTTTTTGAGTTGATGAGTAGGTTATTTTTTTGGCCTTTGAAGATAATCCTGAATATAATAATTTTATCAGAGACAGACATATTGGCTTTAAAATCCGACCTCTTAATACATATTCTATAACCTTCCATGGAAATTAATTCATTAGCTAATTATGACCTTTTTTCACAAAGATATGAAATGGTAATCTTTAGGAGACGTTGTCATTTTAATTTTTTCTCAGAAGCTTGCCAAGTCCCATCCAAGTAAATCTGGATGAAGAAAGTCGATGACATAAGATCGAATTTGTAGAAAAAATCATTATTGTCTTCGTTTTTGTATAAACTTATGCGTTAAAGTATAGGTTTTTAAAAACGAGGAGTTTTTAAACCGACTTCCACTAAGAAACACCAAGCTTTCTTACCACCTACCTACCGTTCTAGTTTGTCTTGACTGTATTAAAAAACTTATCAATAAAAGAATTATTCGAATGTAGTGCGATTAATAAAGTAAAAAATACACAGAAAAACCTTTAACAGTTCCATTGAAATGGCTCGTTAAGAGACCTGAATGGCGAGGAACATTAATATAAATATCAGTCCTATTATAAAACCGGGTGGGATCAAAAATAAACTGTAAGTATGGTAGTTTACATTTAATTATTACAGGGCTACTCAAACATATTCGCCGCCTCTCGTGAATTGCAAGGAGAATAATAAGATGTCTTCAGACTAAGCATATGTCCATCGTAGGCGTTGACGCTGCGTAAACGCATACGCTGCGCTAGCGTTGCGTAGACGTGATTGTATCGAAACTGTGGGAGTTATTATAGGAATTGATACGTCATGTTAACCCGTCATAGAATCTACGATTCCTAAGTTTGAGAACGCCGTTAGAAAGGCGGAATGTGTTCAAAGCAAAGTTAATAAGATACAAGACATACTCATCTATCCATAGATGATCCAGAGGAAGGTGTCTGCTTTGTATAGTTAACTTTAAAAAGCAGCTACATATCGTTTCCCATCGTCTTAAGTGACACAATTATTATACCTACCTCATGAATTCATACTTACTCTTTCATTACCTATTTATGTTGTATCAAGTTTTTCTTCTGCAGAACCCAGTCAATCAATATTTCATCGCATGCGGTTTGTAGACAAATCTAACAAGTCCTTAACACTGAATTGAATAATAATGAGAGATAATCTTTCTATCCATGTCAATCCATAAAAGTGTTTTATGTGAAAAATAAAAGATAACCACGTTAACATGAAATGGTATAGAGTTGATTGAAGCTAATAAACCTTAATAATTTGTAAAGATGAAGGATATGTTTTTTTTATTTTGTAAGAATAAATCTTTCTTTAATTTAACGTAATGCTTATGAAGTAGTCAATAACACTTCTTTGCATAGTAATACAATATTCGTCCCTGTGGACTTGCTGAGAACAGAGTCTGTTGATCTAAGAGCAAGTAAGTGGGGCCGTAAAAGATTAGGAGCTCAACTGTCACTATCGAGACACAATTACTTTTCTATTGTTACCGATCATAATCAGTTCGATCGACAGATCCTATTACTATTATATCCTGTTTCAACTACTAAATACCAAAATTCATCACCTTCTGTTGCTGAGTCTTTGCTTGAAGAAAATGTTAATGTTTGCGATTCGGAATTTCATCTTGAGCATGTTTGCTGTAGAGATATAATTAAAACCTTTCACAGTTTAAATGTTTTTTTATCCTTTATTAAAAAAAAACAGATTCTTAATAATTAATTACAATCTAGCCTATGAGACTAATAAGCAATTTTGATCTAACTGAATTTTTTACATGATAATTATTTTATGACTTAGAATAGTGTTGATTGTACTTTACATGTTCGTTCCACTTCCTTAGAGTCTGAACTTTAAATGTAAAAAAGACTGCAGATCTGTGGGGTATTTGAAGTTGCTAAGTCTAATGACATTGTAGCACCTACTTTATCTGTTGTACTCTTATTTATACAACACCATGAGATCAGCTAGAAAATGGCACAGTTTTACATTAACATCTAGCTATTCGGTTTTGTGTAACAAGTTTTTTCTTAAAACTTAACAGAACATTCATAAAATGTAGTCATACATAAAAGCAAAAAATATAAAAAAATAAAACTTTTTAAAAACAACTTTTTATTACTTGTTAATAAAAAGAACTAAAAAGTTAAAAATAACTCAAACCTGATAAGAAAAATACCATCATAAAAACGTAAAGATTTAATACTGTATTTAATAATGTAAAGTACATTAGGGTTTAATAAAAATATATAATTAGGTATGTACGATATGGGATTATTGTGACGTAGACGAAGAAGGTTAATTATCGTAAAAGGTTGCAATGTAAGTACCTAGTATAGTACCTAGTGTAGTAGTATTTTTCTTATCAGGTTTAATTCTTTTTTAACTTTTTAGTTCTTTTTATTAAAAAGTAATAAAAGCTTGTTTTTAAAAAGTTTGTTTCTTTTAATTTTATTTATAACTTTTTAGTATTTTTGATGTTTGTTCATGTTGTTCCCACGAGTATAGGAAAAAAACGGTCCATGCCCCCAGATGTCCATTGTAGGGGGATAAGGGCTTCAGTACAACAGGGTTCGTCCTGGTACCTTGAGATGCAACGTTAGCGATATGACATGTTTATACACCCTCACACCCTTCAGCCCTCGGCACGTGCTCACCTTGGCATTGGGTTATCCATCTAGTCCATCTAATCAAATACAGAATCCACATTCATAACAAACGTAACGAACTGACGAACTTATCTTCCCAAAGATGGGGTCGCAAATTCACGTCAACCAAACCACCACCACTCACCATCCATCAAAAACGGTCCACCCATCAAGACGAATCAAACTCGATGCGGTTGTGTCGTTTAATTACTGAGTTCCTATGGCCATCTTCCAGCTCCATCATCAGACCTTGTTTACCATCAAGCACCAAATTATTCGTCAAGACAAATCATACGAGCCCAAACTCGATGGGGTTGTGTCATTTAATTACCGAGTTCCTATGTCCCTCTTCCAGCTCCATCATCAAACCCTGGTTACCATCTAGCACCAAAGTACTCGTCAAGACAGATCAAACGGGTCCAAACTCGATGGGGTTGTGTCGTTTAACTACTGAGTTCCTATGGCCACCTTCCGGTTCCATCATCAGATCAGCTCCATGTCATAATACTTTTACATTGTCATCCGATTTACACATGCTTGCAAAATTTCAGCTCAATCGGTAACCGGGAAGTGGATCAAATTTAACTTGCAAGATTAGATTACAGACAAACATCGGGACATCTGTAACTAAATACGAGTAAAAGCTTGTAATAATATCAAAGATTAGGAATTATATTAGGTAAGTTACTGTTGCTACTGTCTAGCCTTTTGCCAACATGTTTGGGTCGAATTCCAGTCTAACCGGATGCAGCTTTATACCAGTGCCTATCGTCTGCCTATCTGACCTCCACAACCCTGTTGCTGGGTCACAAAATATTCCTTGTTATGACTGGTTGTCAGTCTTTCGGGCTTCTGGCTACCCCTAACAACTGCCAGAGATCGACCAATGACAGTCGGGTCCAACGGCTAAACGTGCTTTGAATGGGTACGGAATGTAATGGGTGATCACCCATCACCATCCACGGTCCAACTTCGGCAAGCGTAGCTTAACTGCGATCGACCCGAGCGGCTGTTATAACTTAAAACAACACAGCAACAGCAGCTTATCAATACAACTCTGTAAGTCCAAGAAGCAATTCCGTACATCGCAATGATGACCATTCTCAATTCAGTAATTCGTCATAGCAAGCTTTATGTAGGTAATTAGAATATGTCGACCAGAACTAAATGTTGTCATGCACCAGGTAGCAGGTAACTTTTACGGACACACAGGGCAGGATGGTGGAGGACTGCGCTCTGGAAACAGGCCTGGTCGTCCTAAACCGGGGTTCTGTCGCCACGTGCGTGCGAATGCGGGGTAAGTCAGTGGTGGACATTTCGTTCGCTAGCCCCGCTCTGTCGCCACGTGTCGTTGACTGGCGCGTCATGGAGGGTGTGAAGACCTTTCCCGACCACCGGTACATCCGGTCTGAGGTCTGCCTCCGACCTCAGACCTCAGACCTTGACCGCACTGGTCCGGCAGGTCCTGAGTGGTCCGTGGCGAGCGCTGAAGCAGCTCGACCGGGAGCTCGTCCTAGAATACTCGATCGTGCAGGCCTGGGTGTCATCACCGGACACACCTGCTGACATCAACAACGAGGCGGAGTAGTTCCGGGAGGCCATGTCCAAAATATTTGACGTGGCAATCCCCCAAGCGCACTTCAGACGTGCCTGGCGCCAGGTGTACTGGTGGTCGCAGGAGCTACCAAATCTGCGAGAGGCGTGCGTTGCTACGCGACGCCTGTACAGTAGGCACCGCAGGCTCCGTATCCGCCCTCCGGATACGGAAGCCATTCAGGCGGAGCTATACGAGGGGTACAGAGTGGCGAAGACCACAGGATCTACACTCCGAGTGTGAGACCCTGCGGGCCAGGGGACTGGCCCGCGAGTAGTCGCTGGGGACAGGTCGCTGAACAGGGACCCGAGGGACGCTCCTACAAAATGATGGGGAATAAACTCTGCCCATGGGCTCCCCCGCTGATGCAGAGTCTCCGGCCCCAGCTCGTGGAGGATATAGAGGTATGAGGAACAGGGTGTAAAGCTCACTCATACTCTATGGAAAAGGGAGGATCCTCCGACCAGACGGGTGTTATGTCTGATGGGCAACTGCCCGACAGTTGATGTCGGGACGTCGTATATATGCTAGTCGCACGGTAAACTCTGCTTGCGCGCCGCAGGATTTGCGTAACGTCAGTATGACGTGTAGCTCGCATGTGGCGATGTTGATACCGCTACAAGGACGTGGTGAGTGCTCTGTTCCCTTCGCGAGGGGAGCATACTCCCCCGCGCATAGATCCGCCTCCTGTGGTGCCCGATGTGGACCACACTACCGACGACGACGATGCTCCTGAGGTGACCGAGGTAGAGCTGAGAGTGGCGGTACGTAGGCTAAATGCCAAAAATACCGCCCCAGGACCCGAAGGCTTACCGGGAAAAGCCTGGGTTCTGGCCTTGCAGGTTTCCTGCTCGCATGCTTGGAGGGAGGCTGGTTCCCACTTCGTTGGAAGACAAGGTAAACTCGTCCTCATTAAGAAGCCGGGACTCACTACGAATTCTCCGTCCACTTTTCGGTCTATCGTGCTGCTGGACTAGGTGGGCAAGCTCTTTGAAAGAGTCATTGCAGACCGCCTCGTCGGGCGGCTGGTGCGGGTGGGACCGGGTTTGGCGGAGAGTCAGTTTGGTTTCCGCCGGGGGCGCTCTACGGTGGATGCCATCATGGGCGTGCGAGCCCTCACGACGGGGGATGCTGTGGCCTGGGGTGGGGTTGTCTTGGCGGTGTCTCTGGACATCGCCAATGCCTTCAATACCCTGCCCTGGAGTTGTATCAGGGAGGCACTCCGGTATCACCGGATGCCGACCTTTCTCTGTCGAGTGGTTGAGGCCTATCTGACGGACAGGGCCGTCATCTATCCCGGTCACCAGGGAGAGTTGTACCGGCGAGAGATGTCGTGCGGTTTCCCACAGGGATGGGTCTCGAGCCCGTATCTGTGGGACATCGGGTACAACTGTATGCTGCTTAGCGCACGCGCTAGTGCTCCCTAGCGGCATCAGCGTGGTTTGCTACGCTGACGACATGCTGGTCCTGGTACAAGGGAGGTCTCACAAGGCGGCGGCCGAAATAATGACACGCGGGGTTGCGACAATCGTCGAGAAGATCCGGCAATTGGGACTCGAGTTGGCCCTGCACAGGTCCAAGGCCATGTGTTTTCATGGTCCTCGGAACGCGCCACCTTCGGGCTCCCAAATAACGGTAGGAGGGGTTCACTAGGGGGACCTGGGACTCATCCTCGACAGCCGGTGGAACTTCGTGGAGCATTTCCGACGACTGGCTCCCTGGCCGGGCCTGCCTTGAAGCGACTCCTGTCCAATCTTGGGGTTCCAAACGCCTCCTGCCAAAAACTATCGCGGGAGTCGTGCGGTCCATGGCCCTTTACGGAGCACAGGTGTTTGCGCGTTCAATGAGGCGCCGACCAGCCCGCTGGTTGAACTCGTCCCGCCTTCCGGCTGGTCCGGGGATACGCGATCTCCGGTGAGGCGGCGAGCCTCCTTGCCGGATTGCCGCCATAGAATCTGGAGGCAAAAGTCCTCGCTCACATATGAGAGTAGCGCGAGGAGGCAAAACGCCGGGGCATAAATCCGCTACCGCGAGAAATCGCGGCACAGCAGACAGAGCTCCGGTGGGATCTCATGGCGGCTTGGAGAGAGCGACTGTCGCAACCCAGTTCTGGGCATACCACAATTGCGGCGGTAAGTCTCCTCTTTAAGAAGTGGTTTGAGAGGCGCCACGGCGTCCTCACGTTCCGCCTCACACAGGTTATCACCGGACTTCATTGTTTCGGGAGGTTCCTGTTCCGGATTAGGCGAGAGGAAACGCTCGGGTGTTACCATTGTGTGGAGTGCCCGGAGGACACAGTGGAGCATACTGGAGGCCTGCCTGGCCTGGGCGGAGCACCACCGTGTCCTCGCGGAGGCGATCGGCCGCGGCGATCTTTTGCGTCCAGCCCTGGTCCAGGCCATCGTACAGAGCGAGACCGCATGGGAAGCCGTCACCTCCTTCTGCGAAGCAGTAATGCTTGCGAAGGAGGAGGTGGAGCGCATAAGGGAGAGGCAATCGTTGCGCCCTCACGCCCCTAGTCGCCGCGAGAGACGCCCTGGGCGACGGGAATGCTAAGCCAATTCTCGGCCACCGTAGACGTGGGCTTTCGGACGGCGAGCAATGGGTAGCTCACCATCTGGTAAGGACCAGGCCCGGGTCGACAGCGCGTTGAGTTACAGGCGTGCCTCATAGAGATGTCAGTACTAATTGACGGAGTTCGCTAGGGCCGACGCCTGCCAGAGTCGCGGATTGTTCGAAAGAGTTACTATAGCCCTGGCACACACGAAACTGAAGGAAAACGGGTGGATTTCATCAGTAAAAGTCTGACACACCTTCCCGCTCCGCCCAGAGCGGGAGAAGTTATTTGATGATATCAACCCAAAAAAAAAAATGCTGGCGAATAACTTGACTTTCAATATGGATAACTGATTGCATTGTAGTAACGTGATATCAGAAATCGCTATATCAAACTCATTACTCCAAGCGATCCAAACAGTGGCGTCAGTCTCCTAATGCACATGCACAGATGAGCTTTTTGTTTCCTGTTAAGTCCAAATATATAAATAAAAAGATTTATTGCAACTACTTGCGACTCCAATGCCATCCAGTAAAACAGGAGCGAATAATTACGCAGTTTAGCTGACACAGTATGAATCGTCGGGTCCTTCCCACGTTTGCGTAATAATGTTACAGTGTCACTGACTCTTTTAGTCCTTGACGTAGCATTGTACTATGGAATGAAGTCCAGACATGACATTCTTATAGAACTGGATATAAAGTGTCGGCAATTGTCCCCAAGTCACAGTCCACTTAGATCCGCTCTGATGAAGAACACGCCCAATATGGTAAGTCGAAATAAACGAGTTTCATATGTTAATTATATTACGTAATTGATCCTATTAATAAATTTATTGGATTCGAAATCCGGATTTCGAGAACGTAAGAATAACCATGGGTTCGAATTCGAAGCTTTGTAGCATATATCGTATGAAGCAATCCATTTTTGTTATGGAATTTTGATATATAAAATTGATGAAACATGCTGTTTGAGTGTGCCAAGCCACAATTCTCACAAACAACTCAATAACAGAATTTATTATTAGTAGGTACCTAAAATCTAAGTCATATGTCATCACTACTACGGGACAAGACAGAAGTCTGCAACAAAAAGAAAAAGCAACTGAATAACCGCTTAGAAATGTTGCTAATGAATACCTACTTATAAAGTCATTTTTATTTTTATTGAGTAGGTAGCAATAAACCAATATGACTCAATAAGGTCTCCAAGAAAATCTTTACCTGTCAACTGTCTAAGAATATTATTTTATTATAACTACTTGACATCATTCTCGTATGATTTCATAGAAAGGTTATACTTAATCGATTTTATAATTAATCTTCAATCTTCATTTACGATGGGTTCCTGGTTCCACCCATCAGCTCTGGAATAAGCTGTACTACTGTGCCATCTACTATTCCACTATTCTTTCTGCTGCTTAGTTATCTATTTATAAATCAATATTTTCTTGACGTGGAAGACTAATAAGTTGGATTTCATGGTTCTTTATAATGCCTAAATACAGTTTTAGTTTAGCAACTCTAAAATGTTGCTGTTCTTTACACATCGAACCCCTTCCGTATCTCGCGGGGCTCGCAATACTAAGCTATATAATTTCAATGTCATTTCTTATTGGGCTTTATGAATTAACAAAGGAAAAAGCTCTTAGATCTTAAACACTTTATTTTATTAGGTACCCTTATTTGCATTTTACGACTTGTATCTATCATAAAACTGCATTTGCATTTAACAATAAGATAAAACCCACCGTAAAATCTGACACGGTTGTTTGAAGCAACATCCGGGATGTCTGCGGAGTAAAAAAACACAAAACACAGCATTCTTGTAACTTTACGCATGAATAAGAATTAAACAAGAGATGCAAACAAAAATTCTACTAAATAAATAAGCTATATTTGCCATGAAATATAGCGTTTACCATGTTAGTTACCTTTGACGTTACATAGCCTCGAACTTAAACCTGGAATTACGGATGTCTATTTAGAAATAAAATAAGTACCATTTCACGCAAAATCTACATAGTCTGCGAGATTCAAACTCAAACTCAAAGCATTTATTTCAATTAAACCATTTACAGGTACTTTTGAATTGTCAAAGAGTCGGTCAGTTAATCAGAAAGTTGAAGCTAGTTGCCCATTCCAAAACGTAGATCTTTATGGAGAAGAACGGGCAAGAAACTCCAAGGACACTCGTTTAAATCAAGGTATTACAAAATCCTACGTACATAATTCTTGTTGCTTCTTTAAGTGAGAACAATGTAAAAAAATACATTCAAAATATAAGATTAAAAATAAAAGTAAGCAGTTAAGAGAAGACCAGTCTCAACCGACGGCGCCCGTTCACGAACATGACGCGTGGATCAGCACCATCCAGCTCAACCATTCTCAATACTTCCAGCTCTCTCACCAAAGTTAGGTCAAAATACCTTATTTTGACCTAACTTTGGTAACACGGTCCGTGATCGTGAGCATTACCATACCAATTTTATAAGATCGACATTGTACAGAAAAAACATCATCGTGGTTAGTAACCGCAAATGCATAATAATAACTTAAAGTTTACAACGTTTTGTGGAAACGAACAAATGCGTACAAACTTATAGATTGTTTTAAAAATTAGTTCATTATCAATATCATATCTGATATTATCTATCTAATAATATCACATCTTCAAGACACGGATGTAACATTTAAAATTCTAGCAGTCTTCAATCATGTTCTTCAATAACTGTGGAGATACTTTCATGGTCATTCCCATCTTCATCTAATAGATATTTATCACGGAACGTTTGTCTGACTATCTGATAAGTTTTGGTTATGTTGTTGATCTTTTTTTTTTCAGAAGCCCTATATTTTGATTCTTTAGCAGCTTTAAATTGGAAGACCAAATCAATAATAAATGGGAGGCAGAATATTAATACGTTTACTGATTCAAATTATGTTTGATCACTCACTCTAAAATCCATCAACAATTTATTTCGCTCTATACTTACCAACAAATCGCTGGCAAAACGACGAACGTAACTAGTATTATTATAATGAAAAGCGTAGTTTGCTTGACCCGTTGGCCCTGACATTATGGTATTTTGTTGCGCAGGTAAAAGGTGCTCATCTCTACGTCCTGCCTATGGTATTTATGGCGTTTGTCACTGTAGCTAGTTGCCTTGGAGGGCAAATAAAAAAATTCACATACAACAATAATGGATTCGGCACGTACAGTTTCGAGTAAGTGTTATAATGGCTGCTATTTCAATGTAGGTATTATTATTTTGGCATACATCATTTGAGCTATGTAATGCTAGCATGTTTCATGACTTTCGAGACTTATGTCTCAATAATTTTGTAACGACGAAATTATTCGACTTGAACTTTAATGCCGCACAGCTAATTTAAATCATTAACCTAGCAAATTGGAAATTAATATCAATTACATCAGGTAACAGATACTTCTTTTCTTTTTAATTAAAATAGTAGGTAGATCTAGTAGATAGGTTAGGAAAATCTGATTAGTAGGTATGGCTTTTAAAAATTGTCAAATACGACACTAATTGTAACCATGTGTAACTATAGCGATAATATTAGAGCAGTAAATAATAGTAGTTTTGCCGTTCTCATTACATTAACTTACTTATATACTCATAAGAAAGAAAATTATGTTATAATAAGATAAAGATTGTAACAACATTAACTCATTCAAAAATAAACAAAAAAATCATATTCATAAAATGTAGTCATACCGCATACCTATCAATTAATGTTAGCAACTTCTTACCTACTTATATTTATTTGTATAACTTCACCAGCACGCACCTGAGGCAAAATGCATTTCATTTAGATTTAAGCAATTACTTTGTATCTCATTGTAAGTGAACCTATTTATTGTTCAAATTCTTTAAACCTATAAAGAACCTATCATAGCAAAAGGTCATGACGCAGACAAAGCAAACTCGTTAAATAATTAACACATCCAATTAATAATTATTAATTCATAATGTTAGCAATCGTGAAGATCCGTTATAATGTTAGAAAAAAGAAGAAAATAAAGTTAACAAATAACAAAACATAGCTAATAAATAATTCAAATATTTTATCTTTATAATTTTTTTTTTTACGACCGTCTAATAACATGTTGACAGACTAATCTCCGAACCTGTGATGTGATTTTAATAAGGCCACTCGTCGGAAAATATAATATGACAGGTTAATATCGTCATGTACCTAACTATTCGTTTTAATACACTTAAAGTAGGTATCTAATTCACCTAAGTTTTCACGGTGAGATTTTTACAGTTCGGCTGTTGTTTCAAGATACTGAAAATATGATTATTATGATGATTTCCTTTTACTGCCTAAGCAACAAAAAACAAACTAAGTCTTAAATTATAATAATTATGTACATCACGACGGTTTTTGTCACCTTTACGGTTTTGCCACCTTTTTTAGAACCTTCCGTCCTAGGTATGACATAAATGTGTAAATTATTATTATAAGAGTTTATTACGGGAAAAACATACAAAGTAGTAAACTAGTAAACAGACAGACACTGAAAAAAAATTATGCTCAACACGGATGATAATCAATATTTACTTTTATTTGCATTAGCATCACACTTAGCATCATAATGAACACGTGATAATTAGAAGGGAAAACGCATAATGTTTATTGATTAACACATTTTGCAAATAAAGTGGTTTCCTTCAGAAATGTCTTAAGATCTGTAAATTATCTTTACGGGAGTGGATTACGAACTTTAACATACCAAAGGTGTCCCTTAATACCGACCTAGGGTCATGCTCTTAATTATTTCAGTACTGCAAAGATTACAAATCGAAACAGTTTGTCAAGATGGTTATGGATTTATTTTTCCCAAAATTTAAGTAACGGTTTGCATAACAAGTGGAGTATGTAATCAGAAAACCAATTTAGGATTATTTATCTAAGGTTAAGTTAAAGAGTCATCGTATAACAAACCCTTACACAATATAAAATGTGTAAATCAAATATCGTTTTATAATGTTTATATAATCATACTAAGGATTGGAAATGACGCAGATACAATAAATCAATTTTGAAACTACTCATCCAAAATATTTAGTGCACCTGCATTAGTGAATGTTTCAGCTGACTTGAACTTTGCCCATCAGGAATTCTAATAGTAATCATAGTTTTTGTGTAAGAGTAACGAAATGCAATTCCATCGAATGAGTAGGTAAGAATACATGAATAGACTTATTCTCGCATTTGCTTGCACGTAGGTAATTTAAGTTTCAGATAATACGCAAGTTTAAATACGTACATTGCTTCATATATCCGCCAATCAAATGTACAATTTACTTCGTTTAGCATATGAATAGAATAATTACCGAATTGTTTAGTGATTATTTAGCAGTTATTTATTTAAAATAGGTATTGAGAAGAATTTGCTAACATCTGTTCAATGTCTTCTGTTTCTGTATTTTTGTTACCCAATTAAAATACCTGTGACTATTTGATAACCTGTCATTAAAAGACTTAAATACTTATTTCGATTTGCTTTGTTCTAACAGGTATGAAACATCAGACGGTACCTATAGAAGGGAAGATGGGGGAATTATTTCAGGGCCTGAAGGTCGCTCGCTAGTCGTTCGAGGGGAGTACGGGTACATCGACTCTAAAGGAAAACCCTATTCTATGAAGTATGTAGCAGACGCTAATGGATACCAGCCACGAGTCAGTGACGACCACATAAGGTTCAACGATAGAAGAATTTTTTGATGTTGTGATAATAAAATATTAGAAATTATCTTTTGTTTTGTTCACAATATTATGTTGAGCCACACAGCGCTATTTAAAGACGCCATATTCTAATTATTGATGGTTGGGATTTTAAATTTAAGGAATCTCCTAACATTTTGTGTTTTTATTTAACCTACAGTCCAATATAAACGAAATACTAACCTACATAAATTCACGCCTTTTTTCCTTAGGGATACGCAGAAACTACAAAACTACGACTCCTATATACAGGGTGGGCCAGAAAGGCGTACGATTTTAAAAACACTCTTGCGTTTGAAGCTTTAGAGAGGGGACTGCGCGGGTGGTGGGGTTAAGTAGCTCGGTTCCCGGAAATTTAGTCGCGATGGATCACTTCACCGGAGCGCAACGTGCATTCTGCGTTAAACATTATTACAAAAATCGCGATTCGTGCGTTATTGTTCGGCGTTTATTTCGGCGTGAGTTTGGATTACATGACCTAAATCAGTGTCCGAAAGAAAGTGTGATTCGATCGTGGGTCAGAAAGTTCGAAGATACTGGTTCGACTCTCAAACAGAAGCCTGCGGGACGCCCAAGGTCAACAAGAACGGAAGACACAATTGAACAAGTTAGAGCTTTCGACAAGGCCAATCTGTCACTGTAAATTCTGACCGATACATAGCCATGTTAAAGGATTTTTTCTTTCCACAACTGCAACAATTTGAAGCCTATAATCGTGCGACATGGTTTCAACAAGATGGCGCGACATGCCATACAGCTAATGCCTCTTTGGCGGTCGTAAACGAGATGTTTGCTGGGAAACTGATATCGCGCCGAGGTGACATTGCATGGCCTCCTAGAAGTCCGGATCTAACGCCACTGGACTTTTTTTTGTGGGGATACCTAAAAAGTAGAGTCTACTCCAATAACCCAGCCACGATTAACCAGTTGAAGACCAATATCCGGGAAGAAATGGCAGCTATTCCCCGTGCAATGTGCCAGCGAGTTTTTACCAATTTGAGGTTCAGATTCGAAGAATGTTTGCAGCGGGATGGTGCACACCTGGATGACGTTATTTTTAAGAAATGAATTTCCCAGATGTAAATTTTTATAAAAATAAAAATTTGTATGTGAATTGTACTAAGTTTTTTTTAATCATTTTTTCAAATTCGCATTTCTTTCTGGCCCACCCTGTACAAACTCCTTTTCCTTCATCCACGTTCAGTCATCGCATAAAAGGGCGACATACTAACGTGTCAGCACTGTGCACGTACTTTCTCAGCCAAGGTAGGCTACATTAGCCACATAATAGCACACGGTCGTAACCCATGGCTTTCAAAAACAGAAAAGGTTACCGTAGCCGAAATCTGCATGGGAATATGTGTAATATTATAATAAGAATATATACAAGGGCGACAAATAAATAACTGCAAATAAAATCCGAAGACTGCGTAAATGAATTAAATAATTAACCATTTGTCATACTTAACCATGTTAGATAAGCATTGTTGATTTGCTCGCCGGTGTTAAATTCATTATTGTTGACGCAACTTCCGAATTTGAATGTTAAGGCGAGGTTTCCCGTGCCTGTAGGCTTTTGAAATGCTACCTCCGCCTCACCCAAATATAGCGCGACGTATTTTGTGCTGCCGACTGTTTCGCAGAAAACCCATACCACAGTATACAATACACAGTTCAGTTAATCAACTGAATTAGTTTTCCTAAGGTTCGATTATTTTTCCTTAGGTTTAAATTTTATAGTACCGATGGTGTAGTGAAATAAAATTATATAATGGGCGTTTTCACATTATCATATTTTCACATTATCAGATAACGACATCAACCCGATACCGATATGTTGACAGCTATAACCACATTACCCACACCGATTCGAAGTTTTATAAAATGTGGCTGTTATTTTATTATATTGTGGTGTCTGACGACTTTCACGCGAACGAAGTCGCCGGCAGAAGCTAGTTACAGATAAACATGGTTTTGCGGTAGTAAGGTGAAAGTTTAAAATTGCAATGGTTCTACTAGGTATCCCAAAAGTCACGCAAAATGTAATTTAAGTAAAGTAAAAATAAAAGGAACTCCTTTTGAAAATTTCATGTTTCTTGACCCAGCGGTTTAGGTTATGCGTAGTCTGTCAGTATTTTTATTACGTAGACAAGTCATATGCGCGATGGTATTTCCCATCAACAAAAATGGCGAATTTCCATACATACTTTTATGCCCCCATTAACCCTTATAGTGGCTGAATTTAAAAAAATCCCGCTATAAAATTCATATTATGTACAATGGGCTAAAAATGGTCTAGCCGGATGTGTTTCGCTTATACGAGTACTGTAACCATATTATTCTTTTGTTTTTGATGTTTGCCACCGCTCATGCAGAGTGAAAGTTGTTTATATTATATTATTATATTAGGTTGGGGAAAAAGACTTTTCGCATTATAGTATGTATGAACTTGTAATAAAATCTCTTTGTATCTGGCTGGTTTTGGTATCATTGAAAGTTTAAATTTTAAAGAACATAATTCCAAATTCAAATTAGGAAAATGTGTGATTTTCATTTGTTTTTCGTACTGTCAAGATGAGTGAATCTAATGAAGAAATTCGATACATTTTAAAATTTTACTACAAAAAAGGTAAAAATGCAACGCAAGCCGCGAAAAAAAATTGCGATGTTTATGGACCTAGTGCAGTGTCTGTGAGAGTAGCACAAATTTGGTTTAAGCGTTTTCAATCCGGAAATTTTGATGTCAAAGATGCAAGTCGCTCTGATCGCCCTATTACGGATAAAATGGATGCCATTTTTGAAAAAGTGGAGCAGGATCGGCATGTCAGTAGTTACGACGTACCTGAAGAACTGGGAATTGACCACAAAACAGTTTAGGCACATTTGAAAAAAACCGGGTACACAAAAAAGCTCGATATTTAGGTACCTCACGAGCTCACTAAAAGAAACCTAATGAACCATGTACTCATTTGTGATTCTCTATCACGACGTAATGAAACCGAACCATTTTTGAAGAAGCTGATAACTGGTGATGAAAAGTGGATCACGTAAGACAAGAACGTGCGAAAAAGGTCGCGGTCAAAGGCCGGTCAGGCTTCACAGACTGTGACGAAACCCGGGTTAACTCGCAATAAGGTGATGGTGTGTGTGTGGTGGGATTGGAAGGGCATTATTCATTATGAGCTGTTACCACCAGGCAGGACCATCGATTCTGAACTCTACTGCGAACAACTGATGAGATTAAAGCAAGAAGTTGAGAGAAAGCGGCCGGAATTAATCAACAGAAGGGGTGTGGTTTTTCATCATGATAACGCTAGACCTCACACAACTTTAGCCACTCAGCAAAAATTAAGAGAGTTTGGCTGGGAGGTGTTAATGCATCCGCCGTATAGTCCTGACCTTGCACCTTCAGATTTCCACCTGTTTCGGTCTCTTCAGAATTCTTTAGGCAGTGTCAGGTTAACATCACGAGAGGACTGCCAAAACCACTTGTCGCGGTATTTTGATCAGAAGACCCAAAATTTCTATAGCAATGGGATCATGTCCCTACCTACAAGATGGCAAAAGTTATCGAACAAAATGGTACCTACATACTTTAGTTAAATGTAAATAAACTATATTAAAAAATGTTTTGAATTTTCTTAAAAAATGCGAAGAAACTTTTTCCCCAACCTATAACCGACCACCAGACATATTGTATATTGTGTGTAATTAATGTAGGATCTGATAGTAGCGAAGACAATTCGATGGAGAGTGAATATAGTAATATGGATGAATCTGATTAAACAATCTTAGAACAATGTGTTTTATTAAGACTTCTTCAACAACGACGATAAAAAATTGTATACGACTCGCACTTGCCGATACTATCGATACTAATTTGTAATGTGTCTAACACCATTTTGTGATGACAATTTAACATCATCTTACCGCTTGGAAATAATCCCATTTTCAGAAACAATATTATGAATTAAAACTATAATAATGACAATTATGAAATATTATTTCTTCTGAACTGTCGTAATTTCATATCTAAGGTGTCCTTCTTTTTTTTTCTGACGGTTAGAGAGCCAATATTTAAAATTATTGACACAGTCTACCCTCAATGACGTTCCGCAGTAGGTACTCTGAGCACGAGCCGATTTAGCCCGATTTACTATTTTGCAATTTAAATTAAATTTAAAAATGAATCAGCAGATGAATGGCTCAGTAGAATAATTATTAGGTATTTCTTTAGTTGATTAAATTCCTTTTATTATTGTTATATAAAATACGCGTGCGTTCACGCTCAAAATATTGAGAATTATGCGACAAAAATATTTTTTTGAGCTCTGTTTTACGTGAATATAATAATACTTACTGTGTGACAAAAAACTAAGCGTTTTACAGTGTCCTAATGTTTAGGCAGCGCCTTAAGTGAATTACGTTAAAACTGTTTGGGTTTAATTTTCTGCTTATTTTTTACGGAAGTTGTAACTTCAACTTCACTGAGAAAGGTGATATGTGTTGTACGGGAAGATGCTACCTTTCTATAAAATCTATGATTATAATGTCCTATTTCTATAACCCTAGCTTTCTTGCGTAGGAGTCGCAATATAATAGGATAAAAACGGTTTTTCTCCGTTACATGCCCACATTCTAATTCTAACACGATGCTCACGGTTGAAGCTTGACAGTAATATCGATTAAAGTCATTCTACAGAAGTTTGATTAAAAAAAAAACTTCTAAAGTCTCTAGTGAGCGTACTGCTTGTCAATTATGAAAAGGTTTGGTCCCCCACCTAAAAACCTTCGTCCTTGCAATGCTCTTTTTATTTCAAATGACCAAAGCAAATTCTAACACATGCCTAATTAAACCTTAAAGTGAACAAAATCATGCATGAACTCCACGAGGCTTAATTTTTTTTTCTTTTTATTTACTACCACACCGAGTTGAGAGGCTTGCGTGTATCTTAACGCGTCTTGCGTGCCTGTTGCATTTAATTTACACCTTTCTGTCCTGATTCGTATGTAGAATAAAAGTGCTCTTAAATTACACAAGCAACAGGTAAAACATACGACGTTCGAAAACATGATGGCAATAAATTCGAGTGTGGTTACTTTAAACACAATGAATTTAATAAAGGAATTGATATCTTAAAATTACTTATTGGCGAGTTTTTTGTTTATATCGTAGCATTTTCTGAGTATTCTGACTTAGGTAACCACTTAGGTGCATATTTTTTTTTTTTTCATTTTTAAGAATAAGGTTGTGTGAATGTGAATATGTATAATCAACATAATATGTAATGAACATGTGAATAAATTAACAAGTTTATTCTTTACTTATCTTCTCGTTTTTGAAAAGAAAATCCTGTTTTTCTGATCATAGTACTTATCACTAGATAATACAAGTCATTGAAATCTTCGGGCAGTATTTGTCAATTAATTTCAAGTTTGTAACCGACCTATAACTTACCAATTTTTATTTCTCCACAACGAATTATTGAGAACGGCGGTCTTTGGAAAAGCCAGAAAATCTTATTAAAATAACATGTGCAAAGCAATAGATCGTAAAACCTTACCAATAATAGTATTGAATATTGTTTACGACTTATGCATTTCACTAGTTATAAGCGTTTACCTACTTCTCAAACTTGATCATTTATTTGAAGTTTCCAATATCAACACACAACACACACAATATCTCTCATAATGATAAGAATATCATTTTATTTTGCTACGTACTTTGTAAGTGATATTGATGAACTTGGAAAAAAATATTGAGTACCTAAAAATTTTTAATGCTCTATTTCGTTTTATAGATCCTGAACAGTCTCATCAGGAGGTGTTACTGTGTTATTTACACATAGTGAGTAAATTGTTGTTAAGTTACTGGGATAATAACCAATAAAATAATGTAAATGTACATACTTTGATTGGTTTCAGTGAAGATATTGAGTTAAGGAGAATTTTTCCGAGTGAATTTCCTCAAGACACAATAAGAAAAAGTGGCTCGTTAGATCCAGAGGTAACATTTATATTTACGTGAACAGTTGAGTTACCAAACTATTAACTTACAAAGTATTGACAGTAAATGGCTGTGTTACAAAGTTATTAATTTAAAAAAAAAATACAAAAAAAACAACCGACTTCAAAAAAACACACTACAAAGTGAAAAATAACTTTTTTTTGGAAAAAAGATTTTCATTTTTCCCTTTTTAGTGAGTCAGTTATTAATTTATCTAAGTTACAATAGCTCAATGTCAACTGCTCATCACCCTCTACAAAATATTCCTTTTCCCGATGCAGGGACGTTAATTGTTGAGGAGTTCTCCTGGTAAGAACCAAAAGAACTGGAGGTGATGGTGAAGCCACCATCAGCTCCAATTCAACATATACATTGTGACGAGCATAAATTGCTTCGCAAACATATTAAAGTAATCGAATCGCAACCCTTGAAATATTGAGTAGTTCCGGTTGCCACCAATGGCCTTCATCATCAGGTCCACTTCACCGAATGGTGGTTTCCTAGAGCAAATGCCCGAGTTACTATAAAAAATACCCAAATTGCTATAGGTGTGCCTATAAAATTTGAGGATTTCCCTCGATTTCCCTATTTTGGAGTCGGTTAAAAAACATACCATAAGACACACTCTATTACTTGTGCTGAGACTTATGAGTAGGTACCTAACACAATGCTCTAGTTTACAGATTATTAAAGCTTAGCAACGATGTGCTCCTATTGCGAGTGAACTTGAGTTTGAAACACTTCAATTAGTTGCATAAAAGCGCTAAGCTAAAATTAATTAACAAACATGATCTCTAAACAAACATTACTTTACAAAAGATTTCTAGTAAAGTGGGTAGTCAAATAGAAGTGGGTAAATATTATCCTTTGTCTACTTGGCGACACAAGAAAAAGAGTGTCACAAAATTACATAACAGAAATCTTAATTAATTTTTTTCTCTTAGCACTTAGGTCGTTACGCCGAATTACAGAGCTATTTCAAATATCCAAAAGCCAAAATCAACAGTCATTTCGAGGAGCTGGTGTGTTATGATAAAGACAATAGAAAGGTATGTTTATCTATATATATACGAGTATATAAATAAAAATCAATTGCCAAAAATGTTTGTCCGCGCATCACTTCAATGTGGTTGTACCCATTTAGCCAATTAATTTTTTGTTGTATTTGTAATTGTCAGGACAAGGTTTGTATGAAAGAAAATATTTGAAAAATTGTACGGTAGAGTGAAAGTTTGTATGGAAGTTCGTGATTTTTGTCGATGGGGATTTCCATCGGGCGTACGGCTTGTTTTATATAAATAAAATTGTAATCCGACTAGATGTATGAACGTAAACGAAGCAAAAGGAGTATGTACGGATCATAGCAGGTGGATCATAGATCGTAGATCGTACCCCCATGAGAAGAAGGCATGAGTGTATGTATTTTATCAAAAATATATTAGCTAAACCTTAAATAAAGACAATCGGATAAATATAATTACGCTTGTATTCACCAAAGTATACAGGACGAAATTGAACGGGTGCGCCAAATTAAAATATGGTTCAGAGTTAGTCATTCGGCCGAAAGATAGGAAAGGGATACACATACGTACGCGTAGGCAAGCAATTTGGCAAAGTTGTCGTTGTGCGCCCTATTTTCGTATAACGCTCAAAATTAGGTAAATGGTCGTTAGCTCAACGCGTTGCCAACTAGCTTCATGTTGTGAAGCCTGCGTTGAATGGGTTGCTCTTTGGGCGCGCGCTAAAATTGATACTTTAATTTTCATGCTAGTTTTTTTTTTTACTGTAACGACGATAATTCGTGTCTACTTGAAGGCAATAACTTAGTTTGCACTATCTAAGATGATAATTACACGTTTTTTTTCAAGAATTTAGGTTTGGGAATTGACTATTTATAATGATTATTATGTAACAGTTACTGAATCTCCTATTTTTTTATCCTGTATACAGAATGTACAGCTTATTGCCATTACCTGGGCATGAATTCAGACTCCGGGCTGCTACTGAGAAATTACTGTTGGAAAACAAAATAACACTTTGGCCGACCTGGGACACGAACCCAAGAGCCAAGCTTAGCCGTCCTTGCCACTACATAGACCAACGCCAATTGCTGCGTATGTGAAGACATAATTGTATTACTATGAATTAGAATTAACCTTCAATTTATGCAAAACGATCTGCAACGGGCATTATTGTATGTTATTTGGCCTAAATGGCATTAGCATTGACTATCGACATGGGCATACTGCAACTATAAGAAAACGCTTTTTGAACAGAATTCACAACGGGGCAATTTGGTTAACGACTGGTAGGGAACCCGCGCGGCGGCGCACCGATGCGAAACTCGTGCCTCGTTGTAATCACTGTCTAATGTGTTCTTTGATTCTAGTTATGTAGAATAGACGCAGAGCGATATTCTCCGGAAGAAGACGCCTACTACTTATCTCCAATATTCGACAGTCACGTGGACCGACGTCGAGTATACTGCTTCATGCTGCTCTGCTTCACTGAAGATGAACTTGACAGAGTCGTTGCTTCGTTTTAATTAAATACAGATATTACAGAACTTGATCTTGTTTTATTTTCATAGAACTTGATTAAATGGAAAGGGTTAGATAAGGTTTGTCAATTGATGCGCCGGTAAATCCCCTTTTTGAGGTGTGGATTGAGAGGCGCCTCGGCGTCCTCACCTTCCGCCTGACGCAGGTCCTCACCAGAGACGGTTGTTTTGAGAGGTTCCTGTTTCGCATAAGGCGGGAAGAAACGCCCGGGTGTTACCATTGTGTGAATCGCCCGGAGGACACAGTGGAGCTTACGATAGAGGTCTGCCCAGCTTGGGCGGAGCACCGCCGTGTTATCGCGGAGGCGATCGGCGGTGGCGATCTCTCGCGTCCGGCCCTTGTCCAGGCCATGGTACGGAGCGAGAGAGCATGCAAAGCCATCACCTCCTTCTGCGAAACAGTAATGCTCATGAAAGAAGAGGTGAAGCGCATGAGGGCGAGCAATCGTTGCACCCTCACGCCTCTAGTCGCCGCAGGAGGTGACAACCTGGGCGTCGGGAATCGATAGCCAATTCCCGGCCGGTAATGGGTAGCTCGCCGTCTGGTAAGGACCAGGCCTAGGTCGACGGCGTGTTCCACGCGCGCCGCAAAGAAATGTCAGCACTAAATGACGGGGACCGACAGGGCCGATGCCTGCCAGGGTTGCGGATTGTTCGAACCGTTACCGTGGCCGTGGCGCACAGGCAACTGAAGGAACACGGGCAGGTTTCAGTCAGCAAAAGTGTAATATGCCCTCCCGCTCCACCCAGAGCGGGAGAAGTTATTTGATGAAATAGGAAACTAAAAAAAAGGTTTGTTAATTGAAGAACCACTGCTCTGGTAATCTTAACACTTCTTAGTTGTGAGAATATTTTTAGTCATACATCAGATAAGAGTTTAGTAACTAGATAGGACACCCCGTAGGTAACGCTTCTCTTGATATTGTAGCCAGCAATGCAGAGCCATCTCCTCTTTGGAAAGCATGCCAGTGATGGCCCGGCAAAAATCTATACAGAAAGGTAGAGCCTGATTTAAACAAAAATATATATGTAAAAACATATTAAAAGAGAATTTTAATAACACCTTAAGTATATGTGTGATAAATCCACATGACATAACCTACGCATAAGTCAAAGCCTTAACCCCGATTATTATGGGCATTACTCTGACAGGGTAATTTGTACAATATCTTTATGATATCTAATATTTTATCTTTATTGTATTACACTTAATTTTGTCTCTCTTGCACACCCGAAGTTGGTTGAGACATAAGATTGTTATCATGCACGCCTAGACTCTACACGATCGTTACGTCATCAGAAGTTAACCAACAAGTTATACATCCTTTTGTTTTCACCCGAGTTATGTTTAAGATTTGCTCCATACAAAATTTCTTAAATCTTTATTTAGTTGGTTTTTATTACAGATATAACTCTTTATTTATAAACGTTGCTTAAAGTTAAGAGCCATTTATACGTCAAAAATGTACGGTTAAACAGTCGCTAATCATAGGCAACATTTATAAATTAACTCCATGACGATTAGTTGTATATGTATTTAAAATATGTAGATTTGGTAGCATACTGTGATTGTCATTACAGGTAAAAACTGGTGACGTGCGCCGCGTAAACTAATAGCGTTATATTTGGATGAAGATAGTTTATAACCTGGATTAACACATAGGGTACTCTTAATTCCGGTAGTACGTTCCCGTGGGATATTTTCCGACATCCACGCGGGTGACCCCGCGGGCAAAAATTTGTAATCCATAAATAAATAAATAACTAATTAATTTCCTGTCTTATATAAGTATCATCAAATAAAACTAACAATATAATGATTTCTTCTCAAAAGGAAATTTGAGAATAATATTTTTGTATGAAAACTTTACGAGCGCATCACTCTAAGATTATTTATTCAGATTCTGACAGCAGTAGGTACTCGTATATAACAATTTAATAGTTTCCCATGACCAATAAGGCATCTTCGCAATTGTCCCGCGAATCACGTTGCCAATGAAGCAACAGATTATTTGCAATCAAATATTAGATAGACGCGCTGAGTACATCCGTGCATCTGATCTCGAACGTTCCAATAAAGTTCATGTAAAAGATCAAATCTATGAATGTATTTGCATTACGAAGAGACATGGTATTTACAAGCTGATCATCGATAAAATGTTACAGTAACATCTTCATTTTGTCGACCAATGTTCGCCGTATCCGCTTCTGCTTATATTAAAATAGACAAGGGCTCTTCAATTAAAAATAATCAGCGGTTGAGGGTCACACGAGGCGATTTGATGTGTAACGAATTCATTTAGAGATCATACTTGACCATGGGTAGGCGGCATTTTAATTTATGGAGACGAACTATGACGGAGTATTTGAGCAGATCTCAACAAAGTGATACAAAATCTATACTAATACCAGACCGGACAGACGTTGTCCTGTTTCCTAGAACTCGATTGCAGCGCCACCTACAGAGTCCAATTGTGAATCTAAACCATCCAGGGCGCCACCCAAACGCATACAAAAAAAATCATTCAAATCGGTCCATTCGTTTAGGAGGAGTTCAGTGGCATACACACGTACAGTATTATATATATAAAGATATAGAGGTGAAATTCATTTAAAGCCCCGACGCGATATCTCGCACTCTCCAAACCACAGTCAACCAACTCGGTGACTGGTTTAGGAAGTGGAGAATCGAAGTCAATCCCGATAAGAGTCAAGCGGTTCTATTTTCGAAACCGAGACTCAACCTCACCCCTCCCCGTCCGATCACCATGTTCGGCAAGCCTATCCCTTAGGAGAAGCGAGCCAAATACTTGGGTGTCACTCTGGACCATAGACTCTCTTTCGGTGAGCACATAAAGCAGGCGCGTTCGCGCGCCGCTTTCGCTCTCGGTAGACTCCACTCCCTATTGAATGCACGCAGCAAATTGTCACTCAAGTGCAAATTGCGCATTTACACAGCGTGCATTCGACCAATCATGACTTACGCGAGCGTGGTTTTCGCACACTCGAAACCCCACCACATCCATGGGATGCAGACCCTCCAAAACCGGTTCCTCCGTAGGGCAACCGGCTCCCCTTGGTTCGTTCGGAACGAGATCCTCCATCTCGACCTTAAAATCCCCACTATCCGTCAGTTCATGAAGCGCATTTCCAAGCGCTTCTTCGACTCCGCGGCCTCACATCGCAACCCTCTGGTTGTCGAGGCTGCCAGATATGCCCCCTCCCGCATTAGTCGTACCCGCCGTCCAAGGCATGCCCTGTCCGACCCCGATGACCCCATAACCCTCCTCCAGGAGAGCAGTAGGGCCACCAGTACAGTACACAAACACAGACCGCCATCGTTGCGACCTCGCCGCCAAGGTCCTACGCGACGCCCCCGACGTAATTGTCCCCCCCCCCCCCCCGACCCTTGCTCGACGACGCGCCAGCCCGCGCCGTAGCTGAGCCTGTAGTTTTAAATTCCCCAGTTAATAATAATATAATTTAGATCCAGCCTGTCCCATCTTGCTGCCCTCCCCTCAGTGACGCCCTAAGCCGAGGTTCGTACCCCACAGGGGGTGCCCTTAGCGTGCGGTCACCTAATTTTTAAGTATTTTTCGCCCCTAGCTGGAGGCTTTAAGTTAGTAGCTTAAGGCACCCACAGGTTTGCCCGGTTAAGTAGCCAGGACCTTAGTGGTCACAACCACGAGCTGCCAATTAGAAAAAGAAATTCATTTATTTTTTTGTTTGTAAGTTTGTATGTAGGGGGTAATCCCTGGAACATACCGGTTGGATTTGAAAAAAACTTTTCGCATTTGATAGCCCATTTCTTGAGAAAGGCTTAAGGCTATTTAACATCACGCTAAGACCTTTATGAATTGAGCAAAAAGAAAAAAGTCAGATAGAACGCTTTGCGAAAACGGAGTGATAGCGCGAGCAAGTGATGCGATGGCACGGGGTGGGTCGGGGAACAACAAATTTCACGTCGACGAAGTTGCGAGCAGAAGCTAGTATAAAGTAAACACAGAGTGTATGGACCCAAAAAAGTGGTATTAAATATGATCCTTATATGTATGCACATTGCCAATTATTGCTCTATCACCATATGCCAAAGAAAGACTTAAGTAACAACGGGGTTAAGTCAACGGAGCCTCACCTTACGTGGCTATGTAAATTTATTATGACGTTACCTTTTATCGGATCTTAGCGACAAAGACAGCAAGCAGTCTTTGGACATAGGTACATTTACGACACCCGTATTGGACTGTAGAATCATGAAAATATACTTCTCCTCCATAAAACACTTCCTACAGCGTAATAATAAATAAACGACTATCCCAGATTGAAAACGTCGAAAACATGGCTAGCAAACGTATAATCTCTCGACGCATAAAACTTGACCTACTCAATGGAATGCAAATATTTATACACTTAGTTATGTAAAATAATGAAGTGTCATCTTGGTGCCGACAAACTGTTACGTCATTATAACCTTGTATTACATTATACTTATGTATAATTATGATTGTGACAATAATTGGTGCTTTATGTCGTTGTAAACTCATCGCAGTGTTCAAAAGCGTCTATATTAAAAGTTTGACTTAAAATGTGAGACGGTATGTTCTATAAGGAAAGCGACGGGTGTTAGAGGTCGTCAGCGGTGTATGGTTCAACAGTTCAACAGACTGTGACGTAAGCAGACCGGTTGGGAACTAACCTCCACTATCGATGAGGATAAAATATATTCAAAATGCTTTTGTAATTCGCCTACTTTTGTAGTAATATTTCACAATATCTTGTCTTGATTCGGGAGATGATGCGGAGACAAATCGCAACTGAAAGGGATTACCTATTATATCAAAATTCAAATAAGAATCGTCTATGGCCCTGAACTTTATATGAATTCCTATTTTCTTTAGCCATCACATCGTATCAGATAAGTTATGTTATGGTGTTAAGTTATGGTATGATACCTGCAGTAGGCCCAACTATATATATTTATATATTTAAAGGCCACAGCTGCTTCTACACTTCTGTTACTAAATTAGTAAGAATCCATAGGTTGTAACTGCAACTATAAAATGTCATTGCACCAAATAAATAGTCATGAAACAGTTCATTACATAAGATTGCGATGAGTCTGAGGATGCACTTTATAATGTGCGTGTGTGCGTGTGTGTGTGTGTGTGTGTGTTTATAGTCTCATCAAAAACCAATTGGATGCAATGTTCAGCGCAAGATGCGAAACCTTGACCTTTTCCACAATTTTTTTTAATTTAGCTTCGTGGTTTGTACATTTATTAATAAATTATCTTCCGGCCCTAGACATTTTAGACCTTATTTATTCATAAATACAATCTATTTTCACATTTACATTTTTACGAAACGCATCTTCAAAATAGCTTCGGCCAATGAAAATGCTAAAGGCCGATTTAGTGGCTCCGGCTGATTGACATTCCCATAACCTTAATATAGCGTCCAAATTCCTTGAATTTAACATACTAAATTATTGGTTTTTTCAACAATTATTTCCACTCGTTTAAGCAGTTGTTATAATTTGTTCAACATCAGTTCTATGAACTAATGAACAACCTTGAACTGATGTTAAAGATTTTTTTATTTATCATAATTATGTTTGTTCAAAAGGTTCAACTTTAATACGAAAGTTTTACCGAGTACCTATAACGTAATTTTGTAACCCTAGGCTGCAATTAACTATTTCCTAGCAGACAATCTTGACGTAGGATTAATCAGTAGGTGCACAACTACACATAATGGCATAATATATTAGCTAGTAATTTATTTTTAAAGAAAAAATCTGGCTCTTGTAATCAAAACTAGTACCGGTAAAACGGGGTGAATAGGAACGGCAGGGGTGAATCGTAACGAAACTTTAAAAGGAATTTTAACATTTAAATAATATAATTTGTTGCCAACAGGGACACGTAATCGTTAATTATAAATACAGTATACACGTTAAAGTCCTTTTTTTTAGATCCAGCCTGTCCCATCTTGCTGCCCTCCCCTCAGTGACGCCCTAAGCCGAGGTTCGTACCCCACAGGGGGTGCCCTTAGCGTGCGGTCACCTAAATTTAAGTATTGTTCGCCCCTGGCTGGAGGCTTTAAGTTAGTAGCTTAAGGCACCCACAGGTTTGCCCGGTTAAGTAGCCAGGACCTTAGTGGTCACAACTACGAGCTGCCCAATAGGAAAAAAAAAAAAAAAAAAAAAAAAAGAGTCCTTTTTGGCGACAGACTATAATATTTCAATGTTAAAAACCCTTTTAAAGTTTCGTTGCGATTCACCCTTGCGTTGCTATTCACCCCGTTTTACTGTACTTGTAATAAAAACAAAACCGTTAATTCCGCTCAGCAGGGAATTCTTTAAAATTGTATGCAAAGCTTGTGTCAATCAACATTAACATTATACATTAAAAAAGCGGACTCTGGTCCCCCTAACCTGGAACCTAATGATAAATGTAACGACACTTACTCACATTGTGTGAAAAAGTAAAAGTATAACACGTTATATTTTTAAGGCAATAGAGAATAGGTCACAGAGTTACAGTATAATAAATTAAGCAGTATTACGTCTTCATACAAATTGGCCGAAACGCCGCGCTTCAAAATCTCGGTGTACACCAGTATTCAACAGTCGCGCGTTGCGCCTCAGTTACGTAAGGACGCGGACGGTGCGAGATGCTCCCACATATTTATTTACGTAAAATATGGCACGAAGTTATCGATTGTTTAAAGTGTATGGATGTTTGAATTTATCAATATCGATACCATTTTTTATTAAATTACCAATTCAGTCGGCAAGGTAAGCCTATAAAAATAACATTATTTTTAGTTTTGATTCATTTTTGTTATGTAGGTATTTTCTATATTTATTGGAGCGTAGCGAGCATTACTTCCTTCACAGGTACTTAGAAGGTGAGTATCTCTCTTTTTCCATGCGATAGACGCCCGATTGAAGGATCAAAATATACCTATACTAGCTTCTGACGCGACTTCGCCCGCATGGATTTGAAGTCTATATCGTCCATTCCGCGAAATAAAACACGTGAAATCTAAATTATTCATCCCATAATAATCCAAATGCTTTGGTGTAAAATATAATTTTTATCTACATAAAATTTCCCTGACAATCAGAAAAATTATATCGTTTGGTTATTAATTTTTATTTAATTGGGTACAATACTTATCTATTGCTTTGTTGTAAGGTAACGTAATTTTTATTTGTATTTTGTATTCTGGTTTAATTTCAATATGGGTGTATACATGAAATAAAAATTATTTGATTTGATTTGATTAATATTACCTACTTAAACTACCCTAGACAAAGTAACATATTTCTTTTATAAATCTCTGTCATATTTTATCAATGTGTGAATTAATTAACTTGAGCATATATGTAATCGTAGATTTTTTTATAGCCCTTTTTATGTAACTTTTCCATAGAAAGTATTTAATTATTGAACCCGAATAAATGGATAATTTCTATTAAAAAATCGGCCTATCCGAATAGCTTCGGCTGTTGTGCTGGCAAACAAACCCTACACCACAAGCTACCAGATTTGTGACAAAAAAAAATGTATAGGACCACTACCTTCAACAAATCGCAAAGTTTTAAAAAAAAATGCTCGTCGGACTTATAAAATACAGTTATAAACCAAGAGACACAGTCAGTGGGCAATCCTAGTGCGTGTTTATCTACCGAAAAGCCGTAGGTAATTATTTCAAGGTCACTGCCGAGACGTAATACTGCTTACTTTTCTATACTGTGACATAGTACATAATTATTTTACACTGTACAAAAAACAATCATGCGAAAACAATGTACCAATTAAATAAATGTCCGTAAATAGAAAAAAAAAATGTATAAACCGTATTAGGCACAGAAATTGTATTTTTTACTCAGTTTATCCTACAGCATCAGTGACCAACTATTTATACGCATAAAAAGCCCGATTAGATGTCATAGGTAGCTCTTCAATAATGACCTACTTTATATCTAATTTACTTTTTGCTATAAGCATACCCACACAACTTCATTATAACTGTTACCATTAATCCTGAACAACAAATTGACCATAATGTTTCTTAAAACGAACCCACACAATAACATTGATTGAGTGAACGTTCTTAAAACATCGGCTTGACATCTTAACGTCAGAAAAACTAATTACGGTCCAAGCTTTATTTTGTCTAGCACTTTGTCTGTCTTTGAAAAAGCTAGACGAGGTTACAGAATGGGTACATGAGACGATGGTATTGCATAAATGGAGACACTGTGCGCTCCACCCTATCAATGTCGGATACTTTCAAAAGAAAGCGGTGACTTACGATTACGACTGAACTATATCCGAATATCGTGAGTACACATCGACTTAAACAATTATTATAATGCTTTATGTAATAATACCTACTGACAGTGTAATAGCTATTGATATCTATTGTGTCAGTAATGTAATGGATGTCTTCTTGTAATAGCTGTTAATGAAGCTATTACTCGCTTGTGTATGCGTCATACACAGCCACGCCTTACCTGAGGGATTCTAAGGTTTAACAGTTGCGCTAAGTATGGGCACATGTTGTTAACCTATTGCCTTCAAACACCGTATGACTCGCATAGGTCAAAACAAATCAACATGCCAGTTCTTGAAATAATTCGGTATAAAGAACAGTTCGAATCGTCGTAAATCTGACCCTTTACGACAATATTACACCGACGTTTCAACATTAACTATGATGTAACTGAATTAATATTCCAAATTTCACTAATAGACCATTAGATAATTGTTTCAAAATCAGTTTAATAATTTCACCAGTTTGTAAAAGCAGCAACAAATATTATTTCAAATGACTAATTAGTTATCTGTCTGGACCGTTTCTCAAACGCTATAGTCACCGTCTACTTACGTGGATAATGTATAGGTACCGTCTAGAGAGTTCAATTGTGACTGGGAAGAAGCCAAGTCGTGGGCAACAGTCAGTCTTACTTAATATATTACAAGTGAACCCAGCATGTAATCCTATCCATTCACTACAATACGCCTCACGTTGTGATTCATAACCGAACATGAAATCTTAAACTAGGTACATTAACTTTTGTACCAAATAATAATGTAAATTAGTGTTTTATGAGTGCTAACTATTACAGTTACAACATTACAAGTAGGCGCTTAATTCGACTCTGCTTCTGTGAAGTAATTTTTATTCAAAAATTAACATAGTTTCCAGGGCAAATGTTACTTGGCCATGCACCCACAGTTGTTATTATGTAGAAATATAATACAACATTAATTTTACCATTTGTAGATTTTCATCCTGCAACTAGGAAGTGTCTGTCTGCAATTAATGTGAACTAGATTTACTGATGGCGCTGTAACCTGGGAAATGAAACGAAACAATTTGAATGTATGTCATAATATAAAAATTATCCAGGGAACCCGTATAAAATAATTCGTTCAAAAACAGACTTAGATACCTAATATTGTATGTGTATTGTTTACGGTTAACCTGTAAATTGGCAGCCAAACAGATAATTAGGCCTCTTCACGGCTCTACATCAGCAGAAACTGAACACTGGAATGTCTTTTCAATTTATGCAGTTTAACAGCAAACATTTAGGTAAAAACAAAAGTATTCGGAAGAGAGTAGGCAGATTTATCTGCACCAATTTTTTTTTCTGCCTTCGTTCTCTAGTAACACGGCGATCCTATTATCTTTAGAACCTGTAAGGTCATCGTCACTAGTTCTAAAGATCAACAAGGGCATCAAGATATGGAAGACATCCAGTTAGTGTCAATGTAATTTTGTAAACATTCAATAAGATCTGCTTTTCTTGCACACAGTCATGTTGAAACTGTGGCTTTTAAATAAAATGGAGGAGACGTGCTAACCACATCGCCCACATGTGCATCTCTGGAATGTCATGTCAATAATGTATGCGATGACCTATTGCAGGAATGGGTCCTTAGCCAAATATGCGGACTTTATCACACAACATATTAAATAACATAGATGAATCTTCAAGAAACATTTGAAAAGGCGTTAGTAATATTGAACATTTAAAAGGTCAGTAGCTCCTCTACTTACCCAATAAATTTTGGAGTCTACCCATAAGAAGTGGCAGTCTATTCATACATGATACTTTTTATGTATTCTGAAAACAAAATATAAATCATGAATATCCAGTTTCAATGTAATATCTTATTCTATTATAATGCATATTTGTTTAAGAAGACATTAACGATCACAACTGCTGTTAATAGCAACAATAAAGAGATGCATTATGAGATAATTAGCGTCTGCATCCATTACACTAACTAACCATTTGGAATTACAAATAGTTAATAAAACTGCATTCAAAATAACACTCAACTCATGAGAAACTAACATATATGAATTATTATGTGCGTTTGAACCTAACATCGTAACGTTACGTATACAATTAACAAAGAAATAGGGATAGCAACCTTTTGTAAGTCATGTTAACATTGGCATTTGTATGACTATTATTACTTACATAAGAAAATTGCATGGTAAAATTTTATGTATACAAACACGTATGAAGGTACTAAAACAGTATCGATTAAAAGCATGTAACACAGGTATCTGCATACTACGTTCACAAGTGTTTGCCCCGAGAGCTGCTGCATCTTGTGCTATACGGTATATGGTAATAAGAAGCACCTTACTGGCCCAGGCGTCGTGTTGCAACGCGGTATTAGAAGAAATACTTACGGTGGTATATAAGAGAACCGTTTGGACACGTAATCATCCCACACATCAAGTGTTCTCTGAAGAAGGCAGCCGCAAAAAACAAAGAAAATGAAATCGGTTAGTCCTGTGACGTCGGATTGTAAAGTGTAAAGTGAACTGTGAAATTGGATTAACGGAAACCCTTTCTTTTCAGTTTGTGGTTCTCGCTTTGATCGCCGCCGCGTGCGCAGCTCCCCAACAGAACCCACAGGATGTTCAAATAGTGCGATATGATGTCAACAACGCTGGAATCGATTCTTACAATTTCGCGTAAGGAACTGCTCCATATTGCAGATGTAGAGCATAGGGAACGCAATATATTTTGTAAAACTATACATTATCTTTTTACAGGTGGGAGACGTCAGATGGGTCTAAGCACGAGGAACAAGGACAACTGAAGAATCAGGGCACAGAGAATGAGGCGATTGCCGTGCAGGGACAGTACGCGTGGGTCGGACCTGATGGCGTCCTCTACACTGTCACCTACATCGCCGATGAGAATGGTTTCCAACCTCAAATCCAGCAGGGTCCAGGAGGAGCTATCCCTTCTGCGGTCGTTGCGTCCCTCTTGGGTTAAAAAGTCCAGTAGAATAATTTTAGGTCTCTGTAAATACTCCTGGTGATGTATATAATATTTATATGCTGAGTCATTAATGTTATCTATAGTTTTTTAAGTAATAAATGTAGTGATTTTATAAACTAGAAGTGTGATTTTATTGTCCTGTCAGGTTTTTTTTACATATTTATAAATTAATGCTAATGGTATTTTTTTGTTTTTCACTTTTAATATGATCAACCGACGTCATGGGAATGATTCTTAAGGTTCTTCATGAAGGAATGTTTATAAGCAAACCTGCAATAGGATATATTAACATAATACAACGAAAATAGGTACGCGGTGCATAAAACAAAAATGCAGCCAATATCTTGGCTTACTTAGATTAATGTTATTTAATTGTTAATTGTTAATGTTATTACTTTGGTTAATGTCTAAATTAACATAGAATTTGATGCAGGAGTTTGCTCTAAATAGATTAAAAAAACGTAGTTTTCAGACAAGATTTCTTATGAAGAGACAATCAAACAAGCCGCGAGCCCGATGGGACTTTCCGTTGGCAAAAATGTCCAACTTCCAATACAAACTTTCATACCATATTTAACTAACCCCTTCAGGTGATGAATTTTTAAAAGTCCTTCTTTAATGCCCTTCCTTCATCCTTTGCTTTAAAAGGAACGTTTGCGCAATATTTCATGCTTGTAGACCCAGTGGTTTAGGCTGCACGTTGCCTGTGGATTGAAGTAGCTGACAAATCCTACTAATATTATAAATGTTAAAGTTTGTTAGTATAGATGGATGGATGGATGTTTGTTACTCTTTCACGCAAAAACTATTAAACGAATTTGGATAAAATTTGGCACACAGATAAACCATGACTTGGGTAACAATATACTTATGCTACTTTTCATTCTGGATCACAGACGAAGTCGCGGGCCACAGCTAGTACAATATGAAAAGATGCCAGATCTGGAGTACTCCAATAATTATGCAAGCTATTATGAATATTAAACCTTAGTTTCCTCAATCAGTGACAGTTCACTGATTGAGGAAACTGAGCTTTAATATTCATAATAGCTTGAAAGAAGAAATAAAGTAATTTCTTCGTATACTGCAAACTTATATAATAATTATGATCGTCTTCCACGTGTTTTTGATTGACATCATGACAATGTTATATCACTCTTAAAAAAATAGGTCAAACGTGATAAAAATAATCAGTACAAGTTTTTCTATTAGTTAATAACAACATGATTACGAAAGCATTTCACGTTTTTACATTTACAAATGTTTCTATATACTTACTTGTAGTTTATGCTTTATAGTAATTTATGCAAAGCTTGGGTTCGTTGTTTTTAGAATAATCTACAAACAATGCTTATCATATTATTTTCATATACAGGATGGCAGGAACATCGAAGTGCAAACTGTAACCATGACTTCAGCACTTTATTCTAGAACACCTAGCGTTGAAATTTTTCGTTACTCAAAAAAAAACAGGTTCGAATCATGTACTGAAAAAGGTAACAGATTGCGCGTCGATGTCTTTGCCACCCTGCGGCCCTGGAATAAAAAAAAGAATTACATAATTATTAGGTTATGTTACTATTAAGAAAGCGGTAGTTATTTTTCTCTGTTTTTGCTACCAATATCAATGAGAAATGACTTGAGTACTTCGTTGGTCAAGTAAGTTCGGGCAAAGTAGCAGCCCGGAGTCTGGATTTGCGCCCGGCAACAGGCTCGACCTCTGTGACATGGGACTTAAACATAACTGGCGAAAGTTGGGGTGTACTATAGGCGCACTTCTGCCTTACCTATCAGGAATTACATATCTGATGTTATGTTATTATGAATGAAACTACGTGTATTTACTTAAGAGATTTAGGCCAACGTTATAGTATTGAATAAAAAGGATATATTCGCTGATTTTGTGTAAGTACACTGATTTGTTACTTTGAAAGTGTTGGGTATTTTGTATTTTACTATCTTCATTCATTGTCTTTTTAAATAAGAATTTAAGATACAACGTTGCCATCGACAATTTTTATGATATGTAAAAATAAATTCGATATTAGGTATCAGGATCTCTTAGGGATTTGCATAATTCTTAAATAAACTTTTATATGTATTCGCTTTTTAAGTATCGTACCTATATCATCTTCTTATGATAAACGACGTTTGATAAGTAAAGATTTTATTATTTAAACCTTGAAAGAGGAATGGGAAGGCCAACCATAAGTACAATAAAAATAATATTCCTACCTGCCTAGTATAAAGGTTTTTACTGGAAAATATATTTTGGTTCGTCTCCGTGGAACTTGTAGATCTATGGATCTGTAATCATTAGTTGTATACATTTTTATATGACGCGGTTGTAGGTACAACACAAACTTTTCATTTTAGTTTTATTTCATACGATTAACAAAACTAAATATAAAATCCAGTCCAATATATGTGTGAATTACAAAAAAAAAACTACAATGTTCCTAACCAGGTAGGTATTTCTTATTTATTCTATTATTGAATTCAACGCTGTCTTTAACTATTATTATAGTAACATTTACCGAGCTTAATGCAGAGGATTTATTGTTATTTATTTTGTTTCTTATACAAGATGCAACTCATAAAAGTTGACATTTGTGCATCATCTCCACAAAATTGGAAAGGAGAGATCATAAATTCATTGTCACGAATGTCAATATTTGAAATGGATCCATATTATTATATTATTAAAAAGGTAACCTAGACATTTGATGAGGTCGAGAGCTGTTTTTGTACTCACAGATGCTGAGGTTTTAAAGAGTTAATAGTCTTCAAATTATCAGTCATTTTACATTGTAATGGAAAATGATAATCAGTCTCCCGGAAAATCATTACCATATTTTTCTTTATTTGTTTATAGGGGCTTTTACGCATAGCGTATGTCAATCCCATCGTATCCTAAACAATTGTACTTTCACAAGACTTGGGTGATGTGGGTGGGTTACCATGAAAAACAAAAAACTCCCGCACACGAAGTATGGTACCCAGCTACACGCACGCAAAACAGTTAATTTGTAACGAATATTCTAATGTATTATTGTTTTATGCAAAATTAGCGTCCGATTGCATGTATTAAAGAACCATCTGCTGCCTCAACCTCTAAGCTAATAGCTCAATTTAGACATTTGGCATTCGGAAGTATTTCGTAATTGTCTCAAGGTATTTTTGCAAAATCACTAATATTGCATGAAAGTAAAAAAAACACGAGATTTATCACAAAAAATGGATTTTCTTTCCTATAAAATAGTAAAGTTCAATAAAAGATTGTTATTATTAACGTTTTCACTAAAACCTTTCTTCAAAGAATGATTAATTGACATCACTATATAAATTAATTAACGATTGATGTAACTAATTGACATTCTATAATTAGCATTTCGTTAAATTGAGTAAGGTTGTTCTAAAAAGTTTTGTTTATTCATTGCTTTAAGGGAATTACATTATATTAGGTATATGTCAAGCGGTTCACCTTCTACGGGTACTACTTTAGCATAAAATCAAATCAAAAGTTGTGCTAGATATAAAGACCGAATTTCATGTGAGATTCGTCACTTCATCGTATTCATCCGTAAAATCAGCACTTCAAACATGAAACTGGTTCGTTTTATTTGTGTATTTTGTGTGAAACAGTGTTTAGTGCAATAGGTGGAAGAAGTATCCAATATTTAAAATCGAAAAAAGAGTTAAAGATAAAAAGCTATTCGGATACGTACTATTCGCGCAATTTTATTCTTCAATTTCGCAACATTTTTCAAATAGCTTTTCGCAATTTTCTCAAAAAGTGTTTTCAGTGATAATTAAATCTTATATCCAAAATAATTATGAAACATTTCGTAAAATATAAAAGTTTTATCTTCTATCATCGGATCTACAGTTTAAATAGATCTATCAACAATATATTTAATTAACTATTGCACAATGCATTTTACTTTGACGTTTGAATTTTTGTTTACCTTATTGTAAAAGCATTACCGTCTGATGCAATACAAAAAGATGCTGTGCTTCGAGATTTGTCTAAACAATAACATAACATAGCATCACGCCTGTATACCCGAAGAGTTAGGCAGAGGAGTATCTATAGTAAACCCACATTTCGCCAGTTATGCGAAACATTATTACGAGCCTATTGCCATCAACTGGGCACAAATCCAAACTCCGAGCTGCTACTGAGAAATTCAAGGCTAAACAATTTAACGTCAAAAATTAAATAAACTGTTTAAGTTTTTACTTTTTGCCTATTTGTCAATAGTTGCAATACCACAATTTTCTTTGAATTATCTTAATAGACACTATATCCAATAATAATATAGTAGACTCTATCCATTTACTTCTCTTTAAGGGGGTTTTGGATACAGGAGCTAAGCATTAATTCCCTACATTTACTTACAGATCGTAGTTCTTTGCTTGATCGCGGTGGCGGTGGCTGCCCCTGCCAAGAAAATAAACTACTCCCAAGACAACGTACAACTTATCGAGTATAATAATGACAATGTGGATGGCAACTACAGTTTCAGGTTAGTTTTACTATATTTTGTTCTAACCTTTTTTTGTTTCGGGGCTGATCTCAGCACGAATTTATACAAAAACAAAAATAAAATAAAAATAGCTTTCCATAAATGTTATGAATGCTAATATTTCCAAATATGAACTGGATATTGCATATACGCATCAAAATAGACAAAAAATAATAATAACATAGAACTAGGCTGTTTATCATCATAAAAGCTTCGATGTTTTTGAAAGCTTAAGATAGCATGAACTCCCATCCTAACACCAGCATTTATCTTTCCAGCTATAGCCTAACTGACGGCACCGCACAAGAGCAGAAGGCACAGATCATCAACGAGGGCAGGGAAGACGAGTCCATCGCTGTCACCGGGTCCTTCTCGTGGGTGGGACCCGACGGCGTCACCTACCGTGTCATCTACACAGCTGACGACGCGGGTTACAAACCAGAGATCGATCAAGGACCCGGTGGAGCCATCCCTTCCGCAGTCGTAGCGTCGCTCCTTGGTTAATTAGACTTTGCTATTTATTTTTTATTATTACCAAAAATATGTATGTTATTATTAGTACTATTAAAGAATGTTAAATTATTTTGTGTTTGATTGTTCATTCCGTGTAACAAATAGGTATATATACTGAAAACTTCTAAGGGATCACCGAAAAAGGTAAAAATATTCATTTAAACAAACGTAAGCAAGTCGAATACCGCTACCGCTGCAGGTCAGAAGCTTGATATAAATATCCGTAACAGGGCAACGGTAATTTGAACTTATCTCTATGTTTCAGAGCACTCTCTGAACTTAACACTATTGGTAACTGAAGTTCTTTGTTACCTATAGAATCACAACAGTAACACATACAGGGTGGCAGGGAAACCGACGCGCAAACTGGAACCATGAATTCAGTACATGATTCTAGACCCCCTAGGGTAGAAAAGTTTCGTCGGCTATGTCGATATCCCTGCCAATCTGCATCGATGCATCGACTCTATAAATATAATTTTACCACAGCTACAAATAATACTTTACCTTAACTGGTAAGTGTTACCACACTGTTTACTTTACCAACAATAAAATAATTTATCACTGTCTTGTATAAACTGCCAAACCCTTTTATTTATTGAGCTGCAGGCATTTCTGCGTATAAAAAGATGCGCAAGAGATGTTGACGCCCACATATTGTTACCAATACGACACCAACATATTATTGTGAACTTATAATTATACTAAAACCTATTCTACAACATTATGAAGTGAGTGTGTCTTCGAAGTGAGAGTGAACAGGCTTCCTCTGGGTAAACTCACTCCATCGTCGACTTTGTCTCTGTCATCTCTGACCTAGACTAGAGTCAAGAGCAAACCCATCTAAAATAAAAAAAATAAAAAAAATGTGTGAATGAGAAACAGCACTTCATAAACCCCAAAGGCCAGCTTCTGAAATCCGCCTTTCACGAAAACTGGCGCATTCTATCCAGCGACTTACCTGTCTATCTATGATCAGATTGCTAAATCAATAATATCTAACATGGAATCGTACTCATAACACTTGACATTAAAATAATAGGGTAACAAACAAGAATGTTAAGGTATGCCGAAGGGTAATTGCGAAAACTTTAATTAATTTATGCCGCCTAGTAAAGTTGATGCAACATTCTTTGTCGCAACTTTTTTTGTACACACGTTTTGCCCAATACTTTTGTTTGAATCACCAATTAAGTAACACTAATATTAAATCAATTTATACGCTAACTTCAATAAATAGCTTTTAAAACATTGAGTTACACGAATTTTGCAGAGCAATAGCTAAACGGAAAAACATGAGAGGAAACGTTAGTAGGCACCTATTGATAAAAATTAAGATTTTAGTTGCATCAACGAAATCAACTGGCTATGTCCAACATTTTAACAAAATAAGTTGTGGAAATATAATCAAGAACTAATCAGCGTTAGTGGCAATACTAATCATAAACAAAGCTAAATATTTAAAGATGCACGTGATGCAGCATATTTAAATGATATTACTACAGGCAATTACTCCAGTAATGACAACAGCCGTCTACTACCTGCTAATGCGTCTGTTTGATATTTTGTCATTGAATCGTAACCATGAGCGTAACACATGGATTAACGAGACGTTAAGTTTTCGTTCACCTACGACAACTACCTACAATCAATACATTGTTGAATCGATACATAACTTAGTAAATAAATGAAAGTTGTTATTCGTTCTTAATCCGATCATACTCGTACTTAGCTCTTATTTCGTAACTTGTATGGTGTACGTGTTTATGTCATTATTTCTTAGCCCATGTGTTTTTGGAATAACAGAAAAAGGTAACACTTATCACTAATTTGTATATCCAGAGTCCAATCATAAGTAAACATTCAAGTGGCTATTAGTAAGTGTAACACTTATAGATGCTGTCATTTCATTAACTATTTTATAAATTACAAGCTGACCCGACAGACGTTGTCCTGTCTTAACTATGAATGTCATATGTCGTTTAGTTTTAGTTTTGACTATTGACTCAAACTAAAACTATCGACTCATTTATCAACCGATCCATCGGTGTTAAACGATATTTGCAGCGCGCATTCTGTCAATCGCTGACAGTTATTTCAAACAACTGACAGTTATATAAAATTAATATTGGCGTTAATTTTTCTTAAATTTTGTAACGTTCCGATCAACTTCCTTATTTTTTTATTTCATATGATCCTTCTCCTGACAATAACGAACACAACAAAAAAAAATTTAGCGAAATCGGTACAGCCGTTCACGCGTGAAATAGGGATTCATTTTTATATATAAAAAGAAGATATATAGATTCTAAAGTACCTATTGCCAAAAAAAGCATTAATTAAAACTATAAAAAAACGGATTACTTCGATAACATTCTATTTATTTGTTTTAATGTAAGTAACACTTAAGTTGTGCAATGGTAAAGGTAAATTGCGACAGGCAATGAATAAAATTAGGCCAGTCATTTAAGACATCGTAGGTCGCAAAAAATCCACTGCACTGATTTTTTCGTATGATGTTGGGATATATACCAGTTGTGTAAAACCAAGTTTCCAGCTTCAAAAAACCTGTGCTAACTGCGTGGTGCTCGAAAAACCTCGAAATTTTCGTACTTCTTAAATTTTTTGACTTATAACTTCTAAAAGGTGCATCCTAGTGTGCATATTCTAAAAGGTATCTCAGGTTTTATTGGACCTACAGAGCAACGGTTGCGATCATATAATAGTAGCAAATGTTGTATACTTTAAAAATGTACTGAGTGGCTTATACGTACGTACAAAAACTGCAAGAAGTCCGAAAATTTCGAGGTTTTCAAGCCCCACGCTGTTAGCACAGGTTTTTAGAAGCTACAAACTTGATTATATACTATTGGTAATCCTAACAACGTTCCAGAAAAATCAGTACAGCGCAATTTTTTGGACCTTACGCGATTTTTGTGCCTACGGTGACGTGCCTAAAATGACGAAACTAACTACATAGATGAAAACAATAATTTATTAACGGGTCATAAGCTCTGCTAGACCACTCGCAATCTGGAAATCAAATGCGCACCCTTTACCTTGCAATGGGATGATAAAGCCCTAGATAAACAGAAATAAATACATTACTTTATAGAGGCAACGCCCCAGGTTGAAAGTATAAGTATCTCTTGACGTTAAACTCTGGTACTCTAAGTCAAGGTGAAGAGGCTTGAACGGAAGATAAACGGCTGTATTTCCGGAGCATGAATCTTGCATCCAATTTTATATGCAAATTCCTGTAATTGTCTCTATTGAGTTAAAGAGATAACAATAATTATTGCCTTGTTCAGGCAGGAATAAATTTATTTTAAAATAATAATTAGCAGTGTTTGTAGAATCACCAACTTGATCATCGGTTAGACTACCTATGGACAGCTCAGAACTTATTAATTAAATCAGTATCAAAATAAACAACCATTAACAGTTAAATGTTTTACGGAAGACAAGTTTTGCCGTCAAAAAGTTCTTCGAACCTCAGCTGTGACAATATGTGAGTTGGTGAATTAAACCCAATCATAAAAAAAGAGGGCGTCAAACTTTTACAGACTAAAACCCACCCGTGTTCCGGCATCGGCTCTAGCGGACCCCGTCAGTGTGTGCTGTCATCTCTTTGAGGTGCGCGAGGAACACAGCGTGCTGTCGACCCGGGCCTGGTCCTTACCAGACGGCGAGCTACCCATTACTCGCCGTCCGCAAGCCCACGCTCAAGGTGGCCGGGAATTGGCTACCAATTCCCAACGCCCAGGGCGTCTCCTGCAGCTACTAGGGGAATGAGGGCACAATGATTGCCTCACCCTCACGCACTCCGCCTCCTCCTTCGCGAGCATTACTGAATCGCAGAAGTAGGTGACAGCTTTCCACGCCCTCTCGGTCCGTACCATGGCCTGGAACAGGGCTGGACGCGAGAGATCGCCGCGGCCGATCGCCTCCGCGAGGACACGGCGGTGCCGGGCAGACCTCCACCGTATGCTGCACCGTGTCCTACTCTGTGATACTTGGCTCAATAATTTCGATTTGGCGGATTATGAACATATTCTAAAGCCTTAGTTAGTTTTCCTAACGACGACGACGACAAAATTTAGACGCGATGTAGTTATCTAGACACGCGGCAACCAACGTGTCAAGCCAAGTTCAAAGAAAACGGAACTGGCGACGCAGCAGCCGTGTGTTTTACACGCAGCATTACACGAACCATTTGTAGACACTTTTGACCCTTAATAACTCAAAACCTATTTAACATAAACACATGAAATTTGGTTCATTTATTAAAACCCCTTGTATTAACTAAAACCACAAATTTCATAAATACAGCTGAAACGGTTATTGAGATACTATTGTCTAAAAATCGTCATTTTTATCCACTGACTGGCAGACATATAATAGATCAGAAACCTAACCCACTTCCAGATGACCTAGAAAGTTGAAATATGGCGTCCAGCGGGTTAATTGTGTGTATAGAAAGGAAAAAATCATAATACACTGATTTTTTACGATTTGAAATATTTTCCAAGCAATCGATTTTTACTAACCCCTAGCACCTTTCGAAATTATAATAGCAACAATAGTAGATTGCTATATATGGGGCTAAAATAACCCATTTTTTACGAGGTCGTTTAAATGTGTGTGAATGTAAGTAGAAACAGAATTATGATGGGTTTTTAGCGTCGTGTTTTACACTCTACTTTTCACTACGATTGCGAGAAAATAAAATAACCCAATACTATAATAAATAGTTTACTTTTTTTTCTTCTGTAGTCGCAACCAATGCACGCATTCTACCGAAGTGATCGAGGCTCTTAGTTGTATTTTCAAAAATAAAATCTACTCCTTTTTTCATGAAACAGTAATAAGTCGAGAATTTATTCATGATTATTGTACTTCATACATAACGTTTAAAAAAAAACATCCCATAAAGGAAAATAAGCTATTTTATCTCCGCTATGGTTCGCTACAGTGACGGACTTTTTGAGCAAGAGGAGTGAAAAATCTTTTTCTTTCGCAGGATAATAGGTTTCATGATCAAAGGTCGCTTTTATCGTTTTGTATACCAGATTATTTACAATTTATAAAACTAAGAAAACCAATAATAACAACTGAAACTGGCAGCGTTCAGGGGGCCAAGTCTACTAATATACAAACGTCACAATGGTCTCTGCGTTGTTAGTTTTTGACAGATTTTGTATGGCAAATCTGTCAAAAACTCACAATGCAGGGACCATTGTGAGGTTTGTAAATTAGTAGAATTGGCCCCCTAACATCATTGCGAACGATTGTAATAATAATTGTGTTAAATACGATATCACACACAGTCTGGGATTTACAAGAGCCCAGATCGATTCCTGTTGTATATAAACGTTTAATAGACACTTTGAAAATGAACATGATCATTACAATAAATGTAGGTATACGTAGGGAAGGATACATCAGCATATTTAATATGAACGCAAGCTAGTCAGAATTCAGATTGTTAGAAAACATTTAGTCTTCCGGCACATACATACGTAGGTACAACTTCGTTACCATATTTGCTTAACTTATTGTACTTACACACATGAAGAGGCATTGGTGGTCGTAAGTAAGCAGGCGCCCGCCGCCGCCTTGACGAAATACCTATACTTACGTGTTTCGCTACATTTTGCTTAAAACGTATAATAATAATTTAATAAAAGTAATCTCATCAAAAACATAAATTTGTTAAAAACTTTTTTACAAAAAGACCTCCAAAAAAAAACACAACAAATCGTGAAAAATAACTTTAATTTCAGAAGCCGGTGGCGGTTTTGTATTTTCGTTTTTGGCCACCGACTTCCTAAATTAAAGTTATTTTTCACGTCTTTCAGTGTTTTTTTGGAAGTCGGTTGTTTTTTTGTAAAAAGGTTTTTATTTTTCACTTTTTAGTTGCGGTACCTACCCCACACAAATTCGTATACCACTACTTGGTGTGTAAATAACAGTGACAGGAAATTATTAACACATCCATATAAACTAAGTAGAAAAAATATGCAGTATTAAGGATAACTCAAAAACTACTAGTCAGACCTTGATCAAATGTAAATGGGACCACATGTGAAGCACCACCTACCAAATAAAAAAAGAATCATTCAAATCGGTTCACCCAGAAAAAAATTCTGAGCTAACACACTTAAAAAAGAAAAAAAAAAAAAAAACATACAGACGAATCGAGAACCTCCTCCTTTTTCTGAAGTCGGTTAAAAACCAAAACACCGACTTCCAAAATTAAAGTTATTTTTCACGCCTTTTAGTGTTTTTTTTGGAAGTCGGTTGTTTTTAAGCTATTGCATAGCTTCTATCGCGGGCCTTGAGCGCGGGGACCGAATCCAGAAATTCCGTAACGAAAAAAAAACCTCACGCTCCCCACTCCGACGGGCACGGAGGTGTGGCTTGAAGGCCGTGCATTGTCTAACGTCGTTTCTTTTCGGCAGTCTTCGACACGGTGTTTGTGTGCGTGCAACTAGACGTATTGTACGACTCTACGAAGCTTGCACGAATCGAGACGAGCTGCTCCGAAATCGGACGAATACATAAGCAGCTGTTTATGAGAAAGTATATAGGTGTATAGGTATTTATCAGAAAGTGTAACTTGAATTAATATTTATTTATTTCCATTTACTTTCGTACCATTTATCATTTACCAGTCGGACACCATACATTTATTATAATCACCACTAGCTTAAAACTCAATATCCCAATATCTCGGAAACGGCTGGGAATATCAAAATTCTGACCAAATTCCGCCCCCCCCCCCATAAAACCTCCCTCTCAAATAGTACATACATGCAGACAAGCACCTTTGACCCCCCTTTTTTGACCCCCTCTTTTTCGACCCCAATATTAAGTTGTATTATAATTATTTATATTTAAATCAATCCCACTTATATATGATCCCGGGACCCCCCCGCGACACCCCTTTTGACCAACCCCTCCACCCGTCCAGGGCTACTTCACCCCCCCGGGTCTTAACTTTTGAACCGGAGGTCATAGAGGTATCGAGTTTAGGGTCTTTGGAATCGGCAGTGAAGGGCCTATCTTTTGGCCCCGATAAAGTTAGGGTAAAGCGCCCCATTTTAAATTTTTTTTTGGAATTAAAAAAAATTAATTCTTATTTTTAATATTTAGGATAATTAGAGTATTCAGACTAAGGGTCCGGGACCCAGTATTATTAGTTTTTAAATTTTTATTTTTGCGATTTTTGTTTTTATATCAAAGAAAAAGAAATACTGCATAAATAAAATAAATAAATAATTATAATTGCATAAGTTGATACAAAATGCTATGCAATAGCTTTACCGCGGCAGTCCCCGAGTGCCACACGTCTTTTTTGTAAAAAAGTTTTATGTACTTAAATATTCACAATGAAAGGATAACAAAATAGAGCTTATTATATTGCAGCCCACCGCGCCACGGTACCTTACTAGAGTTAAGTTTGTTTGATAGATCATAACTGCAACTCACATATTTATAACCTACTAGTGTTTATACAACAGCAAGTCCTTCCTCATTTATGATATTAAGGAGATATTTGACCATTACAAGGGCGATGCCGCGGGCTAAAAGATGAGATTATAAGACACCAATAAATTATGAGTACCTCTTGAGGTTTAACTCCGATACTTTGGGTCAAGGTGAAGAAGCTTCGACGGAAGATTCTCGACGGTGGTAGTTTAAATCTTGCTTTCAATTCTATATGCAGATTTCTATAATTATATCAACAGATTTCATAATAGAATATTAAAAGAAACTTGCGTTTGATCATTAAATTGGAACTCGTCTGATCAAAATCTGGGTAAGCTTAGAGACTTTTTATGTGAAGAATTTATGAAAACAAAAATTGACAATAGTTATTTATGATACTAGTGCGGTAAGTTGGTTTTTAAATACCATTTTCCGCACGTGTGTCATACAACGTTTTTCAACACATTTGCGAAAAAACAGTACAATATTAATATCGGATTCCTCGCTTGAACTCATTTATTATTACTTTGTTTATAAATATCAGTCGGATAGTCGCAACAATCTTCGGCGTTTCTAATATGAATATGGCTCAAATTTCAAATGGCACCACGTGCGCGTGTTGAATATTAGAACGACATCTTTCGTCTCATTTTCTCCTTAGTATTAAAGTGAGACAAACGTATTGAGCAAAAGCGCTTCCAAGGAGGTTCGATTATTCAGCTCATTTAGTATCGTAATGTGAAACTCCTTGGTGGAATTCTTATATTTTTTTTTATGGAAATTAAAAATAAACCACAAAGGATACGCACGGCGCTATACAACGGAGTATGTGGAAGAACATGTACTTAGGTGTGAGTACCTATTTTACCGCACGTTCCGTTGTATAGTGCGTAATTTTTAACTTTCGAACAATGTATACAGGCATCGTAAATGCATTTTTTGAGCAAATGTGTTGAAAATAAAATTAAACATTTAGCCAATAACCTCACGTGGCTATTTAGCTCAGTGACTGTGGATAAGCATTGGATTACAAACAGATTTATGTGCGGCTTTTCTTTTGGTGTTGCGGTCAAGATATAACATGTATAGTAAGTATATCCAGAAGCTATACCCACTGGTCCCTAAATACCTAGTAAGCAGTTAGCACTTCGCTGATGTCGCAACATCCAGCTACCGTAACTGTAGGTAAATGTAATGAAAGAACTCAAATATACATATAACGAGGCAATGAAAACACAAGCAAAGGGTGACCATCAGATTTTTTTCATTGTGTCTAGTTATGCGCACATAAATGTATGGAGCAGCATTATTTTTTTTGCGAATTCAGGTTTGGGGCCCATAGTAAAAATTTTAATTTTATTACAATTTACTTAGTTGCAAATATAGTTTGTGCATGTTATTATGTTCACGATACATGGAAAGCGATTAAAAAAGCATTTTTTTTAAATGCGTTTGTTTCTCTAATGCTGCGTCGCAACCAAAAGCGATCGTCGCACGAGTACGCAATCGGCGCGTTCTATAAAGCGCAGGCCACACCGCGAGGTGGAGGGCTGGAGGGCTGACAGGCGAGCATCGTTTTACCTTTTTTCATGCTTTGGTTCGAACCGCGAACTACAGAGCTAAGCTAGGTCGGCGACTCAAACGATGTAGACGAAATATCCGAGGATTCCAGCGAAGCTAATTCGTTCACCACGTTGTAAGTCACTAGCATAGTTTAGCTCGGTAGTTCGCGATGTGAACCAAAGTGATAAAATGCGGAACTTCGCCGCTTGCCCGCTCATTCACCCGGCTCTCGCTTTAATGATCTACTATAGACTCAGTCGACGCTCGTCTTTTAAACAGCTCGCTCCCCCATCCACCTAAGTTTTCGATGTGAACCCACATAGTTTAGTTCGCCCAAGCATCGCTTATTACGCATAGTTTCAGTCGCCTAGCTTCGCCCGCCCGCCCGGCGCCCACTGGCTCGCCTGCCCGTTCCCGGTGTGGCCTGCGCTTTATTTCAATATAACATAGTCGCGCGTTCAATCAAGTTGCGTTTGCACGTCAAAATTCATACAAACGATCGCGTCGATCGCGTACACGTGCGACGACCGCTTTTGGTTAGGACACGGGGTAATGCAGGTTAAATGGCAAGCAGAGGGATCTTCTTCTGTGTTCCAATGGGTCTTTTTATATTAAGAAACAATGGCAAAAGAGGTGGAAAAGGCTTTGTTTGATTCTCTATAGATACGTAGCAGCAGTTCAATTAAGTACAACGAACCTTGTAAGGCAAACGAAACATAAGCAAAGCCAAGCAAAGTACCTACTCTAATTATAGAAATAATTGAATGTAATCATCTAGTAATTTGCAAACGTTTTGTTCATACGTAATCCGTGTCGAGTTGCTAAAAATCATTATCTCCATTGGCTAACCACGTTGAGGTACAAACACGTAGAGGTCGAAGGCAAATGTCATCTTGCATTATTATTGATTAGCTGATTAGCTTTAAAGTTTATAAGGTTTGAATGATTCGTTTTAATAACATAATTAATAAGGCGCATGTACTTTAAAAGTACCTAATTAACTCTAAGTAAAAGTTAGTAAGTATGTTTCCACTTTTCGATCATAAGGCACACTAGCTTTTGCCCGCGGATTAGCCCGCGTGGGGGCGGAAATTATCCCACGGGCACGTTCTACCGGGATAAAAAGTATATTACATGTTCATCCAGATTATAAACTATCCGTGTTCCAAATTTCATCTAAATCCGTTCAGTAGTTTTTGCGTGAAAGAGTAACAAACATCCATTCATCCATCCATCCATCCATCCTCACAAAGTTTCACATTTAGGTATAATATTAGTAGGGTAAGCACCAAAAAGCCAAAAAAGACAGCCTACATGCCTGAAGCCAGCCAGCCGAAGCCTGCTGAAGACACATTCATTGTCCTAGCCTGCACCCCTTTCATTGCCTTCATGATGGTTTCATGTACCTTTTAATACAGAAATAGATGGATGGAGTTATTACAAAACGAAAACATAAGTAATTTGGACTAACGTAATATTTGGCTGAATTTTCAGGGATATCGTTGTTTAGGCAAAGTCAAAGTATTTATTTCAAATAGGTACATAAAAGGCAATTTTGAACGTCAATACTTACATTAAAAATGAATTGATCCTAGTCGCCCCTTCCAAAAGATAGTTTCGTATGGAGAAGAATAGGCAAGAAACTCCACCGTTATTATAAAATGATTTACAATATTTTGTATACATTCATTATATTATAATTATTAATCTAGTCACATATTATGTGAAGACGATGCACCTAGAATAAACTTACTATACCACAATAGGTACGGATAATTAAAAATGAAGCAATGACAGATTAATTAATTATGAGGTAGATACATGGTGCAACATTGAAAAAGTATACAATTTTCCTAAAAAAAATACAAGTAATACGAGTAAGCCAGTGTGTGAGCCATGTAGGAGCAAAATGTCATTGTTTGTCCACTGTGATCAGATGGCAACTTATTTACAATTTGCTTGTGTAAGTAATCACAGTTAGAAAATATATCATCTATACAAGTGACAGAAGAGTCACTCGGGTTCGTTGAATAAAAACATCTGACAAATCAAATGACATAAAAAGACAATAATCTGACAGTGTTCGAGTTATTTTCTAATAAATTAATATTAAAATCGCCACATACGATTATTCACTTACTACCACCACTAAGATTTTTAGCACATCTGTAATTACAGAATCAGACACAGATAGATTCTGGTAACTTGAAGGTGTATATACGTATACTATAACATGCTTATCAAGCTCAACACAGAACTATTCAATAGTGTGTTCAAGAGACAGTCCGTTAATGTATTTTCGTTCTTTCGATTTGATAGAATTTTCAACTAATATTAATGACCCGGCACGTATGCGCTTTCGGCTGAAATGGCTAACAACACAATAATTTTCATACTTAATTGACATTACTTGATGACCTTTTAACCAATGTTCTGTTACAAAACATTCTATGTCCAGTAATTGGGAAGAGCAACCTTGGATATTTTGATTAAATAATTTATAGAGTGATTTGGGTTTGCATTATTTTGGCCTGGAGTTATTCAGGATAGCGTTGTTTAGAAAATTGTTTAGAATTTCCTTTCGGACATAAACTCGGCTAAAAAACCTCAAAGCAGTAATTAATTTAAAGAACAAATTTAATTTAAATTCACGCAGCAATAGATGAACAATCGTAATTGTGATTGGGTAATATTTTATTTTTTTGCCAAATTCATTGTTCCACAATAACATCCACAAAATCTTTCTTACTTGCTGTCAATCAAACACATTACAGGTAACATCTGTTACCTATACATACAATTAAAATCACAATTTCGAAAGGTTCCCATCAAAGACGTCCTCAAACACTTCGCGGCTTACCTTCGCCATGTCGTAGGAGTGGTCAAATACACAAAACATTGTAACGAGATGTGCGTCAACTAATAACACTATGTTGTAATTCAATATTCAGAATAGTATAAAACATGAGTTACGATAATTCATGAGCACATAGTTCAAGTAAACTCGATACGGTAAACCGTTTAATAGTGATCATGAAATTGGTCAGTATAATTTGGGGTCTTTTTTAAATAAAATTTAAATAATATTTTAAATTGTGGTGTTATTGTGAAAAGTGTTTTTAATAGTGCAGTTTCACTTTCAGTTGGTGCTTTGTGCGTTAGTAGCTGTGGTGGGTGTGGTGCTAGCCGCCCCTCAGAATGTGCAGGATGTTCAGCTGTTGCGATACGATTCGGATAACGATGGACTTGGCACCTACAATTTCATGTAAGTTGCCTAACTAAACATTGACACTTCCATAAAAACTGATTTTTTTTCAACGTTTTGTTAGTTATAATTGATATTTCTATGTAATTGTTTCTATACCTAATTACTTCGCATTATGGAAATTAAATATTGTCAATCATTACATTATGTAATCTAATTTCGAGAGACACCTTCTCATAGTTTATCCAATAGCTCATTGTTGCCCATCATGTTCATTTTATTATTCAACCTTTACTACCCAACTGCAGGGCTGAAGTCTCCCCCCATAGCTTTCCACTCCTTGTACATTTCCTTCTACGGCCAATCTCCCATAAACCTTCTAAGTCATTACGCCAGCGATTTTTCAGCGTTACTAGAAACTTATATTTATAACTCAAATATGGTTCACTATTCACAGCTTCGACCAAAGCGATGGCCAGAAACATAATCAGGATGGAGAGCTGAGAAACGCAGGATCCGAAGATGCGTTCGTTGCAGTCAAGGGTTCTTACTCCTGGATCGGTCCCGATGGCGTCACCTACACCGTCAACTACATTGCTGATGAGAACGGCTACCAGCCCACTATCGAACAAGGACCTGGTGGAGCTGTACCCTCGGCGGTAGTCGCTTCACTCCTCGGTTAATGAGTTATAGAAATAATAGTCTAATTTGTTAAAATAAAGTTATTATAAGGGCTAATTTCAGTTTCATTTCCGCCGTTTACAGTTTCCTTAAAATATCAATATGTTTTTATTTATAAATTTGCAAGCACAGGGAATGAAGTAACACACTAACAAGTAACAGCACTTCAAAAAAACTCAAGCCAAGTCCACGATTGACAGAATCAGGTACTAAAACGTGAAGCGAGGTCATGCATTCAGGGTACCATAAAACTGCTGAGATAGCCCTACGCTGACATGGTGTTGCTCAAATGTTTGCTATGGCTGGCCACAGGGAGGCCACCACAAAAAAGATGCTCGAGTTAACCAGTCTACCTGACACTGCCCCTAACAATAGCCAGCAGTTTCTAGATCGGGGATCATACCACCCGGAATGCATTGTATGTAGTAATTTCCCACTAATATAGGATTGCTCAGTGGGTGCAAGCCCCACATCACCACCCGTTTCCTAAGACCATGAGGTTTGCACACAGGCATTTTCTCCACCGAAGAAAAAGGTCAATGATGAGCGGCATCGGTTTGATAGTTCAATGAAACGTAATGTAAGAACATTATAATCTAGAGTAACACGTTGAAACGCATAAAGACTATTAGTATTCAAAAAAGAAGACGCGACAACAGCTCCAGAAACAAGCTAGGAATTTACAGTAAAATACTGATTATGAACTCCTTTCTAAAAGGATTATCATAGATTTGAAAAAAGTAGTGCAAACTTTTTTTTTATCTCTCCGTCTGTCAAAAGCATTAGGCAACGTTACAATCACAGAACATGTTTATTCTACAATAGAAAACATTTTTGCACCGATATTTTATAAAAATTGTATTAAAAGCTACGACTTTTCGTTTGATAAATTATTCTCTGTTTTTTAATTCGTTTATAGGAGGATCCTGCCTTTCTGAGCAAGCAATCATAAAGTATTCCAAAACACAGCAAAACTGCTGGTAATACTTAAATAACTTTCAGAAATTTGTCAATAATTTAATTTCAGTTGGGAAGAATCTTATTCACATCTTTTGTGACAGTTTTATATTATATTATTACAGTAAACATGGTAAAGAAAACTCGTTATTCCAATGTAAACACAGGGGAGATGGTATTAACGGCAATCAAGAAATTGATGAAAAACACAGGTTGGACCGCACGTACTATTATAAAATTTATAAGGATGGAGTACCAAGTTTCTGACCCGAAAATAAGCCGAAAGGTTTCCAGGTAAGCCTTGTTTGTTATACCGATTATGTTTATTGTTTTGCTTAAAGTTTACATCGCGATTGCTGCAACTCCAGGTGATTTACTGTGTGGCGAATTAAATAAAAATATTATTGTACGAGAACAGTGATTGCCAAGTGGTAACTGCCCCGATTATTTTACTTTGTGTAATTTATTTTATCACCGCTACTTTGAAAACGATGAAGGAAAATAACTGAGAGGAAACTGGCATCAACCAGCATAGGGCCCAGGTGGTGGATTATGGCCCCGGCTCTCTCACAGAGAGGAGGTTTGTGTCCTAGCAATGAGAACATTGTAGGCTGATTATAGTATTACTATTCATAACTATAACTGAGGTATCTTTATATTGCGGAAAAAAGCATTTTAGGTAATCGTTCATTGATTCCGCATACCAATGCAGAATCAAAATGCGAGCCACTTAAGGCTGAATTACGACTTCATAAAGTAAAATAATTAAGCGGCCTTCACCTTTAGTGACCGTTCAGTTATTTGTATAATAACCAACACATTCCAAATACCATGCATGCCCTTCTAGGATGATGAAAATGCTTCTAATTTCAACAGCAGTGGTATACCTTCCTATTAAAACACTTCTCTATGATTGAAATAGTGTAAGAAAACGGTTTAATTCGCAAACTACAGGGTTCTGTACCCATTAGAAAGCGCAAGAACAAAATAAGTTATCACACAAATTAGTCAGCCTAATTTATGCAATGCAATATGAAATGAAACAGCACTAGGTACAAGGCGAATTTGCTTTAACGTGTGTTGCAAATTCATGATACGTTGTTGTTTACATTAATCTGTACTCGGCATTGAAGCACAAAGTCAAAACCCAAAGGCCCAAGCCAAGGGCCAAGGGGCCAAGGGGCCAAGGGTTACTTACTTCCTTTGGATTTTGAGTTAGTAATTTGTCAATTATTTGCCATAGTAATACCTACGTCTTGTGTGATATCTGGCAGCCAACTTCGGTTAAAAAGAAACAATTGCCTTACAAGTGACAGACAGACGGTAGCAGAGTGCGTCCCGTGTACGGAACCCTAAAACTCTATTCTATACTCAAAACTCAACTCAAACTATAAGCATTTGTTTCAAATAAACCAATTACAGGGACTTTTGAATTGTCAATGGGTAAGTAGACCAGAAAGATGAAGCTAGTTGCCCATTCCAAAGCGTAGTACCTATGGAGAAAACGGACAAGAAACTCCACGGACACTCTTAAATCAAAAAATGGTTACAAAATATTTGTTACATCATTCATGTTGAAATTATGCATGTGAGAACGATGCAGAACGTTTAAAGCGTCCGTGAGAAAAGATAAAAAAAATATCAAAAATTATATTAAAATAAGCCGTGGTAGCTAAGAGATGACCAGTCCCTACTGACGGCGCCCGTTCACGAACATAACGCATGGATTAGCACCATTCAGCTCAGCTAAATGATCCAACACATGCGCCACCATCAGCAAGATATAAGAGTGAGCATGACATACCTACTCTCATTCGCCAGAGCACATTCAAGTCAATGCAAGACGTACCTACTAAGTGGTGGCTTTATAGTATGTACATAGTACTCAAAGTGTCCTATGCAATTATACAATTTCTAAAAGATTGAACTTCCACAATGCAAAGATAGTTTTTAAAATCTTCAGCAGCTCCAACAGTATTTTCAAATGCTGATCAATTAGCTTATGCACCCTTTTGGAACAGGACCCTTGCGCCCTTTTGGTTTTCATGAATGTTAGAGATCACTTTGAAGAGTGCCAGAGCCGCGAAGGACGACCTTTGAATAATGTTATTTTCAAAAAGTAAATTTCTCATGTCTTCAGTTTCTAATTTTGTAATTTAACGTGTATATAAAAAAATATTTGTATTTTTTTTATACATATATAAAAGTTAGTTTTTTTCTGAGACATTTAGTAAATTTTAAAAAGAGGAAAGGACCCAATATCGAGCTTTTTTAATTTTTAACCGAGTGATTTGCCTCCATTTATTTGAACTTGCTATTGTCTTTCATTTAAATAAGATTTTACTAAACTGAGCGCAAGTTTTCCAAGTCTGTAATGCTCAAGATTTAAGAGTAAAGTTTCGTGGTCGACGCAATTAAATGCCTTGGAGGACTCACAAAAGATTCCTATGGCGTCTTGGGCCTCTTCCCACGCCGTAAATATGTATTATAATAAGGTCGGCGTCAGTCGTACAACGTCCCTTGGTGAAACTAAACTGTTGAACGTGTATTATTTTATTGATTTTAAAAAGAACGACCATTTGATTCAGCATTACCTTTTCAAGATACGGGTCTATAATTATTGGTGTCTTTACTGTCCCTGGATTTGAAAAGTGGTATTTCATTAGATCCAGGAAGACCCCTTGATCCACACACAAATTTAATATTAAGACCAAGTACAGAGCTATAATCTCAATAATGCGAGGTACAAACTTTGATAGACATTCCCCATAGATCTTCGGTTAGTTTGATCTTGATTTGCTTGAAAGCTTTTATTACTATTATGGGGTTTATTTGCTTGAATTTAAATTCAATCGAGCAGGATGAATCGTTTGCTCTTAATAAGTCAATAGAACGTGAGGGCGAGGAGTTTAAGGTTTCAGTAGTTTTATATTGGATACTGGTAAAGAAATTTACAAATTCTTGAGCAACTTCTTTGTTAGTGCTTATGAGATCACGTAAAGTCTCTAGTGTGAAATCATTATTATGTATTTGATTCCTGTTAGTTTGATCATTGATAATTTTCCAAAGTGAATTTACTTTATTATCAGCGATTTGATCTTGTTGCTAATATACAAGGCTTTAGCTACCTAGCAGGTATTTTTAAAAGTTTTAGAGTAAGTAGTAACGTATTTTACGTTCGACGTTTTAGCAAGTGAACATTCGTTACCATATCAGAAGGCACCATCATGACCTCATATACCAACTAAATATATATAAATTATAAAAAAATGAATAATATATTTCCTTATCTGACGTTTTCGTCAATAAATACATTACATCTCCATTTAAACCACATATAATACGATTAAAATGAAATGTCATGTTATAAAATTCAAAGACAAGAAAGTATTACGTATCGTAATGTAGTGTAAAAGAGATGGGTATACAATTTCCGTTCATAAATTTTTGGTCGGATTACTTAGCGGGGCACAGACATCGCAATTCTGTTTTATTCCTGTTTTCTCGATTGAACTGTAAGGTTCCCAAATAAAAAAAAAAAACTAATGTCAGGTTACGTAATAACGCGTAATAAATACTAAAATTGTAATTACCTCCGAGTAGAGTATGTAGAGTTTGTAAAACGCTACATTTATTCATTTAACCCGACATAACAAGTAAGAGGGCCTTATTACAAGGGTAAAGCAAGTTATTCCGTGATTACTATTATGAATAGGTAATCAATTTGATGGGCCATAAACCTAAAGTGTGTGTGCTCATCTGCTACACTATAAGGGCCTTGTTATTTAAAAGCTCCCACGCTTTTTTTAAACCCAGGGCTTTTTTATGATTTTATGCGTCTTACATCAAGAAGGACTTATTTGTGACGTTTCTCATTAATTAATATTTTAATTGAATTAAAAAAGAAGTTATTACACTTAGGGCTGATTTTTCAATAGTCAGAAAAGCCGTCAAACCATAATATAATAAATATTGTGGTTAAACGGCTTTTGTAGAGAAAATATGTCAAACTGTCAGATTTAAATTTCTTTGAATTTAAAAGATATCTGACTATTGAAAAATCTGCCGGCGGGATCTCATGGCGGCATGGAGAGTGCGACTGTCGCAACCCAGCGCTGGGCACGCCACAATTGCGGCGGTAAGTCCCCTCTTTGAGGAGTGGCTTGAGAGGCGCCACGGCGTCCTCACCTTCCGCCTGACGCAGGTCCTCACCGGACATGGCTGTTTCGGGAGGTTCCTGTTTCGGATAAGGCGGGAGGAAACGCCCGGGTGTTGGCATTGTGTGGATCGACCGGAGGACACGGTGGCGCATACGGTGGAGGCCTGCCCAGCTTGGGTGGAGCACCGCCGTGTCCTCGTGGCGGCGATCGGCGGCGGCGATCTCTCGCGTCCGGCCCTGGTACAGGCCATGGTACGGAGCGAGAGGGAATGGGAAGCCGTCACCTCCTTCTGTGAAGCAGTAATGCTCGCGAAGGAGGAGGTGGAGCACGTGAGGGTGCGGCAATCGTTGCGCCCTCACGCCCCTAGTCGCCGCAGGAGGAGACACCCCGGGCGTCGGGAGTCAATTGCCGACTCCCGGCCACCGTAGGCGCGGGCTTGCGGACGGCGAGCAATGGGCAGCTCGCCGTCCGGTAAGGACCAGGCCCGGGTCGACGGCGCGTCGTGTTTCACGCGCGCCTCAAAGAGATGTCAGCATCATTGAAGGGGTCCAATAGGGCCGATGCCTGCCGGGGTCGCGGATTGTTCGAAAGAGTTACCGTGGCCCTGGCGCACAGGCAACTGAAGGAACACGGGTGGGTTTTAGTCAGTAAGAGTCTGACACGCCCTTCCGCTCCACCCAGAGCGGGAGAGGACATTTGATGATTTCCCACCCAAAAAAAAAAAAAAAAAAGCCCTTACATAATTGTTTTAATTAAACCCCCAATATGGGAAACATAAGTGACAAAACGTTGTTTTTGTGTTGTTGGTAATATTTTGCTAGCAACTTGGCTTACAGTATATTTGTGAATCATGTTCATGCAACAATGTTGAATGGAAAGTGCTGTATTTTCACCTCAATAAACCTTCCTTGGTAGCCACTATCAGCTCATAGAAGGGAGCTCCGAGTTTTCTTAGGAGACCAGCACGCTGCAACGCTTTTTAGGGTATCCCTGAAAAGTCTGTTAAGGGGGTCTCCCTTTACTGCGTGTAAGACTCACTGTGCACGGCAGCCATCACAGGACTATGCCACAATCTTTCCTGAGGCTACTTGGTCACCATATAGAGACTACGGCCTACCTATCTAGCCGCTAGGTGACCAAGATTTAAGCATTGCTCTGTAAAACATGTGATTTTATCTCAGCGTCGGTGAACCTAAAGCAAGAAATTGGCCGAATTTACAATTATAGTCTCTGCTACGAGACGTAAGCAGCTACAGCCTTAATCAATTAGTGTTGGTCTATAAAAAAGATTTTACGGATAATATAATTATATACTATGTTGAGTAAACGAGTTATTAAAAAAATACTATTGCAGGGCATTAAAACGTGGTGTAAGGCTGGGGCTGCTGCAGCTGGAGCAGGGACGCTACAGACTCAACGAGATGTCTCGTCTAGCGAGGTCAGTGCACCCGCGCGAACAACGCCAGCGCAAGATGCAGCCGGTCCTGCGGCTGCGCAGTCGTGTGGCCTTAAGAATCCGTGGAAGATTTTAATGCTAAAAAAATCAGTGCCTGTCCAATCCTGAATGCATAATAAAGTTCTAAATTAAATATACTATTTATCGAGTTTTTTTTAGAGGTAAGTATACCTACCTATACCCTCGTATGTAGAAATTAATAATTATATTTTTATATTTATTGATATTAAAGAAAACTGATAGTTCTTTGCTCGATCTACTTAGAAAATGACACAACTTTAAGGTTCCAATAGCAAAATTTGTCCAACTATGCGAATTCAGGTCAATCATACATAGGCAGAGAGGCAAAAATAAGCGATTTCCATAACTATGGTAGTTTTGGAAGCTCGATTAGTCAGGTACATCAATGGAACCTTTATTTCGCGGGTACTATTTGAAAATGCAGTTTGAAGAACGCCTCACATATAATCTATAGTAACGTATAGATTTAAAGTTTGGACATTGATGATTTTACAGGCGCTGCACTGTTGCACTTAAACCTGATGTAATTTCGTATCGTACAACCACATCTAGTGCAATAATTATATAAAGCGATAGAGAGGGAATGTAGCAAGCCGAACTACATTTAAAAAGAAACAAGGAAACAGACTTTCTGAGCGCCGCAGGCGAGGTAATAGCAATTTGACACTGTAGTGAGGTTATGAAATTCAAAGTAGGTACCTACTAAGACTGCACGTTTTATGCATACATTTTTTGATGTTACCCATTGATATAAAGTATATCAATGATGTCGCCATAGATTTGATGTATCATGGCTCAACTCTAATCGATATTGTCATAACGTGCTTTGGTTTTCCTTGCTACTCAGTTCATACTATTATGCCTACCTTCATTCTTAGCAGTGCCAAATTCTACTTTTGCAAAGGTACCTATATCTCATATTCATTGCCAGATACCAAAATAGATCATCAAATGAATTTACTCTCTTAATCGGGAAGTTAATGCGATTCAATTCTTAACTTAAGTAATGAAGAGTAAAGATGGCGTAGACGTAACTTTTTGGGCTAAACTGCGACAGTTCTTGAAATAAAGATATCTTTAGGTAGAAACCTACTCTAGGAATAAAGAAGGATAGTTAAACAACTAATAGTTGACTTTCAATTACCGTATCTATGAATGGTTCGTTCTCTTTTTCTTAATTTACAATTTGTGATCTGATTTGGTTAGAAAAACTGAACATTAACTCGTTTTTGTTTTGTTTTTTTTCTTCTCAATGCTTAACGTCTTCGGACTTAGCTATATGATAAATGCAACTTAGGTACTTTGATTACATTTATTTATCCAACGGCCAGACCAAATTCGAGTTTATAACTGAGAATTTGTTTTACTTTGAAAGAGATACCTAAAACCTGTTAATTGCTTTCACAATGCTTTGCTTTGTTGTTTTTTTTTTGCTTTTTCTTCTTGTTTTTGCTGTTTACTTTGCTCATGACTCTGCCACATGGCATGGTTCTGCCATATCAGAACCTTTCCGTACAACCATCTAAAACGTTATATGCCGGTCATTCAGTTTTGACGTGTTGGTTAATGGAGAAGGCACCCTGACTCTGCAGTTCCAGCGATCCCCGTTCAAGCCGCTGAGGAAAACAGTCTTCGTTCCATGGAATCCGATCGTCATATTGCCAATGTTGCAAATGAAACTCAGTGACGAGAATGTGAGAGTACCAACGCCCAGGTATAAAGGGTTTTAGTTAATGACACATTAAGTAACAGGTGGTGGAAATATAATTTTTAAGATTCGGGTGTTGGTATTTTATTTACTTACCATATTTATATAAAAATTAGTTGCCTACTTAATCACTCCCTCGTAAAAAAAAAACTATATTATTTCTTAACATGTTTTACGATTGTAGAGTCAGGTGATTCTTAACCGCATAAAATCAAAGTACATAGCAAATTTGAAGAATATCTTACAGCATGAAGAACTCAACAATATAACTGGGTTGTTGGCTGCAGATATCAGAACATAATAACTTGAAACTTGATTAGGAATCAAGGAAAAGTATAATCAGTAAAAATATACTTGGCTCAATTTAAAATTAAATGTCGAAAATTTATAAAAATCGAATGGATTCAATTCCTATTTTTAAACTATTCAATTTTTTTTTTTCTATAATAAATTGACACCCTTGTTTACGCCTTTTCTTTTTGACGTGCGCTTTCCAGCGCAGTTTCGCGTCAAGCGTTATGCCAAGGTATTTGAACTAGACATGCGTTATAAAAACATGTATTGGTTGATTGGACGGGATTCATGCCTATCGGTACATAATATTTTTTATTATATAAGCATATTCTTATGCCAATATGGACATATGGCATCCAACTATGGGGCTGTACTAAACCGACCAACATCAAAACTATACAAACATTCCAGAATAAGGTACTCAGGAGTATTCAGTATTACTATTGTTCCTACAACCAGGCTTATTGTTCCTACAACCAGGCTCAATAAAATAGGTGGCTCGTTTAGATGCCAATGTATACGTTTTTATAATAAACTTCCTAGCCACATTCAAGATCTAAGCTTTAATAAATTCAAATCTTTTATGAAACGGAAACTATGCCAGAAAGCCTATTATACTGTGAAAGACTATATTGAGGACAAAAAGGCTTGGGATTGAGCTGCTCCAATAAATTTACACGGTGAATGTTGATTTTAATTTGCTAGCTATTTTAGACATGAATATTTACTGTAAAAAGTATTATATTATTTTCATTATTGTGAATATGAGGACTATGTGGGTCATTGTTTCAGTTATATTCTTGATCTGGCAGTTTAAGTAGTTTATGCGGCCTACCCAAATGTCCTTTCTTTGGTATTGTTCGTCGAATCGTTGAGCTCCTTAAGTTCTGAGTTGAGCTGCACGGTTACTGACAAATGCGTGCACTGACTGGACAGGTCCACTTAATCTGTGTGGTTCTTTCCTCAAAAGACCATTTCAGACACCAATCTACATGGTTCTCAAACATTATGTCCGATTTTTTTATATACACATTGACATTGTTGAATTTTATATACACAATGACATGAGTATTTACTTGTAAAGTAGTATGTTATTTTAATTATTGTGAATGTGAGGATTATGTGGGTCATTGCTTTTTTTTTCGCAGTTAATTTTGATCATGATCTGGCAGATTGAGTAATTTATGTGGCCTACCCAAATGTCCTTTCTTTGGTATTGTTCGTCGAATCGTTGAGCTCCTTAAGTTCTGACTTCCTGAGTTGAGCTGCACGATTACTGACAAATGCGTGCACTGACTGGACAGGTCCACTCAATCTGTGTGGTTCTTTCCTCAAAAGACCATTTCAGATACCAATCTACATGGTCTTCACATGATCTGACCAAGATTATGTCTGGACTTTAAAAGAGACTGTGACCTCTGAGTTTGTTTCGGCCTTTCTTCTCAGAGTAGTCAGATAGGAAACGCCGACCTCATCTAGTTTAAAAATATGATTGACGTGTAAAAGTGTTTGTACAAACCTACTTACAGAAATAAAATCATTTATCATTTATCATTGTTAATGCGCCCTGGTATATAAGAAATGACGACCTCCATCGTGACCTAAAAATGGAACCAGTCACCAACATAATACAAAGATTTGCTGAGGCCCATGAACACCGACTCCACCGATATGTGAACATCGAGGCAATTCAGCTGTTAGACCAAACAAATATAGTGCGAAGACTAAAACGAACAAAACCTTTTGAATTAGTGTAGTGTAAAAAGTGTAGAAATAATAGTGACAATGACACACATAATAACACATGAATAAAGTGTTTATATCATTATATCAGACTCCAAGAAAGTCCTGAAACTATTCTAAGTTTTAAAATAATTATCACGTAAAAAATTAAGTTAGATTAAAATTGCTTATTAGTCTCATAGGCTAGATTGTAATTAATTATTAAGAACCTGGTTTCTTTTTAATAAAGGATTAAAAAAAAAACCCTTGGTTACGTATTATCACAAATTTAAAAAAAAATAACAATTAATAGTAAAAAATTGATGACGAACTAGAAAAAATAAATTAATAGGTTGAAACCGCAGAGGACACGCTGCACTATTGAATTGGATCTGGTAAATACGAAAATAATCACCACTTTTAAACACAAAGGTACCGTTTTAACGGTATCAAGTACCTAATCGATTTGAAAATTTAAGAGAAATTTTTGAAGGTTGTAACCTTCAAAAATGTGAACTTCAAGACTGTATAATGTATTCTATCATCTCATTCTCTAATGTCGCTTTTTCGTTCAAAAAAACACGTTTCATTTCAAATCACAATGGGGCTAAAGAAGTTTTCACTTCAAAAAACGCTCTTGTGTATGTACGATCAAGGAGTGAAAATGTTTAGTAATTAACTTTCAGACAAATTCCATTACCATATAGCGAGCGTATGTCACCTTTTTCGAACAGTCATTTTCATTCAAGTAAAAATATAACTTAACCCCATTTTCATTCTTTGACTGTAGGTACCTTCCTGCCTATATTGAAAGTCGTCTCGTACATGCATATGTATTATAGGTATTAAAAACCAGTTGTGTTGTTAAGTTTGTCACCATTTTTTTTTTTTCATGACTTTTCTTCTTTGCGGGCCACCATAGGTTTCCCACCATAAAATAAAAACGTGTTGTGTTAACATATTCTTAACGCGTCTAGTCGCATCGTCTATTTTTATTCTTTCAATCTCAAAAACTACTAGAAACTCATAACTAAGTAACCGCTTATTTAGGACGGGACGTTGCGTTGGTGAAAATGATACCTCAGTTTTTATATTCAGACCTTTGATAAAGCATATTTTTTCTTTTTACTGTGGCTCCGAACTGTTGAGTAATTATACCTCAGTTGCAATGTAATACATCGCCTTCCTTATCATGAAATCATATAAATACAAAATTACCTATTTTGTTAATTATTAGGTATGTCAATGTAATTAAACACAATAGAGCTATTTGCACAATAATTCTATCCATTCGTATTCAGTTTCCAGTCTAGTTTTTAATTGAACTAAAGGGACAAGCTTTACGTCATTCATTACATACATAACCTGCAAATAAGTTTTTATCAAAAAGTACCAAGAATTTCATAAGTTGATTTATTTATTATCCACTTAACCACACCTCTTATTGAAGGTCTTCTTAGTTTTTTTTTTAATTTTAGAGGAGAGTGTCTCTTCTACGTAAGTATATTTGTAGTCCATTTCCGTAAAAAATGTGCCAGTTCATTGTATAGGTAATACTTGCCATCATCATTGTTCTCCTGTCCTTAAATCAATCACATATTATTGACAGCATTAGATTTTTCAGTCTATTAAACCCCCTGTCTATTGTCACCGAGGTACAGTTTAATACTTTAAATAGCTGGAATTGAACACTGCCGACGAAAACCAACCGATTTTAAATAACTATTCATTTTAATGTAAGTACTCTTCATTATTGAAGTGTCCTCGAAATTAATTAAATCAAAAATCCATCCTAAAGTTACATCTATCCAGCTTAAACATGAAGGAATTTCCACGAACAGTGTGGGTATAATAACTCTTGTAAAATGACGATCCACTTGCGTTTATCCCGAAATCGGTTAGCTATTGGCAGTTCAAACACATTTGATGCTGTATTTATCAAACGGTACCTAACATCTTGGGTCACATCCAGCTCTATAATTTGGTTAACTGTTGGGTTAACTTTTGTACAATAGTTTTATCGTAAATATTTCAGAGACTTATAATATATGTTTAGTGTTGCCCATAGATGTTTAGCCCAGAAACTAAGGGGATGTATTGACTTTTAAACTCCATATCCAAAAATGGCAACCGGAATCAACCTCTTTATAAATTTTATTGGCTGCGAACCAAAGAAAACATGGTCAGTTATCATAATGATCATTTTAGTATCACAATTTATTCATTCTATTTTGGTGCACTGCAATATGGTTATAGTATACTAAATAAAAACACAGGTACTTACTATTATAGCAGGTGCCTCGAAGTCACGTCATACATATTTTGATGGTTATATTAGCTATCCTATGATGTCGATTTGCTTAGGTACATGAAGTAATTATGTGAGTGCAAAAAACAGACTCCATCTTATGATTCTGAGAACATTAAGCTAGCAAGAAACAAGTGAATCCAATTCATTCGTGGATCAGATGCGTAGTGTTGTAACGTAAATATACAGTCGTATAAATAATATTTCTATAAGCTTTTTCATCTTTTTGGAGACGCGAAGGGCTATTGATAGGTTGTGTATTTTTGTTGACGATTGTTTTAGTGTACTGTGTGGAATATTTATTTCTATAATAATTGAAATATCGAGCAATTGAATTGAGACGACATGGATACTGCATTATTTAAGGTAAGAAATTAATTGTATTGCAATAGATATGTAAGTATCTAATTTGAAACAGTTCTTTATAAACTGGTACATTTTAGCAAATTCTTTTTTTGTGGGTAGTGTGTTTTGTGTGTGTTTTGTTGTTGTGAGATAATAATAATCCCCAATTCAGAACTTTTCGGTATTCGATCGATTGTAGGTATTTTATTGCTGCAGTCGTTTCAGCTTGCACTTAGGTATCATTTCTACATAAAATAAGGACAATTATTTGTATTTTTGACTCATACGAGTATTGTGAATTTAAATATAATATTAAAATGGATGATGTAGGTAGAAGCGCATCGAATGTCAAAAGAGTTATAGTTATAGTTGAGGTTCTGAATTGGACAATCACACCTCAAACTCAAAGCATTTATTTCAAATAAACCAATTTAATTGCAGGCAGAAAGATGAAGCTAGTTGTCCATTCCAAAGCGTAGTAGGTATCTATGGAGAACAACGGGCAAGAAACTCCACGAACACTTTTAAATCAAAATATTGTTACAATAAATTGGTTACATCATTCATGTTGAAATTGTGACGATGTAGAAAGACGTGCACGTTAAAAGCGACCGTAACTAAAAAGATAAAAATAAAAAACACAATTCAGAAATTAAAATAACCCGTGGCAGCTAAGAGATGACCAGTCCCAACTGACGTCGCCCGTTCACGTATATGATATATTGGATCAACACCATTCGGCTCAACCATTTTGAAGGGAACTTAATAATTCAACAGACACGTTACCACCAGCGAGATATTTGAGTGAGCGTGACATACTCTCAGTCGCCAGGGCACATTCAAGTCAATGAAAGACGAACCCAGTAAATGCTTTATAGTAGATACATAGTGCTCACACCCAGTAAATGGTAGCTTTAGCTAATGTTAGCACATAGTGTTTACCAGTACGGTAAAAACGTAAATCTAAAATAATAAATCATGAACTGTGTCCCATTCACCTGTCTTAAAAAATAGCTCTAGTATTGTAAAACTATGTTGGTTACAAATGGCTGTGAAGTTTTTGCTTGGTAGTTGAACTTGAAACAAACATTTAGATGTATCGCAAACAAACCAATCCGTGTTACTCAATGATTATGTTAAAATGTACCCACTATTCAATCAAATGATTTAGTGAGATATTTTATAAGTATTGCCTTCCTCCTTTTTCCGTCCTTACACCGAAACGCCACTCACTAAAGGTTTTCACTGTTTTCAGTTCTTAATACTATGGATAATGTGTGAAAATATTGTGCATACCACAAGTATGGCACTGAAGGAGATTGCCAATGACGATGCCAAAACAAGACAGAAAATATCACCAGCCTCTTTATTTGGATTTAATCTGGGAAATCCTGTTTCAGCAGCTAGAGAATCTTTCAGCAATATCGGAAACATATTTTCCGGTAGTCGTGAGAATACACATCATAATAAGTATCACGAACCAATACAACCTTATAGGCAGCCTTATGAGAGAACTACGTTCGCACCAATAAGCATTCCAAACAGAAGTGGAATACCCCATTCAATGGCGCAAGACGATTCTCTAAAAGGGGATAGGTATGTTTGGCCACAGGAAAATAAAAATGAAGGTTTTACATCATCACCAGTAAGCATTCCATACAAAACTGGAATACCAAAATCAATGGCACAAGATGATTTTCAAAAAGGGGATAGGTATGATTGGCCACAGGAAAACAAAAGTGAAGGTTTTAAAAAAACAGAACAGGACAAACAACAGAAACCCTATTCCAAACCAGTGCCTGTAAGAAACGACGATGATCTTGAAAATACAAGCGATAATCCAGGAAATGAAAATATTAATAAACAGCTATTGGATTACATATTTCAAAAACCAGAATTTAATTATGACGGTGCAGGTACAACTGTGGATAACAACATTGACTTCGTAACTGAAACTGGAGAGTACGAAACTGTAAGTAGATATTATTATTTTAAAATTCCTACTAGAAACTACGTACTGAATGAATTAAAAATTAATATTTTTGCCTTTTAGCCCGAAAAACAGATGTGTACTTTTTTTGTTGTTTTGTAAACCAATTCTTTACCGTACTCCGTAAGTACGGTAGCATCCACTCGATAGCAACTATTGGATCGTATTTATGCTAATTTAAAGCATGAGTATTTTAGGTCTTAATTGTTTTGCCTCACGGAGACTTTACCAAGCGGAACATCTCTGGGTTCAATTCCCAGAGAAAGCAGTTTTCTTCACTAAAATATTGCTGGAGTAGTGATTGTAAAGTTCTTTCCATGGGTGCCTTCTGTACAGTTTCTAATGAATTACAAGACCTCTTATATCCATTAAATATAAATTAATGACTAGATTTAGCCACATGGATCAGTGATTGATCAACAGTAATACGATCTTGCTTATCTGCCTCGAATATCCATATAAATATTATCGTAGTCTGTCTGTATATTACCTTTTCACGCCTAAACCACTGAACTGATTTCGATAAAAATTGGCAAAGAAATAGATGGTATCCTGGGGAAGGACTTAGGCAACATTTTGTCTCAAAAATAATCTAAAAAGGGCTGAAAGTTTGTATGGGAAACTTAGCATTTCTTAAGTTAGGGAAATGAAAATTAAAATTTTAGCTCTGGAAAGAAATTAAAAAAAAAGGTTCGGCGTTTTGTAGAATCGTCCTACAAGGGTGTAAAATAGGGGATGATTTTAAAATTCACATGATAATCTATTGAAATTTTTATGTAAGTACCTCTTTTTAAGAGATTAAAGGAATTGAAAATATAGTCAGAACCCGTATCTTGAGGTAATTATTAATTGTAGTATTTATTTCTTTTAAATAAGGTCCCACTTAAAAGTTATTACAATTTGAAGTTATAAAATAACTTAGCTAATATGTAGGTAATACGTGGTCATTGGCGGCGCTAGGGTATTTCAGATTAATGATGATAATATTAAAATACATTATTATTATTTTTAAGCATAATGATGATAAAAAACCTGTTTAATAAGATTATTTGCATTTATTATCAGTTTGTCTGTTAACTTTTCACGCTTTAACGGTTGAATGGAAAATGGTTCATAGGATACTATTTATCCCGGTAGCACGTTCCCGTGGGATTTCTGACATCTACGCCAGCGAAGCCGCGGGCAGAAGCTAGATTATATTATAAATTGAAATCGCTTTTCGAGTCTGTCTGTGCATGCGTCATTCTTCAAAACTACGCAACGGATTTGCAACGGAAATTATTCCGGAAAGTTTATGTGCATAATACAAATAATATAAAACTTACATGTATTAAAGAAATCTCAATGTTTTGTCAAGTCGTAAAAGCCGTGTGAAGTAGGGGCAGGTCGCTAGTATATAATAAGAATACTAAAGGTTCACTACTGGTTTATTCAATTTCAGACTACGGGTTTGGACCAACGAATGCTGCCTGCAGCTGCTGTGGCATCACTTTTAGGATAAAACTATGATTTTTAGCATTTTCCACGGCAAAGTTCTGTGTGGAGGACTAACTCAAAGAACTTAGAAACATCTTCCATACTGTTCATCATAAATTCAGCAAGCACCGTTCCATCATCATTGTATTCTACATAAAGAAGATTTTGAACTGGGGCGTTAGGGTCACCACCCTTTTCCTTTTTCGTTTTTTTTCTCCCTCTAACCTGACGTAATACCGAAGGGCTGTTAATGATTAGAACTGTTCTTCTTTTTCCTTCGGGGCGTGTCGTTACGTTACTGAATATATTCGTACTGTAATTTGTAGAAGTAGTACTTTGTAAGTATAAAGGTATTTTAACTGTTGTAACCATAATGTCGGTCATGTTCTCAGTGGCGTTTTTCACATGTCTACAAAAACATAAAGATTTATCATACAAATTAAATAACAAGTTACAAACTACAACATAATTATAACAAATAAACATATTTTTTAATATTATTATTTATATTACAAATCTGAATAAATTGCTGATTAAGGTTATATTTTCCCAATATTTTAGTGAACTCAGGGTGAGTTATTTAATAGACAATATTTAAACAATAACATAAAAGCAACGGACTATGTTATGTGTATTCTACTTATAAGCTAGTATTATTTAGTATGTTATAATCGAGGTCTTGTATTCTATACTAAACAAATATAAAAAGTAATTACAATGTGTATCTTAAATAACGCCCAACCTCTTAAGGGGTCATTGTACTCATCATTATGAACAACTTTTACTATGGGACCAAAATCGAAATCGCGAAAAAAAAAACAGCTTTTCCCTACATTTATGTTCACATAACTCGTCAAAATGTAGGGAACAGCTGATTTTTTTTTCGCGATTTCGAGTTTGGTCCCATAGTAAAAGTTGTTCATAATGATGAGTACAATGACCCCTTAAGAGGTTGTGCGTTATTTAAGATACACATTGTATAATAAATAATGCTAAACACACGTAAGCATTAAGCAATACCCAATAACATGCCAATTTAATCACACACGAATACTTTGCCACCCTGTATAAAAATGCCATTAGGAAAACTTACCCTTTTTTTAATTCATCTCTTGCTGTCGGTACAGTATTGTTACAATAGGCAGACCCAATTATAATTCCAAAAATCTGTAAGTAAATCGAGTTTTTATTATGTTTAATGATAAACTGAGGAAAATAAAATTCACTAGACTATTTCTACTTACGAGTAGACATTCTGGATAAATCATTGTAAATAAGCGTTTTAATTGGGCTTACTAATTACTAAATAACAAATGGCTTCAAAAAATTATGGCATAATTAAAATTATCAGTTGCAACAAAAATCGTTTCGTAATTAATTTTCTAATTAAGAACTCTACTGCTGTATTAGCGTAATGATTGCAAGCGCATCTGTCAAACATTAGCTCGAGTTCGATTCCTTGGTTAAGCAAATTGCTTTTGTTTGGGAATACTTAGTTCTTAGAATTGAAGACTCGCATTTACATCTTGCACATGTATAAGAATATTGATTGCATCTATAAACTATCAACACAACTATTACAATATCATAGTGGCACCCCACACCACATCAAAATGCTCTTCACTTCCCTATTCAAACGGTAGAGTTATTTTTTTAAGAAACTATTTAATTTTATTGTCTTTAATAAATTTGTTTAATAAAAAAATTGAACGGAAACTGATTATTTTATTACTTGGCATTTGCACCTTTTTAAGTGAAGCTGCAACCGAAATAAGTACGAAAGTTGTTTTTATTTTTTTATTTTAATAGGAATTATAAAGCTCTTCTTCGCCTGGGTATACCGCTGTGTCGCCTATAATAATAAGCCGGTTGTTTTTAGCCTACAGGTAATCTGACATTTTTACAATGTTCTGTATCGGAATTTTCCGATACAGAAACTAGCTACAGAAGCTATTTAGCTTAATGTCGACGTGAGTACACAAACTCCCCCAGCTAGGTGGATGGAATTAGGGCAGATCAACCCCAATTACTACTTCACTGCGTCCCTATGAGTTAAAAAGCTTAAAACTTTGAAAACAATTTGGTATAAAAATTACTAAATAAATTCGATTACATACACAAGACAATCATTGGATAGGCGAGTTGCTCGAAACAAAATATTAGGCGGCAACGCTGACAACGTTTAATAATCAAGAAAGACAAGGGTTTAATTGCTGCGTAAATATTCTTATCTAGCTGTTGCCCGTGACTTCAGCTGCGATCCAGGGTGAAAAGTAGCCTATGTCCTTACCCAGGTCTTGGTCTATCTGTGAGCCAAATTTCGTCCAAATCCATTCAGCGCTTTTAGCGTGAAAGCGTAACAACTAAAGGAAACTGTTTATATTTGTATGGGAAGTGGTCTATGAACCAATAGCGATAGGTACTGCAGTGTTATTTCTGTGGGGATACCTCAACTATAATATCCTTGTGCAAAGGGGCATCATAATCTAACCCGGCAGTTTTGAGCAAAAAAATACTTTAGAATTCACATGTCTTGCTACATTTTTAGGGTTCCGTAGCCAAAGGGTAAAACGGGACCCTATTACTAAGATTCCGCTGTCCGTCCGTCCGTCTGTCTGTCTGTCCTTCTGTCACCAGGCTGTATCTCATGAACCGTGATAGTTAGACAGTTGAAATTTTCACTGATGACGTATTTCTGTTGCCGCTATACACATACTAAAAAAAACCGGCCAAGTGCGTATCGGGCCACGCACAGTGTACGATTCCGTAGTAGCCCGTTATCACAATATAGTACGATTATGTTGTTCTTTATTCTGAATATAATGAAAACGTAACCCGTTGGCACAGCGCCATCTAGCGGCAGTATTGTGAAACTTATGATAATTCATTATGTTTTTTTATATATTTTGTTTTTCAATGCAATGTCTTTACCCGTTATAAACAAGCAACTACTTCATCTTAATCGCTTTAAAGGATAAATGCTAAGGATTTTGTATTTGGTACAAAATTATCCAACACCCAAGTTCAACGACTATTATTGCTAAACTAATAAAGTTATCTTAACCGCTGTAATTTTCCTATAAATTTCATGAAATGCACTATCATCGTGAATTTTTCCAGATTTTTCAAGCCAGCAGTTTAGCTTTTAGTGGGGGGGACGCCCTACTGGAACATAAAATTGCACTTTAAAGTTTAATATTTTATAAATGGAGCATTAAATCGAAAAATAATTTTAGCAATCCCCAAGTCATTTTAGAAGACCTATTCAACGATATCCCACACGATGGGGTAGACGACGACAAAAATATTCATCCCCACTTCACATGTAAGGGAGCTACCATAACGAAAATATTTTCCAAAAAAATATATTATCACTTTGTCTGCGTAATTGATATACACACTCCTACAAAATTACAGCTTTCTAGTACTAACGATCTCTTAGCAAAACCTCGGACAGACAGACGGACATGACCAAACTATAAGGGTTCCTTGTCAGAACTACGGAACCCTAAAAACAGAATAAAATAAATATTTAAGGGGGCTCCCATACAACAAACGTAATTTTTTTGCCGTCTTTATAGATAATGGTACGGAACACGTCGTGCGCGAGTCCGACTCGCACATGGCTGGTTTTTTTTTGCTCGTTTTGCTCAATATTAATAACGGCAACAGGTAGACGCTTGAAATATTTTCAGAATATTTAGTTATATATTCACTTTAAATATAAATAATTTAATTAAAATAAAACAAATATTTAAGGGGGGCTCCCATACAACAAACATGATTATTTTGCCGTTTTTTTGTAGATAATAGTATGGAACCCTTTGTGCGCGAGTCGGACTCGCACTTGGCCGGTTTATTTTTATTTTAGAATCGTTTTAACGGGTATTTCTGAATTTATAATACCTAATTAATCTATTTTCTGCTAGACTAAGTCTCTTGCCACCTCGACAGTACAAGGCAAGTGACTTTGTCTAGCAGAGAAACACATTAATTAATTATTATAAAGTCAGAAATACCCGTTAAAACTTTTTTTTTAATAAAAATGTAGCATAAAAATATGTATTCTAAAATATTATATTTCTCAAAACTGCCAGGTCAGATTTTGATGCCACTTTGCAAAGGGTATAGTTGAGGTATCTCCACAGAAATATTACAACAGTATCGCTATTGGTTCTTAGACCACTTTTGGCCAGTCTCCTTTACTTTCCTATTTGTAATATTAGTTAGGATCTTCTTTGACTTTTAGTTGTACGAGAAAGGCAAGTTTTAGATAAGATAGAGCACCTAAGAAAACCATCTGGAGATATAATCTATCTATAATGTTTCGCTGGTGGTGGCGTGTGTGTTGGATCATTAAGTTCCCTTCAAAATGGTTGAGCTGAATGGTGCTGATCCATGCGTCATGTTCGTGAACGGGCGCCGTCAGTAGGGACTGGTCAACTCTTGGCTGCCACGGCTTATTTTAATTTAAATTTTTGAAAAGTGTTTTTTCTTTTTTTATTACGGATACTTTAAACGTGCACGTCTTTCTACATCGTTCTCACATTTTTAATTTGAACATGAATGATGTAAACAATTTGTTTTTTGTAACTATATATTGATTTAAAAGAGTGTCCATGGAGTTTCTTGCCCGTTCTTCTCCATAGGTACCTACTACGCTTTGGAATGGGCAACTAGCTTCATTTTTCTGACTGACTGACCCTTTGACAATTCAAAAGTGCCTGTAATTGGTTTATTTGAAATAAATGCTTTGAGTTTGAGTTTGAGTTTATCCCAAGGCAGGTACATTGTTATTTCCATATGACTCCGATCAAAGCTAAAAAAAAAACTAAATCACAAGTGAATATGAATTAAAACAACTTTTGTGCATGCATCTACGTATAAGTTCCTAATATAAAGAAATTAATAAGATTTTTATTGTAAAAAACAAGGATGTTATTTTTATGGTCTAGTTGGTATTTCGTTGGTGGCCATTGTTATGTGATTTACTGGTAGATTAACATTGAACCTGTCTTGCTGTTGCACAACAGACGTCAATATTGGCGTCTTGAGTAAATATTTTGATAACAGTATAGACTCCAGCTCTCACAAAGGTTTAAATCCGTTTGTAACTTCGATACTATGTACCAAAATTGTACATTTTTGAGAGAAAAAAAAAAAAAAAAAACTGTAGTTGCATTTAGTGCCCTATGCCGTCATGAATACGAATACTAACTTTTGCAATTAGAGCGGGGGATTTTTTTTATTAGTAAATATAATAATACATCATATTGCGTGTTTTATTGTAGACATATACGAAATCTAGAGCTACCTAACGACAGAAACTGCGAAGCAGTTCCGTGACTGACTGACAACAGCAGCTTAAATCACTGAATTTGAAGTGTTGAGATGCATTCAGCGCTTTTATGGGATAATTGTTTGACGTTTCTTTCTTTCACTAAGTACTTAAAAACCAATATCAATAGCCTCGTGTAAAATTGTTAACAAAACTAAACACACATAGGTATGTTTGTTTAGTTTTGTTTACAATTTTACACGAGGCGACGATTTTAAAGTCAGTAAATAGGTACTTACTAACTTCAAGTTCAAATAAATTGCGAATAATTTGCCTACGATCTTTTGTCAACAATATCCGTGTTGCCAAAAATGTCTTTCAGATAATTGAAAGTACCAACCTGGGAAAATTGCGTTTTCAAGAATCATAATTAACATTAGGTATTATACGTATATGATGCAGCATTTTCAGCTAATGACTTCTCATGTTTCTCTGAAATGATACAAAATAGAAAGTCCTTTTCAACGAGTTGCTAGCCAAATTCATAATTAGTAAGCACACATAATTCAAATTGATTGAAATAAAAGTCTATAAGTAACTGGGTACTGGTTTTTAAACGAGAAGGATTCTTCGTCTAAGAGAACGCTGAACATACGTTCATTACCGCCTGTCTAGAATAGGAAGTTCGCAAAATTAATACATCAAGCACGTTTGAGAAATTAATCGTAGGTTTATGGCTGTCGATTGCACATCAAAGAAAGCTGCACATTAATACTCAAAACGACAGGTAAAAGTTGACCGTCAGGTTGTAAACAAAGTGAAAATTACCTGTACTACTGGATATTCTATGTACGTAACGTATAACCATCACTCTTCTGAGGAAACCAGGAGTGTTTTGCATACAATAGTTCGAAGTGTCAAGGACGCGTCGAGTCATAAATATCTAATGTTCATAAACAAAACTTGGACTGCTTACTTTTACTTTATAAACGAGTAAAAAGACAGTCACAATTTGTTGATAGCAGTTCGCTGCTACTAGCACAAATACAGACCTTATATATTAGTTTTGTACCGTGTACCCTATTTCTCTGCCAGGATTTACAAGAAACAGTAACTTCATTTTTTTTTTGGTACAAAGTATAACATTGTAAGAGTTGTCGTTACTTTAACCGTAACTTAAAAAGGCTATTGGAAAAACCAAAGACTCAAGTAATTTCCCTTAAATTTTATATATATTTCGCAGTAACACCGTTAATATTTGATGTATCGAGAGAAAGTCAGTATAACATGACACCGTTGAAGTTATACATAATTTATTTGGTTTTTTAAATCACCTGAATCATTTTAACATTATTATTCTCAGTTCGTTTTTACCTACTGCTGGGTTTAAGCCTCCTTTCTTCTGTCCCGTGTCCTGATTTATTGGCATCTTAGTCATTTCTATGGTCTAAGTTTCTTACCGTCTGTTTCTAAGCGATTCCATGATTAGACACAATAATTTAGCCAAGTAGTTGCCAGTTGTCTGCTTGACCTCCTTTGTGGTGTAAGTAAGGGCACATAATATGGGACAGTAATTCAAAAAAGCCACGACAAGGCCGCCTATTGTATATTTCGTAGTGAGTGATTTATTTTTTGTTATGTATTTTGTCGTGTAAATAAATAAAAGCCATGTTCAGGAATATCACAGTCGCACTGTTTGTTGGTTCCTAGGTACCACCATTATTTTTTAACCATAAATATCATAGAAGTTAAAATAGGTAATTAGAATGTTTGATGACTAGGCCAAGGTCTATCTATTGGTAAGTATTAAATATTTCAGCAGTATGAGTGGGAACTTCTTGCAATCACTAAATAATGTCATCTATCATATATTTTTGGTACCTATAACCGTAGCTTTCGTGGTTTTCGTCTCTGTTGATATATGCAAGTCACCTCGTTGCTCACATTCTTTCTACATGACATATCTATCTGTGGTAAGGTATCCTAATGACATCGCCATATTTAGGTATAGTAAAAACTTGAAGATCCTGTACAACTGAAGTGTTATTTGACATTATCATTAGTCTAACAATACACGTCTTACATTATCGCATCACGTCATCATCTCGTGTAGGTACCTACGAACTGAAATTCCATGAGAATTCATTTACGTAATTAACTTTAAGTGTATTTTTATTCTGAGGAAGGAAATGTTAACTTTTTATTCACATTTGAGTACCTACCTTCCTGCAGTTATTATTACATATTGAGCGATTTTTTGTTTTCTCATATTAGAAGACATGATAAGATCTTCATAATTTGTATTGGGTTAACAACCTTTAAAATATTACAAATTAGGAACGTATTTACTTAAACTCCATTAGTATGCGACTGGTCAGCAACCCAAAACGGATCATGTTACTAAGTAATCACAAGAAAAAATGTGCATGCAGCTTGGGTTGGAGCCGAAGATCTACATGGCACTAAGACTTAAATAAAATTCATTGGACTACATCATCTACACTCCTATTTTTCTTAATAGCTCAATTTTTTTTTTCAACATGGTTTTGTATTCACAGAATAATGCGCTTGCTACATGGTGATAAATGATAAATTATTTTATTTCTGTAAGTAGGTTTGTATAAACAAAAACTTTTACACGTCAAACATATTTTTATAAAAACTAGATGAGGTCGACGTTTCCTGTCTGACTACTCTGAGAAGAAAGAAGAAAGGCTGAAACGAACTCAGAGGTCACAGTCTCTTTTAAAGTCCTGACATAATCTTAGTCAGATCATGTGAAGACCATGTAGATTTGTGTCTGACATGGTCTTTTGAAAAAACCACACAGACTGAATGGACCTGTCCAGTCAGTGCACGCATTTATCAGTAATCGTGCAGCTCAACTCTGAACACGTGTTATTAGGACTTGCAGTCTCATCATATAAGACTGATTTTCACGATGCAAGTTTTTTTGTCTTGCAACTTTTATTGTTACCTACTTCAACTTCAATAACCACACCAGTGCTGAAAAAAAATTACAGCTGTTAAAAACATAGGGAATATTGAATACCCTAAACGCAGCACATGGGGGATCGATAAGGAATGCAAAAATGTATCATGAATAGTTTAAAATATTATACAATAGATAATAATTCCAATAGAGTAACAATTCGATTTGTCATTAATGCAGAGAGCCTGCTGGGTTTACAACTAGAACCGCAGGATATTTAAATAATTTAATAACTTTGATGATTCTATTTGCTAATCTGTCAATAAATCAATTAATTTATTGCAATGTTTAGGAAGATATAAATAAGATATAGTGATATTGTGAAAATGCAACGTATTGGCCTATGTTTATAGGCATTAGAAAAAAGATGAAATCATTCATTAATCACGTCAGCCACATTATTGTCATTGTTTATTCTAGACCATGGACGAACAAAAAAATCGAACAGATTCTCGCTAGCAAAAAACTGTGTCACTCACGTCGGCCAGCTCGCTGTACGCACACATTCACACATTAGTCGGCCGTCGCGTGGTCGGCCATTACGCGCGCAAACGGGAACACTCGCACAAGAACGGGACTCACTTTTGTCTCAACGGAGCTCCGTCCGCCTTTTTATATTTGTCCATATTCAAGACCATGTCAGCGGCTTTGACTTTCTTTCAATAATTATATTTTTAACTGAAGAAAAAAGAGTAGGTAGGTACTTACATTACTATTAAATGGAGCACTTCAAGATCTATCGTGCACGAGCTATAGGTTCGGTCAGTTGAACTAAAAAAACTGCTGCTATGAAAACGTTTACCTACTAATTTACTTCTACCCTACTATAAAATATTACCTACCATCCGAATGAATTCGTGGATCAAACATAGTTTACTTCAGGGCCTCGCTGTATCTTTAACGATCGCCGTGATTCTATTATAAAATATACGATAAATTAATATTTGGATCTCAATCATTAATTTATTTAAAAGATAAAGTTCATTCTAGTCGTTTATCAATGATTCCAGTATATTTAGTGTCACATAAAATATCAAATATTTCAATCAGACAAGATTTCGTTAACAAAGCCTTTGTAACAGTTTGAAGCAAAACAGAAAATCATAGGTCAGTTTTACATAATCTTTGTGTACCTCAATGTATTGCAAAAACAGCAACATTCACGATAGTAGTAATCATTGCGACGTAGGTACATACGACGACATATCAAGTTATACATTTCCAATTTTAGCTGACCTCGCATTGTATAGGCTTTTCGTACAATGAGAAATAAGCTTATACTGGAAATGTTTAGCTTGATATGTCGTAAGATAAGATAAGATAAGATAATTTTATTTGCTTAAAACATGGTATACATTGGTGTTATTATAGAAAATGAGATCATACATGTTTTGCTTAAAATTAAAGCATGCAAACTTATACGACTAAACAAATTTGAATTTAAAAACATTATAATTTATGTTCAAAAATATCCTTAATATTATAGAAATAATTTTCATTCAGCCATTCATATAATTTAATTTTGAATAACCAGCAATTTAATATTTTTAATACATTAGGTAATTTATTATAAACACGTACACACATAGCCACGCAGCTTTTGTTATATTTTGCTAATCTAGGGAGCTCATCTAGTACAAGTCTGTATTGGTGACGCCGACTGCGAGAACTTATCTCCTCTGCTGTTTTAAACAATTCTTTATATTTCCTAACGAACATACATGCTTCATACAAATATAATGAAGGTAACGGTAGCAAACCAAGCCTTTTAAATATAGGTTGACATGATTCATCAGATGGAATCCCATATATGGCTCGTAAACATTTTTTTTGGGCGACAAATGCTCTATTTCCTTCAGTACTATTTCCCCACATAATTAATCCATACCGTAACGAGGACTCAACGTATGCACGGTATGACATCACAGCCGTTTTTATATTTGTTACCTTTCTAATCTGTCTGAGGGCGTATACAAATTTATTTATTTTATTGCATACATTATCGACCTGAGCTTTCCAGTCTAAATATTCGTCAATTGCTACTCCTAAAAACTTATTTTGTGTCACTTGAGTAATTTGTGGTATGTCCATTCTAAAATTAAATTTATTTTGATAACATTGATTAAATTGTATATAAACAGATTTTGAAAGATTAATAGATAAATTATTGTTATTTAACCAATTAATTAGATTGTCTATGGTATTATTTATGTCCGCTTCATGATCAGTAATTAATTTATATTTTTTATCAGTTGTAACAATTATAAAAATATCATCAGTAAAAAGGAAGCACTTATGATTAGTCACATTTACGATGTCGTTTATGTAGAGTAGAAATAGGATAGGGCGCAATATGCTACCCTGGGGGACGCCGCGATTTATAATTTTATATTCAGACGAAAATTGTGTCATGTTCCTAATTTCATCAAGTTTAGTCACAGTAACACACTGTTGTCTGTCAGTTAGATATGACGATATCCACTGAAGTGGCAGTCCTCTGAATCCGATAGCCTCTAATTTTTGTAATAATATGTCATGCGAAACTAGATCAAATGCTTTTGATAGATCAAAAAATAAACCTGTCGTCAGCTGATTGCTGTTGATACTGGTCAGTATTGTTTTTAAAAGTGAATAGATGGCTAAAGACGTGGACTTGTGTTTTTGAAAGCCGAATTGCTCTTTTCTGATGACATTAACGTAGTGCGTACATATAACATAGATATATTATTTATGTGGAAACAAAACATTGTGGAATATTTAAAACTTAGGTAAATATGACATGCTACCTATACATACATAACATCACGCCTGTATTCCCCGAATGGTTAGGCAGAGGTGTACCTATAGCACACCCACATTTCACCAGTTATGTTTGTTTTTGGGAACTATATTTTCTATCACCAAAATTTATATTTGTCATCAAGTTGTATCACCTAATAAATACATCTATCGCCACGAAATATTTTCGTTCTCAGATAAACAAAAATTGTTCCCAGGTATTTGGTACAACTTGGGGCACCCCGACTCGGACAGGTTAGGTTAGAAGGGGACGGCGGGGTCTGAAAGACCCCGCCGTCCCCTTCGTGGTTATTTTTTTTTAAACCGCCCAGAAGTAGGAGTCCCGCGAAGCGGGACTCCGTCGGCTACGCCTCATTATTGTTGAAATACTTATAAGGACACACCTATTATAATACATACAAAAACATTTATTTGGTACTAGACCTTATATCTCAGGATTTTAGGTGATTTATTGTGGAACTGATTTTGCATTGTTTGGTGACTACATTTTGGTGACAGATCTACTATTTTGAGGACAAACCCTATTATTTAAGAAACACAAAACTAATTAAATTGGTGATAGCTTAAATGATACCCTTTGTTTTTGTGATGTTTTGTTATGTTTGTTGTTTTTTGTTTGTTTGTGTATTTGAGATGCTCTTAAAATAATAATATGCCATAATTCTGTCTATGATCTACACATGATTTGGGGTACATAAGCTTAATAGAAAATTATAGGTCCACATTTCCTGAAAATATTAGGTCGGGGAAAAAGTTCTTTCTTATTTTATATACAACTTCAAGACGAAGAGCTCACATGGGACCCAAAAATCGAGCATTTTTGTATATTTAGACTTCTTCAAATTGGTCAAAACTGTTTTGTGGTCAACTCCTAACTCTTCAGCTATGTCGTAATCTTCTTATCTTGTTTTGTGGTGCACCACTGACTACCAGCATTATTGTCTCTCTTTCTCCCTTGAATCAATCCAAAGGTTGTCTGTAAAAGATCGCTTTTAGCGATAAGACCGCCCATTCTGTCACACTATGAAAAATTTCTACATTTATATCTGTAATTTTTATGGTGTACATAATAAAGAGTATTCTATTCTATTCTATCTTCTATCATTATCCAATTTAAAAAAATGGCATTGACTTTATCCGTCACAGGGCGACCAGAACGATCTGCAACTTTGGCATCAAAATTCCCGGACTGAAAACACTTGAACCAACTTTGTGCTATAACCTGTTCCTGACACTGCGTTAAGTACATAAACGTCACATTTTTTTTTCTCAGCGCGCTTTTGCCATTTTTGTAATAAAACTTTAATATGTATCAAATTTCTTCGTTTCATTCAGTCCTTTTGGTGGACAGCACAATTGAAAAATGGCGGGACATAGCTTTTACTTTATATTTTTCTATTTTAAAAAGTTATTTGTTTAATGGTATCAAAACCAGCCAGATACAAACAGTACAGCTAAAGAGATTTTACTACAACTTTATACCTTTATAATACGAAAAATCTTTTTTCCCGACCTATTACCATATTTGCGTTTGAGTATGTACCTACACCTCTGCCTCGACCTTCGGAGAACACGGGCATGATGTAGGTATTTCCGATAAAATTCAAACCCAACAGCAGTAACTAGACCCAAAACACACATATTCTACAAATGTTTTCTGAAAAGCCACTTAGCTCAATCGCAGCAGTATTCTCTCCGTTTTCGTACCTACCGCACGGCATCATGTTCCTTGTTATTTTTAATCTTGTTCCAACACATCGCAACTGTATGAGAAAACCCGACTTGTTTTTATTATCTGCAATGGTTTGTCTGATGTGCAAGCTTGATTACTCTGTTGTTTATCAGACACTCATCTTAACTAATTAGTTGAAAACCCAGCAAACTTGAAACATCTTGTTCAAAAGCTCCAAAGAAGTATCCTGTTCTTCATCCTATCGGAACCTCTGTTACATAGTTGCTATTGATGATTAATTGCCTTAATAATTATGTAGTTTCTTGAAAAGAGTGTTGATTTAATTAAATGTGTATAATGTTATGTGATATGTCACACCTCGAGAAATTTATATGGCGCCGAAACTTTTATCGCATCGGCTTTTAAATCACCGGCGTGTAAGCACTCTGTGTGAAAATAAAAAAACTTCTTTGATTTAGTCTTGGTCAACGTAAAGAAAGGTTTAAAATATTCATTTTGTACGTTAGAAGCTATGCCATTTCTTATGTATTAATTATTATGCACAATCGTTAACAGAAATATATAATTTCGAAATAAAGACTCCAAATATTGCGAATTGTAATGTCACATTTAAATCTTGAACTATTTTAAAATATTAATTCTCACGACCTTGCTTATTGACCGACAACTTGTGAAATAAATGAAATATTAGAATTGAACAGGTTTCGAAATTGGTAATTAAAATATTGATCTGAATTATTTATGTTGATATTTTTTTTTAAGTAAAATTTTCTTAGTTATGAAAACACACAGCTTTGCAATTTTATTAAAAAAAAAAAATACGTAAATGAATTTTTGCACATCTTTCAAACCACATCGTTGATAAAAACACATATTTAGATATTATTCCAATTTACAACAAGAATAGAATCTACTCTACAATTTTACACACGTTTGCAAATATTTCTTTAATGAAAAACCTAACATTTGTTTGCCTTTTAAAGGATAAAAGAAACTAACTTTCTTGTACAGTATATCACGAGACTCAAGCAAAGCGTAGATAAAATAAATTTAGTTAATAGTACCTCATATTCCGAAAATTGTCGTAGCATGAATGGTTGTAGTTTCAACAGTACTGCAGCATTCACTTTGTAATTACTATACAGTAAAGATGACTACTACTGCTTAGTACCGTTGGTTGCGAATATAATATACGATTGCATAAAATTTTCTCAATACAAAGAAATATCAAAGTTACCTCTAGACCGTACAGGAAATGGATAAAGTTCAATGAAAAATTTCAAATTCGGTCATGAAACTTTGCAGGATAATCTAACTGTGCATAAAGCAGGTACCATAGGTTAATTTTCTTTTTTTAACCGTTATATTTACCATAAAAAAAGATGAGATTGGAAATATCAAGCTTTATAACCACTCACACCTCGGACCGCCCTGCCGATGCCGCCCAGCCCATGACTGGACCCCGATGCATTACTTGTCAGTATCGCTTCGGCTATCAAACGGGAAACCTATGTCACTTTGCTTGCGCTCAAAAGGCCCGATTGACAGTTTTATGTTCTAAAGTTTTTTTTTTTTTATGAAAACTTTATGCACACGTAAAAAAATACTGTACAAAGGCGGACTAATGCCGGAGGCATTTTTTACCCATGGACCTAATATACAAACTGGACTGAGCTCTCGTACCAAAAAAACGAGCAGAGAGAGATAATGCATACCGAGGCTTTCATCTCTTTCTAATAGGGTGACTAAACATTTTTTTAACAGACAGGAAAGTTCGTTTTGAAAGAGATAATTTGTGTCCGGCTGATACTAAGTGATTTCAAATTATTGTTTTGTAGCGGTATCTTCACTGCCACATGCGAGCTACACGTCACACTGACGTCACGCAAATCCTGCATCGCGCAAGCAGAGTTTACCGCGCGACTAGCATTTAGACAACGTCCCGACATCAACCGTCGGGCAGTGCCCACCAGATACAACACCCGTCTGGTCGGAGGATCCTCCCTTTTCTATGGAGGTATGAGTGAGCTTTACACCCTATTCCTCATACCTCTATAGTTAGTAACTTACTTAACTTCATTGTAAGTAACTTCATTTCATTATTTTTTTTTGTAATAAATTATTATTTCACTATTTGATGTTCAAATAGTGAAATAATAATTTATGAAAAAAATTAAAATTAAACCTTTAAAAACTATACATATCGGAAAAGACTTTTTCTCGAAAGCTGATTATTTAAAACTGACATTGTTGTATACTATATATATAGTCCTCCTTATCGATTTCGATAACGGCGACCCTTTGAAATTATTATTTCCTAGCGTGTGCCTGTTGTATACCATGTCGGTGTTGAATCGTGCCTGTACCCATGTTTTAAAAAAGAAGTTATGATACCTAGACTACAATATTGTTGAGGAGGTCAAATTCAAACTCGAAGCATTTATTTCAAATAAGTAAACCAATTACCAATAAATGGCGTTATTGTCATCAGATGCCCCGATGGAACACGGCACAGGATTTGTTCTTTAGAGGAACTCAATCCCTTGTTGGCCAAGTACCCTAAGAAGACCGGTGCATCATCTGCCGTCACAGGAGGCAAGCCTGATGGTGGAATGCGTTAAACTTAGTTTGCAACCTAGTGTGTGTTCGTTTCTCCAACTTATCAGTGTTTTGTGCTTGGGACGTCAGTTCACGTTATCATTATAGTTTTATCGTACACGTCTACCCGATAAATATTTCATATTTTCATCTCAACACTACATTATTCACATTCTGTTGATAGTTTGCTTAATTGGTTGTGTTAGTAAATAGTATTTTTCTTCATTAGTAGTTGACAGTTGTCACTGTCATGTCATCTGTCAATCTTGAATTTTTCTAAATTCTGACGTCCCATGTTTCTTGTCCCACATTTGTGTTGTATTTCGTAAATTACGTTTCGTTTTTACTCACATTACTTTTGTCATGTATCGTGTTGTTCTTCGTTTGCTTATAATATTTTGTTTGTTTGTGATGCTTTTGTCTCTACTGAATTGATTTGTTTTTTGGATTTTTATTGTAATATTGTAGTGTTACAGGGATCTTTTGGTGCTTGAACTACTTCGACGGGTGTTATTGTCAATGCATTTGTGTAATTATTTCGTATTTTGTAAACAAGACGCTTAGTTCCGATTTCGGTCTCGCGCCAAGGGATACATGTACATCTGTGCTGGTGCTGCTGGTGGGTGGTGCACTGATAGTGGTGTTGCACCTAAAGTGAAAGCAATCTTAGCCATAATTTTTTAGTATATTTAACGTTTATTTATATTATTTTTATTTGTATTTTATGTTATCTTATGATGATTCTTTTTACTCTGCCATTGATTCCTCTTGCTCATCCGCTAATTCAAGTTTTAGCTCCTCGACTGACACCCTGGGTGAATTTGTGCGTCGGAGTTTTAGTTAACAGAAAGGTCATTTGTTTAATGTCTGCCATATACGCGCAAAGTGTGCCAAGTCACTACAGTGATCTGTTGGACACCTTTTCCGACGCCAATGTTCATGCCGTTCTGGTTTCTGAGAGTTGGCTCAAACCTCATCTTCTCTCCACCACCTACTCCCTTCCAGGTTTCACTCTTATACGCAATGATAGAATAGGTAAGGGAGGAGGTGGTGTAGCTATCTATCTTCGTAGCGATTTCCCTTTCAAAATCATTGCCTCATCTCCCTTACAATATCATGCTTCTGCTGAGTACCTCTTTTTGGAGATCTATGTCAAAGACGTCAAGACTCTGGTCGGTGTTGTCTATTCTCCACCCGCCGTTGACTATTTCTCCAAACTCGAATTGGCGCTGGAATCCGTAGGGTCAGAGTATGCACACTGCGTCATCATGGGCGATTTCAACACTGACCTTGCTCGCCACACCCCTCGATCCCGTAAACTCCTTAACATCATCGAGTCTGTTAGTCTCCATGTACTTCCATTGCAACCTACCCATTTCAATATCTCAGGCGATGACACCTGGCTTGACTTAATCCTTACATCCACTCCCTCTCTTGTATCCTCTCATGGTCAATGTCCTGCTCCTGGTTTTTCCTATCATGACCTTGTTTTCCTCTCGTATGTCCTAAAACCGCCTAAACCTGTCCCAAAAGTTCTGCACATGCGAGTTTTTGCGCGCATGGACTTGGAGAAGCTCCGTCAGGATGCGTCAGACCTCAGTTGGGAACACCTGACAGCAGCGGCAGCTGTAGACGAAAAACTGCGTATTTTCGATCGGACGGTCCTTGCTCTCTACGACAAACACGCTCCTGTTAAGACCACAAAATTTCGGCGTCCTCCTGCTCCTTGGATGACGACAGGTGTACGAATGGCGATGAGGCGTAGGGATCGGGCCTTTCGTAAATTTAAAAAGAATCGCAGTGAAGAAAATCGGAACTTTTTCAAAGCTGCTAGAAACCGGTGTAATCAGATGATACGCAACGCAAAACGCCGCCATATTCTCGAGAACATATCTTCTTCTTCACCTGCTGATATCTGGAAGTTCCTTGGTACTCTGGGTATCGGTAGACCACGTCATGTGGATTTTCCTAATACGATTGGTCTTGATGATATCAACCGTCACTTCACAACCACTTGCCACTTTGATTCCCAAATGTTATCCCAGACGGTCGATTTCATTACTGGTCTATCTAGTCCCATCATAGAACCATTTCACTTCTCTCCGGTCACGTTGGACGAAATTAAAAAGATCATCATGTCCATAAAATCCAAGGCTGTGGGTCATGACGGCATCAGTCGCAATATGCTCGTTTGGATCCTCGATATTCTTCTCCATCCGATTACTCACATCATCAACTTTTCTCTCGATTCCGGACAATTCCCATCCCTATGGCGTATGGCCTATGTCCGCCCACTCCCTAAAATTTCAAATCCCTCCCTATCCAGCCATTTTCGACCTATTTCCATTCTCCCATTCCTGTCTAAAGTGCTTGAGGCCTGTGTACACAAGCAGTTTTCTGTGTTTGTTCACCGGCACAGCCTTGTTAGCGCTTTTCAGTCTGGATTCAGGCCTGGGCACAGTACAACCTCTGCTCTCCTTAAAGTGACTGGTGACATTAGAGAAGCGATGGAGGATACCAAGGTTACCGTTTTGGTATTAATTGATTTCTCCAACGCCTTTAACGCCGTCAGCCATGATATTCTCCTTTCTATCCTCTCTCATCTTATGGTTTCACCCGAGGCCCTGGAATGGTTCTCTTCTTATCTTCGGGGACGTCAGCAGTCAGTTCGCGTTGATGAGAGCTCATCGAGTTGGCGCGACCTGGATGCTGGTGTTCCACAAGGCGGTATTCTTTCTCCATTGTTATTCTCCATTTTCATCAATTTTATAACTCACTGTCTTCGGTGTTCGTATCATCTTTATGCTGATGATCTTCAATTGTATACAGCTGCGCGGGTAGAAGTTTTATCGGACGCTATAGCTGATGTAAACCGAGACTTAGCTGCTATCAAAAAGTGGTCTGATAGTTTTGGGGTATCAGTAAACCCTTTAAAGTGTCAGGCCATTGTAATTGGAAGCCCGCACATGATGGGTAGGGTGGCGCTTAGCCAGGTTTCTAGTGTTAGTCAAAGGGTCAACGGTACTCTGCGATCCCTGTATCGTTTGAGAAACTTTTTGCCCGCTAAGACGAAAACTATGCTTGTGCAGACTTTGATTTTCCCCATCATTGACTATGGTGACGTGTGCTACTTTGACTTGAATGCGGTTTTGCTGGATAAGCTTGACAGACTACTCAACAATGGTATCCGATTCATATTCAACCTCAGGAAATATGACCATGTGTCGAGTTACAGGACTGAGCTCAAATGGATGTCCATCCGCCAAAGGAGAAGTTTGCGCTCTTTGACCACACTTTTCTCGTTTCTCAACTCTCCCACCCCTCCCTCTTATCTTATGTCTCACTTTCAATATCTATGTTCTTCACACGCTAAGAATCTGCGTTCTTCCAACAATCTTCTCCTTCTCTGTCCTTCTCATACTTCCGATTTTATTCATTCTTCCTTTCATATTTAGTCCATTCTTCTCTGGAATGCGCTTCCTCTTGAAATCAGGACGGCTACCAGTCGGTATGCTTTTAAGCGGAAATTGCGGAGTTATTTTCAAAATAAATAGCGTAGAGTCATCTCAATTACCTCCTTCCCTTTTTGTGTATATATATAGTATATGTATAATGTAGATATATATTATAGTAAATATGTATGTATGTGTATTATAAGTTTATATTCTGTTTAGGTACTTGTATACCTATTTTATTTATAAATACTTATGTTATCTTTCTAATATTTATTATTATTATTAGTAATGTCTGTTATATAGAGCACCTGCCATCTTATCTCTTCACCACCCTTGGTTGACTGGTAGAGAATGCCTAAGGCATTAAGTCCGCCTTTGTATACTATTGTGTGCGAGAAGTTTTAATAAATAAATAAATAAAATAAACTAATATAAAAATCTGCCAGCTTGAAATGAAGGCTGCACACAACTGAATTTTTGGTAATTGTTTGTGATTCGGGAATTACATCCAACCATTTTTGCTTCATTTCTCCTTATGATGGAAAGCTGTAGCCAACAAAATAATGCTATTTCAATCATGCGATACATAGGTGCAAATTGTATTTATTATACGCATTATATTAATAGTTTTAATCAGAAATACACTAAAGCGTTGGTTTCTTCCGTCTACGAAACTTCTAGAGCATGGTCATACTACTTATTGATATTAAGCAAAATCTTTGTAATTCCTTACCAATGAATGAAATGTTATGATATGTGAAATGAAATGAAAAATATATATATGAAATGTTTTGATACAACACTTTTTCACCATTTCCACCATAAAAATTACAAAAGAACCGTAGCTAAAAGTTTAAATGCGATGCGTCTTCACAAATTAACAGAAAAAGTCATTCGCATGTCAGATTATAGTTACAAGAGTAATTTTATGTTATCTACGAAACAATTATTATTTTGATTATTTTATTTAAATTAAATTATTTACTACTATGTACAGATTGTAAACCTTTATATAAAATGATTTAAAACTAATCTAAAAGCTAAAAATATTTTTACGTTACTTATTTTACTTGCAGTTGGTGAAATATTTTCTACCATCTATAACATTTTTATTTTCTAACAATTGAGAAAAAGGGACAAACAGCCTCTGCTCTGACTATCTCTCTCGGCTCGTTTTGCCTCGGCTTAGATAGCCTAACAAAAGTAAACCTAAAATGTATGTAGCAGTTGTGGTTCATTTTTGTATGATACGATTTTTTTGAGAGCTCAGTCCAGTTTGTATATTAGGTCCATGTTTTTACCAGTCAACATTAGGGTGATGGTGGTTTGTGATACTTTTTTTTTGTATTTGTGTGTTTTTTTCTTTGCGTCATGTTTACCGCAAATAATCGTATTTTCTTCTTTTTTTTTTTCTTTCTATGCAGATACAAAACATAGCAGACGCAATATACGGGATAGATAGCTCGGAAATAACTAAGAAATACAAGAATAAATATTAATACATAAATACTAATACATACATAATCAGCCTATAGTGTTCGCACTGCTGGGACACAGGCCTCCTCTCTTCGAGAGGGAATGGGAAATCTACCACGCGGGCCCAGTGCGGGTTGGTAGATGTAACATGTCTTCGAATTTTTGGTTCTAGGACATGCCGGTTTCCTCACGAAAAAAAAGAAAGAAAGAAAAAGAAATGTTTGTTGTGAAGTTGTTTGTTTCTTTTTATTTACATTGTTACCTGAGTAATTTTATTTTTTTGTATGCACTTGTTCTGTGACAAATAAACCTATTTTTCTTTCTTTTTCAATTGAAATCAGGCTATTGTAACTTAGATAAATTAATAACTGACCCACTACAAAGTGAAAATTAACTTTAATTTCGGAAGTCGGTGGCAAAAAACTAAAATACAGATACAAAGACACCGACTTCCGAAATTAAAGTTATTTTTCAGTTTGTAGTGTTTTTTTTTATAAGTCGGTTGCTTTTTTTTTTTTTTTTTATATATCTCTCGGGTCTACTGGGGTGAAGACAAAGGGGTAGATATTGGGACGAGTCAGATCAGCAATGTAGTCGAGTGTTTGGCATTTGGTTAGACTATCTAGAGTTGGAATAGTGGAGAAATGGCAATTAAGATCGTCCAAACCAATTGTGTTGGGGAGGTCCGAATATCGCGATTCGCTGATGCCCAAAGTTCCAAGGAACTTGCAAATATCGGCAAGAGAAGAAGAAGTGATATTACATAGGATATTGCGGCGTTTAGCGTTGCGTACCATCCTGATTACACCGATTCCTAGCAGCCTTAAAGAACGGCCAATTGTGCTCAGATCGAACCTTTCTAAATTTTCGAAACGCGCGGTCTCCTCGTCGCATTGCCATTCAAACTCCCCTGTACGAGGACGGACACTTCAACTTTATTCTCTTGACAGGAGCCTGGGCGTCATATAGCTTGACCACAACATCGTTGAAAAAACATTTTTTTTTTTGTTAAATGAAGCAGCTGCTTCCAGGGTTTTTTTTTTGGGTTGGAAATCATCAAATGACCTCTCCCGCTCTAGGCGGAGCGGAAGGGCGTGTCAGACTCTTACTGACTAAAACCCACCCGTGTTCCTTCAGTTGCCTGTGCGCCAGGGCCACGGTAACTCTTTCGAACAATACACGACCCCGGCAGGCATCGGCCCTATCGGAACCCGTCAATTATGCTGACATCTCTTTGAGGCGGGCGTGGAACACAACGCGCCGTTGACTCGGGCCTGGTCCTTACCGGACGGCGAGCTGCCCATTGCTCGCCGTCCGCAGGCCCGCGCCTACGGTGGCCGGGAGTCGGCTATCGACTCCCGACGCCCAGGGTGTCTCCTCCTGCGGCGACTAGGGGCGTGAGGGCGCAATGATTGCCTCTCCCTCACGCGCTCCGCCTCCTCCTTCGCGAGCATTACTGCTTCGCAGAAGGAGGTGACTGCGTCCCATTCCCTCTCGCTCCGTACCATGGCCTGAACCAGGGCCGGACGCGAGAAATCGCCGCCGCCGATCGCCGCCACAAGGACACGGCGGTGCTCCGCCCAAGCTGCTTCCAGGGCTGACAAGTCAATATTGGATGCATCTTGTTGAAGCCTGTCGCTATTTATCCAAAGGTACGCCTTTAAGGAACGTGGGTTTAGATTAAGGGCGTTTAAAGACATAGGATAGTTAAATAAGGTTGTGACGGGTAAAGCCAGGAGCAACGTGTTGACGATGTGAGGAAATCAGGGAAGGATTAGAGATGAGGATCAGGTCAAGCCAAGCATCATCACCTGCTATACTGAGATGAGCGGGTTGGAGAGGCAATACATGCAGACTGGCTGGCTCGATAAGGTGCAAGAGTTTCCAGGAACGAGAGGAGTTGCGGGTAAGGATGTCAGTGTTAACATACCCCATAATAATGTGATTTACATACTCCGAACCCAAAGATTCAAGAACTGATTCGAATTCAGTGAAGTAGTTAATGGAAGGGGGCAATAGACCTTGAGTAAAAGAAACTCTGCGGATTTATTGGGAGAAGAAAAAGCTAGAACTTTAAAAGGAAAAGCACCATGAAGGTAGATGGCTACCCCCCCACCCCTATTACCAATCCGGTCATTCCGAAGAAGAACAAAACTGGGGAGTGGGTAAGTATTTGAAAGCAGGTTAGGTTTGAGCCAAGTCTCGGAAATCAGAACGGCGTGAACGTTATTGTAGGTAAAAGTGTCGTATAGTTTGTTAAGTGACTGGGAATGGTCTGAGGATTCAGATGGCATACGTTAAATAGCCAGCCAGAATTGTGGTTGAAATTTTGGCGTAAAAGAACACCTAAGGTCTCTAAGGGAACAAAAACTTTCATCGCTGGAAGATGCACTAGAATCGTTGGCAGAAGTCATAAATCAAAGTAAATAAAGGAGGGTCCAAAGTCTCCTACCAGAGGCTGTACGTGGGGATCATGTGGTCCATGGCCCTGTATCGGGCACCCGTGTCAGCGTACACCCTGACGGCCCACAACGTCACAATATTGCATACGCCGCAGAGAGCGACGGGATAAGGGGATACCGTACGATATCCTACGAGGCAGCAACTGTCCTGGCCGGATCAACGCCCTGGAATCTGGACATCAGATCCTAGTGGCTGAATGGAGGGAGCGACTTGCAGAACCCAGGTAGGGGATCGCTACAATAGTGACGGTAAGGCCTGTTATGGAGGTATGGCTACATTGAAATCGATTTTGCAAGATTTCGTAAAATAGTATAATATTAGAATTAATCATTTATTATCAAACCTACGTCCATTAATAGTGAAGTTCACCCTAACTGAATCAGTTTGACAGTGTGAGCGTGATAGGGGATACAAGGCGCAAGGGGAAGTGGGGGTGAAATATGAATTTGATCTGAACTATTACAAGTTCATAAAATTACTTCTATCAGACAACCTTTGGATGAACACGAAAGACAAATCGTTATATAATTATGTAGTATAAGTTATAGCAATTTTCATAAATACATCCATTTAACATGCAAGTAGCACCTGCTTATTGCTCTTGACGCCAAGAAATGCGTCATCAGTAAATAAATAGGGGTGACGTAAACACATCAATTGGATATAAAATACTGTACCAATACATTTATTTTGTAAGGAAACAAGTATGCAGTTCCCGTTACATGAATGTCTGTAACTTTTGTAAGTCCCCACGTAATCTTTACACAAGTTATGTGGAATTTGATAACGTTTGATTTTATCTTTTTTATTTACCACGGAGTAAGTGACTTAAGTGACTTATGAGTTTAGGGTTGCCGAAAGTGCCGATTCTTAGTATGTATTAATTCGTTAAACCGCCAATTCGAGTACCTACCACGAGACACAACTATCAATGCGGCCGCGGTGTAGTGCCAAGTACCTACCTAGATACTACTGCCTAGGTATCCGTAACATACCACGCCACGTGACACGTATTTTCCCCGAACTCATGCTTTTTTTTATTTGTGTGTTGTTCTCTGCGTCATGTTTACCGAAAATAAAGGTTTTTTTTCCTTTTCTTTTTTCTTTATACCTGCACAAGATTAGATTCTTGATTGAATGGCGAATCACAAATATTTATGCAAAATAAAGTTTTTTAGTACTAGTTGTTCTTCTATGCAACAGAACTACAAAATCCATTTCTATGAAACAATTTTATGTTACAAGATTTTCCGGAAAACTATAATAATAAATAATTAATATTGTTATATTCAGTTATCCATCATATTATTCATAAGGTAGACACCTACTGATGTTTTCATTCAAACATATCCGGAAAATCATAAATTACGATTCCTGTTAAGAAGTCGTCAATGTATTAACATTAGGTCATACAAAGTTAGTGCCTCTAGTTATAACTTGTATTATTGAAACATCTCTATTTACGTGATAATGACGTTGAACTGTTTATAGTTATTTAGTATACTTAAATATAAATTCATAATGTTTGTCTACTACTTATGTCTGTGCATTAATTTATATAGGGTCAAACCACAACGTCCGTATATGTGCATTTATCTGGTAAGCGAGTTTTAAATTCTATTTAAAAGATGATGAGCCACATAAGAGGCATCAGATGATATTTACTCAGATTCTGTTTTAGCTATAGTTGTGTGCTATATAGATAGATATTTGTCATTTTTAAGGTACTGTCAACCCCACCACTCAACAAATATACCCATGTGGCTATGTCCTCTCATATCTACACAAAGCTACATGCGTGCTTGTACTACTTTATTCAACTACCTTTTGTCGCACTCAGTAACAAATTAGTCATATGATGGAAACTATTGTTTATTATCGCTGTTCCAGTAACTAAAACATTAACAGACGTTATTTTAAATGACTAGCCTTTACTTTCAATTCGAAAAACTATTCGAGAATCTATTGTTTCTTTGTTAGTATGGGTTTTACCTTATTGTTCAGAGATCTGTAACCGTAGCATCCGAGCGGATCCTCGCTCCATTCACATGTCGATCTGTGTATTGGTCAGCTAGAGTTGGCTCTGTTTCAGCGCAGGCGGAGCGAGGCGCACGCTTGTATGCGGCCACCAGGCGCACACACCCGCCACTCTTTATATATAAGGAGATCTTGCGAAACCGTTAGCACATTCGGACTACAACCTGTCCAGGAAGTCACCTGCTTCTTTTGTCATCCGTGAAACGCGACAAGATGCTGTTCATTCTGGTAATTATCGTCCCGTGTTAAGTGTTTATATAAGTGCATCTGATTATGGACCAAACAGTGTCAAAATTTACATGGTAAATTGTGTCAATAAATTTAGTGTTTGAACTGTCGACCTTACTGTGATTGCACGTTGACGAAGATGTGTGTTGCAAATACCGGCGCGGTGCCTATAGTGCATGAATGTGTGGTTGTACCTTATGTCCTTAGAGGTTTAGGTTCTGACCTTTGCTTTATCCACGCCTTCTATGTTTATGCCTACATCATATGGCGAAATCTCCCTTTAAAGTGTATTTATGTTTATTTAAGAAGTATCCGTTACAAAGTGCATTTTAGCTTATCTATTCATTAAAATTGGCATTTATGAGTTGAGAATTGAATATGTATAAAAATAATTATTTATAATTATATCTCTAAAAAGTTATTCCGTGAATCGTGTATGTGTGAATTTCTGTGCGATGACTATTTTTTTATTTATTGAATCATCTGCGAAATTCTTAAAATAGTTTTCGATCTAAACATTGTAATAACATTTCTATGATAGCCATAAAAACCATTTTGTATGAATACTCCGCAAAGGTCATAGGTATCTATCAACTACATGTTATATTTTATTGTTAGTGATAAGCTATTGAAGGTTATCCAAGTACGTAAATTACCAATTTTCGTAAAAAGATACATAACTCAACAACGGCGCGAAAAGTAGTTTTTGAAATGCAAACAAAAAACACAAATCGAGATGAACTCTAAAATATGCCAATGTAAGATCAAGGTCGAATTTCTAGTGTTCTAGATATGGAATAGTTTATTACAGACAATAAAATTTCATCGAACGATTTGAACGATGCCTGTACCCAAAAAAGAATCGTGAATAAAAAATGGTTTAAAAAGCTTTTACTGGTCGGAGACTCAGAGATGTTATCATTGAATTAATTAAGGACGCACAAAAATCCGAAAAACGTGTTCTCGGGATGTGTAACACGGCCGTAATTGCTAATTAAGTAAACACGGTTTGTTTATGGCAATTCAATTTATATTTTTGATAACATTACAGAGTGTAGTGTCCGGTTTGCTGGTGCAATTGCTTGGGGCGAGTCCTGTGGTCGACAGCCAACCAAGAGCTCAAATACTTAAGTACGACTTTGACACAGCCAACCTGCCGAATTCTTATAGATATCAGTAAGTATTTCTTACATTTTTAAGGTTACTTTCAGCTCTCTCGATTAGAAGTAAATAATGTTGCACCGACAAGTGAGTAGCTCATGTAAAAGTGGAATAAATGCTAAAAACTGATTTGGTAATCTGCAGCAGACTGTACAATATTAATTTACTGTGTGTATGTCTATGTTACAAAGAAATACCAATATCATTAGTTTTTTTTAACAGCAATTTTCCTAGCCAGGAATTAAACCCGTCGATTTTGAGAAAAAAAACACTGTATTATTGCACATCCGATAGTGTCGCTTATAAGAATCAAATTCTGGGAGGACATACGCACATAGAAAAAAATATTCGCAGGTACTTAGCTATTAGTTTTAGCTACATACGAGTAGATAAGTAGGTATAAAAAAAGAGAAATGTCATTCACTCTTTAGTAACATCTCACCTATAAAAAGGTACGCGATATTATTGGTACTTAGATTTCTGGTAACATTTTGACTTTTAATTGAGTAGGTAATGTATATAAATGGGTGTTATTTTTGCATTTTATAAATCCCAATTTATTATTTTCAAGAAAGTTGAATTTTCTAGGTAGTTTTTTTACCCAAAACTCGGGTCCCGAGTTTATAGTTATATGTGTAAGATATTTAAACGACTATGTAATTAATATTATTAAATTAATAACCTATCGAGTAAATTGAAAAATCTAGCTTGTTTTTGACTGTCATATATTTTGTTATAAACTAGTCGTGATCCCAATATTTTGACCCGAACATGATATTTTATTGTACCTTAAAGTTTTGATAAATAGACGTTTTGGGGAATGTTTAGAAAATATGTTTTTTGATTAATGGTTACTGGGTTATGTTTGCATATATATTTAAAAGGATTAGTAACCTTCAATGTATGAAACATTGAAATGTTCAGATCTCTATCAATGTCTTCAGAAAGAAAACGTTTTAACCTGTGAGGTCAATGACTCCGTTAGATGAAAACGGTATTATGAACCTTCAGGATCGATCAAAAATATAGCCTATCTCTTATTTCAAACAAACTAAGAAAATTTCTTTATTTTTAGGAAAATATGTTTTTAGCAACGCAGTGCAAATTAAATTTGGTTTCCTTTCCATCCTAATTAAACCAATCATTTTGTGAACAAATGTTTAGATTATTTTAATCGGTATAAAATTAAGACTTTTTGCAAACGGCAATCAAATATATTTAACTAAGGAAAATCGCTTGGGGTTTTACAGTCATGGGTTTGATTGTTTAATAATGACACCTTATTGAACTAAAATATTGGTTGGCGAAGATATTGCTAATGAAAAGATATGAATATGACGGTGCCACAATCAAATAAATGATTGTAAACATTGGTTTTAAGAACTCAATTGTTATTTAGCTCGTTTGATAAAAAAATAAGAAGAATCGTTGCGAAATCATTCAAGAGGATCTTACTTTACATTACGTTGCAGAGATCGTGAAAATAAACCAGAAATATGCGTACACTGCACCTACTTACATACATAATTAGTCAATCCTCTTGTAAAGCCTAGCCTTGTTTACGCAATAGGTACCTAGGCTACAAGTCGTATACAGTGTCCAAGGATGTACGAAATAGCATATCACATTACAAAGACGACACCTTCGTTTTGCTTATCCTATTGATACTACAAACCGATTGCGAAATTCTTATGCAACAAGGCTCTAAAACTCCTGACTAGAAAATCAATACACTAATAAGCTTGTTCCATTCTTTCTCTGTGAGTCCGAAAACACAGAGATTATGTCATGAACTGGGCCAATAGAATACTCCACTACTACTGTTGTATACTAATGATAAAACTACTACAATATTCTATCTATACGTATTCTAATCGTGTTATTCTATATGAATACTAGCATCCATCCCATTTACGAATTGATTGCTTAGAAAGTTATATAAAATGATACATGTTTTGATATAATTACTTTCACTAAATTACCTGCAATTATAATAGCTGTATTTTGATCCTCGTGAAAATAATTACGTACAATAAAGCTACTCTGAAACCGTGTCAACCGCTTACTTTTATCGTTCCGTTCATCATGGCTTAACTTTAGTTTGGACCCAACAAAAAATCAGTTCGAATGTTTCATCCATGTAGGATTGTAGGCACTCATGTAATTAATGGCCGTATCTCTCTATCTTGTTGAACGTGTCCTCCCACTCTATGACCAATATTTAATTTCAATCATCTACCGACTTACACTTTATTATTATAATGTCATTTATTTATATATAATAAAATTAGTATTTCATAATTTTTCAAATAGATATCTTTAATTTACCGACTTGATTGTTCCAGATGACAATAATGCTTAACACATTCATGCATTTTGATCATAGATAACAATTAAAAAAAAATGTGTACAAAATTTGTTAAAACCACAACAACCTCGATAGAGCGTAACCTGCGAACCGTCGCTTTGAAGTACTACTTTTATGAAAAGCCAAACAGAATTGCGAATAATGCTTACCTTTAGTAATAGAATGACAAAAACATTTTGAATACTAAACGAAAAGGAAAGCAAACATCTGACTCACCCATCACCATCACTAGATCGACGACGTAAATATTTGCGGACCAACACCACGGAATGTCATGTTTATGTAAATTGACCTTTATATTGTCCTTACGTGTGCAGGTGTAACCTGATAATCCGAATACGTGATGTACCTTCTTATAGGTACAAACACGCTGTTTATTTGGAAAGCAAATATTTTTAAATCGCTCTTCCGTGATGTTTGTTGGCTTTCTGCCACAAGGATAGCGGCAAATTGTTTGAACCTAGGTGGGATCGGTTTCCATTGTTGGGTAGGTACTTAATACCTAGCAGACAAATACGGATATCGGATCATATTTGCAGTTAATTATAGCCGACATCGTCTGATAAGTGCTAATTTGTTTTATAACACGCTGCACAACTGAAAGCCTGATGTAAATACTGAGGGGTTTTTATTTGGGATTCTGCTTTGTAGAACCTTGAATGGAAATGAAATCGAATGTACAAAAATAAGTAGCAAGCTAGTCTTACAAACTTGTCAACTTTAGAAACTGGTATAGTGTTTTGGGAAACTAAACTTCAGGAAATGTTTTAGTGAAATTTAAATAAATGAAAATCATCGATAGTTTGTTGTCTGTCACATCGTTATGAACACTACAGTAAAGAACAAGATTGCTGGTTTGTTAATTTTACTTTAACTAGATGTTTTTACGCCCATAAATATTAATGGTGCATGATCCAGCACGTTCACATCCTTTGAAACTTAGACATAATGTATATTTGTATTTCACTGAATACTAGGAACCTGCAGATTAACTTCACACGCTGCACCTTCATATTCACAATCAATCATTCTTATATATATAATGTTCACAAATTATTTAAATGTCTTCTATAAAACAATTTAATACACAAAACTGTCACTTTAAATAAAACGCCTATGATAAATAAACATAGTTTAATAGTTATTTCCTGTTTTGAATAAAAGGAAAAATAAATACACAATTTCGTTATACATTAATCAAGATTTCACTGAATAGAAAAGTTAGCTAGGTTTCTTTTTTATTCTCTTCTGTGTCTCTTTACATTTTAAATTTACCATATCAAAAAATTTGATGTCCGCAATTAAAAGAAAAACGATCAACACAGAATACAGTTCACAAATAACAGTCTTATTTCTTGTTTGTCCTGTTAAACGATCAGTGTTCATATCGAACCCGGATCTCCGGATCCGGGTTCGATATGAACACTGATCGTTTCCATCGATCCATTTATAATCTCATTATCCTAAAAACATCCAACGTCATGCATGTCACTTTATTATTACTTAAAAAAAAAGTTGAATGGTAACATGTGACATTGTCGTGTGGGGTACAAAAACGTAAATTATACGCCTCCTTTAAGTTGAACGGCCGAAAGCGGGACGAATACCCTAACATAACAGCCAGTTACAGCTCCGTTAAATGATAAATGATAAATGATAAATGATAAATGATTTTATTTCTGTAAGTAGGTTTGTACAAACACTTTTACACGTCAATCATATTTTTAAACTAGATGAGGTCGGCGTTTCCTATCTGACTACTCTGAGAAGAAAGGCCGAAACAAACTCAGAGGTCACAGTCTCTTTTAAAGTCCAGACATAATCTTGGTCAGATCATGTGAAGACCATGTAGATTGGTATCTGAAATGGTCTTTTGAGGAAAGAACCACACAGATTGAGTGGACCTGTCCAGTCAGTGCACGCATTTGTCAGTAATCGTGCAGCTCAACTCAGGAAGTCAGAACTTAAGGAGCTCAACGATTCGACGAACAATACCAAAGAAAGGACATTTGGGTAGGCACATAAATTACTCAATCTGCCAGATCATGATCAAAATTAACTGCGAAAAAAAAAGCAATGACCCACATAATCCTCACATTCACAATAATTAAAATAACATACTACTTTACAAGTAAATACTCATGTCATTGTGTATATAAAATTCAACAATGTCAATGTGTATATAAAAAAATCGGACATAATGTTTGAGAACCATGTAGATTGGTGTCTGAAATGGTCTTTTGAGGAAAGAACCACACAGATTAAGTGGACCTGTCCAGTCAGTGCACGCATTTGTCAGTAACCGTGCAGCTCAACTTGCTCAACAAGCTCGTTACTTGAATGGATACAAGCCCTCAATTATCCTACCTTAATTTTATAAGGAACAGTATAATTCCAAAAGCACCATTGAGGTCGAATTTCACTTAACTCTCGATACGGTTGCAAGCTGCTTCTTTTTAAATCGCGATGACTCGTTTTGTTTTTTCTCGATAACAACTTTATGCAATTTGGTAAATGCTGGGAAATTTTTGTACATGTCAGGTTCTGGTAGTAATTTTTTTTTGTTACAAATTGAACAATGATTATACTTTCAAGTAAGTCTGTCATAGTTAGGTGCGAAGTGAGTACCTAAACTGAATGTTATAATACTGAAAAATCTAATGATTAGTATTGATTAACAAGTTTACAATGATATTTCTCGAAATCTCGTGCTAAAGTGATGGTTATTGAACTTTGCCTATAATGGTGTATGCGAATTAAGTAGATATTTCGAACATATCCTATAATACTTATAATATATATTTTGAGCAAACACATCATTCTCATAAAATTCCAAATATTTGTCGTTCGAACTCTCCAATAAATAAATATGTTATTTCGAATAGGTATCGTAGGTTTTTTGACACACGGAATTTTGTATGACTAATCTTTGCATTTATCCTTTACTTAATACTCATGTCATTAAGACAGTCTGCAATGCCGATGAATCAATGCATAGCTTGTCCTATCTAGGTATTTACTGAAATAAAAGCTTTCAAATGGAAGGTCAATGTTAAAGTTAGGTCAAGTTTTTATTTTTCTTAATCAATCTGCATAACTTAACTGCGCTTTGAAAATCATTTTCATAATTTTTCTTAGTAGGCTGAATCTAAAACAGAGGGACGATGACATTGGTGTTCAAACATCGTATAAGTAGACATACTTTAAAAATAAATAATGCAGCACAAACTTTTTCTACAATCTCCTTCATATAACATTAGGTATTTACTTTTGTAAGTGCCTAGTGTTTAAAATATTTAAATAAAGTAAGAGAATGTTTGAAAAAAAAATGCGTAGAGTTTCGGAGCAGTCTAGGAACTAAAAGTTAGTTCGACCTCATTTAATTTAAAGCCCATTAAAATTCTCTAAAAGGACATCACGTGGCACCTAAACGTCAAGGTCGTTCATTGCTGGTATGTGTTTATGGGATAAACTAGTTTTCTTCATAATATAGAAAATATTTTGGTGTGCGTGGGTATCCGTCTACCGCTCTATAAGGATTTGCTATAATAAATTGAATGTTATGACTGGATTTTATATAAAGTAAATAATAAGTTGGCTGCGGCCCCTCGTACGCCTTCCAAAGGACCCCATGGTCTCGAGCTTTAATAAATAAATAATAATAAATGTTTATTCAGAATCAAAATTAGTAAAATACAATATGAATTTTAGACATAATAATGTAGGTATTACAATGTTAGACAATGTCTGCAAGCCCGTTACCTCCGTATTAAAACAAATAGAAAATAAAAAATACCTACGAAGACTTACATGCAGACCTATATTCACAAAGCTGCGAGTTTTTCCTAGAGTGTAGGCAGTCTTTAAATTGCTACGCGCTACGATCCTTGTTAGTGACAAGGGACAATGCTGAGAGAACTCCCTGGCTGTGACATACCAATTTACATAACATGTACTTATCTTATTTGTGAAATGCTTTCGTGGCAATCGCAACCAGCGCTCATGTACGGTCACCAAAAGAGATGAGTAACCAGGGTCGTCGATATAGTTGAAGTTTAGTAAGAAACAGATGGATGTTTTCAAATGAAATCTAATTTGATAAATGAATATCCGACGACCCTGATTACATATCTCTTTTGGTGCCTGTACCACCTGATGCACCAACGTGAGGTTATTATCATAAAGAATATGTTAGAAAGACCGCATCTTTGGTCTAGTGGTCGCAAACGCTATCACTGAGCATGAGATACTGGGTTCGATTCACAGGTCGGGATAAGTGTTATTGAGTTTTTCTATTTCTCAGTAGCTACCCGGAGTCTGGAGTTGTGCCCGCTGGATGGCAATAGGCTTGCCCCCCATTTTTTTTACTAGACATAGTTTTCCCACTGCTGGGCCAAGGTTTCTCTACTCCCCTTCCACCTGTCTCTGTCCAAGGCTGCCAAGGACCAATCTTTGTTAAAGGAGTCCAGCTCATCCCGCCATCTCCGTCTGGGCCTGCCGCAATGTCGTTTGCTATTAAGCGAGACCCCCCCCGCCTCCTATATTAGGGGACTTAAACATATCTGGCGAAATATGGGTGTACTATGGGTACTCTTCTGCCTAACCCTTAGGGGATTACAGGCGTGATGTTGTGTATTGTTATGTTAATATGTTAGGGCAATGGCTTTCCATCGTTAAAAATAGTTTTGGTACCAAATTCCCGAGTTTTTTTATCTATTATGGCTATTTATGACCAACAATTATATGGATTGTAACCATTTTACAATAATTTGTTTTCAATAACTCATATAAAACTTATGTTACGAAACTCTAATTATGGATTGTGGCGGCTGGACACCAAATAGGTCTACTGAATATGTCCAACGGCGAGGTCAGATGTGTGTGCATCCATTAAAACATCATCGCAGCGCCTGTTACTTTACGCGTATCTAGTAATACCGCTGAAGCTGTTTGCTCTACTCTCTTGTAGGTACTTAAAACATGTTACAATCATTCATGAACAAACTTTAAAATGTTTCTTTACTTTCAGTTACGATGGCAGTGATGGTTCGTCTCGTTCTGAAGAGGGTGCAATCCTGAACCCTGGCACCAAAGACGCAGCCCTCGATGTCGCCGGCGCTGTACGCTGGTACGACGCCGAGGGACATCTCTACCAAATGACTTACAAGGCGGGCAAGAGAGGCTACCGAACAATCATCAAGCAATTATCGTAATACATAGTCGGCAATGGAGTGCAAACTTTAAGTATTAGCTCGAATATATTTCGATAACAAAAGACTGGACAAATAATGTTATTTATTGACTAGAATGCTTTATTTAAATAAAATTAACGGAAATTATCTCAATTATTGTAATTACTCAACAAATGAAAATCAAATTCAAGAATTTCTACTACGAGTATTAGGTACAAATCATAAACTGTAAAATAATCAACTCCAAATTTTACCCATTATACCAACAACTGGTATTAGTTTTAATTTGAAATAATATGTTATAAATTAATTATTTAATACGTAATAGGTAAGTATGTACCTGTGTACTTTCCTTTAAATTAAAATTAATATATAAAAGATGTTGATTTTTATTTAGTACTTTTTTATATTCAAACTTTGTGAAATATTTCATATAACAGAGCCTGTAACAAAACAAAAGACATAATTATTTAAAAGGAATTTTTACATTTGCCAACTGTTGCAACACCAACTTCAAGGCTAAGCAGGACTTGCTTTCAAGTGAAAACGGATTAGGTACTATAAAATAAATTAATTTTACTAAAACAAAATCGATGCTATTTAACCTTGTGGTTATAAATAATAATGGTTGAGGTGGAAATAAAGCAGTGTCTTAAGTGACTTCACGGGCGCTATTTTTAATCGCGAACGTAACGTAGAATTCAATGGCTCCTGAGCACGTTGAGGGAGCTCTGAGTTAACTCCTAAGCGAAGCGAGGGAGTTAGACTATAATCCTGAATGCAGCGAGGGATTCAAGCTCAACCAAGACGAAGATACCTTTATACCCTAGGAGAATACTCTACTTTTCGCACCTACTGCGAGGTAATAAAAACCAATTATATTTTCATAAGTAGTTTATGAAACTGTTAAATAACCGGGGAATACCTAGTTATGTGCAGTTTCATACACAATTTTATCTAAACTTATGCAATTTTATGAAAAACACAATAATATAAATAATATCGTAATGACACCCAAATCCAATATTCTAACACGGGGGTACGCGCCACACCAACCGATCAGCTGTTGTAATCACATGCTGCCAGTATTGCTACAGATATGTAATGTAGAAACAGCGCCTGAGCGAGTTTAATAAGCATATTATTCAATCATTTTGGACTTGGCCATTTTTTTTTTTTATTATTTTAGATGGGTTTGCTCTTGACTCTAGTCTAGGTCACAGATGACAGAGACAAAGTCGACGATGGAGTGAGCTTACCCAGAAGAAGCCTGTTCACTCTCACTTTGAAGAGATTTGGGTTGTATGCGGTCGGAAACACAGGCGCAGGTAGAGAATTCCACTCTTTTGCTGTGCGCATTATAAAAGATGTTTGGAATCGCTTAGTGCGAATTGGTGGAATAGCAACTAGGTAGGGATGGTAACTTGCAGTGCGCCTAGAGGTCCGATGGTAGAAGGGGGCCGGTGGAATGAGGTCGTGGAGTTCTTGAGCACACTCACCGAAGTACAATCTGTAGAAGACCGACAAGCAGGCAACCTTACGGCGATGAGCCAAGCTGTGAAGCTTGGCATCCACCAGTTTTATGTCGCTAATGAGTCTCTTAGCTCTGCGTTCCACCGAGTCAAGCGCGGCAAGTTGGTATTTAGCTGAGCCATCCCAAAGGTGGCTGCAATACTCCATGCAGGATTGGACTTGCGCTTTGTACAGGGTTAAAAGCTGTCCAGGCGTAAAGTATCGCTTCACCTTATTTAGGATGCCATATACAGAAAACAATTGTTTTTATTGTTGTACTTCATTTTTTTTGTTTTATCTATTCTATTAGTACACATTATTATACCCTTTACTTCATTATATACATAAACATTATATTTTAAAATATAAAAAAATGTAGCTCACCTCTATCGGGAACAGCGGGTCCAAGTTACGGGTCAGGGCTCCAGAGAGAGCTACCTGGGAGGCGTCTCCAGAAGTACCGTTTTCTGGATCAATACACATTATTGTTACTGTAATATCACTATTAAGTTGCGAAATTAAATTATTTTGATCGTCAACGGCAACTAAAACCTATGAAGTGAGAAATCTTTGGTCAAGCTGTATTCATAGAAAAAGTTTTTTTTTTTTTTGGAAAAGTCTCCATTCAAGATTTTTCAGTTGCGGTTCCAAATCTAAATAACATTATTGATCATCGGATCATAATTAAATTCAATACAATAATGCTTGGCTAGAGCCTAGGGCTTGAATGACACGCCCTCCCGAAGTTTTTTCATGAATTCCCACCCAAAAAAAAACAAGTTCACTGAGTGACAAATTTAAGGAAATAAACATAATGCCAGTCGCATCTCAATCTGTATATGAGAACCTGATGCATGTAAAAAAGAATATTAATCTATATTCTAAACACAGCGACATTTATAACATAAATACTAGAAACAAAGATTTACTTATTCTGTCCACGACCAGGCTCCAAAATTTTAGTAGGTAATATAAGTGCCAATGTGTAGATTTTTACAACAGACTACCAAGCCTTGTTAAAGAACTGAGCCTCAAAATAATTTATTAAAGAGAAACTCTGTCAAAAAGGTTTCTATACTGTTAAAGATTACTTGGATGACAAAAAGGCTTGGGATTAATCAAGCTACTTCAATGTACCCCCAAGCAACAATCCTTTTTACACTGTTTTAGAATTTAAAAAAAATATGATTTACATGACAACTTAGGATATTTTTTATGACATACATATAAAGAGAAAAGTGTTTGTGAATATGAGTAGCATGCACGCTAGATTGAATACATGACTGATTTACTGTCTGGCGGTTTTGAGTATTTTATGCGGCCTACACAAATGTCTTTTCTTTGGTATTATTGTTCGTCGAGTGATTGAGCTTCTTAAGTTCTGAGTTGAGGTAGTCAATTACAGATAAATGCGTGCACTGACTGAACAGGTCCACTCAAATCTGTGTGGTTCTTTCCCCAAAAGACCATTTCAGACACTAATCTACATGGTCCTCAAATTATTTGACCAAGATTATTTCCGGATTTTTATATACCTACACATTGACATCGATGAATATAATAACATGAATATTTACTTTGTAAAATATAATTATTATTTTAATATTGTGAATGTAAAGACTATGTGGGTCATTGTTGTTTTTTTTTCTTCCCAGTTATATAAGTGATAACTGAGAATCTTGAGTGCTTGTTGTTTCAGTAAAGTAGTAGAAAAAAACTACTACAGGTTACTAGGAATACCTAATCATTAATCAACATAATTTTTAGCCCGAAATGATCGTCACTCCCTTAAAACTTGTACAGTAAATAAATGAGAAATTCTAAACAAATTATGGCTTGGACAACACTCAGAAGTTAATGAGTATTTATTGTGAAGACAAACAGTTGCCCAGTTGACTGTGTGTCAATTTGTGCGTTTGCTATATTTCATAACCTGATTCGTGTTATCACCTTAGTTTCAATTGATGTAACTTCACCAACAGACAAAGTATTTAAGAAGATTTTTACCAGTTTTTTATATCATTTACATTTACGTGTTCTGCCTATTTGGATATCATCACTTCAACCACCACCATGATTGCTCTGGTAAGTTAGAAACTAAATAAAATCTTATATTAATAATTTTCTTGCCATTGATTGATTGCCATTAAACAATGAGTCACCCTTTCCTCATGGGATTATTAATTAGAATTACAAATATAGATTATAAAATAAAGGTAAGCAACATCTTCCTATACGTAAGGTTCTTTTGGTTACCACCCGTCTATCTGACAAGCGTTAGCGTTATTCTTATCGTACACATAATTATACAATATTACAAAGGGAACTTATGTACAAAGGCAAGTTCCAAAAACGCATATATTTTTTTTTGCAAATTATCCACTTCCACCGCTACAACATATTTTTCATGGAAATAAAGTTGGAGGACACCTACTGAGAAATAGATTTTCTTTTCAGAGAAAACGTATTCTCGGTAGTCTCAGTGATGTTGCAACCACAAGGAAATAAAATATAGATTTTCAATATTAGAAAAGGCTTTGAGCTGTCACAAGCCTTTCATAACAACGCTGAGCTAAAGGTTACACATGAAAAAAACAAGACAAATATACTTCATGATTTTATTACGTCATAGCACCTACTTATACAAAATAATATTGTTGTATGTCGTCACGTTTCAGAAACTATTCGTGCTCGCACTCTTCGCCGCTGTAGTAGCAGATGAAGACAGAATAGTTGCTCAAATCCTAACTGAAAGAACTATTGTCAATCCTGATGGATATAACTTTGAGTAAGTATACATTTGGAAAACGAAATAAAATTGAGTTTTTGTTAATGACTGAGAAAAGTTAGGTGAAAAGTCACCTATAAAAAGCTGTTAAAACAAACACTTTATCGCAATCTTAGTATAAACATTTAACAAAAATATATACTCATCGAATGCTATAATATATCTCCTCCTCATTTTAAATCGGATTTTTCTTTCCTTTTATTCACTTTAGACTGGTTTATTAGTTGCCTAAGAAAATAACGGTGTTCCAAATGTCACATGTCGTCAAACAAGCTAACTTTCACATTTTTCTCCTTACAGCTTCAAGACAAGTGACGGCGTATCCCGTCACGAAGAAGGCAGCCTCATCACCGTAGGCGACAAGCAAGGCATTGCCATCAAGGGCTCCTACTCATACCTCACCCCTGACGGTGAAGAGTACCAGGTCACCTTTACCGCTGACGACAAAGGTTACAAACCCACAATCCGAGTCCTGCCCGCCAAACAGTAATTTATAAATACATATTTGTTCTTTTGTACTGTTTTATACTAAGAATATATTATTCTATTTCGTTATCTAAACCATTGCATTTATTTCCTTCCTTGAAGTTTATTTTGTGAATGGCTAAGGGACTATTTATTGTACATAAAAACTGTAGGTACTTTGGAGAGTATATGAAGCCATCACATAGGTCCCAGATGTGATTCAAATATCTATGACAGCAGGCTGTAACAGGCACTCAAAACCCTGCAAGACTCACTGATCTAAGGTTAGATTGTGGAAGGCAGCAGTTTTTTAAAATGCATAGTCATGGAGCTCAAATGGAGTTGGGCAGGACACCTAGCAAGGCTAGTGATGGTAGATCGAGTAAGACTATGACCGAGTAGCGTCCAAGGACTGGTAAAAGAAGTGGTGGTCGTCCAGCGGCGCGATGGATAGGTACTTTGTTGCCATCGGGGGTAAAACCCGGAAGAGGCTGGCATAGAAGCGTAGGGATTGGCTCACGCAAACAGAGCCTATGCCCAGCTGTGGGTGAAGTGGAGCTGGGGATGATGATAACGATGACATAGTTAAACTGAAAAAATCAAGGCAGATGAGTCACTTCGACAACCTTTCCTAACTTACATAAAACATTACGTGCGTCAACCTCTTTTGATTCTAACTGGCACCGTAACTTTTTTATAATATCTAGAACTTACCTAATATACGTGATAAATTACTTAGTAGCGTCTCCACGTCGTGTCGTCGTGTCACCGTGTTTAGTAATTGTGAGCAACATTGCAATGTTAAAAAGTACCAAAAATAAGAATACTGAAATTATGCTCGAAGCAAAATTATACGCATTTTTTTTTTAATCATCCCCTCTTAAAGTATAAATGTTACAGTCGGTGTTGTGCTAGTATGTTCGTGTTTTTGAAACCATTTGAAGACTCAAATAACTTAATAAGTTTTAATAAAAGGCATAAGTAAAGCTTGGCACTGCTGGCTACCTGCAGAATAAAAATATAGGACCTGGAAATTAGAAACCCCACTCATAAAGTCATCATCAGTCATTAATTTTCTCTATTTTTATTTCTATCCCGCTGACACCTAGTTATATGTGCATGCTGTAGTCGCCTGTATTGGAAGGAGCACACTTAAAATAACCTTTTTAAGGCGCTTCCCCGACCAAACGACCTTGAGCGTTCGGTCCTTCTCTGTCCCGTCGCTGAGTCTCGCTCTGTCTCGCTCCCTGCGCACGCTCATTATTCAATTAAAAAAAAAGACTAGCAATGTTTTGAAATAAAATAAAACGTGAATAATTTAGATTTTTAAATTCTCTATCCATTAGTGCAATCCTCAAATTAAGAGAACGTCACCTTTAGCAAAAGATGCATGTAATCAATAATTTTAGTCACTTTTTTACAAGGAAATTTTAAATGTATTTATAACACATAAAAACAAATAAGAACGTGCAATGTGATGATAGGATATCGAACATTAATAATGTGCTTTTAGATGTATTTTATTACCCATAGTGAATGAGATAATAGCCTCTGAATAACGCACTCTGGCAAGGTTTTGGTCGGGGTACCGCCTTAATAATGGGATTTCTATTGTGTATGTGTATTATTAGTTGGAGATCCCAAATAAATGAATATTTTTAAACGAAAGTCTTATAGCCGTTAAACAGCACCCTATTTGCGTAACGCACTTTCAATCACAATCCGAGACTTTTGAAGGATATCCCGCTTCATAGGTTTGAAAAATTCGTTTGCTCAACAACTTAAATAACGCAATGAATGTGGGTAAACTGTCAAATCAAAGCCATTGCGATATATTGGCATTTTATGTGTTACGAAATTACTTCAGCTATCAAGTGTGCCTTGAATCGTTGTCGCCACTTTCTTGTCACGGAGTTTCATTTAGTAAGTTCGTGCCGACAATATTTTAGCAGGCACTTAATTTGAGGATGTTTGCTCATACGAGTGTATTTCTAAGAGTTTTTTCAAACATTCCAATCAGTTTTCATGGTGACATATACCACGTAAGTGCTCTTTTTTAATTTTTGTCGTGATTAATTTAACAAAATTCTCAAGTGTATGAATTTATAACATAAGTTAAGTATTAAGTATCTGTAAAATATTTAAAGATGATTATTTCGAACAATCCAAAGCTGATCTGACCCAAAAACGGATGAAACTTTAGTTATGATTTAAAAGTTTGGTGTCATCGATATTTTCGTCAAGTTTTATTAATACGAGTAACACAGTTTTTTTTTCAGGTTTAAAATCAGTGACACTGGCTACAAAAGTAGAATTCCGTTTCATAGAAATGAATGACAATAAGTATACGTTTCAGAAACAAAAAGGTGATTAAGAGGTAGGTAATACCAAACTGATTAATGCAGATATTTCCTGGTTATTAATTTAAAAATACTAAATAAAAGCTTGTGAAAAGAACTTGAGTGTATGAATTTATAAGTTCAACTATTTAGTGCCTGCAAAATATTCAAATATGATTATTACGAACAATTCAAAACTGATATTCTGATCTAAGAGGGATGAACCTTAATTAATGATTTTTTATTTCATTTTGAAGGTGTCATCGTTACCGATTTAGTCAACTTAAGTATAGGATATTTTTCATTTCAGGGTTAAACAAAAATTAAATGACGGATTATTTTGACAAGGTTTCGTAAAAACTGATGACAATATATCACATTGATGTTTTTAACAAAAAGCTGATTGACATGTATGTATGAATTTTTAATCTCGACTAATGACTTAGTATACACTTGTATTAATTGTAATTTACTTTTCACAGGAAACGAGTATTCGGAAAATGAACACTTTATTATGTTACCCACTTATTCTATTCTATTCGTTCGTAAGTTAATACATTGTGTCATTAAGCTGGACCAAATCAATAGACTTAGGTAATATGAGTCACTTACTCTTTAAGTTATTCCAGATCATTAATCATTTTCAGATATAGAATACTAGTAAGTTCTTTTTGTGCTTTGCCCTATTTGACTTCTAAAGTAGAAGTCGATTTTAATCTTAATTAATGATACTCAGTAAAAAAATGTCTTACAAACAGTGGTTTGAATTTTTGCATGAAGTTAGCAAGAAAAACAAATTAAGATAAGATGACAAGCAGTAAAAGCAATGCAAAGCTCTAATAGAGAGAGGCGTTATGGTCAGAAATCAACCAGGGTAGGCTGTGTGAGAATTTCGAATGAACAATAACGGCTTGAGATGGTATTGTTAAACCTAATGATAAATAACAATAAAAAACGTATTGAACCTTAATTTCAGGCAGTAGCAGCTTTATTTGGCAGTGATAAGACATAAAAAGGATCAGTAACATCCTTTACATATTTGGTTTTAGCAAAATAACTGTAAGACATAATTCGGGTGGTCTTTCAGAGGTGAGTTTAGGCTTCGGGGGCGGGTGCCGCCTGGTCGGCAGCCTTTTCTTCGGTGGGCTGGTAGCCATTTTTGTCAGCAAGGTAGGTGACAGAGATGTGCTGGCCGTCAGGAGCGACGTACTTGTAGCTGCCCTTCACGACGAGACCTTGCTGGTCTGTGTCATTCTTGTACTCGCCAGTCTCCTGCCTTGAGGTTCCGTCACTGGTCTCAAACCTGGGGAAGAGAATGGGTTAGATGTAATTCATGCACAAAACATTAACGCCTGTTTTCTTCGAAAAGGTAGGCAAGGCAGAGGTGTAGTACTCTCACATTTCGCCAGCAAGATGTAATGATTTGAAGAACTAAACTGAACACAGAGATGAAACAGTGATTCGTTACACTGAAATGTGTTGTAGGTGTTATTGAATATTATTAAAAACAAATAAACCTTCTAGTTTTAGATCTGAACCTTAAAGAACTCCTAGCCTTTTTCAGGCATAGCAAACTTGAAAAAGTTTAATAAGTTCATTGCACCATTTCCAGGTAAATGCCCATGACCCTATACCTTTAGTTTATCTTTAGGCTTAAGTCTACCTTTAGTCTTTAGTATACCTTTACATTTTAATCTACCTTTAGTATTTAGTATACCTTTAGTCTTTAGTATACCTTTAGTCCGAATATAAATATTTTTACTTGGAATGAGGTTTTGTGCTCATTCCATAGGCACACAAATGTAAGTAAACAAGTCATCTTGATTATGATGCCCTTTTCAAACAATGGATGGAGTAACATCTTGAGTTGTACTGAAAATAGTAATTATTCGTTATGTCGTATGTTACTGAGTATCAGTAGTTGTTATGTCATTGTTTTTTATGTCAATGTCTTTGGTCAATGTTAATGAGCACCTAAATAACATAATTTGGGTAGGTACTTGTTACTTTACACTTGTAATATAAGTACCTATTATAAGGAAGTATTTTTCAAACAAAATTTAAAATACCGTAAGAAACGGTCGTGACCCTAATAGCTTTGCAATGGTTTGTGACTTTTATAAACAATATTTTGTCTTATAAGAAATAAAATTGTTAATGGTTTCGCGCATGCACAGTCAGGAAAATTATTTTTTAAGTAAATTGACACCCTGCGTCAATTTCCCATGCTATAGCCATTTCTTACAACAGTCAAAGAATGACAGTTTAGATTTGAATATAATATGGTCAAATAAAGTGGGTACTAAATTCGCCTAACAATAAATTTCTGGAATTTATAAATTATTTTGTGGGATTGTCTAAGTTATTTCGGACCGCAAATCAAATGACAGGCCTGATATTAATAAGGGTCCAACAATCTTATCATACTTACATGTAAAAGTTATAAAAAGTTATTAAAAAATTAGGAACGGGTAAACAAATTGATTATATCTTACTCGAAGTTGTACTTGTCTACATCGACTTCATCGACTTGCTTCACTATCTGGACGGACGCGGCACCTCCTGCGGGCGCTGGTGCAGCCTCCTGAGCGCACGCTACTGCAAGAGCGGCAAGGACGAACAAAGTCTGAAAACGTAATTAAGATGTTATTAGGTATCCACTTTCATCGTCACTCTTTCGATAAAATGTGATAGGAACGAACAAATAACGTTAAGTTATAGTGAGTGGCGATTTGATTATCATAAATAGTACAGCGGTTATTACAAGTTGTGATCAGTCTGTCAAAATAAAAAAATAATCAATTTTACTAAAAATAGAAAACTGAATTAAAAAAAAAAGACGTAAAAATTGGCACGAAATAAACACGTCGGGGATGGTATCAACAATTCAACACAAACTTTATGGTATTGTTACCAAATCACAAATTAAGTTGTAACGTTGTTATTAATTATTTTATTTAAAATACGATATGTACAAATATATGTATATTTTTTATTTTTTTTTGATATGGTTTCAATTAATATGATAACCTAATCGCCACACTGTATAACTAAACAAAGGTTTAGTCTAGGAATGACTAATTCGCGAAATGACTACAGAGTATATAATTAACCTAAGCTATCAAGTTATTTCAGATCGAACAGGTACTTCATTTAACTTAGATACTAAGTTAAGGTACTTGCCAACTGAACAAAAAGTGTATTTTTTTAAACTTTAATTTACAATATACAACAAAAAACACTTACAATCTTCATCATTTTTAAAATGTTTAAAAAAATAAGAATTTTTGTAAGGATGTGTTGGTGGTAGGACGAGTCCTGAACGTCTATGCTCTGAAGTTACAACTTGAGCTATAAATATCATTCCATTGTATTGACAATGCGATGTTTCGAAGTTTCATTGGGAGGCAAGGTGTTAATCACAATCATGCAAACAGTTTATTTAAGGTGATCCAAGAAACGTTACAGGGATTTGTAAATTGTGTAAATTGTTTGTCGTCAGTCGGCGCGGGCGTGTGTCTCTTAACCTACATCTGCTCTCTCGTACCAACGAAAATCCTTGAACGTACGTTTTTGTGTTGATTAAAGATTCACACTAACACGACAATGCATCACTATTAAAGCTATTAACGAATTGCTAATCGCATCTAAAACATCCTCAAGTATTTTAAATAGAAGCAAATATAAGGTAAATATACATAGACGCCTCGTAATGGAATCAATCTTCATCTTAGGTCATTTCTACGCGAACGTTCAGGCGATAAAGTAGTTTAAGCGAAGTTTTGGTTATTAAAGCACAACAAAGCACGAAAGAAAAGTGCAGAAATATTCAAGTGGTTTTAACAATTATTGTTATGAATTGACATATTAGATTTCAGCCTATGTAGAAACATTTCACATATCGTAACATCCCATTAAGAAGTTTGTGTAATTAAAGTGAGGCTGTGTTTTTGGATGAAATTTTGTGACATGTAGGTATAGGTAGAAAGCAGGTTGTCCCGTGCAATAATATCAGAAATATGATAACTTCACCAACCCATTTGTATAAAAGTGTAGGATGCCAATGTCCTCTTCACGATTATTAATTATAAGTAGAGTTTTCCTTTTAATATGCGCTTTGGGAATCACAAGCAATGCAGACCTTGAAAGTAAGTTGAAGGTCGACTGCCCTTTAGAACAGATTTTGGCAATGTTATCGGTAGCAAAAAATTTAATAGTACATAGTTATAGTTACTTTCTCGGACGAACCCTTTCACGAGGAGCTCTACAAATAATGATGTAGATAATTAAGTGTATAATGTTCTGTTTAATGTTTTGTATGTCCTTCTAACATTATCTCCGTATAGATCGGTGGCCATTTTCTAAGAGGATGTTGCAGTGGGGCGGGTCACGAATTCCCAACTATGAAGTTTTAATTACTGGTTGTCATAACCAAAGAGGTCAGACGAAATGAAAGGTACAAGTGTGAGTGAATCCTTATTGTTTGATGATGTACACTCGAGGATCGAAAAGGTTAAACGCTTTTTACACAGTAATTCTCATTATAATAATGTCGGCAACACAAGACATAGTCAGAAAAACCGCTTAACCTGTTTATTCTTCAACTGTACAATATGTCTATATTCTATACATATGTAAATATCGTACATCGGTTATGTAATAGAAGGCTGCGGTAACCCACACCGCGCAATATGTCATTGTAATTGAATTTTCAATAAAGCGTCTCTGACTTTTTGCAGGGGTGCCTATATTTTTTCTTCTTCTAATAATTTGAGCTCAGTTTAGTTCCGAAAGAATAACTTTAAAACTCATTTTTAACCGACTTCAAAAAAAGAAGGAGGTTCTCAAATCGACTGTATGTTTTTTCTTATGTGTGTTAGCTCTGAACTTTTTTCTACGAGAACCGATTTTGATGATTCTTGTTTTATTTTAAAGCTGGTGCTTCTCATATGGTCCCATACAAATTGTATCAAGATCTTAGTAGAACTTTTTGAGTTATCCTTAATAATGCGTATTTTTTCCACTAAGCTTATATAGATGATGTGTTAATAACTTCCTGTCACAGTTATTTACATATCAAGTAGTGGTATACGAATTTGTGTGGGGTAGGTACCACGGCTAAAAAGTGAAAAAGAAAAACGTTTTTGCAAAAAAACAACCGACTTCCAAATAAAACAAAAAAACGAAAATACAAAAACCAAAGACACCGACTTCCGAAATTAAAGTAATTTTTCACTTTTTTTGTGTTTTTCTTGGAAGTCGGTGGTTTTTTTTGCAAAAAAGTTTTTAAAGGCCATGTACTTAGTAATATGAAGTTTTTACAAAGTAGATAGATAATATTTATCACATACTTATAGCATTACATCCCGACTAGAGTTTGAAACAAGAGATTAATATCCTTACTAATATTATAAATGCGAAAATGAGTTTGTTTTTTATGCTTTCACGCTAAAATGGCTGAACGGATTTGAATGAAATTTGGCACATGGGTAGACCATGACCTGGCCAAGGACATAGGCTATTTTCATCCTGGGTTGCAGACGAAGTCGCGGGCAACAGCTTGTTATAAATAGTAGGGGATCTTAAACATAATTTATATAAGTTATTTTCAGTATTGTGCAAAATTGCAAATTAGTATTTTGTCCTATTTCAACTTCCATTTTGAAAAAAACATCACAAATAAAAGCAACAACAAATATTCAACAATTTATTAACGTCCTAATAACGCAAGTGCCAACCCTGCACCTAAAGGTATCCAGTTAGAAATCATATTGTTTGACCTCGCAGACTACACAAACGTACAAACAAGCCATACTTAGATTTCGTCTATGGTTAAAAAAAGGTTATTTATGACTCTGATGCGGAATTGACGGTCACAACCGTAACAATATAATGTTTATAACGTCATTATAATAATTGTTTATGCGTGCTGTTAATGAACCGAAAAAAAATATTTCGGTTCCTTCAATGTGTATAAAATATAAATTAATCTTAATTATCATATCAAACGTTTACAGTTCAAAATTAGACTTTCAATTCAACGATTATGTTATCACAATTACTTCTGCTTGACATGGAAATTGTTGGTTAAGGCGCTTCCCCGACCAAACGACCTTGAGCGTTCGGTCCTTCTCTGTCCCGTCGCTGAGTCTCGCTCTGTCTCGCTCCCTGCGCACGCTCATTTATCATAGAATTCACAAAAAAATTGAAATTATTTTAATTAAAAAAAACAAGTGATGTTTTGAAATAAAATAAAACGTGAATTATTTAGATGTTTAAATGATCTATCCATTAGTGTAATCCTGAAAGAAATAGAACGTCACCTTTAGCAAAAGATGCATGCAATCAATAATTTTAGTTACTTTTTTACAAGGAGATTTTAAATGTATTTATAACACTTAAAAACAAACAAGAACGTGCAATGTGATGATAGGATATCGAACATTAATAATGTGCTTTTAGATGTAGTTTATTACCCATAGTGAATGAGTTAATAGCCTCTGAATAACGCACTATGGCAAGGTTTTGGTCGGGGTACCGCCTTAAAGTTTGTTGCCAGCACAAGGACGATGCCTAACCTCGTGAAGTAACAACAACAGTGGCAATAGTTCTTAGAGAACACACATATGGCGCATGAAATTCTGTTTCTGTTACTGCTGTAGGTACATGTAGTAGATACGAAACCGGTTGTTATGCATGTCATAGGTACACATGTCATGTTTGCCTATTAGCGGTTACTTACATAACTGTATTTATTTTAATATATATTTTTACTTCCGTACTTATAAATAAAAGATGCAGGTGTTTTCAACTATGCAGCTAGAAACTGAAGGCATTTATTTGAAAGGAAAACAGTGAGCCTGTCGGTGAACATTTCCTACGATTTTAATAGGTTGTGGAAATCAGACAACTGTCGCTCCGCGTAATAAAAAAAAATGAGTTTTATGGCTACAACTCCTAAATTTTTCCTGGAATATAATTGTCGGTACCTTCGTCACAGACACAGGTACTTACGACGCGAAGGCGTACGATGAAAAAGATAAACTACTTGTGTTCACAACATTACGTATATTTACGCGACTGGTGAGAATTTCTACATATTGCTCGGTGTCATCAAAATGCTGATTATATCTGATTTATCTCCAATTAATTTTCCCACGCAAATCGGCGTTAATTTTATTCAATCAAATAAGCGGCTCGATTATTATAATATTAGTGGTAATGGAAAATGGCTTCTGAATATTTTTTTATTAAATAACACCAAACAAACACTAACTTTTAGCTTACTGTTAAGCTAAAAGTTTTACAAAAATTGGGAATATTAAGTATATTTCTTTGTACTGCATTTAGATTTTATGCGATGTAAGCTTTCCAGAGAGCGAAACTCGGAAAAGTGTTTTCCCGTACAACGGACGGAAATGCTCTCGTTCGCTGTGGAAACTATTTAACCCCACTTTTTTCCCGTCTTTACGAAGCAGTGCGAAGTGAGCCATTTAAAGGCTAGTTCTGTAACTATGACGTTCTTATTTTAGTCTATTTTAAAACACATGACGTTCAAGTTGAGAGAAATAAAGGATAATTTCCTTGTTGCCATACCAAGAAAATCTAATTATGAATATTCACTAATGGTAATTTTCATTAGTCGATAACTCGGTCGATTTAGAGCAAGCGGGGTATTGACTACTAATGACTAATGAAAGTCGTAAGTCGATAACGCGGTCGGTACACCGTCTGCGGAGAATCCCCGTAGCGGGCGTAGCGACCAATTAAATTCATCGGTCGGTAAAAAGCGTGCGGAAACTCACCCAATGAAAAGCATAACAACTTATTTAAGGCGCTGCCCAAACGTAGGACATAAGTCATAAGTAATTTATTTCATAACAATATAGCTATATTGTGTTGAGAAATTAAAGAATAACATTATACAATTGCACACATACACATAACATCACGCCTGTATTCTCCGAAGGGCTAGGCAGAGGTGTACCTATAGCACACCCACATTTCGCCAGTTATGTTTAAGTCCCATGTATGTGGGGGCGAGTATACAATACAACTATGCAATACACACACATAACAACAACAATACAATACAATACACAACAACAACACAACAATCAAATACAATCAATACAATACAATACAATTGCAATTAAAATAAAATTCATTATATATATTTTGAAAAGTCAATAAAAACAAAAACGGTTTTTCACGTCTTTTAGTGTTTTTTTGGAAGTCAGTTGTTTTTTGTAAAAAAACTGTTTTATTTTTCACTTTTTAGTTGCGGTACCTACCCCACACAAATTCGTATACCACTGCTTGGTGTGCAAATAACAGTGACAGGAAATTATTAACACATCATCCATATAAACTAAGTGGAAAAAATATGCAGTATTCATGATAACTCAAAAACTCCTGGTCAGACCTTGAACAAATTTAAATTAAACCACATGTGAAGCACCAGCTATCAAATAAAGAAAGAATCATCCAAATCGGTTCACCCAGAAAACAGTTCTGAGCTAACACACATAAAAAAAAAAAAACGTACAGACGAATTGAGAACCTCCTCCATTTTGTGAAGTCGGTTAACAAAATAGCTTAATAACTAGTGTTAGTTATTAAAACGGTTTCGGACTCTTACCTAAGAATTATTCCATTGAGCCGTGCATTTATTTTTTAATTTAATTAAAACTTCAAAATTACGTTTATTTTGGTGGTCATTCGATTGAACTAACATCAAACTCATCGCTGTTTTGGACCGTATTTGTTGCCGTGATGAGCTATTGTCAATTACCTGAAAATTTGTTTCTTACCGCGGCTTTAACATAAGGGAGGTTATTTTGATCAGTTGAAAAAAATTGAGTCTTTTATTTTTTGGCGGTTGGTAAATTACTGTGACAGTAAAACGTAAACAGTAATAAAAAGAAAATTGGTTGGTTATTACATCCTAAAATGTCAGTACAAAAAATACTCAAGACGTGTGATAAATGAATGGACAGTAAAAATGTTGGAATGGACAGTTAGGTACCTAAATAGTTCGATAGTTTAGATTGGTTTAGGTTGGAACTGTGGCCAACCACCCGCAAGTCGAATTGGCCGCCGTAACTAAACCAGGGCACCCCGACCAAAAGGGTTAGGTTATATGTAGAACTGTGACCAACCACGCGCGATCCAAGCGAGCGAAGCGAGTGGTGCCGCGGCAGGGCCCGGTGAGCGTTACTTCCAGGTTAGATTTCTTACCGACTAATTCCGATTAGTTAACTGCCCACACGTAACTGCCCGTTAAGCCATTTTACTGCTTAATATTTATGACATTACCCATTTAAATATTTGTTAGGACTCATTTTAAGGGTTACCGTACCTCTAAATGAAAAAACGGAATCAATAAAGGGGAAGTGGGGGGGGGGTCATTTGCAACCAAATGACCCCTATGCATAACATCAACCATTCTCGAGTAATTTGACATTTTATGTTTTTTTGATAATACCTGGTATCTTATTGTATCTCTTTGGATTGCCTTTTTTTTTTTTTTTTGGATGGGAAATCATCAAATGACCTCTCCCGCTCTGGGCGGAGCGGAAGGGCGTGTCAGACTCTTACTGACTAAAACCCACCCGTGTTCCTTCATTTGCCTGTGCGCCAGGGCCACGGTAACTCTTGCGAACAATCCGCAACCCCGGCAGGCATTGGCCCTATCGGACCCCGTCAATGATGCTGACATCTCTTTGAGGCGCGCGTGGAACACGACGCGCCGTCGACCCGGGCCTGGTCCTTACCGGACGACGAACTGCCCATCGCTCGCCGTCCGCAAGCCCGCGCCTACGGTGGCCGGGAGTCGGCAATCGACTCCCGACGCCCAGGGTTTCTCACCCTGCAGCGACTAGGGGCGTGAGGGCGCAACGATTGCCTCACCCTCACGCGCTCCGCCTCCTCCTTCGCGAGCATTACTGCTTCGCAGAAGGAGGTGACGGCTTCCCATTCCCTCGCGCTCCGTACCATGGCCTGGACCAGGGCCGGTCGCGAGAGATTGCCGCCGCCGATCGCCGCCACGAGGACACGGCGGTGCGCCGCCCAAGCCGGGCAGACCTTCACCATATGCTCCACCGTGTCCTCCGGTCGATCCACACAATGATAACACCCGGGCGTTTCCTCCCGCCTTATCCGAAACAGGAACCTCCTGAAACAGCCATGTCCGGTGAGGACCTGCGTCAGGCGGAAGGTGAGGACGCCGTGGCGCCTCTCAAGCCACTCCTCAAAGAGGGGACTTACCGCCGCAATTGTGGCGTGCCCAGCGCTGGGTTGCGACAGTCGCACTCTCCATGCCGCCATGAGATCCCGCCGGAGCTCTGTCCGCTGTACCGCGATATCTCGCGGCAGCGGAGTTACTCCCCGGCGTTTCGTCTCCTCGCGCCACTCCCAAATATGCTCGAGGACTTTTGCCTCCAGATCCCATGGCGGCAATCCGGCAAGGAGGCTTGCCGCCTCGCAGGAGACCGTGCGGTATCCCCGGACCAGCCGGATGGCCATGACCCTCTGGGACGCGTTCAACCGGCGGGCCGGTCGGCGCCTTAATGAACGCGCCCACACCGGTGCCCTGTAAAAGGCCATGGACCGCACGACCCCCGCGTAGAGCCTCCGGCAGGAGGCGTTTGGACCACCTAGATTGGGCAGGAGCCGCTTCAATGCAGCCCCGGCCCGGTCCAGTCTAGGAGCCAAACGTCGGAAGTGTTCAACGAAGTTCCACCGGCTGTCGAGGACGAGTCCCAGGTACTTCATCGTCGACTCGACGCCGATGTGAACCCCCCCCTGCTGTTATTTGGGAACCCGACAGTGGCGCGTTCCGAGGACCATGAAAACACATGGCCTCGGACTTGTGCAGGGCCACCTCGAGTCCCAATTGCCGGATCCTCTCAACGACTGTCGCAACCCCGCGTGTCATTAAGTCGGCCGCCGCCTGGTGCGACCTCCCCTGCGCCAGGACTAGCGTATCGTCAGCGTAACAAACAACGCTGACGCCGCTAGGGAGGTCGGCGCGCAGCACCCAGTCGTACCCGATGTCCCACAGATGCGGCCCCAGGACCGATCCCTGTGGAACACCGCACGACATCTCTCGCCGGTTCCATTCTCCTTGGTGACCAGGGTAGATGACGGCCCTGTCCGTCAGATAGGCCTCGACTATACGACAGAGGTAGGTCGGCATCCGGTGATACCGGAGTGCCTCCCTGATGCAACTCCAGGGCAGGGTATTAAAGGCATTGGCGATGTCTAGAGACACCGCCAAGACGACCCCACCCCGGGCCACCGCATCCCCCGTCGTGAGGGCTCGTACGCGCATGATGGCGTCCACCGTAGAGCGCCCCCTGCGGAAACCAAACTGGTTCTCCGCCAAATTCGGACCCACCAGCACCAGCCGCCCGACGAGGCGGTCTGTAATGACTCTTTCAAAGAGCTTGCCCACCTCGTCGAGCAGCACGATGGGCCGGTAAGCGGACGGAGTGTCCGCAGGGCGCCCCATCTTCTTAATGAGGACCAGTTTCCCCGTCTTCCAACTAAGTGGGAACTGGCCCCCCTCCAAGCATGCGCTTAGGAGCCCTCTAAGTCGAGGCCCGAGAGCCTCCAAGGCCAGGACCCAGGCTTTTCCAGGTAGGCCGTCGGGTCCTGGGGCTGTATTTTTGGCACTCAGCCTACGTACCGCCACTCTCAATTCTACCTCAGTCACCTCAGGAGCATCGTCGTCGTCGTCCGTTGTGTGGTCCACAGTGAGCACCGCAGGAGGCGGAGCCATGGGCGGAGGAGTATGCTCCCCTCGCGAAGGGAACAGAGCGCCCACCACGCCCTCCACGAGCTGGGGCCGGAGACTCTGCGTCAGCGGGGGCGCCCATGGGCGGAGTTTCTCCCGCACCATTTTATATGGGCGTCCCCACGGGTCCCTGTTCAGAGTCCCCAGCGACTCCTCGCGGGCCAGTCCCCTGGCCCGTAGGATCTCCGCTCGGAGGGCGGTCTTCGCCGCTCTGTAACCCTCGTACAGCTCCGCCTGAATGGCTTCCGTGTCCGGAGGGCGGATACGGAGCCTGCGGTGCCTGGTGTACAGGCGTCGCGCAGCAACGCACGCCTCACGCAGAGACGTTAGCTCCGGCGACCACCAGTACACCTGGCGCCAAGCGCGTCCGGGCCGGACGTGGGGCATTGCCACGTCACATACTTCGGACATGGCCTCCCGGAACCACTCCGCCTCGTCGTTAATATCAGCAGGCCTGTCCGGTGATGACACCCAGGCCTGCACGATCGAGGCTTCCAGGAGGAGCTCCCGGTCCAGCCACTTCAGCGCCCACCGCGGACCACTCGGGGCCTGTTGGACCAGCGCGCTCGAGGTCTGGGCGGAGACGTCAAACCGGATGTACCGGTGGTCGGAATACGTCTCCACCCCCTCCATGACGCGCCAGTCAATGACACGTGGCGACAGAGCGGGGCTGGCGAACGAGATTTCCACCACTGACTCACCCCGCATCCGCACACACGTGGGGACAGAACCCCGGTTTAAGACGACCAGGCCTGTCTCCAAAGCCCAGTCCTCCACCATCCTGCCCCGCGCGTCCGTATACCGGGAACCCCAAGCCGTGTTCTTGGCATTGACGTCCCCGAGTACGAGCACGGGGAGGGAATGGTACCCGACGACGACGACTCTCAACTCCGCCAGGGAGTAGTGGAACTCGGCGAGAGTTCGGCTCGGGGAGAAGTATACCCCTACTACAACAATCTCCCCGAACCGTGCTGCTACGCAACCCCGTCCCCTCTGGACTGCCTCGAGCGACGGGGTACCGGCGGCGGCCAACGAAATTAGGGTCACTGAGCCGCTCAGGTCCTCCACCCAGTTATCCCTGGGCGGGACAAAGTACGGCTCAGCGACCACGGCGATGTTAATCGACCACTGCGCCATGCTCTGGAGTAACAGATCCTGAGCGGCGACGCAGTGGTTGATGTTCGCCTGGAGGAGGCGTAATGGGGCCATTATTGGCATTCCATATCAGCCCTCTCCCGAGGTCCTTGTGAGGGCCCTGCCACGGTTTCTGCAGCGGCGACGACGGTGGAGGCGGCAGCAGCGGCGGCAGTGGCGGCGGGTGCGGCGGTGACGGCGGTTTAGGAGGGCTTACCCCTGCCCCTGCCTTTGGCGGGTGGGGCGCAGGCCTTACTCCCAGCCCAGTGATCGGCCGGCTTGCCAGCTGCCGCACATATAAAACAGTGCGGCGTGGCATTGCACGAGCCGGTCTTGTGCCCGGGCTGACCGCAGCGGAAGCAGTGGTCGCTGCGGTCCACCTCCGAGGTGCATTGGACTCCCACGTGGTTGCCCACCTGGCAGCGGAAGCACCTCAGAGGCCTGGGTTCCAGCAGTTTCACCTGGGCGGAAACCCAGCCCACCAGGAGCCTTCGGCCCTCCCCGGAAACTTTCCTTGCCACCGACACGGGGCAGCTCACCGTAACGGCTCGCATCCCCGTGGGGTCAGGACGAATGATGCACGCCCTCACCTGCTCGGCAGAACACCCTCCAGTCCTAACGACGGCGGCCACCACCTCAGCCTCCGTCACACAGTCGTCCAGGCCCAGGATGCGCATGTCAATGCACTTGGTGGGCCTGGACACTCGGGCCTCGTCCGCATTTAGGGACGTCCTAAGCCTTTCGGCCAGAGCATCAGCGGTCGGGCCGCTGGCCGCACCAGGGACCTCTAGCATCCGGGCCCCAGTGGCAGTAACCCTTACCCGGATGCCATTGGTGACGCCCAGCTCTTCGAGGTTCACCGCCGCCCTCGCCTTCGTGAGCACGTCGCGGTAGGACACGCCCTTCTTCTCCGCATCCGACTGTAGTGTAATCACTACAGCTGCGGACTTCGGAGCGCGGAGCCTAGCCGCGACGCTTCGCTCCTTGCGCCGCTGCCGCCTCTCCTTCCTTTTGGCTGCCCTTGCTGCCTTACCCGCCTTCTTCTTCTCCCCAGCCACTTGCCATCCGGCGTTGGCCGGAGGAGAATTAGGTGGCGCGGGGGGCGGCTGGCTCGCCGCCAGGGCTGGGGCCCTCGCCGCCTGCGCAGCCAACCCACCCTTCTTAGTCTTGGGCGGTGCCAACTTCGCCGGGTGCGGCTCCACGGGTTTCGGCACGGACCCGCCTTTAGTCCGCTCTGCTGATCCTGACTTGGCCGCAGCGGCAGCAAAAGAGACCTGCCGGCTCGCCGCTAGCGGGGGGCGCAGCACAATGGCCTCGAGAGCGGAAAACCGGCTCTGAAAGGCAGCAAGCTCCCGCCGCATCAGGGTCAGAACCCGAGCCTCAGCAGGCACCGGCACCGGCCGGCCTTGCCCATGTTGCACCCCCTCCTGTGGTACTTCCCGGGAGCCGGCTGCCCGAAGGCCGGCCTGGTCCGCTCGGAGCTCCTCGTTCTCTTTTCGGAGAAGCTCCATGGTGGCTGTCAAGCGGCTGACCTCCGCCCGCAACTCAGACACCCCGTCCAATGGAGGCGTGAATTGAATGGCCTCCACTGCCTCCATAATGGAAGCCGCGGCAGCGGGTATGGCCTTGTCTTTAGAGGACTGAATCCTCTTCAAGGCCACACGCTTTAGCGCAGCTACCACGGCCACCTCCAGCCTGACCAGTTGCTCCGACTTGGAGCTGCCAGCGGCGTCCGGCTCACCACCGCCTGACAACTCCGAGTGGGCCGCCCTGCCACTGGTCGCTCCGGGATGGTGCCCCTCCGTGTCGAGCCCTTCGGCGGGCTGAGACGGCTCGTCTGGGCTGGTGAGGCCTCTGCCCGCATCCCTATCCCAAACTCCACTCCGCCGACTGGTCTTCCCGATTTTTCGGGTGGAGTTCCTCCCACCATCACAGGATGACCCCTGGCCATCCCCTGGTTTGGGCCGCTTCTGGAAGCGCCTTTGGTTCTTCGCAGAAGCCCCCACCACTACGCACTCCGGGCTCTTAAAAGAGTCCTTCGCGCCCGATGCGGCGTCGGACCCCGACCCCGCATCACTCCCCTCCTCTTCGCTGCTATTTATTTGGTTAAATTTTTCCATATTGTTCCCACGAGTGTGCGGGATCTAAAATGTCCATCCTAGCTAGCTAGCTAGCTGAGAAGTTGTACATGTTTTTGGAATGTTCTGCCAATAAAGTGCATCCGTTTTTTTTGTTGCTGAAATCAGACATTTCTTTGCAACCAACCTGCTCAAAATGATGAAAATTGTAACGATTTGTAGCTCTGATTTAAAAACTATTAAAGGTCATTCTATGGTTGAATAATTTGAAGTAGAATCAGATAATAATAATAAAAAAACATGAACTGTTTTTTTTTTTTAATAAAATTTCATAGTTGTATAGCGCGAAAAGAATATAAAATGTTAAATTACTCGAAAATGGTTGACATTTGCATAGAGGTCATAAGGGGTCAATTGGTTGCAAATGTACTACCCTAGATTCCCTTAATGGCTTGCTGACATATTACCAATAACCCTGTATATATACATAGATATTTTGATACTCTCAAATAAATTAAAACCTATAGGGTGCTTCCCGTTGACCTAGAATCATGAATTTTTGGCAAGAAGCATGGTCTCACAGCACAAATAAAGAAAAACGACCGAAAACTGTTAATTTGTATTTTATCACAATTTATTTTTTTGCAATTACAATCTTACATTTGCAGTTGGATAACTGAGCGTGACGAATATCGATGTATGGGAGAACAAATTTTTCAACTACAATGTTTGTTCTTGGGACAAATTCATCCCAACTACGAAACCCTTCATAGTGCGTGGTCCGACAAGGACTTGGCCGGTTTTTTTTATTTAGGATACTGCTCAGTTTTTACTGCCGAACTTATTAATAAACATGCATTTTTTAATTTTAATTTACCAAAACTACAATAAACAACTGCCGCTTTCAATCAGTGGCCAATGTAAATGAGCTTTCAATTCAACTGCCAAACGTGCGATACAGGATCTCCGTATACCTACATACCGCATTCGTTCTCTATCGAAGAATGAAAACGGTTCTCCGAATCCGGCCCAATGGCAAGCGTTACAGAAATCTCCCGCACCCCGCATACAAGCTAATCCCATCCCAGCCAGTGAAAATGCGCCCTAACTTTGAAACTTATCGTATGAATGATTTTCCCAAATTAGGTATTTCAGTACTTTTGCAAAATTAGGTATACAAGTAGGTACTTTTCATATGGTGTTTAATTTTTTTTAACGTTATTATTTAGACATTAAATTTTATTCTTATATATTTGGGTGCAATTCTCGCTTGTTTATGGTACGCATAACAAAAACGAATATGGCAATCTATTTTGATGTAAATATTTTGAGTAAATTACGATGCCAGAACAAAAGTCAAGGATTTCAATACGAGTTTATTTATAACATATGAAATATACTGACAATTGATAATTGACTATATGTACCTACATATGTTAAGTATTTACATAGATACATACATAACTCACGCCTTCTTCCCATGTAGGGTAGGCAGAAACTACAAAAAGCCACCTGCTACGATTCTTACATACTCCTCTTGCCAATGTATTTGTTTATTAGAATTTTATGGCTCCTCATTTTCATAGACTTACACAGTAATTAAGATAAAACACATAATCAGCCGTAAGGCAAAAGTGACAAGTCTAGTAATTAGGGGAGTCAATTCCAATTCAAATGATATGTACATAATTAGCTTATCTAAATGGTTGTACCTAAACCTACGTACTAGTTTGGTGGCTACTTAATATGAGTTTTACATTCTAAGAGCCGCGTAAGGGTGAGCACTAATGATGCGCTTTTAATTATTTAAAAAAAGAACAATGAACCTTAAGGAGACGGTTCAAAATGTACCCGAATGCGCTAATGATTTGTATCTCGGATTATAGACTTAAAAGTATTTCGCTCTATCGGGTGGCTAACAGGTTTTGTTTGCTCGGAGATGTTTTGTAGGCGTTCATCACTAAAACTTCTTTTTATGTTAACTGTCTATTCGCATACAAACATATCACTGAACCTTGAAATGAAACAGAAACTTGAGTAAGTACGTAAGTACAGAAGTATAATAAAATAGAGAATAAAAAAAACATTTTTTCTCAAAATCTATTAAAACAAGCATAGCAGCGGGGTAATTGTGATACAGACTTCAGCAGGAATGGCTTTCATTTTGACAGTTCAACAACATTCATTGCGTTATTTACGTTACTGAGCAGACGAAGTTTTCGAATATATGAAGAATAGGATTAGCAATATCCTTCACAATTATTCAAATTGTTATTGATACTGTGTTACACAATAAGGGTGCTGGAAGGTCTGGATTCGTATTTGGAGAAAACACGGAATCAAATGTATCGACTTCGAAAACAATCGGTCCGTAAATTAAGAAGTTCAAAATGGCAGGTATACGGAGAAAACTGGGGGCACATACCATCATATTTAATAGTAAATGTTTACCCTAACAACTAATATTGTAAATAGGAATTACTAGATAACTTAACAGTTTTACAAACATATAGTTGTACGCCGACTCGATCAAAAAATACATATTACCCACCAGATAGGTACAGCGATGGGAATGGTTCAGAAAATTACGTTAATTTTTTCTAACATTTCAGATACAAAATGTTTGCGCATATTTTATTTTTAATGGAACCTGTAAGTCTCCATTGTGACATTAATATTTTATTTTAATAGCGAATTAAATTATTGCAGAAAACTAAACAAATAAAACTATGATGATGTACCTATTTAACAGAGAAGTTATTTAATTTACGCAACTACCTTTTAGAATCAATAAAAATCAATTTTCAAAAGAAACTGTGTTTTTTATAAAGAAAAGTCGGTTACTTGATGATGCATTTTTTTTTAGCCTCACTGTGTTTTATAATTTTCCGCGATACAATTTTCTAACAAATATTTTAAAATAACCTACAACCGCGATCAGTGCGCGTCTTTACACAAGTTCCATGCATAGTTAAATAATCGAAATATCAACTGAAGTTTCATTGCCTTGACATTACGTTCGCGCGTTCATTACGACGGGAATGTAAACAGCTAATATTTTTGTTACTGAACTTTATCGACAATAATTAAATAACCTTGGTTATGTCAAAAACTCCAATACATAAAAACACAATACCCAATTAAATGAAGATTAAACACAACACACAAACAAAAAGTATGAATAGTTTTCGACTCCAAGGACCACGTTTTGTTTTTTATTTAGGAACTTATTGGTTTTTAATATTATGTATAAACGATCTGCGTACTATAATCATACGTATTTGAGCTGGGCATAACACCTAAGCGACTCACTGTCTACCGAACTAACAGATAGATCAATAGGTAATTAATTATTGTAATTCTATGATATTTTTTATGTGGTATTTTTTATGGATGCTCCCCATACCCCACTGTACTTATATACCTGGTTTCTGGTTAACTATATACCCAGTATGTTATAAATGATGCCTTTGTTATCTCTTCCCAAAAAACGATCATTCCTATTAGTGAATGCAGGATTTAAGTTTAAGTTAATTAGTATAAAGTTACAGAAAGTTGATAAAAATCATTTTCCGATAAAATGGTTTAAAGGTCAAAAAAGTGACTCATTGAGGAGGAATATAAAATATAAAAGGAATATATAATATAAAATTTTAGACATTCCCAAGTAAACATTTAACCTTAGAGTCGCAGTAGCTAAGGTTTAGTAAATATTTTGCGAGGACATACGATAGATTAAGCAGTTTCGTGCTGTTAATGTTAATGGCACAGTTTTATTTTTCCCAAAACGTCAACACTAATAGTACCTACGTGTGAACGCGTCACTGCTGGTAACAGAGGCTCTAACACGAACGCGCGACGTAAACGTAACGTAAATTCGATCAATTTTCAATCGAAATTACAACTGACTTATAGCATAGATAATCAGCCTATAATGTTCCCACTGCTGGGACACGGGCCTCCTCTCGGTGAGAGGAAGTGGAGCGTAACCCACCACGCGGGCGCAGAGTGTGGGTTGGCGGAAGTCATATGTCTTCGAATTGGTTGGTTGGTTCTAGGACATGCCGGTTTCCCCACGATGTTTTCCATCACCGTTTTGAGAGCAGTGATGATGAGATAATTTACACAAAGTAAACCACCTGTCTGGGTTCAAACCTATGACCTACAACTCGTAAGTCGCGGCCCTGCTCTAACTTATATTATTTTGTTTTAAAAAGTTGCGACAATCACATTAAGTATCACCCATATACTCGTATATGAATAAAGTCGCAAAACTTGGAAAATATTAGGTATGTGCTAAACGAGTATTTTCAATTTTAAAATCACTAAAATTTCGTTACGTTTACTCCGCGCGTTCGTGCTCAGCCCACAGCTCTTGTCAAAACTGCTCACACCAATGTAGTAAAGCTTTCCACGTCCAGTCTACTCTGGGTATTTTCCTTAGAACATAAAGAGATGACCTTGTTTTGTTTTAAGAAATAGAATGGGTAATCTTTTTAAAAATCTGTAGTAGGTACTCCAGTTTCTTAAAACTTTTTTCAGTTTCTAGCAAATTGCGGAATTAAACATAACCGGCGAAATTTTGGTGTACGCACGACTACATATCAAACTATACATTTCTATTGACTCCAGTAGTGACTTCTCATTGTACGAAAAGCCTATACAATGTGAGGTCAGCTAAAACTGGGAATGTATAGCTTGATATGTAGCCGTGTGTACTATAGGAGGAGAATCGTCGAGGATTACAGGCGTAATGTTATGTTATGCTATGAGTAAAATTGCTGTAACAGACGGTAAAAGTAACTAAATAGGTTAAGTTCAAACGGACGTTCAAATTAGAACGAAGGGTCGATTAGACCGCACAGTTGTGTGACACTATCGAAAGTCGAGGATCTCGTTACGTATTAAATCGATTCTATGAGTCAGCCTCAGCCTTATATGTACTCATTGGAGTGACTTAAATATGTAGGTACAAGAATGTTCGATTTTTATAATTTTAAGTGGCGCGTCCTCTACTTCTTATGACTGAACAGACTAGATGTATTCCCAAGACGTAGTTTTTCTAGTGCCGTCGTAAGTTCGTTACACTACTCAATGATTTATTTAGCAATGTAGGATTACAATAAATTAAATTGACAAACATTCTAAACCTAAAAAAAGTTTAATCAATGACAAGGATAATAAAAATAACGTTTAAAATATGTGTTTTGTGTCATGAACACGCAACACCATCCCGATTAATATTATTAAGCCTTAAACAAAGTATACGCATGTCTAGATTTATTCATAAGATCCTTCATAAATACTGTGAACATTTATAGTTTTGTAGACATCAATATTCTAAATGCCAGTACACGAGCATGGATGCAGTGGGTCAGGACGATGTTTCATGCACTTTTAACTTGTTCATAATAAGTCATAACGGACCCGAACAAGTCTCTCCCTTTGTCACAATCTACCATAGTGCTAGTACCTCTATGTAGTCCGTATATAGTGCTACAAGGATCTTCTGGCATTTTAAATGACATTGACAGGGGGACATTTGTGAAATTGTATTTATAAACCAACCAAGTGCGTGTCAGACCACGCACAATGAAGGATTCCGTAGTTAGAATGAATTTATTCCGAGAACAAACTTAAATTTTCAGTTGAAAAGATGTTCTCCCATACCTATGTCACGGTCAAGTCTGTAAAGTTTGTAATCGCAAAAAAAATAATTGTGATTAAACTACAAACTAACGGTTTTCAGACTTTTTCCTTAGTGTGAGACTTTGCTTCTTGCCAAATTTTATGATTCTAGGTCAACGGGACGTACCCTATACGTTTTGATTTATTTGCGAGTACGTTTGTTTTTTTGCATTTGCTTGTTTGTATGTCGCTTAAATGGCCGTATTTTTTATTGCGTTGGCGTTGAAAAATATCAAGCTTCTAAGCTTGAATTTTTTAGAACTCCAAGGAACCGTAGACTTACGTATTATATATTAATTTCAACTTGATACGTCCACGCGTTCGTGAGAAAAAGGATCTTCGCAGACAGACAGACAGACGGGATCCTATAAGCGTTCCGTTTTTTCCTTTTGAGGTACGGAACCCTAAAAACAAGATGGCGGCGTTAGTTCCAATTTTGGCCACGCCCCGAAATATCCTTTTACCGTTGTAGACACCTAAAGAAATAGATTACCAAGTCTATGACGGGTATAGCCCGATTCAAACTTTATGGCGGCTCTGAAGTGCGCTACTCGCTGCGCAGTACCTCACCCCTCACCCCCGCTGACACGTGAATTTGTTACTGCGCAGCGACTCGCCTCATGTTCCGGGCCGCCATAAAGTTTGAGTCGGGCTGTACCACGGTTTTGAAACGTTAAGTACCTATCTACATAAATATTATCGTTGCGTTGGAGCTTTGAAGCGTGAAGTTTATTTGCCGGGCTCTTTTTCGCACTTCTATAACAATTCACACATGATCATATTCCATCACTGAGTCAATCTTACATCCAGCCAGTTTAAAAACGGGTTATGAAAATAGTTGCGACCTTTACCTACCTACATACATAATATATACATTTTGTCAATTGATTACTGTACATTATTGATACTATATAATACTTCCTCTTTAGTTTATTGACTTCTAAGACTCTTGACCGTCATTGGGATTACATGAATTTGCCTTTACATATATATATAACAGGTTGACCTCAAAAATGTACAGAGCTCCTTCCCCCATATAACATTTTTTAAGCTTTCAACCAACAACCACTAATAATAGACTATATTTCTGTTAAATTATTAAACTATGATCTACGAAAAGCATGTACGTCGGATCAAACAACTTTAATTTGCATATTGCAATTAACACTTATACAAGTTTATGGTACTATAAGGTTTAAAAATATTCGTCCGTACGACTGTACGGATGTATATTTAAAAATATTAAAAATCATGTCCACGCATCACATCGCTTAAGCACCTATTCACAAAGTTATCACACTTCAAATTGAATGAGTACTTCTTCAGTCAAAAGTTCAAACAACATTATTTGATGACTACCGATTACCAAACAACAACAACGTTGCTTGTTTATTATACACAAAGATTGACTAATACCTGTCGGGACTCCTCAACTTGTTGATCCTAAACTACAAACTTGATAAAATTCATACTCATCATAATGAAGCACAGTTGCAACAAATACCACAATTGACACCAAGGATCGGATTTAAGTTAGCAGGGTACTTGAAACTATTCTTAACTTCCCTTCTCTCCTTAGTTCAACCAACTATGGTTCTTCACAGTTTATTTTGCCATCTCTAAAACCGCTTTAAGAGATGCCTAAAAGAACTGCGAAGAACCTTACCGCTATTTCCATTCAAATCAAAAGGTACCTATTTAAAAATGTAAGTCGTAGTATCATATCGCTGTAGATATTATAGTACTACGACTTACATTTTTAAATAGGTACCACAACTCACGGTAAACACAAGACTACTCTGTAAGTCTTGTGTTTGATTTTACAAATTTAGCAAAGCAATTTAGCAAAAGAAATTGGTGACATGCAAGGATTTTTTATATGTATTAGGTCGGGGAAAAAGTTATTTCGTATTTTATGTATTACAAATTCAAGATTAAGAGCTCGTTTGGCACTCAAATATGAGCGTTTTTATATACCCACACTTTTTCAAATGGGTCAAAACTGTTTTGTGGTCAACCCCTAACTCTTCAGGTATTTTGTTGTTACTCCTCCACTTGTCCCTTGACTTAATAGTCGATTTCGATAAAAACTACTACTATGTGCAAACACATACTATTTCTACAATAAGAAAAAGAAATATCATGTATAACAACCTAACCGCAAAGTAGTGGCTCAATAAGGTGTTCAATAAAACTAATCGAGCCGTGCTGGTTAATTTGTGGTTTTGTAGTATCTCTATTTTGTGTTCCTAATGCTCGTTATAAATATTTACCGTGAAGGCAACTAAAAGAATATGCTCGTGTATACGTCTGTATGAGCTGATCCTAACCTGGTTTGGACCAACGAGTCTGGCCTAACCAAAATCAGGGGGTCGGTGCTAACCTGAAAATCAAGTTCTACAAGTAACCTACCCCGTTGTAAAATACTTTTCATTGAATATAATTGTTTCCTGTTAACACTTCTGGGTATGGATGCGCAAGAAAGTATGTTCATTGTCAGCTGTATTGTGTGGTAATATGCGAAACAATAAAATTGCTCTTTAGTTTTCGAACAAAACAACATCTAAAACAAAAGCCAAATTATGGATTCTGTCAACCAATATTGAAAAGGGAAACTTTCTTTAGTTGTAATTACTTAATTACAGATTTCTCTTTTGTTTATTTTAAAGGAATGGTCCCGCAATTTCGTCGGTCCTTGCGCGTCGAATACCGAACGGCGCGCGGACGTAACGCAAATACTTCACGAAAGTTGAGGAAAGCGGTTTCGATTTTGTTCAAAGTTCCGATTGCGAGCTTTGCAAACGAAAAGCTTTTAGTTTGGCCTAAAACCGGATGAAATAGTAGCTATACTGACTACTTCTTCCGATCTTAGAGCTTTTACCAAATTGATTTCGTTCGATTTACAACTCGATGTTATCGATGAGCCTCGGAAAGTTAAACTAATAATTAGACTAAGAATCAGTTAAATTCATGATAATCCAATCATGTTGACAATTCAAAAGTGCCTGTAAACGGTTTAATTGTAGTAAATGTTTAAGTTTGAGTTTGGCTTAATAAAATTTTCGACCAGAATCACAAGCATTTCTAAAGTTCTCACAGCTATAAATAGCCAATTAGTAAATATTATATTGTTTAATAATCACATTTTATGAATGTTTTATTCATTTCGCAGTTGTATATTAAACAAGAATTACATAACTCTTCGTGTCACTAGATAAATAGATATTGTAATTAATTTATAATGAGCTATTAAAGCGAACTAAGTTTGATATGTCATCTTCGTCGTTCGTAATACACTGATTATTACAAAATATTCCATTAAAATTGTACCTAGCTTGATTAGTTTTGAATGTTTGAAAACACGAGACGATGGTTCTTTAAGTAAATTTCGTAATCTTAATTATAAAGATCTTACATTTAAAATAAGAATAGTAAAGTTTTTAGACAACAATCAAATATTGTTTTGCAATATTGCCTACAAGACAATAGTGTTTCGCAAGAGTTAACAAACACTAGAAACATAGGTGTATCTATTTCGAAGGTAGGAGGATAGTCATAAAATTAAATCTTGGAGATTTAACGACAACCTTTTTTCTCACTAATCCTAAATAGTTACCTGAGCTTCAGCAGACATATGTCACAATGATGATGATACGAAGCTTTAAACGAACCCATTATGTTTTCACTCACGTACTATTTCTTAATCTGTCTGTCATGATTTTTTGTTATTTTTTTGTATTCAATCATATTTATAGTGAAATACTACGGTCATATGTTATCTGCCACCTCATAATGCATCCTGTACAGAAACAGTTTTTACAGACTTCCTTGTATGAACATAATTTAGTTTTTGTTCACGTTAAATGCAACGGATTTTAAGCGTTACATAAGTCGATTATTCTAGGTTCAACGTAATGATAGGATAACATATGATAAGCACAAAACAAGTGAACATAAAGTACAATTAAAAAGGAACGTTTATTCCGTTGCGATGTAAGAACGATGAGACAAGATAATAACGCTGTCAACATATTTATTTTATATTACATAATAAACAAACGAATGATGGAAACCCATTTTCAATTATTATATATGCCATTAACACATCCTGCAATTATTGTGCATACAATTACCCATAACATCAAATACAATGACTAGCTTTCAGTTAATAATAAAAAGTGAACTTTACCAGCTGGCACACAGGGTGCATGGTTCTCTATACTCCTAGTGATCAGTATTTATGTTAGCACAATAAATTTATGTCAATGAATTATGAAACACGCATTACAAAAGATAGAACCTATTATTGATTAGCGGTAATGTCCAAAGTTCATAAAAAAAATGCTGAAGTCTCTTGAAAACATCAGAGTATATCTCGGAGCGCGTCACCGCGACCCATCCTACATGATGTCAGACATCTGCAAGTGCCTGCAACTCGGGATATATATAAAATGGACGATCTTACACTAGTTACTCATTCGTTAGTTTGAACTCAAGACGAATACTAAGCATCATGCTCAAATACGTGAGTCGATTTTATTTATTTATTTAATTATACTAAGCTCTGAAGGATTTAATAACTATGTAACTAAAAATTAAAATGTTTCCTTTTTGGTAATTAGTTGTTGAAAGTGTGTCGTGTCTCTTGTGATGCATCTGTTAGATGTGGTAATGGTCGTAAGATGCGCAAAAACAATGGGTGGAGGTGTCATACCGGAATGACTTGATGGATCCTGACCCCAGGGTTACGCTGCAACCGCTGCGCGCTGGTCTGTCATTATGTTGCCATCACATGCTGTAATGCTTTATTCAGAATTTCAATATCTGTTGATTACTATGGTATGAGCTGTGAAGTTTCAGTGTGACCTGTTTTGATTAATTAACAAATTAAGATCTTTATAAATAGCATTTTGCTGACAAGTTAGTCAGTCATTTGTTTCGTTTCTTTCATCTTTATGAAGCAAAAGATTATGCAGTTTATATAATGCACTAAGCATACCTATTGCTTATTCTTCGATAGTTGGTCCTTTGACTAACTGTTAACAAAGGGTCGTCAGTTAAACTGTGAACGTCTACTATCGCTACCTAACAGTTCGTATTTAGTACTTAGCATTTCTATAACTAGAATCCATTGAACAAATGAGGTTTGTTTAAATAAACAGCTTATTCTGTTAACTTAAGCTGTTAGAACTTCTAGCTAATAATTTCCTTACTTTCCTATACTTAAATAAATCAATAATATTATAGTTTGTGTCGTCGTTTGTTGCAGGTCTTAAAAAACATTAATAAGCAATTTCAAAATGACATCTAATTTATTATAGTAAATCTAAGAGTTTTGCAACTAATCCTTACGAACAAATTAGGAAAGGCTTTGAAACTCCTTACAGTCAGATATTTTTATACCCATCAGTTAAAAAGCTTCCTCTGGCACATAAAAGCTGAGTAAACACCCCAAAGTAAATGAGCGCGGCACAATAAGCACTCAAACCATTGCTCAACCTTATCATCGAGCAAAATACCTGTACACAGAAAACGTTTAACAAATATTGTTTAAAACGTGTAATCTTTGTATAACGCATGTGCATGGGTTACACTCAGAAAGGCGTAACACTAAAATGCTTTGTAAGAACGCGAATGTGTTTAAGGTGTGGCACTCAGCTGCTTCAAAGGCATATGACGTTTATAAATAGTAAATCTGGCCTTTAATAAACATCCAATTAAATAATAGTGCATTAGTTGGTAAGTTTTTATTTGAATAAAAGTCATAAAGTTCTCATAAAACGTCACAAAATGTAATGTAATAAAACTCTCAACTATCGGTTACTGTGCGTATATTTGTAGAAGGACTGTGACTGACCAGTTTTCTACAACTGATAAAATATGACAGAAAATCTATTATATGTATCACTTGTTAGTCTGATTGACTATCAACTGCCGCAGACTGGCTACAAAAATTTATAACATACTTAGCACCTAATAGAGTATATTACTATTTGTCGTAGAGATAGGTCCCGTGGATTAGAATAATAAGTTTATATTTATTACAATACACTGGTATCAAATAACTTCTATGCAATTAAATAATTTCTAATTTGTTCGTATACAGGTAACATTGGTTTGCGTGCTAGTGGCGGTCTGCGCAGGCGCACCGCAGAATCCACAAGATGTGCAGATCCTGCGCTTCGATAGCAATGTCGAGCCCGATGGTTACAGCTTCGCGTAAGTAATCTTAAATATTTTCTTTATAAAATTTTACTTTGGTTTATGTGAAACCTCACTGCACAGTGATAATTCTGTATTTTTCAAATTTTAACATATGAGTGCAGAATCATTTGAGAAACCCTTATTCTTATAATGAATTAACATTTTGAGACACGCCAGCCAACTCCCAAGAGTGGCACGAAATATATAAAACTAATTGTGTCTCAAGTCTAGGCTTGAGAGATTACACCCGTTACACCATAGCAAAACTTAAAACAACTGAAGCTCATACTTTTAAGTACTATTAAAGTATGGTCTTTAGGTCATCCCGCGGACACCAGCCCGCCTGGTCTTTCAAGCGCGTGTCGCAAACAATACCTAACATACCCACGTATGTGTACAAACCACCTGGTATTTGGCACACGCCACTTGGTGCTGATAACCATCATATAACTAATTACTCGTTTCCTATAAGGCTACAGGTCAAATGATCGTTAAAATGCCTAAAACTAGAACCTATCTATAAGTTCAATCTAGGAACTAGTCACGAATAAATGGCCCGAAGAACATCTTTCTGATAAGTCTCAAAGGTGAAAACCTTCAAGTAACCTAAACTTTTTAGACAATTGACATTTAACATATTTACTATGACATCTTCTATGACATCTTCAAGTAAAAGTTCAAAAAGTAAGAGATTAATTGACAATACTTAGTTACTAACACATCATTAAATACGACACCCAAGTTACTGTATAGAAATATAAACATAATTACTTAATCAGGCGGTAAACGTAACTGTTTGTTGCGAAACGAGCCGAGTTAAGAGTAGGTGATGACCCTTTGTGACGTAACCACCGAACATCATACAACTCCCATTGTAAGCCATAAAAATAACATACTTATAACCATTTTGAGACTTAACAAATAATACCGAAAGGTTTTACCTAATTATGCAATAAGCAAAGTGTTGAGGAAAATAATTATTTGACTTTATCACCTTTAGAATATTTCATCAAGATTAAATAATGAATATTCATAAAGTTATAAACCGTTAATAAACTATCATTTAAAAAATGCAAAAGTTATAATACGGAACAGATGAAAAACTGACGCGCGTTGATGTCTTTTGTATGTAAAATCGATTTCTTAGTCAAAATTGACAAATGAAAAATTGAATTGACTGATTGATTGATTTGATTGATTAAAATTGAATTCATTGTTTAATAATTCGTTACCATTAACATTTGTCAATGGTAACGAATTTTTGCAATAAAATATTGTTTTCCTAATATAAACAAAATAAAGAATCGGAATCCTTAGCTCATGTGTTTGAAAGCAGTTAAGGACCCCGATACACGACAGAATTTCATCTCACCTAAGTTCAAATCCAGTTTAACTACTAAATCATACACTCCAGTGATAAATAAAATAATTATTCAAATAAATGTTGTATAATGCAAGTAAATCATAGCTGCAATGTTTAAAAATATGTATTTTTTGGTTTACTTAATCTTAGTAAACAGGTAAAAGGAAACTGTTAGTCACATACAAATTAACGAGAGCTCTGTTATTTCCTATAATACCATTTAAAATAATAATACGTATTGTGTACTTCGATGTATATTTTTATAATACAACCTTGTTTTTTTTTTCTACGAAGAAACCCATGTAATTAGATTATTAATTGTAAATACGATTCTTTGTCAATGATTACGATTCCGGGATCAAATCTAGGTCAAGAATACGGAAGACCTTTTCAATTATTATCTTGTAATCACATGCTTATTGATAAATCTAAGTGTACACCAGCCATAGATCAGATTAGCTATAACTGCAATAGTAAACACCTTAGATAAAGATTAAATGCAGATATTTTTCCCCCAGCTCAACATCAGTAGGTTCTTAATTATGATATTTAGGAACCTACTAAGAAAACTTAGCTTCATATTCTTGCATTTATTAAACTTATTGATGACGACTTACTAAATCACATATCAGTACCCAAAAATAATGTTTCCCCTTTCTACAGCTACGAAACCAGTGACGGTACCTCCAGACAAGAGGAAGGCAAGCTCGACAACCCTCAGTCAGAGAACGCAGCGCTGACAGTCACAGGATCGTACGCATACGTCGCTCCCGATGGCAAGCACTACACCGTCACCTTCACCGCAGGACCCAACGGCTTCCAGCCCAAGACCTCCCTAGGACAATAGGACCACACATCGAAATAACCTGTAAATAGTTAATACTACTCTCAACAGTAGAAAAACTACTATCATCAGTAGAATAACTACTATTACCAGTAAAAGACCTACTATCACCAGTAGGATTGTATAACAAGAGTAAAAGAGATCTCAGATATGGGGTCTAATTCTAAATTCACGTGCCATAAGGACGTCTTTTTGTAATTTTGTATATTTCTTTGTATTTTGAATGAATAAAAATACTTTTTTCATAACTAATAGTTTCTTATTCGCGCATGATAAAATAACAATATATTTCTTTAATTTTAGTTAGAAGGTTGAGACGTGAGCAGTCTGTTATGTTTTATTGCCAAAAAAAAATATAAAACAAAAGTGAACATATTTTTTTCGTTCTTATCTTTTAATTAAATGTTTTTACTTAAGACTTAATTAGATACTTTGATTTCAAATTCTAAAATCGTGTTTTAAATAATTTAGCATTTACGACTCTAAACTTTTATTGTTTCAATCGTAAGCCTAATTTATAAATTCACGTTGATTAAGAAGATATTTTCACTTGTGATTTGTAATATTTAAGATTCTACGTAGACAATAATATAATAAAAAGGTTTGCAGCTATTCACAAACGTTTCGTTTATTGTTATTTGATGACATAAACGTGCTTACTAGCTCACAAGGTCGACTGGTAGCGGATCACGAATGTTTCAAAGAAATCTAACTTTAGAAATATTTTGCGTAACATCCATGCAATTTCAAAACTTGCTATTATCACTTCTATTTTATCCTCAAATTTCCACAAGTACATAATTATTGTATATTTTTTTCAGATTTTTTATTGGGTTTTGTTGAGACGAATTGCTAGTAACTATGCAACAGTCGTAATTATAAAAGCTGGAGAATGGGCTTTCCAGTGACAATCGCAGCAATCAACACTTTAATTATCACATAGGAATCAGTATTAGTGATCACAGTATGTTGTTGAGACTAGGTACTCACAAGCAGCTGGCTGTCTTAGATGTGGAAAGGATTGATCTTGCCAATTATTTTTATTTTTTATGTTACTTTTCCCTGTCTCACTGCTGAGCAAAAGGTCTCCCCCAAATCTTTTCAGGCATCCTTTTCTAGAACCAACTCGATCCAATGCATGCGGTACGCGTCTTGGTTATCTCGTCATCTCTTCCTGGGCCGGCCTTGGCGGCACCGTCCATCCTCAGGCACACACCGTGTGGAGACTGTACTTACCAGCTGTAAGCCTGTGACTTCAGTCAATGCGGTGTCTGATTACCCACAGATGTGAGAGGCTAATCAAGTCGTAATCACTTGAAAGAAATATTACGTTAAATTCATGTTTTGCTATCGAATGATTAATTGTATGGAGGTACGTCATTTGTACATAGAGTTATGAAATGGCGTTTAATAAAACCATTCATTCTCAAGCCTGGCAAAAACAGAACAGTCTGTTAATGTTAGTAATGGCCATCAAAACTTACAGGGTTGCTATATGCATTTTTGGAACAAGAATGTAAATTACCGAAAAAATCATGAATGCGATTATACTTTCTAAGCGTTAGATGTGTCTGTTAAAACATGCTATAAACTACGAGTATTTAAGAAATCAATAACTTCTAAACATTCAAGCGCCCACAGCAGGACGATTGAAAGCCGTTTACAACTTAGCGCAATAACATTAGGCTTAGAAATTTCTCGTCTGGTGTTCAATGTATGTTTCGTAAATATGTCTAAATGCCAACGCACACAAGACGCATCGTCGTGAAGGTTCTTGCATCCGTTTATGCATAGGTACCTTTGAGTTACAGTATGTCAAATAGTTCAGCGGCCTTCACTTATCACGATTAGTTTTGTGACTGACCCACAAACCATTTTATTTATTAATTTTGTGTGTATTCGATACCTTTTTTTTCTGTGGGGATATCCTCACTGATACCCTTCGTTTAGGGAGAATGGAGGAATATGTTGCACTCCTACCAACTAAAACCCCACGATCATACCACTATTTAGTCGAAGGCCCAGGAAATACTCAACATTGGAAGGAGCTTCGAGTTAGGTATGTTAAGAAAATATATTTTTTGAATCCCTTGCCTTGGGCTCATCAACGGAGGGTAAAGTTTGTTTGCAAACGAAAAACGTAATGGGCCACGGCTAGTTTACATCTTCGACCTCCTGAACAACATTCGAATGGCATTTGATACTTAAAATAAATCCAAATAGAAGTTGACTGGGCTGGCATCAAGTATCAATTTGTATTGGAAAATATGTTGATTTAATATACTTCCACAAACAACATCCTCTTTAGAACCAAATTATCCCAAAATATCATCGTAGACCACTGCAGCAAACGCTATGGTATTGGCAGCAACGTTGTAGATTAGTTAAGTATTACCTATATTTGAAGAACCCCTGCTTCGCACGGGTGCGATCCCCATAAGTGGCCACATGTCAAAACATCTTTTCTGTGCTTCCTACATTTAAGTTAAATATAAATGCTAAGACACAAGAACCTTCCGGAATAAATTCTTTAAATGATGGTGGAAACCCCATCAATATCCATTATGTAGTTCAGAAGAACTAAGCGGACAAACAGACAGACACAAAAAGCGACATCGCTTAGTACTTTTCATAGATCAAATTACATAAAGTTCGAGTATTGTCATCGTGCAACAGATGGCAGTGTGAGTCGTACTCTGACAAGAGTGCTTGAACCGTAGTTATTTAAAACGGTTACAAAATAATCGTGACGAAACGTGTAACCTTTTGTACATCAAACGGTGGTGGGATAACTGCATTTTCTCAACTGTACAATTTCGGTTAACGATTACTATTGACGGTACTGAAGATGGATTTGATCGGTGATTAGTTGTATGTAGGTAGGTACTAGAAAACACTTATTTAGTCCTAATATTTAGGTGTGTATGAGATGCGCATCTATGTCAGAGATTTTTTATTAACTAAGTATACCTAAAGTCCTGGCACTGGCTGGTATACCTAGTCATTAATTTGGATCATGTAATTGCATAGCACAGGTGTGAGTACTATGTACTATAGAACTACCATTTACCGGGTAATATGACTTTCATTGACTTAGATGTGCCCTGGCCACTAAGAGTATGTCATGCTCACTCAGTCTCGCTGATAGCGGCGCATGTATTGGATCATTCAGCTCCCGTCAAAATGGTTGAGCTGAATGGTGCTGATCCAAGCCTCATATTCTTGAACAGGCATCATCAGTTGGGACGGCTCCTCTCTTAGGTGTCACGGCTTATCTATATTTTAAATTGTTTTCTTCTTTTGTTCCTACTTGCTATTTTGTAACGATATAATTTAAAAGTGCAGTGTGCGTACTTGTCCTTAGGCACCTATTACGCTTTGGAATGGGCAACTAGCTTCATATTTCTGACTGACCGACTCCTTGACAATTCAAAAGTGCTTTTGCCATGAAAAAATAAACGCTTTGAGTTTGAGTTCATGAAGTAGTACTTAATGAAGACTTACATAAATACACATTTGTATTAGGCACTTAAAACCCTCAAAAGTGCCATTCTACAAAGCTATGTATGTATATGATATAAACAGTATGAACATCCTCTAAACATAAAAAATTACCTACATCACAATGACATTCTACCTTAAAATCAATCATTGCAATATAGACTGAAGAGAGCTACCAAAACACAATAATGGCGTCAGGCATCGGCGACGTCAGCGACTGCCGACGGCCTCGCGCATATGGGGGCCTCACCAAAATGTTTTACAAACTATTAAAATTTTAGTTATTCGTAATTATTTCAGTACGCGTGAGTAGTATTTATCCAGAGTCGCAGTGTCGTCGAGCAAAACTATAAAAGTTATAACGAAGGCAATTTTTTGGCCACTGAGCGATCCCAGGCTCAAAATAATTGTAATCTAGCTAGAGCCGTCAAGATAATTGGAAAAAAAAAGTGATACCGCGTTGAGACTCGGGAATCTGTAACGACTCTCTAAAAACTCATATAACTTAGTGTATAATTTAGCTGATTCAAGTTAACGTTTTCTGTTAACGACTGTGAAACGGGCCTCGCAAAGCTGATGTCGCCGACGTTCACGTTTGGTCTAGCATCGCCACTGCCAAAACAAACGATTCGGCTTTACGTGGTTTCCGAGGCACGGAGGTATCACACCACTTGCACTGCTGCTACTGAGAAATACCTAATGGAAAGAGCTAATATTACTTTAACCGACCAGGGATTCGAAGCCAGGACTCCAGGAAGTTCAGCAATCGCACTAACGACCACGACACCAACCAGTTTAGTATAATATGAATCTTATATACCCCGTAATAAACTATTGAAAACCCTGCAGAAAGTATAAGCTATATGCGCCTCAACGTGAATACTAGCTAAGAGAGACTTTGAGGCGCTTAAAATATTCAATCTATTTAAGTAAGTACATAGCTTTCACAAAAATATTATACATCTTAAATAACGAAATTATACTTCATTCAAAGCTACAGGGGGTACTGGGGCCCTAAAGATATTACAATTACGCCTACACAATTCGATTAACTAGCAATAAGCTATCACCTTAAACAAAATTTTTGATTTTATAAGGCGTTAGTGAACGTAAGGAATACCTTCGGAAGTCTTTAGCCTAGAACACATGTAAAATACATAAATTCACAGAGTCAGATAGTAGTAGGTATACTGAAGAATAAATCTAAGCAATCGGATGGGCCAACTAGTAACTATCGACACAACTAGATGGCGTTGGTGACCAAAGTCTAGAGATCATCGCTTTACCAAAAATATGTAAATTAAATTCATGTTAAGATGACATCACATTATTCGTTATAATTCCATTAACACGTACTTCAAATTGAAAGTGCTTTACCAGGATGTACTTAAGATTCAAAAAGATAATCTGTTTTGAATACTAATCTTCTGCAATGTCAACTTAATAAATTCTAGACTCAAAGATAGATTCTTTCATAAAATTATTTGTTATACGTAGATTATGACATGAATGCTCAGTATTATCCAATGAGTCCCACTGAACACAAGCAGTCGACTGCGTGGCAGACCAAGGTGAACCGAAGATGGCATGTCTCCTACCGAAAAGACTGGCCATCATTAGTTGAGAACAGAAGTGTTATGAAAAGAGAGGAGGCCTTTTGCCCTGCAGTGGGTCAATACACAGACGAGATGAATTAATAGTGAAATATCCTTCGTACCAATTTAGGCTACACTGTTCTAAACTGATCCTGCGTTGATTTTGTTCTAAATAACTATAAATTGAACTCAACGATAGATATTAAAATACAATTAGCTTTATATTATCTCAGGTTTTAGTCTATCGTTAAGACGTGACCGATGTCATCAATCGTGACTGCATCGAGTTCCTGAACTCCTTAGTCTCCACAACGCGGCATTAGAAAGGTCATCCATGATATAATGAATAAAGCATAGGTAGATTTAAACATAAAACCATTAACATAGCTGCATGCAATTATTTATTGCGCTTCACTTGGTTGAAGGCGTATTTGCATGTATCGCAGATATATCATGTCAGGTAAGATAACCTTCAATGAAACGTTACAATAATCTGTCGTATTATTAAAGTAATCGTCGATAGTGATTCTGATGAACAGAGAAAAGAGCTGCTTTTTATCTCCTAGGAGGAATAATACAAAAACTTTTTTACAAAAAAACAACCGACTTCCAAAAAAAACACTAAAAGACGTGAAAAATAACTTTAATTTCGGAAGTCGGTGTCTTTGGTTTTGTATTTTCGTTTTTGGCCACCGACTTCCGAAATTAAAGTTATTTTTCACGTCTTTTAGTGTTTTTTTGGAAGTCGGTTGTTTTTTTGTAAAAAAGTTTTTATTTTTCACTTTTTAGTTGCGGTACCTACCCCACACAAATTCTTATACCACTACTTGGTGTGTAAATAACAGTGACAGGAAATTATTAACACATCATCCATATAAATTAAGTGGAAAAAATATCCAGTATTAAGGATAACTCAAAAACTGCCAGTCAGACCTTAATCAACATAAAATAAAGGGACCACATGTGAAGCACCTATCAAATAAAAAAAGAATCATCCAAATCGGTTCACCCAGAAAAAAGTTATGAGCTAACACAAAAAAAAAAAAAACATATAGACGAATTGAGAACCTCCTCCTTTTTTAACCGACGAAAAAAAAAGTAGGAGGTTCTCAAGTCGACCCGTATTTTTTTTTTTATGTGTGACCACGCATAACTTTTTACCGAGTAGTCCGATTTTGATGATTCTTTTTTTAATGGAAAGAGTATACCCCAAAATTGGTCCCATTTAAAATTGAAAAACGAAATCCACCCCTAAGGGTAGAAAAATAGGGGTTAAATGATTTTTTACCTACAGAATGTTCCCTTGTGAACCGATTCTGTTGAAACTTGGCACATATACGTAGTTATAGTGATGCTTCAACAAAAAAGAGACTTGAAGATCATCTGATGATGGAGACGGAAGACAGTCTAGAGGGCTCCTCGACAGCTTACAGCAGTTAGATCGTGTTTGGGCTTATTTCATTCATCTTGATGAGAACTTTAAGCCTAGCTGGAGTATGACTGTCATAGAGGGTGTGATGTTGGGTACGGAAGGCAGTCGAGGGAAGTTCTAAATATTAGCAGTGAGAGCATACTCAAAACATTCTAAAGGTCATAAATTAATGAAGGTAATATTTATTACAGCTATAAACAGCAAATCCTTAACTTCTGGCATATTCCCTATAAAATGGAAAGTGGCAAAGATGGTGACTATACATAAATGGGATAATACTTTCAACATAAAAACTATAGGCCCATCTCAATTTTGAGAGGGAAGTCGATAGTAGGATTCAGCTGGGATGGGCAGCATTTGGTAAACTTCATCAGGTCTTCTTCTCGTCTATACCGCAGTGCCCAAAGACGACAGTCTTCAACGCGTGTGTCCTACTGGTTACGACTTACGGAGTAGAAACGTCGACACTCACGGTGAGACTGTTCCATAAGTTTAAAGTCACTCAGCGAGCTATGGAGAGAGCTATGCTTGGAGTCTCTCTGAAGGATAAAATCCAAAACGACGTTATCCACCAGAGAACCAAGGTAATCGACATAGCCCAAAGACTAAGCAAGCTGAAGCTGCAATGGGCTGGTCACATCTTTCGTTGAAGTTCAAGAGTGGAGAACGCGTTTAGGCAAACGTAGTGTGGGGCGCCCGCCGGCCAGGTGGACTGACGACTTGCGAAAAGCGGCTGGCAGAGACTGGATGACGAGAGCCAAGGATCGGGCTCAATGGCGTTCACTAGGAGAGGCTTACGTCCAGTAGTGGATGAATATAGGCTGATGATGATGATGATGAATGGTGCAAAAATAAAAATAAATTATTTGAACTCAATGAAGTGTTACTACGTTAAATATACAGGAACAAATAATCTTATAATTAAAGGCAAAGTAATAATAATAATAATAACGTCTAACGGGCCTCTGCGAGTTGGCTTCGGCCCCTCGTATGCCTTCCAAAGGTCCGGGATCCCAGGGTCCCGAGAAATGTGAAGAGGTAAATAATAATAATATTAAAACAGACTATACACATAGACACAATCAGGTAGCAAAAGACATCCATCAAAAACTAGCACTCAAATATAAACTCATACAAGATATGAACACTCCTTATTACAAGTACGTACCACAAACAGTTCTAGAAAATATCACTCTAAGACTAAGTACCAAAGTAAAATATGTTAACTTCAAATAAAATAAACCCTCTCTATACTGAGGTGCCTAAAGAACAACGCCTTAAGTTCCAAAATAATTATACACTCATCAGAATAATTGTACGTGTTGTATTTATATTCTTATTGCCTACCAAAATGGATAAATGCTCACCAAATTTAACCATAGACGGTCGACATCAGGGGCACCCCGAGGTTCGGTTGGTTAGGTTCCTTTAAACCCTTTAGACAGAAATAGGAGCCCCGCGAAGCGGGGCTCCGTCGACCTGCTTATTAACCCTAACCCACGCCGGTCGACGTCAGGGGCACCCCGAGGTTTGGTTGGTTACAGAAATAGGAGCCACGCTAAGCGGGGCTCCGTCGAGCTATCTAGGCAGGTAGTAAGAAATTAAAAGACGTTTATAAATCTTTATGGCATAGAATAAAAAGGAAAATAGGTTCATTTCTACAATACTTTATGAAACACAATTTGGTAAGCATTTATCCATTCTGGCAGGTATTTCGAATTTGTTGGTAGTAAAATAGGCACTTTTCTGGTAGGCGTTTAAATACAAGCCCCAAAAAAGCGTCCAAGATGCTGGGTTTTTGTCATAAGACAGTGTACTTTACACTTTGTAGTTGATATGTAGCAGAATACTACATATAATATGATGTGGCGGCCGCACTGTGCTACGAATAGTTTGCGTCTAGAACACGTTCAAAAACGCTTTGATTGGCATCTAGCTGTTTCTGTTGGCATAGCTAAAAATACATCTTCTTATTAAAAAAAATAGCTTGAATTTCTTCAACACTTTAGAAGAACGAAGATGTTTAAACGACGCAATGTTTTTATGTAAATTTCATAAAGGAATTATCGACTAGCCTCCACTGCTCGCACTCAATATCTTGCGTGCTCCGTCCGTCATGAATTCCGCGTAGACCTGTTACTACTCTTTGTCCTCCACAGAGAAAATCGGTATAACATATAACTGTCTATATGCTAGGTTTTGCAAGGTTTTACTATGTAATAGCGATCTAATCGATTTACACTTTGATTCCCTAAGCTGAAATCTAAAATTCTTGACTGTTTGTCTGATTTATTATGAAACCTTTATGATGACTTTTGAATCTAGCATATTTTTCCCCGGTATTAAGATTACTTGAAAACTTGTCATGTACCCAAGTTGTCAATTAAATTTGGGTAATGTGGTGTTTACTTTAAACTACCTAATTAATCCACTGTATTAAGTTTTCATTTCATGTTTTTTTTAAAGACATCTGTAGTGTAAGCCATTGTTGGTAGTCCTAAATAAATAAATAAGTTCATTTATTTGAAACGGAAACTGAAAAGCGAGAATTAAAAAACTTTTTTACAAAAAATTAAACCGACGAAAAAAGAAACTGAAAAGCAAAAAATAAATCTTTCAGTCTAACTAAGCTCTTAAATTAATGTAAATTACAAATTTTGAGTCGGCGCCAAACATACAAGGCGCCATGAAAACTTATGGCAGCTTGATTGATCGTCGTTAATTGATCTGCGGTGATCGTTTGGCGCCGACTCAAAATTTGTAATTTACATTAATTTAAGAGCTTAGTTAGACTGAAAGATTTATTTTTTGCTTTTCAGTTTCTTTTTTCGTTGGTTTAATTTTTTGTAAAAAAGCTTTTTATGTGAAGTCGGTTAAAAAAAAATTACCTACAACACATCCTACTTCTATACTAAATTATAAATGTGAAAGTTTGTATGTCTTAATATTTAGATGTTTGGATGTTTGTTACTCAATCACGCAAAAACGGCTGAACGGATTTCGATGAGATTTGGCACTCAGATAGTTTATAACCTGAAATAACTAGGATAGGATACTTTATCTTAGTAGTATGTGCCCTTGGGATAATTTCCGACATCCACGCGGGCGAAGCCGCTGGTAAAAGCTAGTAAGTAATAAAAAAATATAAAAAATTCAATTACAAGAGACAACACCTGCCAAGCGTTGAAAAGACAATCGGCGTGTTTGTTTTTTGCGCATTGAAAATTCAACAGTATTAGTGAAAACGTACAATAGATACATAAACTTATTCCCAGCACAACAACATACAACTAAATATGTCAGATATATTTTATCCGTGGAATAAAATTGACGTCTGACTGTTCTAGTACCTATGGAAAACCTGTAAAAAATTCAAAATTTATTCTCAGGATAAGACATCGATTGCCGACTCCCGGCCACCATAGGCGCGGGCTTGCGGACGGCGAGCAATGGGCAGCTCACCGTCCGGTAAGGACCAGGCCCGAGTCGACGACGGCGCGTCGTGTCCCACGCGCGCCTCAAAGAGATGTAAGCATCATTAACGGGGTCCGATAGGGCCGATGCCTGCCGGGGTCGCGGATTGTTCGAAAGAGTTACCGTGGCCCTGGCACACAGGCAACTGAAGGAACACGGGTGGGTTTTAGTCAGTAAGAGTCTGACACGCCCTTCCGCTCCGCCCAGAGCGGAAAGAGTCATTTGATGACCTCCAAAAAAAAAAATGTAAGAATTATTCTAGTTAAAAAAAATTGGTGAAATCCGCCCAAAGACGACTATTTTGTACAAATACATGACTACGAGTTAGAAATCCGACACACAAAAATCACTTCACGATAATAAAAAAAAAATACTTAGTCAAGGTTTATCCTCGACTAAGTATATTTTTTTAATATTTCATAAAATAAAGTTCTATATAAATATGTTATGATAGGTAAGTTACTTACCTATTATAACATCTTTAAATGTAAGTGATAAATATGTCAACTGACAATGATGTCAACAACCAATAAATACATAAAATCACGCCTTCAAATAAATTATATAGATAACTACGTGTACATTAAAATAACTCTACAAGTCGCATTTCTCAACCGATTCTCGTGAAAGTTTATTAGCAAGTTCGATATTTAAATGGTTTCTTCTTTCGACTCAGTTTTTCGTTTTTTTTCCAAATGGCGGAGATATAGGGTTAGAAAACGTAAATAAACATATTTCAGCCATTTCGCGATCTTTGCGCGCGCTTTTTGTTTTAAGTTGCGCGGTGAACATTTACCTATTCAGTTTTAAGTAATGCAAATACAGACCCGCGACGTCTACAGCTTACAAAGCCACTAGTAATATTTTGGAATACTTTTACGGATCACTAAGTAACTTTGCATGGTACCTAGCAGCTTATTTTACTAAGAAGCTTCCAAGTATTATACGAACTTACCTATACGTGAATTTCTATATTAATCATACGAGCGATACATCCTATGAGTTACTACGTGTTATACTACTAACATTGAGGACGAGGCGCGAAGTATAATAGTTTTCATTCCGGCAAACTACTAAAATAAATTCTTATCCCGTGGTACTTACTACTTATTACATAGTTCCATTCCTAAATCCTCAATTGTAACTGCAGTTCTTTAGCTTCTCTATTTTTAACCGACTTCACAAAAAGGAGGAGGTTCTCAATTCGTCTGTATGTTTTTTTTTTTTTTTTTTTTTTTTTTTTTTTTTTATGTGTGTTAGCTCATAACTTTTTTCTGGGTGAACGGATTTGGATGATTCTTTTTTTATTTGATAGGTGGTGCTTCACATGTGGTCCCATTTAAATTTGATCAAGGTCTGACCAGTAGTTTTTGAGTTATCCTTAATACTGCAGATTTTTTCCACTTAGTTTATATGGATGATGTGTTAATAATTTCCTGTCACTGTTATTTACACACCAAGTAGTGGTATACGAATTTGTGTGGGGTAGGTACCGCAACTAAAAAGTGAAAAATAAAAACTTTTTTACAAAAAAACAACCGACTTCCAAAAAAAACACTAAAAGACGTGAAAAATAACTTTAATTTCGGAAGTCGGTGGCCAAACACGAAAATACAAAAACCAAAGGCACCGACTTCCGAAATTAAAGTTATTTTTCACGTCTTTTAGTGTTTTTTTTGGAAGTCGGTTGTTTTTTTGTTTTTCGACATTCATGCGCATGAAGTCGCGAGCACAGCTAGTTATTGCAATAAATAAAGCGGTACTTTAGCGGTATAACAAATAAGTAGGTACTCATAGATAGATTGTTTGATGTAAACTTGAGAGATTTTGTTTTAAAAAAATTAAAGTGCTTTTATAAATAAAGTTGTGTGCCTACACTTAATGCTAATGTCATTGACGAGCTTGTAAGTAACAATGTTAAAAATTTTGATTGGTCTCTCTTTTGAAAAATTGCAACTAGCAAGCTAGCCCAGATAAATCGGAAAATTGATAATTAGTCCCACAAAACGATTATCAATATTTTGGTGGAGTTTCATATGGTAGACAATGGAATATAGATTTAACAAATAATGTGCATGATATGTGACGCTTCACGGCAGGATTAGCAGCTCACGAACGTTTATGTATACATGACGGCGAAAAATTAATATCAAACGATCATAGCGTAAAACATTCGGATATACGTAAGGTATCAGTTCGCAAAAAAATAGCTCAGAGACCAAATCAGACAAAATATCCAGTCTGATAAAATTATTCAAATTTAAATAAGTAATTAATTAATTCCTTATTTTATTGGACAATAGGTGCACTTAATTAATACTCTGTATGTGCATATTAACAATATTGATTAAACATAATCATTCTTAATCATAATTTTTATTTATAAACTATAGCGCTTACGATTTTTCACTGTTTCAAAATAGTAATTCTGTCACTAAAGTCTTGTTAGTTAACATTAAGTTATGTATTTAGAATGAATAATGTACTGATATTGAAGAAGTTTCTGTCTTTTTATATACTAAGTAAGTATCAATCGGTATATGTACATAACCAAAAAAAACACTTGTTTCATAAAGTATGATTCCTTTATGTTGTGATGTTACCACAACATAATATTTTAACACCAAATGTAATGCCATATTATTTTTTATTGGAATAAAAACATTCACACGTATGTATGAAACAACACAGCAAATATGTACTTCCCAGATAGCAAAACGTTTTCGATTAGTTCTGCCTAATTCAGACTATTTTTTATTGCTTATGTCATTTTGTAAATAACAACTTTGTACGAGAGCAGTGGTGGCCCAGTGGTATCGGCCCCGACTTACGAGTAGGTCTTGAGTTCGAACCCAAGTAGGCACTTTACATTGTGTAAATTATTTCATCATCACTGCTCTCGAAGCGGTGGAGGAAAACATCATGAGGAAACCGGCATGTCTTAAAACCGAAAATTCGAAGACACGTCACAGCAACCAACCCGCATTGGGCCCGCGTGGTGGATGTCTGCCCACTCCTTACAGAGAGGAGGCTTGTGTCCCAGCAATGGGAACATTATAGGCTGATTATGCTTATGAAGTCGGTATGCAAAAAATTGTGCATTCTTAAATTATCTAACAGTTAAAAGATTTCTCATGGAGATGATTGAAGTTTCCAGAGTAAGTTTTTGCAATCATCAGATAGGAATTGCCACTGAAAACAGTATCTACTTATACCTGTGGTACTTTTTTGCCTGCAACCTTCGATTGCTGACCGTGGACTTCCAACCACTATAAAACTTCAGTCATCTGATTGATACGGAGATTTCTGTTCTCTTGTCTGTTTAATTCAGTTGCGGGTTCCAGGATGGCTGAACCATTATGGTTTTCCGACTGACCTTTTCATTGTCTCGACGCTTTTCAGCTAGGTCATCTCCGTTGATTGCGGCTTCAGATTTGTCCAAAAAACACAACAGCCCACCGCGCTTTGTTTTCATCCAACAAAATTTGTGTTTCATTTTTGAATACTAGTCCTGTAACAATCGACAAACATTCGTTTTGTTTTTTATTTCAGTCATGTTTACGTTACCTTGGGAAATCTAAGATAACTAATAAATCAAATGTCAATCAATCGTGACATCATCGTGCTCTGATAGGACCATAGATGGTTGCGCAATATTTTAGTCGATCCAGAACATCGAGCACTTTAGACTTCATCATAATGTACCTATAATTCTGAATTAGTAAGAAGCTATTGAATGTGTAAAACAGTAAGCTTCCAAACTTTAAGGTATCTTTGACCCCATGTCCGACACATTCCCTTAAATGTTGTTTATGGTTTTCTATTGTCTACAGCGTGTTAGCCCGACTGGAGTATAGTAGTAGGTCTTTAAAATGATCAAGTATGAGATGGTATTAAAGTATTGTAAAGAGTATCGTAAACTTTTGAGGGAGTCAAGAATTTCCTTGAAACTTCATATTTTCTATTCTTTAATGCAGCATTCAACCGCTTCCTACATTTCTATAAGAGCCTATTTACGGCATCCATTGATGTTTGAGTGACCTTGATTACGGCGGTAATTGTAAGATAAACATTTGATACTTAACACTGACCTTTGTCAATTAGTTAGAGTATTCTCAAGATCAGCCGTTTTTATCTAATTTTACGTAGTATTCGAATTGTTTACGAAAAGTCGAGGGTTGCATCATCGTTAATATGTTAGTAAAATCGATGCATGTAAGGTATCCCGGATTTTTTTCAACCTAAATATGCAAATTTACTCACGAATTTCGTATTCAAATCGCGTGTTTGGTTTTTGATAATCCTAGGGCGATTGTTCGTCGTTCAATACCCAGACATTATATGTGGTAATTCTTTGTTAAGAACAGACGTACTACATTAAAAATCCTAGAAAGGATTCTATTTTCATCAGTAAGCGACACTTTCTTACCTGTGTGTTGGATTTTTTACTATTTCCATCTGGTTTTTGGATTATCATCATAAAGAGGTATGTTATTATATTAAGATAATTGATGTTGTAATAATTTAACAAAGAAAATATACCGTACTTCACCAAATCATAATGTTTGTTGGCTTTATATTAAAGGAAAAAGCACAAAACCGTACCAAGAGAAATGCGAAAATATACGACATTCCGACAAACATTTTAAATTACGTACGACATTTAATGAACAAACTCAGAAAGAAAACCAACGACAGTCGACAAGAATATTGCCATAAATAATCATAAATGAAAATCACATTGTCACAAATTTATTTGATGATAATCACAAAAAGCAGAAGTGTCATCTGAAGCTAATCATCATAAAGTATATATAATTTATTGATGATTGTAAGTTGCGAATACTACATATAAATGTTAGCAAATTATAGATCATTATAGACCGCATTATGTAAATGTTCATCTTTTTGTGATATATAAAATAGTTTCAAGATGCAAACGTGACACTCAATCGTTTTGTAATGTAACGTTTAATTAACATACGTCTATCGCTTGATCTTATTCATAACGATAAAATGTGGATACAACAAAACGACAATAAACGAAAACACTGGCAATACTAATGCATATGAGTTTTTTGGAATAATCAAATAAATCCCAACATCAAAACTAAAAAGGTGTTTTTTTTTTTCTAACATTTAAATAGTAGTGATGGACCGACTATGGGTCTTGCCTATCAGCCGACTAGCTAGAGTGACTAAACTATTGGATATATGTAGTTGAATTTTTGTAAGCAGACTGGGAACGTCATTAACAATTTAATTTACAGTCGTATTGTCGTCTCCACTATATGACAAACATATAGTGGAGACGAAAATACGTCATTACGTTATACCTACATTTTCCTTTATTCGGATCAATGCATCTTGTTGTAACTTAAATAGAAGGTTTTTTAGAATCTTTTCCCACGACGACCGTTGGAAATAACTTACGCTTTCCTAGTAACTAGCAGCTTTCTTATTTTGAACTGTGATAATCAGAAATACAGCGACAATTTAATTCAATACCGTCTCGATTATAATCATTATGATCGAATGATTCATTCCAGCTTTAATTCATTCAGAATTTGGTGTTTTTCTGGTTTTCGCTGATCAGGTGCCACCTGACCTCTGTGACCTGTTGTCTGTGAACCGAACTTGAGCTCTACGACGACAAATAAATGCTGCTGACTATACTTTTGTGGTAATCCCTGGTCAATATTGCAATTATGCATGTTTTTTATGTTTCAATATAATTTTGGTAGAGATAGACTTTGTTTAAAACAGGTGATTAGAAGGATGGGCAAGTGGCTTATGGTAATTTATTTTGTTTGTCTTAGAAGTTGATTAAACATAACGTTCGCTTTTCAACACGCTCATGGTAAGTGCCAAAGTAAACCCAGGAGAGAGCAACGAACTAGAATCAATAAGAGTTGTTTTTTTTATAAACAGATAAATAAATAAACCTAGCCACTCATGTTCATGAATAAATTCAGATGCCTAATTGAGTATCTAATTGCAGATAGATCTATGCAAAGTTTTGTCTGGGACGAAACAAACACGCTTACATTGAAAAAATATCGCGAATGAATAGAATAACATATAGAACCAACGTATTATATATGTGAATAGATAGATATATTGCCTAAATACAATCTGCCTCTCAGAGGTAAATATTTAGTAAATTTTCATGCCATGGACATTTCTAAAACTTAGAAACTACACTATATGTAGGTGCGTACCGAACACTATCTGCTAATACATAGTATCAACCCATGTGAAAACTACGCGTAGGAGCTTAAATATTGTATTTTCCTGAAACAGAAATTCAACAGAAAGTTCAGCAGACCTCAAACCAAAATTGACATATTTGTCTGTCAAGGATATTTATTCCAGATTAAACAGTATCTTCCAGACATATATCTTATCATTACATATAATTACATTACAATCGTGACATCGTGGACACGATCATCGGGCCCGGAAACGGCACGCTGCAATAAAATATGCTCATAGGTATAATAGTGACGATTCTGATTGTCGCTTCGCTCATCTGTTCTAGGCAGAAGTATTAATAAATTACGTGGTCCAAAGAATCGGCACAGTCTCGTGCGATCTCTTGCGCAACAGGCCGCCAGACGGCCCGCGTTAATACACACATTACGACCATATAAGGTAAGTCGATATAATGTAACAATTACCTAAAAAATAAGTAAATAACTACGTACAATTGCCTACATCAATTATCAAGAATCATTAGACGTGCTCTAGTTTTTTAAAGAACTAGAAAAGCTGAGTTTTCCTTCAACAATTTAAATATATCGATAAATGAATCGCAAGAAAGTCAAAACAGTGGAAACAGTCTTCTCTTTTGAAAAATCAAATTGTAAAAAGTAATAAGCTTGAAATAAATGAGCTAGTTATCCTTTCCTATCAAATACCTAAATAAGACAATAATCGCGTGCGGATTAGTAGACTTTCTAAAACAGATTCATGTTAACATTTATTTAACTTAAACAAACTTTAAATTCAAATCATATTCTTAAAAAAAACTAAAATAATGTTCAATGATTTTAAGTGCTCGTTGCGAAATTAGCTTGTTCTTTGTTACTTAAGTGCAGTCTCAAAATCAGAGGCAACTGCAAAGTACGTGCTTTTAGCACTTCATTAAACAACATAAATTGCGGAAAGAATGCAATTGGTTCCGACTAGATAAATAACGCCATAAAATGTATTAATAATTAATCGTATATTCTCCTTTTATTACTAAACTAACATATAATAATGGATGCTTCATCAATAACTAATATAATTTGTAATGCGTTATGTTAATTCCATGACATAGTTGAATTACTACCTGCGACTCACGACGATGTCCACCTTGTATGGTTTACTGTCTCATTGTTCAATGAAACAAACATAGTAAATAAAGTTAGTGTCGTGTCAATAGCTACTGTAAACGTTCACCTCGTCACCAGGTACCACATAACTTATGGAAATACATAGTTTAAGGAAATTTGGAACAATAACGCTATTCTGTAAAGTTCACATGGAACATCGATCAAATAACTGGCAGTCTAATTTGTAAAAAAATCACCGTGAAAATTTAGGCGAACTGACAGGCCTTCCACTATATGTATGTATGTATGTATGTATGACACTTGAAAAAATCAAGAGTCAATTATTCAAACTCAGCTGAGAATCAGCACTTTTCAAAGGTAAAAATTACATAAGACAGTCCCCCAAAACGACCGCTTTTCACTACTTCCTAGTTCACTTCACCTAAGTTTTCATGTTGAGATTTGTATAGAATATCTATTCCGTAAAAATCTAGGCTGCACTAATTTTAAAAGTAAATATTCACAAATCCACGCCTCAATACCCAATTAAAATTATGGCGTTTAGAGTATAACACCACGGGGAGATTATACACTACTTCATATACTTCCATGGTATCAAATAAATTCGATAAATATAAAGACAAATTGAATGGCATAGCATGTTTGGTCACCTTTTTGGAATATATCTAATCCTTAGATCTTATATCATCTTTCTTATAATAATACGATACGTAGTCAACCTGCCTTTATATATACGTTATATTTTAGATGCTTACCATAAAATAAATCACAAGAGTTCATAATATTCAATAGCAATTTACTACGACTACCTACCTATTTCTGTTCTTTTAATCTATTTGATGAAATATTTAGATGTCGTTACATGTTTTTTATGCGTTGCTTATTATTAGAACCTAATAAATAAAGTTACCTAGTGACTGCCTCGTTGGTCTAGTGGTCGCAAGCGCTACTGCTGAGCATGAGGTCTCGGGTTCGTTTCCCGAGTCGGGCAAAGTGTTATTGGGTTTATCCATCTGGAATTTCTCAGTAGCAGCCCGGAGTCTGGATTTGTGCCCAGTTGATGGCAATAGGCTCGCCCCCTATTACATGGGACTTAAACATAACTGGCGAAATGTGGGTGTACTACAGGTACACCTCTGCCTAACCCTTCAGGGAATACAGGCGTGATGTTATGTTATGTTATGTTAAATAAAGTTGCTATAAATGAAATGATGGCATTGGTAACAATAAATATGTATAGCTCCATCAATAAAATCAGAATTGAGGTTATAATGTGATCGGTTTTTCAGGAAACTATGGCTTTCAAGTGTTTCTCTTTCACAAAGTGCACCGTCTACTATGTTTTGAAACTGGTGCATGTGTTAGCCAATCATAGAAATATTTCAGTACATGAAGTCAATTGAAAATAAATAACTATAAGGATATATTGAGATCGTCAGAGTAGGCTTGGGACTTTACTGTATCAATGAAAATACTGTACAAACATTGAAGTAAAATGTAGCTTCTTGTGTTTTCCAAGTTGTTGAGCAATTCTGTCTCTTTGAGATCTTAATGTTGTGCCAGATAGAAGTATTGCAGTAATACACTGGCCTTCAAAACTTAGTACCACACTTTTAAAATTGCAGTAACTTTTAAAGTACACAAGATATACACAGTTCCGAAATAAAAACCCAAACCGAAACCTAAGGTCCATCACTGATTTCCCGATCGGAACCCTGTCTCCTAAGAAACAAGCCATCCTTAGTTTGGTAGACAGATTTTGTGTTAATATAGACAATTAATTATTTATCTCCCCTTGTGTCCATTGTTAGTTGACTAAGTCTTGCATGTAACTAGTATACAACCTGTGTCTATTATCTTTGGATCAATAAACTTATAATTATTATTCTTTATTTCATTATATACATATAAATTATATTTTTAAATATTACAATATATAAAAAAAAAAAAAAAATGGTAGTATACTGGTATCGGGAACAGGTTCCAAGCTACCGGCGGTCAGGGCTCCAGAGAGAGGAACCTCTTAACAATGCTTATGATTATTATTATTAAAAAGGATTACAAAAATAATTGATTTTTTTATATAAAAACTTTATAGTCAATATTATATAACCTTCTTTTAAGAAAGGGCTGAAAAAAACTTAATAAACGAAAACACTCCTTTTGAAATTTGCTGTCTTCCTTTTAACTTTTTTGTTTCCACATTTATTTCATGATCGATGAATTTTGATTCAAAAGCCAAGGTATCTACAGCGCGTAAAGTTCACTTATCATGCCTCTTTCACTTGAAGAATGTGCAAGAATCATGGCTTTTCTGGAACAAGGCATCAGTATGTGTCTTACTTAAAGAATGGTGGGTGTAAAATTAAGAACGGGTGAAGTGCCTTCACTTCGAAGAGACTGGAAACCATCTGAGAAAACCTTGTAATGGCAGACCCAGGTGCACTAGTACCTGAGAAGACCGCTATATTGTCTCCACTGTGTTGAGAAATCGCCACCTCAATGCAGTTGAAGTCCAGCAACAGATTCTTTAGACCCGAAGATTTGCTGAAGCAAACCTGAAGCCCCAAAGACCAGCAAGTGGTCCCAAACTCGAGAGAGGGCATCGAGTAGCAAGACTGCGCTACGCCCGTGAACACATACAGCGGAGTGAAGAAGAATAGGCAAGAGTTTTGTTCACTGATGAGTCTCGATTCTCACTATTCACTTCCGATGGAAGGCGAAGAGTGTACAGGTGACCTGGTGAGCGATAGATAATAAGTAATACGGGCTGGTGTCCCCAAGTCCACGTTAATGCGCGTATTTTGCGTACGGTCCTAGTGAGAGATACATTCAAGCCTGCTTCACAAAAAGAGTCCAATACCGTGGAGGCTCTGAACACGTGTGGGCTGGAATCTCTTAGAAAATAGCGGGCCATAGAAAATGGCACCCTGACTAGGGAAAGATATGCTCAAGAGATTCTTAATGAGTATGCAGGCCTATATTTAGTAAATAGGGGTAATGGATCGATACTGATGCAGGATAACGCCCGGCCACACACTGCTCGGGTTGTACAAGAGTACATTCAGGAGGTTGGTATCAAGTAGATGGCTTGGCCATCAAGAAGTCCTGATCGCACCCCGATCAAGCACGCCTGAGATGGGCTCGAAACGCTGGTCAGAAGCCGCAGACCACCTCCTATCACTCTCAGGGCCCTAAAGTAGGCACTGATAGAAGAATGGAAAATTTTCTATAAAACGTTTTTTTATTTCAAAACTCTGACTTCTAATAGGTTAGGAAAAATTGCAATTTTAAAAGTGTGGTACTAAGTTTTGACGGCCAGTGTTGTCTGAGCTCATCAGGTCAATATATTTTTTTACGACTGCTATTATTAATTCTAAAACCAAAAGTTGACAGTTTTATGTGGTGATATTGACCGAATAATATATTTTAATGTGATGATAACAGTTAGGTACACGGTTAAACCTTCTTGCCATTCAAATATGAAAGATTTATGGCAAAACATGAATATTTCATATTTAATCAATAGAAAGAGCGCTATCTTGTCATAACATAAATCTCGCTGTACACACAGCTGTTACTTGGCCAGTGCATTTAATTAAATGCAACATATGGACTTGGTGCAATAATAAACGTGTAATACCATGGCTTCAGGTGCTACCTTCACCCAAAATAGGCATTATGCTGGGTGACATCACCTTCCAGCTCACTACAATTCTACGTCTGGGCGCTCCTTGGGGAACACCACGTCGCTGTTAGTGTAGTGAAGCAGTCGATTAACTCGGACACCATGGCCTATCCTGTAGCAAGAGCGCTGGTCGGATGGCACGGCACGCCAGCTTTAATGACATCATCCGTCGTGCTCTAGTTATCGCCGGGGTGCCAGTTGCTTTAGAACTCAATGGCTTGGTACGCGACGATAGGGAGAGGCCAGACGGAATGACGATAATGCCATGGAAGTTGGGTAGGCCTTTTGCGTGAACTGCACCCGTGTCGACACCTTCACGCCATTCCATCTTTCTAGCACGGCGGTCCGTGCTGGGGCGGCTGCCCGGTGCCAAAATAACAACCTTATTGGGAGCTATATGTTTGAGCCTTTTGAGGTTGAAACACTAGGGCTGTGGGGTCCGTGTGCTCATCGAGTATTTCTGGACATCGCCAGGTAGTTCGGAACCGGAGGTCTGGCCTATTTTCAGGCCAAAGAATCACCATTGCCATCCAACGTGGCAACGCTGCCAGCCTTTTGGGCACTTTTCCCATTGACAGCGATGCCAACGAATTTTTTGCTTTTCTCTTCTTTGTATACTTGTACATAATATATATGTTTTAGTGTTAGATTGAATACTGTATTTAAGATTTTCAATAGCACTTTCAAATAAACTATCAATGTCGTAGGAAACACCATAAGCTATTTATGAGATTTTTCTCATGGAGTTAATAGAAATCACTACAAGAAAATAATACGGAGACTACCAGTTAATCTTCAAAGTTATGTTGTAATATAATTTTTAGTACCATATATTAGCATTAATTTAAATTTTCCGTCCTATTGTCAATAAAATTTATGACAATGAAAACACTCAACTCACAATATTCCACACACTTTCACGTGCTTGAGCAAATAAATTACTCCTATTTATACCTTTTTTATTTTAGGCAAAACTAGTAAAAAACAGATCATATTAAAGCAGCCAAGCAGGTGTCACGGAATTATCCAATAATAAAAATAATAATAAGAATCTTCTGTCAGGCGGAAAATATATACGCACCTTAAATGATTGGGTCTCGCCAGTTTTTGTGTACTCCTTGTCTCCTTCATCAAACTCAAGTGAACTCAGACGCAACTTGACAACCTAGATAGCTCCTACACTGCTGACAGCATATCTGATGCTACAAGCAACTTCACGCAAGGTGACGAGGCAATACATCTTGTGGAAGTGCGGGGTTAGATGTTTTTTAAATGCTAGAGTCCTCAACTATCGTGAGGTACCTACTATTTTCATTTTCATTAAAAAATGGTGCATTAAGGATGCTGCGCAAGTGACTCACTAACTATCTTTTGTATCGTTCAAGTGATGAGTAGTGAACCATGCGATCATATAATGCAAGAACTATTGAAAGTAGGGAATCAATGCCTCATTCCGCATCAAGGGCTTAATACAGAAAACGGTATTCCAGGACACGATGCCCTGACTACCTACTTAGACGTATGTAGCTGAGATTCGGAAGGTACCGAAAGACATTTTTTTTTTTTTAGTTTTCATAGATTGTTTTAGAAATTTTAACAATTTTAAATACTAAATTGTTAAAAGCTCAGCATGATAATGAATATGATCACATAAATCTTACCGTTTTCAAATGAGATCATTATACACATCAACATCTTAATAAAACCATTGATTAAAATTAAAATAAATTCATTAGAATACTAAAATCAACTATATAATCTGTATCATTTGTCGAAACGAACATAAATCTTCATCCGTAATCTACAGAAGCTTAAAAAACGATCTATATTTTAAAACATGTCGTTAATCTGTTATAAAATCAAATGTTTGCATACGTATGTCAAAACTTTGTCTTAAAATTTATTGGCGCTATTTTCGTATTATGATCTTCTTCTTAGCGTATCGATGGCAAAAAGTTCAAACATCTTTGGCCCAAAATTCAGCTGCGCGAACTCCGCTCACTGACGCAGTCATAAGATCATCAAGTGCGCAGGGACAGGCTATGCGGCGCAGGGTGAAAGGTAGGCCATTGTCTGTGGGGAGGTGCCGCATACGCACTTGAGATCTGAGACGACCGTAAACCCCCATCTGTAGAGATTGTCTTTGCTACGGCCGACTTGGGTTCAAATTCTATTTAGAGATTTCCAAGTAAACTACAGTAACGTGTGCCCAGGCGGAAGGCACTCAGATGCTTCAATAAAATTGTTAGGGGGTTTATACAGCTCCCGCCATAGATTACATCTCTCTGTGGAGGCGTAACTATTGGCCAGCCAATAGTAACGCCTCCAAAGCCAAAACTTTTTCGGCTTTTCAGCCTCTGAGGTACTGAGACTTAGTTGTACATTGGGTGACGTGAGTTATCTTATAGCTTCGCCCTCTTGATGCCTCGACCTCTAAACATTCGCAGGACCATAGCCAGCCGGCTATGTCCGGCGAATGTTTAGAGGTGCAATGCCCAATCAGTGGATACAGCATTCGTACTGGGTTCGGTTTAAGGCAACCACCAATAATCCGGCACGTCTCATTTACAGCTATATCCACTAGGTCAGCGTGAGAAGAACGGTTCCATATTGGACAGGCATAATCACCGGCAGAAAAGCAAAGCGCCATTCCAGTTGTTCGCAGGATTTGAGGAGACGCCCTCCATCTAGTGGAGGTTAGGCGGCGCGGCGTAGCAAGTTACTTCTGGCATGAACTTTCAATTTTACATTTTGGCAGTTATTTTTGTAGGTAAGTGACCGGTCCAGAGTAATGCCAAGGTATTTCGGGTGAACACTGTGAGTAATTGCTACCTCCTACCATGAGATGTTCAGTCTACGATCCGCCTGTCTGTTACGGAGGTGGAAGTCAAATGTTTGCTTATTTAAGAGATTCGGTTTCAACGCGCTATCAATATAATAGTGGCTGAGATCAGTGAGAGCTGTAGAAAGATTGGCTTCAATCTCCTCAAAGTTAGTAGCTTGATAAGTAAGTGCCAGGTCGTCAGCGTATAGAAAGCGGATCGTGTTCGGGCTAACCGGTTGGTCGTTAATGTATATGTTGAAATGTAGCGGGGCCAGTACGCTACCTCGCGATAGACCATTTTTTGGGCGGTTTTTTTTTCTATCTTCTAGAAGGTTGACCTGAAATTGTTAATTACTGAACAGTTCTCTAAGAATTTGTATGAAATTTAGATCCTGTGTCAGGTTAGTAACCTTCCACAGCAAAAGTTTAATATTTACTGTGTGTCGTATGCTGCCGACAAGTCCACGAATATTGCGCCCGTCACATTCTTTGTTTCAAACCCGTCCTCGTTATGTTGAGTGAGGTTAAGGACCTAGCTGCAGCAAGATTTACCTGGTCTCAACCCAGCTTGCTTTGGAATTAGTTTTAGGTCTACGAGGTTTGTGAGACGGGCTTACAATAATATTTCGAAGAGTTTGTACGTGTGGCAGAGTAGGGATATAGGACGATAGTTCTTAGGATTTTAATGTGGCTTTTCAGGTTTAGGTATAGCGATAACTTTTGATCTCCTCTAGAGGCGAGGAATACTTGCCGACTCCAAACAGTGGTTAAAAAGTTGCAGCAACCACGACACAGAGACTGGACCGAGGTGTTTCATTTGTTCGACTGATATGTCATCCACTTCGGAGGCCTTACCGACACTCAGTCGTTGAATGGCCAAGACGAGGTCCGTTAGTGTGAATGGATCGCACACATATTCACTGGAGGTTAAGGGATTGTTTATTTTGGGAATTCTGCCTAAGCGTTTTGGTAGATTGCCATTTAGGAGAAGTTGCTGAGCAACTTGATTTGCCGTTACTGTGCGAGGCGTATGAGGTAGTGATGGTTCGCTGGTGAGTTTGCGAATAGTGGTCCATGTTTTTTTGCTATTATGAGTCATGTCAATATTAGTAACCGTTTCCATCCATTTTCCTTGGCGTCACTCGCTAATGAGTAAAATAAGTTTTTCACCGGCTTCAACGGTCTCCTCTGAGAACGGGAAAAAACAAACTTGTTGGACTCGTCTATTCTTAAATTAAGGTGGATATTTTATTACCCATATCAAATTACTGCCCTGCTACGATAATGAGCAAATGTCCGCAGGAGATTCGCTAAAAACATTGTTTTTTTTTATGTAGGCAATAACGGCCTACTGCCAGATCATTAACTTTGACATGAATTTGAATATTTTTTTCATTCATATTTAGATTTTTTAAATGGTTTTATTAACGGAAAACATTAAAAGTATCGTAAATTTGATAATTAAAATACAAAAATAAAGAAAATTATGTTGTATATTAAAAGTATAATATTTATTCAAGACATTGCCAACACAGAAATCTTTTCGGCTACCATTTGTATGTTAATAAATTGTATTTCTTTGTTAATCACATTGTTTTACGACATTATCATAAGGCTAACTTCATTATTAAAACGTTTTAATTCCAAATGTTATAAAAATAGTATTGACTTTTCTGGTTTAACAATTTGGTCACGTCTGAAAGTATGGATAGCAATTAAGAACCATTATACCGATTCTAACTAAGTATCTATATTACCTATATTTACTAACGTGAACTGAAATCAAACCACTATCAAACAAACATTAGATAGATATTTATTCACTGATAATAGGTACCACTGAACCATATCATCAGACATCAACACTATAAGTAAAATTATTATTATATTACAAAATGATTGCACTCAGTAGGCTAAATTCAAACACGATTATTCTGTAGAAGTCGCTGTGTGAAATCATTAATTGCATTAGACAATCGATGCAGGCATTAAATAAGTCAAGTACCTACTACTTGACTTATTTAATGTAGCCAAGAACTTATTTAGTAACGCTTTGGCATCTTTTAATTAATTTGTAGAAAATAAATGTTAACAAGAGACACATACAAAACTAAACTAAGACAGCTGATATTAATAGCTAAATAAAAAACCTGTCGGTGTCTCATCAACATGACTGATTAATTAAGTTCTGACAGGCATCGTATATTATAATTACACACCAATTAGTCAATAATTATATCAGGAAACCATGTTACGCATAATTTCACACTCACTTTTATAACCAGACTCAAGAATTTCTAGTATTTTATATGACAAAATATATTAAAAAGTAATTTCAAAATTCCCGTTCCTGTAGTAACTAAATCTGGAATATCAAGTGGTTCAAGATAGGACCCATGACGCTACCTTGTGAGACATCAGCTTTGTTACTCTAGTTTGAGAATATCTATGTGTTGTCGCATATCCAAAGTACAATGTTATTTTTTTGCAATTGTTTACATGTGGTTCGAGAAGTATTCGTTTGCATAATTGTATACCTCTAAACAGATTTTAAACCAACTAAAATGCTTCCCCTAATCAAAGGGTTGTTAAAGACCCAAATCATAAGATTAGGCACTAATTCAATATTAGTAGTAAACGGAAATACTAGTAAGAACATAATATATTATGTGAACAGCACTGCAGTCAGACGTAAAAGTTTGACGTAAGTACGTGTTATTTCACTAGAAAATCAATTCAATTTGTCTCGTTACATGATATTATCATAAGTCAATATTGAAGTTCCGCCAGACATAAGAACACTATTTACTCAATTAATTGGTGATGTTCAAGTAATTCGTCCGTCAAAAATCTTATATAAACAATATTCATAATAATAATCACAGGATACTAATGTATTAATTTTAAATGTTAAGGTCATCGTCTTTGAATTTAGCTATTATTAAGATACATACTATAATTAATTACTGGATTTAATGTGAACGATGCATATTTAGCTATCTATACCGACCTTAAACTTAAAAACTTAGTACAATTAATACATTTTATGATAGCCTGCTTACAAATTATCGCTTTTACTAGCTCGTTGAAGTTATAATATTATAGAAAATTGTCGCAAGCAAAAAATTTACATTTAAGGTCCTTTATTTAGACTCTTAACTACCAACTAGGTATTCTTAGACATAGCCACAAGTTTCAAGTTATTACGTCTAGATACTTTTAAATATTACTTACGACGACGGCACGGTTGGCGCAGTGGTTTAGCGATTGACTGCTGCGCTGCGTGTCGCAGGTTCGATTCCCGCACGGAACAAATATTTGTATGACCTACAAGTAGTTGTTCCGGGTCTGGCTGTTTGTGTATGTGAATTTAAATGTTTGTGAACGCACCCACGATACAGGAGAAATTCCTAGTGTGGAGCAACGTTTTTAAAAAACAAACAAACAAACAAAACAATTACAGAGATAACGTATAATACCGATACCACAAGGAATGAATGTAAAATAGTATACAAAATAGCTAATGTGATTCGCAGCTAGTTATTCGATGTAAAGTGTGATATGTTGCAGTCTATATATAATTAATCCGGTAAAACTTGGTTGCTACTGATATAGCCAAGAAAATCTCGGACTTGTGCTGTATAGTTTATCGACTAGACATAGGTCTATTTCAGCGATGAATTGTCATTAAGAATCCAGATTCGAACTTCAATAATGTCGAGTTTAAAAATGTAAAGCATACATTTTTTTGTAATTTTAAGTACCATATTACCTACATAAATTCATTAATACATGGTACACACAAACACCATGTAGTTATGTTGTATTATGGTTAATTATGTCTAATGCAGTCGTCTAGTCAATAATAATAAAAACATTCTTAATTTATAGTAAATAGGTAAACCTTTTAACACCACCATATTCCAAATTAATTATAAACTCTTATCAAAAGCCACAGGTGTGGGCTTTAAAATCAATATTTTATAACCTTAAGATGTGCCATTTTATTTTGACAACTCTAAAATTACGTCATTTCTGTAGTAGTTTCTTACTATCAGCATGATTTACGTCCAATCACTAAAAACACGGTAAATATTTTATATTCGCCTTGACATCGAGTTCCGTTTTAACATATGACATAATGTTTAGGAACTACTAAACTACAAGAACCACCAAAAGTTAACACTTACTAAATATAAGTGAAGTAATATTAAATGCCAAGGTGTTAAGGATGTGCAAAATAGTTTTAGTGGTATCATGTTACTACCCAGTAACTGGGTTGTGGTGGTCAGATAGGCAGTCGCTCCATGTAAAGTACTGAAATTCAGCTGCATCTGGTAAGACTGGAATCGGACCCCAACATAGTTGGTAAAAGGCTAGGCAGATTGATTGACTGATTGGAAGTAGGATATAGTGTCACCGACAAAATTATCAACCCAGTAGATTTAAAATACTGCGGTTAATCGATCTAAAGAAGATTGGCCGATATTTAACATTGACCATTTTAACTAAATAAACTTACAATAACTTTATTAACTAATTATCTCTTTTAAATCTGATATTTTTTTTATAGGATTTATTTTATTTTATAGCTCCTATTAACAATTTTATTCTAATTCTACATGTAAGTATTGTGACCTAAATATACAAATCACGGAACCACAATTTAAAAAAATACGGATTGCATAATGATGAAGGATGAAGCAGGCTTCAAATTACCTTTGAAATAAAACTGTTATTGACTCTTATTGCTAAAGATTTTAAAACAGCTCCTTATTTTCTACTTCAGATGCATCAGCCAAGAAGACTGCGGTTAGCAGCGAGCATAGTGCTATGCTTCGTACTGCAAATCCTGGGTGCCGACAAATACACTGATGAGAACAGACCTTACGAGTTCGGGTTCAAGATCGACGGAGAGCAGCACAGGCATGAATCTAAAGGTAACTAAAATGATTATTTTTGGTGAATCTGCCACAGGTTCTAAAAGTTCTTTTTGTTACTCTTTTATTTACTTTATTAGGTATTTGTTGTGTTTTTTAGACTAATAAATCATGAGAACAGGTTCAAATTGGATAAATTAAAAATAAGTTTATAGTGCTGCACGTAGGTACATGCAGAACTATAAACTTATTTTAAATTTAATATAGCTTTTTTTCCATTTTGAAATGAGCATGCTTATACAGAAACTCTCTTAAAAAAACTCGTTTTCGTTAAATTACTTTTAAGAACAGGTAGGATTTTGTACCCGATCGCACCTTGCTATAGTGCACTGTGCAGTGTACGACCACATTGTCGACAGAACACTTTTTGTCTCATATCCTTAGATCAGTAGAATTTTGTGAACTGTTGCTAGTGCACCATTATTGTTTTCATAGACCGATAGTCTATCGATAGACAGACTTTGAATCAGGTCTACAGCCTTCTTACTGGAAGGCTATTCCATCAATATAAAGTATCTAGACAAGGCAACGATCACACAACAATTAGTGAGTTGTATGTGCTTAGAGAATTGTCACGAGATTATTTGTACGAAAACTACGTAAGATGACCTTCGCTTCTTTCTTCACTCGGTAGTAACTTACTCGTACTTTAAAAGTTACTGCCAGTTTTTTTACTAAATAACGAATGACTTCATATTTTTACCAGTTAAAGGTGGACGCGCACCTAGACGCGCCGTAGGAGCCGTACGCGCCGTAGTCATCGCATTTTGTAAATCGCATCGCTTCTTTGAAATAGTATGCAACGTCGCGCACCTATCCGTGCCGAACGAACCGCATTTCAGTAAAATGCTGTAGTATAATAATGACTGCGGCGCAAACGGCTCCTGCAGCGTGTCCACAGACTACATAGAAATACTACGTATGGCGCGTCTAGGTGCCTGTCCACCTTTAATGTCTGTGTTTTTTTTTCTGCATTAGGTTGTGTTTTAACCTTATTGGTTCTCGACTAAACATTACAATAATCAATACGATGTATGTTTAATTTAAAACAATAAAGATGATTATTTAGATAATATTCCCATAGATAGCGGTTTCAAACCGCATTTTACAAAATATTATGACCAATTTACTACTAATGAATATCAATAATACATTCTTAATGAAGAACGCCCATATTTTAGCAGCATATCGTCTACAAGTACCAATTTTAAAAACGCTTTTGGAAATATAAGAAATGATCATCTCACCAACAAATAATTTCACATTTCATTTAAAATCGATGACATCATCGAACAATAAGAATTTACTGAAATAAGACGAACGTCAGAGACAGTTAAATAGATACTTAATTATAATATAAAAAGTTAAAACAGATATAACGAATTGCTTAATTATTCAGTTCCTAGTATATTAATTTGAAATCTGCATGTTTTAAAGCAGGTATCTCATAACTTCTCCAGACTGTTTGATGTGACCGTTTTTCCAAGGCCACAAAGTCATCACGTTGTTTTATAAACACTTTATTCTATTAATACTAATCATGTGAATACCTATTATAAACAAATTATGTTGACGACTTAAAAACTAACTCTTCGTAATATGTTGTCAGGTGAGGATAATTTCAACCTAAACAGATGTTTTTTTAATTATTACTAGTATCTGCTCTTTTACTTACTCATTATTCTTTAGGAGACTTCTAGTTTAGCCATTACTCATCTTGGTTTTTGTTGTTTGCAATTTGGGCTTCATTCACTATTAATTGTCGTGTTATAAATTACAAGAACTTGGCAGGGTTTTTGACTTTAAGGGAAATAAAAACATTATCATAATATATTATAACTCATTAAAACCGATTGTATCTTTACAGACAAAGACGGGATTATCATGGGCGAGTTCGGTTTCATCACCGCCGATGACGTGTACCATGTCACCGTCTATGCCACAGACAAAGAGGGACGCTTCAAGATATTGTCGATGAAAAACATTCACTTGAAATCATGTAAGTTAAGCTTTAAACTGTTTTCTTAATCTAATAAGCACTAAGATTTAAGCTCGTGAATAGATCCTGAAGGAAGGAATGTAGCTAATTCAGTAGTGTCAAATCCTGCTAAGACCCAGGTGTGTCTCTAAACAAAAAAGCCTCGAATTTGCAAGCTTTACACTAAAGGAAATATAAACTCATACAAATAATTTATGTATTTCAGCTTCTCCTTCGAGCCTTGGAGTACCATCATCAGCAAGACAAGGCCATGCTCTGGCGTTGCCACCTGCGCAAGCTGCGTTCGTAAAAGCATCGGCAGTTCCGCCAGAACCACAGAAGCTAGGTGGGGTTCCTACACCAGCATACCTAGGACCTCTTACACCACAAGTTCCAATTTCACAAGGAGCTTTTGCATCACAACCTGGGAAACCATCCAAGCCTGTATCTATTGAACCACCAGGAAGGTCATGCTCGTCTTGCAGTCTGCCTACAACTACCACGCGGGCACCACCACCTGCATATAACCAAGTGCCTGACAATAATAATTACAATGGTCCAAACCAATTTGGTGCACCAGGATCAAGTTCTCAAAATCAACAAGGTTTCCCTCCTTCTTCTCCTTTACAACAAAACACTGCACAGGGTGGTCCTAGTGGTTCTTCATATAATCCACAAAGAGGTCAACAAGCTTTCCCTCCTTCATCTCCAGCACAACAAAACACTGCACAGGGTAGACCCAGTGGTTCATCATATCGTCCTCAAGGAAGTCAGCAGGACTATCCATCCGGTCAGCAAAATATCCCCCAACAAGGGCTAGTTGCGCCAGATGGTGCGCCATCATTAGCTCCACAACCTGGGCAGACAGCACAAAATTATCCTGACTCTCCAAGTTATTCTCAAGGACCTGGTTCTCCTAATGCGCCTAATAACCACGCACCAGGAGGAGGAGCCTTTTCTGCTGCTGGACAGACTCAAGGTGGAGCTGGAATACAAGCTGGCTTATTTGGCGGAAATAATAATCCATATGCTGGAGCCGCTCCTAGTGGCTCCGCAATTACTCAATCAGGACCCAATTCTCAACCCACCGGGCAGAGTTCCTATCCGCAAGGAGGAGCTGGAGAAAGAACTGCAAAACAATATAATGGTCCTGAACCGCAATTTAACTCAAAATTAGGACCTGACGGTCCACAAGGCCCGGGTGCCGCTCAAAGAGGACAGCTTAGCTCCGCTAAGCCTACGCTGTTTTCCGCTCAAATGCAGATAGTAGATAAAAACACAGATGTTTATGCACTTGGCCCTAATGAGCAAAAAGGATTACCGCCAGGACTTACTCAGGGTGACATGACGCAGCTGCTCTACACATTCAACTATACTGTAGGATTCCACGGCCACTTCGAAGAGGGTTATACAAACGGTGTCAAGAAAGGATACTACTTCGTTACTGGAAGGAATGGTGTTCGATCGAGGATTGATTACGTGGCTGATGATACAGGGTTCCATCCTAAAGTTTCACAGGAGGTACTGGACCTTTTATCTGAAGATGTTCCCAAACCAGAAACTGAAAAGGATGAGAAATACGGTCTCAAAGGTTATGAATTCAAATGGTTATATTATCCTGTTGAGTCTAAGAAGCTATAGATCATACTTCGACAATCCTTTCAAACTAAAGTGAACCTGATCTTTTCTAACATTCCTAGCGCCCTAGGGTTGAAGCCTAGTAGGCAATTTAAAATGTATAGCTTTACTTTACTATGTCTTACTATTAATTATAGGTTAGATAATGTTTCTTAGAATAAGTTTTTGAAAGTATTACAATTAACTCTAATTATAACAATGTTCAAAGTAACTCACTGCCATGTAACTGCCATAAAGTAGTGATCACCAAAAGTAAATATTAATTGTCTGTTAAGTTCATAGAATCAAAACGTGATGACATTTAGCACTTTGTATATTAACATGTTTAAAAATAAAAAATGAATAGAAATACAATAAAATATATTTAAAAAAGATATATAATGTTTTTAATTAATATTACAACCTACATGTTTATAAAAACTGAATTAACATTATATTTTCCTGATCGAACAAAAGATACATTTTATGTAGTAACTAGTTGCTGCCCGCGGCTTCGCCAGTATGGATATCGGAAATTATCCCACGGGGTCGTGCTACCAGGACAAAAAAGCAGCCTATGTTACTCCTTATAACATCAGCTATTTGCCTGTGAAAGTCCTGTCAAAATCGGTCCAGCCGTTTCGGAGAGTAGTTGGAACAAGTAGACAGACAGACCTTTTTTTTTAAATGTTTTTTTTTTTGTTATAATTACCGTTTCATATGCTTATAGTAAAAAGCTGTTATTTTGTCATTACAAACAGACATTTAAATTTTATATTTATTTTTATGTATTTATATTTATTTGCATAGATAAATTAAACAGACGTTTCTAATTTTGCACCTATGTCTGATAGAGTTTCTTGTATTTTTAATATTTTTATCAATGCTCATCAAAAGTAATTCCAGGCAATTAAATCTGCATAAGTTTGACCAAATAACAATTTGATTCATCAGCAGATAAATTATTTTGTTCTAATAAAATTATAAATTTAGGGTTCCTTATCGATGGGGTGCCATCGGGACCCTATTACTAAACCCACGTCAGTCTGTCTGATTGTCTGTCCGTCCGTATGTCTGTCACACAGCTGTAACCTTTTAATCGTATGTCACGTTGTACCAACATGTAATAATAATAGCAATATTTCTGTTTACGAACCAAATCTTTTAAATGCTACCCATCAATTGACTGGTAGAAAATGCCTCAGGTATAAAGTCCGCCTTTATATAGTTTTTTTTTTACTTGTGCATAAAGTTTTAATAGATAAATTATTAGCAGCAATAAATCATGCCTAATAAATGGAAGTACATCTCGTGACACAACACTGAAAAATAAATAAAAATGTCTAATAAATATGTCATTCAAACGAGATTATCGCCAATGCATTGGCACTTAGAATGTCTCTAAACAGCGTTGGCTAGCAAAGTAACTTCGAGAAGAATTAAAGCGTTATAAATAAAAGTATCTGAAATACAAAAAAATATATGATGAATAATAAAAAAAAATACGTATACCATATAAAATATAATACTGGCTTATGTTCCATCAGTCCCATGTCCATACAACTCATAATATTTGGTTTACAGCAGAATTGAAGCTCACGCCATCTATTATACAATTAGTTTACCAGCAGAAACAAGGTTTTTACTTCAAGTTGAACAACCTGCGCTGTCGCAACTAACGTCACGCAGAGATGCAGCAGTGGTCTTGACTTATTTCCGCTGATTGTCAATAGATGGCAGTATGTATGGAAAGATTTCATATTAACATTTATTTTATGCATGGACCATAAATTTATTGTAAGATACAGCTTAGCAGCATCTTACTTGCTGAGAGGGTTGAAAGGGCCAACTTAAAATATAATTTTAGACAGAAATATAGAAGTAGACCTCTTTGTGAAGGATTTCGTTCAAAATACCTACCGCCATACCTGGCAATACTTATTTTAACCGCAAAGCAGAGCAGCTGTGTTCAGGTTTGAAAGAATCACCTTACTGCCAATTTCTCCCACTAGAGGGCACCGTTGCACTATAGATAACAAAAAGGTTAAAGTTCCTAATAATTTCAAATTGTAAATAATTTGTACATACATATACAGCGCAGGATAGCCTTTACCGAAGTGGCCATCGTATTAGAGTTCAGCAGCTTCAATATTATCAGGATTGTGACGGAATATAGCAGTTCGTCATGGACGTGATCCGAAAGCGGCTCGACTGGTATAGGTATCAAAAAAGGTACTCTGTGACTGGCATCATCTCTGTTATCAGAAGACAGCCGCCACGCAACCATTGATGCGACATCATTTTTTTATTTTTTCCTATTGGGCAACTCGTAGTTTTGACCACTGAGGTCGTGGCTACTTAACCGGTCAATCCTGTGGTGCCTTAAGCTACTAATTTAAAGCCTCCAGCCAAGGGCGAAATTCTTAAATACTAGGTGACCGCACGCTAAGGGAACCGCCTGTGGGGTACGAACCTCGGCTTAGGGCGTCATTGAGGGGAGGGCAGCAAGGTGGGACAGGCTGGATCGAATTTATAATATTATTATTAATCGGGGAAATTAAAGCTACAGGCTCAGCTACGGCGCGGGCTGGCGCTTCGTCCAGCAAGGGTCGGGGGGGGGGGGGGGGGACAATTACTTCGGGGGCGCCGCGTTGGACCTCGGCGGCGAGGTCGGAACGATGGCGGTCTGTTTTTGTATACTGTACTGGTGGCCCTACTGCTCTCCTGGAGGAGGGTTATGGGGTCATCGGGGTCGGACAGGGGATGCGACATCAGCCAGTGTCACTCTTATATAAGTACAACCTCCTCGGTGAGTCCAGTAACTTCGTAAAAAAAATAGGCAGGGCCACTTGCTGCGCCCACATACATTATAAGAGAACGTACTATCGCAATAGGTAATGAAACCTGTGATGATAGTTATAAGGGGAATAAATAATAAACAAATAACATACATACATACATAAACTCACGCCTTCTTCCCATGGGGGTACGCAGAAACTACAGAACGCCACCTGATACGATCCTTACATACTCCTTTTGCCTCGTTTACGTTCATACATCCTGGTCATACACGCACGCCGGTTGTGAGTACTACGACCTTTCTGAAGAACATCACCAATAAGATCACTATACGTCTTCCTAGGGCGTCCCCTCCCGGCGTTTCCACTCACATCTGCCTTGTAAGTACCTTTTGTTAATCGCCCTTCATTCATCCTCTCAACATGACCAAACCATCTAAGCATACTCTTTTCAATTTTTGTCACTACATCTTCTTCTAAACCGCACCGTTGCCTTATCACATAAACAAATAATGTAAACAGAAAACATGAAGTTTATGCCTCGACTGCCATCTATGGTTATCCTATGTATAATAAAATAGTGACGAAGTCACAACAGTACATTGACATTTTTAAAAAAGAAGTAATTGCTGCGAGGTGTGGGAAGGAGTATGATGCCGAAAATATAGTTTTTAGAATTTTTGTCTGTTTGTCTGTTTATCTGGATGTATGTTCCGGATTGAAGCAAAAACGGCTGAACTGATTTGAATGAAATTCGGCACACAGATAGTTTATAAACTTTTTTCTTTTTTTTTTTGGGTGGGAAATCATCAAATGACCTCTCCCGCTCTGGGCGGAGCGGAAGGGCGTGTCAGACTCTTACTGACTAAAACCCACCCGTGTTCCTTCAGTTGCCTGTGCGCCAGGGCCACGGTAACTCTTTCGAACAATCCGCGATCCCGGCAGGCATCGGCCCTATCGGAACCCGTCAATTATGCTGACATCTCTTTGAGGCGCGCGTGGAACATAACGCGCCATCGACCCGGGCCTGGTCCTTACCGGACGGCGAGCTGCCCATTGCTCGCCGTCCGCAGGCACGCGCCTACGGTGGCCGGGAGTCGGCTATCGACTCCCGACGCCCAGGGTGTCTCCTCCTGCGGTGACTAGGGGCGTGAGGGCGCAATGATTGCCTCTTCCTCACGCGCTCCACCTCCTCCTTCGCGAGCATTACTGCTTCGCAGAAGGAGATGACTGCTTCCCATTCCCTCTCGCTCCGTACCATGGCATGAACCAGGGCCGGACGCGAGAGATCGCCGCCGCCGATCGCCGCCACGAGGACACGGCGGTGTTCCGCGCAAGCCGGGCAGACCACCACCGTATGCTCCACCGTGTCCTCCGGTCGATCCACACAATGCCAACACCCGGGCGTTTCCTCCCGCCTTATCCGAAACAGGAACCTCCCGAAACAGCCATGTCCGGTGAGGACCTGCGTCAGGCGGAAGGTGAGGACGCCGTGGCGCCTCTCAAGCCACTCCTCAAAGAGGGGACTTACCGCCGCAATTGTGGCGTGCCCAGCGCTGGGTTGCGACAGTCGCACTCTCCATGCCGCCATGAGATCCCGCCGAAACTCTGTCCGCTGTGCCGCGATTTCTCCCGGCAGTGGAGTAACGCCCCGGCTTTTCGCCTCCTCGCGCCACTCCCAAATTTGCGCGAGGACTTTTGCCTCCAAATCCCATGGCGGCAATCCGGCAAGGAGGCTCGCCGCCTCGCAGGAGACCGTGCGGTATCCCCGGACCAGCCGGATGGCCATGACCCTTTGGGACGCGTTCAACCGGCGTGCTGGTCGGAGCCTCAATGAACGCGCCCACACCGGTGCCCCGTAAAGGGCCATGGACCGTACGACCCCCGCGTAGGGCTTCGTAGGTTTATAACCTGGATTAACACATAGGGTATGGGTACATACCCACATTTCGATATTTTCCGTCTGTTTTTTATTATTTTAGTATGAAAACGTTACTTCAAGTAAGAAGTTTTATTGATGTAACTAACTTGCATGTATTTTTTTCAATACTAAATTCTACGCCAATAGCGTCTACTCTGTTCACCTATAATAATAGTCACACCCTTTTTTCCAGATAGTAAGTAGGTCATATTTTTTCAATTAATGTGTTTTAAATACTCTTTGTACATACCTATTGGTGGCGATTCTCTTGTCACAAAATTCTGTAAACTAGACTAAAAATCACTAAAATTTTATTTATTCCTGTAAAACGATGATTTCTCATTCTGAAATAGTCTAAAAGTGACACAACTTAACTATATTTTAGTTTGAGAGCACTAAGATGGCACTGAATTATTAGTTTAGTGAAAATGCTAATTTTGCTATTCTGAATTTGACGTTGTTTACCTAAAATTTTGGTTGTATAACTAAATCTAGCCATTTTTTATCGCGATTAAAAATATGTGGAATAAAATTAGTTGTCATGAACTAAAATTCTCCACAACACCTTCAGGTACTGTATCTTGATGCCTGCCGGGGTCGCGGATTGTTCGAAAGAGTTACCGTGGCCCTGGCGCACAGGCAACTGAAGGAACACGGGTGGGTTTTAGTCAGTAAGCACACGCCCTTCCGCTCCGTCCAGAGCTGGAGAGGTCATTTGATGATTTCACACCCAAAAAAAAAAAAAGGTACTGTATCTTTTTTAATATTTTATTTTGCTTATATCTCGAAAATGTGTGTCCTATCGCAAAAATAATGAAAATTTCGACCCCCTTTATAAGACCCTTAAACCCTTAAAACTCTACACGTAGGTAATTTTTTTTTAATTTTTTTCCGTACAAAAAGTAAAATAATCCATATAAAACACGTCTAGGCTTCCACCCAAACGCGTGCCTCCAGCTCTAAAACAAAATCACCGGCAAACAAGTACCTACCACGTGGAGTCGCGATTGTCAAATTAAATTTTAGTTACATCAAAATATTTTTTTAGAGATCTTTTTTTGCAGAATAGCTGTAAGATTCTCATAGCCAAAAGTAAGGAATTTTAGTGATAGTTTAGTTAGTTTAGTTCGGTGTACAAGAGAATCGGCACCATTGTCGATAATTATTATGTCACTTCACATAATTCAATGACAAAAATACATTTAGGGCCGTAAGATCAAAAGCAGTTGAAACTATGGATATCGGAATCTACGATAAAATATAATCGATGCTTTAATCTACTGTCCTAAGATGTAATGGAAAATATGAACAGATTAGCTAAACTTCGATTAGTATTTTACACATGGCAACATTCTCTAGTTTTTTCGAAGTTCGTTCAACCGTTCATTAAAATAATGTCAACAAATAGATCCATTTGACATTGACACTGACATTTGACGTCTGTGAGTCTGTGAAGTTTACGTTTTATTATTATTCATGTCTTCATGTGGTATTTAATTTCTTTGTTTTTGTATCGTGTTTAAACGACACGACAATTGACAAAAAAAAAGGTTTTATAATAACAGGTAGCAGTAGGACGTATTTCTAGAAAACTCTTTAGGGTTTATTTACTGTCATTTTACCTATTGTTAATTAAAATAAAATTTACCTTGCGGTAGGATAACCTATTTCACTTCCGATTTCGCTTGAAATAGCTCTTGCTGAAGCTTTGGACACACGAAAACGACGTGTGAATTCTATATCATCCTATTGATTCCAATGATTGTATCTTGATCTGATCTAACGAAATACGGTCTACTATAACAACTATTTATATCGTTCAACGCGTGTATTATATCGATATCTGAATTCGAATCACTGTTAAAAGTTTCCATTTTAATAACCACAAAACAAAGCTTTAATGAATAGATACGTAGAAATGTTTGAAGCAGGCAAAAAAGGTACAGAGAAGTGGCTTTTTGAAAAGATCTTCACGTCAAAATATGCCATCTGGTCAGTTTACGGTCAGTTTAATCGACTGAGGAGAGGTGGTCAGGTTATATCTCACCTCCTCTACATGGATGACCTAAAACTCTATGCCCCCAACAATTTGCAACTGATGGATCTACTGAAAGTAACTGAAACTTTCAGTAGCGCCATCAGGATGGAATTTGGTGTGGACAAATTTGCGGTCATGCATGTAAGGCGAGGGGAGATTGTGGAATCCGTCGGAACCCAACTCTCGGATTCCATAAACCTTAGAGCCCTCTCCACATCCGAAACCTATAAGTATTTGGGTATGTCGGAAGCGTTGGGCATCAATGGTACTGACATGAAGCAGTCGATAAAGGAACGCTACTTTGGCCGCCTGAAAAAAGTATTTAATAGTCTTTTATTAGGCGGAAACAAGGTGCGCGCCTGTAACGGTTGGGTCATGCCGGTTTTGATGTACACTTTCGGTATACTCAAATGGACTCAGACTGAACTTGACGCCCTGGATAGGAAGGTCCGTACACTGCTAACTGCAAATCGAATGCATCACCCACGATCATCGGTAATGAGGCTGTATATCCCGCGAAAGTGTGGAGGTCGAGGCTTTTTAAATGCTAAGACACTCCACAATCGCGAGATATGCAGTCTCAGGGAATATTTCTTAGAAGCCGACGAGCTGGATCTTGATCCAGCTGCCCAACGAGAGCCGAAGAACAACGAGAGCCCTTGGGCTTGATTCAGAAAGCGGTACTTCTAGACACGGCTCGCATTGTTAGGAGGTTCCTCTCTCTGGAGCCCTGACCGCCGGTAGCTTGGACCCTGTTCCCGATACCGGTGGGCTACTTTTATTTTATTTTTACATGTTTTTATATTTTTTATATTCTAATATTTAAAAATGTAATTTATATGTATATAATGGAATAAAGGAAATAATAATAAACAACCAATGAACCATTGAACTGTTCGTCCAATGGTACACTGGATTATTTGGATAAGTGTGTCTGAACACTTACCTTCGTATGAGAGGAGAGTCCCACCGCCACCGTTCTCAAAACAAATTCACATAAATCTTTTCTGTATATTTTATCTAACATACGTTACAAATTATAATTAGAGCTGTGAATATTTTGGGGTGGAGTATCATATACTCCCAATATTTTCATTAAGGGCCTGAAAAACAGATTCTAGAAAGGCACCATCCACGATTTAAATTAAATATGGAACAGAATATCAATGCAATTTTCCACTCAAATCTGATTAGTTATTTCCTCAAAATTCCATTTCAGATACTAATTTACATAGTCCTTACATGATCTGACCAAGATTATATCTGAACTTTAAAAGAAACTTTGACCCTGAGTTTGTTTCGCCATTTCTTCTCAAGAAATATCAACTCCGGCTAGCATTTCTTTTTTTTTGGAACTAATTTGCTTAACGTGGTTTGCGGTTGGAATTGACTGGTAGAAATCGTCACGGAAGAAAAAAGCGTTATGCCCCGTCCATGCGACTTTCTCTCTCTCACTCTCTCTCTCTTGTGTCTGTGTACGTACGAGTATCGCGTAAGGAACTTCGTTCCTGACGGGGGCCCTCGACAGCACACTTTTTTTGATGACGTAATTATATGATTTCGATATACTATTTACAGAATAAACAATTTCATTTCATTTCACAGACTGCCAGGTAAGTTAACCATAACTGGAACTTATCAGGAGGTGGTGAAACATGCTATAAATAATATTATAAAATCTGTATTAATTAAATATCTGTTATTTGGAACTGTCACTAACTCGAATCTAATTCCATTTGATTAGAATTTTTTTTATGTTGGTAGAAGCCACTATTTTAGAAAAAACGTTTCAAAAAAATGAAAAACAAATCGTTCAAATGGCCAAAATTCATAGGGTGTTTTGAATCGATGGTGTCGTTGCACCTTCACCTCACTGAAAAGTTCACTCAAATAATATTTGTGATCTTCTTACATGCGGATAAAGAAAACAGCAAAACGTTTTCCTATCACCACGTAATAAATTATGCTCTTTTACTATAATATAACCATAGTGGCGCTTTCCTACTGCAGACGCACAATAATTGACCCGCTTGTATTGTACCCCAGCGGGAGTCGTGACCCGACAGAAATTATTCAATAGTCCCTGCGATCATCTCAATAACAAGACAATTGCATAAGATTCGCATTCATGAATGAATCTTTGCAGCTACTTGCAGCCACTATCGCTGCGTGCTTTTGGCGGGAAGCCTCCACCAGTCGTACCAAAGCCGGCGCGTGCGCAACACGCGTTCGTTATTCAAATTTCAAACTCAATGCGATCGCGAACACGACGTTTCGTCTCCTAGTCTTTTTGTTTTAAAATTGTTAAATGGAAGTATTGAGGACACATCTCATTTCCTATTGTAGCGATTCTGTTTAAAATGGTGTGAATATGCTTTGTTAAACAATAAAAGAAGTGTTAGTTCTACTTTCTTAAATTCTGAACAAAACATATTCTAATTGAGTATTTGATATTGGAAATAATTAAGTGAAAGACGTTTCAATAATAGAAGTAAGTAGTTGGCTTACATATACAATAACATAATTAAAAACAAAATTTCCTAACGTCCAACTAACCCGGCTTTAGTAACAAAAGCAACTTAAAAAACTGCATGCAACTATGACCTTATCATATAACAGGTCCAGGAGTGTCTTATTTATTACTTAAATAAGACAAAGTAACAAAATATCAGTAGTCTTATGATAATAGTCTCCAGTGCTAATTTATTTCACCTTTGACATCTTTACACTTTACATATAAAATATAATATCTGACATATTCAAGGTACTCTGTTTAACACTCCTTAATTTTCAACAAATATGCTTCCGATCTATATTAAGACTCTTAATTTAACAGTCATCAGTTAAGAATTAAAAGCGACCGATCATTAACAATATTAAATTAATATGACAAAAAGTAGCCATACAATGTCAGGTATCTATTTTACCCAACACAGACTACCCCATGCCTTATCACCTCTAAAAGAGATCTAGGGAATTCAAAACAATGGCCAGAATCGTCTTCCTTTCCGCTAATGAAAACCAACTGAGATGGTCAATTCGTCTGTCGAGCCAGCGTGCTTATTATTCCAATTTCGCCTTTGTCAATTAATTGAAGTGGTCATTGGGTCATTCAAGAGTAAAGGTAAAAGTTCAAAGTATCTAAAACTTTGATGTTAAGCATACCTAATAAGGAACAGCTTTAGACTGAATGTCATCTCATTGACATTCAGTTTGTTTTCTTTTTCTTATGACGTTTGTTGTTATATTTATTTATACAACACATTTTTTTATCATATTTTGCCAACTCGATATTATTATAGCCTCCTCGATTTGAAATAACGCACCCTAGGCCAACCACCTTCTTAACAGACTAATAGTTTTCCTTTAGTTGCAAGTGGCATGTGAGCTTTTCTTATATGAGAGATACAGATCACAACAGATGGCATAAGTCATTAATTATTAAATTAAAAAAACACTTATTGATTTCGATTCCCGTACCACAGAATACTTTTTTCCTCCAAAACCTACCGCAAAATCTATTGCTGGCGCAGACACATTGCTATTAATTACTCATATCACGCAAGGTTAACATTATAAATTGCATTATGACATCGCTATTTACGATGTGAACATTATGGTCAGACAAGGGCACTCGAAACCCATAAGTGCCTTTATTCAAGAGTATCACATCATCAATCATTATTTCATTAAGTAAGAAAAAACATTATTTCAACAAAAGTCTTGTCATTAAGCTGATCAGTTGAAAATTAATGATTTGTTTGTCTGATTAGATTAGAATTACTTAGTAGGAAATAATAATAATAGATGTTTTGTATTTTTGTCAGAACTCACTCAGGTCAATGCCAAAATCCAAACACAATTACCACCATACCTATTTCTGCCGCCAAAGGGTACGAGTCATTGATCACTCAATATATCATCAGTCAGTATATCAATGGTATGAGTGCCAACTAAGTGTAATTACAAACACATGAGTAATTTCTGGGTTGAGTTTAGGATGGCAACACGGGTATGCCTCTGGTACTGCAGATATCCAAATGTCCATGGCGATGGCGGTAGTGACTACTTACCATAATTGGCCAATGACTTGCTTATCACTATCAGTCAATAACATGAAAACACATTGACTGAAACTCTTAGAAAAGTTTGAATTAAGAAGACAAAAACAATATTTAACCTCTTGCGTTCACATAAGTCAATTACAGAAATAAAGAAAGTGCACATTATTGTGCTATAATAACAAAATTTTCATGAGCCGTGAGCAGACAGCGAGCTATCACTCCTAAAAGCAGTAACAACTAACAATTCATTTATTAAGTAAGCATTTTCCGGAAGAAAATCGAACTTCGTTACGTTGGTGTTGAACAAAGTAATTGCAACAACGGTTATTTACAAAACATCAAGTCGGGAAACAAATGTTAACTAGTGTATTACTTAAGCCAAAACCTGAAATCTGGCAGTGGTAAAGTTAGATAGCACACGGTAGATTAAATTCTGACATGCTGTCGCATCTTACTAGGTCTAGCGGTGAGTCAAAACCAAAAGAGATAGAAAAAGGGAAAACGACATTGGGCATTACACATTGCGAAAATACAGTTTCATCCTAAGGTCACAGAGATCCTTGCAGTGTGTGAAATTAACATAAGTAACCGTAAAGGATCTTCACAGTTGGAAAGCTAAGTAAGATAGCCAAAGTTGGAATTGAGGTAAAATAACGGACATGGCTATCATACTGTGACATATGCAAACCTTGATCTTTCTTGGAAAATCCTTTTGTTGAAAGTATAAACACGATACGATACTAAACATTTGACTTTATTTTTAGTCGATACATCTTTTGTTGTATCGGGCCCGGTATAAGTAAGGTGAGGCGGACTCAGGGTGAACGTACACATTTATATTGCAGCTCGTGGAGGCTATTTTCATACATCCCAGTCTAAAGTAGTATTCTATGTTCTATAGTAGTACCTAGTCTATGTTCAATCAATCCGAAATCGCGAAAATCATCTGAAGACTAAAGGAACTTGATCGTAAGTCAACAGCCCCAAGGATTTTCTTAACTTGCTTTGTCTTAAATTGTAACTGCCAAATGAAAGTGGGAAAGAACGTTTTTTTTTTTTTAATGCAACAAATATAATTATACCACAGCACCAATAAATAAAATAATATCTTTGCAGCTGCAATTATGCCATCAGAACTGGCTGAATATGGGTAGTACTTATGTATCTGCACAAGCGTAGAAGGAAGCATAGTTTCTTAGGCAGCTAGCACGTGGTAATACTTACTTACGTGTTATTAAGATCTTAAACCGACACAATATTGCTATGTTTCATGCAGGCCTTTCCGTCTATACGTAACGCTAATAATTGCACCCACGTGTCACATGTACGGCGTAGTAATTGGATACTCTCCTTATTGTAAGGTATTGTAATGGAAGAGGATTCCTAATATTGAAGCAGGCGTCTGCACTTCTAACAGTTGCCCAGAGAGTTCAATCTCTAATCCCTTAATGACCCACTTAGTTTCAGAAAATCCTTTCGTACTGCACCTTTGCTTTCTCAAAGGAACAGTCCTCTAAACTTAAATCTGCTTTCTCCAGTGGTCTTGGCTGTGCGTTGTCCGTCAGTCAGTCATCGAACTGTTGTATAATTCTATTTATCATATTGTATGCGTAGATCACGGAAATGCTTTATTAATTTATTAACCTTTGCATTTTACGAACAGTCCCCTAAACTTAAATTTGCCTTCTTCAGTGGTCTTGGCTGTGCGTTGTCCGTCAGTCAGTCATCAAATTGTTGTATAATTCTATTTATCATATTGTATGCGTAGATCACGGAAATGCTTTATTAATTTATTAAGCTTGGCATTCTTAAAGGAACAGTCCTCTAAACTAAAATCTGCTTTATTCAGTGGCTGTGCGTTGTCCGTCAGTCAGTCATTGAACTATTGTATAATCCTATTTATCATATTTTGTGCGTAGATCACGGAACTGCTTTATTAATTTATATCTTAAAATATGATCTAGCACGTAGTTACGCATTACTACTTGACATACATAGATGTTTGATATGGATGAATAAAAATCCGAAAGTTAGTGGTAGCTGGTTCCTACAGAACCACCATACCTAATTCTGCCAAGGAACACTTTTGTATTACGTATGATTCGCTTTGAAGGGTATGAAGGCTGATGTTGGCATGTAATGTAAATACAGGCTCATGAAATGGGACATTTCTCCATTGTTTCTTGGATAGCAACCCCTGAAATACGTACCAACTTATCTTCGGGTGGAATTCTGCTTTTGTGGCGCCGAAAGATTTCCGCTTAGGAACATGAAATTACAGCTATCGTTTTCTTTACGACACTTTATCTTTGTTTTATTTTGATTTTATTTTATTTATTCGGGAAAACAAACAGTTACACATTAAGAATTACCAAAGGATAGGATATAGAAATTATACGAATGTGAAATCAACCACGTTCTCCACAGATACACGATGAGACAATTTGGTAAATGTTAAGACTAGCGTTGTAAACAATAAAAAAGAGGAATATTAATATTAAGTATCAACAAAACATAAAGCTGTCAATAATGCCGCATAAGTGGAACAATAGTGTCACATAGTTTTTTCAATAATGTTAAGTAACATGAGTCTAAAACCCTTTGTAATATGTTCAATAATTATACAATTACGCCGATACAGGCGAGTATCCGCGGTGTTGCATTGCATTACATGTCCGTTAGGAAGTAAAGTTTTTCTAGATTGATCGCTAAATTGCCCCACTTATGAGGAAAATTGTTTTATTGTACAGTCACGGACTTTAATTGATGAGCCACTTGCCACTGTTCGTATTTTAGCCGTGTATAGCAAATCGGGTTTAGTCGGTTATACTCGTACATAGTATAGAGTGACTACCCAAAATCAACCAATTGCAGGTCTAGCAACCGTAACCTAGCAACAATTGTTTTAGCGTAGCGATAGTAACGTTAGCGTACGGAAAAATTATGATTGGTCATTTCGACATCGGAAAATCTCGGACCCACGATTTTATCCGAACGCGTTGCGTCCAAGATGACATTCATGACAATTATGATAACTGATGCACATAAACCTAAATACACCTAAGGGCCGCCTTCTTGGAAGAATTTATTATGAATTTTATTTACTATTTCTGTTTTAGCTATTATAAATGTCATAAAATGTGCTAAGCTAAAAAAATAGTCAAGCTTTGAAAAATAGTTTTATCTCGTTTATCAATCAATAAGTCATTCTTCAGTCAGTCTTCGGATAGGTTTTCAGAAATAACGAGTATTTAATGAGCTCTAATTCAAAGAAGGTCAGTATCAAATTGATTGGATAAACGTATGCAACATTTTATTGATTTATTTTGGACCACTTATTAGTCAACCTTCAACCTCTATGGTTAGGACTATTTCCGATTATTAGTAATTTGTCATCTTATAAACGAGCATGCCGTTTGAGTTCGTGTTTAATCGTGTAACCTCGTGAATATATAAAACTGCAAAATTGAAAAGTTTGAAAGTGGCTCAATCAATTAAAGTCCGTGACTGTACATTAAATGGTACCATGCTACATTATACCAATTAATTTACCATTGGTATAGTGTATCAAAAAGTTTTCTTCTGAATACGTAAAGTAACACAACATCATAAATATGTATAAAAATAGGTCTTAATTTTGAATTCTAAACATCCTTTTAATTATCGATGTACTAAACCTGTTAAATTCCACTATGCTTAGTCATTTATTTCTACTTCAGAACGTTCAACTCTTAATATGATTTCAGCGTCTAAAAATAAATTAACCTAGGACGTTATAACATCGAAAGAAATACATTAAAATCCATGATGAATACCTTTCTAATGCCCATGATTTAAATTCCTTAGTGCACAAGTGGGGATTGAGTTTTCTTCCATCAAAAAAGGTCAATAAATGTGTTTTTTTATTATTTATTTGGAATATTAGTAAATAGTCTAGGCAGTCTGGGCCATGTGCTCTTTCTACAGTGAAACTTGGCGTCTGTTTTTATTTTATATGAATAAATTAAAACTAAAATAAAAATGTGCATTATTCAACAGTTTTAGGATGATAAAAATTAAAAAGCACTGACGCTATTTTAATTTACTGTTTTTGCCAACTAGTTATAAACATCTGTTACTGTAAAAGCTCTAATTGTGGCGAATCACACCTAGAGCAGTGTTGGCCCAGTGGTAACGGCTGCGACTTACGAGTTGTACGTCGTAGTGTCGAACCCATACAGGCGCTTTACTTTGTGTACATTATTTCATAAGAAAAAAACATCGTGAGGAAACCGGCTTGTCCTAGAAATAAAAAAATCGAAGACATGTGACATCTACCAAGCCGCACTGGGCGCGCGTGGTGGATTACGGCCCGTTCCCTTTCACAGAGAGGAGGCCTGTGTCCTAGAACACAACAACAACAACAAACAACATAACTCTATGGGATAATTATGCTTTGCTACATCTAGGATCAAAAGACACACAATAGATACAGACACACAGATAACATAAAATAATCAAAATCTTCTTTTTCAGTTGTACAGAACTGAATTAGCTATTATTGACCACAACTCACTTGAAACAGTGAGCCGTACACTATCCGCGTGTACCGACCATAATGTGACTTGCAATTTATATACACATAGTTTTCCTGAAAATTTCACGTATTTTATTCTTTCCGAGTATGTATGAAGAACCTACGACTCGATACTGACAAGATACACTTTTATTTTTATTCCAGTAATTCTTACTATTGACCACAGCTCGAACATTATCAGCAACACATGCGCATGAGTATGAGTCATCGCCGAAAGTCTCAAAGCTAAATTCTTCCTTAATATCGTCACCACTAATATATTATCTACAAAACTTTTAATTTTATTGCTTGCATTATTAACTTTTTGACATAAATATTTTTAATGAGTGCTCAAAACCAATTATAATACTGTGGAAACGAAAACAAGTAATTATGTAGGTATTTCCGTCTAGTTCGAGTTCGAAACAAAGTAGGTTGAACTTTGTAGAGGCCATTTTCTCATGGGAAAAATATGATATGGCTAGTTCTTAGTACATACGAACCACTACTAAGAATAAAGTCGTTGTATCTATTATAGTGCGAAACATTAAAATAATACAAACAGTGCGGCATTACGAAGAAACCGCGGCTGCACGCTTGCCTTACAGTATCCTATTACTTCCCAACACTTCCTGTTTATCGTAATAGAATCAGCAATTTATTACAATTACTGTTTCACTATTATTTAACCGAAGAGTTCCCAACCATTACATAGATAAAGAAAAAATAGCTGATGATTTACGAGTATTTTTTTATTACGATCCGTTATTAACAGAAGTTTAGAAACCCACTTATAAATGCGAAAATTATATGTTAGGTAGGTTAGAGTTACTTGACTTAATTTACGAGAAACTCACTGACTTGGCATAATTAAATCAAATGCATATATTTGAACTATAGACCAGGGAAGCCTTTGAAAACGGTAAACAGTGAAAAAAAAAATTTTAGGATGAAACCCATTGGAAAAGGAAGAGAATATTATAACAAAAATGAAAGGAAGAATAATTTACGGGCGATCTGAGGTCGGGAAGGGGGGGTTAAAGGGTAAAAAACGGTCTATCCCGATTTTCGGCAAACTACAAGTCCTATGGAAAAAAATTATATGGCAGGTAATTGTAGGTAATAAAAAGATCTACAACTCAATACTCAATTCTTTATCGCATTCCTTTGTATCACACCCCACGCCACTTCCCGACATCAGATCGCCCGTAAATTATTTTTCCTTTCATTTTTGGACTCACGGGGCCACGTACGAAACAGTTGAAAAGCGGAAAAGTTGAATCACTGGTCCACATAGTAATTACCTATTGTTATAAATACGCTTTCTCAAAGTGATTTCTCAAGTTAATGTTGTAACAATACGTGACCTTACACGTTGAATTAATCAAATAAAATATAAGGGAACCACTTTGCGCGTTATAAAGGTCCGTTGCATTCATATATTTGGTGTTATTTATTTATTAGTCTATCTACATCGTTACACCATTCACCTATTCACACAAGCCAACATACAAGCCAAGTGCTCAATACTAAGTGATAGACACAGCATGGAAAAACAAAATGATAACTGAAAAAAAAAGTTTCAAATGTTTTTATATTCTAGTATTTAAAAATATTATTTGTATGTACATATGTAATGAAATAAAGGAAATAATAATGGCACAGAGATTACACTTAGGTACATAGTTTTTAAACAATTTACATTTCCAGCTATACAAAATTAATTTTCATAAACTAACAGTGCAGGCCAAGTTTCAAACTGTCAACTGGTTGCAATTTCTATCCCATATTTGCGGAACTGCACGTTACTTGGGTCCAACGTCGATCATGACCAATCACATAAAATACACCAAATGCCCACTTGATATGCGAGGGGCGCCAGCATTTTCACTATCGTTCAATGTCCCATTGTACGCACACTTTCTATAGTAAACAACGCCATAACAGAAGGAATTTATAAATAATTACGTATAACACTGTTGGTTATGCAAAATTGTGACTTAATCAATACAATGCTTAATTTTATCGAACCACAGCCGCATGCCTATTTCCGTACATGTTATGTGGGTGAGGAATAATTACTTGTACATGACAAACAAAACAACTAGCTTAGTGATGGTAATCTAGCACGTTGCTATGTATGTACCTACTGCTGCCTGCGTTTTTTAATTAACATTGTGCAATATTTCAAGCCTCAATGTATAAACTATATAGAAACACGGATGAAACTTTTTCACTTGATTAAAGTTTTTCATGCCCTCTTTACATTAAAGAATTTGTAGACTTGAAATATGCCGTACCAACAGATGATGAATGAAATCTAATTAAATTAATCAAGAAACAGGAAATACAAAGACATCGAATATCTACCTCTAATCAGTGGACTAATGGGTGAGAAAACAGCTTTAACAAAAACAAACGGACAATCTGATTACCGTCAATAATTGCCTCTGCATTAGAGCGAATGTCAACGATTGCCGCTAGTGCTGTCTCAATGTCACCTGTACCATCAACCCACGTACAACCTTGCCTTAACTAGAGCATGTGATACGCAATTTGACCAAGGAGTTTGTCTTTATGTTCGCTGACTCGGAACAGGGATGGCTGGCTGGTTAAGTTCAGTGTATCGTCACTGGGAAATACTGGTTTGAGACATCTGTGATAGGCTATAAAATGAAAACCACCTTCAGGACTCTCCAAGCTAAATAGGCTAGGAGGAAATCTTGCAAAGATTAATAAGCAAAACCAACCCAAACCAGCTTAATATATATTTTTCTGTTAACTAACAATAATAAAGCTAATACTAATCTCTATTACAGGTCAGTTAAAAGTACTAAAAATAGCAGAACAACAAACAACATCATTATAGGTAGAGCAAATCTGCAAAGAACAACATGTTTTATAAGAATGGCATCATACTCTCCTGTTTATTATTGTGTTATTCCCAATGGGTATATAAGTTTGTCAATACACGGTATATAATATCATTATAATTTGTTGCAGGAACCCCCGAAAACTGTGATGAAAAATGTTTAAACAAGAATTTATATTATTGGTAAGTTATGAAGCTTAAAGTGAGAATAAACTATACTCAATACTCAACATATTAACGTTCCTTCAATATATTAACGTTCCTTCAACATATTAATGTTCCTTCAACATATTAATATTATTATTGTGTGTGTGTGAATTTTCTTACCGGAGAGTTTACAATTTGTTTTTCCATTAATGTGCAGGTGACCGGAATAAAGTAATGATAAATGATAAATTATTTTATTTCTGTAAATAGGTTTGTTCATTATTAGGTCCATGGTTCAAACACTTTTAAACGTCAATCATATTTTAAAAACTAGATGAGGTTGGCATTTCCTATCTGGCTACTCTGAGAAGAGAGGCCGAAACAAACTCAGAGGTCACAGTCTCTTTTAAAGTCCAGACATAATCTTAGTCAGATCATGTGAAGACCATGTAGATTTGTCTCTGAAATGGTCTTTTGAGGAAAAACCACACAGATTGAGCGAACCTGCCTAGTCAGCCCACGCATTTGTCAGTAATCGTGCAGCTTAACTCATATCTTAAGGAGCTCAACGTATGTTATTAACAAATTATGTTATTGCTCGATTTCGTAGTTTTTTCGTTCGTTATTTTTAATAGACTTAGGATTTTCATACTTAGGTAATATAAAGTAGCTAAGTCGCTGTTGGTTTTATCGGAGAATCTGTCACATCATAACATCACGCCTGTAAGGAATACAGACGGGAAGGGTTAGGCAGAGATCTTCCTATAGTACAATCACATTCCTCCAGTTATGCTTAAGTCCCATGGAATAGCAGGGCGAGCCTTTGGCATCAACGAGCATAAATCCAAACCCGGCTGCTACTGAGAAAAACCTTATGGAAAACCTTACAATAAACCATAATTGTAGCTTTAACAGTAACATAGTGACATCATACGTACAAGTGAACAATGGAATTAACAATGTTACTGTCTTCGATTCTTAATTAGGATCGAAGTACATTCGTGTACCAATATTTTGTTGGAACAATATATCTTATTGTGTGCAGTCAAGCGCATGACGTAATTGTTAGAGTGTTCTGAATGTTCGGATGTTGGAAATTTGAACATAGCGTGGTCAGGACATGTTCAGCTAGATGCAATCTCAGATAGAATAGAAATGCTAACGGCTTAGGCGCACTTGCACCGCTAATCACTAAACACGCTTAGCGCTAAACGAGTTTAAAACATAATTCTGTTTCTGTTAAATGTTTGAAGATGACAGAGACTGAATGATGTTTAAAACTCGTTTAGCGCTAACGTGTTTAGTGATTGGCGGTGCAAGTGGGTCTTAGTTGGGCTTAGTATAAGTAACAGTTATAAGTCGATGGCAAGTTGTATGTGCTTAGTAAAATATTACTTTAGTAACATAAGTTTACATAGCATAACATAATATCATGCCTGTATTCCCCGAAAGGTTAGGCAGAGATCCACCCACATTTTGCCAGTTATGTTTAAGTCCCATGTAATAGGGGGCCAGCCTTTAGTAAGTTCCTTTAAAACACATAATGTAGTATCGAAATAAAAAACAAACGCAGAAAAATAGGTATGCCGTAAGTAAATATGAAATACGATGAAGCAATTCATGCTAGATACCATATTTAACATAATGTTTACTGAAATGTGACATTCAGTAGTCCGTATTTCTGGTTCCTAAAACATTGAATATAAAAAAGTGCTTTATTTGTCAAGATTACTGTGAGCAACATTACTAAATGATTGCTGATTGCTATTCTTAGGTCAAATGTACAATTTGGTATCACACAAAAACGTTAGTTTTTTGTATTAGAAGCTACGCTACGGTTGAATGGTAGGTAGTAATAATTGAGTTATATTAACTTCGGTTTCAGTCCATTGCATTTCAGTTGAGTTGATAACTGTCAAGAAGCTCACGCCTTTTATCTATGGGGGTGGGCAGAAACTACAGAAAACCACCTGCTACGATCATTACATACCCTTTTTGTCTCGTTTAGCAGTCATAATAGGGGGGATTTTTATCTCTCTAAGAATGCACTTACATAAATAACATCGACCAGAAAAAATGCAATATGAAGCAAGCTGAAAGTAACATTAAGCAAATCGTTTCTTTTTTATTCACGGTGTTTTAGTTTTTCATCAGCCTAGCAACTCACATTTAGGTACATGTAATTTTTTTCAGCCTATTTACTATGCTGAAAAAAATAGAACGAGTCATTGACACGAAAGAAGATTAACGGATTATAAGCAGAGATCGGATATTCAGATGCATATTTACCTAGAGTTAATTTTTAGCTATGTAAGTATGGAAGCGGCCTCATATTTTTTTTTTTAAACCCAGGGTGCCAGGAACACCGGGAATGCATAACTAGTCGGGTGTTTAGTATAGAAGCTACATCTAAACAATATTTATTTAAAAAAATACACCGGGTGTCTTGGATTGAATAACTATTCAGATGCATACTTATTTAAAATTATTTTTTAACCCCGATGCGATTATGTGTATGTAGGGTGTAAGAGGAGGGCTGGTGTGTGTTAGTTAAAGTTAAGATTTTTTGGGTACAAAAGCGCATTCCATATTAGCCAACATCTCAGCCTTAGGTGAATATGCATCCGAATATTCGATCTCTGGTTATAAGTTATAATCCATGCAGTAGCCTAGTGGGTGCAGGCTAAAGATGCAGTATCTGCTTACTAGTCGGTCTTACCAGTACCGAAAATTATACCATGATATGACTTGTACAAGCACCCTTAGCACCGATGATGATTCCTTAGTCGGCTGAGGTATATTATTCAAAACAGGTACTACACAGGTTACTGATTATTCGTCACGATCCAGTGGAACTGTGATAACTGTGATAAGACACGTTATCTGTAATGAATACGAATTAAAAGTGTGCTACAGAATAAACAAACAAGTAATTAAAGCTTCTCAAACCGGCCCTTTATGATTGGGAAATACATTTATGAAGCATTTCTAGAAACTTTATTTTCTTGTCACACGATTTAAAGAGTGAAAGTAACATGTTCCAATGTTCACAATATCTACTTGCAATTACTGACATAAGTAGGTACTCGTACAGGACCCAATTCTACGTAATGGAACTTGATTTTGATATAAGATTATATAAGTGTTACACAATTGGTATTTCCTGTATTAAATGTTAATCCGGTACTAAAATGATGAGTATACGAGTATATAATTATATTTTGTTAATCGAGAACCACAACACATGATATCTGATAATAATTAAAATAATAATTTATCCGAACTCAAGTAAGTTGTTTCGTTACTAAGCTAGGGGCGTTTTTTCTATTTAGAACATTATTAATAGTAGCCTAAATTAATCGTTTAGTAGCTCGTCCGGTCCTCGATAGGCACCTAACTACCTACTGCCTAGCGCCTAAATTTTTCTACTTTGGCTCAACCTACGCCTACGTCTGTCAGCTCTGATTAATCACCATTTCTATGAAACACTACATCAGCCTGACTACCAAATCGCTTGTTTAAGTTTTTCTACATGTCAGTTTTTGTAGATAGGTAGCATAAGGCTTTAAGTTAGCGCCTAATGACGCATTGTTTTAAAGTCGGTCTAAAATGGAAAAAAAGTTTTATTAAGATGCCAACAAAACTTTATCCATCCACACTTTAACATTGTTCTCAAGAAAAACAACATTGAACATTTTTTTTTATTACTTGTGTTATGTAAGGAGCTACCGAAAGGCTCTATAAGATTGCTATGTTGAGCCAGAGAAGTATGTGTTCGTTAGTCATTTTCAAATTACAAGCGTTTCTTTTCCCGAGATTAATTCCGTCCTAGCCTTCACACAAACACAAAAGGAGATGTAACAACAGCCAAGCACCATACAATATAATACACGATTCTATACCCACGTCCAATTAACTACACCTGTTCGCAGGTACCGAACAATGGTGCAAAAGAACTTTTCGCACAGATTTGCTCCCGACGTGCATTCGGAAGTCAGTGGTCCAAGTTGCCGACACAATGCGCATTCTTGTAAGATTGTTTACATTCACGGTGATTACGCCTTGATATTGTTGTTAGATAAAACTGAATACCTAAGCTCGTGTTTTCTTAGATTCAGAAAGATAAGTTCGAGTAAAAACAAAACACGTTCAGTCCTACGTTGGTTTCCCTTCATCTTTTTGTCATGTTTCCAGTTTTTCCAGATAATAAGGAAAAGTGAGGAACGCTTATTTCTTGGTAGTGACATGTTTCTTCCGCTACTTTGCACACTAATGTATAATTTTGTTTTTACAATTTCCTGGTGATCTGATTTATGCTGTACATGTCCCGCCAGCCATGATATCCAGCCAATATGGACAATGAATCACAATCAGACTGAATACAAGACGTACCTACTTTGTCAGTATCCTTATAATGACAAACTATAAATTCGTCATTGTCTTATATGGTACAGTAAGGTCCCGTAAAAAAACAATTGAACTCAAAAACCCACAATCAGCCTCGCATTTACCTCCAACGCCATTACTTGTTATTAGGGTTCCGTACCCAAAGGGTGGTGCCAACGGAACCCTATTACTAAGCCTTCGCGGTCTGTCCGTCCGTATGTCTGTCTGTCAGCGGGCTGTATCTCATGTACCGTATTAGGTAGACAGTTGAATTTTTTACAGAGTAGTTATTTCTATTGCCGTTATAACAACAAATAATAAACAAAAAAAGCACTTGGCCGGTTGTTTTCGTATTGTTTTTGTTCTGAGGTCGGGCATACAAAAGTAACCATAAAATTTTCCAAAACTTCGCATTTCTGTTCTGAAACTTTCACAGTTTTGCCATTACAGTCTAAAATCCAGAATGTTAACCTTGCTATACCTATGCTCTCGTAGCAATGATTAAACATAACGAGTGTGCACATAAAACAGTCGCTAAGTACATAATTAGCGTTTAAATTGTCCGTCTGACGCGAACTAATGACCGCTTCGTTCTTTTAGTAATTAGTCACTACAACTAAATATCTCGTGGTTTTAAAGAAGCGGTGGTAAAGGATGACATCTGGTCATCTTTAGATCATCTATCTTGTGGAACAGGTTTAAATTAGTGCAATTTGATGAGACTAAAGCCAATGTAAATATTTTCCCGTATCGTGTTTCCAACGCCATTAATGTTTAGATTTGTCTTTTTTAGGTTCCTTGCCTAAAAAGGTAAAACGGACCACAGGTGCGGGGACATCGAAACAAGAATCTGCTGTTAGACCTACATTTTGACCGTGTCGATATTGTACTATTGTATGAAACAGCAGATATTTTTTCTGACAATTTGTGACTAATTTGTACGCTGGTGGGTGTAAAATTAATTTGTGCTGAATTCATGGCAACAGTTTGCGCGTCGATGTCTCTTGCACCGTGTATATTTGTTATTTTATCCACAAAACTTTTGGACTACCTACAGCTTGTAAGGTAAGTCCAAGTTAAAGCAGCCCACAGAGACAGCATTCCTTCGGACTTCCATTCCTTTTGGAGCTAGAGACCTCTTAAGAATACCTATACCAGTGAGTCAGGCATTACGTCACAAGGGCCTTATTTTGTAAACTTTCCTCATACTTAATACTTTTTACAATATCTAATGTGATTTTGATTAGTCTTCATTTGCAGCGACCGTGTTATTTTGACTGAGCATTTCAAAAAATCTAGCCTCTCAACAACTTATTGCCTGTTTTATGCAGTTGGCTAAGCTTTAATAGCTAAATAAGTTTGCCCACCTGATCTGATTCCGAGATTCCTCTTATTTATAAATATGTATTAAGTGCAATATCCAATGATTTCAGATCCTACATGTTTAATGTTCCATGTATGGATCAAACCGATGACACTATTCAAACTTTTAACCTTACCTTTAAATGTATGTAAAAAACAAAATAGGATCTTATGTATTCACAGCGACACTTTATCTCGAAATGGACTAGTTTCTCTCTACATAAAAGGCAAACTCATATACCTAATTACCACATTTTATGTATTTTTTATCTCATTTCATTCCATCTTTTAATTTGTTAATAGTTTTAGTTTTTCATGTTTTAATTGTAAATATTATTCTATTGTTGAATTAAAAGTACTTGTTAATTGTGGATTTACAAAAAATCTATTCATTGGACTAAAAAATTTTGTGTTATCAAATGTAATAATATAAAGCCTAAATTTAATAGTGATAGTGATGTGACACACTTTTGCAACTACCCAGACTTCGTAATATAAAACTTATTGTGCAATTAAAAGACCTTTGTTACCATAAATAGGAGTGGTGCGTTAGATAATCTAGGTTGTGGGTGGCAATACGCAGAATCTTGCTAAAAAAATTGATGTCGCAACTCTATTCTCCTGGTAAGAAAACCTGTGAAAGCTGTGCTATGTAAACATTGAAAGACACACACGCGTAAATAAACACGCCAATTAAAATTCATACGCTATACAATTCCCGAAATTCGTTAAAATATATAATGGTGAGAATTAATACTAATGATCGTTTACGTAAGGACGCCATACAAGAGTAAGATAGATGTATGGTATAAAGTTGGTTATTACATTGCTATACAGGTTAGTGGCCAGTCGGGCAATACTTGGGGCTCCGAGACAAAGAGCGAATGTGGAGCAAGTTATCGAGCAACTAACTGATGGTTGCGTAACGCACGACTGCAGGGTTGCCGATGCGGTTTGACTTGTATCGTCCATTGCTATCAGAAGCTGTATTAAGAGTAAGGCACTCGTAATGTGTTATGTCATTCATGAAAGGTTGTTGTTGTGATAACTGTGCACCTTCGAGGTGTTTTCTGTTAGTAACGTGTTGTCTTGCCTGATACAGTGCTGCGTGGTAGCTGCACATAACATTCACGAATATTTATTTATTTATTAAAACTTTATGCACAAGTAAAAAAATACTGTACAAAGGCGGACTTAATGCCTAAAGCATTTTCTACCAGTCAAACTTCGGGTGATGCAGAGACTAAACATGGCAGGTGCAATATATGGGATATATAGCTGGGAAATAACTATAAAATACAAGAATAAATATTAATACTTAGATACATATAAACAAAATTAACTTTGTCATGAGAAATAACGATCGGTAGAGGAGAAAACAAATCCAGCAAATCAACGCTGAGATGTTAACGCTGATGTGCGAATACTATTCGTTGTTCTCAACATTTTTGACATCAACTTTAAAAAATTCCATGGATGTAACAAGAACTTTCTCTGTGAAAAAAAGTTTATTTGGGAATTAGCAAGATTTGTCTGCAAAGGTGTCTGATATTTTAGAATCGTATTCACTACCGTCACGCGTCTTTAAACTCTGGTTGACCTTCAGCATTAGACATTAACGTGGTATCAAAATCAGGATTCACAACATGTCCATGGCAACAACATGTTGTGACAACAAAGCCCATGATGACAGCACATACATTACATACAAGGGGCCAAAATAAGTAAGGAATTGTAAAACTTCCTGATTACGAATGTCCCATAAGTAGAACAGCCTATTAATATGCCACGCGTACATACAATTATTGATCTACGATAAGCCTGATTAAAAGTGACGATTCAATTATTCCATCAATCGATTCTTGATTCTTTTGCAGTAGTAGCCCTAATCAATTCTACAAGTATTCATTTACTCCGTTGGCTGGCTACGACTCTCACGCTGACCATTAGAATACACCCACTACTTAACTTAAAACGAGTATCTATGGGTATCTGGTGTTTTGACCTAGTTGCAAAACCACTAATTTTGTTTATGAAGTCCCGAGTTTCAAACATAAATCGGTTTTATTTCAAGGTCAATAGACACAGGCATGTCTATGGTACCTATTGCTTCACATAGTTCAAACTAGATGGTAGCTTTAGATATGCAACGTTAACGCTACGTGCTTATTTTTACATGGCCACACAAAAATGGCTATGTTCTGTGCTTTAAAGTACATACTAATTCCATAGTTCTGTGTCAAACAAAGGAGGTTTTGTTCTCTAAATGTCACTGATCAAAGTCAATGGCCAGTTTTTGAAATAAAACACTTCCTGAATGCATTTTCTAAAAGAAAAACTTTTTCTAGCTCAACTGTTGCTCATTATTTAAAAACCTTCTACAAAATCACATATTATTATGTCATTTTAACTTACAAATATTTACAAATTGCTAAAAACTATAACACACACATTAGTGTCAAAATATATATATTTCTGTTCAAGTTTCGAAAATATGAGCCTTCAATGGCAAACCAATCTTATTAGCATTTCTCCATAGCACATTTAACGTCAATTACGTCATATACTTTGAAATCTACAGATTACTCGTCTGCCAGTATAATTTTATGTGTATCATTGCGCTAACTGTTATATAATCTTGAATCAAACATAGTTTGACGAAATACACATTCATATTTAAAATTTAGTTTTAATTTGAAACTGCCCACATTACTTCAGAGTATTGTGTGGACTTGGCTACAAAAACACTGCCTGGTTGTTTGGTGTAGGTACATACTGGATATGGATGATCAGATAATACACAATAACGAAATGATCTGCAAGGCTAAAGTGATTTTCACAATATCTGAAGCGCAGTGATGCTACTCGATTTCGAGTAATACGTATGTTGGATTAAAAAAAAACTATCTTTAGTTGAAACTTTTTATTTTTAGGTTCACTAACGAGAAAATTCGCATAATGTCAGTTGACTATTCGTATGCACATTATTAAATAGTTTACTACGATAACCAAAAACGGTCGTCGTATTGTGGATTCTTTAACATAACTCGAATAGACTATAGCTAACTAGTCTGTGAATAGACGTCTGGCTGTTTGATCGATAAAATTATTTCTGTCGTTGACATTCCATCCACAAGAATTTGGCGAAAGCCATTCATAATAGACTTAATAACAACGTTGTTTCCTTCAATCAATTACAGACAACAAATGTTCACGGTTTGAGGTTTTAAAACAAAAAATCGAGTGAAACGTCAATTGCAATGAAACAGGCAAATGTTCTCATGGCTACTTTTTTTGAGAAACCCACTATAATAGGTAGTTATGTTGAACTTATCGTCGTCATCGGGCTATTAACGTAATTTATTAGAGAACAAATTCCTCTAATTATGTTCGTACATCTGTGATGCGACTAAAAAATTAAAATATGTGACTGTACAACACAATTGTTTTAAAGGGAAACGTTTGACACACGATATTTAGCCTAAACTAAAAGTAGTTTAGGCCAAATATGAGCGTGTCAAAAGCACACACAACACATTGAACATTGTTATTGTTGTTGTTGTTGTTGTTGTAACCGTACTATTTTGAGACATCTAAGATATTAATATTACAATCCTTTACACCAAAAAGCTTAATATTTTATCCAGTCCAGTCGATGGAACTTAACGGTGAAAGCTGTTTCTAACAATGTAGTACATACAGCAATTGCAATTCTGTTTCGAGCTACGTATGTGCTAACTGCAAATCATGTTAATTCAAACCGTCAACAATTAATGTTAATTACAGGATTAGAGATTCGAAGTGAAAGTAGGAACATTTAGCGAAACATACGAAACTAGGCGCCATGTGGAGTTCCTCATGTCTCAACCTTTTTTATCTTAAACGCTTCCTGGATGTCACGCCGAACTTGATTAGAAATCGTAACCAAATATGGCTATTGAAGTATTGACTGCGATTAAACTATCAACGTTAATGCACGTAGCCATGAAGGAAAACTATTAAAAGTTTAGAAAAGAAGCATCGAATCTGCAAATCATACCTACACCTAAACATGTACTTATTGTTTACAAGATATTATGAGATCAGAGACATAATCGACGATGAACTACCAATACCTCATAACTACCTTTTTTCCATTTTTCGTTTTTATGCTAATCGACTTAAAATGCTATTTCGCGTGTACTGGAAAAACGTGCTAACACGATATTTTGACTATTTATCCCATTAAACACTAATAGAAATAACTTCTAAAATATGAGACACTAATTTTGCTGCGAATACCTCCTAACTTTATATAGAAATAACTACTATGGTATTGTGTGGAAATTATCTAAAAATAGATAGAAGATGTTGGTATTTCGTCGTCGATATGTTGGATTCAAAATACAAGTGTTAGTTTATTGAGTACAAGTTAACTAGGGCTAAACAGAGTTACATGTGGTTACAGTTCAACAATTAATTTTACAAACACAATTCCCTATGTCCACTATTCTAAATACAACTAGAAGATTTTGATTGAGACTATTTTTAGTTGGTATGCAATGTTTGATTACACACATGTGTATAATTAACAAGATTATGGTCCGGCCGCCATTGTATAAGAACTGTAAAGGCGCCATGGCCATAAATAAGAACAATTATATTATTATTATTGTGCGTCACTCGCAGGCCAGTCCTAGTTTCTTGATGAAAATGAAATCATACTCAGGCAATTATGGCATTGTTACATAATTATTAATTACATTATTCGTTAATATTTTATTGTTTTTCTTGCAATAGTCCATTGTATTGCTTCGTCATTGATGTTTATGTATAGAATAAGCTCGTTTGCAATACATGCAATCAAAAATATATTTATGTGTGTGTAATAACGGGTACAGACGGGGCCAACGAAAGCGTAGTGGCGTTTGCTGAACATCGTGTATTGCTCCAATTTACGTAAATCCCAAACTGCCGACAAGCAAGTTTTATTGCCCAAGTTGACATCACAACCATCTTGAACTGTAGAAATATTCACTGCAAGTCGAGTTTCTATTATCTTTTTAACGTACGTAATAGAAATCGGTCAAGAAAAGCCATTTCTTGATACAACCTATATGATATGTAGCTTATCGTAAAATATTCATATTTATTTGTTTGGGTCATGGTCACAACGATTGATATTTACAAGTAGCGTATAAATGTAGGTATAGGAAGGAAATAAGACTGCATTTTTCAATATTAAAACATTGAGTCCTACCTGTAGTACTTGTTAGCAATGATAACAATAATTTGTAATCATTTATTCTGGTCCAGTAAATAACATACGAGTATTTATGGTAACTTATTAGCATAACACACGTAATATCTTTTTACCGGTCAATTAACATTAAACTTGCACTTGAAACCTAGTTGTCCCTATACTATATTTTAACAGATGACGCAAGCGCAACTTGCGCAAGACGCAAGCCATGAACGCTAGCGGGAAAATATAAAAAAAATATATCTTAATTCGGTATTCTCTAGGGTATTAATGTATTCATATTTTATTATTATGTATAATCGTAAGAACTCATTAATATTGATTAGGTATTGCCTAAGGCCGTATGTAATCTGAACGACACATAATTGCATATGAAGTTATAGTGCAGTTAGTTATTTATATATTCTTTATTTTTCCATGTCGAGTTTTGCAGACTAAACAAACCCCACCCACCCACCCTTATTGCGTAAAACACTATCAATCACAATATGAATCATTTTGAAGGATATTGCTAACCCATTGCTTCATATGTTCGAAAAATTTGTCTGCTCAACAACGTAAATAACGCAATGAATGTTGTTGAATTGTCAAAATGAAAGCCATTGCTACTTAGTGTCTTGTTAGTGTTTTATGCAATTACCCCGCAGTATATAATATTATCTTTAAAGTAATTTATTTCGTAAACTTCAGTAAACTTTACATCAATGAGGTATCGACCTCTGAACTAGGACACCCTGTATGACAGGGCTCGAGGTTTCTCCAGCATATTTAAAAGTAATCTTTAAGATTTTGGGATCGCACACTTGCTCGCTTGCACTCATAGATCGAGTTTGGCAAACAAAATGGCATGAACAACAGCTGGTGACGCTGAACAAGTTAGGGACCCATAAAGAATGCAGTCAAGGTCGCCTACGTGTCAAACTACTATTCACTTGGTTCGCATACCTTTGAGCTTACACATAAGCTAGAGGAAAGCTCATTATCATAGAAATGCATGTGCATAATGAGATCAAATGGCGATCAACAGTATGTTACTAAAGCATTTACCTAAAAGGATTTAAATCAAACAAAATTGGTTTGATACGTCTGTAAGGAACTCTTTTGCAAAAAAAATAGTACTGCAGTATTTCAAGTCGTACTCGAAGTACTTAAAGTACGTATCTCCAAAATGGGTTGTTTCAATTAAAAATAACGAACACTAACAGGCATAGAGGTCAACGTCAACACCACCAGATTCGGTGCTAACTTTTTATATTAAATCAAATGAAGCATTTCATTGACCACCGTTGTATTAAATAGGGTAGAAAATCATGGTTTTTTAGCGGTGAAGTCAAGGCCTGCAGTTAAGTGGCCACTGGTCGGTAATATTGCACATCGTGGGCCATGGGGCACGCCATGGGGCATGTCCAGCGTTTTGGCCCCCAGCTTTTTGACAAGGCTAGACAAAGTCCTGAGAATGTCCGGCTTTGTGATTTGTCCGGAGAATTCGCTTGATTTTTTACAAAATGTAAATATACTATACTTTTTTTAGTATGAATGTGGTTGGTTATAAGAGTAGGGAAGACCAAAGAAACGATGGATGGACTGTGTGAAAGATGATATAAAAGAAAGAAAGAAAAATAGTTCCGTTTGTAACAGAAACACGTGCATACAAAAATATTATTTAACTCGAATAATAAAAAAACTTTTTTACAAAAAAACAACCGACTTCTAAAAAAAAACACTAAAAGACGTGAAAAATAACTTTAATTTCGGAAGTCGGTGTCTTTGGTGTTATATTTTCGATTTTGGCCACCGACTTCCGAAATTAAAGTTATTTTTCACGTCTTTTAGTGTTTTTTTTTAGAAGTCGGTTGTTTTTTTGTAAAAAAGTTTTTATTTATCACTTTTTAGTTGCGGTACCTACCCCACACAAATTCGTATACCACTTCTTGGTGTGTAAATAACAATGACAGGAAATTATTAACACGTCATCCATATAAACAACGTGGAAAAATATGCAGTATTAAAGATAACTTAAAAACTACTGGTCAAACCTTGATCAAATTTAAATGGGACCACATGTAAAGCACCACCTATCAAATAAAAAAAGAATCATCGAAATCGGTTCACGCAGAAAAAAGTTATGAGCTAACACACATAAAAAAAAAAAAAAAAAAAAAACATACAGACGAATTGAGAACCTCCTCCTTTTTGTGAAGTCGGTTAATAAAAAATAATAAAAACAAAATTGGTATTGTAATCACGAGCACAGAACAGAAAAAATCGGCAGCTGCACGTCGTGACTGACAAGGATTCCGTGTTACGGAGGACCCACAGCATAGCGCGGATTTGATATGTCAGAAAGGGGTTGACTACCAAGATGCCGACTAATAGAGAAGTATAAAAGGAAAAGACATGTTGCGTTGACACCAAATAAATTGGAATAATGGCAAGACAATGATAATATAATATTTTACTGATGTAATACTAATAATTATAATGGTTACTGAAGAAAGAAAGATAAAAAAGTAATACTTCCGGATTCTTTTGCAAATGTCTGACTTTTAGCCAGGACTTTTCAAAGTTCGAAATAATAAACCCTACACGCAACCCAACTGCTCAAAGAACTCACATTACAGTGTTTATAAATATCACTAATTAAATTAAAATAAACATGACGTATCCACTATTCACGTAATGTATGTTAAAGACCACATTAGACTTTAATGATGATTAGATGATATAGGTTGCTAACAATGACTTTTATTATGTAATAGGTATCTTATTTATAAGTAGCTAGGTCTTTGTCAACGGTGTTCTATAAATTATCATAGGTAGTTATTTATTATAACAGGCTGATACCAAAACTTTTCAACTATATGAAACTGTCGCGGACTTAGCATAAAACAGTCACCTGCAATCTACATCTCTATGGGCTATTTAAATGATAAAAACAAGACAAATAATAACACATTTGCCTCGACCATTCTTGTTCGAGCGCGAACGCCTTGCCAAGGAGACCACACAATAGATTATCACAAGGTCTTCGCCAAAAGTACCCACGTTCAATCAAATAGGAGTAGGTACTATTTGACAGTTGCAATTTGTTTGGCGCCCACCAAACTTAACATGTGGACTGACAAGGAGAAGCTACACTTAAGACGTCATGTGACAAATGCTTAGGTAAATACTGGTGAGGTAGAAAATAAAATGCTGGGAACCCCAATGGTAAAAATTTACAAGTTTACTTCAGGGCTGAAGGACGCTCGATAGAGCTCGTTTATAATATTGTTAACTATTATAGTTTTCTTTTTTACTTTTTATTATTAGTTGTTGTAAACATTTTCTTCCACATTAGTCAAGCGACTCTCCCGCAAAATTACTATTTTGCAAATACAATAATTTCAATTCATATGACGGTTTAGTTCCGGCCTACCCGGTGGGAATCACACATGAAAAACAATTAAATCTCATAAATATCTGCTAAATTATTACTAAAACAAAAAAACGTCCGTCATTTGGTAAAATGTAATCTAAATCTTGATTGAGACTTCATTATATTTTTTTTTCTAATCTTTAGGTATTTTATAATCACAAAAAATACTGACGTTTAAGGGGTCAGTTGTGAGATATTACTTAAGTATAGCTATATTATTGTGATGGTATGCCACAATTGGTAGTGATAATTGTAAAATATTATGATCACGTCTTAAAATAACTTCTGTTTGTGAAAAATATTGGCATTTTACTTTACGAGAATACCAGATAATTACACCAGTCAAATTAGGCTCTGGCATTATAAAACAGACTTGTGTGCAATAATCATAATATTATTATTAGGTACCTAACCATGGCATATTCATTTGGATATGAAAAATCTTAAAGCGATAAGTGACCTTGACACTATGCATTATTTTTTTGTATAATTCTACATTTACATAACGTAGTTATAGGAAGAGCTTTTAGTTTCCTGTAATAAAATCGAGTTCATGTTTATTGTTTATGCCTCCACGCACTGCCGATGCCGTATACGTTTTCAATAAATATCGCCTATCATCGTAGAGACAACATGTTTGTAATCGACGCCCTGTAATATTATACCACGCGATTAAATCATCATTTACAATTATAATTACCGTCCGCATTCAGAAACAACAATGACACTATTTAGTTTCTGACAGAGATATTATAAAACAAACAGACCATGCGGCAATATGTGAAATATTCATATCTGGAACAAAACAATGTTATCAGAGATACAGCTATAGGTCACCGGCTGAACAAACAATATAAAGCCTTGTTCACAAAATTCACCCATCTGACACTCAAGGCTTCGCTCACAAGTGTGAACGTTGCTCAATGTCAGGCTGAGAGAACTAATGATTACGGCACGTTGGTTGTCGAGACAAATCGCATGCATATATCATTATGCGTAAACCACACGATAACTTCCTATTGTAGAATTAAGTTGTAACACTGTACGTGTTTCGTCTGTAACAACAAATGAGTGTTTGAGGTCGAGGTCATGACTCGCTTCTTAGCTAAAACTACGATATTATTTTTACAAACAACTAATTTTGCAGTAGGTTATGCTTTAACTGGTTCTTTGTAAAATATTATTTTCTTAAGAGCATACCTAATAATTATGTTAGTTTAACGTGTATTCTTTAGAATAACAATGTAGAGTCCGAACCAAGGCTTTATGCAGATCCCCTTATTCCTTACTGACGACTATTACTGGCGATTATGACTAGCTCTTTTAAAATCTACATCGAAACAGTTGCTCCACGGATTGACTTAATGCATGTGCCGTGTGGGTAGGCTTACGATCGATAGCATCTACTTATTCGCTTATCTTTAACCCATGATCCGTATATCTATCTTAAGCTATCGCCTACAAAAGTACTCTGTTACACCATTAAGTTAACTATTGGAAATCATTTGTCATTGGCGTCAATAAAAGCCGAAACTATACGGGTTACTCCACCAGCCATTTGATTTATGAACCAACAGTGCGGTGTAGATTGCAATCTCGCGCACTGTTGGTAAATTGTGGCAACGTAGCACTGCAGTACCTTATATGTATCGCCATACTCTGTAATTGATGGAGCAAAGGAACTATGATCTGGTCACGATATCTTGTAACTATAGCAATTGCCTTCATTATGCAGAAACCCAATTTTATAATGATCTTAGGATTTATAAGTGCTCAGAGGTACGTTGTGGACATAAAAACTCATAAAATCTTTGTTTTTAAGCTCTAATTTGAACAGGTACACAAGTGATTCACCGTTCACGTGTTTATTACATAATGCATCAGAAGACGATGCAAACAAGTTTCAACATAAACAACAACAACAACAACTGTCTGTCAACTTTCTGTTAACAACTTTAAATGATAAGCTAAGGTTTGAAAGCCTCCTCTCTCTTACATTTTTGCTGTGCCCGACGGGGTCCATAACGATCACATAATTTTTTAAGTTACCATAAGTACACATTGTGGAATGCAAATAAATTATTGAGTATTGAGTATTAACATAGTTTTAATAAAACATTTTTGAGGCTTCAGGTCTCTATCAACATCAAAGTTTAATTGCATGATATTGTTCAAAATCAGACGTCAGTAGTGCAAGGCTTAACCGTGGCTTTCAATAGAGCGTTTGTTTATGGACAATTTAAACAACGCAACTGGGTGAAAGTGGTCAGCATGTCCACCGTCCTGTCGCCCTTACACGGCCTGATTCCGCAACCTGTCCAGTGTCCACCACTCATACTATGCGCGAAATAGACAAGAATGAATTATATAATAAACATTAGTATAATTAGTGAGACGGCACTGTATATCGTTTGACAGACATACCATTTAAAACTTTACGTCAAGTCAAGTAACATTGTTATGCTCGTGCAAACGTAAGGCGCATACATAATTATGAAGGAGAAAGGTGGGAAATACAGAAATAATCAGCTTATTACAATAACTTGGCTCATTGCCACGTTCCCACGTGAAATTATACAAAAAATATAAATTAGATTAAAGTAATGACCACAGTTTAAATAATTATGTTTTATAATCTTTATCTATGACTATCAGACAACAAGTACCTTACAATCTTAAACACTGAAAAAAAACAATATTTACCGAAAGATATGTTCCTTATTAGAAGATGGGGTGAGGGTAATGAGAAAAGATTTTAAGCAGGCCCTAAAAAAGGTTTTCAACTTGAATTTTTATATACGCAGATGAAATCGCGGGCAAAAGTCAGTTTAAAATAATGGCATTAAATAGCGTTTAACAACCACTGTTTGCGACAACTCATGTTGCAAAAATATCGACATTATTTCAAAATTTTATTCCGATTACCGATCATAAACTCTTAAGCACCAATATCGATAAAATTAATGTGTTAAACGCTATTTTGCAAATAATCTTGTACACAATATAACACAATATAATATTTTATGTACCAATATAAAGTGCTGATGGTTTATAAGCATTATTAAGGTCACTTAGTGGTCGCAAGCGCTACTGCTGAGCATGAGGTCCTGGGTTCGATTCCCGGGTCGGGCAAAGTGTTATTGGGTTTTTCCATCTGGAATTTCTCGGTAGCAGCCTGGAGTCTGGATTTGTGCCCGGTTGATGGCAATAGCCTCGCCCCCTATTACATGGGACTTAAACATAACTGTTGAAATGTGGGTGTGCTATAGGTACACCTCTGCCTAACCCTTCGGGGAATACAGGCGTGATGTTATGTTATGTTATGTTATGATTAAGGTCACTTAATTTTAGGAAAAGACAGCAGCTCTATTTGGCTGAACGATCAGAAACAAATATGCTGAAATTAAGCGTTACCATACTTAATAACATACCTTTCAGGAATATTCAGAGAAGTTTAACTTATAAAGCGACAAGACATACACATTTCAGATAAATACATTGGTTCTCTATTCTAAAATGGTATTGTACTGATTAATTATTGTGGTCTAATGACGGTTTTCACAATGCGTCGAATCATGCGAGCTACCCGAAAATATTCATAAATTGAAAAGAATTATAAACTACGAAATTAATATTCAGACAGTGAAAGATACCTTACCCAAATAAATATAATTAACGACGGTGACTCACTCGGATAAACTAGACCAAAACCAATCAAGCAGGTACTTAGAATTCAAGGCGACTACTCGAGATTTTTGTTTGTGTACCAGTCCAGGATTACAATTAGAAAGCACATAACATTTCAGCACATGCCGAAGTGTCTCGGTAGGTTGTGCAATAGGCATATTGTGTAACGACGATGCAATACATGCTAATGTATTGGACTTCCGAACGGACATGTCAATTTAGTTAACGCTCGACTCTTGCTCACCTCGCGAATCACGCGATTCTCGCACTGGTTTAGAATAAACTGAAATCTGCTTATTTTGTTTTCAGTGGTTTATTGTTTATTTTATGTATATCAGGTTTTATACATCAGTTTTGCGTTTAACATTAATTTCGAACAGGGTTAAATAAAGTAGGACATAAATCACAATTACAAAAAAAAAATACAAGTTCTCTTATTATTTTTGTACCAGTTTAATTCACCTCCATAACATGTATAAAACGTGTCCTCATTATATATTATATATGGATTTACATGCCAAAATAATAAAAAGTAGAAAAGTAGGTACATGTTTTCAAATAAATCATAAAAAAACTTGCTGAAAGTAGGTCAAATAAATAAATCTATATTCTGGTGCATATATCTACTATCCAATTACCTACATATCTTATATATTATTTATAGCCATTAAAATACAAGTTTTTGCGCTCGTTATATAAAATTGCTGAGGTGCGGAACCAGAAATTAGCAAATTGGAACGAAATGGACTGATCCATGTGAGCGAGTGAGGGCCGCAGTGACATGCTTACTTAATACCTAGATAAATTACTTCGTAAGAACTTAACACTAAACGACCTAGTAATCAATCAAGTCTAGAAATATTTAATTCCTACGTTGACTGCATACTTCATAAAAATATACCGAAAAATGAATGCTAAGTATTTTGACACAATACACATGGTTCAATAAGTAATTAATAACGAAATGGTTATGTTTCTTGTGGCACGTTATTTACAGAAAATATTAACGACTTCAACTTAAAATGTTTCAAAACTACTTGGAAACGAAATCCCACGCACCAATTTTTAAATCACAACATATAATTTTATTTTGTAAGTTTAGAGACAGATTTAATACTGTCATTCTTAGAAAAAGGCTCTATAGGCAAGAGTAAATTATAGGGATTTTTTTAATTGAATCAGTTATTTTTAAGTAGGCTTCAATTACTTATTAAGCATCATATGTTTTATTATTTAGATCTAAATAGAAACATATTATGTTAAAACTCGACAGGTTTTAATTAATATCAGCCATGACTTTGTATCATTTTAAAATAATTTGCTTCAGATGTTCTCACGAGTTATACTGTAGGTAGATATTTTAGTCCCAAAATAGTACAATGGAGTAAAGTAATTATACCTAGCAAAAAGTAACAATTACGAATACACTTTTTTCTTAAGTAATTTTGTTAACTAACTGGATAATTAATGTCTAAATAATTTTAACAGAATAAATTAAAAACTTTATCTCAAGAAACATCTATACATTTTTGTTTATGACTTAATCAACATTTTTAGCCTAAAATATATATTCTATACTTACATAAATATTAGGTCTTTACCTATGAAATTGCCGTTCTGCAGTACTGGCCATTTCAAATCAAAATAATTTTTGTTTGGCTAAGAATTCTAATTTCAAATTAATTTTATTTTAAAAACATGGATTTTTTTTTCTAAAAGTAGTCATTTCTTTATTGATTAGTGTTACATTTTCATCGCATTTCAATCTTTTTCGTCATCATGGATACGTTAAAAATTCGAGTAATTATGGAATATGAGTACCGTCGTGGCAGCAACGCGGCACAAGCGGCACGCAACATCAACGACGTTTACGGAGCTAACACTACAAACCAACGCACCACCTGTTATTGGTTTGCTCGCTTCCGTTCTGGAAATTTCGACCTGAAAAATGAACCTCGCGGTCGTCCGAAGACTTTGGTCGACAATGACGAATTAAAGGCGATTGTGGAAGCTGATGATACACAATCTACGGCTGAATTAGCAGCAGCTTTCGACGTTAGCGTCAAAACAATATTGGTCCATTTGCGTCAAATTGGCAAGGTAAAAAAGCTTGACAAATGGGTGCCCCACGAACTCAATGATCGCCAGCGCGAAGTACGCGTCGAGACGTGCCTTGCACTGCTCAACAGACACACAAATGAAGGAATTTTGAACCGCATTGTTACCTGCGATGAAAAATGGATTCTGTTTGATAACCGTAAGCGCTCAGCAAGTTGGTTGGATCCTGGTTCAGCACCTAAACAATGCCCTAAACGAAAACTTACCCCTAGAAAAGTGATGGTCACTGTTTGGTGGTCTAGCGCCGGTGTGATTCATCACAGCTTCTTACCAAACGGGGTGAGCATTACTGCAGATGTGTACTGTGAAGAACTGAACACAATGATGGAGAAGCTGGCGCATCTCCAACCAGCATTGGTCAATCGCTCGTCTCCGCTGCTCCTGCACGACAACGCGCGACCTCATACTGCACAGCAGACGGTCTCCAAGTTGCAAGAACTGGGGTTGGAAGCTCTCCGTCATCCGCCCTACTCACCAGACCTTGCGCCTACAGACTACTACTTTTTCCAGAATTTGGATAACTTCTTGGCGGGAAAAAAATTTAATACCCGAGAGGCAGTACAAAATGCCTTTGAAGAATTTGTTGCCTCCCGTCCAGCTGATTTCTTTAAGAAGGGCATCAATAAACTGCCACTGCGATGGCAAAGATGCATTGATTGCATGGGTGATTACTTCGATTAATACAAATAAAAAATTCATGAAAAAAATTCGTTTAAATTTTTTCATACAAAACGGCAATTTCATAGGTAAAGACCTATTATATTTATTTATTTATTTAACCATTTATGTACACACATATATAAGCAGACAAGAACACAAGTACAGATAATTAAAATTGAAGTGGTTGTTTGTAATGTCAAAATAACAGCTTTTTACTAAACACATGAAAGTATTGTATACAGTACGTATAAGAAAACGATTTTTTTTTGTCTGTCTGTTTCTTCCGGCTAATCTCAGAAACAGATGGACCAATTTTGACGGGACTTTCACGGGCAGATAGGTGATGTTATAAAGAGTAACTTAGGCTTAGGGTTTTGTCCCGGTAGCACGTCGCCGTGGGATAATTTCTGACATCCACGCGGACGAAGTCGCGGGAAGAAGCTAGTTGCTTGTAAAGTTTTTACATCACGGATATCACAAAATATTAACACCTTCCTAAAACATTACATCAATATCTTGGATTTCAAAAAACTACCTGAGTTTTTGTCCAGCACCTATATATCAATAACATTCCTCAATTAAATCTTTAAAACATTTTTTTGGAAACGGACCGCTCTATATCTCCGGTAGCTACCTGCCCCATCAATCAGGTGCAATTTATCTATCAAAAATGATAATGAACAGTAGAGCTGCGCGCAGGCCGTCACGTTGTCGCCTGATTACGTCACTAACTTTCGTCGCGTGAGAACCATCGCACATTGTGCCTCGCTTGCGACTCGCGCTCGCGCATCGCATCACATCACTTTCATTGTTTATCGGAACTCCGTGCACGAAACGGATGGATAGACGTGCGGAAGATGTAGTGTGCATGCTCGTTCATTTTTAACAACATGCGTAATAACAATTTAACGTGATATACGTTAATAAGATATGACAGCGAAGGACGGTAATTGAAATTCGAGACGAAGCATTGGTTCATAAGTTCAAATAATATTTAAAATATTGCTTGAAGGGAGGCAGTCATTTCAACAACTTCATCCTAAAATTGCAGTAACCACAACGCCCACAGACACGTCTAGGCGTAAGTTTATCTAAATTCAAAACATGATTATATGCTCAATTTAAATCCAGGCATCCGACAGCACTGCATGCTGATCTTCATTCTGTATGCAACATTATTGCTTGCTTTACAGGAAACCTTTATTTTAAATCTAGAATGCGGGATTATAGCGACGTGCGTTCATATGCAGTACTGGCAGCAATACGTTACAGTTATAATAAGCATTAGCAGTATACGGTAAGGAATGTGTGTGCAGTGTGCGACCGAGCGGCGACCGCCGTCACATCGCATCGCACACATGCAACTTTAATGGACAGTGTCTAATGAGCTTTTTAACAACGCATTTACTTTGACCCTAAATACAAACTTCCTGAATTAACTCTCTTTACTGCTTTTCTAATAATTGAAACCTTTGTTGTGCTCAAAGCAGCCATTAAAAGATTTCGACACAAATGTTCTTATAGTTTCGTCGCATGGTGTGTTAAGGTAGTTAACCTGAATTAACTTGAACTCATAAAGAGCTTATAATATTTAACTAATCATTTCCGGATCCGTGCTAATCACGGGTCTGTTACCAAAGCGTTATGTTAAGTGGCATAATATTAATTATAATTAGAATAATATTTAGCCAGCCTACTTAAAACCAGTAGCAAAATTGTAGCAATAGGTACTCCGTAATACATCAAGACCATCAAATTTATACAAACCCACTAACCCAGATGATGCAGAGATTTAGCAATCGTAACGAGGAAAGAACGAAACTAGTCATATGAGTCCAACTGCGGTACAGAAAAATTATTTAACTAAGCCTCTAATGACTACGAGACACACCTACTCATGGCTACGTCACCCCATGTTCTTACAAGGAATCAAATCAGTTGGGTTTTGTAGGCGACTAATGAAGGTCTTATAAGGAATGTAAATTACCTGTGATTAACAAGGTTACCAGTATTTCGTTGAATGCGGATTTGCGCGCCCTCAGAACCCACACGACGCCTTTGGCGACACCCACAACTTGTACGGTCACCACCAAACGACCAGAGACACAAGACCCCAACATTCACAAGTGCGTAGTGCCTCCGCCTTCGCTTAGTAATTACACGTGGATAAATAACCAGTCGCCCACACATTGATTCCTCAGTACTAGAGCAGGCTGATCTCATATCTCGTATTTCTGTCACAAATTATTCTGTTGATTGATATTTTAATTGTAAATTGATACCCGTGAATCTTTTAAACGTGCGCAAAAACATAGAGCAAAAAATATCTATTGCGGAAGTCTATAATTATTGTAATCTATCTATCTTTTTTTTTACACTGTGTCGAATCCATATCATGGTCTTTCAAGCTTGACATTCCCTTGTAAGAGAATACTTGAAACGCCAAGAACACTAACAAAATTCTGCTAAAGATGGATCGTTAAACTGCCCCTAACAGAATATGTCCGTAAGTCGCAACACAAGTCAGGTAGGCGTTCAATCCAGGCGCCGCGCCGCTGACGCCACCACAGTCGGGCTATAATTCCAGTTCTTTTTAGACCATTTATGGTTGTAGGCCAAATTCAAGTCTGTGATTCAGTGATCACAGTCACCCTGTAGGTATGACGAAACGCATAGCTAATAGGTTTTAAGTGATAGTGAAACAGATTTTAGGCGATTATTCAAACTTTAATGTAACCGTTTAGCGACAAGTTTAAAGGGTTCAGCTATTACTTCAACCGGTTCGACGACAACGATGGGCTCGGGAGCGGTGATGGGCTCAGCAGTAACTGAGACTGGGAGATGGTTGCCTTCGACGTGGTTTCCATCGAGGCCGGCGGTGTACTTGGTAACGTATGTCTGGCCGTCGTCGCCGATGTATGAAACCTCTCCCTCCATGATCATGACGTTGCCGGTGCCGTTCGTGTTGGGCACGAGCCGGCCGCTCTCCGACACCACGGTGCCTTCAGCCGTCACGTAACGCAAAGAAAACTGACCGAACTCGTCGCGAATCTCCTCGTGCTCCAACGCTGGCAGCTTCCGAAGTGCTTCAACGTCAGCATCAGGACTCGTTGGTGCTGCTGCGGTCACAGCGAAGAAGGACAGAGCTACAATAAACTGGAATAGAGAAGAGTACCATTAGTATCAATAAATACAAGGCGTTGCTTCAAACATTGCGAATTTCTAAGTTAAAGAAATACTCACGAATTTCATGTTGAAAGGTGTGTTTTTTGCAGTGATGAGGAGACACGATGTGTATTGCTTTAACTGCAAACTGATACCATTTCTCCAAAAGGGACGTGCTTATATACTACAAAGTAGTTAGTATTTCGAAATTAATACAATAAAGTGCAATTGATGAACCTGATTAGTAGATAATTAGTAATGAGGGCAATTAAAATATCAATAAATGTTAGAAATTGTTTTACTAATGTATTAACTCGTATAATTATATTAAAAGGAACTGGAAATGGTTACTAGATTTACGTTATGATAATTTAATGGACTTAAGCACTCTGTGACACAACCATACAATACCTAGGTACAATTATTTTTTCCTGCTTCTTTACCTTATTCTCTTCTGTAATTTATGAGAAGGTATATTTATCTTAACGCAATGAACAGTCATAGAATAAGTGGAACAATCATTTGACTCGGCACAATAAGAACAAATCGAACTGCTTGCTTTGACTGAACAGATTGTTTAGCACATTGTTTTTCTCAAATAATAACCCAAATATGTTAAAAACAATTGACGCCAGCTGGTTTTCATAGGTTAGGAAACTTCAACTGATTCAGTAGCTAAAAATGAATGACGATGATATTGCATAATAGTAGCTAAATATGAATTTATAATTAATTTCTTATTGTAATCTTTCTAGCAGGGCTTGATGGCATACTGAAAGTACCTCGACTACGCAGATGACTGGCCGCCAATTAGAATTACTTAGGTACATATCTATTTGTACTGTTGATATAACTAGGATGCAGTGTTGATCTTTCAATAGGCGTTTATACCTCAATAACATAACGTCACGCCTATATTCTGTGACGGGCTAGGCAGAGGTGTACCTATGGTGCACCCACATTTCGCCAGTCATGATTAAGGTCCATGTAATAGACGGCGAGCCCAGCCATCAACTGGCAAAATCCAAACTCCGGGCTGCTGCGAAGAAATTCCAGATGGAAAAACCCAATATCCGAATTTGCCTGTTTAAAAATCAACTTTAAATGGGCAAATAAGTGTATCGAACTCCTGAAAAAAAAAATCTCATAGATACATCCATGTCTTAGGGAAATGAATGGTTCAAAACCCGATAACTTGCAATTTGCTCGATGAAAAACAAATCCGAAAAAGGGTCGATTTCAAAACCATTTTTCGTTTCATTTCCTAATTACAGCAAAAAATAATATGAAAATTACAGTTACCGTGAAGTAATCGTATTTTAGACGGAATTTAATGGTTGTATTTTGTTTTTTTTTTTTTTTTTTGTCAATATTAGTAAATCGGGCTAAATCGGCTCGCGCTCAGGGTCATAAATAATACACTATCTCAGAGTCACTCAGAGTCACTAGCGGACCTCAGAGTATTTATAGTGTATTATCTATGCTCAGAGTAGTTATTAGGTATACTCCTTGCTCAGAGTCCTGCGGGACGTCATCGAGGGTAGCCCTGTGTATTTTTTTTTAAATTTTATCTCCAGCCGTTGTTAAAAAAATTACACTTAAAAGAACAACACATTCGATATGAAATTGCGACAGCTCAGCAAAAAATATCTCATAATATTAGGTTGGGGAAAAAGTCTTTTCGCATTATAGTATGTATGAACTTGTAATAAAATCTCTTTGGCTATACTATTTGTATCTGGCTGGTTTTGGTATCATTGGAAGTTTAAATTTTAAAGAAATTAATTCCAAATTCAAATAAGGAAAATGTGTGATTTTCATTTGTTTTTCGTACTGTCAAGATGAGTGAATCTAATGAAGAAATTCGATACATTTTAAAATTTTACTACAAAAAAGGTAAAAATGCAACGCAAGCCGCGAAAAAAAATTGCGATGTTTATGGACCTAGTGCAGTGTCTGTGAGAGTAGCACAAATTTGGTTTAAGCGTTTTCAATCCGGAAATTTTGATGTCAAAGATGCACGTCGCTCTGTTCGCCCTATTACGGATAAAAAGGATGCCATTTTTTTGAAAAAGTGGAGCAAGATCGGCATATCAGTAGTTACGACGTAGCTGAAGAACTGGGAATTGACCACAAAACAGTTCTGGCACATTTGAAACAAACTGGGTACACAAAAAAAGCTCGATATTTGGGTACCTCGCGAGCTCACTGAAAGAAACCTAATGAACCGTGTACTCATTTGTGATTCTTTATTACGACGTAATGAAACCGAACCATTTTTGAAGAAGCTGATAACTGGTGATGAAAAGCGGATCACGTACGACAAGAACGTGTGAAAAAGGTCGTGGTCAAAGGCCGGTCAGGCTTCACAGACTGTGGCGAAACCCGGGTTAACTCGCAACAAGGTGATGCTATGTGTGTGGTGGGATTGGAAGGGCATTATTCATTATGAGCAATTGTCACCAGGCAGGACCATCGATTCTGAACTCTACTGCGAACAACTGATGAGATTAAAGCAAGAAATTGAGAGAAAGCGGCCGGAATTAATCAACAGAAGGGGTGTGGTTTTTTCATCATGATAACGCTAGACCTCACACATTTTTAGCCACTCAGCTAAAATTAAGAGAGTTTGGCTGGAAGGTGTTAATGCATCCGCCGTATAGTCCTGACCTTGCACCTTCAGATTTCCACCTGTTTCGGTCTCTTCAGAATTCTTTAGGCATTGTCAGGTTAACATCACGAGAGGACTGCCAAAACCACTTGTCGCGGTATTTTGATCAGAAGTCCCAAAATTTCTATAGCAATGGGATCATGTCCCTACCTACAAGATGGCAAAAAGTTATCGAACAAAATGGTACCTACATACTTTAGTTAAATGTAAATAAACTATATTAAAAAATGTTTTGAATTTTCTTAAAAATTGCGAAGAAACTTTTTCCCCAACCTATTAATATTATAGTTTTAATTCGTAAAATGGTTTTTAAAAATGTGATTATTTCTCTGCATTAGGATGACGTTTAATTGTCATCTTACAAGAGTGTTAGACACATTACAAATTATTATAGATAAAATTATAGTCAAGTACGAGTCGTATATAATGTTTTAACATCGTTTATGAAGAAGTTTTAATAAAATACATTTTTCTAAGATGTTTTCATCTGATTCAACCATCTTATTATATTTACTCTCCATTAAACTGTCTTCGCTACTATTATATATACAATGTGTCTGGTTGTCGAAGTTGTATACTAATATTCTAAACAACTTTCACTCAGACAACAACAATGAAAGAAAATTAGAAAAGAATGACTGTTTCAAACAAAAGTATCACGACCAAACGTGTGGAACACGATAAAAATCATAATGATATTTCTCGAATAGCGGAGCTAGCAACACAAGATTTTTTTTCTCGAATCCGTGATTTTATAAAACTTTCTGTACAGTACGTTTGTAATTTTGCTTTCAGTAGCCAAAATATATAGAGAGTAACGACTAGTGACGCGGGAGCTAGCGAAGTATGTCCATGTGAGAAGCAGCTCGTCCTGAAGTCGAAACCCGCAGTCTTCAGTAGCAATCTATATGTAATAATAATAACAAAGCCAATGACTTTTTTTGTTTATTGTTTGAACGCGCTAATCTCTGAAACTACCGGTCGGATTTGTTTATTTTTTAATAAACGAATTCTTGAGGAACATATTAGGCTATTTAACATCACGCTACGACCCTTAGGAGCCGAGCAAAAATAAAAAAGAAAGCGGGCGATGGGATACGACGCGGTGGGTCGGGGACCGAAAATTCACGCGGCCACAGTCGCGTTAGTGAACCAAGCCAACTATTTTGGATTTCGGGACTAAATCTTTCACTTGCCTAGCGATTTATCTAAAACTGAAATTAAAAGAGTTGATGATCGTTAATTCCTATGTAATTTTGCCAGTATCGTGTAAACGTGGAATGAAACAAAATTGAACATAACAGTCGAGTGAACCATTTACTCGAGTGAAGCGTCTGACATCAGCTTTACACTATCGACATAATATTATATGGATTATTGGGCATCAAAAAATTCTTCCTCATCGCTGTCTTTTTTTGGCCTGCCACTTTTCAGATAGCCATCCCTATTTATACTCAAAGCTTTTCTTGTAGCATACTCCGCATTCCTCAACATCATAATTATTTCTATACGAGGAGAATCGGCTACCTCTCACCAGCTCTTCTGTCACCAGCGCTACTTTAAAATTTCTTGCAAATTCCTTACCTTATCCATTCTAGTCTCATCACGCCTATATCTTAATATTCTCATCTCAAGAGATAGAATTTGCCGTTTATTTACCCAGCGGATGACTAAGAAGTCGAGCACAAAAATAAAGTTTAGCTAATAGAAGGATCGATCACTAGGGTCAAAACACGCCAAGTGGGCGACATCATTCCAGTACTAAAATGGCCATTTACTTATACTTGTAAACCAAATTCAAAACAGTGATTCAGTGATCATAGTTTTTCTATAAGTAGGTATGACGAAGCTTAGAGCTAACAGGGTTAAGGCAGAGAGAAAAACAGATTTTTGGTGATTTTTCAAATTTTAATTTTCAGCTACAAGTTTAAAGGGTTCAGCTATTACTTCAACTGGTTCGGGGACAACGATGGGCTCGGGATTGGTTAGGGGTTCACCGGTAACTGAGACTGGGAGGTGGCTGCCTTCGACGTGGGTACCATCGAGGCCGGCGGTGTACTTGGTGACGTATGTCTGGCCATCATCGCCGATGTATGAAACCTCTCCCTCAATGATCATGACGTTGCCGGTGCCGTTCGTATTGGGCACGAGCCGACCGCGCTCCGACACCACAGTGTCTTCAGCTGTCACGTACCGCAGAGAGAACTGACCGAACTCATCATGAATCTCCTCGTGCTCCAACGCTGGCAGCCTCCGACGCTCTGCGGCAGCAGCATCAGGACTCGTTGGTGCTGTTGCAGCCGCAGCGAAGAGGGACAGAGCTACCATAAACTGGAATATTAACAGTACTATTAATATCGATGAATACAAGTCAATGCCTCGAACATTGCCAATTAACTAGTTTAAGATATACTCACGAATTTCATGTTGAAAGAAATGATTTTTGGAGTAATGAGGAGACACGATGTGTATTGCTCAAATTGCAAACTGATACCATTTCTCCAAAAGGGATGTGCTTATATACTACAAAGTAATTAGTATTTCGGAAAAAATGCCATTGTTATTAATGTATAAACTCGTATATCTATTAAAAGGAACCGGAAATGTTTACTAAAATTGCTTTATGATAATTTAATGGGCATTAGCACTCTGTGACACAATCACAAACTTACAATTATTTTACCGAGCACAATAATTTCCAATAGAATTTCTTAAATGTCTGATGTGAATTATTCACAAATAGGATATATCTAATTTAACAAAAACAGATCGCTTGGCATATTGTTTTCCTCAAACAAAAAGTAAATACAGTAAAAAAAAAACAACAAAAAAAAAAATTGTCATGGGTTGAGAAACTTCAGCTGATTCTGTAGGCATAAATAAATGACGACGATTCTACATAACAGCTAAATATATAAGCACTTTTTTTTAAATCTTTCTCGCTTGGGTTGATGGCATACCGGAGACTACAAATTCGTAGCTATGTGTAATGTTGAGATATAACTCGGATGAAGTGTTGATCTTTCAATAGGCGTTTGCATCTCACTAACACCTTGATCTTACTAAATCTATTTGTCAAAGGAATGAAAATAAGCTGTTAGAAGTTTTGTCATTAGGATATCAGTCACAGGTAGGCGTAAACCTTACAGATTAGGTATCTCAGATGGGTTAAACCACGGCGTAAATGTACAAAGTTAAACTGGCAAACATTGGCCGTTTGTATTAATCTCACCAACATTAAACTAGATGCAGACTAGAATCTATGAACTGATGGAGTAACATTTTATATAATAGGTATATATTGATTAGTCTTGCAATTAGCTTTCCAGGCTTTAAGTCGACACTTTCTGTGCTATCATGGTGTGCAAGGTCTGTCCTTCCAGTGAAAGCTATAAAATGATAAAATCCCATATGCATTAACGTTTCGATCTCTTCTCTTGGCTGCCTCGTAGGTCTAGTGGTCGCAAGCGCTACTGCTGAGCATGAGGTCCTGGGTTCGATTCCCGGGTCGGGCAAACTGTTATTGGGTTTTTCCATCTGGAATTTCTCGGTAGCAGCCCGGAGTCTGGATTTGTGCCCGGTTGATGGCAATAGGCTCGCCCCCTATTACATGGGACTTAAACATAACTGGCAAAATGTGGGTGTGCTATAGGTACACCTCTCCCTTTTGGGATTACAGGCGTGATGTTGTATGTTTCGATCTCCTACTTTGTAAGAGTTCACTAAGATTCGAGGTTAAAATGTTGTCAGACGCTTCACTTTTTATGCCATTTCGGCATCTTTCACTCGAAGTGAAACCTCTGAACACAAAATGAATCGAAAGTCAAAAATTATTTCTTTATAGAAAGGGTCGTCTTACACACGCCTACCAAATTATCGAAAAATGTAATGAAAAGTGCAGACGATCGTTCTTTCCTACGTCATTTTGTCAGTGTTGTGTATACGTGGAATGAAACAAAAATGAACATTCACTCGAGTGAACCATTGAAGTGAAACGTCTGATATCAGCTTTAGACTATCGACATGTGTATTTATTCGGTGTTAATGAATCTTTTTTTCAGCTTCCACAATTTTCAATATACTTATTATAATCATACATACACATATTGCTATATAATAGACTAGCTTATGCCCACGCCTTCGCCCACGAGGAGGTCGGAAATTATCCCACGAGAACGTACTACCGGGATAAAAAGTATCTTACATTTTAATCCAGGTTATAAACTATCTGTGTTCTGAATTTCATCCAAATCCGTTCAGTAGTTTTTACGTGAATGAGTAACAAACATCCATCCATCCATCCTCACAAACTTTCACATTTATAATATTAGTAGGAAGTAGGATACATACTAAATACGCTAATGCTATATAATAATAGCTACGAAAATTAATGTAGACTATAGATAATTACAGCTAACAACGAGAACAAAATCACAACGACAAGTAATGTTCCTTCACAAATCTTTTGTACACAGGCAGTCGATAGAGAATTACGCAGTCTGTTCAAAGATTTTCATATGTTATTTATTTACAGTGAAATATACTTGAAAACATTTTAAAAGCGAACACAAATATATTATACTAACTTTTGCCCGCGGCTTCGCCCGCATGGAGATCAGAAATTATGCCACAGGAACGTACTACTGGGATAAAAAGTTTCTTTGGTCCTAACCCAGGTCATAGTCCATCTGAGCATTTCGAAATCTTTTTAGCCAAAAGATGTGAAAATTTAACAGATAGACAGAGTGACTTTCACATTTATAATATTTTACGGATTATTAGGGCAAACAATTCGTCCGCATATCTATTATTTCTTTGGTTTGCCTCTTTTCTTATAGGCACCCACATTTATACTTTAAGCTTTCCATGAAGCATGCTCCTCAGACCTCCACATCATAATTATGTACATACATGGAGAATCAGCTACCTACTCCTCTGCTCTTCTTTCAGCAGCGCTGCTTTAAAACTTCTTATAATTATACTTGCTCATTCCTCATCTTATGCATTCTAGTCACACCAAGCATATACCATATACCTATATTAACATTGTCATTTCAACTGCTTCAATTTGCCGTTTAGTTTCCCACCGAATGATTAAGAAGTCAAGCACAAAAATAAAGGTTAGCTAATAGAAGGATCGATCGCTAGGGTCAAAACACGCCAAGTGGGCGTTCAATTCAGGCGCCGCCACTTGAGCTGGCGCCATCATTCCGGTACTAAAATGACCATTTACCCACAGTTGTAGACCAAATTCTAAACATGATGTAGTGATCATAGTCACTCTATAATTAGGTATGGTGAAGTGTAGAGCTAACAGGGCTTAGGCAGACAGTAAAAAAGTATTTAAGGTGATTTTTCAAATTTTAATGTTTTCGTTCAGCCACAAGTTTATAAGGTTCAGCTATTATTTACAACTGGTTCGGGGACAACGATGGGCTCGGGAGCGGTGATGGGCTCAGCAGTAACTGAGACTGGGAGATGGTTGCCTTCGACGTGGTTTCCATCGAGGCCGGCGGTGTACTTGGTGACGTATGTCTGGCCATCATCACCGATGTATGAAACCTTGCCTTCAAAAACCATGACATAGCCGGTGCCGTTCGTGTTTGGCACGAGCCGGCCGCCCTCCGACACCACCGTGCCTTCAGCCGTTACGTACCGCAGAGCGAACTGACCGAACTCGTCGATTATCTCCTCACGCTCCAATGCTGGCTGCCTCCGAAGCTCTGCGACGGCAGCATCAGGACTCGTTGGTGCTGCTACAGTCACAGCGAAGAGGAACAAAGCTACCACAAACTGGAATAGAGAAAAGTACTTTTAGTATCGATGAATACAAGGCGATGCCTTGAACATTAACAATTTATAAGTTAAGAACAATTTATAAGTAAAAGAAATACTCACGAATTTCATGTTGAAAGAAATGTATTTTGGAGTGATGAGGAGACACGATGTGTATTGCTCAAATTGCAAATTGATGATACAATTTCTCCAAAAGGGACGTGCTTATATACTACAAAGTAATTAATGTATGAACTCGTATATCTATTAAAAGGAACTGGAAATGGTTACTAGAATTGCCTTATGATTATTTAATGGGCATTAGCACTCTGTGACACAATCACAAACTTACGATTATTTTACCGGGCGCAATAATTTCTAATAGGATTTTTTGAAAGTCTGATGTGAATTATTCACAAATAAGATATATCTAATTTGATAAAAACAGATCGTTTGGCATATTGTTTTCCTCAAATTAAATGTCATCTCAGTAAAATAAAATGAGCGCAAGATGTTTGTCATAGGTTAAAAAACTTTAGCTGATTCTGTAGGCATAAATGAATGACGGCGATTCTACATAACAGCTAAATATGAATATATAAAACTTTTTTTTTAAATCGTTCTCGCTTGGATTGATGGCATACCGGAGTACCTCGACTACAGACTCTTAGCTATTTGTAATGTTGATATAACTCGGATGAAGTGTTGATCTTTCAATAGGCGTTTGCATCTCACTATCACCTGGATCTTACTAAATATATTTGTCAAAGGAATGAAAGATACGCTGTTAGAAGATTTGTCATTAGGATATCAGTCACAGCTAGGTGTAAACCTTACAGATTAGGTATCTCAGATGGAACCACGACGTAAATGTATAAAGTTAAACTGGAGTTATGTTTTTGACATTGGGCGTTAGTATTAATCTCACCAACATTAAACTAGACGCAGACTAGAATCTATGAAGTGAGGGAGTCATTTTTTATATAATAGGTATATATTGATTAGTCTTGCAATTAGCTTTCCAGGCTTTAAGTAGATACTTTCTGTGCTATCATGGTGTGCAAGGTCTGTCCTTCCAGTGAAAGCTATAAAATGATAAAATCCCATATGGTTCGAGGTTAAAATGTTGTCAGACGCTTCACTTTTTATTTCATTCGGCATCTTTCACTCAAAGTGATACCTCTGAATACAAAATAAATCCAGTGATTTTTTTTTTCTTTATAGAAAGGGTAGTCTTACACACGCCTACCAAATTATCGAAAAATGTAATGAAAAGAGCAGACGATCGTTCTTTCCTACGTCATTTTGTCAGTGTTGTGTAAACGTGGAATGAAACAAAAATGAACATTCACTCGAGTGAACCATTGAAGTGAAACGTCTGATATCAGCTTTAGACTATCGACATGTGTATGTATTCGGTGTTAATAACTCTTTTTTTCAGCTTCCATAATTTTCAATATACTTATTATAATCATAGATACACATAATGCTATATAATAGACTAGCTTATGCCAACGCCTTCGCCCACGTGGAGGTCGGAAATTATCCCACGGGAACGTACTACCGGAATAAAAAGTATCCTACATGATAATCCAGGTTATAAACTATCTGTGTTCTGAATTTCATCCAAATCCGTTCATTAGTTTTTACGTGAAAGAGTAACAAACATCCATCCATCCATCCATCCATATATCCATCCTCACCAACTTTCACATTTATAATATTAGTAGGAAGTAGGATACGTACTAAATACGCTAATGCTACGAAACAAATAATAATACGAATGTAATAGCTACGAAAATAAATGTAGACTATAGATAATTACAGCTAACAACGAGAACAAAATCACAACGACAAGTAATGTTCCTTCACGAATCTTTTGTACACAGGCAGTCGATAGAAAATTACGCAGTCTGTTCAAAGATTTTCATATGTTATTTATTTACAGTGAAATATACTTGAAAACATTTTAAAAGCGAACACAAATATATTATACTAACTTTCGCCCGCGGCTTCGCCCGCATGGAGATCAGAAATTATGGCACAGGAACGTACCGCTGGGATAAAAAGTTTCTTTGGTCCTAACCCAGGTCATAGTCCATCTGAGCATTTCGAAATCTTTTCAGCCAAAAGATGTGAAAAGGCGAACGGCAGGCTTGTATGGGAATTTCGTACAGCTAATAAAATTTCGTGTTTTGGGATACTTTTTATTTTAATTGGTAGTTAATATGATAGACAAGCTCATTTTAAATTCTTAGATTTTTAGAAGTTGGGACGTAGAAGTTATAACCAGTTTTATTTTTTAAGGTTATGTTCTAGTGTACCAATGTAGATTGTTACATATAGGTACATAAACATTGTTTTGGTGATAAAGTAAATGTTCTAGATTGCTTGTCACTATCTTTGTAGCGTTTTACTTACCATTAAGCAGGTAGGCTTTGCATTAAGTAGGTAGATTGAGATGAGGGTCGTACCTACTCAGTGGGGTGCATTAGAAGATACCTATGTCTAGCAGCGGGCTGCAACAGTTTGATAATGGTGAAGTTCTGATGGGGTTTTGAGAGTACATAGGTCAATAAAACAATACTTTGTTTTTGTAAGTACATTTATTTTCTTGTACTTATAAATTATAATTAATTTCAAACTCAAACTCAAAACTCAAAGGATTTATTTCAATTAAACCATTTACAGGCACTTTTAAATTGTCAAAGAGTTGGTCAGTTAGTCAGAAAGTTGAAGCTAGTTGCCCATTCCAAAACATAGATCTCTATGGAGAAGAACGGGCAAGATACTCCAAGGACAATCTTTTTAAATCAAGATATTACAAAATCGTTGGTACATTATTCTTGTTGCTTCTATATGTGAGAACAATGTAAATAAAATAAAAATAAAATGCATATTAAAAAAGAAATCAAAATATAAGAATAATAAAAAATAAGCCGTGGCAGTTAAGAGATGACCAGTCTCAACTGACGGCGCCTGTTCACGAACATGACGCGTGGATCAGCACCATCCAGCTCAACCATTTTGTAGGGAACCGAATTTATTCTTCATATTACTTCATCTAAGTTAAGTAGGCAGGTCGAGTAATACCCTCATAGCGAGCATAGCTTAGGTACCCAGATAATTTGCTTAAATGCTTAGATGCAGTCACAAACCACAATCGAAAACAACAGCATATAACTGAACTAAGAACTGAAAGACAGATTTTCTTTACCTGTCAATAAATAATTGCCATATGAACAAAAAAAAAATGGATGACGAAAATCATTCCCATCAATAAATCGTTAACTAATATGATTTTAAGCAACAATTATGCATTCTTAGGTATAATATTAAGTGTTTAATTATTTTTTACGTTATTTCTATTTCTAAATAATTTATTATCATTTCGATTTTTGTGTTATTTTACATATGGCAACTTCGAAAAACATAACTGCGTTTAGTTTACGATTTTATTACGTTTATTTATTAAAATGTTTTTATTGATATTATTAATTAATCCGAAGTTCTAAAAATAGTATACTTACATGAAAATAAATGGTTTAGTTGCCTTAATAAGTGGTACAAATTCTATAACAAAGCAACAAAAAAAGTATGCTGTACTAAATCTGCCGTTCACCTTTAACAGACAGACAGAGTGACTTTCGCATTTATAATATTATATGGATTATTAGGGCAAACAATTCGTCCGCATCGCTGATTTTTCTTTGGTTTGCCTCTTTTCTCATAATAATAGACATCCACATTTATGTAGCATGCTCCTCAGACCTCAACATCATAATTATGTACATAAATGGAGCTACCTACTCCTCTGCTCTTCTTTCAGCAGCGCTGCTTTAAAACTTCTTATAATTATACTTGCTCATTCCGCATCTTATGCATTCTAGTCACACCAAGCATATACCATATATCTTTATTAACATTGTCATCTCAACTGCTTCAATTTGCCGTTTACCAAGCGAATGATTAAGAAGTCAAGCACAAAAATAAAGGTTAGCTAATAGAAGGATCCATCGCTAGGGTCAAAACACGCTAAGTGGGCGTTCAATTCAGGCGCCGCCGCTTGAGCTGGCGCCATCATTCCGGTACTAAAATGACCATTTACCCACAGTTGTAGACCAAATTCAAAACATGATGTAGTGATCATAGTCACTCTATAATTAGGTATGGTAAAGTGTAGTGCTAACAGGGCTAAGGTAGACAGTAAAAAAGTATTTAAGGTGATTTTTCAAATTTTAATGTAATCGTTCAGCCACAAGTTTATAAGGTTCAGCTATTATTTACAACTGGTTCGGGGACAACGATGGGCTCGGGAGCGGTGATGGGCTCAGCAGTAACAGAGACTGGGAGATGGTTGCCTTCGACGTGGTTTCCATCGAGGCCGGCGGTGTACTTGGTGACGTATGTCTGGCCATCATCACCGATGTATGAAACCTTGCCTTCAAAGACCATGACATAGGCGGTGCCGTTCGTGTTGGGCACGAGCCGGCCGCTCTCCGACACCACGGTGCCTTCAGCCGTCACGTACCGCAGAGCGAACTGACCGAACTCGTCGATTATCTCCTCACGCTCCAATGCTGGCTGCCTCCGAAGCTCTGCGACGGCAGCATCAGGACTCGTTGGTGCTGCTACAGTCACAGCGAAGAGGAACAAAGCTACCACAAACTAGAATAGAGAAAAGTACTTTTAGTATCGATGAATACAAGGCGATGCCTTGAACATTAACAATTTATAAGTTAAGAACAATTTATAAGTAAAAGAAATACTCACGAATTTCATGTTGAAAGAAATGTATTTTGGAGTGATGAGGAGACACGATGTGTATTGCTCAAATTGCAAATTGATGATACAATTTCTCCAAAAGGGACGTGCTTATATACTACAAAGTAATTAATGTATGAACTCGTATATCTATTAAAAGGAACTGGAAATGGTTACTAGAATTGCCTTATGATTATTTAATGGGCATTAGCACTCTGTGACACAATCACAAACTTACGATTATTTTACCGGGCGCAATAATTTCTAATAGGATTTTTTTAATGTCTGATGTGAATTATTCACAAATAAGATATATCTAATTAGATAAAAACAGATCGTTTGGCATATTGTTTTCCTCAAATAAAATGTCACCTCAGTAAAACAAAAATGAGCGCAAGATGTTTGTCATAGGTTAAAAAACTTTAGCTGGTTCTGTAGGCATAAATGAATGACGACGATTCTACATAACAGCTAAATATGAGTATATAAGCACTTTTTTTTTAAATCGTTCTCGCTTGGATTGATGGCATACCGGAGTGCCTAGACTACAGATTCGTAGCTATTTGTAATGTTGATATAACTCGGATGAAGTTTTGATATTTCAATAGGCGCTTGCATCTCACTAACGCCTTGATCTTACTAAATCTATTTGCCAAAGGAATGAAAGATAAGCTGTTAGAAGTTTTGTCCATAGGATATCAGTCACAGGTAGGTGTAAAACTTACAGATTAGGTATCTCAGATGGGTTAAACCACGACGTAAATGTATAAACTTAAACTGGAGCTATGTTTTTGACATTGGCCGTTAGTATTAATCTCACCAACATCAAACTAGATGCAGACTAGACTCTATGAACTGATGGAGTAAATTTTTATATAATAGGTATATATTGATTAGTCTTGCAATTAGCTTTCCAGGCTTTAAGTAGATGGGCACGCCACAATTGCGGCGGTAAGTCCCCTCTTTGAGGAGTGGCTTGAGAGGCGCCACGGCGTCCTCACCTTCCGCCTGACGCAGGTCCTCACCGGACATGGCTGTTTCGGGAGGTTTCTGTTTCGGATAAGGCGGGAGGAAACGCCCGGGTGTTGACATTGTGTGGATCGACCGGAGGACACGGTAGAGCATACGGTGGACGTCTGCCCAGCTTGGATGGTGCACCGCCGTGTCCTCGTGGCGGCGATCGGGCCATGGTACGGAGCGAGAGGGAATGGGAAGCCGTCACCTCCTTCTGTGAAGCAGTAATGCTCGCGAAGGAGGAGGCGGAGCGCGTGAGGGTGCGGCAATCGTTGCGCCCTCACGCCCCTAGTCGCCGCAGGAGGAGACACCCTGGGCGTCGGGAGTCGATAGCCAACTCCCGGCCACCGTAGGCGCGGGCCTGCGGACGGCGAGCAATGGGCAGCTCGCCGTCCGGTAAGGACCAGGCCCGGGTCGACGGCGCGTTGTGTTCCACGCGCGCCTCAAAGAGATGTCAGCATAATTGACGGGGTCCGATAGGGCCGATGCCTGCCGGGGTCGCGGATTGTTCGAAAGAGTTACCGTGGCCCTGGCGCACAGGCAACTGAAGGAACATGGGTGGGTTTTAGTCAGTAAGAGTCTGACACGCCCTTCCGCTCCGCCCAGAGCGAGAGAGGTGATTTGATGATTTCCCAACCAAAAAAAAAAAAAAAAAAGGCTTTAAGTAGATACTTTCTGTGCTATCATGGTGTGTAAGGTCTGTCCTTCTAGTGAAAGCTATAAAATAATAAAATCCCACATGCATTAACGTTTCAATCTCCTAGTTTGTAAGAGTTCACTAAGAGCCGAAGTTAGAAGGTTGTCAGACGCTTCACTTTTTATTTCATTCGGCATCTTTCACTCGAAGTGAAACCTCTGAACACAAAATGAATCGAAAGTCAAAAATTATTTCTTTATAGAAAGGGTCGTCTTACACACACCTACCAAATTATCGAAAAATGTAATGAAAAGTGCAGACGATCGTTCTTTCCTACGTCATTTTGTCAGTGTTGTGTATACGTGGAATGAAACAAAAATGAACATTCACTCGAGTGAACCATTGAAGTGAAACGTCTGATATCAGCTTTAGACTATCGACATGTGTATTTATTCGGTGTTAATGAATCTTTTTTTCAGCTTCCACAATTTTCAATATACTTATTATAATCATACATACACATATTGCTATATAATAGACTAGCTTATGCCCACGCCTTCGCCCACGAGGAGGTCGGAAATTATCCCACGAGAACGTACTACCGGGATAAAAAGTATTACATTTTAATCCAGATTATAAACTATCTGTGTTCTGAATTTCATCCAAATCCGTTCAGTAGTTTTTACGTGAAAGAGTAACAAACATCCATCCATAAATCCATCCTCACAAACTTTCACATTTATAATATTAGTAGGAAGTAGGATACATACTAAATACGCTAATGCTATATAATAATAGCTACGAAAATTAATGTAGACTATAGATAATTACAGCTAACAACGAGAACAAAATCACAACGACAAGTAATGTTCCTTCACAAATCTTTTGTACACAGGCAGTCGATAGAGAATTACGCAGTCTGTTCAAAGATTTTCATATGTTATTTATTTACAGTGAAATATACTTGAAAACATTTTAAAAGCGAACACAAATATATTATACTAACTTTTGCCCACGGCTTCACCCGCATGGAGATCAGAAATTATGCCACAGGAAGTACTGCTGGGATAAAAAGTTTCTTTGGTCCTAACCCAGGTCATGGTCCATCTGAGCATTTCGAAATCTTTTCAGCCAAAAGATGTGAAAATTTAACAAACAGACAGAGAGACTTTCACATTTATAATATTTTACGGATTATTAGGGCAAACAATTCGTCCGCATATCTGTTTTTTCTTTGGTTAGCCTCTTTTCTTATAGGCACCCACATTTATACTTTAATCTTTCCATGTAGCATGCTCCTCAGACCTCCACATCATAATTATGTACATACATGGAGAATCAGCTACCTACTCCTCTGCTCTTCTTTCAGCAGCGCTGCTTTAAAACTTCTTATAATTATACTTGCTCATTCCGCATCTTATGCATGCTAGTCACACCAAGCATATACCATATACCTATATTAACATTGTCATTTCAACTGCTTCAATTTGCCGTTTAGTTTCCCAGCGAATGATTAAGAAGTCAAGCACAAAAATAAAGGTTAGCTAATAGAAGGATCGATCGCTAGGGTCAAAACACGCCAAGTGGGCGTTCAATTCAGGCGCCGCCGCTTGAGCTGGCGCCATCATTCCGGTACTAAAATTACCATTTACACACAGTTATAGGCCAAATTCAAAACATGATTTAGTGATCATAGTCACTCTATAATTAGGTATGGTGAAGCGTGGAGCTAACAGGGCTTAGGTAGACAGTAAAAAAGTATTTAAGGTGATTTTTCAAATTTTAATGTAATCGTTCAGCCACAAGTTTTTAAGGTTCAGCTATTATTTACAACTGGTTCGGGGACAACGATGGGCTCGAGAGCGGTGATGGGCTCAGCAGTAACAGAGACTGGGAGATGGTTGCCTTCGACGTGGTTTCCATCGAGGCCGGCGGTGTACTTGGTGACGTATGTCTGGCCATCATCACCGATGTATGAAACCTTGCCTTCAAAGACCATGACATAGCCGGTGCCGTTCGTGTTGGGCACGAGCCGGCCGCTCTCCGACACCACGGTGCCTTCAGCCGTCACGTACCGCAGAGCGAACTGACCGAACTCGTCGTTTATCTCCTCACGCTCCAATGCTGGCTGCCTCCGAAGCTCTGCGACGGCAGCATCAGGACTCGTTGGTGCTGCTACAGTTACAGCGAAGAGGAACAAAGCTACCACAAACTGGAATAGAGAAAAGTACTTTTAGTATCGATGAATACAAGGCGATGCCCTGAACATTAACAATTTATAGGTAAAAGAAATACTCACGAATTTCATGTTGAAAGAAATGTTTTTTGGAGTGATGAGGAGAAACGATGTGTATTGCTCAAATTGCAAACTGATGCCATTTATCCAAAAGGGACGTGCTTATATACTACAAAGTAATTAGTATTTCGGCAAAAATGCCATTATTGGACCTGATTAGAGAATATTAATTAGTAATGAGAACAAGTTAAATTATGAGTGCAATTTAGAAATTGATTACGTAATTTATTAACTTGTATAATTTAATAAAAAGGGACATGTCAAAAGTACTGGATATAATTATATTACGTTTTTATAGCACTTTAGTACACATAGCACAAATCAAATCAAATCATTTATTTGCATAACAAGGTTCAGAGGATGTTACAAAAGGTTCTTATGTTACACTGTATTATAACCGTGTGAGGTCTGCAAATATACTCGTATTAGGAACATTATGACACAATTCTTCTTAATCTAAACTAACTAACAACCAACTAACTAACTTTATTCTATCTTTCTTTCTTTTTTTAATCAGTTTTCTGATTAAATTACATTGTCATTGAAAATATATATAGATAGTAAATTTCGTTACACATTGAATTCAATCTGAACAAATCAATTATAACAGTACCAAAGTTATATTCCATTATTTATTAGATATTTTTATATTTGACTATCTTATATATCCATTATAGGCTTAGTCAGTGATGCTGTCGAGTAACTAACATATAACGGTACCAAGAGCCACAAAACGGAAAGACAAGCCACGGGCACAGTTCCAAATCCCAGAATACCTAATTTCTTGACAGAAAACTCGGCAGGCTTATGTACTGTCGCTCCAACGACCTTTATTCTACGGTGTTTTAATTTGATAGAACCATAGACCACCTGGCAGATATTTTTCCTCAAAATATTGAACTGGCCCAAATTGTCCACGTTAAATAAAATTTTCAGGATAGTCGTCTTTGCAAGTTGTTTTTCGTAGCTTTGTGAATAAATGAATATGAATTTATAATTCCTCATTGTAATCTTTCTGTTCCGCCACATTCCCGTTTTTGCTGCTTTGTATAATTATTATGTGTCAGTACAACATTTACATATAACAATACTACTCCTACACAGATAATTATGATGTCAACGTGATGCATCTATTGTACAAAGTATATAATTAAATTATTTTAATGTATCCGGGTATTCATCAAAATTAATTATTTTCTAATTAAAACGCTTTTTGTGAACTGCAGTTTCCTTAAACTTTGGGTTATTCTAGATTATGACAAAAAATAGGTTTAGAATAAAGTAAGCTAATGTTTTGTTACTCTACCTACATTTTTGTATGTATACGGAACATTAAAAAAAACACATGTATACGGTCATTCGAGTGATATCCTTGAAAACATAGGCGACGGCATCTCCAGTGGTTTACCAAGATCACCCAGAATAGAGGAAAACCCATAGTTAAAGTCAGCTGTAGGCTGACTACAATCAATCAATTAATATATTGATTGAATAATTGAGATACAATTTATGTGGAACAGAAAATTTGCATAATTACTAATCCAATAACAAAGCATTCACAACTTAATTATATCTAAATTTCACGATTTTATGGTACAACATTTTATGATAATGGTAGATGTAAGTAGAAATAAAATAAAAAAATCGTTTTTATATAATGCATAGAAAAAATCCAGAGAGCCAAAATCTATTAAATAAAAACCAGCCAAGTGCGAGTCGGACTCGCGTACGAAGGGTTCCGTATACAATTATCTATAAATTGAATGAAAGATAAATTGCGGTTTACGATTTATGACGTATTAAAAAAAAACTGCATACTAGATCTCGTTCAAACCAATTTTCGGTGGAAGTTTACATGGTAATGTACATCATATATATTTTTTAGTTTTATCATTCTCTTATTTTAGAAGTTACAGGGGGGGCACACATTTTACCACTTTGGAAGCGTCTCTCGCGCAAACTATTCAGTTTAGAATAAATATATATTAGAAACCTCAATATCATTTTTGAAAATAGATCGCCCAAACGAATGGGTTTGATGAAAAAAAAAATTGAGTTTCAATTCTAAGTATGGGGAACCCTCAAAATTTATTGTTTTTTTTCTATTTTTGTGTGAAAATCTTAATGCGGTTTACAAAATACATCTACTTATCAAGTTTCAACATTATAGTTCTTATAGTTTCGGAAACAAGTGGCTGTGACATACGGACGGACAGACAGACAGACAGACATGACGAATCCATAAGGGTTCCGTTTTTGCCATTTGGCTACGGAACCCTAAAAATGAAATGCTGTTCATTTGTACGCGAATAACTTGAGAATGGCTGGACTGATTAGGCTATTTTCTGGTTTTAAAACATTCGTAATAGTCCGAACAAGGTTTTTTTGGATAAAGTGCGCGGAAAATGAGAAAATTCGGGAAGAACTGAAACTGCTTTTTTCTATGTGATTTTTGTACGAATCATTGAAATTTGGGCAGGACAACTCCTGTCAGGTAATTAAAATACATAAATAATAAAAAAGGATAAGTGAATAAACCGTCTAGCTGCACCTTATGAGTCACATAAGATGTTGCTAAGTATAAATAATGATTATTAATAATCTACTATACCCACTTACATCTAGGTTTTTAATAGGGCATCGGCTATAAGAGGTTGGCACACCTTCAAGACCAGAAACTAACCTGTTTTGTTTATCTTAATAATGCATCATTCTAGGATTAAATACGTTGCTTTGCTTTAAGAATGAAATAATACACAACACACGTTTAATGTTGATTTTAGCGATTCTTCTCTGAATTCAAAAGGTTTAAAAAGCGGAACAAACTTATCCAAAAGAAGAAAAGCGGTTATGAAGATACCAAATTGAATGTTGGATGCATACAGCATCTTTGTAAACACGGCCCTTACTTAATGTATGGTTTATTCAAGTTACAACCATTACCTATTCATCTAACTAATAATGAACACATCTAAAGCACCGGAACCGAAAGATCTCTATGTAAATTGACGAACGACGAGTCATAGATTTTGACATGCAAATAAATCATGCAACTACTGCACCGAGCTGCTTTGTCTATTCCGTCAGTCATCGACTTGTCCAATTAAAATAAAGAATTTAGGCGGAAATTACAACCAATTACTTCGGAACAAATTAGAACATTCGTGGATTAGTTTTTTGTACAATAACTTGCATTATTTAGTCATGCAAGTTAACATTTCCGCGTAGGTCCTTAGTTCTCGGTCCACGTATGCCCCGAGGTTGTTGCGGTAGGCAAGTAGGCAACACACAAACACATTGATATTCCATGGCACTAGCCGTGAGTAAGGCTGACATGGTTACTTGGTAAGTCCTTCTAACATCGTTGTTGGACATTTCCTTATACGGAAGATGTCACACCCAACATGCGTTTACGATGCGCCATAAGAATGCATCATTTTACTAGCGTCACTGCTTTACTTAAGTATTTTTGTTGATGCCTAGGCTTATTCAAATTGTTCGTTTGAAAACCCGCTCTTATATTTCTGGAATAGTAACATCATGTAAACCAGTTGTCTGAAACGTATTTGACTTTCATTGTATTTTTTTCCACATTAATGGGAGGTCCGTATATTTTGTTGCTTCATCTCGACCTTCGGGGCTGAGTTAACATCTATTGTTCAACAAATTACTGATTCGTCTCTAATTCGTGGCAGAGCCATTGTCTCTCGGTTGCTCGATTTTACGGGTAGTTCACATCTGAAGAGGAACATACCTACCTGACTAGGAAAAACACATCGCGTGATAAATGTAAACACGGTAACGTCTTATTAGTGACGGCTAATTACTGAGAGTAGTAGTTGTCGTCTGCTAAGGATTTTCCCGCATGACATTAGCCCACAACACATTTTGATTGATACATCATAAATTCGTTTATATTCTGGTAATTTAGCTTTCATCACTGAAAAAGTTTTTACAATGAACTGCGAATATTTAGCTTGAATTCTCGAAAAACGTGACAAAGTCGTAAACAAGACGTTTTATATAACTTTGTTAGTTAAATAGGTAATTTGAGTTTTTCAGCCAACTTTTGTTTAAATTCCTTATCTGTGTATTCATCTTTTTGTTTCATCCATAGCCTGTATTACAACAATTCAAGTGTGACAATGCTCAATTACGTGTAGATAATTACGCAATAACTTTAATATAATTTTATTCAAGTGGTCCTTGACACCACTTAATAAACAGCTATTACCAACAATCCCTAGTCCCACGCTCGTCTCACCCGCGATTGAAACTGTACACTAATCAGTAATCAACTACTGCAGACCTTGTCGTAACCCACAATAAGCAACACTATATTGTTATTATAATGCAGGCACAGCCACAAGACGTGCTACTAACATACCTATGATAAAGACAATAGATAAGCATGGGTTTAATATAGGGAAAACGCATGACATGTGTTTGACTCAGTAGCTATCTTCTATGAAACAATAATGTACCTTTCATGTCTCTACTGGTTTATTCTTAAACTGAATCATATCAGCGCATTTGTTCCTAAGATCTTTAACTTGTAAGATGTCGACAAGATTAAAGCTATTGGTTGCGAAGGACCAATTTCGTGTGACATGTAGTTGTATAGCACCATTATGATGAGTCACAATTACCTGCATAGTAGTCATGTTAGCTAGCTATCTATCATATTGCACTAGCTAGACTTTTAAATGTATTGGACATAATTTTAGCAATATAAGGTTATTCACGACCACTTAACCACCACCCTAATTGCGTAAAACTCTATCAATCACAATCTGAATCATTTTTAAACCTATTGCTAATCCATTGCTTCATACGTTCGAAAAATTAGTCTGCTCAACAACGTAAATAACGCAATGAATGTTGTTGAACTGTCAAAATGAAAGCCATTCCTACTGTTAGTGTATTACGCAATTGCCCCGTTGTTTCTCAAACAAGACTCGCTCCAAGTAGACAAGATTCCACCGAAACGAAAGAAAAGATAGTTTAAATATTCAAGAATTTTATTTTATTTTACGCACACCTACCCATTTGTAATGATCATGACAGACAGAGAGAAGTTGCATTTTATAATATGCTAAGTTTTTATTACAGTTCTACAAAAGGCGAAGTTAACCCGATAATTTATAGTATACAAGTACCTACAACAATATTTTGTTTTCTTTTACAGGTGTGTGCATGTGGCGTATTGGCTGCGTTGGATGGATACAGTCCCCAACAGGACCCGGACCAGTTCCACATACAGACAGACGAAGATGACGAGCGATACTTCTTGTACCAGACACACAACGGACAGTACCGGAAGGAGAGGCGGCTCAAAGATGGATCCGTAGTTGGTAAGGAAAATTTCAATTGTAAAATTTCTAAAGTAGCGTCCACACTACATATTAGTAAAGCTAACGCTCTGATTGATTGGCCATTAGGGGCAATTATTACCAATTCTAGACTATTTCTTAGACCAAATGACTATTTTTTTATACTCTATGCTTGGTATAGATACAAACACGGTGGTATGACAATTCCGCCATACTCAATTCAAACCATTTATTTCAAATAAATCAATTAGATACAGGCACTTATGAATTGTTAAGTGGTCGTTCGATTAGAAAGATGAAGTTGCCCATTCCAAAGCGTAGTAGGTACCTATGGAGAAGAATAGGCAAGGAACTCCACGGACACTCATTTATGCATGTGAGAACGATGCAGAACGTTAAAAGCATCCGTAATAAAAATATAAAACAATTCAGATATTAAATTAAATTAAAATAAGCCGTGGTAGCTAGTGGTGGCTGCTCGGTCTATAGGGGAACTACTGAGGCGTTGTGAGGTTTATGCGGGTAGACTCGGTTTGCTATATAATGTTCTGAAATGTAAATACATGGTCTTTAAGGCCGGTGGTAAGGGCCCTGACAGTATACCTGCCATTATGTTAAGTGGCTCAAAGCTAAATAAGGTAGACTGTTTCAAGTACCTCGGGCATTTCCTCACCGCCGACCTTAAAGACAATGCAGACATTGAAAGGGAGCGCAGGGCGCTATCGGTCCGAGGTAATATGCTGGCACGCAGATTCTCCCGATGTAGTGTAGAGGTCCAAATCACCCTTTTTAAGGCATATTGCCAAAGTCTCTACACGGGAAATCTGTGGGTCGTGTATACCAAAAGAGCGATGGACGCTTTGCGCGTCCAGTACAATAATATTTTTAGGATGCTGTTGCGAAGGCCTCGTTTTTGTAGTGCCTCAGAAATGTTTGTGCAGAATCGGACCGACGGATTCCATAAGGTGATTCGCATAAAAACTGCATCTCTACTAAGCAGAGTACGTGAATCTAGCAACAGCATCCTCAAAATAATAGGGGAGGATGTCACATCTCCAATTTTTGTAAAAATGGTGAGGACGGTGACAACTTAATTATTGCCGTCATAAATCATCAACATCAGTCACTTAACTAACAATAGTTGTAAGTCATTATTGTAATTACTAACACTTTGGATCGTAGTTATCTGAAATAAAGAATTATTATTATTATTTATTATAAGAGATGACCAGTCCCTACTGACGGCGCCCGTTCACGAACATGACATGGACGTAACTGCGTAAGCTGCAAGCTTAGTACCTACATTATGTTAGTGCCCTGTAGACGTTTCCTATAAGCTTTGCCAATTTACCACGTAACACTTATGATAACTCGTACATATGTAAAAGATGCAGCACCCACAAATACGAAGATAGTAGTAGGTTCATTCTTCTCTGTCTCAAATTAGCAGGTCCTAAAGCACAAAGAAGACGTTATGTTACATGTTGTTTAGTTGATTGATAACATTAATATGGATTGAGTATCAAGTTCACAATAAATATATATATATATATACAGCAGAGCAGCCTACTTGTAAAGCTCCATTGTCATTATGAAAATGTTGTCGACCTACACATACTACATAGTTCATTGTCCCAACGCTACAGGTCTATGTAGGCGGGGTATCTCTCTATGTATGTATATAATAGCAATTACCTTCTAAGGAAATAAGGATATCTTAAAAAAAGAACTATTGTTGTTTAACAACAGAATTCGTGACGGACCATATCCGTATTAAATTGTGTTCTAGCACGAAATAAATATTTTTGTCGAATTTCTAATTCATAGTACGAGTAACTAGTGTAGTTTCCGGATAAATGTATGTTATCACTACCAATCCCTAGCTTTCCGTATTATTAGATTATCAAACAAAATGAAATGAAGAATTAACACTGGATGGATGAAATGGGGGCAGGTCACGGGAACAATCTGCGCCTCCCGCATTCCCCTGAAACTTAAGGGGAAGATATATAAACCAATGGCTACACCTGCTGTCTTGTATGGATCAGATCAATGTTGGGCCACAAAACGGATGAATGAAAGGCAGTTGCATGCAGCTGAGACGAGAATGCTAAGAGGGATGTGTGGTTTTGTTACACGAATGGATAGAATATGAAATGAGTACATAAGACAAAACCTAGGCTCGTCTTTCATTGACTTGAATGTGCCCTGGCGGCTGAGAGTATGTCATGCTCACTCAAATGTCTCGCTGGTGGTGGCGTGTGTGTTGGATCATTAAGTTCCCTTCAAAATGGTTGAGCTGAACGGTGCTGATCCATACGTCATGTTCGTGAACGGGCGCCGTCAGTAGGGACTGGTCAACTCTTGGCTGCCACGGGTTATTTTAATTTAAATTTTTGAATTGTTTTTTTATCTTTTTTATTACGGATACTTTAAACGTGCACGTCTTTCTACATCGTTCTCACATTTTTAATTTGAACATGAATGATGTAAACAATTTGTTTTTTGTAACTATATGTTGATTTAAAAGAGTGTCCATGGAGTTTCTTGCCCGTTCTTCTCCATAGGTACCTACTACGCTTTGGAATGGGCCACTAGCTTCATTTTTCTGACTGACTGACCCTTTGACAATTCAAAAGTGCCTGTAATTGGTTTATTTGAAATAAATGCTTTGAGTTTGAGTTTGAGTTTGAACCCGAAATGGCATCGGTAACTGAAAAGTTGTGTGGAAATCGGTTGTTCATGGTATGGGCATGTGATCCGGAAATGAGGAAACTGTTGCGAGGAAAGTTCTGAGTATAAATGTCGATGGCTATAAGAGTAGGGGAAGACAAAAAAACGATCGATAGCTTGTGTCAATGATGATATAGTTAGAAAGGGACTACCGAAATAACGACTAATAGAGAAGTATGAAAGAAAAAGTCACGATGCACCGACCCCAAATACATTGGGATAAGGGTAGGAGCATGATAACCTTTATCACACAAAAGGTGCAAAAGGGTTGGTTAAAGGTTCATTGTACAATATAGACACCTAACTTATATGAACTATCCTAGACATCCCAGTGCACCATCATCATTATCTAGATTTATTATAATAATAATCAACATTTATTTCAGAATCACTACCATATTTGTTAGTAACAATGTAAACTTAAGAAACTAGTGTTAGTAGCAATTATTCTGAGCCGCGTGAGGTACGCCGTTCATGGGGAATTCTAGTTGACTACGTGCAGTTGTATCCACCGCCCCAAGATTGGAGAGTCCCACCTATCGGCCAACGTTCTAAGAATGGTGTCGGGGCTGGCGCGAACACGGCGCGGCGTAGCAAAGATGCGCATCTTTTGCGCATGATGGCCGAAAAACTATCAACGCCCGCGTCGACAAACATGCCGTCGGACACGCTACAAAAACCCGGCAGCCCCATCAATACCCGAATGTGTCGTTATGTTGTACGTCCAGGCCACTATATGCCCTTTGCGTAAAGTTCAGCATTAGGTATTCTTTTATAAATATTCTGTTGCAAATGTGGAGCCACATTGGCAGCGATAGATATGGGGATCTTGGTCGGTAGGTACTTACTAATTGCATTTAAATGTACCGATCTTCAAACAAATCTTTGCCTCAGTAAACTGTAAGTTTGTTCGTCATGAATCATGTTGTCATTGTCTACGTTACAGGTACAACAGGCTGGGTGGGTGCCGATGGATATTTGCGACTCCAGGACTACATCGCTGACAATCAGGGCTACAGGATTTACAAATCTAAAACGGTCTACGTTGGAGAAAATCGACCAATTTCAGTACGTTTCATTTAATTCAATTAAATTTATTCATAAACAATGTACATTGTGTTACAAATCTTTCTACATTAAAAAAACTCATAATACAAGTAATACATGGTCATCAACATGACTCACATCCAATGATGCATAAAAACAATAAAATTATTCAATCTTAAACATTTTCAATGTCACTAAAATTAAGAATAGATGTCACTTATCTTGTGTTTTTTTTAACTTTATGTCCATTGCAATTCTAAACGTATTTTTTATTCTGTGTTTCAGGAGTCATTACAGATAGCTAAGACCGCCCCGACGGACTCCGGTTACGGGGTAACACCGGCACCTGCACCTGTCCACCGGTATCGCGGGCCACCGCGGTACACTTCCACGACTCAAGCCCCACCGCCGTCCTCATCATACGGACCACCTACATTCCCCATAGAAGTATCAGTGACGCCTCCCCCACCGGCATACCCACACCCGACAGCGACACCACAAGTGTACGTTTCGCCTAACTCGATCGACTCGTCAACAACGACTTACGACCTCAGACCAACGGTAACACCTATCACAGCCAGTGAAGCTGCAACGACTCGCAGCCCATACGAATACGATTCATCCAACACCAATACCCTTGACGATGAGTATCACGCCAGCGACAGCAAACGCTACGATGTGTTTAATCCTAACTCGTACAGGCACGCCGATGCCTGGATGAGACGAGAGCAGCAGCTACAACAGCAACAACAATCTGGAGTCAATATCGGTGACGGTTATACTCCTCAGTTCTCAACGTACGATGGTTCCGCCTTCAGGAGGAACGGATTCCGGTACTATCTTCCAAAGCAGTACCATGAAGAAGAGAGTGGCGGGTCCAACGAGAGGACTGGAAGTTTTGGTTATGTAGATCCGTTCGGTATTCGACGAGTGATATACTATAACACGGCTCCCGGAGAAGGCTTCCAAATACGCAAAAACAATAGGTATGTGGGTCATGACGCGACCCCATATGACCCTAGACCTGTGAATTGATGTAGTAAATGTGTGTACATATATGTGAGAATTTGAAGTTACCTATTTATTTATTCATCAGTATTGTTAGTTCCCATGAACTATTTATATAATAAAGGAGACAAAACGATCTAATCGAACGAAGCGAATAAGTCTAGCCATTAATTTGATAAATGTAAGTAAGAGTTATTGTACGACAAAAGTTTTTGGGTCATATGACAAAATATTTGAAGTCAAATAGCTAAAATGGTTTTTGATTGTGACTGGTTTTTCACAACCAAAAATCATTACTTTCTTAATTTTCAGTGCCATTGTACTATAAATGTAGGTACAGTAATTCATATTGTATGCTTTTATAAACATCATAATGTCATATATGAATATTAAACTTAATATTTAATTAAAGTACAGATATCATATTGAAATTCGTGTTAGTGTGACGATACGTTGTGTTATTTGCATAAACGTATTTTAATCTTACCTAAAATTAAAATAATACAAAAAATACCGTTAATTTATTTAAAATGATCGTCAAAGTATCAAAGAAGGACAGTCTCCGGTCATTATGACTATAGAAGTCATAAGGTCTTTGAACTCATCTTGATTGTCATCTAAATGGATTTCCTTGCAAATGAACACGCGTAGGCGCAGCCATACGAACGACTCAATGATTCTGATATAACCTTTTAGAGTGTGTAACTAAAATGTATCAGTAATCACGATCAAGAATTTACTAACACAGCATGTAATCTAAGTATTATGATGATAATTTTTTTGTTCACGTCTGCAGCATACATTTAGACTTCTTAAAACGATTTCTAGTTTATTTAAGTAAACCATTGAATTTGTAACTATAGACACACGTAATTATATACTAAGCCGGGTGCAGTTATTAAAAATGTTATTGCGAATAATTTGTCATTTTTGAGAAATATTTGTCAGAAATCAATGACAACTTGTTGCAGTGACTACTTATAATGCTGTGGGTAATAATTCATAATTTAAAATAAAATGTAGACAAGTCTAATCAAAATTCTTAAATTCTACTAGCTAATAACTGTACTCCTTTTAATTATTATGTAAAAACTGCACAGCATGTATTTATACTAATTTTATTGTTTTAATGTAAGTTCGTACCTACATAAATAATTTGTTAACAACGTCTGGTTTCATTATCAAACTGAGTAATTTTGGCAGTACCTGTAGAAACGAGTACGACAAGATTTCTGACACGTTTCTAAAGTACTTTAACAAATGACCTGGGTAAATGTATTGCAACATATGAACTGAATCCTGTTTGTGTAATTATAGTTTTGCTCTTTATAACTGAGTAAATTAATTTATTAGGCCAGTGCATTTCATCTGTTACCAAGGTAAAGCTCGTTACTAATTACTATTTCGAAATATTTTGATGTGATTGTGTGTACAATATCGTTACACTTATATTCTCTTTTTTTAGAATCATGCTCGCAACAACAATATGGCTTTTATTTATAGCTCAAAGCTTTGCCAAGGACTGTGCGCCCCATGCACATCAGCAGGTATTAAATGAAAATGTAGACAGTGGGACTCCTACGGATTACTTCGATGACATAAATTTGCCAAATCCTCACTATAAAATTAATTATATTTACGAACAAAGGAAAATAAATAAAGATCCCGAAATTGCAGAAATAGAAGAAGAAATTGGAAAGTATATGCATTTCCAAAAAACCACGACAACAACTACAACAGAGCCGCAGCGAAACATTGACGATGTTAATGAGAACTTCAAGGCGGTTACAAACCATACATTTGAAACACCGATTATCGTACTAGAAACGCATCATCACAAATTTGAAAAAAATGAAGTATCATCAACTTTAGCACCAATGCCACTTGCACCAAAATTACGGAATCCGATCCGACAGAAAGAGGTCCCGAATAATGACGTTGCAGGTTTTCATTTCGATCGACCGTATTTCCCGGCCTATGTAACTACCCTTCATAAGCATCGTAAACATCGGCTACATATCTCACCCACAACATCGGAAACTCCTGTTGAAGTAGAGACAAAAACAAATCATGCCTCCACTGATAAACACATTCATCTATCGCCTACAACGCAGAACCCATTAATTAAAAGCCGGAATGGTAATGATGCCTTGGCGAAAATCCGACCAATATTGGACAATATTAAACATGGTTCTATCGGACTTGACACTCGGCCTGTGTATAGAGGTACCTACAAATTCAGCTGTGACGATATTAATGATATGCATACATCTACTGTACCAAAGGTATCGCAGCTAAAAGAAAACCCGATCCAATCAGTTCCTACATTGTCACCCTGGTATGATGGCTACGGAAAATAAAAGTGTATAAATATATTATCTGTCACAAAATACACCACAGATCTTCTTATTTGTTTTCACCTATCCCACAATATCACAATATCTAATTTATAATATTTGCATTTTTTTAATCTTATCTCAAATTATATCCTACACCTTGACGACACAATAGGGCTATAATAAAATTATTTATTATTGACATCAATGCAATACATAGGATCTAATTGTATTTGCTAACTATTGTCAAAATGTTTCAAAAATACCCGACTAAAAGTGTAAGTAGGTCTTATTAGGCTGACTTGCACGTTTAGTCGGGTTAAATGAAAAGGCCCACTAGCGCGTTCATGGGTTATCCTAAATAACTCGGGAGTTAACAGCTAACTCACGGTTAATCAAATAATTCATCCTGCGCCACCAAGAGTTAGGGCCGTAAGATCAATCGTAGTTTAAACCGCGGAAGAGAGTTTAGTCTCTGGGCATCGATTATTTCATAAGATCAATGGTAGTTGATCGATTATTGGCAGTTTAAACCATCGATTAGTTTACACTAACCCAAAGGGACTTTTAAATTCCTTCGTATGGATTATTAAACTGACCGTGAACTGACCAGGTGGCATAATTCGACGTAACGATCTTTCAAAATAGCTAAAATGCAGCAACCTTATCTGGCTCGGTGGCTTTAATTGGAACTAACGAAATCACTATGCAAAGTGACAAGGTCTGTCATTTTTAGTTTACTGACAGCGCCACCGCCACCGGGTCAGATAAGTTTATGGTACTACACATTGTGTGTAGCTATTTTGCCTGTTTCTAACATTTCTACGTATCTATTAATTGAAGCTTTGTTTTGTGGTTATTAAAACGGAAAACTAAAATGGATAATGGTTAACTAACCCGGTGTTACTTTTAAGTGGCGCAACGTGTAATAAGAGTTAAAATTTAGTTACTTAACACCGAGCTTACAAACTCCACATTTATTCATTTAAGCCAAATAAACGCGCAAGTAGGCCTTAAATTAATAAATTTAGAGTTTGTAAACTCGGAGTTAAGTAATTAAAATCTTAACTTTTATTGCGCCACTAAAAAGTAACACCGGGTTAGTTAACCAGGCATTATTGTTTTTTGAGTTGGGAACATTGCAGTTCAATCGACGAAACATAAAATAGAATTGCAATGTCTGTGCCCTGATATGTAATCCGACCAAAAATTCATGAACGAACAATGAACGGAAATTGTATACCCATCTCTTTCAAACTACACTACGTTACATATACTTTCCTGTCTTTGAATTATTAAACACGACATTTCATTTTAATCGTATTGTATGTGGTTTCCATCGAGATTTACCTAGTTTATTGATTGACGAAAACGTCAGATAGTGAAAAATCCTTACTATTTAATATTATTTATTATTATATTAGGTTGGGGAAAGTCTTTTCGCATTATAGTATGTATGAACTTGTAATAAAATCTCTTTGGCTATACTATTTGTATCTGGCTGGTTTTGGTATCATTGAAAATTTAAATTTTAAAGAACATAATTCCAAATTCAAATTAGGAAAATGTGCGTTTTTCATTTGTTTTTCGTACTATCAAGATGAGTGAAACTAATGAAGAAATTCGATACATTTTAAAATATTACTACAAAAAAGGTAAAAATGCAACGCAAGTCGCGAAAAAAAATTGCGATGTTTATGGACCTAGTGCAGTGTATGTGAGAGTAGCACAAATTTGGTTTAAGCGTTTTCAATCCGGAAATTTTGATGTCAATATGCACGTCGCTCTGGTCGCCCTATTACGGATAAAATGGATGCCATTTTTGAAAAAGTGGAGCAAGATATCAGTAGTTACGACGTAGCTGAAGAACTGGGAATTGACCACAAAACAGTTTTGGCACATTTGAAAAAAACTGGGTACACAAAAAAGCTCGATATTTGGGTACCTCACGAGCTCACTGAAAGAAACCTAATGAACCGTGTACTCATTTGTGATTCTTTATTACGACGTAATGAAACCGAACCATTTTTGAAGAAGTCGGAAGAAGTCGCGGGCACAGCTAGTTTCTTATAAGTTTTTTATAATTGTTATTGTTTGTTTTTTAGTTGTTGTATTGTGTTGCTGTATTGTTGTTGTGTTTGTTGTTGTCGTTTTTTTTATGGGTGGCATGATTTGAACAAATATTTGTATGATCTACAAGTAGTTGTTCCGGGTCTGGCTGTTTGTGTATGTGAGTTTGAATGTACACACACAGAACAGTACAGAATAAATTCCTAGTGTAGGTCAACTTTTTTTTTTTTTGAGAAGTAATTGATCAAAATAAATTGATGTTATGAGGTACCGCTGATAAATTATTTTGTATTTTATATTGTTCGACGTTGTAATAAGTGAAAATTCGGTACTATGTCAGCAGGCCACACACAATGTGTAACTTAAATAACGCACAACCTTTTAAGGGGTCATTGTACTCATCATTATGAACAACTTTTACTATGGACCCAAACCTGAACTAACGAAAAAAAAATCAGCTGTTCCCTACATTTTGACGAGTTATGTGATCATAAATGAGGTTTGTGATCATAAGAGAGGTTTTCCTCTAACTGTTGGAGACGCAAGATGATTTATTTGATTAACCTTCAGTTAGCTGTTAACTCCGAGTTATTTAGGACTAGCTGACCCGTGCCCACTTCATTGGGCGGTAAACATTTTTGATGTGAAACATCTATAGCCGCGGGTAAAACCGATTGTTGGCGTGACGACGCATACCGAGGCGACGAATCGTCACGCTGTGCGATGGGATAACCCAAGAACGCGCAAGTGTGCCTTACAAAGTAGCTTGAGTTACGTCATCGTTTTCCCTGTATTTCATGAATAAATAAGTAGTTGGAACGGAATACTAGAAAAACAAAATTATATTCATAAATACATTTTATTCAAATACATAGAATTAAAAATTATAACGTTCGATACATAGATTTGCCAATATGACATTAATAAGTAAGTAGTAGTTTTTTTGCTCTAAAATTGATAATTTTTAAACGGTAGTAATCTATAGTTCCCCTAAATAATAATATTCTTGACTAAAATCATGAATAATGTCGTCTTAATTCCCATCAATTAAATATCGTTGAAGGCGAAATCAGATTCCCTGATAATGTAGACAGGCTGGAGTCTTTGGCCATCATTTCGTAAGTTCGAAGTTGAGTATGAAAAAGGCCAAGGGAGATGGAAATTGGAGAATGGCAACCAATCCAAAATAAAACCTTTCTTAGGTGGTTTCTGGATTACTTGTACTATAATAGGTCCGTCTTCTTCGTCCCCTCCCTTTGATTCTTCAGATTTTGAGTCTTTCTCTTTATTTCCTTCTGTAGGTTCTCCTGGTCTCTTTTCAAATTCTTTGGATTCCGAAAGGTCCTCAGATTCCTTAGATTCTTTGGCTTCTTTAGATATTTCTTTAGAATCTTTGGATTCCTTAGACTCCTTGGATTCAGTCTGAATTACTTCAATGACATCATCAAGCTTATCTGGGTCCTTTTCTGCTTCAGGTCTTTCCTCAAATTCCGATGGATGCTTGATTTCTTCAGATTCAGGTTCGTCCAGTGGAGGTTGAATTGGTCCATGTACAACCAGTAAATCGCTACTGTTATCTTTCTCCTCTGATGTAAGTTCAGGGTGAGGCAGAAGCGCCTGCATGTTGGTATGAAGCTGTTCCGTCGTTGGGAAAGCAACGGCCGCTGACAGCAGACAAAGAACTCCAAGTGAATACATCTGTAAGCAAGTAAAACAAAAAAAAGTTGTCATGAAAAGCTTCAGATTGCCTTAATCGAGTCCAAGTATAAAGAAATGTACCATGATAGTTTAAAAAAAAAATGTCTTTTGAGAATTCTTCTCGTATAACTGACCTCTTCTCGATGATTACACACTATTATTCTCTAGAACTGCTACATGTCTTTTATACGTTGACGTTCACTCGAATTAATGACCGATACAATTGAAAATACATTAAAAACATCTTAGTTAGATTAAAATAATATTGTGGTTAGTGTAATCAATATAAATTATTATCTTTGCTTTTAATACTGGAATTGTTATATAGAAATTTCCGCTTAGTGACAATAATTTGGAATAACATTATCGGCGTTAGGTAGGTTCACACAACTCAATTTATATGAAAGAACAAAATCATCCCATCAAATCTATTAATCCTTTCGATCTCATATCTATCATATTCGGTTACCTTAGCCAGGGGGCAACTGTTTTTTTCTTTTGCATACTCTGCCAACATCTGCAAGCATCAATTTATTTACCAAACTTAGATAACAAGAAATAAAAAAAATAAAAGATGAAGAAGAGTAAGAATATATATATAACTAAATAATAGTAATAAATAATTACTCATACATATTATTTATTTATATAACAATTTCTTGCTGCACTTACAGTATACACTAAAGCGCGCAGCAAGCCAACAACAGCACCTTTGACTAAAAACTTCGTACAAACATTAAACATAGATTTACTGCTATACATAAATATATACATCCGGCTCCTGAGCAATCAGGGCGTTCAGCAGATTGATTGCCTGGTTAACACCATACACATATAACACCACGCCTGTATTCCCCGAAAGGTTAGGCAGAGGAACTTATATTATTTCGCCAATATTCACTCAACGATAATAGGTAGACTGAACAAAGGGAATTTATCGTCAAGAGTCTGGATTTGCACCTACCCGTTTAATGGCGATAGGCTCCTCACATGGGACTTAGAAAAAGTAAATGGAGTTAATGTGGTTTATATCTGATACTAAACTTAATAATCTTGCTTTCGTCGTCACTACGGTCGCATGGTACTGTTTTCAGTATTTGTCACCGTAAATAAAATAGCTATTCATACTGCATTGTTGCCCACATACCATAAAGTACAAGTACTCTCTTACAAAATACCTCCAACCAACCTTTTAGCTTCAATAGTTTCCTGATTATGGTAATCCTTTTTGTATTAAAGGATGTCACCATAAAGTTAGGCGCGTACATCATGCAGCATGACACACGCCTAACTTTATGGTGACCGTGATATCAAACTAAGTTATGAAAACCCTATAGAGGGCCGAGACAAAATAACCTTACAAATCCAAGAACAACCCATTAAGTGTTCTTGACTTAATAAACCAAATCATTTTGATAAAAAAAATGGCAACTAATAGCTTTTCTCTATGACTGAAAGATCAAATCAATTTCTGTATTCAATTCTTTTCCCGTTTTTATTCAGGAAAAAATACAAAATTTCAAAGACGTTTCGGAAAGATTATTCCAAATTAACATGCATTACGGCCATAACCTTAATCCGTTACTGCTGTTTCGGCCCTAAATTAACATATTTCCTGCGCGCTTCTCATTTATGGAAGCACCCTCACCTTTGAGACAAAATGGACCAAATTATCCGGCATACATTAACTTCGATTTTAAATGTGGCCCTGGACGACCGAGCTTGGACACAAGCTACTCTTCCCATTCGTATGGGAGGCCTCGGCGTCCGCAAAATTTCTAATATTAGTTTACCGGCTTTCATAACCTCTGTTTACGGCACTGAGAAATTAATCAGGAAAATCCTAGCCTCCACACTGATTGATTTTGATGTGCCGTGCTTCACCGAGGCTATGGATGCTTGGCGTCTCGCTTGCCCGAATTCAGATCCACCCGACAATCCATCTTCCCAGAGACGGTGGGATGAGCCACTCTGCAGAGTAGTACAGAATAATTTAATTGACACGTCTGCTACTACTGTGGAGCGTGCGCGCCTACTGGCTGTGGGTAAGTGGGAGTCGGGTCTTTGGCTTCATGCACTACCATCGTCGAACATAGGCACTTTGTTCGACGACACTACTTTCCGCCTCGCTGCTTCCCTGCGACTAGGAGCTCCCTTTTGTTCCCCTCATCGCTGTCACTGTGGCGAAGTTGTCAACAGCCTCGGACACCACGGTCTGTCTTGCAGCCGAAGTGCGGGCCGCATACCGCGGCACGCGAACACTAATGACATCATCCGACGAGCTCTTGTCACCGTCGGCGTTCCAGCTGTATTAGAACCTAATGGCTTGGCACGCGACGATGGCAAGAAACCGGACGGCATGTCTTTATTTCCATGGAAGGTGGGTAGGCCTTTAGTGTGGGACGCAACATGTGTCGATACTCTTGCGCCATCCCATCTTCCTGTCTCGGCGTGCTGTGCTGGCGCCGCTGCTGCGGCTGCGGAAAACCTCAAGCGGCGTAAGTATAACAACCTTATTGGTAATTATATTTTCGAGCCGTTTTGGGTTGAAACCCTCGGGCCGTGGGGTCCGAGTGCCTTTGTTTTGTTCAAGGAAATCTCCAAACGCCTGTTTGACACTTCCCGTGACCCAAGGGCTGGATTTTACCTTGGCCAGAGGCTAAGCATTGCAATACAACGTGGCAATGCCGCCAGTCTCTTGGGTACATTACCAGTCGACAGCGATGCGAAGGAATTTTTTGACGCCATCTTTTAATTTGTTATTAGGTTTAGTTAGGTTAGGTAATTATATTTTAATTGTAAATATTATTGTGTTTGATAAAAAATGTATATAAATAAGTTGAATTTATTAGATTACATTTTCACATAAATATATTTCTGTATTTATTTGGACAGCAATAATTAATTTTCCTTTGTCAACAATTTGTACGGAATAAGTATGAACATTCTTAAAACATTTATTTATAACTGTTAAAATCATTTGGTAGCGGCAGGAACATCAGGTGCAACTTGTAAATGATTGACCTTAGCATGGTATCCATCAAGGCCGGCGGTGTACTTGGTGGTGTACGTCTGGCCATCATCACCGATGTATGAGACCTTTCCAGCATTGATCATGACGTAGCCGGTGCCGTTCGTGTTGGGCACGAGCCAGCCGCGCTCTGACACCACGGTGCCTTCACCCGTCACGTACCGCAGAGCGAACTGACCGAACTTGTCGTGCATCTCTTCATACTCCACAGCTGGTAGTGTCCGATAAGGATGTTCTTTCAGTGGTGAAGCCAAGATGGATGAAATGGCGACAATGCCGAAGAATGCTACAAACTGTGAAATAGAAAAAGCAGGATTATAATATATCAATTATTACTAACAAGCTGACCCGACAAACGTTGTCCTGTCTTAACTATGAATGTCATATGTCGTTTAGTTTTAGTTTTGACTATTGACTAAAACTAAAACTATCGACTCATTTATCAACCGATCCATCTGTGTTAAACGATATTTTAAACAACTGACAGTTATGCAAAATTAATATTGGCGTTAAGTTTTCTTAAATTTTGTAACGTTCCGATCAACTTCCTTATTTTTTTATTTCATAAGATCCTTCTCCTGACAAAGACGAACACAACAAAAAAATATTAGTGAAATCGGTCCAGCCGTTCACGCGTGATGGCGTGACCAAGGGAAATAGGGATTCATTTTTATATATTATAAATAATAAATATAGATACCTACTTAAAGATAGATTAGTATCAGGAGAACGCATTTTTTTACTTGGTAGTTTCACTCACCTTATTCATGATGATAAAGAAGTATTAACTGATATTGTTTCGTAGGAATGCTAATGTAATGATTGATGATATTTTTGAATTACAAAGCGTTTAAATATTAAAAGGTTATGCAATAGAAAATTCCGTAATGAGGAATAGGTAATGGCCTAAAACTGGATCATTTGCAAAACTTGTACAATTGAGCTATAATGGATTTATTGGAATTTATTAGATCATTAGCTTAATCATTCTAATGTCTCTAATTTGACTAGTTAATGCACTTTTCAATAATCAATCTTTTTCATTTTCGCTAAGTATATAATGCATGCAAAATATTTGTAATAGTCAGTTCAATTTTATCTTCGTCAGATAAACATGGTAAGTTTTATTTCTATTATTTGTTATTATTTTTATGATTAGTGAGGGTAATTTTATATTGGAACTATTTGTATGCCCTATTAAATTTAGCTATCGCGACTTCATTAAACTTTTCGGTTGAGGACCCATTTTATTAGCTTATTCCGTTTGGCCACCCTAAAACAGCCACCCTAGGGTGGATACTCGGAATTCACTTATGATGTTCTTCCGAGTTTTTACAATTTTACCCCAAGTACAGTCATCATCAACAATAAAACAGAAAAATATACTTACTACACTTTAATAAATTGTTAATTAATTTTTAACAACCACAAACTTAAAAAAAAAACATATTTCGTATTGCATTTAAATCAAATTAAACCTCCTCGTTTTAAATAATATTAATAAACAATTTATAATTTCTGCAAATGTCCAGGAAATGACCAATACTAATTTCATTATTGAGTAGACGTAATTGTGTATCCTGGATAAATTCGTCTCTTTTAATGTACATTTGCAATCGTTTTCTATGTTTCTTAAACACAGCCTACGAATAATAAAACTCTATTCGTAGAATACAGCTGACGTATTAGTGAAAAACTGGGTGTTTTTCTGCAAGCATTCCAAAAACTTGACTAAATTTGGAAGTTTGTCCTTGACTTCATTTCAAACTGTTTTTTCCATTAAGATTCAAATAATTTGTAGTCCTGTGAAGCATTCCGAACGAATTCCAAACAGCCACATAATTTTTGTCCGTAAGCCATGTCTTTCCATAGTATTTCACAAATGCCATCATAATTAGTTTAATTAATCAAGTTGGACTGTAATAACGGCAATCTTATCTTTTTTTAAAGGGATATTATATAGGTACAACTACAACATAATATATAATACATAAGTTTAACAAAACTTTAAGTAGTAACGTTGCAGTCCACTGCATTATCCGCAGATAAGACATATTAAAAGGTCAGTGATTGCCACTAGACGAGCATTACCAAAATTAAGAAATATTTTGAAATAAATAAATAAGTTATAATAAAGGTAGCTATAGCTACAAAACCAAATCAGATCAGAAACAATTTGATTTACTCAAATTATGCAATAAATAAGAATAATAAGTTTTTTTTTTTATTTTTTTTTTTTATTTGAACTATAGGATTCCAACATTTTATGAATAGGGCAGCGTAAGCCAGACTTCGTAAGACAAGAATTTAGCATGAACAGAGTTATTCTAGCAGAGTAATAGTATTAGTTTAGTCACAGCATAGATAATTCTTGTAGCACTAGACAACGGTATTAATTCAGTCTTCCAGCAATCACAGTCACCAATTATTCACTTTCACTATTTTTTATAATTATTAAATACGGAGCAGCGATCTCAGTAACTGTCGGTATCGCCCTCTAGCGACGTGAATGAAACAATCTTGCTGTAAGTAGCAGTATTCTCCTAGTATTCGGGTATTTATTAAAAACCTAGTCCGCCCGTTTATCTGCCCGTTTTTTAATGCACTTCACATAATGGAAGTAGTATCCATGAAGCAATACATTTGGAAATACTCTTTGCAGTGCTCCTATTGTAGCTTTTTCGTAGTCAAGCGTGAATTTTACGGGATTCCATGCAGGAATTTGTGATCTGATTAAATTGAATAACATGGAATACTTGTTTTGTTTTCTGTCACTCATACAGATAATTATTATAAAGAGCTACTCGACCCAAGGCCTTTGTCAAAATATGAATTGTATCGTTACTGTTACTAGATTATGATTATTTCTGACTCAATACAAAACATTTTTTAAAGTTTAAAGCGTACTGTGATTAATTTAATTACCTACTCCAATAAAACTATAATTTAAATTATGTCACATTGAATGATACGTAATTAAAAATGATTTCAGCTTTGATATTTCAAAGAAGAACTATGTATATATATTTTATAGGTACCTATATTTTAAAGGTATCTTGGGCCAGTTTCTATCATGTTTTTATAAATGACTGTACACAGCCGAGGGAGAAAATCGGAAGAATAATAATATACGAATTCCGATTATCCACGCCATCTGGGGTGGACAGATGAACACGCGTTTTCAAGTATCCACCCCGGTTAGCTGTTTTAGGGTGGACAAACGGAATAACCCGTTTTTTTATATCATTAATAATTAATTGATTAATATTTTGAAAATCAGTATTGGGTCAGTTTATATTACTGCGACCTAGAACATTGTTTTGTACTGCAAGAACTTTGTAATTTTAACGAGCTAAGAGCCTTGAACAATGTAATCACATTAATGTTTTTTTTTCAGGTTACGTCGTTAGTCTTTATTGCCTTAATTGGCACTCTTCAATTTAATTCTGCAATCTCAGCAGCAATCAACTATGAGCCCATTAAAATCAAAGTTAACGAAAATTTTTACTCGCAGCCTGGTCAAGTCTCCCCAGAATTACAAGAACCTGGAGTTTTACACCAAGGCGCGAACTTTTACTTCAAGCCACAACTAAACTTACTGCCAAACGATATTCCACCTCACATTGAAGCTTTGATATCATTGATACAGCAACACCATCATTCTTGCTCGAAAGATACTTCGAAAGTGGTTGTTGAGAAAGACAAACTAATACAAATTCTAAAGCCGTTTATGTATCCTGCGTCGGAAATTTCAAAAGAAACGCTGTCAGAAATTGTTCTTGAGATAGAAAACAATTTAGAAATCGTTAACCCGATTATAATGACCGAGGAGCTCAAACCTGTAACTCCAGAATTTCTAGTAATTCCTAAACCGCCAGTGCTACCGCCCCTATCAAATAATGGCATCCCTCCCGTTGTTGAAGAAGTAAAAAAAGAAGAATCGATAATAGTCGAGCAACCAACGGGTGTGTTTCCTACAATTCCAGAACTAGCTGTGATTAATTACGTTGAGCCCAAACCCATCACATCAGGACTTGTAGTCACTCCATTATTACCTCCACTTTCACTTAACGATATCCATGTTGTTGAAGAAGAAGTGACAAGCGTAAAGCCGATCGTTGTTGACGTTGAGCGCAAACCCACCACTCAAGAACTTGTAGCAATTCCAGAGCCTCCAGTATTAACTTCATATTCATTTCATCATGTCTCTTCCATTATTGAAAAACAAGGTAAAAAAGAAGGATCGGTAATATTGAAGGAGCCAGTGGGTGTGTTTCCTACAATTCCAGAAATAGATGTAAGACTAATCGAAGAGCCAATCATTAATTACGTTGAGCCACTACCCATCACCTCAGAACTTGTAGTTATTCCTGAAGCGCCGGTACTACCGCCACTATCTCTTAACGGCATCCCTCCCATTGTTGAAGAAGAAGTGAAAAAAGAAGAATCACTTATACTGGAGGAGTCAACAGGTATATTACCAGAACCAACCATAATTAAAGTTGAACCGAAATCCATCACGTCAGAACTCGTATTCATTCCTGAAGCGCCGGTACTACCGCCATTATCATTTAATGGCATCCCTCCCATTGTTAAAGAAGAAGTGAAAAACGAAGAATCAATTATACTGGAAGAGTCAACAGGTATATTACCAGAACCGACCATAATTGAAGTTGAACCGAAATCCATCACATCAGAACTCGTAGTCAATCCTGAAGCGCCGGTACTACCGCCACTATCATTTAACGGCATCCCTCCCGTTGTTAAAGAAGAAGTGACAAAAGAAGACTCAATTATACTGGAAGAGTCAACAGGTATGTTACCAGAACCGACCATAATTGAAGTTGAACCGAAACCCATCACGTCAGAATTTTTAGTAATTCCAGAAGCTCCATTATTACCTCCACTCTCACTTAACAATATCCATGCTGTTGATGAAGAACTGAAAAGCATAGAGCCGATCGTTGTTGGTGTTGAGCATATACCCGCCATTCAGGAATTTGTAGCAATTCCAGAAGCTCCAGTATTACCTTCATATTCACTTCATGATATCTCTTACATTATTGAAAAACAAGCGAAAAAACAAGAATCGGTAATATTCGAGGAGCCAGTGGGTGTGTTTCCTACAATTCCAGAAATAGATGTGAGACTAAACGAAGAGCCGATCATTAATTACGTTGAGCCGAAAGCCATCACCTCAGAACTTGTAGTCATTCCTGAAGCACCGGTACTGCCGCCACTGTCATTTAACGGCATCCCTCCCTTTGTTGAAGAAGAAGTGAAAAAAGAAGAATCGATTATACTGGAGGAGACAACAGGTGTATTACCAGTACCAACCATAATTGAAGTTGAACCGAAACCATTTACTTCAGAACTTGTAGTCATTCCAGAAGCTCCAGTATTGCCCTCACTGTCACTTCACGATATCTCTTCCATTATTGAAGAAGAAATGAAAAAAGAAGAGTCGATAATATTGAAGAAGCCAACGAGTATGTTTTCTACAATTCCAGAAATAACTGCGAGTCCAACCCCAGAGCCGTTCATTAATTACGTTGAGCCGAAACCCATCACCTCAGAACTTGTAGTCATTCCTGAAGCGCCGGTACTGCCGCCACTGTCATTTAACGGCATTCCTCCCGTTGTAGAAGAAGAAGTGAAAAAAGAAGAATCAGTTATACTGGAGGAGTCAACAGGTTTATTACCAGTACCGACCATAATTGAAGTTGAACCGAAACCATTTACTTCAGAACTTGTAGTCATTCCAGAAGCTCCAGTATTGCCCTCACTTTCACTTCACGATACCTCTTCCATTATTAAAGAAGAAATGAAAAACGAAGAGTCGATAAAATTGAAGAAGCCAACGGGTCTGTTTTCTACAATTCCAAAAATAACTGCGAGTCCAACCCCAGAGCCGTTCATTAATTACTTTGAGCCGAAACCCATCACCTCAGAACTTGTAGTCATTCCTGAAGCGCCGGTACTGCCGCCACTGTCATTTAACGGCATTCCTCCCGTTGTTGAAGAAGAAGTGAAAAAAATAGAATCAATTATACTAGAGGAGTCAACAGGTGTATTACCAGTACCGACCATAATTGAAGTTGAACCGAAACCATTCACTTCAGAACTTGTAGTTATTCCAGAAGCTCCAGTTTTGCCTTCACTTTCACTTCACGATATCTCTTCCATTATCAAAGAAGAAATGAAAAAAGAGGAGTCGATAATATTGAAGAAGCCAACGGGTCTGTTTTCTACAATTCCAAAAATAACTGTGAGTCCAACCCCAGAGCCGTTCATTAATTACGTTGAGCCGAAACCCATCACTTCAGAACACGTAGTCATTCCTGAAGCGCCAGAACTACCGCCACTATCATTTAACATCCCTTTCGTTGTTGAAGAAGAAGTAAAAAAAGAAGAATCTGTAATTTTGGAGGAGTCAACAGGTGTGCTCCCTTCAAATTCAGAAATGTCTGCTCGACCAGAGACAATCATAGTTAGACCTGCCATTCAAGAACTTTTAGTAATACCAGAAGCTACGGTGCTACCTCCCTTGTCCAATAGCCCTGTCGTTGAAGCAATAAAATTAGAAGAATCGTTAATATTGGAGGAATCCACCGATGTGTCGCCTGCTATTTCAGATATCTCTGTGACACCTATTGGGCCAGAGCCAATCATTACTGACGTTGAACCCAGACTCATCACTCCAGAACTTGTAGTCATTCCAGAAGCTCCAGTTTTACCACCACTATCCTACAATGGCAACCCTCCCGTTGTTGAAAACGTAAAAATTGAAGAATCGATAACTGTTGAGCAATCCACACGTGTAGTTCCTTCCATTTCAGAAAATTCTCCACGACCGTTTCCAAAACCTTTGGTAGTATGCGAAACTGCAGAATCCTTCGCATTGGAAAACAACATATTTCCAATTGCTACCGAAGTTCCAATTGCTACCGAAGAAGTGAAAATAGAAGTACCAATACTATTTGAGGAATCAATAGAAGTGTTTCCTCCAATTGCAGAAATTTCTTCGGGACCGACTTTCCAGGAATCTGTAATTACTGACTGCTATGCGTTGGAAGAAGTTTCTCAACCAAAACCAGAAAGTGTCGTAACAGTCAAGGAAACATTACACCCTATAATCATTCCAAAGCCTTCAAATAATCTGGGAGTAATTAGTTATGTACCTTTTGTTTCTCATCTTTCAAATCGTGCACCAAAGGCGAAAAAAAATATGATGCCGAAACCAGCTTCATTAGAACGTTTCTTGCTCAAGAAGCATCCCTTTAGATTGCCTGTAACGCCGTTCCCAAAACTTGACCTGAATGCAAATGCAAAGTCTTCTAAATGGGGAAATAAAAAACAGTTCCTATATCCCACGTCCTACGCACATGATGTTATTGAAAAACGTATTGCCCCAAACATGGCGTTTAAAAAACAGAATGCTCCCAAACGTGTAAAAATTTATATTCGTTCTAATGTGCCAAAAGGAACCAGTTATTTGTAATGCTATTTTTTGTACGATATTTAATAATTTAATAAAAATATGAATGGTGTTTTTTAAAGATTTTTATTTATTTCTCAATTATTCCTAACACAGGTGAAAGATTACACAGACATACATTAAATAGAAATATTTTAACATTAATCTTCATAATTACTTCTTAATCATTTCTTGAAGTAAAGGACAAAGACACTGGTTTATCAGGTTTATTTATAAGAAGAGTTTTAACTCCAAGGTCTCCACCCATCCATTTTATGTTGAATTCACGAATCAGCTGAAATCCAAAAGATTTTGTCATCCCGTATATATAAAAAAAATGCATGTAACAAAACGAATAGACATTTACCCGAATTAGAATAATGCATATGTTTTGCTCCGCTAATCTTCTTGCTATACAAGATCGAGGTCCAAAACCGAATGGTAAACTGAGGAAGGGATGAATATTTTCGTAACTGTCAGAACCTCTTAACCAGCGTTCGGGTTTGAATGCTAACGGATCATTGACAAATTGCTGTAGTCGAGACGCTACCATATTTTGCGTTACTATTACTGTCTGAAACAAAGGCAACATTTAAATTACGTACTAGCTTCTGCCCGCGACTTCATTCAGGTGGAAGTCGTAAGACAACACAATACACTAAAATTACAGCCACATTTTCATAAAACTTTGAGGACAGTCTTCTAAGTCCCTTTTCAAGTAGCGACAAAAGTGAAGGTACCAGCACCCTAATTGCATAACTCACTATCAATCACAGTCTGAATCAGTTTGAAGGATATTGCTAATCCCTTGCTTCATATGTTCGAAAAATTCTCTCAGTCTGCTCAGCAACGTTAATAACGCAATGAATATTGTTGAACTGTCAAAATGAAAGCCATTCTTACTGTTAATGTGTAACGCAATTACCCCTCTGCTTTTATTACCCCATCTCAAAAATTCACCCTGTATATCAAATAGATGATTGATAATATAATATCATAATTTACTGCTTATCTCTTTAAAGGTTGCAGCGTTGTGTGGCTTCTGAACGGTAAATAGCCGAGTGATGCTAAATATTTCACAATTAGTAGGTTGCTCCGCCAATTGTTGTTGTTTTCCCAGTAGTACCCCGAAAATGAACATCAGCGCAGCCTTCGTGCAACTACTTCAGCGTGACGTCATCATCATCACTTCCGCAAGCTTCAGAGCGGCGAGTCACATAGCCAGCCAGCACCCACGGCTTCAACGGGTATCCTGACCATCAGCATGCAGCGCAAGCGCATACCTGGTCATCACTCGCAGCCTCATCAGCAAACTCGGCACAGCACACTACACTCTCGGCCGGTCCACAAGCAGAGCCCTTAAACCCTCTCCTGGTCGACGCCAGCAGTCAGTCTGAACCTGACGATGTACCACATCCGAAGCACTGGAGCATAACGCAGCGCCACCCCGATGCACTGGGGAATCTTCGCAGACAGTTCCGACCCACTGAGAACTACACCCGGTTCCGACTCACTAGAACTTCAACAGGCCCTGGTAAGCATCGCAAGATAGAAGACAGCCCACTATCGACCTGTGGTCTCCGGAGGGGAGTGATGTAGCGGCATGTACAACGCCACATGCGAGCTACGCGTCACACTAACGTTACACAAAATCCTGCATCGTGCAAGCAGAGTTTACCGCGCAACTAGCATATATACAACGTCCTGACATCAATCGTCGGGCAGTTGCCCATCAGACACAACACCTGTCTGTTCCGAGGATCCTCCCTTTCCTATGGAGATATGAGTGAACTTTACACCTTGTATCTCATACCTCTAAAAGTACAACACTAAAATCATGGAACAATACTAATTTTGTTATAACACTCGGCACAGAGCATATAAGGCTGACCGCATATGTATGGTTTCCTGATTAGGAATTCAGATTCGGAATTCCGTGAGACTAGCGCAGACGTATTTTTTTTTTGTATTATACTGCTAGTACGTAGAGTGAAGCGTTCATGAAAGCACGTTTACATGGAGAACGACGAATTGATTGCTATTGCACTTTTACTGGCGCTAAACAAGAAGAAGAGGAAACGTCGCTATTGGGTACACCCTTTATACTCAGAGAATAAAAGAAAGTCAATTATATCTGAAAGAGCAAAATTACAAGCACATCCAGAAGAATGCTTCAAATTTTACAGGATATCAAAATTTGATTAGCTTCATAATGGCTTACGAGAGAAAATAAAAAGACTAAACAAAAATAAACATGACAGTGTGTAATTCAATTGCGACAGAAGTGAAACCTTCTAAAATGTGAACTTCAAGACTTTATAATGTATTCTATCTCATTCTCTCGCACGTTAAATCCTACAGATGTATGTGCTTGTCTCTTTTTTAATGTCGCTTTTTCGTTTCATCGAGTTTCTAATCACAATGGGGCTAAAGAAGTTATCACTTCAAGAGTACTACCTAGACGTCCACTCGGTACAGCGCTGGCGCGGTTCTGAATGAAAATTTCATCGATGTGCGGCGGGTAGCAAAAATTAGTTCGTGATTTTCGGGAGATTCGGGGTTACAGTTCGGGATGACTTCATTCGGTTTTTTCCATACTTCATTCAGAACGCTTTTATTATTGTAGATCAGGTACTCTTTGCACTCTTTGCTCTGGCGTCATTCCGAAACGAACGTTAGGAATTATTTCCGTTCGGAAAATATAAGAACGTTTGCACCATATAGACAATTTTGTATGAAATGCGTACATTAAACGTACATGGAAATCTCATGCTGAAAATGTGTGCCAAAAACTTAGTAAATCTTCATATGTACTCTATAACCTCTCAAATGAAGTAAACATAAATACATTAGTTATAGCCTATCACGGATTAGTTGCTTCATTATTAAGATACGGTGTCATATTTTGGGGCAACTGCAGTGAGAGGGAAAGAATATTTAGGGCCCAAAAAAGATGTCTTAGAGCAATGACAGGTCTTAAGTTTACAGAAAGTTGTCAACCTGTTTTTATATCCCTAAAAATTGTGACATTGGTGCCGATTCTCTTGTCACAAAATTCTCTAAACTAGACTAAAAATCACTAAAATTTTGTGTAGTCCTGTCAAAAGACGATTTCTCATTCTGAAATAGACTAAAGTGACACAACTTAACTATATTTTAGTTTGACAGCACTAAGATGGTACTGATTTATTAGTTTGGTGCAAATGGCAATTTTGCTATTCTGAATTTGACGTTTATCACCTAAAATTTTGGTTGTCTTAACTAAATCTGGCTATTTTTAATCGCGATTAAAAAGGTTTGGAATAAAATTAGTTGTCATGAACTAAGATTCACCACAACACCTCGACTTCAGGGCCAAAAACAGTACTGTATTTTTTTATTATTTTGCTTATATCTCGAAAACGGTGTGTCCTATCGCAAAAATAATGAAAATTTCGACCCCCTTTATGAAACCCTTAAACCCATATGACTCTATACGAAGGTATTTTTTTTTTAAATATATTCCGTACAAAAAGTGAAAAAATCCATATAAAACACGCCGAGGCTGCCAGCCATGCGCGCCTCCCTTTATGAAACCCTTAAACCCATATGACTCTATACGAAGGTATTTTTTTTTTAAATATATTCCGTACAAAAAGTGAAAAAATCCATATAAAACACGCCGAGGCTGCCAGCCATGCGCGCCTCCGGCTCTAAAAAAAATCACGTGGTAGGGCAAACAAGTAGGTACTATGTGGAGTCGCGATTGTCAAATTAAATTTTAGTTGCGTCAAAATGATTTTTAAATTTAGAGATATTTTATTGCAGAATAGCTCTAAGATTCTCATAGCCAAAAGTAAGGAATTTTAGTGATAGTTTAGTTAGTTTAGTTCGGTGTACAAGAGAATCGGCACCACTACCTTGTTTATATGTACTAGAAGTTGCCCTATTTGTTAAATTAAATAAGCACCTATTTACCTCAATGATTGACTTAAGACAACGCACAGCACCAATGAGGTCCCAGTATAAAAACCAATTGTGCACAGGTGGTCATAAAACAGCCTTATTAAAAAATAGCATCCTTTCCATGGGACCGCTTATATATAATAAATTACCTGAAAATTTAAAAGACCTACCCATAAAAATGTTTAAAAAACAATTAACAAAACTATTGCTGGAGAAATGTTATTACACAATTAAAGACTTTCTAAATGACAAAACTATAGGAAAATGTTAGTGATAAATGTACGTTGTCTTTGAAATTTATAATGTTTTAGAAGATAATAATGACATTGTTATCTATTTATTAGGGATTTCATGAATGTTATTATATTTTAATTTGACATACTTAACAGATTTTAACAATACCAGATTATCTAAATTCTATTTTCTAATATTAATTGTGATTGTTGTTGATGTTTTGGAATATTTTGACATTAAGCTTTTGACATTACGCATTACGACATATATTCCTCTTTGTATGATTTGCGAGAGATTTATATTTAATTCTTTAATTATTTTGATTTTTTAGTCTGAGCTGTGACTACCTACTAAATTCGACTATGGCTAATAATAATTGTAATAGCTGTACCTGTCTATGTATATTACTAAATAAATTCAATCCTAATATTTTGCATGCCGTAAGGTAAAATGTATCGGGACACTTAATAATTATTCCAACTTATATGTATACCTACATTATCAGCAAATAAATGATTTCTTTCTTTCTTTCTTTAAAGTCTCCGAAACTAAATTCTTAATCAGAAAACTGTACCTAGGTGGCCAGCCTAACTTTACACTATATAAAAGAGTAGGTACTCTGTGCTTTACACTCGACCCGGCCATTTAAACATCCGCTTCACAGAACACTATTACTCATAGCGGAGACCCGCTTGCTTAGCTAGCTTGTAAAACGCTATGATTTGTTGAGCTTCCGCCTATCCTGATCCCCTACTCCGTTCTTGGTCGCCACAGGGGAATGAAGCTGCATGCGACATGCACTTCCTAACGCGCCTTCCAGGGTTCTACGTCCAGGCTGAAGCTGGGCATCTACATACTGCACGCTACTCCAACGTGCACGCTGCTCCTGTGCTGAGCCTGTGCTGACAGGCCCTCCGGCGTCCCTTGAAACAAGGACGGTACCCTTCCTACCTTTAAGTGCCAGTGTTCAGAACAGTGAATCAGTGACCTTACCCGCGACCTAGCCTACTACTGTAGAAAATATGTGTATATATATATATATATACCTTTCTTAAGTGTTTCTTTTATCTCTTAATACTAACCTGTTAGTTAGCGGCCTTTGCAGCCTACCTGTAAAGCCCTGATGATAATAATCATTTAAAAAAGATAAATCTGTAACTATCTGCAATATTCTAACCTAGCCTTTTGGCACGTCTTTTTACAATTTCGGTAAACTATGGAAGAATGCGAACAAATTGTAATATTGCTCATCCCCCATGGCAAATAGCGTGAGAATTTAGAATATCTATGCAAAATTTTAACAAAATCTATCCGGTATTATTTGCGTGATACTGAAACATACATTCAGACAAACAGACAAAAATTCTAAAAACTATATTTTGGCATTAGAATCGTTCCCAGACCTCGTAGCAATAACTTAAAAAAAAAAGTGTACCTACTGTCGCTACGATTTTATTATCTATCTGTATAGATTTACCACTTTGCAGGACACTAAGCGCCCCCACAATAAAACTTCTAATGTGTCTCGTTCAGTGTCCTTCAACCGATTAATTTCACTATTTGTTTAAATAATCATGTTAATACTTACTCCTTCAGGAATTAGGTAACCTCTCAGAATGAAATCCTTTTGGGTTAAACGGCCTACGCCAATCGACACTGGATTTAGTCTTAAACTTTCTTTGATACAACTTCTCACATAAATAGCTTTCGATATAATATCGGGACTGAGTTTCGCATCTTTCGTGGGAAGAAGTGTAGAAATCTCATCGAACATTTTCTTTTGAACTTCAGGATTTCGACTGATGTGGTATAAAGCAAAGCTGGTCGCATAAGCAGTCTAAAATAAAAATATATTGAAACATTAATCATTATCAGTACCTATCATAATCATAATTATTATACTCAGTATCTCTAGAAGAAAACAATGATCCGATTAATTTTTACCGTGTCGATAGCAGCCATAAGTATATCAACCATCATTCCTAGGACGTCCTTCAAATCCAGATTGGGCTGTTTTAGAAAAGACTCCAATAAAGAGTTGTTGTTGTCGTCAGGATGTACAAAAAAATGCGCCCTTTCCATTAAGATTTCTGAAGATACCCTAAAAAAAAAATAACAATTAAAATACCTAGAACATTACGAAGAATCTGATAGAAGCTGTACTTAATATACTTTTCTAAATATTCCTGAGAATCGGCAAGTTTCTGATAAAGAGGAGTTTTGAAGATTCTCCAAAGAAATCCTTTGTCTAGTTTCATAATTCCACTATTTGATCCAAAAGCCGCTTTAATAGTTTTACTGCTTCTGGAAGTCGGGTCTTGTTCTTGAGGAGAAAAGCTTCGAAAGCGTTCATTGAACGCTACAGTTCCTATTACTGAAACATAACGAGGAATGTCATAATTATAGTGTTTTTACCCTTTCAAATTATGGTTTATCTTGTTTCAGTTTCATTCCCACAATCACCTTCTAAGTTCAGTCTATTCAAATATGGCAAAAAGTCTTCATTGAATGAAATATTCTTCTCTTTTATCCATTGCACAAATTCTGTTGTGACTTTATCTGTTCTTTCGACGTGATTTTTTACACTCTGAGGACTGGTAAAATTCTTTTGGAATGTACTTCTCAGTCTCCACCATTCTGGGCCGTTCCTGTTAATGTTAAAACGAAAAAGTTGCGTAATATTGGGCCCAAATTCAAAACAATGGATGGGAAATGAATTTATGACTAAGAGACCACAAACGTTCGTTCTAATCATTACCTACACGCAGCTTCCGCGGCGTAGACTAACGACCTGTTGAATTTGTATAGTCAAATGATAATACATCTTCATTAGAGCACACGACACAAAGTTCACCTGCGGCATTACTAGCTATTCTATCTTCTCTATAATATTATTTTAACTATCTATAGCCCGCGACGTCGTCTGCGTTGATTTCAGACAGATTTTCCGATACAATCCCCAACTCCGATTTCACTCCATAAAGTAGTTGTTTATAAATATGTATGATAAAGCTGCACTCATATAGGGCGAGTGACCTTATAAACTCTCAAACAATACATCTTCAGTAAAATTGAGTTTTTAAATAAAAATCCTTTACGTAGAAAGTAATCCGCCAGTGTTATAGACATGTGGTTTGCTCAGACGGTAGCAGAACATGGCGACATGGCTTCTTCTCGCTGGGTATCGATGGTCTTGCCGGAACACTGCCTCTATATCCTCAGGGTCGTATACGTGGAGTAGCCTGACTCCAGGAGATTCGCGGACCAAGCTGCCGTGACGTCGCCAGTTCAGCCAAGAGTTTTTATCTAGTGCTTCTACATTGTAGTCACCTGAAAGATTGTTTTTATCAGTAAGGCAAAATCCGGCCTGAGGGGTCTTACCTGCTAGGTACTTCTTTTGGGACCTTTCACTTATACAAGAATCAACAAAAGTCGATTATCATCTGTATGAATGCAAAATGATTCGATACGTTGTTTTTCAGCGTTTCATGTAATTAGCTTTTACATGAAACGCTGAAAAAACGTTTATAGAGTCGATAACTCTATAAACGTTTTGTTTTTCAGCGTTTCTATTAAAATTTTATATCAGATAAGATTTTTTATGAATACTTTCCTAAATAGTTAAGATTTAAGAAACTGAAGTGTTAATCCACTTTTCTTGCTGACCGTACCTACATCTAAAAAAGCCTTACTACTACGTAAATCGGTAGGAGGTACCTACATAGTTCATAATTATAATATACACAATTATATTCCTTTACCTACTCTTGAGATAAAAATAGGTCAACGACTGATAGTCATGAATGTTGGTAAGCAGTATTGGACAAATTAACATAGCTACTGTTACTTACCTTTCCTCAATCGGTACCCAATGCTAGCCACTAGGTAGAGAAATTTAATTTAACGACAACTACACAAAAAGAGCTAAGCAGATGCTTCATTTAAAGAAGTAACATAATCTCTTACCAATATAAGGTGCGTATTTATACAACGTCCCAACAATGGGATAACACTTAGGTCCCGGGATCTCTTCAAAATTCCTCACATGAGCTCTTTCATTGTGTACCTCTTTATTCTCATCACTACACGCTACATTGGATACAAAACTCACAAATTTCCCATTATTGGCAAACTTTTTAGATAATTTCAACATATTTCTACAATAAGTCAATATCGTGCAACCAGATCGCAAGACGTCACTGAGCGAAATCATCGAATTACAAAAAGATCCCGTCGGCACGAAATTATGCACATAACATAAACAAAAGAAGTGGGAGCAAGCTGTGCGGCTCATGTTGTCTACCTGGAAAAAATATGTAAATATCTACCTAGCTACCTACTGTAGATCATACCTGACTGCGTATGAATAAAATTAAGTATTCAGTGAGGAGATAAAACGGCTTCCACGCAGCTCGGTCGACTAACCGAACTGGATAAATATCGGTACTGTATTGAATGCAGATGTATCTAACCTGAATTTTGATGTGGTGGCCCAGTGGTGGCTGCCCCGAGTAACATTACAATAGGTCGTGGGTTCGAATGTGGATTACGGCCGGCCCACTCCCTCTTACAGAGAGAAGGCCAGATTCCCAGCAGTGGGACCATTATTATTTGGTGAATTTCAAAACACACGCTTGAACCCTTCAAGGTTGACCATTACCATACATACAAGGTTTCAAGTTTATGTAATGGTCAACCTCAACCTCACATGTAAGATGTTTGAAAAATCTTCATTGAAGGTTGTAAATGGGACTAAAACTTTGCAGCAGCTCCATTCGAGTATATGTATGGCTAAAACTTCATCTATGAAAACCCCATTGAGTAAAATATGTTTAAAAAAAACATTAGGCTCTTTTCCTTCATGCTTATATATATTATGCTTAATAATTAAAATCACAGAACATAATATACCCTGCATGCGTAGCTTGACCACTTCTATCTCTACTCTACGAAGGGAAGACAAATCACTTTCTAAACAAAAAGCCATTGATTTTTTGAATTTTGACATCGCGCTGTAGAAATCTTTCCACAATCTGTCATTTTGTCTTCCGCTTCTTCTGTTTTTAAAGTGGTCATGCTACGCATGCTGATGAATTAAAATGACATATAACCCGTGTCTCAGTTTTGCCGTTTTAGCCACTTTGTGGCTAGATCTAGCGGATTTACGACGGTCTTAGCCAATAAAAATCTGTTTTAGCCACCAAAATGAATCTAGCTACTTGTGGTTACTTTTTAGATTATGACTAAACATTCTAAAAAATCTAAATAATTCAATGCCTGACTCATTGGTCTAGTGGTCGCAAGCGCTACTGCTGAGCATGAGGTCCTGGGTTCGATTTCCGGGTCGGGCAAACTTATTGGGTTTTTCCATCTGGAATTTCTCGGTAGCAGCTCGGAGTCTGGATTTGTGCCTGGTTGATGCCAATAGGCTCGCCCCCTATTACATGGGACATAAACAAACCTGGCGAAATGTGGGTGTGCTATAGATACACCTCTGCCTAACCCTTCGGGGAATACAGGCGTGATGTTGTTATTTTATTCTAAAAAAGCTTGCCACAATTATGTTTTGCCACCTGAAGTTTTAACCAAAGCCACAAAAACGATCAAACTAATAAAACAAACTGAAATACCATGCACATCATCATCCATTGACGAAGAGATTCCAGAATTTCCAGATGACATTGAAGACTTTCAAATTGATTTTGTTTTTTTTTATTAATAATTGAAGTCATTTCAATGATTTACTAGCTACAAACTTTAGTGGCAGTTTTTAATATTTTTTTAACATTATTAAACAATATTTCATTATACCCACTTATTCCCATCCCTATATAATATTAAAATTATATTAATAATAGTAATAGGATATCAAAGTACGCCAAAATTACTTTAGCCACTTTTAGCGAAATTTAGAAAGTGATTTAATTTCAAAACTGGCCACATTTTTCTTTGCCACAAACTCGATTATCCTAGCGGCAACACAACCGTATCTACGATAAACTACGGCTATATTCCGAATTACGCCATAATCGATCACAGCGCTCACATCAATAATTTACGTTCCGATTTAGATATCACGATCACGAGCTGAGAACTATCAACAATTCGGAACGCTCGTGAACGCGCTCACGGTGCTCGCTCAACGTCAACCCCAAACCTTGCACAAGAAAGAAAGACTGACTGGATATTTTATTGAAAATGGAAGTTCTGCGCATTGGCACTTCTGTTTTGTTGGTTGAGATGTATGAGAACAAAGATGCGACTCAAAACAACTCAACAGCACAACGGACAACTGTCATTTTTGACAGCGCTCACGATGTTATTCATTTAGGGCATGGTCGACGTTATCGCAAGATGGCGCATGTCATGACGTCATCGATGACGATTCACGGAACATCGTTATCGCGCTCACGCAAACTCGGAACGGCTGTAAGCACGCTCAAATCGATTACAGTGCAATTCGGAACGCAGCTTAAGACTTCTTCGTTATGTCATTCGGCTGAATCGGCTGTCATTCGGTGTTTTGTTTTGAAGGTTATGTGTAACACCAAAATGTATTTAATAAGACTCTGAATGTAATAGGTAATATAAATTACAAAGAACTAAGTATTATTCAATGATGAACGTACGAGTGATAATTTAACAACGGTGTTTATTTATTTTTAGGTACAAGTTTGTGTAAAAATAACCTAGTTAGCCAGTGAATGGAAATACATTTAATAATTAATTAATAGGTATCTATTTTAAGTAAAAAATATACAGAAAGAATAATGAATTTATTAAAGCGACTAGTCTGTTCACAATTTTTAAATAAGGTGAGTAAACAATATTTTTTTAAAGCAAGAGGCTATAGCAACGGACGAAATACAAATGTAAATATACTCGGTATTGAAACATCGTGTGACGATACTGGCTGTGCTATTATTAATTCAAGTGGCAAACTATTGTCAGAAGTTTGTCACTCCCAAAATCTTATGCATTTAAGAAATGGAGGAATCATACCAGATATTGCACAAGACCTTCATCGAGCATACATTGAACCGACAGTAACTAAAACATTACAGGAAGCCAAATTAGCTATGGAAGATATTTCAGCCATTGCTGTCACACTGAAGCCAGGACTACCGCTCAGTCTCGTTGTGGGCATGAAATATGCCAAACATTTAGGACGCCGTTATAATAAACCAATAATCCCCATCCATCACATGCAAGCACATGCACTTGTGGCAAGAATGCATCATGATATAACATTTCCATTTCTAGTTCTCTTAATATCTGGAGGACATTGTTTACTTGCTGTTGTTCAAGATGTTAATCACTTTCAATTACTTGGAGAAAGTATGGATTGTGCTCCTGGAGAAGTTTTTGATAAAGTGGCTAGAAGAATGAAGTTGAGGAATGTGCCTGAGTATTCCCAGATATGTGGAGGGCAAGCTGTGGAAGCAGCAGCGTCTAAAGCTACAAATCCTCACATGTTCAAACTACCGTTACCATTGTCTGAATACAAAGATTGTAATTTTAGTTTAAATGGTCTTAAAACCTCAGTCCTGTTCCATTTACATAAAAAGGAAGTAGAACACAAAACTGTAGCTCATGAATTGATACCAGAAGTTAATGATTTGTGTGCTGCTATGTTGATGGCTACAACCAGACATCTTGTTCATAGAACACAGAGAGCTATGGAATTTTGTAAAGAAAATAATCTCATACCTGAAGGTAGACAACAGCTAGTGGTATCTGGTGGAGTGGCATGTAACAATTATATTTTCAGTGCTTTACAAATGTTATGCCATGAAACTTGTTATGATATTTATAGACCTTATCCTAAATTATGCACAGATAATGGAGTTATGATAGCTTGGAATGGCTTAGAGAAGTGGAAAAAAGGTCTAGATATAACAGCTGATTTTAGTACTTTAGATATAGAAGCATCTAGTCCTGTAGGAGAAAGTTTAATTGATAAAGTTAGAGCAGCTAAAATATCTACCAAATTGATGAAAATAAAAACAAGCATTTAATACACCTGTTTTCATTTATTTACTACTCTACATGACTACATATATACAGGCTAGCCCAGTCCACTGGCCCATCTAAAGTCTTGAAACAATTTTTTTTTTAAACCCATCTCCAATGGCTTTCTGAAGCACCCATGTACAGAACACTATGTTCAGCGATTATTTTATAGCTTAGAAGCTTGATCTCTTTTATCCAGATTGATCACAATATTTTGTATATTTCGATTGTATTGAAGCATAAGATTGGCCGGATTGCTGCATGGGTTCAGGGTTGAGTGGTTGAGCACGGAACATATAATATGCTCTTAAGCATGGTACTCTTATGGAGGTGGTTAAGACTCCTGCATTTAAGGCGGAACCTTCAGGGTAGCCCGCGAAATTAAAATTTTGTTACGTTTTTTGCAATTTGCAGGTCACTGTCAGGTTGTATTTTGATTAAAATACGATTCGCGACCGTAACAAATATGGCTTTACAGAATTATAATTATTAGAATAAGCAGTACATACAACCTGATACTGACCTACAAATTGCAAAAAACGTGAGAAAATTGAATTTCGCGGGCTACCGTGAAGGTGCCGCCTTAATAATGGTGTTCAGGGAATTTCCCGGATTTAGTCTACATTTTATTTGGGAGCAAAGATCATTATGTAACAGATAGGACAAGACAGGCGGCCGCCGTTGTAGGATTATTAAACTATAGAATAATCTATTGTTTTCAAAACAAGAAATGGATTTTATGAATTACAAATACACTTGAGAGCAATAAAATCGCACACCCCTTGTAATTTGGTTTATTACTGATTTTTTTCTTAAATCTAAAGATATTGAGTACAGATCATTAGGTAAAATTAAAGAATACAAGCTTAGCTGTAAAAAAACAAAATTAAAATCATTGACCTTCACGTAACTTACAGAAACCAGCCGTACACCAAATTAGCCAAATTCACCCGTTAGCATTCTCACTACTTGCACCCCTTAACCGCAGGTATAAAAGGGTCGGTTTTTTTTGGCTTTTTAATAATCCTCCGATCACTTCGATTCTATCGCTGACACGACGGCCGCGATCGACTCACTCACTGGACACGTACAATCAGTCCTGAACGATTGTTCAAGGGAAGTTCCAGCGACGGACGACCGTCGCTGGAAGTTGCCGGACGATGTACGTCAACTGATGACTGAGAAGAACGCGGCTGTCCGTGCGTACAGCAGCTTTCCCTGCAACGCGAACCGAGCCCATATGCGCTACTTACAGCGAGCTGTAAGGACACGTGTAGCGGAGCATCGGCAAACGGGCTGGGATGAGATGTTGAGCGAGCTAGAGCCTACCCACCGAACATTCTGGGAGCTTCAGACGAAACTCAAATCCCGAGAAGTAGCCCCTATGCCCCCCTTGATCCGCCCAAACAATGCCATCGCTTTCGATACTCGTAATGCCGACAAGCCCGAGTGCCTTGCCGACAGTCTTGAGGCCCAATGTTCGCCCAGCTCTCAACCTGTAGACCAAGCTCACTTCCCTGAGGTCGAAGCCGAAGTCGAAAGGAGAGCCTCCCTCCCCCCCGTAGAAGACCCCGAGTTCCCTCTGCCCCCCGTCACCCCTGACGAAGTGCACGAACTCATTAAAGGCCTTAAGCCCCGCAAAGCCCCTGGTTCTGATGGTATCACCAATAAGGTGTTCCAGCTTTTCCCTGCCCACCTGATCATGCTAATGACCACCATCTTCAATGGTGCCATGACCAACAACATCTTCCCCCAAGCGTGGAAACAGGCCACTGTCATCGGTATACCCAAGCCGGGCAAGCCTAAATCCGCTCCCTCCAGCTACCGCCCCATCAGTCTACTCAATGTCCTCGGCAAAATCTATAAGAGGCTTATTTATAAGCGACTCAGAGACTATGCCGAGACAAAGGGTCTCATCCCCGACGAGCAGTTCGGTTTTCGAACCCAACACTCGTGCGTGCAATAGGTCCACCGTATCATCGAACACATAAGCGTTGGTTTCCAACGTGGTTTGTTGACGGGTGCTGTTTTCTTCGACATAGCGAAAGCGTTCGACAAAGTCTGGCACAATGGCTTATTATATAAGCTATACGAACTTAAAGTGCCAGATCTTCTCGTGCTCATCTTGCGAGACTTTTTGTCGAATCGCACCTTCCGATTTCGCATCGAAGGAGCGCTATCCTCCCCCCGTCCCATCCGCGCCGGAGTCCCTCAGGGCTCCGTGCTCGCCGCTCTCATTTTCACGCTATTCACCAGCGATATCCCGAAAAGTACAAAGGCTCAGTTAGCTCTGTTCGCAGACGATACGGCCATTTGCTATACCGGCCTCAACCAGGATGCGATATCTCGCACTCTCCAAACCTCGGTCAACCAACTCGGTGACTGGTTTAGAAAGTGGAGAATCGAAGTCAATCCCGACAAGAGTCAAGCGGTTCTCTTTTCGAAACCGCGACTCCCCCGACCCTTGCTCGACGAAGCGCCGTAGCTGAGCCTGTAGCTTTAATTTCCCCGATTAATAATAATATTATAAATTCGATCCAGCCTGTCCCACTTTGCTGCCCTCCCCGCAGTGACGCCCTAAGCCGAGGCCCGTACCCCAGAGGGGGTGCCCTTAGCGTGCGGTCACTTAGAAATTAAGTAATTCGCCCCTGGCTGGAGGCTTTAAGTTAGTAGCTTAAGGCCCTTTTCTCTTTTTTTTTTCCTAACCTGGCAACTCGTAGTTGTGACCTCTGAGGTCCTGGCTACTTAACCGGTCTATCCTGTGGTGCCTTAAGCTACTAACTTAAAGCCTCCAGCCAGGGGCGAATTACTTAAATTCTGGGTGACCGCACGCTAAGGGCACCCCCTGTTGGGTACGAGCCTCGGCTTAGGGCGTCACTGAGGGGAGGGCAGCAAGGTGGGACAAGCTGGATGACTATTTTAGATCGCAATTAAAATGGTGTGGAATAACATTAGTTGTCATGAAATAAAATTTACAAAGTACATTTCTCTACTAGTTCTTGAAAGTTTGGATGCTTGTAAGTTTGGAAGTCACAATGGAAGCTTATGTGATTGCAGCTGTGCCGATTGACGACAGCAAACAGAAAAACTTATAGATAGGGCGTTCGTACGCCGCCGCCGCGCCACAGTGACAAGAATACCGGAGATTTTCAACTTATTGAACGAAAAACCGGATTATCTTTTCTCGAGATCACATTTTTATTAGTAAACTAGCTTTTGCCCAGGGCTTCGTTTGCGTGGAGGTGGAAAAAATCCTGTGAATCCTTCTCCATTAAAAATACATATACAGGGTGGAAAAAATCAATGAGCCCTGAAGGGAAACCACTTTAAATCCTTAGGATAGATTATTTTACTTAAGGCGACAATAAGTGCCAGCGACCTTGAGCGAGTGGGAGGAGCATGCGAAACTTTTAAGCGAATAAAATTGCACAGAGCGTTAGCGTCTACTCGGACATTGGTCAGCGATGCACTGCCGCCCGTCGCCCGCAGTAGCCCCCGCTTCAACGCGCATCAAGTTTATTCGCAAAAACGACCCTCCTTGATTTATCAAACACAATACAAATAAAAGCCGTATACAAAAATTTGGGTAATTTTATTGTCTTTTAGATGGTGCAGATTTCATTAAAATACGCCTGATAGTTTTTGCGTGATTATCGTTTTTGTGTTCGCGTTAGACATTACTTTACAAATTAATTACACTATGTTATAAAAATATAATTTCAAATATTCACATATCAAATTACGAAGAAAATAGTCTAGTTTATCATATATTTTTTTCAAACAAATAAGAGTATTCGTTTAGACGTGATGTTCAATTTGAAATCATTAAAAGTCGTATATCTGCGCCTTACAGGAAACATTCCTTTATTTTTTAAAAGAAACAAAACCGTTTTCACAGATTTCTCGACATGTTTACATAAACGGGGAATCGAACCAGCAAAAAAAATCAAAAACAAAACACTCGCTATTTTATTCTACAAATCGATAAAATTATTGTTCAGGATAAAATCTCTCTAATCAACATTTGGTCTTAGAAATAAAAAAGATTATAAACTTAACATTAATTTTAATTTATGATCAATTCTAATGTGAAAGTTAACATGAAAGAAAATTATTACTTAGCAAGACTATTGATACTTGAACTATTTAAAATTACAATTTGATAAACTTTAATAATTTTACTGATAAGTCGTTCGAAATGAGATCACTCGTTATGGATAAACAAAGGACAATGCACTTTTTGGTACAACTCCTCAATATCAATAATATACACGGTGACATTTGAATCACAGTTTTGCTAGAACAAACGTTGTTCAGACCATGGTCTACTACCATTCTACAGCATCCATTAAAAAAAAAACGTCATTGGTTTTCGAAAAAAGACAAAAAATACTTACAAAGTTAAAAAAGTCGGGTTTATCGTTACTCCCTACAACACAGACATTGCGGCGCTCGCGTCTCAAAGTACAATTGCAGCGCGGCGCGCGGCTTACGCGCGAGACAAAGCATTGTTTACAGGGAAATCCCAATCCCAGGCAGGGGAATCTCCATAAACGAAATTTAGTTAGAACTTATTTTTGGACGTCTTACTAGAAAATACCAAATTTAAAAGTTATTTAAAGTTTCTATTGTTCTCAAACATGTTGCGTAATTAGGCCTGCGGGGTAATTACGTAACACACTAACAATAGGAATGGGTTTCATTTTGACAGTTCAACAACATTCGTTGCGTTATTTACGTTATTGAGCAGACAAATTTTTCGTACCTAAGAAGCAATGGTTTAGCAATAGGCTTCAAAATGATTGAGATTCTGATAGATCGTGTGTTACGTAATTAGGGTGCTGGTCTGTCCATAAAAGGAAACCGTCATGTGGTTACTATCAGTTCATAGAAATCTTTTGTTTACAAGCCATGTGTAAGTGCCGGAGCGCCCCGTGGCGTGCCGACAAAAAATGTTCCGGGACAAATTAAAAAACAAATAACAAGTCAGAGATCAAACTTACTTACATAATTACTTTAAAAAGAGAAAATAAAATAAAATCGAATAAAATGATAACAACTTACAACTTATTTACCTAACAAACATAGCTTTCACAGAACATGAGATAATTTGACATGATCACCCTGAGTGTGTCATTAAAGATTTCGGGACTGTCTCCATTAAGGAGTTTATAGCACCATGCATGCGACACAATGGGGATTGCGCGCGCGACACAGTGCGGCAATGGGATGTGGCGAACAGTCGGTATCGGTTATGGCTTGGTATGGCTTTAGCTATGGTAAACTTTGGTACTTAGGTATTTTCTGGCTATGCACGACGCAGGCGACGCACCGTACCGACGCGGACGGCGCGGCGCGGCGAGGTGGCTGACCTCTAATTTTATAATTTCGTTCTAGGTGCAAGCTTACGGTAGGTACTATCAGACATGGTTTTAATTCTGTCCTGTAACTAGGAACGGGTACCTATTGTATCTACCGTGACATTATTAGGTAGGTATTATTTATTTATTGGGACATTACAGAAACATAACAAAAACAAAACATACCACGAAACAGGGTTAGGTCCGTGTGCACCAAGACAACATTGACTCCAATTTTGGTTGAGAGTACATACGCCTAGCTTCCGCCAGATTGTCATCAGCAATTGAGTAAAAACGCACAATAACCAACCACTCCACACTCGAATAGTTAGAACTTATTTTCACAAAAAACGCGCGATTCATGCCTGTGACGTAAATACATCGGATGCATACGCGTCGCTCGCTCGAGACATTTCGGTAGACTGGTTATTGCCCGGGTGGTTCGAGCTGCCCGCGGCATTTGACTAAAGAAATGGGCGGAGCGATACTTCGCACGATTGCTTGTCATTGGCTAATGATTTATTTGCATTTCGGTCCGCATTGGCCGGACATCCTTGTAGTCCACGTGGACTACCGCGATGAGTACTGTGATGCTACGGTTAATGTTTGAACACGTTTGAGCAACATAATAATATGACTAATTTGAGAACGCCTAGTTTAGTTTGTTTTAATAACATATTTGATGCTGTAGAATGGTAGTAGACGATGGTCTGAACAACATTTGTTCTAGAAAAACGGTGATTCAAATGTCACCGTGGATATATCATTGGATAGCTAATTTTTAATAGAACAATATTTACTGTAGCGGCATTTTTGAATTCGTTGTCCGTTCGGAGTTATAGGCAAAGATAGTTATTTAATGTTATTTTACATATTCATGTTATTTTAGTTAGTGCATAGTGCACCGTGCCTGAGTCACCGATTGTCTCGACCCCGCCCCCGCCCCACTCGTGATTAAGCGCGCAAGCTGCGCGCACGTGCATAGTCAGGCGGTCATGCACTGGTTTTGTGCGCGCTATCACGTTACGTTTTACTAACTCTCTTTTTATCAACTTTTTACCTGGCGATCTTCTTCTTCTTCTTCTTCTTCTTCTGGAGAACCTAATCAAAGACTAGCGTCGTTATTTAATATGTCAAGAGTACACCTCGAGCGGCATTTATCTAAGGCACGCTAGTGCTTTACGAACGAATACGTCGGTCTCCTTTTAGGATTCGATCACATCGACCGAAACAATATATTGCAAATAAACTTAACAATCCCGAGAAATCTTTTTGGAAACGAAGCTAACACCAAAATAATTATGATATGTAACGATACTTATTTTTATATCCATAAAAGTAAAAACCTTTTATTTCGGCGGAAATCTTATAGCCTACACAAATACCAAAACCTTGTAAAACAAATTATATTGGTAAGCACTGATAGCTATATATTTAATAGATGTAAAAGGGCCGTACGCCGCAACAAAAACTGACGCAAACATAATGCGAGATATAATTAGGGATGAAACAAATCCAATTCATTGGTTTTTGGAAACAAACGATGCATTTATTCTGGATCGAGGGTTCAGGGACAGTTAAGACATAGAAGTCTGTGGCTATGAGTATTGTGTACCACCAACGAAAGACCGCGGGAAGACACAACTTACAACTGAGCAAGCCAATGAAGCACGAGCGGTATCGATATGCCGAAAGGTAGTGGAAGTGGTAAAAGGCAGACTTAAGTGCGATTTTAACCTTTTACGCCAAAAATACTTCAATAAATCGCTGCCAATTAGGTTTATTGATTTTAAAATCGCTGCTGCGATTTTAAACCACTTCCATGTAGCCCTCGAAGATAATGCACTTGCAGAAGAATTTTAGACTCAAATAAGAGTAAAAAGAGACTTACCGAATATCTTATACGATTATATGGAAAGGACGCGATTAAATACCCGAAGGGCTCATTTTAAACGTTTGGAAGCTGTCAGAAGAGCAAATAATTATCCTTGCGTTGGGTACATACCAGTTGAAAACTGGCCAGGTCTTACTGCGCTGAACATAAGCAAAACGGTTTATATTTAATAGAAGTTTATAGAGACAGCCGTCTTCGCGACTTACCTATTGATGGAAACGATGAAGAAATCTGGCTTTTACGTGGCCGTATCCAATCTCGTCACGTGCGAGCTAGGACATATTATTGTTATGCTTAATTAAATAATAATATTTTAAATAATGTAATATTTCATTATTGTACACACGGCTACACATCAAGCTATACATTTCCAGTTTACGCTGCCCTCGCACTCAACGGAAATCCTACACAATGCGAGATCAGCTTATACTGGAAATGTATAGCTTGATGTGTAGTCGTGTGTACATGCTTGACAGGTCGACGTACCATGGGCATTGCGCGCATCTATTGTCAATTATTTAGTATCTAGGGTATGCAATACATGTAGGACTTACTGCTCCAGCTTCATTTTTAAAAGATGTAATAATAGATGAGCCTAAAAACATTTAATTATTAATGACATTAAAGTATAACATCTGAGTACTATACTTATGTGAATAAAAATAAATAACTATTGTTTTTATTTACAATATATGGCTTGGCATATTAGAACTGTATTTTCATTATACCTTCTTGTTTTTTTTTTTTAATTATTAAGAAATAATAAAACGTCTAAAAGCAACAGAATGAATGATCTTTAACTCCGAACCGACAACGAATTGAAAAATCTCGCTATAGTAAAAGTAGTTCCAATAGAAAAGACCTTTCCAAAAATATATAATTTATCGCTATTGGGGGGTTGTACCAGGTTCCCTACATTTATGGGCATTGTCCTTTAGTCTTTTTTGAATTTTACTTCGTATAAGCTTCTAATAACATATTCTACCTCAACCCTTAGGCCTTCTACAGTCTCTTACGACTTTTTGTAAATATTTTTTTTACATGGCCCCATAAAAAAATGTCCAGATGAGTGTAAGACCTAATGTTTCTTGGAGAAATTTTATCTTTAACATTGACTGTATCGACTAGTGTAATAAAATAGCGCGTGTTTATTTTTTAAAATTTTTAGCTGGTTTGATTCCCGGTTTAGGTAAGCTCGTCGAGAATTCTGTGCACACAGTTTTGTTTCTTTTTAAAAATAAAGGAATGTTTCCTTCAAGTAAAATAATCTATCTTATGGATTTAAAGTAGTTTTCCTTCAGGGCCCATTGATTTTTTCCACCCTGTATACTTACCTATGTGCCAACTTTCATGGTGTTCTGTCAAACGGTATTGGAGTTCACTATAGACTCACAAAATGTGTTTAAAAAAAAATATTATCACATTATTATAGTTTCTAATAATTTAATTCAATCAAGATTCGAAAAACATGTAGCGCTATCTAGCGTTCAAAAGCATTTGTGACTGTCGACAGTTATTGTTCTTTCCTTCGGGAACAGTACTTTTTTTCGGGATGAAAGGTACCCTCTGTCCTTTTCTGTACGGTTCAGTAGTTTAGGCGTGAAATGGTAACAAAAAACAAACATACGCATTTAAAATATTAGTTAGGATCAGGTTTATCATGCCGACTTAAATAGCAAGATAGGCATGCTACCGGAATCAATTTTGAAATATTAGATAAAAACTGATGAAAGAAACAGATTTATGAACAAAAATGTATCAACAAAATAAAGCACGGTTTTAAAGGTGAAGGAGGTTGTGTCAATTTTAATCCTTCGAAAAGAATGTTAAAAAAAAATACATTCTAACATTTATTGTGATAATTACAAATTCTAACATTTATTGTGATGATTATTAATCAATAAAATATGCTAAGAAAATCAGTATATTGGTATATTTGCCCTGTGTAAGTCGGTATATTTCAGTATTTTTTGAGGTGTCTCGGAGTCGGTATTTTCGTACAATTTAATCTGGTCACACTGGTTGTCACTTGTCAAAATGTCACATGCCAATGTCATTTTTGATGTTCGCTTCGGCTTTCATTGCATTGCAATCTGTGTTTGCATTTTGCAATTACTTTTTGTGAGCAGTACAAGTCTATAATGCATAAAATTATAGTATAAATAACTTCGCAAACCATATCAGTTGCCAAATAATGTGCAGCGACGTAACCTTATTACTGTTGTACTAGTTTAGAGTGCATCTTGTTTTGATTTATTGTCCCTATCTATCAAAATGGATATTCTGGAGAAGATTTACCGGAATATTCGACTGCAAGTTACGAATTGGTCGGGATCGGTACCAAAAACTGTCGATATTCTTAATAAATCCGTGGCAAATGTGAAGTTGCCACCCTGTACTAAGGACAATGTACTGTACTATTATTTACCATTACAAGGTCTGGTTAGTTACACAACTTTGTCAGTAAGTGTGATGAACCCACATCTAATGGTCAGGTATGTAAACATTGAATATTATTATGATCATTTTATTTGGCTATGTTGTAGATAATATAATTTTACTTAAGATTATTGTCTGTCCTTTTCAGATTGTTTCCACAAAGAGATGTCACAGATATTTTATTTTTAACTGCGGGTGGTGGTGCAGGACTATGGCTCTGGGCAAGACCACACATGGCTGCTGCAGCTCCGGCTAGGCGCTTTTCATGGGCATTCCTTGGAGGCTGCTTATGGCCACTGGGATCCATTTTCTTATGGGCTATCCTAAGAAGTTCTGTTGGTCAAAGACCTGTTATAGGCACAGTATTAGGTGTTACTACAGGAGCAATGCTCACTAATATTGCCTTAGATTATTTTCATTATGTAGAACTTATGTTCTGTGGTGAAGTGACACTACCTGATGAGACCTACAGTCCCAACAGTGATGATGAAAAATATGATATTGATATATAAAAATCTGATATTGATATATAAAAATCTGCTTTATTGCTTTACTGATTGGAAATTTGTTTTAAGGAATATAAAAGTTTACTTTTGTGGGCTCTGGACAGAAAGCCTGTTTGTGAATCAGTGTAAGTCACAAAGACTTCTCCCTGAACTGACACACAAACTGGCCCAGAGCACATTATGCATATTTGGTAGTGGTTAAGTCTTACTATGTTATGTTTATGCACCTTCTAGCATATTGATGTTGTATTATCTTTCAGTCTGTCTAGTCTTTCACTATGTGCTTCAAATAAAATATTAATATATTTTCTTTTGTATTTTGATATTTCTGCATAAACCGTTTTGTTAATTTAAAAAAAACATTTTAAACAAACTCACTCATGTGACATGGCAATGCAATGCAACTGAATTAACTTTAACTACATTTCTATTTTGCACCTAAACCTTAACCTCTACATTCTCTTCTGCTGCTGTCGCGCGGTTTGAAGCGCTGCTAAGCAAGTAGGTATACTGATTTAATAACCAAACCACTGCATTCAAGTAAAACCATGAATTAAAAATGGGGTGACTATTACGGTGTATTCCCGTTCGTCCCACTGACTTCGTCCCCGTAGTGGGACGATCGGGAATTTACAAAAATAATATTAAATTTGTTCCCGATCGTCCCATTCATGATTTTAGGGGGACGAACGGGAATATGTTCTTAGATTAGCGCCATTCGTCCACCTAAATCATTTTGTGCGTATTGTTTAGTCGTTCTTTCGTAGTTTACTTTCAAAGGAGATGTTTAATTTTGGGCTACCTACCACTATGTACGCTACATAGATAAGTAGGAAAAAAATAGGGGAACTTCATAAAAATACTAACAAATTAATTTAAAGAATGGTACAAGCGTACAAAAATGATCATTTAAATAAAAAAACTTTTACTAGATTATACAGCGACATTTACATAGTGTAAATGGCGCTAGCCAAGGCTCCATACATTTCTGGAACATCTCCTTTGTCGGGATATTATATGGCTCTGGTGGGATGCTCCGGCGATGCCGCTAGTTAACAAAAGAGTGCCGATAACATTGTGTTATTTGCGTAAACCCTATTGGTTTACTCAACATTCTCTCCCAGTACCCTTAAATTAGACCGGTCGGGTTAGTGTTGACAAAACAATGAAACTGCACGGGTGTTAGTGTAATAATATAAATGTTCTACACGAATTCTGTGGAAAACTACTGATGTAAGTACATTTTTGTTACAAATATCATTAGATAGCCTACATAGTTAATACTATTTTGTCTCATGTCTTATTAATTTATTCTAATACCATTTTTGTATTCTATTTTATTATACACAGTTGCATTTTAAGAATTACTCGTTTTGCGAATTGGGCATTTTAAGAATTAGTCCTTTTGCGAATTGGCCATTTTGAGAATTAGTACTTTTGCGACTCTGTTGCCATTTTGAGAATTAGTCCTTTTGCGCCTAAACCAATACTAAGTGTGTAATTACTAATTATTGACTTCTGTTTTTTAGAGCTCAACAATGTCACAAGAAGCGCATCTTGGTCCCTCTAGTAGTACAGGAAGCTGTTTACAATATATACAAAGAAAAGGTGGAATCGTGCTTCTTCGTGCTGGATATCAATTTTTGAGGAAAAGGCAATATAAAAGCGGAGCTGTTGTATGGGAATGCCATCTTAGAAGGAAGAATAAGTGCGGGGGGACCTTAACTGTAAAAGTAAGTTCCTTTTTTACTTCTATTTTTCATTAAAAATCAGGAAATGGATAAATAAATGATGCACGTTTATTGCAGAATGATCAAATTTTGAAAGAAACTACACACACTGTATCCTGTACACCGGACTTCAATAGAAACATAATAGATATCCGTATTGATGAATGCAAGAAGAAAATAACTTCTGATGATGTACCTTCCGTACCAACCACCTTTAATTCAACAATTTCGAAAATTTTGGACGAAGGACTAGATATGGTAACTTTACCTAAAGATATTCCCAAATTTGCAAACATTAAAAGCTCTTTGTATCGCCATCGAAATAGAACGAATAATGTTAGTAAAATCATTTTCAATGACGTTAAAACGGTTGAGATTCCTCAAAAAATTCAATCTTTTTTGTTAGCAGATTACTGTTACGATAACACACGAATACCTACTCATTTTTTGTTCCCAAGAAGCTAGAGAAAAATTAATAGTTTTAAAAAATATATTTGGTGACGGTACCTTTAGGAGTTGTCCATCTCCGTTCCAACAACTTTACACGATTCATGGTGATTTAGGAAGTGTTAATCAAAGCACAGCGTTGATGCCATTATTGTACGCTTTAATGTCAAACCGTAAAAAAGAAACATACGAGATACTTTTCAAACTCGTTAAATCTCAATTCAACGATTGGAATCCTACAGCATTTACCAGTGATTTTGAAGAAGCAGCTATGTCTGCTATACGTACAATTTTTCCAGAAATAAGTATACACGGTTGTTATTATCATTTTAATAACGCTGTTTGGAGGCAAGGCCGTGAATTAAACCTAACAAAAAATAAAATTTTAAGACGTCAAGTAGCCCTAAGTGCGGTGCTTCCATTATTACCCGAGGACCGTATTTTTGAAGGCTGGTTTTATGTCGCTAGCGAAAGCCCCGATGATAGCCAAAGTGAAAAAATTCGGCAATACATGCTGTCGCAGTGGCTTCAACCAAATTTCGTAAAAGTGTGGTGCAGTTTTGGTAAACGACACCGTACCAATAACTTTGCCGAAGGGTGGCATTTTAAATTAAATAGAAAACAACAAAAAAAACAAATATTTTAAAATTGCTTTCGGTGTTACATGAAGACTCCAACTTATACAGCGTGAAAATAAAACAAAGTCCAAAACGGCGTAAGCTACATTCAATGTTGACAGACCAATATGTTATGAATTGCCAAATGCAACTTCTAAATTCAGAAATAACCATAGGACATTTTCTAGAAAAACTTACGTAAATATTAATCATAAGCAAAGTGCTCGATGGTTGTACGTTGATTTAATCTTTGTGTGCAATAATTATTATCGCTATAATTTTTATTTTATGGTCTCAACTACTTTCTTAAATCCATGTAATTTTTTTATTATTGTTACTCTTTAAGATGTTTTATATTCTTCTTGATTTTGTGATATTTTGGGTATTTTTATTATGATTTTGTTATAGTTTATTGTTTATTGACGCTATTTATGTGTAAAATTAACGAGTTCACTGTCCTGCTCACTTATATAATGTTTAACGCAAAAATGTGCCACTGTATACCTACATAAGCAAACTGTGTGACTTTGTAATAATTAGGACGTTTTCTTTTTTCAAAAAGAAGCTGATTTAAGAAGCTGACTGTTTTTTTAATCATATTTTTTAGTTTTATGGAGAATTTTATTTTGTTTTAATGTTTCAGTGTATGTGTATTTTGATACCTAGGTACGTAAAGTTGATTCTGTGATATTAACTGTGATTTTTATTCCTTAATAAATGACTGATTTTTATTTTAAAAATTGTTTTTTTTTTTACCATGAAAACAACCAGTCTGAAATTAATTGGTGGGACCAAGAGGCCTAAAAGATAATTAATAAATTATTCCCGTTCGTCCCCCTAAAATCATGAATGGGTCGATCGGGAACAAATTTAATATTATTTTTGTAAATTCCCGATCGTCCCACTACGGAGACGAAGTCAGTGGGACGAACGGGAATACACCACTATTACCATAGACGTGTACGTCCATGACTATCGCTAATAGGTACCAATGTAGTGGCGAACTAAGGCCGACGGGGACCCGGGACTAAACGAGACCCCCGACTAGGTATGCAGAAGAGGTTGAAAAGTAGGAGAACCTAGGATGTATGGACGAGCGCAGCAATCCCGAAATTTTTAGCACCCTGCCTCGAAAAGGATACCTAGGTATTCTTTTGACCATTCATAGGTACAGAAATAGGAAATACTTTTTCGACATAAACAGAAAAAGTTAGAGCATTAGACAAATATACCATGCTTGAGCGAGCTCGAAAATGTCTGCACCCTGCAGAGGTTAAATTTTCTAATGAATATTTATACAAAAAAAAACAACCGACTTCCAAAAAAAAACACTAAAAGACGTGAAAAATAACTTACACTTACACTTAAATAACAGTGACAGGAAATTATTAACACATCATCCATATAAACTAAGTGGAAAAAATATGCAGTATTAAGGATAACTCAAAAACTGCTGGTCAGACCTTGATCAAATTTAAATAGGACCACATGTGAAGCACCACCTATCAAATAAAAAAAGAATCATCCAAATCGGTTCACCCAGAAAATAGTTATGAGCTAACACATATAAAAAAAAACATACAGACGAATGGAGAACCTCCTCCTTTTTGTGAAGTCGGTTAAAAATAGGAGTCACCTTGTCAACTTATACAAAGAAGTTTGAGCATGTAGAATTCAAGAGCGAGCTCTAAATTTTTGCACCCCGTCCGGAATAGGGTTTTTTTTCAAAGTACTTAGTTCTTTTGTCAACTTATGCGGAAAAGCCAGAGTAAAAGAGAACGTAAGATGCGAGAGCGAGCTCGATTTTAGCGCCCTGTTTATATTTAGTATGCGTAGAGGGCCGCCAACTACACACAAACTGCCTTTTACTTTAGTACTGATCATATTTATTTTATTCTATTCAGTAAACTTACAGCTAACTTATACATTATTCTTAAATAATATGCAATTGAAGGCCATTTACAAGTTTCCACTGATAAACACAAAAATAAAATAAAATTGAGGTAGGTACTGAACATATTTTGACCTCGTTTAGGATTTAATTAAAAAGTATTTCTCGAGATTTGGGGCCCTCCATAATCAGCCAGTGCATAACCTACTACCTAGTGTCATTGATGGCGTAGCGTCCTACTTACAGTACCTACATTAGGGCTGGTTCACTCGGCGCACCCTCATTTTACACAAGTTCCTAACAGACCATGTAATCAACTTCTGGAGAAAGGCGGGCTGGTTTGAATAACCACCGACGGCCGCCATGGCCCACACATAATGGTCACCTGAAGGACTAACTGTGGAAACGAAATCCTCTAAAAAGAAGGGCTGGTCCAAAATATTCTTCGGGTGCTTGCCGACCGAAGAATAATAATATCTGGTAGATACTGCCTACCAAGATAATTTCAAAAACTCTTCTTTAAGAAATATAAATAGAATCATTACAACATGATACAATGGTACAGTCAGCGACAAAAGTCAATATACTAAATATATTTAATTAAAATCGGAACAGAAGTAACATCAAAATAATACACTTTTAGCTATTATAATATGAAATGCTGAAATATAATGTATCAAATGTTTGTGTCAATTTAGATGATGCAAAAAGTGGCAGTGTTAATAGAATTTTGTTGCTGACCGTACATAAGAAAAGTGCTAAAATAAAATAATGGTAAACTTTTTTCATAGAATTTTATTAAAAGTATACAATATGGAAATTATGATGTTACATATTTAATTCTGAGGGGGCTTCGACCATTCAACATTGAGGATCAGGTGATCATAACCATGCCCGTTTAATGTCTGGATAGCTTTAGCAGCATCAGCACGGAACTTAAAGTGAACATACGCAAATCCTTTGCAGTGACCAGTGCTCTGAAACAAAATAGATGTATTTTTTTAATATTACGCTTATTATCGTAACAATGTAGTTTGATAATAGCAAAATCATTAAATAAATTTGAACCAAAAAGAGTAATTGCAATCTTTAGTATGATGAATTTCAATATAAAGCCCTATATCGAACGTATCGCGCGCATCACCCGTCAATACACGCTAAATATGAACAATATACAGACATGACCTGTCTTTCTAAGCGTGCGCCTGTGGGCTTAGCATGACGCTGTCTATCTCTTCGAAGAAAAGACAAGGCTATTCCCATACAAAGTGACATTTCGTTTCTCCATTTTTGACATCGCACCGTAAAAATCCTTCTAAAATCTGTCATTTTGTCTTTCGTTTCTACTGATCATTGTCTAGGTCCTTTTTAATGTAGACTATTTCCGAAGACAGTTGTCTAAGGTATTGAAGACAATTTGATTTTTTAATTGCCATGGTAAAGACGGTAGAAACTTTTTACTTGTCGGCCACAAAGTATAAAAATGTTATGGAAAAATGGAATTTTTCACTTTTTGTATGGAAAATGTCAAAAATTATTACCTACATGTTGAGTTTTAGCGGTTTAAGGGTTTTATATAGGGGGTCGAAATTTTCATTATTTTTGCGATAGGACACACCATTTTCAAGATATAAAAGTTATACATGAATAAATTACTGAATTTCGTAAAAAGTGCAGTTCACTCTTTCTACTTTGCTGCCGTCTTATTGTCATCACGAAACGTCATTTTTGTCTAATCTTCCGTCGACAAGACTGTGCTTGTGCTAAGCCTGCTGGGAACGGTTGTATGAGAAAGATGTTAAGCAGCACATTTCGTCAAGAGCACATAACCTGATAAAGAACTGAAATAGTGAAGTGTATAAAAACCTGTATACATACCTTCTCTTTAGCGAGATACAGCTTCTGCACGGGACCGAAGCCCTTGACGAGATCGTCAAGATCAGCCTCAACTGCGAAGTTGCTGAGGTTGGAGATACGGATGGCTGTGACGTCATCGCGACGGGCGCCCGGGGGCTCGCGGCCAGTACCACGGCCCGCGCCTCCTTCGCGCAAATATGGGGCCACGTATTTGTTGGTAGGTGTGGCTTTTGAATCTGTAAATTAGTATGGTATTCTTATATTTGCACAAATTAACAAGAAAGAAAATCATTTGCATATTGGTTGGTGGCCTGTGGTCAACTGATGGTAAGAGGTCACTGTTGCCTATGGACATCTGCCATATTAGTGGCATCGAAGCTACTTTACCATTCCAGAGATAATGCCAATCATACAAAGTTAATTGTATATAATATGTTTTGGTTATATGACCATAGTATTCAACATTAACACAGAATTGTAACCGAATTACTACAAAAAGCCTGCTCTTTATAGATACATAATTATAATGCATTCATATTATCCATTGTTTATCTCTTACCAATGCCTGCTGCCTTGGCAGCTTCACTAGCCTTAGTCTGAGCCATTTGAGTATGCTTGAAGGGACAGCTCAGGGTCCAATGGTCTCCCTGGCAGGTTCTGCACTTGAAGATAACACTGCTGCTTTGAGCCTGAAAAATAATACAAGAATATTAGTGAATTGAAGGAGAGAGATCAAATATAATATATTATCTTGTGTGTACTTTAAGTGAAGTTAAAGTATTGGATTTTACACAATTATGCTGTACTGCAGTTAATCTTATAAAATTAAATATTTTGTTATTTTACAAGATTAACTAATGAATGCAGTTACTCTTCTTAAATGTGCTAATGAATTTTAAGATGTGAAAAATAGGATAATTGCCTGAACCTGAGATGAGGATAGGCTATTATAAAAACTGTTACCTTGAGACCATCCAGCTCTCCATCATCAGGGCGCTGACTTTCCTCTTTGCTGGTAATGAACTGCATATAGACATCTTCAGCAACGTTGGTTGTAGCAGGATTTGGACCAGGTTTATCATTGGCAGAGTCACCAAATTTGCTCCAAGTTTTACGCTTGGCAATGTCCTAAAATGATTTCACATTATAAGAAACAGTTATGTAAATAAAATGTTAGTATTATTCATTAATTGAAGTACATATAAATTTCATACAGTAAAAATTAACTTTTACACAATTTTAACATTAATTAAAGTAAAAAACCTGTACACTCATACCAATATGACATGAGCTAAGGACTAAGACATGCCATAAATATCTGCTGATATAATCCAAATTATCTTGCTAATATAAAATACTCAGATATACCTGATATTTATTATTTGGTTTTCTTTTGACATCTATGGATATACCAGGAGTGCCACTGTTTTGAATGTTGTATAAAGAAAAAATAGGAATTTTATTAGGGCTAGGAATTTTTGGAAACCTTTAGTTTTTTAACACTTTCAAAACATAAAATTAAGAAATGGTGTGGTGCATGTCAATGAATACTAAATTCTGATTAATCATTACACACCTTTGATACTACACGTTTTTCAATTTTGTAAGTACGGACAATCTTAACTTTCTTGTTGTCATTGTCATATTTATATTCCGTTACAATCTTCAATCCATTTTCAACAACTTCAGATGGTGGTGGTAGGGCTCCTTGATCAATCTCAACCTCATCAGCCCACGAGGACTGGATTTCATCAGCTACAGGCATCTGTTAAATGTTCATAATTTTATGTTTAATAATTTTACAATGATAAAAAAATTAACAATTTATTACAAAAACAAGTAATGCAGTAATAGTATGTATAGCAGTAATGATATTGGTCTTTTATCAATCAAAATGCATTTATTGCTACAATTTCTTGAAAGAAGTATGTTTCATATGCAATTTTCATGAAAAATGTATGGTCAGTTGCTATGGAACATTTTCCTTCTGTACCATTTTACATCCCTGATGTTCTGAGCTTTGTAATAAGATTATCACATAATTATGTTGATGATTTGCCAATTACGGATAGTAACTATATCGGTACCTCCGGAATAAAAAATAGAAATAAAAAACCAGCACATCTTTGCAAGCATCCCTGGTAAGTAATGAAGTGACGATAGCAGAAATGCAACCACTGAACGAAAACCTGACTTTTGTTGGTTAGAAAACGTGAACGTATCTAAGATGGTAATTCTTTTTCAATGTTGATTATTCGCTACTTACAGTTTATTTCCAGTAGTTAAATCACTTTGTAGAATATTGAAATATTCTTCTAAAGTTTTCCAGATGAATATATTTGACAGAAGAATGACTTAAATCGTGAATCGTGATCTCCCCCTTCAAAAACTTCAATTTCAATACAAAATGTACTCTGTGTCAATACTTTCCCCCGCGCAAACCTGCCTTTCCCCTCAAATACAGATACTACTCGTAAACGGCATGGATTCAGTAATTATATGATTCTGAAACCCTGCGTTGATTTTCTGGCTGATATAAAAAAAAATTATGCCTGCCATACATTTTAAACGCGTAGGTTTTTTAAAAAACAGGCCTTTTCTATAAAACAGCTGTTTTTTTTTTATAACCGACAGAGGCTTTCTACGTTATGGGGTCTAGAAACATGTGCTAAAATTCATGGTTACAGTTTGAATTAGTTAGTGTTACCACCGGTGTCAGGCTTTATCCCCTTCACTTGAAACAGGCTGGGGCGTCGCCGTCGACATCGCTTCTTCGCGTACGGTAGTGCTCTTCTCTCGCCTAACAAGAACAAGTAATTCCTTGAGCTAAAAATGTCTATATTTATTTCATATCCCATTTGAGTTTAATTAACAAATTATGATGAAATTCAGTTCTCCACTTTCACTGTCACAATGCGCGTGGAGTTATTTGCCCACCGATAAACCTGTAAGTGAATATATAAACTGAATGATACATAAATAATTAGTTCCCTATTTCACCTATAGAACTGTAAAATTTCAGCGTAGTACATACAATAATTACTAACAGGATGCTAATGAAACTTCACATACATTTGAAGGCAGGCTTACAAACTATCGTGGCAGCGATCGGCGGCGGCGATCTCTCGCGTCCGGCCCTGGTTCATGCCATGGTACGGAGCGAGAGGGAATGGGAAGCAGTCACCTCCATCTGCGAAGCAGTAATGCTCGCGAAGGAGGAGGCGGAGCGCGTGAGGGAGAGGCAATCATTGCGCCCTCACGCCCCTAGTCGCCGCAGGAGGAGACACCCTGGGCGTCGGGAGTCGATAGCCGACTCCCGGCCACCGTAGGCGCGGGCCTGCGGACGGCGAGCAATGGGCAGCTCGCCGTCCGGTAAGCACCAGGCCCGGGTCGATGGCGCGTTGTGTTCCACGCGCGCCTCAAAGAGATGTCAGCATAATTGATGGGGTCCGATAGGGCCGAAGCCTGCCGGGGTCGCGGATTGTTCGAAAGAGTTACCGTGGCCCTGGCGCACAGGCAACTGAAGGAACACGGGTGGGTTTTACTCAGTAAGAGTCTGACACGCCCTTCCGCTCCGCCCAGAGCGGGAGAGGTCATTTGATGATTTCACACACAAAAAAAAAAAAGGCTAAAATAACTTTTAAAGTAAGTCTTTAGAGTTCTTATACAAAGTGTTAGCACCTATTGAAGTGTTTTTATATTTAATTAAATAACCTTTGAACGTTGTTTTATTTTTGTTTTTTTATTGCACAACTAATTAAAACTAATTCTTAAGCAAGCATGTACAAAAAATGATAGGAATCCATTAAGGCGGAACCTTCAGGGCAGCCCGCGAAATTCATTCAAATTGAAATAAATTCAAATTGGAAAAAACGTAAGGAAATTGACAGATCAGACAGATCAGGTCAGGTCTGTCAGATTGTATTTTGATTAAAATATGATTCGCGACAGTAACATATATGGCTTTACAGAATTATAATCATTAGAATCAGCAATACATCACTATAAGTTCATATTACCCTATTGAATGACTATTTCATGAAATCATGACATTTGAGGGCAATTCTAACTTAAGGAGTTGTATTGCTGATTCTAATGATTACAATTCTGTAAAACCATATTTGATACGGTCGCGAATCATATTGAGATCACCATACAACCTGATACTGACCTGCAAATTGCAAAAAACGTAAGAAAATTTTAATTTCGCGGGCTGCCTTGGCGCATCCCCCTTAAACCGTTTCAGAGATCCAGCAAAACCACAAACGTTACTCCAGCAGGATCTCAAATAACTTCGCAGGCGAAGAAAGAACAAATACAAAATAAGTTGCAACATTGGCCTCGTATAGACAACTAATTATAACTAATATTTATTTCAATATTCCCATTAAAAATGAAAATGTCTGGCTGCGGTAACGTTACCCAAGCAGGAAACGTTTTTGTGAAATAAATAAAAAACTGTGCAACAAATTTAAAAATGTGCGTAACAATTACAGAAGCTGGGCAACTATTATAATCTATAACTAATAAATAACTATTTTCAACATTATTTTCACCGACTATGTTTGCTTATTATTTTGCTGGGGTAACCATGGGGTAACGCATACGTAATGACGTAGCAATTAGCTCATCACTAGTTTTTTTTTTATTTTTTATTTTTTTTTTTTTACTGGTGAAGTTAATTTATTTACATACTTATTTATATACATTTTTTATCAAACAATAATATTTACAATTAAAATATAATTACCTAACCTAACTAAAACTAATAACAAATTAAAAGATGGCGTCAAAAAATTCCTCCGCATCGCTGTCGACTGGTAATGTACCCAAGAGACTGGCGGCATTGCCACGTTGTATTGCAATGCTTAGCCTCTGGCCAAGGTAAAATCCAGCCCTTGGGTCACGGGAAGTGTCAAACAGGCGTTTGGAGATTTCCTTGAACAAAGCAAGGGCACTCGGACCCCACGGCCCGAGGGTTTCAACCCCAAACGGCTCGAAAATATAATTACCAATAAGGTTGTTATACTTACGCCGCTTGAGGTTTTCCGCAGCCGCAGCAGCGGCGCCAGCACAGCACGCCGAGACAGGAAGATGGGATGGCGCAAGAGTATCGACACATGTTGCGTCCCACACTAAAGGCCTACCCACCTTCCATGGAAATAAAGACATGCCGTCCGGTCTCTTGCCATCGTCGCGTGCCAAGCCATTAGGTTCTAATACAGCTGGAACGCCGACGGTGACAAGAGCTCGTCGGATGATGTCATTAATGTTCGCGTGCCGCGGTATGCGGCCCGCACTTCGGCTGCAAGACAGACCGTGGTGTCCGAGGCTGTTGACAACTTCGCCACAGTGACAGCGATGAGGGGAACAAAAGGGAGCTCCTAGTCGCAGGGAAGCAGCGAGGCGGAAAGTAGTGTCGTCGAACAAAGTGCCTATGTTCGACGATGGTAGTGCATGAAGCCAAAGACCCGACTCCCACTTACCCACAGCCAGTAGGCGCGCACGCTCCACAGTAGTAGCAGACGTGTCAATTAAATTATTCTGTACTACTCTGCAGAGTGGCTCATCCCACCGTCTCTGGGAAGATGGATTGTCGGGTGGATCTGAATTCGGGCAAGCGAGACGCCAAGCATCCATAGCCTCGGTGAAGCACGGCACATCAAAATCAATCAGTGTGGAGGCTAGGATTTTCCTGATTAATTTCTCAGTGCCGTAAACCGAAGATATGAAAGCCGGTAAACTAATACTAGAAATTTTGCGGACGCCGAGGCCTCCCATACGAATGGGAAGAGTAGCTTGTGTCCAAGCTCGGTCGTCCAGGGCCACATTTAAAATCGAAGTTAATGTATGCCGGATAATTTGGTCCATTTTGTCTAAAAGGTGAGGGTGCTTCCATAAATGAGAAGCGCGAAGGAAATATGTTAATTTAGGGCCGAAACAGCAGTAACGGATTAAGGTTATGGCCGAATGCATGTTAATTTGGAATAATCTTTCCGAAACGTCATTGAAATTTTGTATTTTTTCCTGAATAAAAACGGGAAAGGAATTCTCAAAGATTGGAGACCCAAGGAGACGAAGAGAGCTTTTTTCAATAATTTTTATTTCCGGAGCTATCGCGTTAAATTTGGTAAGTGTCAGATGTCTGTCAGTACTGTCCGCTAAGTATAGTTCACATTTCGAAAAGTTGAGATCAAGGCCTATGGAATGAAGTTCATTTTTTAAGAATTGTAGGTCATTTAAAACAGTTTCTACATCGCCTCCCAAGGTTCCATCATCAAGATACCAAACGTTAAATTTGGAATTTAGCTGTCGAATAATTGGGTGAATGGCTAAACTAAAAATCACTGGCCCGAGGGGATCACCTTGTTGACAGCCAACAGCAGATTCCAGAAGGTTGTCCCGATACAGTAATTTAGAAGGGTGTCTGTAACATTGCCAAAGGAAACTAAAGATTTGGGGTATTTCTTTTTTAGTTTCTGCCAGCAAAGTGTCCCTATTAACAGAATTGAAAGCATTATTTATGTCAACCTTCAAGATGACCTCTCCTTTGCCAGAATTTAGGTAGGTCGACAAGGCGTGTACGGCAGCCTCACAGCCCCCTTTGGAGCCGTAACCTAGCTGCAGGGGCTGAAATTTTTTCGAAATAACCTCACCGTAAAATTTACAGCAAATCTTGGCTGCCATACGACGGTAAGTGGTTCCCACGGCAATGGGACGAATGCCGCCATCCTTTTTACGCAGGGCGCAAAGATTCGCCCCGTACAGAACATCGATGACGGCCTCGTTCACCTTGCCGGAGAGCTAGTTTTAGTAGTTTTTGCTTTTTGTAGAGTAGTGCACAGATTACTAATTATTGGACTAGTGTGGTGTAGTGGGCCAGGCCCATGTTCTGTAATTCTGTGGTAGTGACAGATAGTGCACTAGTAGTTATCTGTGAGGTAGTGGGTGGCGCTTGGTAAAGTTACATGCTCTGTGGCGCTTGGTGGCGCTGGTTGGCGTAATATTGGCGTGCTGGATTGTTGGTACATAATTTAGTGATTGTGAGTAAAGATAAAATAAACTTTGTGAGCGCTAGAAACCTAAAAATCTCATGTTGTAGAGTGTGTTTTAATCTAAGCAACAAAAGTGTTGTTGTTTTGTATTCCGTAAGTTGAATGCAGTTATTTACTGTACTGTTCTATGTAACCATTGAAATGGAATGATGTCAAAACACTTGTGATAAACTTGTTTGCAAGTTGCAAGTTGCAACCATAAAAATCATCCAAGTTCCAAGTAAGCTCTTGCATTTGTTGACTGATTGTCCTGTTGGCTCAACTAAGTAAATCAAAATATTACATTGTTAGAGATAAACAGTCACTTTCTTGTAATTCAATTAAGTTTGGAATGAAAACTAAAGCTTTTAACAGATAAAACTGAAACCAAGTAATATCATAACTTTTATGGCTGTCATTTTACAATGTTTTTCTGAAAAGCTTTGACTATAAATTATTGAAATTTTTATAGATTCCTAAAACTTCAGTCATTCAGTTAGCTTATTTTTCCAGGTGTCACCTTATTAAGGATGTTGCGCTTTCTGAGCAGGAGAGGGCGTTCATCAAGTCAAAACCGCAATAAACAAACCCAGAAGGCTTCAAGTAACAAAAATTTGATACAATGCAAAGTACTATTACTTGATGATACAGATTTGTCTATTAACCTATCTAAAAAGGCCAGTGCAAATGACCTTTATGAGCAGGTTTTTTACTCTCTAGATTTGATTGAAAAAGATTATTTTGGACTGCAGTTTACTGATACCCATAATGTCAAACATTGGTTGGATCCAACTAAAACCATTAAAAAGCAAGTCAAAATAGGACCACCTTACACTTTACGACTGAAAGTAAAATTTTATTCATCTGAACCCAATAACTTAAGAGAAGAATTAACTAGATATCAGTTCTTCCTCCAATTAAAGAAAGATATATTAGAGAGCAAGCTTGAGTGCCCGCACTCTACAGCAGTTGAACTAGCTGCATTAGCCCTACAGTCTGAACTAGGAGATTTCGATGAAAATGTTCACACTCCAGCAACTGTGTCAGAGTTTAGATTTGTACCTAATCAAACTGAAGAAATGGAGATTGAAATATTAGAAGAGTTTAAGAAATGTAAAGGTCTAACCCCTGCACAAGCTGAAGTTAACTATTTGAACAAAGCAAAGTGGCTTGAAATGTATGGTGTTGACATGCACATTGTCTTAGGCAAAGATGGGTGTGAGTATCACCTAGGATTAACACCAACAGGCATTCTTGTCTTTGAAGGACCTCAAAAAATAGGTTTATTCTTCTGGCCTAAGATTAGTAAGTTGGATTTTAAGAAAAAAAAACTTACTCTTGTTGTGGTTGAAGATGATGATCAAGGGCGAGAACAAGAGCATACCTTTGTGTTTAGACTGCATAATGAAAAAGCTTGTAAACATCTTTGGAAATGTGCTGTGGAACACCATACTTTCTTCCGCTTGAGAGCACCAGTGAAAGGGCCTTCAGCGCGGCAAAACTTCTTCAGAATGGGTTCTCGATTCCAATACTCTGGAAAAACTGAATATCAGACCACTCAGCAAAATCGCGCCCGACGTACGGTCCAGTTTGAAAGGCGACCTAGTCAACGATTTGCGCGTCGTCAGAGCCATGTACTGAGGGAACGAGAGAAACAGAGTGTAGTAAAACCAGAGACTGCACCATCTGAGGCAGTTAATGAACTTCCTAGCACATCATCTGCTGATACAACAGCAGTGCTAATACCTGATATCGATACTCTATCAAGAAAGAGTAGTGCTAAATCACAGAAGTCAACTCTTATAGATGCCGAGTCCAAACCTGAGACTGGTGAACCTTCAACAAAGAACCTTCTCAATGAAGAACCAGCTGAAGAAGTATTGATGTCGAAAGATGACGCTATTAGTAACAAAGTTCTATTCAAAATGGATAAATCTCTAAATGAGGAAAAGAAGAGTAATCTAACTCAACTTGTGATTAATAAACCTGCTTGCAGCTGTTCACCTGTTACAGAATCAAACCCACTAAATGACCTCCTTATGAGCTTAGTTAAAGAAAAACTTAACAATGATGACTCCAAAAATGAAGCAAAGAGAGATCAGTTGGATTCAGCAAGTGACAAAGAAGTCCCTAACAATCAAACAAAATGTTATCTTTCATCTACTAAAGCCCTGCCACCTGGCCAATTAAAATGTAATAACATTTTGAAAGCTAGAGAAAATGAGGTGAAGGTAATAAATGAGTCCACTAACATAAATTTGGCCATACCATCTACCCCTTCACCAAAAATATTGAATGAGCCCACAAATCCCATCAATTCGCAATATGTATCAATTGTAGTGGTGGAGCCACCTCATAATCAAGCTAAATTGGCATCTCCTAAGCCTCTAGAGAAAAGAGAAGATGTGACTCCCAAGGTGCAACCTATATCATCTCTGTCACCTTGGCTTGTCTCTTCCGAGCCAAGCTCACCATCAGGCATCGGGGAAAAGGAAATTACAATTATTCATCGTAAGTCTGTTATTACAACACAGCTGTAGCTAAATGGTCGATTAAAAGAAAAAAAATAAGTTGATTAAAAGACAATCATTATAGTTTAAAAAATAAAATGACAATGTAGTGTAATAATGCATGTTTTGCTTGTAAAATAATTGAATTATTATGTAGTGCCTTACAAAATCGTCTATTTTGTAAAAGTAAGACAGTGAAATCTGAAAAAAAGTAATCATTTACTTCTAGTTGAAATAATTTTGCAGTTATCTCCAATATTTTTCCCACATCGGAAATTACTGAGACTACAATATGTATGTGCAAAACTGTTAAGTATTTGGGAAACTAGTTTGCCCTAGGCCAAATTAGTCCGTCCAAAGTCTGTTATATCCAACTAGTGCAAACCTAGGGTAAACTAGTTCGATGAAAATACATTAGAGAACAATACATTCACATGCTTAGAGTCCATATAATTTTAGAATCATATGAATTTTCGCTTTCAAAGTTTCGACGGAAACCTAAAGCGAGATGATGCCTTTATTACCACAATATATTTAACAATATCGGTCAGCAGGTTTCATTCCGCTTGGGTGTACTAAGTAGATATCGATACTTATATAATTATGTACCTTAATTCATACTTTAATATTTCTATGTACTTAACTATTGTACTTAGAATTATATTGAGACATTTGAGAATGTTCTATTCTCTTAGCAATGAGTCTGAGCTCTGAGCATAATTATTTTTAAGAGAATTTATTCTTGACAAATTAATAACCTAGTATTTTTATATCTAGAGATGAGGTATTTATACATTCCTTTTATTTACATAAACGTTATACCTATTCAGTTTTTTTTCTAATCAGTGCAACACTTTATTTCACAAGATATAAAAATTGGCAACTTTAACAATTAAAAATCTCTTCTCTCTTTTATAAAGCCACCGAACCCTGTTCGTGGAGGTTACTACCTCGCATGTGAACAATTTATATCAATATCAATACTGACAAGTAAAACTGAAATATGCACTGGTTAAAAAATATCCTGCATAAAATAGTGATAGTATTTTTGATGCCGTCCTTATTCAATCATTCTGTAACAACTTATACACTTAGCATTAAGTACAACATATCAGTATTAGGAAATAAAACAACAAGCAAGATAGGTGCCATAGTTGATAAAATTGCCATTCGAAATGCTCTCAGAACCGTAAATGAATTCGATTTTAAAATCATTCTATGTGTATTTTAACTATTTGTTACACAAAAAATATAAGTATTTCTCTTGGTAGGTAGTAGGTATACCTTACCTAGAGTATAAACTGGTTAGTACAGGAAAATAACATTGCAATAAATTAATATTTAAACCGCATTGATTTACATTAATTTACGTGTCGTTAGCTAAGCATTTACTTAAAAAAAAACCAGAAATGTTGTTTCTTTCGTTTTAAGAACATTCGGAATTGATGATTTTATTTTAGAGTTACAGATGTAACCAATTGTAGACATAAACGAGTCCAATGATTTCTTTTTTTTATTTAGCTTTTTTAAATGTCTTAGAACTTTACAGTTACTATATGCATAGGTATTATTTTAATATAATTATGTTGATACTTACTATAATAAGACTTTCATATATACCTATTACAAAAATATCGTGCCAATTAACGAATATTACAAGGTGCTTGGGAACAATATAATAACCAATTAGTATAAATTGAATCTCGATGACTGGTTATCGACTGTTTATCGTTAAATTATACATAGTTAAGTCTGCAATTCAAATGTACAAAGCAGTCCAACGATAATATTTTTAATAGTAATTGTATCTAACAATGGTGCCGATTCTCTTGTCACAAAATTCTCTAAACTAGACTAAAAATCACTAAAATTTTGTTTAGTCCTGTCAAAAGACGATTTCTCATTCTGAAATAGACTAAAGTGACACAACTTAACTATATTTTAGTTTGACAGCACTAAGATGGTACTGAATAATTAGTTTAGTGAAAATGGCAATTTTGCTATTCTGAATTTGACGTTTTTAATCAAAAATTTTGGTTGTCTTAACTAAATCTGGCTATTTTTAATCGCGATTAAAAAGGTGTGGAATAAAATTAGTTGTCATGAACTAAGATTCACCACAACACCTCGACTTCAGGGACAAAAACAGTACTGTTTTTTTTTCTAATTTTGCTTATATCTCGCAAACGGTGTGTCCTATCGCAAAAATAATGAAAATTTCGACCCCCTTTATGTAACCCTTAAACCCATATAACTCTACACGAAGGTATTTTTTTTTTTAATATTTTGCGTACAAAAAGTGAAAAATTCCATATACAACACGCCGAGGCTGCTACCCATGCGCGCCTCCGGCTCTAAAAAAAATCACGTGGTAGGGTAAACAAGTAGGTACCGTGTGGAGTCGCGATTGTCAAATTAAATTTTAGTTGCGTCAAACTGATTTTTAAATTTAGAGATATTTTATTGCAGAATAGCTCTAAGATTCTCATAGCCAAAAGTAAGGAATTTTAGTGATAGTTTAGTTAGTTTAGTTCGGTGTACAAGAGAATCGGCACCAATATTTATGGTTATGCTACGGCTAATAGCCGAAGTGCGGCTACACCCAGGGTAAAGTTAGGGCTAGTAGCCGAAGTGCGGCGACGCCCAGGTTAAAGTTAGGGCTAGTAGCCGAAGTGCGGCAATGCCCAGGGTAAAGTTAGGGCTAGTAGCCGAAGTGCGGCGACGCCCAGGGTAAAAGGGTTAAGTTATGGCTTATAGCCGAAATATGGCTACGCCCCTAAATTTCGCGAGCAGAAATTAAGAGTATATAGCTTCTGAAAGTCGTGGATAAGACAAGTGCTACCACAATGGATCATGGTCGTAACGGATGCTAGCATGTACCTATTGCTGCTTTCAAGTAGTGTAAATTTAAAACTTTCTGACCTGCACAGCACACAGTCATATCAAAATTATGTACCTATCGGACTTTATAATGTAATTATGTACATGATACATGGCTAAATATATTAAGTTCATGATGAGTTTTCGCAGATTGCTGTTGCGCGCAGGGGGAATACAATCTACCATCTTTGCTTTGATTTAATTTAGATAGGTACCGCGCACTTATTTAAACTTTTAATGCGTTGTTCGGACAGAGGCGGTGGCAAGGCGGTGGCGATGGCGGACAGTTTCTCACATTATGTCAAATAGTTAGAAGTTCTGTCAAACTATCCGACATCACCACATTCGCCACCGCCTGTCTGAACAATTAATTACTTAGAAAACAATGAAATGATAGAATATATTTTTAAGTAATGTTCTTTATGCATCTATTTGACTTTTGTTTAAGTTTATAAATGTAAGACAAAAATTTTAACCGATAATGTACCTACTTTATATCTACTTTATTGTTATTCGCCTTATTTTACAATATTATGATACTACTTATTGGATTATAATAAAATATTTATTTTATTCCATATCATGCGTTTCTTTTGTTATTTATCATTTCATTATATTTATACCATACCTACAATACCTACATACCCTGGAACGTGCCTACATAAATAACTTTACTCAGTTTCAAGAACGACAGTAAAAAAACAACATTAAGGACTAGTAAAATCCGCGAAAGTTATATGTTTTGTCTTGGTTGCGTCCTATTTTCATACCTATTTAACCTACTTGTTATACCTCATTCTGTTTTTTTTTAAACTAATTTCATTTGAATGTTTTCTTAATATGTCATTGAATTGTCACAAATTCACAACTGAAGCACACAAAATATTTAAGAGAATATATCTAAAATATTTGGATGGATAATATAAAAATGAAGAAATCTACTGAGATTCTTTCATCAGAAAAGTCATCGGAAGATGTCGGAAACGTGTTTTCATTCAAGCGATATTTTATAAATAATTTAGATTCCTATCATGGAGAGTATTTATTGAAGGAAGTGTCGAAAGTTCTAATCGAGAAGAATCTAGCATCAGCACCTCCTTCACTAACTCTTATTGGAGAAGACACAATTTTAGAACTTCCTGAGCCTGAACAGCCTTATGAAATTATAGGTAAGTAGGTAATTGGCTTATGCCTTTCGCCCAAAGTATATTGTAGTAGAAGGGATAAGCTTCTCCCTCCCTTCGTTTCTCACGCCCTTAACCCCGCGGGGAGTAGAGTATAAAGTACATAGTATGGCTACTATTAGACATTCTGTGATTTATATCTGGAGAGATATCTAGAGATTTACGTCTCTGGGTAGATCGGAAGGTACATACCTACCTACCCACACATAACCAACCCGCACTGGCTGGCTGTATATTATTCAATAAAAAAACTAAGTAACAGTTCTGTTTATTGACATTGTTGCAAAACCTTCTAGGGACTGTAACCAATCCAACGATCAAGACTTTAGATAACGTGGCCAGGATTGTAACAAAAGAAGAATGTATACCTCTAATGCTGACTTGCGGCACTGTCGTATTGGATGTCAGTTGCGATCGAGAAGAGCTTAGAATTGCAATGGAATATATGAAACGTAAGGAAATTTAATCTAACTCCCTTACTACACTTGTTTTAGGTAAGTAGGTACATAGTTACACATCGTTTAATGCGCGATCGCGCGCGCGCACCTCCACGAAACTGTTTGAAAACACTTCAACTGTATAGGTAGGTACGTTGGTACAGTAGGCCGCACGTCAGTGGTAACACTTTGATTGTGAGCTGGCCTAGCGTAGTAGGTTCGGAGTTTCAATAGAATGCGAGGCCAGTTTATACTGGTTTTGTTACCACTGATGTGCGGCCTACCGTCGTCCGTAGTAATGGAGGGGCACGAAATTTTAAACGGTAGGTAGTCGTCATCGTTATTATAATTTGCATTTTTATTCACTTCCTGACAGTTCTGAAGCAGTTGTTAGAAAAACTAGCTCCAGCACCAAAACCGGACCAGGACGATGCCGGCGCATCAAGCGCCCTTGGCGGCGCCGGAGACTTCAAGAAACGGTACTTGATACTGATATCCACTGTCATGACTTGGGCCTGCACCAAACCATTAGATCCGGTAAGTCCTCATTTGTGAGAAGCACATCCTCATGCCATTGCAAGGGGTATTATATAGGGTAGCAGGAACATCGACGCACAAATTGTAACCATGAAATCAGCAAATCATTATAGACCCCCTAGCGTAGAAATTTTCGTCGATTATCAACAAAAAAATCATCTGTTTGCGATGATTGCAGTTTCGATAACACATTATTGCGATGGGGGCGCTATTCTGAGAAGCATGGCCCTATGAGTACCTACGTAGGCGTAATCGACGGAGGCACGCTAAGCGGGGCTCCTACTTCTGAACGGTTTAAAAAAAATAACCACGAAGGGGATGGTGGGGTCTTTGTTCGCTTGTTTCGCTCGCGCTTAGACCCGCCATCTCCTTCGAACCTAACCTGTCAGAGTCGGGGTGCCTGAAGTCCCGAGCTCGCTTCGAAAATTTTTCTAAGTCCTCGCTCCATAGCGCCCCCATCGCAATAGCGTGTTATCGAAACTGCAATCATCGCAGTAGAGAACTTTCGCGACAACGTATCTATGTCGCAATGGTAAACTTTCGCAGTAACGTATCGCATTAAAGAAATTTCGCAACAACGAACGTCGCGATAGTAAACTTCCGCAGTAACGTATCGCAATAAAGAACTTTCGCAACAACGAACGTCGCGATAGTAAACTTCCGCAGTAACGTACACCGCGGTAATGAACTTCACAACTATGATTTACACGCACTGAATCCATGATAACAGATAAGTCTTTATTTGCCTTAAACATGGTATAAATTTGTTACAGTCAGGTATTAGGTAATCTAAAGTCCCCACATTTTTAGCTATACAGAATATGTATCAATTGCATGCAAAAATCATTATTAGTTAATTGTGGTTCAATGTCACAGATATAAGGTCAATACAATAATATAATAGTTTTATCTCAGCATTAGTCGCAATGACAAAAGTCCAGAAATGTACAATACATTTCTGGTCTTTTGTCATTGCGATTTATTGTTAAAAAAGTCTTTAATGTCATAAAACATATGTTTGTTCAGCCATTTCAATAATTTGTTTTTAAATGAGTTAATATTATATAACAGTTTCATTTCTTTTGGAATTTTGTTATAGGTAAATGCGTATAATACACATGACTAGGAAACTTTTCGCATACTTGGCTGATTTAGGAGTATCCTGCAATGCAAGTCTGCATGGATCTCTATTTCGAGAGTTCATTTGATAGGCTTTTTTGAACAAGCTCTTAAAAACATAAACACAGATTTCGTAAATGTAGAGTGACGGAAGTGGTAATATACCTAGCTTTTTAAAGAACAGTTTACATGACTAGTCAGAACGGATACCACAAATGGCTCTGATGCATTTCTTTTGAGCAATAAATGCTCGTGTGTTTAGCCGTGCTGTTACCCCAAAAAATAAGCCCGTATCGTAAGATGGATTCTATATAGGCATGATATGTAGTAATTGCTGTTTTTTTGTTTCTTTATTTGTCTGAGAGCATAAACAAACTTATTAATCCTACTGCACAAATTATCCAGATGTACTTTCCAATTCAGATCTTGATCTATGAGTAAGAATTTAGTTTGCACGTGATGTCCCTGCTAAGGTTCGACCGAGATCTCGGTCTCGGTCTCGGCCTCGGCCGTTTTCGGTTGAAATTCACGTCTCGGTCTCGTTCTCGGCGATTATTTTATACGTAGCCGAGACTACGCGACACTCGGGTACTAGTACCTACCTTGCTTGGTCGGTTGGTGAGCGCGGGTCAATTGTGATCGGCTAAATGGAAATATTTGCCGATGCGCGCCATCAGACCGACCAATCAAACTATACGAATTCATTTCATTGTTCCCATAAACAAAATACAAGCAAGCAAGTTAGTTTAGCTAGTCACTTGTTAAAAGTTGTCAATTTGTCATTTTTATTTATAATTTAAAATATTTTGAAGTAATAGTCGGGTACATAGAGTCCGAGGTTGCAAAGGAATGCCAATGTTTTTGAGTACTGGCACTCACTGCCTTACAAGGTGTTAAGACCAGCAGCTAACAAATTCTTGTCGGCACCACCAAGGAGTGCCGCAAGTGACCAGCTGTTTAGTAGGCCTGGGCAGTTATATGATGAAAGGAGACACAATTTGAAAGGGCAGAATACTGCCATGCCACCCTGTATATAAGTAGAGAGCTTTGTATTAGGTACCTATCCTAATTCCTGTAGTCACTCCAGCGCAGGTACATGAACACCTGTTGTTATTAGTAACTAAATATGTAGATACCTATGAATACCCGAATGTTATTGATTAAAATTAAGAAAACCATCGCATTCGTTGCGTACGTATGTTGGTATTTACCTAAGAGTACACACATACCTATAGGCAAATAACAACTACACACGTAAAATGTATTAATTCCCTTCACAGGATAACCCAGATATGCCTTTCATAGAAACCGATTTCCGGAAAAGGAAGCCACATCCAAATTATAAGTTGCACTATGAAGCTGAAAATACAGTGATTGGCATGGCCAGAAAATATAGGTCGACAATCGGGTAAGTCCAAATTTTATTATCCTCCACTTTACTTGTCGTTAATGGCGTTTTATGTCCAGTGGTGTACCTATGCCAAGAACAATGCTAAGTACTCGTATTTGTCTGCTGATAATTACATACTATCTCTATAGGATGCTTTCGGGCTACTGGTTATTGGATGGGTGAGTGAGAGAAGACTCAATGGCATGCAGTTGGAGATATTGGTATCTCTGGATGGATAGTGTTATAGGCTGATGATAATGAATACCTAATATACAGAGTGTTTGGCGCATGGACCGACACAATTTTTGGGGGATTTGGGGGGTCATTTGCTAAGTTTCATCCAAAGACCCCATGTCCTAAGTGTCACGGTAATTGAGATATGCTTTTTTTGTTTTTTCTTTGAATTACCTGAAATGTCGCCTTTATATCGTCATTACTTTTTTGTTTATGGTTGTAATAGAACAAAATAACTTTTATTATAGTATGCGACGTAATTTTATTCTAAATAAATTATTATTTGATGCAATTGACCTGTAGAAAATAACTTATGTGATTCCAGTCTTAAAAATGTGTAAATGTACTTATAAAAAATTACAACTTCTGAATTCATTTAAATAAAAAATAAAAGCTATTTTGAACGTAGCTTTATTTAAAAAAGTTCTCTAGGTTACATACAACAATATACGACATAGAAAGGAAACGTAGGGCGATGGCTGTCCGAGGTAATATGCTGATCCGCAGATTTGCACGCTGTACGACGTAAGTCAAAATAACCCTTTTCAGAGAATACTGCCAGTCTTTTTACACGTGCAGTCTGTGGGTCAAGTATACGCTGAGGGCATACAACGCCCTGCGTGTCCAGTATAGCAATGTATTCAAGATGCTGTTGGGTCTAAACCTATTTTTCTTTCTTTCTTTCTTTACCACGCTTTTGTAACGCTTCCGGGATGTTCACCGGGGTCAGGGTTCTTGGTTTTCATGCCATTATACGGAAACGGTGCGCTTCTATTCTCGGTAGAATACGTGCTAGCTCCCACAGCATTGGACCGGGCCGGGGCTGCCTTGAAGCGGCTCCTGCTCAATCTAGGGGGTACAAACGCCTCTTGCTGGAGGCTCTACGCGGGGTTCGTGCGGTCCATGGCCCTTTACGGGACACCGGTGTGGGCGCGTTCATTGAGGCTCCGACCAGCCCGCCGGTTGAACGCGTCCCAAAGGGTCATGGCCATCCGGCTGGTCCGAGGATACCGCACGGTCTCCTGCGAGGCGGCGAGCCTCCTTGCCGGATTGCCGCCATGGGATCTGGAGGCAAAAGTCCTCGCCCACATTTGGGAGTGGCGCGAAGAGGCGAAACGCCGGGGCGTAACTCCGCTGCCGCGAGAGATCGCGGCACAGCGGACAGAGCTCCGGCGGGATCTCATGGCGGCATGGAGAGTGCGACTGTCGCAACCCAGCGCTGGGCACGCCACAATTGCGGCGGTAAGTCCCCTCTTTGAGGAGTGACTTGAGAGGCGCCACGGCATCCTCACCTTCCGCCTGACACAAGTCCTCACCGGACATGGCTGTTTCGGGAGGTTCCTGTTTCGGATAAGGCGGGAGGAAACGCCCGGGTGTTGGCATTGTGTGGATCGACCGGAGGACACGGTGGAGCATACGGTGGAGGTCTGACCAGCTTGGACGGAGCACCGCCGTGTCCTCGTGGCGGCGATCGCCGGAGGCGATCTCTCGCGTCCGGCCCTGGTACAGGCCATGGTACGGACCGAGAGGGAATTGGAAGCCGTCACCTCCTTCTGCGAAACAGTAATGCTCGTGCAGGAGGAGGCGGCGCGCGTGAGGGAGAGGCAATCGTTGCGCCCTCACGCCCCTAGTTTCCGCAGGAGGAGACACCCTGGGCGTCGGGAGTTTATTGCCGACTCCCGGCCACCGTAGGCGCGGGCTTGCAGACGGCGAGCAATTAGCACCTCGCCGTCCGGTAAGGACCAGGCCCGGGTCGACGGCGCGTCGTGTTCCACGCGCGCCTCAAAGAGATGTCAGCGTCGTTGAAGGGGTCCGATAGGGCCGATGCCTGCCGGAGTCGCGGATTGTTCGAAAGAGTTACCGTGGCCAGTACAGGCAAGTGAAGGAACACGAGTGGGTTTTAGTCAGTAAGAGTCTGACACGCCCTTCCGCTCCGCCCAGAGCGGGAGTCAGAGGTCATTTGTAGACTACCCACCCAAAAAAAAAAAATGCTCCTACAGCATCCTGAGTGTATTGTGTGATAGGTGGGATAGCCCCATTCTGGCTCACTGGATACGGCTGCACACGTAGGTGTCAGTCGTTTCAATTTTATATATAGTGTGGTTTTTACTAACATTAGGACCTAAGACCTTTACTAACAACTTATGGATGATGTAAATCTGACATATAATTTATATTATTATTATTATACCCTTTACAACGGTATGCTACTTGTCATCGAAATAACTCATTAAGTGGTCAAAATTAGAGATAATAGTTTGCCGAGGCGGCCAATCACGTACCCCAATAATTTAACCAGTTTCAACAATGCAGTCAACGTAAGGAGGTAAAAAGTCAGTCTCTTTCGTGTGCATGTAAAATGACTCTTGTCCTTGTCTATCATTGGGTTGGAATTTTGGAAGTTCGTGGCGTGACCAGGTTCAGTCGAGATTTGACTATCTCTACTATTGGAAGTGCCTGTGCATTTCACGTTGTTCTCTTCGTATATAGTTGAGTTTTCTTGTTGAATCTTCTTAATGTTAAACCGTGTTGTTGTTAAATCTTGTTTTCTTTAAATCTGTGACCTGTTTTTCGTTGTTCGTCTTGGCTATTGTTATTACAATGCCTAACTTCAGTAACGAAGAGTACTTATGCTGATATGTTGCTGGAGTATGGTAGGGCTAAATGCAATGCGCGTTAAACGCGAAGAATTTATCAGGAGCGCTATCCTGATCGACCTTTACCACACCGCAAAATCATCTCAACAACCTATCGACGTCTGACGGAGACCGGAAATTAGCATTTTCAAGAGCCTCGCGTGAATGTGAGACAACATAATGTTGTAGATGAAAGAATTCAACAAGCTTTTTATGAGGATCCGACAACAAGCATTCGAGTTGTTGCTGAAAGACATAACATATCAGTGTGAAAAGTGTGTCATTATACACCTGTTCAAGGTAATTAACACACAACTTATTTAATATTGATTATGACGAAAAACAGTTTTCAAAAGATATCAAATTGATATTTTTTGTTTGAAAACGAGTTTTCACTGGTAATTTCTTCAAGTAATTACTTACTTACAACATTAATTTTACTTTCACTAAATTTAAGTTTAATTTTTGTTTTAAGTTTTTGCCACAAAATGTTATTTTTTTCATTGTTGATATTATTTCATCTTTGGTCAGATTACAAAAAGAAAATAGGTATCGCATTTGTGTAACTGTTAAACTCACGGATTTTTGTAATTGTTCAAGGTCTCGAAGAGAGTGATTATGCTAGACGCTGGAGGCTGGAGTTCTTGCAGATTTATACTGCGTACTGATGTAGAAGATGGCGACTTTTTGAAGAGAATTTTGTGGACTGTTGAATCAAACTTTAGCCGTGAAGGAATAGTGAATTTTCACAATATGCACCATTGAAAAAAAGGGCCAGAATCCTCGCAATGAAAGACAGAATTATTTTCAGAGGAAGTTCAGCGTAAAAGTTTGGGCTGGTGTAGGTAATGGGTCGAAATCTTATCAGCCCTTATTTTTTGCCAGAACGCCTGACTGGAGATATTTATCTCGATTTTTATTAAACGACCTACCAGATCTGGTATTACCAAGTTTAGAAGAAGGTGCGTCAATGTCGGCTGCGATGTGATGCCGATGCGGCTGTCCTGCACATTTCCAGCGATCAGTACGAGAGCACCTAGATATTTTTTTCCTAACTCGTTGATTGGCAGAGGCTGCCCTATTCCTTGGCCCGCACTATCCACAAACCTGACACCCCTGGATTTCTACGTCTGAGGACGTGCAATGGAATTAGTTTACCCTACAGGTGGTGCCCACAAGAGAAATTTTAATTGAAATAATTAGCGCCGCGTTCGATACGATTAAAGCAGAAATGCGACTCCATCCAACAACCGTCGATATAAGAAATAGGTGTCGTATATGTCATATGGAGTAGAGGAGGTCACTTTGAACAAACTTTGTAACTGAGTTTTTTTAATAAAAACATTTTATCTTATCAGTCTTTTCTTTATCCCGATCCTGGCAACAAGTATCTCTTATTTTGACCACATAATTATTCATTTCGATGACATGTAGCACACCGTTGAAAAGGGTATAAACTAGAAAACTTTTTAAAATAATGATAAGTTCAAAATAGCTATTACTTTTTTTTATGAATTTAGAAGCTGCTATTTTTATACATATACAGTTTTAAGACTTTGAGAGCTCATAAGTATTTTTTTACAAACTCCTCAAATAATGCGTGTATTCCCGTTCGTCCCCTCGACTTCGTCCCCCGAGGGGGACGAACGGGAATTTACAAAAATAATATTTAATTTGTTCCCGATCGTCCCAATCCTAATTCAAGAGAGGACGAATGGGAATATGTTCTTCGATTAGTGCCATTCGTCCCACTAAAAAGATTTGTGCAGAAAATATGTTTATTCGATGTTTCGTAGTTTACTTTTAAATTAGTTTCTTCGTTAGATTTAATCATTATTTTACAAAATTCTTCTCTATTTTTTTATGAATTATAAAACGTATCCTAAGTTTATCATTGTTTCATTATGTTTACCTACACTAAATATAGCAACTCTGACGGGAAGCGCCGGCGATTCTGGTAGTTAACAAAAGAGTGCCGATAACATTGTGTTATTTGCGTAAATCCTATTGGTTTACCTGACATTCTCTCCCTTTCCTATCCTTAAATTAGACCGGTCGGGTTAGTGTTGACAAAACAATGAAAGTGCACGGGTGTTAATGTTATAATATACACTCGGCGTCACAAAAATCGCACCTCTTCGAAAATAAGTTTAAAACATGTCCCGCCAGTAACGAATACATTAAACCTTATTAATATTGGTATCAATTGAAAGTATGTTTAACGACCTTTAAATTAACAACAGTTAGAATTCCTAAACACAACAGATCTCATTAGCACGTAACGTTAAAAAAAATGTTGTCAAAATACGCATTACAACGGCCACTAATTGCACCTCCCTACAAGGGTATAAAACGGGCGACCCGGGTTAAATGTGAGTCTTTGCCCGGTTAAGTAGCCAGGACCTTAGTGGTCAAAACTACGAGCTGCCCAATAGGAAAAAAAAAATAAATGTGAGTCATTCGCTATTCAACCTTTAAAGTGAACACACGTGAACAGCTACAGCAAGAAAAATACCCCAGAAGATGGATACCACTGCAGATGAAGCCGCTCAAGTCATTGCACTACTGCAATCAGGGATGCGGCAATGTGATGTTGCTCGGCAACTGAACTTGAGTCGTTTTGCCGTTCGACGAGTGTTCCAACGCTTCCAAGAGACTGGTGGCTATATCCGAAGACGTGGATCTGGAAGACAACGGTGCACATCCGAAAGAGACGATCGCTTCATTGTTTCGACGTCTTTACTTAATCGGTTCTCCAATGCTGTTGAGCTGCAACAACAACTGCGATCAGCTTGCAGAACTTCTGTAAGCGTCTCCACGATTAGAAGAAGAATGCGGGAGAAGAAAATTGCAGCTCATAGGGCTGCTACAGGGCCAAAATTAACTGCACAGCATAGGAGAGACCGGTTGCAATTTGCCCGTGACCATGTGGATTGGACAATAGACCAATGGAGGGCTGTGCTCTTCTCGGATGAGACGAGGGTGTGTCTTTTCTGCAACGACAGGCGTCGAAGAGTGTATAGGAGGCAAGGGGAACGATTCGCGCAAGCCTGTATTCAAGAGACAGTGCAATACGGGGGTGGCTCGTGCATGTTCTGGGGCGGCATGTCAATCGAGGGTAGAACGAACCTTGTGTGCGTTTCTCGGGCTGGAAGTGCTCGCGGGCAAGGGTCGCTGACTGCTGCTCGGTACATAACAGAGATCTTAGAGGAGCAGGTTGTCCCTTATGCTGGTTTTGTTCGCAGTGGGTTCACGTTAATGCACGATAACGCCCGCTGTCACACCGCTTTAATTGTAAGAGACTACCTGCAAGAAGTTGGAATCCCTGTTATGCGCTGGCCGGCGCGAAGTCCAGACCTGAACCCTATTGAGCATCTTTGGGATGAACTGAAACGGCGAGTACGGGCACGTGATCCTGCCCCTACCACTCTCCAAGACCTCCAAGATGCCGTCGTTGCAGAATGGGACAACATTCCTCAAGAGACTGTTGTCACATTAATTCGGTCCATGAGAGGGCGCATGGAAGCAGTCATCAGGGCTAGAGGGGGTAACACTAGGTTTTAAGTTGTTTTTAAGGACTTCTTTGTAATTTTTGCTGATAAAATAAAATTTAGCTTTTTAATCATTTGCATTTGCTTGCTTTTTTTTATTCCCTGGTAAACAAAAAACCAAATCCATTGATTTATTCTGAAATTTAAATGAATTGCCTTTCCAATGATACCTTACAGTCATATGTCTACCATTGATTAATAGGGTTAAAATGACTTTGAAGGGAATTCTTAAAGAGGTGCGATTTTTGTGACGCCGAGTGTATATTCGACACGAGTTCTGCGGAAAACTACTGATGTAAGTACCTACATTTTTGTAAGTTACAAATATTATTAGATTGTTTATAGTCAATACTATATTGTCTCATGTCTTATTAATTTATGCTAATAATGTACGGTATCAATATTTGTATTCAATTTTAGTATTTAATTTTATATATTAAATATCATTCTAAATTATATTAATAAGTGTGTAATTGTTGTCTCCTGTTTTTTAGAGCTTAACAATGTCACAAGAAGCGCATCCTGGTCCCTCTGGTAGTACAGGAAGCTGTTTACAGTATATACAAAGGAAAGGTGGAATCGTGCTTCTGCGTGCTGGATACCAATTTTTAAGGAAAAGGCAAAACAAAAGTGGAGCTGTTGTATGGGAATGTCATCTTAGAAGAAAGAATAAGTGCAGTGGGACCTTAACCATAAAAGTAAGTACCTACTTTTTTGACTTCTTTTTTCATGCAAAACCAGACAATGGGTAAATAAATTATGCACGTTTATTGCAGAATGATCAAATTTTGAAAGAAACCACACACACATCCTGTACACCGGACTTCAATAAAAACATAATAGACATTCATATTGATGAATGCAAGAAAAATATAACTTCTGATGATGTACCTTGCGTACCAGCCGCCTTTAATTCAACAATTTCGAAAATTTTGGACGAAGGACTTGATAAAGTAACTTTACCCAAAGATATTCCTAAGTTTGCAAACATCAAAAGCACTTTGTATCGCCATCGAAATAGCACTTATAATATGAGTAAAATCACTTTCAATGACGTTAAAACGGTTGAGGTTCCTCAAAAATTTCAATCATTTTTGTTAGCAGATTACTGTTACGGTAACACACGCTTACTCATTTTTTGTTCCCAAGAAGCTAAAGAAAAATTGATAGTTTTAAAAAATATATTTGGTGACGGTACATTTAAGAGTTGTCCACCTCCATTCCAACAGCTCTACACCGTTCATGGTGATTTAGGAAGTAATAATCAAAGCACAGCTATGACGCCCTTATTTTACGCTTTAATGTCAAACCGTAAAAAAGAAACATACGAGATACTTTTCAGACTTGTTAAATCTCAAATCAACGATTGGAATCCTACATCATTTACCAGTGATTTTGAAGAAGCAGCTATGTCTGCTATGCGTACAATTTTTCCAGAGATAAGTATCCACGGCTGTTATTACCATTTTAATAATGCTATTTGGAGGAAAGGCCGTGAATTAAATCTAACAAAAAATAAAACTTTAAGACGTCAAGTAGCCCTAAGTGCGGTGCTTCCATTATTACCAGAGGAACGTATTTTTGAAGGCTGGTTTTATATCGCTAGCGAAAGCCCCGGTGATAGCCAAAGTGAAAAATTTCGGCAATACATGCTATCGCAGTGGCTTCAATCGAATTTCGTAAAAGTGTGGTGCAGTTTTGGAAAACGACACCGTACTAATAACTTTGCCGAAGGGTGGCATTTTAAATTAAATAGTGCCATAGGCAAAAAAAAACCTAATATTTTAAAATTGCTTACGGTGTTACATCAAGACTCTAACTTATACAGCGTGAAAGCAAAACAAAATCCAAAACGGCGTAAGCTACATTCAATCTTGACAGACCAATATATTATGGATTGCCAAATGCAACTTCTTAATTCAGAAATAACTGTAGGACATTTTTTAGAAAAACTTACGTAGGTATTAATCATAATAAGTAAAGTGCTCGATGGTTGTGTACGTTGATGTAATCTCTAGGCTTTGTGTGCAATAATTATTACTGCCTACTGTTATGACCTCGACTACTTTCTTCAATACTTGTGAATTTTTTATTGTTGTTACCCTCTATGATGTTTTGTGTTCATGTTTTTTCACTTTGATTTTGTATATGTTTTTTATTTTGATTTTGAAATTGTGCTAATTTATTGACGCTATTTATATGTAAAATTAATGTGTAACCTGTTCTGATTCCTTATACAATATGTAACACAAAAATGTGACACCGTATACCTATACATATAAGCAAATGTGACTTTTTAAAAATTAGTACGGTAAGTTTTTTTTGTTATTTTTATCTTGATTTCGTGATATTTTAGGTATTTTATTTAATTTTGCTTTTGAAAGTGTGATAATTTACTGACCCTATTTATGTGTTAAAATAATGAGTAAACTTTTCTAATCACTTACATAACGTAAAACGTAAAATCTTGCCACCATACATATAAGCAACTCTACGAAAAATAGTGACTTATATTTCAAAAGGAAACAACCTGAATGGTAAAAAGTCTGTTTGTAGTGTTTATTTGTAATATAATACAGACTTTTTTTATTGTAATCTGTATACACAGATTTTTAAATCATAATTTTTAGTTATAAGGAGAATTTTATTCATAATTAAAAAAATATTATATATAAAAATATTGCGAGTTATCGCAAAGTTGATTCTGTGATTTTTACTGTGATTTTTATTCCTTAATAAATGACTGATTTTTATTTCAATTTTGTTTTTTTACCTATTAAAACCACCAGTCTTATATTATTTAGTGGGAGCAATAGACCCAAAATAGAATTAATAAATTATTCCCATTCGTCCCCCCAAAAAATTTTGAGGGACCATCGGGAAAATAAATAACGAATTCCCGTTCGTCCCCCTCGGGGGACGAAGTCTAGGGGACGAACGGGAATACACGAAATAATGATTTATTAAGAATAAGTATACATTGCAGAATACAATAAAAGTTACTTCGTGCTAGTACAACCATAAACAAAAAAGTAATGAAGATTTAAAGGTGAGATTTCGGGTAATTTAAAGAAAAAACTAAAATAATCATATCTCAATTACCGGGATATGTACTTAGGACATGGGGTCTTTGGATGAAACCTCGCAAATGACTCTCCCAACCTCCCAAAAAAATGTGTCGGTCCATGCGCCAAACACCATGTATATGGTGGATTTTTGAGACGGGGCAGTAATCACTACGAAACCTATGGGAAAAGTTTTTTTGCGATTTGTGGCTCTTCTAGTGCTCTAACCTTAGTTGGTGTAAAAGAGTATTTTATATAGTTAGGTATTATAAAAATAAAGGTGAGAATTGACGTTTTTCTAGCTAACTGTACCATTTTTCCAAAATCTGTGAAAGCAGTTATGAATTTCCCAAAAAGTTATGAATAGTCTCCTAAGAACGTTTTTCTAGCTTACTGTATCTTTTTTTTTAAATCTGTGAATGCAGTTATGAATTACTAAAAAAGTTACGGATAGTCTCCTAAGAACGTTTTTCTAGCTTACTGTATATTTTTTTTTAAATCTGTGAATGCAGTTATGAATTACTAAAAAAGTTACGGATAGTCTCCTAAGAACGTTTTTCTAGCTTACTATATCATTTTTTTTAAATCTGTGAATGCAGTTATGAATTACTAAAAAAGTTACGGATTGTCTCCTAAGAACGTTTTTCTAGCTTACTGTATCATTTTTTTTAAATCTGTGAATGCAGTTATGAATTACTAAAAAAGTTACGGATAGTCTCCTAACTAAGAACGTTTTTCTAGCTTACTGTATAATTTTTTTTAAATCTGTGAATGCAGTTATGAATTACTAAAAAAGTTACGGATAGTCTCCTAAGAACGTTTTTCTAGCTTACTGTATCATTTTTTTTAAATCTGTGAATGCAGTTATGAATTACTAAAAAGGTTATGGATAGTCTCCTAAGAACGTTTTTCTAGCTTACTCTAACATTTTTTCAAAATCTGTGAATGCAGTTATGGATTACTTACTCAAAAAGTTATGGATAGTCTCCTAAGAACGTTTTCCTGTAGCTACAACGCTTAAGGTAGTACCTGCCGTTAATGCCCTGTCTCAAACTTCCAACCTGTTTAACTACATCCACCTACTTAAAACATGGTGAGCAGTAAACTGTGGAAGTCTGCAGACCGATGGTGATTATGTAAAATATAATTTGTTAACAGAGCGCTGGTAATTGCTGCAGGAGCGACATACGGCGGCAAAGAAGACGTGCTTTACTATTGGTTTCAAAAAGCTTGGGAGTGCGAGCCGATACTGCCTATCCTCGGCCGAGGAAATAATGCTGTTCCTTTGATAAACGTTGCGGACTTGGGACAGTGAGTATTGTGGATATTGCTCGTAATTTTTTGTCATATCAAGTTAGTAGGTACGGTAAATAATTTTTGACTTTAAGCCTGTTTCCCCTGTATACCAAAGGCTTTATGGAGAACTCCAATACCAGTAACCTTGTGTCAAATTTTACCATAGGCAAGGTAACTAAGATAGGATGTGCCTTACAGGCGTTGCACAGGGGGGGTTCCGGAATTGATGAATGATAAATGATTTTATTTCTGTAAGTAGGTTTGTACAAACACTTTTACACGTCAATCATATCTTCTAAACTAGGTGAGATCGGCGTTTCCTATCTGACAACTCTGAGAAGAACGGCCGGAACAAACTCAGAAGTCACAGTCTCATTTAAAGTCCAGACATAATCTTGGTCAGATCATGTGAAGACCATGTAGATTGGTATCTGAAATGGTCTTTTGAGGAAAGAACCACACAGATTGAGTGGACCTGTCCAGTCAGTGACGCAATTTGTCAGTAATCGTGCAGCTCAACTCAGGAAGTCAGGACTTAAGGAGCTCAACGATTCGACGAACAATACCAAAGAAAGGACATTTGGGTAGGCCGCATAAATTACTCAAACTGCCAGATCATGTCTAAAATTAACTGAGAAAAAACAACAATTTAGCAATGACCCATATAGGTCCTTACATTCACAATAATTAAAATAACATAATACTTTACAAGTAAATACTCATGTCATTGTATATTGTATATTAAGAGGTCTTTGGTCTTTTAAGAGGAAACGGGACCCCCCCTATATGCTGATGGTGATCACCGGGGTGGTTTTAGTGAGGTAAAAATCCCACACCCCCGACCTCCGTCTCCAGAGGTCGGGTGCCCTTTGAAGGTTTCCACCCGAAAACAAAAAAAAAGAAAAGGTAACTAAGACAACTATTGCCATGTTTGGTTAAGCAAAATAAAAATAATCCTGTGAGTTGACTAGATACTCAAAAAAAAACTCAAAAAAAAAAAAACTCAAAGCATTTATTTCAAATAAACCAATTACAGGCACTTTTGAATTGTCAAGGGGTCGGTCAGTCAGAAAGATGAAGCTAGTTACCCATTCCAAAGCGTAGTAGGTACCTATGGAGAAGAACGGGCAAGAAACTCCATGGACACTCTTTTAAATCAAAAAATGGTTACAAAATATTGATTACATCGTTCATGTTGAAATTATGCATGTGAGAACGATGCAGAACGTTAAAAGCGTCCGTAATAAAAAGACAAAAGCAATTCAAATATTAAATTAAATTAAAATAAGCCGTGGCAGCCAAGAAATGACCAGTCCCCACTGACGGCGCCCGTTCACGAACATGACGCATAGATCAGCACCATTCAGCTCAACCATTTTGAAGGGAACTTAATGATCCAACACACACGCCACCACCAGCGAGACATTAGAGTGAGCATGACAAACTCTCAGCCGCCAGGGCACATTCAAGTCAATGAAAGAAAAACCTATTAAATGGTAGCTTTATAGTAGGTGCATAGTACTCACACCTGTGCTATGCAATTATACAATACTAAAACATTGAATTTATACAATGCAAAGATAAGTTTTTAAAATCTTCAGCAGCTCCAACAGTAGTTTCAAATGCTAATCAATTATTTTATGCGCCCTTGTGGAGCAGGACCAGCGTTGAGCCAAGCATTTTTATCAGCGATGTAATCCCCCAACTTATAATATGCCTGGCTGCATAGTGTGCGTTTTATACAAGATTTGAATTTAGTTTCATTCAGTTGAAGAATATGGGGAGGTATTTTATTGAAACATTTTAAACAGTACCCCATGAAAGATGAGTCTACTTTAGCCAGCCTGAAACCTGGTTGAACTAATTGATCCCTATTTCTAGTGATATAATTGTGTCTTTCACCTCTTTTACTAAAAAGATGTAGATTTTTCCTTACGTACATGATGTTTTCATAGATATATTGACAAGGTACCGTCATGATGTTAATATCTTTAAACCGTTCCCTTAGAGAGTCGCGCCTGCGGAGGCCATATATGGCTCGGATGGCTCTTTTCTGCAGAATAAAAATAGACTCGACGTCTGCAGCCCGTCCCCATAGTAAAATACCGTACGACATAATACTATGGAAGTAACTAAAATAGACTAGCCTCGCGGTACCTACATCAGTAAATTGACGGATTTTTCTCACAGCATATGCTGCTGAACTTAGCCGTCCTGCAAGGGATGTTAAATGAGGACCCCATTGAAGCCTTGAGTCAAGCGTGATGCCCAGGAAAACAGTTTTATCGACGAATTCTAGTTTCTCTTGATTTAATACTATCTCACAATTTGTACTTTTGACATTTGGTAAGGAAAATCTAATACACTTAGTTTTATTCCCATTTAATACTAAATTATTAGCAGTGAACCAATTTTGGATCTGCAGTAGGGCGTTATTTACGTCGTCAAGATTTGATGCACGTCTATTAATTTTAAAAATTAAAGAAGTATCGTCAGCAAATAACACCATTTGTGGTAGGGTTTTTAACAAATGGGGTAGATCATTAATATATACTAAAAAGAGGAAAGGACCCAATATCGAGCCTTGTGGTACACCCATTTTTACTTTTAAACCGAGTGAATTGACACCATTTATTTGAACTTGCTGTTGTCTATCATTTAAATAAGATTCTACTAAACTGAGAGCAAGTTTTCCAAGTCCGTAATGCTCAAGTTTCAAGATTAGGGTTTCGTGGTCGACGCAATCAAATGCCTTGGAGAGGTCACAAAAGATTCCTACAGCGTCTTGGGCTTCTTCCCACGCCGTAAATATGTGTTTTAATAAGGTGACACCGGCGTCAGTCGTACAACGTCCCTTGGTGAAACCATACTGTTGATCATGTAAGATTTTATTGGTGTTAAAATGATTGAGCATTTGATTCAGCATTACCTTTTCAAACACCTTGCTGAAAACCGGCAACACGGATACGGGTCTATAATTATTGGTGTCTTTACTATCCCCTGATTTGAAAAGTGGTATTACCTTACTGTATTTCATTAGATCCGGGAAGACTCCTTGATCCACACACAAATTAAATATTAAGGCCAAGTACGGCGCTATAGTCTCAATAATGGAGGAACACACTTTGATAGACATTCCCCATATATCTTCGGTTAGTTTAATCTTGATTTGCTTGAAAGCTTTTAATACTATTATGGGGTTTATATGCTTGAATTTAAATTCAGTCGGGCAGGATGAAACGTTTGCTTTTAATATGTCAATAGAACGCGCGGGTGACGAGTTTAAGGTTTCAGTAGTTTTAAGTGGGATACTGGTAAAGAAATTTACAAATTCTTGAGCAACTTCTTTGTTAGTGCTTATGGGACCACGAGAAGTCTCGAGTTTGAAATCATTATTATGTCTTTTATTCCTGTTAGTTTCATTATTGGTAATTTTCCAAACCGTTTTTATTTTATTATCGGCTGATTTGATCTTGTTGCTAATGTACAAGGCTTTAGCTACCTTGCAGGTATTTTTAAAAGTTTTAGAGTAAGTAGCAACGTATTTATTAAAAGTTTCAGAGTTAATATAAGGCTTAAGGCCATACAGCTCAAATAATTTTTCCCTACTTTTCCTAATACCCTTAGTTGCCCAGTCACTGAACAAAAAATTTGGGCAAATAGTTTTTGTTTTCTTTTTTAAAGTAATATTGAACTCGGTGCGCACTACCGAAAAGAATTCCTCATACAAGTCATTTACATTATTTATAATATGGCTCGGTATACTTAACTTACTAATTAAGTTATTATTAAATTTATTTAGATTGTTGGGTGTTATTTGTCTAGATTGTATCTGAATTTTTTGTAATGATGTGTTGGACTTGAAAGCAACGGTTTGACCGCTGTGATCAGAAGGGAGATAATTTACGATGGCTTTAACTAAGTAGTCGCAGCTACAAAAAACATTATCAATACATGTAGCAGAATTTTTAGTTATGCGGGTTGGTTCTGAAAACACATTTGACAAATTGAATGATTTAAAAAGACTTAATAATCGACTGCTATTTGAACTATTCTCTAAGATATTAATATTGAAGTCATCACAGATAATTAGCGATTTTTTACCAGTTGCAAGCTTTGCTAGAAGATCTTCCATTACTGACTCAAATATGGAGTAGTTTTGATAATTTGGGGGTCTGTAAACGCACACTAAAACATGCTTATCTAGCTCTACACAGGACAGTTCAATATTATGTTCTACCGACAGATCAACTATATCTTTACGAGTCTTAGATTTAATAGAATTTCTAACTAAGATTAGTGAACCCCCACGCAGCATAGATTTTCGGTTAAAACAACTGCCCACACTATAATTTTCATAATTAATTAGCATTTCATAATCTTTCAACCAATGTTCAGTTAAACAAACAATTTCAAACCTGGTTTTTTCTAAAAATAGTTCAATTTCTAATTGTTTGGAAGCAAAACCTTGAATATTTTGATGAAATAATGTCAAGGAATTTTGCAAAGAACCTTTTTTACACTTAACTATTTGAGAGCAAGAAGACACCTTGTAGTTGGTAGGTATAACTATATTGTTACTGGTATCTTCTGTTGTCTTACTATCTAGTTTAAATCAACATCCAGAGTGAGCCCCAAGACTCCCATGCCATCACCAGGCAAAGAGATCCTACTACTTGTGGACCCCAGACAAGAATTTGCCAAAGTGACACATGGATCCTCCTTCATACAATTATTGTAAACAGTTATAGCATTGGTGCTACAGTTATTTAAGGTGACCACCTGTACATTAGAATTGTTACTAATAATTGTGGTGTTAATTAAAGAACAAGACTTCGACATACTACTTATGTCTGAGTTTATATAAGCTAATAGCCTCGCTATTTTATGTCTAAACCTAATGGGCAGATACACTGTATTCCTTGTCGATTTCAACTTATCAACAAAAATGTTGGTGTCAAAAAATATAAGTTTGTCACTGTAGTGACTTACTAAGAACTGAATATGCTTATTAAGCATATGTATATAATTGTTTTTTCTATTTGATAATCTCTCAAAATATGGAAAAGCACACAAAATAATTTTATTACAATTTATCTTTAACAACTCAGTAACACTGTCAGTGATATCTTCTGTTTTTACCTGGGAACTATTACCTATAAATACAGTAATGTTGGTATTAGTATTATATTGATTTCTTGTAATTGATGTCATTATTTCCTTGAAGGATGTCCCAGGTAAACAATAGTTTTGAGTAGAAATACTCAGGTTATTACTAACTAATTTCCCTAACCACATACAACTTTAAATCTATCAAATTTGAAAGTTCTTACGTGTTTTAAAGTTCATTGCTATACAGGGGCTCATAAAAGCTAGTGAGATACGTACCTACAGTACTGGATACAGTCTATTCAAATTCTTATTTCAAATCGATGGTATTTCCAGTTTTCCACCTAGACGATTATCAACTTTAAATAACAGTGTAAATTAAGTTGATTTCAGAATGACAGTACCTACTATTGAAATAATCATAACATATAATTTAACATATTAGTTTACATGTTTCGGAAACTAAAGCGCGACCGCAGTATACCTAGGTCCCTAGTCAAACAGTTATTAATACTTACCTAAACGATACCAACATCCCTTCCAGAATTGTCCACAACTTACTTCTTGATTTCCCAAGGAAGCTTTACATATTGGCTGTAGAACAAAACATTTCGAAACAAAGAGAAGTAAGCATAATGAAGTTTGTTATCTCTGTGGTATGTAGGTACTTAGCTACGATAAATGCATTCCTGTTGTAGATAGTGAAGCCACTCGGACGCGCAGTTGGTTCTGGAATGTTCAAATGTATTCCACCTGAGGACGCTTTCTTGATTCCAGAAGTTGATGTAAGGAGCTTCTTGCATCTTGTAAATTGTTTGTAGCTAAGTAGGTAGGTACTATCTACTTCGTAACTACTTATTGCTTATAAAATTACAGCAAAGAATATACGATTTGATCACTCTTAATTTGAATATGGAGCCGACTTTCACCGTCGAGACAATGGCGATAAAGTGGGTTTCTGACTTGACCTTTGCGGAGAACGTGCCCGCTCTAATGAAGCAATTTAAGAAAGAGAGGGGATTGAAATCTTTTAAGGTACTTAATAACAAAAGGTTTAGCTAACACTTGATTACTGTTACAAGGTAAACAGCCGCTAGAACTCACATATAAACATTCCCACAGATTGTCATATACGGCCCCCCAATTACCGGAAAAACGACTTTGGCAAAAAGTATTTGTGAAGCTTATGGCCTCGTCTACATCTCACCAGAAACTGTGGCTCAAGATTTACTGGATGATTTAGTTAGTTATAAATTTGTTTTTATAATTGCGTCTGTTTGGAATTTTGGATATGCTTCATACACATTACAGAATGTTATGGAACACAGATGGCTGTTCAGAATACTCCGATAAACTTATCAAAAGCCACGTGCACATTGTAATTGATAGCTGGTGTGTCATTTTTCGAATAGCTAAGCGTTCGTTATAGCGGAGGGCAAATTCTCACAATATCGCACTTGGTACATGCGGAACCAATTTTCGGATACCTACCTACACACGGCTACATATCAACCTATATGTTTCCAGCAAACTGACCTCTTATTGTATGGCAAGCCGAACCATTGTGAGGTCAGCTTATACTGGAAACATATAGCTTGATAAGAAGCCATGTATATGTAGGTATCCGAAAATTGTTTCCGAGTGTACCAAGTGCGATATTGTGTATAGTATTCGAAAATTGGTTAGATAAGGCAGATTACGTATGGGTAGCATAATTACAATTACACTGCTACATCCTTGTAGAGCGGTGTAATTGTAATTGTCTTTGGCGCTCGAATAACGTTGACAGGAGGGGGCGTTGTTGGTAAAAATATGTGCAATTGTTTTGTGAAATGTCACTTGAAATGTATTCAAAAAACAAGATGGCGGCGCTAGTTCTATACACCTGTCGCAGACGTGGCGTGTGAGGCATTGGGAGGTTGGCGAAACGGCTGCACTAGGCGTTCCTATTTTTGGAGAAGAGGAAGACATCAACATGTTAGACGCTGACGACGATGTTGACGAGGAGGAAGGGTCACAAGAACAAGCGAGACAAACCTTAGCTATCCTGCAGTCTGGTCGCCAGCTTGCCGATGAAGAAATTTTGGCGTAATAATTTGTTAAAATTTTCGTTAAATAAGAACTAGAAACACCAGGGCAATAATCCATCGTTTCATTATTTTATCAAATTAATATTAAGACGGAATGATCGACGTAAATGACAAAACGGATTAAAAAAAGCAATGCGATGATGATGTGATTATTGCGTCGATGGAGGATATTAAAACCCTAACTCATATGGCAATATCAAATTGTCACTTGAAGAGTTAAGTCGGCTACGTACTACTTCCGAGTAACTTTTGACGTTCAATTCAAAGCTCACGTCACGCGGGTCGTGAGTTTCGAATTTACCGATAAAAGGTCAACTGTAAATGCTTAAACTTACTTGCTTAAATAGCAGAGTATCTTAAAACTTAAAAAATGCGTAAGCGAAATGTTTTATTTGATTTGAAACTCTTCAGATACTTGCGCCAGAAGTTGTTAAGTCGTGATGCTAGCAATAGAGGATGGGTGCTCGATGGGTTCCCAATGACGATAGCACAAGCTCAAGCATGTAAGTAGACATACTAGACAATTAACTTCTGCCCATGCTATAAGACGATCGGTTATTAAATCAATCATTTCTGTATCTAGTATTTGACAAAGGCGAAGAACATGACTCTGAGGTTGGAGAGGAAGCCGATGAGGAACCCTTCGATGAAGATATTGATTTGTATAGCAATGTGTTAAAAAAGATGTTGCCAGGTCAGGAGGATAAAGTTTCTTGTTTTCTTTAAAAATACGAGTCCATCCTAACTTCTCACAATGTTGTTGCAGACATTGTGGTATCACTAGATGCTAACGACGATTATGTCTGCGATAAAGCTATGCGACAGCCTGAAGGACAGTTTCGATTGAATGAGGAGTCAATACTGAAGCGATTGAGCGAATTTAGATCTGGTGATACCCGGGATGTTACTCCACTCAACTTTTTCGACGAATTGGATATACATCCATTAGTAGTACCCGTTAAAGACCATTTGGATTATTCAATGAAGGGTCCATACGCTGCAGTAGCACTGCGAATGGGTCGACCGTGCCGCTACGCAAAACTACTTGGTCAGTTACTAGGATTCTTAAACAATGCTTCTTCAGATTAACATCTTAATACGCTCTATTAAAATTTCATGTATTAATTCCGCAGCACTTATTGAAGCTGCTGAAAAGAAAGAAAAAGAGGATGTAGAAACTTTAAGAATCAATGAAGCAAAAGCTTTAAAAGAAATTGAGGATAAGTTGAAGCAGGAACGAGAAGAGAAAATGGAATATTGGGTGATTATTGAGCTAAAGCAATTTTTAGAATTCAGCTGTCTTTTTTTAAACGAAATAGTAAAACATGTTATTGTATTCCTTTTTATAGACGGAGTTATACGCATTGATGCGTGAGGAAGAGGAAGCAGCTTTGGCGGCCGCGAGCGAGCCCATGCGCAATTATTTAGTTCATCATATCTTCCCGACGCTAACTCCTGCTCTGCTTGAAGTTGCCAAATTACGCCCTGAAGACCCGATCGACTTTCTAGTGAGTAAATTTTGATATTATTTCTTTTGAATCCACGTTTAGTTCTCGGCTGTTTCCATATGTAGTCACCATAGTAGGTACCATTACTGACAGATTTGAGTAATCGATAGCACGATAGAAATTATGTCAGTGTCAGTCCGCTAAATAGTTATAATAATAAAATTTTACTTGTTTGGAATATCATGCTACATGGGACAATTTATAAGAATAAGAAGAATTAAGATTTTTTCCCAAAAGAATACACAAAATAACATAACTGGTGAAATGTGAAGCCTCCTGCAGACAGCCGCGACGCCCGACGCGACGGCGACGATGTGACGCAATTCTGGTAGAACAATTTCCACGTAGTTTTCATAGAAATTGTTCTACTAGAGCCGTGTCGTGCTGTTGCGTCGCAAATGTCTGCGGGAGCCTTAACCCTTTGGGGAATACAGGACTGATGTTATGTGATGTTAGAATACACAAAATAGACTTTGATATTAGCCTTAATTATGCTAACCTGTATCTTGGGTGCCAGAAGATAGACGTTACAGTAGACGTCCAGCTGTAAGGCTCTGGCTTACTTTACCCAGACGGTTATCATGTTGTAGGTACTCGTTATATTTTAGTGCTTATTTCTGTAAGTTATAGTATAACCAATTAATTTGGAAATCGTCAGGGAGAAAGCGCGTTCAAGTTAAACCCAATTGGTGAAGCGTTGGAAGACAAATTCAAATTCTACGAGGAAAGGAAGAGGTTGACGGCAAATTGTGACGAAAAGCCTAAGGAGGCTGAGTTGGCACTCAAAGCCGCGGCCAATGTAGTCGAAGATGATATTGGTCACGATTGCAGATTCGCAAAATATAATAACATCTTAGGCGATTTTCTATAACCATTTCTTTTATTGTCTTGATTCATTTAATTGTTTCATATTTAATTAGTTTTGATCATAATATTACCTATCTATTCTGGGTAACTTCATTATGATCTGCGTTTGGATTGATATTCAGCAGCAATGGCAAAGCTCTGACATTTGTATCTACTATTTACGATTTATAGCTAGGTTCATAACTAAAATTGTACTGTTTTTGATTTAAACATGATATCATTAATGTTTCTATAGTTTCTGGTTATACACGATCAATTTAAATGAGCTAGCGAAACTCTGCAGACGTCATGAGTATCGAACACGATAAAATAAAAAGTTTTTTTTGTTGTTTTATTTAATGTTGTTACTAGAAGTATGAGTTAAGAAACTATGTTTTATCGTGTTAAGATATTGATACTAATCACGTCTGTAAAGTTTACATTTACACAAAGAACTGTTTTTTTTAAACAGCGGCCGATGAACCCTTAAAAAAACATCAAAATTATTTATTTTTGCTTCATCATGTTTAGATATCAATACCCATCACGTCTGCGGAGTTTTGCTAGCTAATTTAATTTGACCCTGTATATTTAAAAAACAAACAACCTTTATTTGAGTCTTCTTTTTTCTTCTTCGTAACGCTGGTACGACTACCTATTTAAAATCTTGTTGGCCCAAAACTTCTCAAATCTTATTTTATGCATTACCTACATATCCACCCATAACTTACAAAACAGCAAGCGATGCTTCTGGTATTGCAGATGTCCATGGGCAGCGGTGACCACCTAAGCTCTAGCATCCCGCGCGGGATGCAGAACGCGACAGCGGGTGTCGTCGAGTGTTTTAATGACACGACTATTCGCGTCACGCGTCAGTTTGAACACCTTCATAAACCTTCAGTTAGTTGACACATTTGGCGCGAGCGAATTTCGTCCCACATCCCGCGCGGGATCCAGAGCTTTACCGTCAGGTGGGCTAGCTGCATGATTGCCACCCACTAACAAAAAGTGACCCAAATATAAATGTGCAATAAACCTACGTATCTACAGGCGATTTTCAAATCAAATTTTATTTGGTGCTTATCAGGCGGAACACCTTTTCAAGCTGAATCCAAGCGGTAAGATGCTTGAACCAGGATATAATTTTCAAGCGGAAAATCTACTGGGAAAAATTAAAATACTGGACGACGCTTTGCAGGATCTTGAAATCGTAATCGAACCACTAATAACGTCATCTTGTGAAATAAGCAGTCCCGATCCGCACAAAGTTCATCCTATGAGTGCTCTTTAATAGGAGATACCAACGTCTCTAATCTCAATATAATGTTTATAAATTAAGATACTCATACAATTTAATTGAATTTAACTTCTGAATTAAGTTTTGTATGCGCAATAATTATTTTGTGTTGTGGGACAAATGTTACCGCAACATAGAATGTAGCAGTATTGCTGGCAACATGCTAATGTATCGTATTCATGTGTCTCAACTCTGTCCAATGAATATGGGACTGAGATTTGAAGATTGTAATTTTGTTTGAAATATCACCTACTTGAAATGGTAGGTAACGAGACTGAATGTTCGTTTTGTATTTTTTAGATTTAACTTTATGATTGTTAGAAGAGGTTACGAATTATAATATTAGGTATGTTACAAAATTTTTGTTCTTGGAATTTTTTTATTTTACGAGTAGCTACGACCACGACTCAAATTGCTTAGGGAACTGTGCTCGTGCTCGTTCTATTTATAAGTTACTGTAAGTAGATTGAATTGTGATTCAATCGAGCGGATGTGATTGATATGAATGTCAATAAAATAAATACATAGCATATGAACGGCTGTTGTTTTTGTAGAGACTTATTAGGAGATTTTGAAACGATGATTTACTCTGTGAAACGCTACAAGTAGATACATATCTGCTGACTAGCCAGTCAGTAGGCAGCCGCCTATTTTGGATAGTACCTAACTACCTATCTAGGTATTATACAAAATAGACAGCCATACGAATGATGGACGAACTTGAGTTGTCTGTTTTCAGAGTGAGCTTTTGAATAAACGGCGCTCCAATTTTAACTTGCACTCACAGGAAACAAATGAACGTTCAAAAGTAATGGGCTTCCGCAGGGAAGTATACTGGGCCTCCCATCATATAATAATTCAGTAACGTTTTTTACCTACCTAAAGATTAATTTCATAATTATGCAAACTCAAACTCAAAGCATTTATCTGGGGGCACGGTAGTGCCCCCGCCAAGACGAGCCAAGCGAAGCGCAAGGGCACTACCTACCTTTTCTCGAAGTGTTCCGTCGTTTTTTTGAACCTTCATAGAGTTGGTTTCCGATGTACCAGATAGATCATATTCTCAGGATATGATGTCAATAATAGACTAATTAAACATACAAAGTCTCAATTGAATAGCTCTAATACTTTAGATTTTATTGATATCTAAAATACACCGATGTCGTCACTGACACCCTCACTGATACACTGACACACTGATGATCATCAAAATGTTTGGCTACTTCCTGAAGTGCTAGAAAGCTGAAATTTGGTATGTAATCTAAGTTTAGCATACAACCAACAAAAAAATTCATAAACTTATAACTTTCGCCCCCCATCCCCTAAAATGGGGGGTTGGAAGTTTGTATGAGACTTCAAAATGTTAGAGTACTTCCTGAAGTGCTAGAAAGCCGAAATTTGGTATGTAAACAAAGTTCAGTATACAAAAAAACACTACCGTGCCCCCAGATAAACTTAAAAAAGAAGAAAAAAATAAACACTAAAAAGACTGCCTAGCAACTTACAAAAAGAACTGAAATCCCTCCAAAAACATTTCATGTAAAATGTTGCCAAGACGACCCCATAAGGTTTGCCCTGTGAAAAAGATATCAGATCTCATGTAGAGCCAAGCTTCTGAATCTACACGGCCTAACTCTACCGACCCTAACTTCACAAATTCTACATATCAGTAAAAATGTATGGCTTGGCTGTTTCGTTACTTACTTCAGAAACTAAATATTCGCATCACCTCCACGACGGTAGCGAAACGGCGAAGCCATACACACACCCACACCACAGACACATTTTTAAATCAAGATATTACAAAATCCTGGGTACATTATAAGATTAAAAATAAGCCGTGGCAGTTAAGAGATGACCAGTCTCTACTGACGGCGGCCGTTCACGAACATGACGCATGGATCAGCACCATCCAGCTCAACCATTTTGTAGGGAACCGAATGACCCAACACACGCGCCACCACCAGTGAGACATTTAAGTGAGCAAGACATACTCTCAACTGCCATGTTTTCTTGATCATACATAATAATGATATAATAAACGGATCCGTGGTACTTACATTTTCAAAACTGAAAAAATGCTTCTAAATGAAGTATACAAAACTATACTTAGTTTGCAATGTATTTGAAAGATGAATAAAATTTTACTACCAAAAAGAAAAGAGAATCATTCATCATTTGAAGTATTCAACAATTAAAACTTGATTAAATAAAATAAAAAAATTAACATTAAGTACGTAATGTCAGAACAAATAAAAAGGGGAGCACCTCTTCTAAACATTAAAATTTAAACTAGTGAGCCCACGTGGTGTGGAGCAGCACTAAGCCAAGCACTTTTATCTACGTTATAATCATCCAACTTATAATATGCTTGTCTACATAGTGTGCGTTTAATGCATGTTTTAAATTTCTTCTCGTTTACTTGAAGAATATCGCGTGGTATTTTATTATAACATTTTATACAGTACCCCACAAAATAAGTATGTAATTTAGACACTCAGAAACGTGGTTGATCTAATTTATTCCTATTTCTAGTGTTGAAATTATGCCTGTCACTTATCCTAGTAAAATAATGTATTTATTTTTCGAACATACACACATATTTCATCAAATATCTATAAATCTATGAAGAATTTTCTGATATAGTAAATGGAAGAGTGATAGGTTATTTTAAGGTCTTTAATAAAAAATAAAAAATATTACATGATTTTTTTGTTATAAATAAAAATGTGAATTTTTTTAATCGCCGTAGAAAATTTGTATGGTGAAAAAACTTAATTTCTTCATAAAACTATAAATTTTAATTAAAATTGAAAAAATCTTATAAAATCTAATTATTAATAATCAGTGTTGCCACCTCTTACATTAATTACACATCGACATCGATTGTTCATACTTAAAATTAAATTGTCAATGTCTTGCTGCGGTATGAGGTCCCATGTTCTTTGCAACTGTTCGTAAAGTTGTTCCGTCGTCAAATTTGGCGAGAAATCTCTCAAAGCTTTTCGTTGTAACATGTCCCAGGCATGCTCGATAGGATTTAAGTCGGGCGACTGTGCAGGCCAATCCAAAACTTGAATATCGTGGTCTCGGAGAGCGGCCGACACCAGCCGCTCCGTATGGGAAGGAGCATTATCGTGCATGAGTAGAAATTCCTGGCCCATTTGGATTCTGTGTGGGACAATAACAGGCTCTACCACCTCCTCGTGGTATTTTTGTGTAGTCATGTTGCGTTGGATCCAAACGAGGTGGGTTCGTCCGCCAAGACAAATTCCTGCCCACACCATGATTGACCCGCCTTAGTATGAGTGGACCTCCTGAGGGTGCCGTAGACGGCTAACTCTCCCTGGAGTTCTCCAAACGCGTGTTCTTCGTGAATCGGGATGAAACCCAAACCGAGACTCATCGGTGAACAGCACCAAAGACCATTGTCCGTCACTCCATGGTAAATGCTCCCGAGCCCACGAAAGCCGCCAACCGCGATTGCCACGTCGCAATGCTGGAACACGTAGCGGTCTCCGAGCATGAAGACCAACTTCATGCAACCTCCTTCGCATGGTGGTCCTCCTGGAGCCTTTGTACTAGTTTCATCGCTATGATATTGGGTTGTCTTCTGGCGGTCATTTGGAGAAATCGATCCTGTCTTTGCGTAGAAACACGATATCTACCAGTGTGCCGTTCAGCCACATCCCCAGTACTGCGATAACGTGACCACAACCTTGATATCACGTTTGGGCTAGTGTACAGGGCCTCAGCAACGACGCTTTGAATAGCACCATTTTCTAACATGCCCACGGCTCGTAACATTTCATCTCGACTCAAATGACGACGTGACATGACTCTTAAAGCTCACACGGCACGTTAAATTAAAAAAGAAAAACAATCTAATCCCTTTTCAATAATTAGTACTAATTAAACAATTTAAATTTTCCATAACGTAATAAATTACTAACAATTTTGCCGCCGCATTTTGTTGTTTCTTTTGTTTTTTTTATTTTCATTTTTAAATTTTGAATATAGAATAAAAGAGGTTTCAATCTGTATATAAACTTTTTATGGAAACTAAAAATATTTTAAACTATAAATTCGTAAATAATTTAGGATTAAGGTATCCCTAGATTCTGTTGATGTGTGTATATAATTTTATCATATAATAAGGTGTATCTATTCAAACACGACATATTATTTTAAGAGTTCTAGTTAGTTGAGTTTATAGTAAAGAAGCCATAGAAACAATTTAAAAAAAAACTTGTCATTCTTAATAAATTCTGGCTCCTTCTTATTTTTTAAAACTTCTACTACGCTGGTTTCTACGTAGTATTTAGTCTAGTCAACAAGTTCAAAAACGTGAAAAATAGAGATAAAGGTCCTAAAAATATGAGCGATGGCTCATTCGATTCGTAATCACCTCTAGAAAAATGTTTTTGAAGGATTTTGGTGCAGGTAAAAAATTGCAATTGTTATTCACAAAATAAGATGAAAAAAAAAACGAAATTTCGTTTTTTGTTAATAACTCGAAAAATATTAATATTTAAGCAATTTTGAAAATAGCCCGTTAAAGAGGAGAAAATTTCCAATAAAAAAGTCCGTACTCCCGGAACTCTATCTCCATTATTTATAATTTTAATTTGACGTTGAAAATAGGGCTCCGCGCGGCTGTTACGGCGGTTATGCGCGCGCCGCCGCTAAACAGAGCTCAGCAATAAAAATATTTTTTTTATAACAAAATGTGATTTTAAAAATTTGAAAAAATTCTAGTATCTTCTTAACACTTGAAAGAATCGAGCCGCGAAGAAAAAAAAGTTTAATCACCATTTTTGAAAAAGTTATCTAATTGTTAACTAACAATTTTTTTCCCAATCTCCGTTGGTATAAACAATGGGATAAAAGGTATAAATAATTGGCCTATAAATTTTAAACTTCGTGGAGCCCTTTTGATATATATACTTTATAAGATCCTGCGATAAATTTTCATTAAAGTTTATTAATTTGTTAATTATGATTTTTTACAACTATTGAAAAATTAAAAATCTAAAAAAAGTTGCTTTTTTTTTTTTTCAACTAATATTTAGCTATGCCTGTTTTCACATTAAGCAATGGCAGTAATTAATATAGGTTATGAATTTTTTATGTAATTTGTTTATAAAATTGTTTTAAACAATAGATAAATTCAATATTTTTGATTTTTTTTTTATAATTTTTTTGTCCACAAAAAAATATGATTTAAAAAAAAAAAAAAAAACTTAATTGTAAATATTCTATTGTAAATATTTTTCTTTGTGTTTGTCTTATACAACATTCTAAAGCTGCTTCTAGTTCTAATTTCTGTAAATATTTTTGTTTAAATGTGTTAGTTTTCAAAAATCGTCTACAATAAGCAATAATTCTAACTAATTTTTGTAATGAGGAATAACGTTCCAACATGGAGCACTCTGGAACTATTGCAATGTGAACTTTTGTTGTTTCCTCCAATTCAGTATTCATCTCATTTGGCCTTTTATATTCTATAGATTTTTCGGTGAGAAACGATGGTCCGGAAAACCATAAACTATGGTTTATGAGTGCACTTGGTAATATGCCTCGAGAGGCGCAGTCTGCTGGGTTGTCCTGTGTTTTTACATGATGCCATTGAGATGCCTTCATGTTGGTCAATATTTCAGAGGTACGATTGGCTACAAACGTTTTCCATCTGCTTGGATGGCTGTTGAGCCAAGCTAACACCACTGTGGAATCTGTCCAAGCCTTGATTTTGTCCCTCGAAATATTGAAGACATCTGCTGTTTCAGTCAGAAGATTTGACAGCAGAACTGCTCCACACAGCTCTAAACGAGGAATGCTTATTTGTTTGACGGGAGCTACTCTGGTTTTTGCAACCAACAACGAAATACGGATTTTGCCGATAACATCCACATTTCGCAAGTAAATAACAGCTGAGTATGCTGTTTTGGAGGCGTCACTGAAGCCATGCAGCTCAAGATCATCGTTGGACTTAGTGCCAAGCCAACGAGGTATCCGTACTTTACTCATTTGTGACAACTCTTCACGGTAAGTACCCCATTCTTTTACTAATTGAGTGCTTAGTTCTTCATCCCAACTAACATCTGCAAGCCATAATTTTTGGATGAATGTTTTTGCTAAAACCACACTAGGAGCTAACCAGCCTAGCGGGTCAAACAATCGAGCTATGTCCGAAATAATTGATATTTTAGTTACATGTGCAGTCATCAGCGGAGGAAGATTCACCGAGTATTGGAAGTTATCTTCGTTGCGGTTCCAGGTAAGTCCCAAAATTTTTATTGTGCTATCTAATTTAATTTCTAACTCTTTCTCTTCTTTGTACTCTTTTTTCTCGAATTCCTTTTTTTGTATAATGTCCTTTTGTCCTATTGCGTTGTCCTTACTTTCAGTTGGTCTAATTTGGTCTGTTTGTTCTTTAGCTTTATTTCTTTCAAGTTCATCTATTCTCTTCAATATGTCCTGACTGTTGCTGTTCCACTTTTGTAATATAAATCCACCTTTTCCTAATAATGCTATCATTTGCTTATATATTTCTATGCCTTCTTCTACGCTATTGCAGCCTGTCATTAGATCATCCATGTAGAAGCAATTTAAAACCTTCTCTGCAGCAAGTGGATAATTTATGCCTTCATCGATTGCGATCTGATTCAAGGTTTTGACCGCTTGATACGCTGTTCCAAAAGTCACACACACAAATTCATAATCTTGGATCTCTTTGTCTGGATTGTCACGCCAGAGTATCCTTTGAAACATGACATCTTCTTCTGCTACCCGAACTTGGCGGTACATTTTAATAATATCCGCTACAAGTCCTATCGGATGAATCCTCCATCTTAAAACCGTGTGACGTAAATCAGCCTGCAGTGACGGACCAACCATGAGCGTATCATTAAGTGACACTCCTTTGCTATTCTTTTCAGAGGCGTTGAAAACAACACGAACTTTAGTTGTGGTCTTGTCGTTTCTAATGACTGCGTGATGCGGCAAATACACTGCTTCTTCTTTCTTACTGTCATCTTTCACGTGCCTCATATGTCCTAACTGTAAATATTCATTTATAACTTCTGTGTACTTTTTCTTTAAATCTTTGTTCTTTACTAATCTTCTTTCTAATGCTTTATACCTTAATTTAGCTATGCCACGTGAATTTCCCGACTTGCAAGGAGGATCTTAGTCTCGGAAAGGTAACCTAACTATGTATCTGCCATTGCTATCTCTCCTAGTTGTCTCACTATAAAACTCTTCGCATTTCTTCTCCTCTGGTGTAAATATCTTTTCATTATTGCTAATTTCCTCAATTTCCCAGAACTTTCTTAAAATATCCTCTACCTTGCAATGCATTACATGTACGTTCTTTAATTTACTATGTGCACTAGTCGAGTCTGCAGGACCAAGCGCGCCCGACAGGACCCACCCTAATGTAGTGCTCTGAGCGATCAGTGTACCAGAAGGACTCTTCACTAAACCTTCCTTTATGATGCAGCTATAAACATCAGCACCCAACAAAACATCGATTTTGTTGGGTGTGTTGAACTCCGGATCTGCTAAACATAATTTATTAATACCTAACCAGTCGAAGGTGTCTGAGTTAAGACTTCGCTCAGGTAGGTATGAGGTGATTTTATTTAAAACATAAGCCCTTAATGAAAACTTAAAGTTAGGGTTGACACGAGATTTAATCGTTAATTGTACCATGTACCTTGTCATGGTTGACCTATTATCTCCTAAACCCGACACAAACCCTTGAATTGGAATCTTTTTGAGGCTAAGATACTGCACTGTGGCCTCTGTTATGAAACAAGCCTGCGAACCTTGATCGAGCAAGGCTCGGACCGTCTGGTATTCACCCGTCTTTGACGAGGCCTTTATTAGCGCAGTGGCTAATAAAACCTGTCTGGGCTTTGCTACCCTTCCTGTAGACAAGCAAGAGACTATCTGAGTAGCACTAGTTGAAGGACTAGCACTATCAGTAGTAGGCTTTGCTTCAGGATTTTGGCCTTTATTGTCCAAATGTAGCAAGGAATGGTGACGCTTCTGGCAAACTCTGCAACTAGTGGTTTTCTTGCAGTTGTAAACGGTATGGTTACTGCCTAAACAGTTAAAGCAAATTTTGTTCTTACTAACGAAATCTCTTCTCACTTCGAGGGATTGCTTGGCAAACTTTTTGCAGAAACAAAGCTTGTGACTCTCTGAGCAGTATTCGCATTTCATTGGCGATGACGAGTCTGTGGCTAACAATATTTTAGGCGTATGATTATTATTGACCTGGTGACCTGAACCCTTTTTTGATTCTATGCACTCAAACGCGCGGAAACGGTGCTCTAAAAATATTTTGAATTGATCAACGGTAGGGAAATGATTGCTGGAATCGCTACTACTGACACTTAATTCCCATTGCTTACGCGTTTCAGGATCTAATTTAAATGTCACTATATGTATGATAATAACATCCCATGTACTCACATTTATACCTAAGTTTGATAACGCATTTAAACAGTCACTGGTTGTGTCTGAAAGCTCCTTTAATGATGTCGCTGATTCAACCTGCATACGTTTAATACCAAATAACCGTTTTAAAATGCAGTTGGCGAGATATCTTTTATTACTGTACCGTTTGTCTAACAAATCCCAGCACTGACTGTAATTGACATCAGTTATTGGAGTATTCCGTATCAATTGCTCAGCTTCACCAGTTAGATGACTTTTTAAATAGTGCAGTTTTTGCACATTATCTAATGAATTATTTTTATGAACTAATGATACAAAAAGATCATGAAATGTCGTCCATTCTTCATATTTGCCCGAAAACATTGGAATAGCAATCTTGGGCAATTTGACAAGTGAATGGGCAGACTTAAATGCACTACTAGAAGAACCATCCCCATCTGGTACTGGTTCACTCACAACTCTTATTTTATTGAGCGTTGTTTTCATTAAACTTTTATAAGTAATGTACGTGTCTTCGGTTATATCATAAATATCAACAACCTTTTGATCTACATCATCTAATTTAAAGTTCTGATAAAGTTTAGTATTGGTATTTTTAAACGATTCCCAATCTTTTTCTAATAATTCTTGTCTAGTTTCAATATATTCGATTGTTAATCTTTCTTTAGGACTCTTTTTAAAAATTTGCTAAACCTTTAATAATAACATTTTGAAACCCCTTTAATACGTTAATTAATCCCTCCATATTTGAGACAATTAAAAATGATAAACCAATATAAATTAATTAAAACTACTTTAAAAAGTGTATTAAATTAAATTCAAATCTATGTGACACTTCACGAAAATATAATAAATTAATTAAAAGTTCATAAACAAACCTAATGAAAACAACTCAACAAATGTATAAAAACAATGTTTGTTCTAAAATATAGTAAAACTATTTCGAAATAAAATACAAGTCCCATATGACCAAAATATTCTAAGTTCCAATTAGTCACTTAAAAATTTACAAGTGATTTGAAACAACTTGTAATCTGGTGGAAATCGGGCATAGGTTCCCCGTTCCGTCGTTTTTTACGAAACTATTCTAAGTTCTAAACTAACATGCACAAATAAATACAAGTCTCTAATGACTAAACGTAAAATTTTCTAAGTCTAAAATGTACTTAAAATAATTTTACAAGTCCAAAATTCTTCAAAAAACTTCTAAGTAAAAATCTCTGAATAAATAAAGTCCAAAATAGCTTGTCACTAACTGACTTTGTTTATATAGTAAAATGTACTCACAATTTGCACTTCACTCACACAACACGATGATTTGGAGTATGTGGCGCACTCTGGTGGCGACACGTTGAACTATGGATGTGACGTCAGACTTCTGATGTCAGGATGAACTGGGTGTGACGTCTTTCTTAAGACGACACGTTGAACTACGAGGGTGACGTACACTGTCACGTCACGTTTGAACTGGATGCAAGTGGCGCCCTCTATAACGTCACTTTTCCGCCGCTGCTGCTGACCCCGTCCACAACACTGGACGAAACTGTCGCTGCTGACGCAGGGAACCGAGTACTCTAGCCGCAGCGATCCACTGCGAGTACCACGGGCGAACTCAAAAAGGCCGGAAAGATATCCGGCTCGAAGGACCAATGTTAAATACCGCACACCGGGAATGGTACTCAGTACTTAAATTTGAACTTAAGTGTATACAAGTAAGGTTGAGGGTTTGAATAAAACAACCAAACTGTATACTGTTCTATAGCTGGTATATATATTTGCTAAAATTCACAAGACCCCAACCAAATCGTTGTAACGAAACCATAGCGAGTTATAATTCGACGCCAACGCCATCTAGTTACGTCGTGTACAACTTTGGAAAAAATACAATTAATTTAGTTGACCTGATGAGCGGCTTTTGATCATGCATGATCATTAACACTTGGCCTACAACGAGACTACACTACTACACCCGGTGATGCTACGATTGGAGGATGTTCCAGATATTTTTTATTTTTATTATTCAAAACTACACTGTTGCAAAGGCGATCTTCCAGAAATGTATGGCCCCTGGGGTAGCACTATGTACACTATATGCAAATATCGCTTTACAATATAGTTACCGTTTTTTAATGCTAACTTTCCATTATTTTACTTCGGTTCCATGTAAATTCAAACTATCTTAGTCAAGGAGAGCAACACAACATTTATGGTGGATCAGTAATATGCGATATATCAGTTTGACACTGAAATTTGATGGACGTGTTTACGTAATATCTGCGATAAAAAAACAACACACGAATTCCGAAAATACTTGGGTTTCGTTATAATAAAAAAATAGAGGATACTACTCGATTGCGGCAGCAACAATACCTACCCAAATGTCCTTTCTTTGGTATTGTTCGTCGAATCGTTGAGCTCCTTAAGTTCTGAGTTGAGCTGCACGGTTACTGACAAATGCGTGCACTGACTGGACAGGTCCACTTAATCTGTGTGGTTCTTTCCTCAAAAGACCATTTCAGACACCAAATCTACATGGTTCTCAAACATTATGTCCGATTTTTTTATATACACATTGACATTGTTGAATTTTATATACACAATGACATGAGTATTTACTTGTAAAGTAGTATGTTATTTTAATTATTGTGAATGTGAGGATTATGTGGGTCATTGCTTTTTTTTTTTCGCAGTTAATTTTTATCATGATCTGGCAGATTGAGTAATTTATGTGGCCTACCCAAATGTCCTTTCTTTGGTATTGTTCGTCGAATCGTTGAGCTCCTTAAGTTCTGACTTCCTGAGTTGAGCTGCACGATTACTGACAAATGCGTGCACTGACTGGACAGGTCCACTCAATCTGTGTGGTTCTTTCCTCAAAAGACCATTTCAGATACCAATCTACATGGTCTTCACATGATCTGACCAAGATTATGTCTGGACTTTAAAAGAGACTGTGACCTCTGAGTTTGTTTCGGCCTTTCTTCTCAGAGTAGTCAGATAGGAAACGCCGACCTCATCTAGTTTAAAAATATGATTGACGTGTAAAAGTGTTTGTACAAACCTACTTACAGAAATAAAATCATTTATCATTTATCATTTATCATTAATAAAATAAGTGCAATCCTAGTGCAACTTGTTATTGTACTCGTAGAATACCACATAGGTACTCGACGAAACCCAAATCACAGGCGAATCAGAAACCATATAATAAAGCTAGGGTCAACAGAGAAGCAATCAATCAATGTCCTTAGTAATAAACTGGGTCGCAAAACAAAACAATCACAAAAATCTCCGAAACATGTCCAATTCAAAGTCATAGCAAAGGAAGTCGTCACTTCACGAAAATTAAAACTGTCAAAGTCGTCAAGCGTCATGTCAAACACAACTGTCATGGCTAACCCAAAAATAAGGTTATCATATTAAAAAACTTCCCAAATAATATTTTTTTGTTTACGCCTGTATTCTTCTTCAAATTAATTTGTTAGTATTTTTATGATAATCCCCTATTTTTTCCCTATAAATTTATGTATTGTACATAGTGGTAGCCCAAAATCAATTTCCTAGAAATCTTATAACACGTGTCCTTAGGATACGGGTTTCAGTCGAGGTTTTTAGGAACTATAGCAAAAACAAGACTAAATATTAACGATCTTGTGCGTCTTAAGTTTTTCTCGTATAAACCCTTTTTTATAGAAGAAAAAAATGTCAACAACCCTAACTGCAATTGTTTTTTTATTATGATTTGATTCCTTAGTCTTTTCTAAAATTTATATTTATAATTTATGTGCATTTTTTTTAAATCAAAAGTTTACGTATTAAAAGTGGCGGTTGTGTTTTCTTCTATCTATTTTGCTACAATTTGCATGAATTAATTATTTTTTACGTCCCTTACACAAAGCCTCCTCATATAAATTTATGCCTTCAGCGAATCAACGCTGAATCTTGAAACTGATAGCAAGCACTTGGACCAGCGTACTTCAGGAAAAGTGAACGTGACACATCGACAGATGTTTTAGAAAATCGACACTTAAATTAAATATAAGCTACTATAATATGTGCATATTACCTTATATACTACTGAAACGATTATTTGTTGGTTGGTTAATTGCCACTTTGAATTATTAAAAAGCTTTTATCGATAAAAGTCAATGTATCAGTTTTCATTATACACACATTACATACATTACCTACTCACCTACCTAAACAACTAAATTTGCTTTTAGGTAGGCAAGTACTAAGATATTTTTAGGGGTCCTTATGAATGCTTATTTGCATCCATAGTTTTAGAAAATTATACCAGTCATGTCAAAATTGTGGTGGGATACGACGATTATTCAGTTAGCCATATCCAAATCAAGTCAATATTGATCTTTCGTCCAGGAAGTTCAATCTTGATTCCAACGTCTCTGTAAAAATGAAGGTAGTAGTTATTTGTCGACCGAGGTAGGTATACCATTATACATAGAGGAGGGCTCTACAAATGGATTTTTAATAATAAGTAATTTCGTTCTTAGATATAGCATCGAATACTTAACCTGACCTTTTAAAATGTTAATGATTTAAATATCTATGGACATAACCGTGTTAGTAGTATATGGCGGGCATAGAAGTCCATCATAACATCACGCAACGGCTGGTCGATAATTTCGATGTTATCATTGTTGCGTGATTCAGTCGGCTCATTGCCGATCTTGTGTGTACACAAACTGAACATTTCACCTGAACATGTGATAGGACATGAGAGTATATCCTGAATACAACTTCAAAAATGATAATCCAGGTTCTAAAAAGAACCGGTCGCCTTCAGATGTTAGTGGCGTATCGTTGTTGGCTGCAAGTCTACGTCATCAGACAACGGAGTTCTTTAACAATTCAACATTGCATGGAGTACGATATATTGCTGAAAAGGACAGGCCGTTTTGTGAAAAGTGAGTATAGTGTCTCTTCACACTATGAACTTCTTTGCTGACAATGACACTGCGAAGTCTGACCTTACAGACCCTATAATTTATATGAATCCAATTTCTTTTAACAAACTGCGGTATCTTAAATAAATAAATGTTTAGTGTCACCGTTCATGCATCGCATGTCATAGATAGGACACGTGGAAGCTGTTAAGGTCGTTTTACTCAATCAACATCATTGAAAATGCGCCGCTCTTGTGAAAAAACTACTTTAGCCTCATTATTATGCTTGTAGGGCAATGAGTAAAGAGTAGATATTAATCACCACCTCACGCTTGGTTAGTGCATTGGTGGATTTTAGATACCTACTCAAGATGTTTTCCTTCAATGTAAGTAATTGGTGTGTTAGATTATTAGAAGACACGATTTAATTAATTGTATCACTCTGTATCTATTCCATTGCAGGTTCATGTGGTTCAGTTTCACAGCCGTTGGTGCAGTGACCACTTGTATCATAATAGTCAGTTTATGGGAAAAGTTTCAAACTAATCCTACTATTACGGGTAAGCGATGTTGTAAAATCTATACACACACATCAAAAGTGTCTAGGGATCAAGGTATTTAAAAAAAGATAAGCGTTACTTTAGATTGGTTAAATATAATGTTTTTGTATGTGTAGATCGACGAAGTACTCGTACCTACTCTCTGCTTTTGCATTAATAAAGGCTTCGTGATTTTTGCCTAAGCTGGATTTTTCACCTTAGTTAATCCTGAAATTAAAATATGATAAAAAGATAAAGTTTCTTTTGCGTAAAATAAACAAGTAGTAGGTAGTCTGTATTTCACAATCGCAGCGATACGGCGTAGTAAATATGAGTTCATCCAAAGCACGTTGCGGAATGGCCGCCGGAAAAAAAGGCGGAAAATGTTTTCTGGTGTGTACGGCATCCATATTTGGCAGAACTCTTCTTTGAAGCATATCCTATGCGTTCTCAAGTCTGGCGATAAGCAAGCGGCTGCGGCAAGTGTGTTTGCAACGACTCTGGCAGTGCGTGGACGTGCATTATTATGCATAAGCAGAAATGAAGGACCAAATTGGGTCCGCAAAGGAATGAAAACATCTGATACAATCATTAAATCCGCGTAAATCTGTGCATTGAGATTGCCTCTAATGCAAATCAGTTCGGTTCTTCCGCCGATCCAAATACCCGCCCATATTATCATGATTGTTCCACCACTGTATGCATGACTTCCTGGCATGATTTTAAACGTTCTTGGCGTCCAGGTGTCCTCCAATACCGTGTACCTACGTCTAGTATCTGGCCTCATACCAAAGCGAGATTCGTCAGAAAAACCCACAAAACGCCACTCTCTTTCTGCCCAATTTCTGAGTTCACGAGCCCATTGTAAACGGGCTCTGCGATTGTGGGGCTCAATAGGTGGTACACGTGGCGGCCTTTGGGCACGGAGATTGACTTCATGCAAGCGATTTCTTATGGTTTGATCGCTTATTAACATCCCTGAAGAGCTTTGAAAACTCCTAACCAACATCATAGCGGTCATTGTACGATTTCGTCGGCCAATAATTTGCCGAGAACCAGCTTCCAACATTCCAATGGCTCTGATCATTTCTTATAGGCTCAAATGACGTCTTGTCTCCATAATGAAGTTCTTTTGTATTAATTACACTCAGAAGTATGGCAGAAATTTTACTGATTTGGCTTCAAACCCGTTGCAGATTCCCTTTTCAAATGACGAAATTTACAAAAAAGTATCCATAGGAGTTAAAAAATATGTAAAGAACGTGGTTGATCCCTAGACACTTTTGATGTGTGTGTAATAAAATCGTAAGGAAGTCATAACTGTACTTTTTTTTGCGAGGAACAATTCTAATGCCATTTTTTATTTAATTTTTTGTCTGTTTATCTGAATGTATGTTCCAGCATCACGCAAAATCTACCGGATAGACTGTGTTCAAATTTTGCATAGATATTATATAAGTCTGGTCAGTCTGTAGACTATAAATTATCACGCTATTTGCTATAGGCGATGAGCAATATTGCAATTTATTCGTATTCCTCTATAGTTTACCGCAAATAATTATCATCATGCTATACCTTTGTGGAGCAAGCAGTCACTCCTGACATACCAGTACGGGCGGTGGTGGTGTTCGTTTCAAAAGTAATTTAATTATCAAAAATAGTTTTTCCTTAGTGTATATCTGAGTGTCAGCTGCTCGAGTAGTGGGGCAGTCCAAAAAAATTGTAAATAAAACTAAAATAAAATAAAAACTAAAATAGTCACCCATTTCAAACTTTTCTTAATTTATGAAACACGAAAATTGCTAAAACTAGCACTTCCTTTGGTTTTACTCAAATGGTTCCTTTGACCACTTCGTTCTACTATCCATAGTTCCCAATTAAGCCCAGATGTGCCATCGCAACGTATGTTCATTAACGTGATTGACATAATTTTAGTAGGAACATAAAACATAAAACTTTAATATTTTCTTAAAAGCTTGCAAGCTTTTAAGAAAATATTAAAGTTTTATGTTAACTTAAGCTTTATTTAGTACTTTTTATTTCATTAAAAGCTTGTTTTTAAAAAGGTTTTTTACTTACATTTTTATAAGTTTTTTTTTACAACTTTGATGTGCTGTAACTTTGGATTCTCTCTTAGGTGCGGCGATTGACTCTCACATTCTTGATTATTGAAAGTTAAACAACTACTAGAAATTAAACTTATTCGGTATAATATTGGTCGCAAAAATCGACCAGTACCTATTATAATATATAAGAACGGCTATTTTAGTGAACTTTCAACAAAGCTTATAGCTTTAACGTTAGACGACTGCTTTGCAAACCTATGTTCGATTCCCAACAATTGATATTTTTTTATGTTTACATTTTGTTATATTATTAGATACATGATAGTTCGTAGAACGTACACTGAAAAACATTAAGTTTAGGCCTCTTCTGTCATCTTTGGTTATAATAAAAATTTGGTTAGATGACTTAATGAGAAATCGCATGTGAAATCTACTGTTATAATTTTATTTTAGTGATAGCTTAGTATTCTTAGATAGTTCGTCAGAAATAATCTGTAAGAATGAATCAGTCAGTGTATCAGTGTATCAGTGTTGTGCCATTGGGTAGTACATAGATTATGCAGGAACGCAGGCGTTCATTAATTTAGTAAATATGAAAAACATCGCAAGCAATGGGAAATTACTACTGAAGGTTGCGGGTGTCGACCTCAGGACGAGCTGCTTCTCACACGGAAAACTGTTCGTAGCTTGCTCCCGCATCACAATATTTTGGTTGGTGAGACCAAAACTACAAACGTAGTATACAGGAAAGTTTTATAAAAACGGTTGTTATTTTAGTAGGTATATTGTGGTGTCTTACAACTTCCACGCGAATGAAGTCGCGGGCAGACGCTAGTATTGAATAAGCGCATAATTATATATAATATAGGTACCTATTTACCTAATAAGCAGAATACGGTACCCCAGTGGCGGTAAAAGGAAAAGGGGAAGACACTACAAAAGATGAAAAGACGAATTATTAAAGCTCATCGAGTCCAAATTGGAGAAGGGTTGCGAGAGATAGGAATCAGTAAGAGTTTTTAGAGGAGGCCTTTGCCAAGAGTCTCACTGAACTAAGAGCCATTTATACTAAGTACCTACTACTAAAAATACCACAACACAAATGTTCATTCAGAATTGGCTGGCGAACCTTAATACAGTACAGGTTACCACATGTAACCTAGCTAGAACGCCACATTCAATTCTGTTAATTGTTACTCTCTTTACGATTTATCCCTAAACTGTAAAATAGACGTATTTATTGTAACAGACTGCACCACATTTATTTGAAATAAATACACTTTGAATTAGAAAAAACATTAAGTACTTATTATTAAATTACCGAAAATAGCATAAAGTAGCTGCCTACTCCTAATACCTACTCGTGTTATAGGTTTGGATACGGACTTTCATAATTGGGATGTGCCTTTTCCGGCAGTGACGATATGCGACGTAGACCCCGTTGATGATGAATTACTGGAAACTTACATCGAAAGGTATGACTATTAAGTTATTACTGTATGTTTTACTTACGTATTAAAAAAAAAACTACTTAGGTAGGTACCTACCTACTGTTTCAAAAGTTACATCTTAGGACCTACGTATACAATAATAAAGGTGCACCGGACGGGCGTGATCGTTAGACGCGAAGTGTGAAGCTTATCCCGGTTATCTCGGTGTGAGGGTAGGTCTCTCCCAGTCCAGGCGGCGCTGTCGTTTTGCACCGATAGGTTCCGGGTATCTTTTAAAAACACTCAGCTGACGGCTATGTTTTGAAGTCTCCACGGAAAGATGTTTCTTGGCGTAGAAATAATAACATCAAGTCTTCATAAGTGTTCAGGAAACACTTTCGGGTCTTTTCAGGGGTTCTATTTAGACGTATTAAATGGTATAAAGTACCTGGCTGATGACTACGAATACGAAATACAAAAAACTACCGACTACCTTTACCGTAACGAGGACCGTAAATTACTTCCTGATTAAAATTTTTATTTGTTATTATTTTGCCTATGTTGACAGTGTTTCTTAAAGCTAAACATCATTGAATATACAGGTAAATAAGACATGTTGCTTATCCCCAGCTTCCACTATCTCCTGAGGCTACTATATCTGATTCTATTCCCGCTGAAAAGATATTTTAGTGTAATAGGGATATATTAACTTTTTCGATTATGAATTGTTTTATACATGTTAAATTACTCGAAAAGTACTGAACTGATACCCAAGTTATACATAGAAACCTCAGGCTGGTCTATTGCCCTAAAGAAATCTAATATTTAATACGATAAATATAGGTTTTTCAGGGCGAGACGCGCCTCTGAAAGCAGGTTGGCTTAACCAAATTTACGAAATCAAACTGTTAATTAATGTTACAACTTAAAAACTCAATTAAATAGACTTTCCTCATGTACCTACTGGATATCTGAAAGTTAGGTCTGCGGCTAGGTCTCGGTTTAGGGTATCTGGACGCACTAAAAACACTATAAATTACGGGTAGGTACATAGCCCACTTAATTGAGATTATAAAGGTCGTATTAAAGATTTCGATTTCTTTGTAAAATTACTATTTGAGCACAATTTTGATGCTAATTAGTCTTATTACGTAATCACTATCTTATATATGACTCTTAGGTCCGTATTACAGAACATTTCTCAAGTCCAGTTTGATCGTCCATCAGTCGATCACTGTTTAAGTATAGAATCAGGACTTGAGCATCGTTCTTATTCCAGAACGGTAATCAATCCATACTCAGCTGAATCGTGACTCAATTCGAGCCTCAAGCAGAAATGTGTATTGTCTATGCTTCAGCCTGTTTTCGTTTACGATTTATTTTATTTACCAACTTTGTTCTGAATCTTCACAAGATCAAAGATATTAAAATGCATCATAAGAACAAAATATTTAGGAAATCAGCATTATTTTGTCAGTCCTGAATAGTACAATTCCACATGTATCGAAGATACACTGTTTGAAGTCAATTTGCAGGCAAAATTGACAGACCAACAAGTTTGATTTGATTAAAAGACCTTATTGTAGAGTGTTACAAGGATCTTTTGGCGTCTGAATGACATTCACAGGGCGTTGTTGGGAAACATTTGTGTTTTTTTTACAGATAGTGGGTTCAGTTCCGATTCTACCACGCGCCAAAAGAACCTGGTAGCGTTGTATCTATTGGTGATATGCTAAAGGCCATAAATTAGAAAAATGCAATAAAAATGTCAATAATGTTTCGTAGGTTTGTAACTATATTAATTAGTTTTGACAATTGATTTAATCCTATTATCACTATAAAAAGGCAGGACGAAAAAGTACATCAGATCATTGGAAAAAAACCTGATAATATAAATTCTAAATTATTTGTATCATTGTTGAATAAATTAAGTAGGTATTGTAATAATCGACTTCTCCAAATATATCAATTTTAATAGTAATACTTCAGTTCCACAACAATAATAAACTTGAACACGGAGATAAAATTAAAAACAACAAAAAATTACATGACAATCTATGCTCAAGCGCGGTCTCAACCACACTTGGGTGATTACAGATCAAATCACTGCTTGGGTTCGATTCACGAACTGAGTAACGATCTAGAATACAACTAAGCTCAGCTGAACTATGATCAATGAATCTATGCTTGAGGAACGTTCTAAAATTGAAACCAGACTCAAAACTAGTTTTAAACAGAGATCAATGCTTCAGTTTCCTTCTGTAATACGGACCTTAGTCCCACTTGCACCGCCAATCACAAAACACGTTGAGCGCGTTTTAACCATCACTCTGTCTCTGTCATCTTCAAACATTTGACAAAAACAGAATAGGTATTTTTTAATTCGTTTAGCGCTAAACGTATTTAGTGATTGGCGGTGCAAGTGGGCCTAAGTTAATATTTCAACACTACATAATTCAAACTGTTTTGATGACGCATCGTCGCGAATAAAAGGTAATAGTCTGTACCTACATATGTCTGATCAGGAATTTTCCATGGTCTGAAAACTTGTGTATTTTTCCAGTATTTGGGGTTCAGAGCCACCCGAAAAAGCTGGTGAGATGATGCGATGGTTGGCGACTCTCAGTTATCGTTCTATAGAAGAACGTGCTGCGGAATTCCTCTCGGATTCCGCGCTTGTGGGAAAGAACGGGGAAGATGAACCTGCACCGGCTAAACATCCTAAAGATGCTGTGTTTGAAGTAATAAGTTCTCTTTCTAAATACTTTAAACGAAATGACTAAGTAATGTTATTCTATTTCTACAAATAAAACGAAATTATTGGTATTGAAATCAATACGAACGAACCCCGTGTTGATTACATTTGTATGTTTTATGTTCACAGATAGTCCGTCATTGTGAGTCATTGTTTTACGACTGCGAATGGAAGGGAGATTCCGAGGAGTGTTGCGACGTGTTAGTGCCCGTATTCACTGAAATGGGATTCTGTTACGCTTTTAACTCTAAACATGCTGAAAAAGTGTGGCCATGGTAAGAAAGGTTTACATACCTACTATTTGTCTTAGCGTAGGTATGTACTAGGTACCTAATTGTAAATAAGTATGAGTAACTACCTACATATTTAGATGACAGGCCTACACTGTCCTCCCATACCTATTAACACTGTAATTTGAAAACATCGTAAAAGCCCCTTATTTTTAAAAGAGTAACCATGAAGTTTGTTGCCGGCTCTTCTCCATACGAAACAACCAATTGGAACCGTGCACCCAGCTTTTGAATTTTCATAAGTGTCCTTGTAGTTTTATGTGAAATAAAATATTTCGATTTTGAGATACTATAGGTACCTACAACTTGCGATCTTCTTGAGTTCTTATTCATTAATAAATTTTCAGGCAATCGCAGACTCAAGCTGAGTTATTCAATGAGGCGTTCATCCACGAGACCGACGCTAGGTGGTCCTTCATGTTTAACTCTGATCGTAAAAACACCACATTTGACGTGCGTAATGGCTCATTCCTTCTATAGTTTCTTGTGGTCTCAGCTATTTGTAATCCTATTACAGCCTTTTTAATAAATTTCCTTAAAGCGTAATTGCCTAGTCAATTCACACAATCTCAGGCAGTTAAGAGCGTTGGAAACAAGTTATTATGTTATTTGTATCTTGCAGATATTCATTCACTCAACGGAAGAAATGGCTGGTCTAGAGCAAAGTGCTCAACACTCCTGGGACCGTCGTGTAGAGAAGGTCTCCTTCTCTGTGAAACACACGTACACCACTGAAGACGCTCGTCAGCTGTCCATTCGTCAACGCCGATGTGTGTTTGCTGATGAACTTCACTTGGAGACATCTAATATTTACACTTACTCGGCTTGTATGAGACAGTGCCGCATGCAACGGAGTCGGGCATTCTGCAAATGTGTGCCGCATTTTTATCCACCTTTGAGTACGTAATTTTAATTTACGTAATTGTAATTGGGTACGATCAACAACGTAAGTCGGATAACAATGGACGCAATACTCTTCTAAATTCTGGTTTCATTTTTACCACAAATTTTCCTGTTTTTGGTGTTCAGTTCAAATGTAAAAAAAAAAAACTGAAGTGTTAACAGACTGACCATTCCTACATCTGACCAATATTCAAGTGTTTTCCTACAGTTCAACTTTATTTTTCAGAAGGCTACAAGCAATGCACACTAAGGGAGCTAGGCTGTATAGCAAAACACGCGGCAGCAATAACCGATGTTTCACGTTGCACCTGCGAACTTGGATGCTCTCACACTGTATATGAAGTGGAAAAACTTTCAGACGTCGAGTAAGTTTTGTCATTTAACTCCACCCAAACTTAACCGGTGTTATTGTAGGTACTGAGCGTAGGCGGTGACGCTTAACCTATTTATTAGATACAAAATAATGTTCTCCTGATACGTCACTGTGACGTACTGAAAGGACTGTGACGCATTGACGAAGATCTAACAACGACTTTTAAGCTTACTAGCTTCTGCCCGCTGCTTCGCCCGCGTGGATATCGTCAATTAGTTGTCCACGGGAACGTGCTGCCAGGATAAATGGTATACTTTTGATGTGTAAACATCTTAGCGCTCGGTCTACGGTAGGGGCTAGCTGGGACTTCGAGCGTCAGACGCGTAAGCGTAAGACTTCGAGCGTCAGATGACGTCAGCGTAAGACCCGTGTCTTTGTGAGCGCGTGAACCAAACTGATGCGAGCTCACATGTTTACACATCAATTTTCGTGAGTGCCAAACCAACTCGCACCGATTTTTTTTTAACTCTTATTATATAGGTCTTTTATGATTATGTCTAGCTTAAAATTTATAATATAGGTCTTTTATGATTATGTCTAGCTTAAAATTTATAATAATTCATTTTAATATTATCAACTCTAGCTCCGCCATTGACCACGTATTACCTACATATTAGCCAAGTTATTTTATAACTTCAAATTGGATGGACCGATTTAAATAAAATAAATACAAAAATAAATAATAAGTAGGTACATCAAGATACGGGTTCTGACCATATTTCCAATTCCTTAGATCTCTTAAAAAGAGGTAGGTACACAATAATTTCAATAATCATGTGCATTTTAAAATCATCCCCTATATAAACCCTCGGGGTATGATTTTACAAAAACGCTGAAACAAAACATTTTTTTTTATTTCTTACCAAAAGCATAAATTTAAATTTGCATATCCCTAACTTAAGAAATGCTAAATGTCCCATACAAACTTTCATCCCCTCTATCACCTCCTTTTAGGATTATTTTTGAGACAAAAAGTAGCCTATTTCCTTCCTCAGGAAGCCATTTATCTCATTGTCAAAATTTATCGAAATCCGTTACGTGGTTTTCGCGTGAAAAGGTAACATACAGACAGAGTTACTTACGAATTTACAATATTAGAATGGATTACAAAGATACACTGTGATCGAGGAGACAACATTGTATCATGTAAATATGTTTAAACATTACTCTCTACTTGGTAGTCGGGTAAAGATATTTGCATACCTACAATCTTAATGTGTTTTACACCCAATGAATGACAATTTTTCACGAAAACAAAGACTGTTTATTCCAGTGTAACGCGAAGTATCGAAAACACACTGTTGGAAACAGAGTTCGTGTCATGGCCTATGGTACGCTATAAACGAGAGGTGCTCTTCGGTTGGGTCGACTTATTGGGTGAGTCGCATACCGTAGAATTACAGCTAAATATTCGTATTGGTTTTCCTATTAGCTGTATATGTAATAATGGACTTTCCACTCCATGAAACCACGGAAACCTTACCTACCTAAACCTACCTTATTACCTTCCGTGGTTTTCATTGACTGTTTTAATGATTAAACTGGAGACTAACCCAAAAAAAAAACAAGTCTTGCTGACATATTTTTGTTCTTTATTGTAAACCTATGAAGATTTATTAGATTACCACTTGTCTATTAAATGTAACTCTTCGGATTGTGGTCAAGTCCTAATAAGTATAATAAAACTGATTTGGTTTTTTTTATTGGCTGGCAATTGGAAGTCACCTCGCTGGATAAAAAATATACCAACCTATTTAAACTCACGCAGAAACTACAGAACGTCACCTGCTTCGGATAGATAACAGAAGAAATAACTAACTCATTAACAATTTCAGTATCTTTTGGGGGCATTGCTGGACTGTTCCTGGGTTTCTCCTTACTATCTGGTGTAGAGCTTTTGTACTACTTCACACTGCGAGCATGGTGTGCGGCCGCGAGAGATGGGGAGGTGTTGCGACAGGAACGAGAGGAAAGACTCGCCAAAGCTAAACCCCCACATAATCTGAGCCTCGTACCTTGGTCAGTGTTCCTATACAGTATTAAGGATGAAAATAGAAAACTAAGCTGTAATACTAGGAAAATTTACAACTTTTGTGTTGTTAACGTGTTGGTGACAGTGGAAACGCACCTAAGTGTGTGTTAATAAAGATTATTTTCCACTAGAATGTTCCAAGTTGGGAGCCATCTCAGTTTTACATTCCTTTCAAAGTTATTTTACCTCTAATTGTAAATCACGGTCAAAATCACAGAGATCCAGTCTGTGTGTGTGTGTCGTGTATTCTCATTGCTTTAAGGTTGCTGGTGGGTAAAATAACTGTGAAAGGACGGTAGTTATAGTTTTCAAAGTATTGTCGCTTAGCCCTATGATCGAAGGAAACGGTGTCGTATATTGTTAACCAGTAATGTGTTGGTTACAGGTGGAAGCAACCCCCGGTGCCGCGTAGCGCCCGGCCCATAGTGGTGCGAACTAAGAACGTGCAGCCGCCCGAGTACTCACCGCCTCCTTCATACCCCACTTACTTGCCCTAGTTATACCTTAATCAGTTGAAGGACACCGAACGAGACACAATAGAAGTTATATCTATTGTTATTACGTCTGAAAGCGTTTAGTGTTAATTATGCGGAGTATTAATCTAGATTATAATATTATTTTTAAGATAGTAAATCATTTTTCTATAGGTAAGTGTTTGAGGAAATGAAACGAAAATATATTCCAGTTAATATTTATTCCAATATTTTTGGTCATACATCCATTCTAATGTCGTGTCGCAATAAGTAAAATTTATATCGAACTACATTATTGTGACAATTGGACACAAAAACAGTCAACAAGTTCCAAAATTCGAGAATTATAAACATACATACAGTAAAGTCTAAAAAAACGACCACAATAATGTAGTTCAATAAATAACAAGTTTACAAAAAAATATAAGTTCCGAAACATTTCGTGTGATTTGTGTATGTATTCTATACAATTTTATTTTTACAATTTGTTATCTATAAACCAAGGGTACTAAATCATACGCAGCACCAAACGTCTAAGTACTAAATTATTAGGAATGAAATTTCTGACTAATCAAACATAAATATTACTAATATTGCAATCATAAATTGACTGGCAATCTATGACTCACGCACTTCACTCATTAGCGGTCATTACCGAATGAATGAATCATAATACTCTTGCATTGTTTCCAAATATCAGATGATAATAATAATGCTGATTGTATTTTTATCGCAATATTCGTAAAATGAAGTTTACAGATGTTTAACTTACCTATCTACTTACTGTATGATTAATGGTTACATAATAACATAGACACATAAAAATTGCAAATTCTATTCATCCAATAAGATTTTAAACCTACAATGCCATTTCCAACTTTCTTCCAAGGAATCTTAGCAACTTTGGCATTATTATACCTTTTAAAACCCATTTTAAAAAGGATCTACCTCTAGGATCTATTATTTAATATTAATTTAATACTTCTAGTATAGCGTACAACGTGTGACATGCAGTGTCGCTGAAGAGATGACAAGTTATTATCCTTATTAAACCTATATACGTACATTAAGAATTGCTGCATCGAATCTGTTACGTTACATTTATTATAAACGAATATGAGACAGCTGCATATTACGTTAAAACGTTTAACATTTAAACAGTTGAAAATGCTACTTTGGTTACCACAACATTTAAATCGGAATGCTGCTCGCTCACTGGATTGTATCTCACACTCTTACGCTACTTGACAATATTATTTTTTACGCAACAAAATAGCACATTGTAAATATATTACGTTTAATAATACGTATATCAAAAGATGAGCCCGTAGTACATCTATTGAAGAATACAAGTGAAATATGTCTCAAACGATGTAATGGAATCCCGCTATTGAAGTGAAGCTTGGGTGTCAAATTACTAAAGGTACATTGAATCAAGTTATTAAAAACATAAGTATGATATTGCATAGTGTTCTACGCACAAATACTAGTAATCTTAAGAGTATGTTGTAATATAAGTTGAAAGATAAATCATCGATCAATCTTTCGGGCATCATTTATTTAAATGGTAAAAATAAATAAAGTTATAAAATCTTTATTAATGTAATGTTAAAGCAATTTGTAAGATTATTTAAGTAGCACGGTAAATGAAAGTAGTATGTAAGTATTTTCATTACAATTTTTGACACAATTTGTGCACGTTTTAAAGTATTTTACGATAATAATACAATACAGCAGCTAACTGTTACCATTGTTTGATTTAGAATACCTTTCCAATAACAATGTTGCTAACATTGTAATCAGATTTATGTAGCATTCTACACCTTAACAAGGATTGAGGTATAACTTAAATAAATTAAATAAAACTGAGCTAAATCTTTAAGGCGGAAGCGCCAGGGTAGCCCGCGTCACATTTTCTTAGGTTTTTTTGCAATTTGCAGTTCAGTGTCAGGTATTGAATGACTATTTCTGAAATAGTCATTCAATAGGGTTATATGAACTAAGAGGGTTGTATTGATGATTTTAATGATTATAATTCTGTAAATACATACTTGTTACAGTTGCGAATCATATTTTGTTCAACATACCACCTGACACTGACTTGCAAATTGCAAAAAACGTAAGAAAATTTGAATTTCGCGCGCTATCTGGCGCTTCCCCCTTAAGTAAAGGTTTATGTGAAGTAGGAGCAAAATGCAAAATCACAAATCATTTATCTTAAATTAATCGCGCATACTGAAACATACGTAAGTAATATCAATTCATATTTTTTCATCTATATTTACAATAATAAAATAAGTAGGATTCAACTTAAATAACCTAAATCTATGATTTCATTTAAGACGACCAAAGGCCATTTGCTAATAAATTGATTTCAGAAAAATATTACTATGAATAAAAAAATAAGTTAGGGTTTTTTTTTTTTTTTCTAAATGGTTTTTCTTTTGTGACACCTTCCGCTACCATGAAGAAATAACAGGTATTTGCACTATGAGAAGACATGCAAGTTTATCGTAGAGGATAATGACAAGTGGTAAATGTGTATACAATGATAATGTTAAGTAATTATGTGCGAACTGTTCGCTTCTGCCACAGTTTTCAATTTTATTGTATAAACACTGGCTAACAAATTTTGTACTGTTGCAGGTTTCTGTATAATAGATACCAGGTGTCATATTAAAAAGATTTGAAAAGAGTCTGTCAAGCGTTATTTGGCACCCCAATTTATTGAATAAGTACTTAAAACACATACAAATATTGATTAGACCCACGGAATCCGCCTCGGCCCATTCTTGAATACAAATATTAGTAAATTCGACGAATACCTATGTTACTTATAAGTTATATGTTAGGGGAGGATTTATGAGATCAAAGATAAGTTCGTAACTTGTCCTATCTCTGCGTTAAAGATCATTTTCATCCTCCACTGGTTATGAGGCATGATATTTAGGCGGAACGTGAAGTTATTCGATTGTTAAGCTATCGTATTATCGTATCGATCTACACCCGGTGTAGGTACCTTCGCTCACTCCGTACGGCGATACCAGAAATATTTTATAATTAACTTATTTTTTACAATATTCGCGTCGCTATAATTTGTGCTAAATAGTTGATTACATTTGTTTTCGGGATTTTTATAGTTAAGCTAAGACCGCCAATGAAATTTAGCTAAAATAAATCTTAGCTAATACGTTAATACAATAGTGTGTTGAAACAAACCTGTTGATTGATTATTTTATAAAACTTCATTGAGCATAATTTTTGTTGTCATACAAATTCATTTCCAATGAGAATCCTGAAGCACGATCAGGCAATGGACGCTTTCTGGCTCATAGGATGATAAATCATCTCTAGATACTTCCCTATCCCGATGGCGAACAATGAAAGATTTGCTCTTTCATATTGACCGGTAAACATAATTATACTTGACAGACTCGGTGAATGCTGAGATAAGTATCTTTTTCGGTAAGTACAAATTTGTCAGGATTACACAACCTATTAAAAACGACAAATAATGTGCAATCAAAATAATAAATTAAGTAGATAAATTGTTTTTTTTTTAGTTTTAGAGATTTTAATTACAGCCATACATATAAAGTACTGTAAACAGGGTAATAACTACTTTTAAAACAAAATAGTACAGAAATGCTACGATGATACGTGAATGATATTCAGCGCTCGAAGTATCCGAGAATTCGTTTATCACAGCAGATGTCACGTCCTTCTTGCATAATATATGGATCGAAAACACGGCAGTGCGGAAAAAACAACGCGTATATAAATTAGACGTAGATTTTGCGTTGTAAAAACGCACCACATTGCGATTTTCGCTCTCACATAACAAGATGACCCGACGAAGAATTAGGGTTGAACTACTTCCTCCAAGCGTTAATCGGCTTTTGTTTAGTTAGACGAAAATCATCTCTTTGGCAAAATGTATGCTATAGATATCTCTGAATGGATGACAACCACTAGGCAAGGGGCGCAGCGTGTTAATGAGAATGTATTGTTGTTAATATAAAATGCGCGGTAACTCCTAACGCTTGCAGGTATAGTTCAACCCAGACAGCACAGTGGCCGATGAAAAAAGCGCGTGTTCAATACACAACGGCAATAGTATAAATTTACTAGATTCGGACTTAAAAATTAAGTAACAGCCAACTAAACCTCCAGGTAAGATTATTCGCCGACCGATAAAAAATAAATATTTTAATTTAGTAACATAAGGGAAGCTGCCGAGCTGATTGTTCGGCGCCTCTTGCACTATCACTACGGAGTAAAAAGGTAACTATAGGGCGGGAAAGTCCCGGTGGTATGGAGTGGGGAGCAAATGGATTGCTAACTCACATAGCCTCGAATTAAATGGCCCTAGTTTAAACGCTCACCAACATAATTTTCAGATAAGTAAAAGAGTTTTTTTTTATAATTTTTGGCGTACATTTTTGGTGAACATTTAAACAGAATCCAATTGACATTAACGGTAGTTCTCCATTTCCAATCCGTACGCTAGCCATTCCATACCGGTTGGCATACATGAGTGAGTCGCAGTGTGCAGTAGTCAGTTACACAGTTAGCACAGCTGCACGTGGTCGCTGTGCTCGCGCGGCCACAGCGGGCTGGCGGCGTCGCCCGCGGCCTGCTTGTCGCAGCCGCGACGCACCACGCGCGCCAGGCGGGAGAACTTCTCAGAGTCGGATAACGTTGCCTGTAAACGTCAGTTTACAACATAAATGTAACAAATTTTGAAATAGTTTTTTTTTTTAAGATCTTGGAATGTTGCCTGCAGTATTTTTTGATGTGTAAACATCTTACCGCTCGGTCTACGGTAGGGGCTAGCTGGGACTTCCGAGAGTCAGACGCGTAAGCGTAAGACTTCGAGCGTCTGATGACGTCAGCGTAAGACCCGTGTCTATGTGAGCAAACTGATGCGAGCTCACATGTTTACGCATCAATTTTCGTGAGTGCCAAACCAACTCACACCGATTTTTTTTTATCAGGCGCCTACTAAAACTTTTTAATGTGATCCAGGAAGAAAGATAGCGTCCTGTAACTGACATAAGGCTGTCTTCGGCGTGGTTATAGTGCTTGTCTAGATAAGGCGTTTTACCTAATATACAGACACGCGCATTTGCGGCTACTAGAAGTCTATTAATAAACGCACGTTTTACTTGCGTAACTCCTGGCGCGTCTAGGTACTCGAGGCGCCTTGGTGTTGCTAGTATACGTGTGTATAGATACGCCTTATCTGGACAAGAACTGAAATAAGTCTCAGCATTCTCACCTCAATAGCTATAGCCAAAATGATATGGATGGCGGGTATCAGTAGCAAATAGATGCGGAACTTAGTTTGTTCGAAGTCAGCGGATTCCATGGCTTCAACCTCCATAAAGTCTGTGAGCCACTTCCATGGACACAGCAGGATTACCGTCACGAAAACACACTGCGTTGCCAGCGTTATCACCATGTAATCTGGAAAAAAGGGGAAGGTAATTGGGTAAAAATCTTGCAATCTACGAGAGGTATAGTGCTGCAAGGTTATTGTGGCGTGTGGTCAAAAACAGAACTAACGCCGCCATTTTGTTTTATGAATACATTTCAATTGACCTTTCACAAAACTAGCACAAAATGTTTGCCAACAGCGCCCCGCTGTCATCATCATTCGAGCGCCAAAAGATTCTTGTACCCTGCTTACAAGTATCTTAATATGCTATCCTGTACGTTGTTAATTTTGCGTGTTTATGGGCCACAGATTTTCATGTCGTGAAGCCTATTTCGTCGTTTCGTCAGTGAACATGCGTGGGATGGCGTCGAGTGTAAAATGTATGCTGTGGCACTAATGCAACAGGGCTTTTATAGACATACTAATGTCGTAAACGTCGATTTACGGATTACTATAACTATACCCAGTCCACTAGGTTATTCGCTTTTCGACAGATAGAACTAGTGATTGCAGCAACGTAATATTTCGATTATTGACACTTTAATTTGTATGCAGTATCGATTATCGATTTTTATTTCAATAAAACCATTTACAGGCATTTTTAAATTGTCAAGGAGTCAGTCAGTCAGTCAGAAAGTTAAAGTTAGTTGCCCAAACAGTTCATATGGTAGGCACTTTTGTTTGACCAGGATAATAAATTGTAGGTCTTATCTCTGTGTACAGCGTGGCGCTACAATAGCGGCATTAATTTAACACACGTATACATACGGTTTCGCGTTTTCATTTTATGGCGAATTTTTAATTTCATTAAACGTTATTATTTTTATTTTTTTACCATCTTGGAGCAACCTGTATGTAGCGCAGAGGTCATTTACCGGCGTCACGGAAATTAAATACTATTAGAATAAGACACGCAAAAAGTATGTGAATTGAAGGAAAGAGATAGTCCTTTGTCGGCGAGCGGCGCAGGCGGCGCGCGCCCTCCTTTCCACCCGCCACGTGCTTCTAACATTTCAATCTTTTTTACCACAAAACCGCGTTTTTCAGCCGTTTAGGTTAGACAACTGTTCAACAGGAGATTAATGTATGGAGTTTGACGTTAGACTGACAGTAGACACGCGTTGAACAAGTATCTAAGTTTTTTTGGTAATACCCTAAGAATCTAAGTGTCCTCTTGTCTCTTCTTTAGTGCTAGCCGGGCCTTGGTGTCCTTGACACACTTCTATCACTCGCGTGCATATACTACCTACGCCATGTAAAGATTTTGTGAATCTTCCGCGAACAAGACTCGTACATACCTATTGTAGTAAAATATTTATTTTTGTGTAAGTACTAAGTAATAGTACTCGAATTACTATCTAATTAGATTTAGGTACTGCGATAAAGACACTTTAATTTGTTTTCATTAGTTTTATCTAGTAGGTACATCTTTTGGGATAAGGACGCTTTTATTTGTGTTATTAGTGCTTTGTGCAAAGTTATGATCGTGATGGCAAATACACATCCGAACTACACGGCAGCCGAATATGCGGACATGGTTCTAATTTACGGAGAAGCCCATCAAAATGCCGCCCTTGCGACAAGGATGTATATCGAGAAATATGGCAATTCGAGACAATGCCCTACTAATCATCGTGTTATTGTAGGAGCTCTTCAGCGCATTCGCGAAAGCCGGCCAATAGATCCTAGATCTTTACCTCCCAGATCGACCGGCCTACACGGCAAATTCCAACGCAATTGCATGAAAATGTGCTTCATTATTTTGAAGAGCAGCCTAATGCTAGCCTCCGCCAATGTGCTCGACATTTTCACGTGCATCACAAATCCATCCATATGATGATAAAGCGCGAAACGTAGCACCCATTTAAATTTAGAAAGGTGATAAACCAATAAGAGTGAATTATTGTCAGCGGTTACAAAATAAAATTGAAGAGGACTTTCTTTCCCAAATTAGCTGGACTGGTGAAAGCACATTTAGCACACACACACAGGAACGGCATGTGGAACCAGCCCAATCTGCACTATTGGGCACCCTAAAACCAAAATCCACTCGTCTGGCGGGAGTCGGCCCATCAATACAGATTTTTTGTTTGGGCCGGTATTCACGGTGACGACATCATCGGACCCGTATTCAGTGATGGGACATTAAACAGAGACAGATTAGTAAATCTTTGAACGGTGCAGAGTACACGGATAATTTATATGTCTACAGATACCAATAAATGTGGTGCCAATTGGATAGCGCGTCATCACATTCCGTAACAATGGCCAGGCAGTGGCTAAATGATACTTTTGGTGCACAGTGGATAGGTAGATTTGAATCTCGTAGGTGGCCTGCAAGATCGCCAGACCTCACGCCACTTGTTCTTTTTTTTGTGGGGCTTTATAAAAGACGACGTGTACGCGGAAAGTATTGACTCGGTGGAACAACTACGCCTTCGAATCACGAACGCGTTAGAGAAATTGAGGGAAATGCTTTGGCTGAAAATTTATTTTCAAAAGTGCGGGAAAATATGAAACACCGTTTAGACCCCTGTGTCCGCGAGTGCGGTGGTCACATTGAAAACTTATTTTTTTTGTATTTAAATATGACAAAACAATAAAAATGATAAATTGTGATTTGCAGAAGAGCTGATGATAAGTGATTAGGCTGTCAATGCATCGGACAAGGCACGCGCGTTACGAGGTTGCCAGCGCGCGAAGTGAGGTGTTGCCACTCCAAGTAGAACGTAAGTAGTTTCATGAATGAATCTGTACACAGAGCGATATCAATTTTGTTTACTTTTTTATTATTTAGTTTGTATGAACATGTAAAATGTTCAATATACGAATTATTTTTCTTATTATATTTTTTATTGTTACTGCAGCACGGGCTACTCTCCGTGTGAAAGTAGTCCGTAGTGTTTAATTAATGTCGCCATTGTAGCGCCACGCTGTATTTGCTGCTTTCTTCGGATTGTAAAACCAGCACTAATCTTGGGGTATTTTTCCCATACAAAATATACATTATTTCAATTCAAATAGTTTATTTTGTAATGCTAACAACAAATACGCCAAGTGTAGTGCTGCATTGGTCAAAATATCAAAGAATACACTTACAGTTGGTACAGAAGCGTTGACGGAAGGGCCAGCCTTTAGCATAAACACAGGCCATGATTAAGTACTGGAATGCCGTAATTATAAAGAGGACTGTGTTCTCCCAACATTGCACTTGTTCCACGTCCGGGCCACCTTCCACAGCTTTGAACCTGAAATACAGTTTATTTGTTTGTTTGTTTGTTTTCTTCTTTTAATGAAGGGGTACTGTTAGGTAGCGGCGTTATACCTATGAGACAGCTGTGACCTGACGTACAGTGCAAGGTGAATTAGCGAGGTTAACTGTGTGGAGGTATAAAGAACGGAATGTTGCCATTATGTGACCTCTGAGTTTGTTTCGGCCTTTCTTCTCAGAGTAGTCAGATAGGAAACGCCGACCACATCTAGTTTAAAAATATGATTGACGTGTAAAAGTGTTTGTACAAACCTACTTACAGAAATAAAATCATTTATCATTTATCATTAAAATATTATATTTATTTAGAACTTGTGTTTTGATTTTTGTATCTCATTTTATGCTGCACCGGTTGACGCCATCACGTCAACGCCGGCTGTCGCTGAAAACCAGCCTTGTGGCTCTGTGTTAGGCCCTTTGTACACATACGTTTTTCTTGCCGTGAAAAACTACGGTTTTGTACGCCGTGGTAGGCACGGTCGTCAGTGTTGTATGGATCACTACGGAAGCTTATTGACGGACGTTTTTTCCACGGCACGGTTTATTCGCCGTACCGTAAAGAAACCGTGCCGTGTACAAAGGGCCTTAGTGTCAGAGCATTATGCTGAGCGAAGGCCGTTTGGCTTGGATATGACGCATATTTCCTCCCAACTTGTTCTGTTTTGTGGTTACGTCATGTTACCGAAAATAAATGTATTTTCTTATTTTTTTTTATTTTAAACTAATTTCAAATAGTCATTTTTCAAGACATGATTTAATGCTTCACGAGGTGCATTGGAGCAGTGGTGGCCCAGTGGTGACGACCGCGACTTACGAGTTGTAGGTCGTAGGTTCGAACCCAGACAGGCGCTTTACTTTGTGTAAATTATTCCATCGCCACTGCTCTCAAAACGGTGAAGAAATACATCGTGAGGAAACCGGCATGTCCTAGAACCAAAAATTCGAAGACATGTGACATCTACCAACCCGCACTGGGCCCCGTGTGGTGGATAACGGCCCGCTCCCTCTCACCGAGAGGAGGCCTGTGTCCCAGCACTGGGAACATTATAGGCTGATTATGAGGTGCATTAAAATAGGCTCCCCGAGTGGCGATACCTTAACGATACTGTGCGTCCGGCGCATCCTGGGCCGTCAGCTTCGCTAGCACCTTGTTGATCGGCCAGTATTTCGACCGGGACATGACCTATTCTCACTTAGTTCATGTCCATGGGAGAGAGAGGCGCGACACGAATGATAAAAGATAAAACAACTCACCAAGGCTGAGCATACAGCAGATAAATAGAAGCGATCTGCATGAGAAGCACCAGAAACACTTGCATGACTAGCGGCACGATGCTAGACAGTGCCACGAGCGATACAGGCGGCGACTGGCGTGTGAGGTGAGGACCCGGAGACGCGCGCCCGAGTGACAGGGCCAGTAGAGTTGTTAGTACCAGGTCGATGTAGAGGAACTGGTTGTTGCCCAGGATTGAGTAGAACTGTAACGAAAAGAATGGAAAACTATCAACAGATTTTCTTTAAAAAATGAAAGTATTTTTTTTTTTTGTAATATTACAAAAAAAAAGGATACTTAGTTCATAACCAAAAACTTTCTGACTTTTCGTTTGATTTGACACAACACATAGCTTTGTAGTAGGTATGTATTTCATCCTTATTAGGAACAATAATAAAGGCTGGTTTATTTTTGACAAAAAAGGACGATTTTTTGTTAACTTTTTTTTACTTTTTGTTCGGTGTTTTTTATGAAGTTTGGACGTAGTTTTTTTTCATGAATGTCATAAACTCTCCCGGTATTTAAGGATTCATATTATTCATAATGTTATTTCACTAAGAAGGGTTCAATAAAATACAAACTATACTTACATTATACAGAATAAGGATTGAGAAGAACTGAATGAGCGAATAAAGAGCCATGTATTTGAAAATTGCAAAAGATGTGCTCAAAGCACAACGTCCTTCTAAAGCGAGCAGCTTCACGCATTTGATGTTCTGCTCTTGAGACGTAAATGGAGCCGCCACTGAAATTCAAAGATAAGTTTCAATAAAATCTTATTTGTAAATATTATTTGACATAAAAAGAAGTACACTCTCAAGAAAATAATTGAAATGTGAGCTTTATATTGTCTTACATACGTTGAGATTTCCAAAATTACGTGATTAGTTGAAGACACTTTGACGAGGCGTCGTCGTACAACAGGAAACTGTGAGCTACACGACATAAAGCTCATATTTCAATGCTTTACGGTGAGGCGAGTGGGTGTTGAGTTAAGACGGCCATTCGTTATGACGACCTCCTTGTTTGACACGAAACCAAAAAAAGAATTACTCACTACTCTGCAATAGTAACAATTCTTACCCGAGGCGTCGGCTTCAGAGAGTGATATGCCAACATGTGCAGCTTTCAACGCACCGCAGTCGTTTGCTCCGTCACCACACATGCCCACGATAAGATCTTCTCCTTGCAACGCAGTCACTAGCTGAGTCTTTTGATCAGGACCGAAACGACCAAACACCATGCCTGTACAGAAAATAAGTAAAATAAAGAAATGAAGGCAAAATTGACCAAAACAATATATACACAGTGCATTTTGTATTCGCTTGGGATAAAATTTTGAAGTCCCTCTCAAAAACATTGATTTGCTTATTTCAAAATTATCAAAACAATACTTGATATTATAAAGTATTCACTCTCGGTTGATTATTATGTTATACTAATTGTTGCATAGTACGAATGTGCGTCAATCATTGTAATTTAAACCTTATGCCAATGTCAATAAAAGTCATGACACGCGCTCATGATTTGCGAAGGCTATACTTGAAATCAACGATGTCTTACCTCGAGTCAGTACTACTGGCATTAGTTCTGGATAATGAGTACGTATCACTGCCCAAGTTTTACCCTCCAGAGCCAACACATATGCATCTATTGGTAGTTTAGGTGGCCCACCTTCGCCAATCACCTGAAAGATACGGACTTACATGAAATCTTAGCTCAATAACTTAGGCACTTTAAAAAAGCCTAGCTTCGAAATCGGTCAATAATGTAGAATATTCCGATCTGTCACCCTGGTTTGTCCCCTTAGGAGAACACATCGGAAAAAAAAAGTTTGATATGTCCTTTATTTAACTTTATATATTTATTTTTCTTTTTTGTTTGTACTTTATATCAGTGATAGTGGGACAGACAGTAGTGAATAAAGTTCGAACTGTCCCCCTAAGGGGACAAAGCAGGGTGACAGCTCGGAATAATTTAATAATGTTCCTCGTCATGGCATGGTTCCAATGTGTGGGTTGTCACATGTCTTCGATTTTTTTTGTCTAAGAAATGTGATGAAATGATTTGCACAAAGTAAGGTGCATGCCTGTCAAGGATGGAACCCACACGACCTGATAATTAAGTCATACAAAATAGAAAGAGAAGAGCCACAATCTATTATATATCTTAAGTGATGCTTTTTACACTTAGAGACTACCCCACTGATCAGTTATATTCTGAGGCCGAAGTTCTCACAGTAAGGCAGCTGTGTCCTTCGTTCAGTCCTGCAGAGACACTCCAACCTTCCATTAGACAAAAAGCTGCTTCTACGACACCACGGTTTCCCTATAAGTAAAACAAACCCCTGTCGTTTTGCATTTACAAGTCGACAATTGTTGGCTCAAAGTTCACGCATTTATAATAAAATAAATTATCCCGTTGTACAGATACAACTCCCATGAAATTAAAAATAAATTAAGAAAATGGCTCTTATCCTTAACTTAAGATGAAACAGAAAATATATTGGCTATACAATCATAATTTTATCAAACCTACCTCTTATGAAAGCTTATCAAACACTCCCACTTCACATACACACCTCCCTACACACACACACTACATTCATATACACACTCTCAGATACACAACCCAATCATTCACTCTATCTGCTGTGTTAACAACCACTGTAAACAAATAGTAAAGTTACGGTTGTATTTTATAAATTGATGTTGCAAAAACTCTCTGACTCCTAAGATACAGGTCTGCATACCTAGTTTAGGAGCCCGGAGAGCTGACTTTAATTAAATCTTGGTAGTACAACCCTCTGTTTCCATGCTATGTATTGTGTTGTTGTTTTTATGTACTAATAAAACTTATTATTATTATATTAAAGTCTGGATTCATGTAAATACTGATTGACTATACAGGGTGGCAGGGACATCGATCCACAACCAGTTACCATGGATACAGTACATGTTTATGAACGGAGAGCTGATTAAAAAAAAAAAAAACGACGTATAATTTCAACGCATCCTTCGTTGAATACTTTCGTCAGCTATAGAAAAAATCTGCTGTTTCCTACAAAAGTGCAATACCTACGCGATCAGAACGTATGGAACAGCAATTTTTATTCCGATTATTTTCTACTCATTTGGGTCCAGAATCATTACTGAATCCAACAGATTGCGCTTCGATGTGCCTGCCACCTTGTATGTATATCTATATTACGGAGCATTATAGAACAGAAAACATTAAATAAACAAAACCGTTTGCTTTTACATTCTCATAGAAACTTACTTCCATATTGAGAGGCGGTCGTGAATCGTTTGACTGCGGTTGTCCCGTATTGATAAGTACAAGTTTCTGTTGTGGCTGCACCATGAGGCAACCTCGCGCCACCGACATAGCAGTCATAATGTTATCCCCTGTATAAACCAAGTGAATGTTATATTACCATGCTGTAAAATACAGTAAATAAGAATGTCTCTACATGAAAGTTTTACGCAACCTAGACGCGTCGATAGACACCTCATGTATTAAAATTAGAGATGGGCCGACTAGTCGGCTGCAAAAAGGCCGACTAGTAGGCCAAGCTAATCATTGCTTTCGGTTGAGTTCGGGTGACATCGGCAATGTTCGTGACTACTTATTGCCAATTATTTGCTATAGAGTTTCTTCTTTTTTGTTAGAAGTATTAGTTAATTTAGTTTTATTTTTTTTCTGTATCTAAGTCCAATTTCTTATCCTATTCTTCCCTTCCTATTCTAAATTGCAATGAAAGTAAACTGTAAAACTCATTCAAAATAAAAACAGTAACGATTTCAATTTCATTTCAATCACCCTTTTTTATTTTTTAAGCGTATAGCGTATGCTTAAAAAAATATTTAGTAAAAGTATTTAGTTTAGTAATAAAGTCGACCCATGTTTTACTCGTATTTAATACGAGTAAAAAATGGGCCGACTAGTAGGTACATCACAAATTAAAATCCGTCCAACCGTGAGGATGCGATAAAGAATCTCAAATACAAAGATAACTAGATACGATTGATCAACATAACCGTCTTTACTTTCGCGCAGTCGGGTAATTAACTGAGGACATTGATTTTATGTGTGGACACTTGTGCTTCCTTATTAGTTTCATAAGTATTTGTGTAAACCCGAAAAATAAATTGCAGATAAACATGCCGTGACGTAGCTTTAATTTTTATTAGTAAAGGCTGTTCGAAATTATGAACTTGGAAGAAATAACACTACAAACCTGTGACCATAATCAGTCTCATAGAAGCCGCGTGAAGCTCTCTTATCACTTGGGTCGTCTCTGGTTTCAGGCTATTTTGCATGACTAGAAAGCCTAGGAACGCCATTTCGCACTCGAGAGCATCTCGCTTGACCCTTTGTGCGTCGACCCATTTCATCTTACGATCGAGTTTCTTTTGCGCTAGACCGATTACTCGGAAACCGTTGGAAGTGTACTCGTTAAGAACAGAACTGAAATTCTCTGGGAGTGTCTCTGGATTGCACATTAAGGCAACCTAGAAATAAAATAAAAATACATGTAGAAAATGTCACACCAGAAGCAAAGTTATAGTCTAAAATAAACATGTACAATGTTTACCTTTTCAGGGGCCCCTTTTACGAAGTACACCATTTGAGGTTGTCCAAGTACGTTAGTTATAACACCCATTGATTGTTGAGCCGAGGAGAAGTGGAACCGCCGCAACAAACCGATCTAAAACCATAGATAATAAACAATAATAGACAACTTCACGGGATATTTGCATGTTCATGGCTTTACTCACATATTTATATCGGGTTTTCTTCGAGGGCAACATAGTCAGGAAAACCCGAAATAAATACGTGATTAAAACAGAAAACTTTAAATAAAGAAAACCGTTTGCTTTAACATTTGATCATACTCAAATTAGTACTTGTTGAGAATAATAATCACCTCATATGGAATCTCCATAGTGAATGGATCAAAGTCGTCCAAATTCTGCAGAGCTTCATTAGCAGCGGTGACGGGTTTTACGATAACTGGTGTCAGGTTATCGTACCGTGTATTCTCCGGTCCAGGTTCTTCCAGTATCTGCGAAAAACTCAATCAATTTAAAATTATACCCAAAGGTTTGCTTACATGTACGAATATGAGATCGAATACGAAGCATTCGTGAGCTTGGCCTTATTTTTTGAATTGTGCATCTGCATAATCTAAACACAATCTAGTTTATTAATACAGTCCTTACTGTATTAATAAATTCTTGTTGACATATTAAAGAATTCTTAAAAAAAAAACTGCATTGTTATTGGACCTCCTATTTGCGTGATAAATTATAAATCAGGTCAACTAAGATCATAATGCCAGTTTAATTTTGTTATTTAAATCTGCATTTTAATATTACTGGAATAACAATAAGTATCAGAATCAAGGACACAGATACTTGAGATAAACATTAAGTGTATCTGGTCTGCTCTTATCAGATGCTAACTAAAAATCAGATAAAAGTCATATCTATGTGAAATGTTTAACTTGATCATTTCCTAGTATTGATAAATGGGAACTAATGACATCATCATTGTTATTTAAACTTATATAGGACTAATAATTGCGGTTTTATCATAAATGTTATGGGATGATGAATTGATGACGCATGTTATGTATGTATGCAGACAAAAGTAACACAATGATCTAATATTCCATAATAATAATCTCAATATTGCATTAAACAGTCAAATACGCGGAAACATAAGTTAGTTATAAGTTCCCCGAAAACATACAAACCCGAAACCCCTAAAAGGTCCCACAAATAAAACCAAATGATGACGAGCCCAAAACTGTATGTGTACGATACAATAAAGTTCACTCACCCATTGCGTGAATTCAAACATCTTGAGGTCCAAGGGATCTCCTTTCAGCTGCCCCCCAATGCTAGTGAGAGAGTGACAAGACGCCAGCGCTTGTATCACCGGACTGGTTGTAGGTAGCCCGCCCACTTCTACCACACATTCACCGAACTTCTCACCGGAGCGAGACGGTATAACGGAGTGGAAGTCTAAGCCGTCTTCAGTTAAAGTGCCAGTCTGGAATATAAAATAATGTGTCACTGATGGTTTGAATCAAGTGTTGATACAATTACCACACTGTAAGCAAGATGCAGGACAGCTAGATGAACCGATGGAACAAAAAAGGTAGCTAGGACAGACTGGATGTGGAAGGCGGAGAACCGGATATTGTGGTGCACTGGTAGATAGGTAATAATAATTTATTCAGACAACCATTGATCCATTAAATTGAAATTTACATTTATATTGTTAGTATGAACTTAAAAACTATGTTAGTACCTAATAACTACGAGAGCGTGTCAAGGAATGGACTAGAAAAAGTCGAGTTCATTAGAAAGATGACTCTTACACTTTGCGACGAAGCCTATACTAAACTGCAATGCTAGATGAGAAAAGAAAACCACAAAAAAATAAAAACCTTCAGTATTTACCTTATCAAAACACATAACTTGAATCTTCCCACATACGACGATCCTAGGCGGGGAAACGCAGAAGATCTTGTTCTTGCGCAAGCGATTCTGACTGGACACTATGCCGGCTGTCATGGCGGCGGGTAGCGCAGGCGGCACGACGATAGTGATGATGTCTAGGGTGCGGAGGACTATTGTGCTTACGAGACTCTAAAGAAGAATAATATTTTTTAAATTAATAAACATTTTATAAGGCGTAGGTATAGTTGCTGCATGCATGTGTACATTGACATAAGGATTAAATTAGGATGATTGACGCGCGCTAGTTTTATTCAATGACTATATTGCAGTTTGCTTATGTTTCAAGAGACCTTGATAATTCGAAAGTGCCTGTAATTGGTTTATTTTAAATAAATGCTTTGGGTTTAAGTTTTCAGTCAAGAGAGTAAAAGTAAATTATACCATTTAGAAATTGCCTCTCTCAAGAAATTCATGGATTTGATTATTTTCTACTTTTTTATTTTGATGGGATACAATTCTGCCATTGTGGCCTTGTGAGTTGACTGAATGATTATGCTTTACCTTTACGACAAGTATTATTGATTCAACTTACGCCTCTAACAACATAAAGCCAGATAGAGTAACCCATTCCAATTGCGGCAATGCAGAACATGAAAATGACAAACTTGACGGCATCTTTGTAGAATTGGAACCCGAACGGTTTCGGGAACAAAATACTTTTTAATAGCTCTCCTTTTGCGGTGTAAAAACCGGTGCGTACTACTTTTGCTAAGACCTGCAAAAAAAAAAGTATCATCAGATTTAAATTTTACGTTTTATTCGTTAACTATTATAGTAATTATGTCAAGTGTATATACCTACTTATAATTATTTCACAACCAAGGCCTTATTATAATGTTTATTTAAAAGTCTATACCTGATTGTTGCCATAGAATCGTGTTTGCATAACATGAGTGCCAGCAAACAAGGTATGTCTTTTGTGTCCTTCAGTAGAAAATATTTCAGCAGACGAGCACGGCGGGCCTTTCATTACTGGTACACTTTCACCTAAAATAAACATCGATATTTTACAAATTATATATTACACCTAATTTAATACAGAGGACATTTATTCGTAAAGATAAGATTTTATTTGGATAAGGATGGAGGAAAAAAATTGTCAACTCCCCTTTTTCAAGGCTGATAAAGAAAGCAAATAGCATACATATTATATTCATACATCAATATTTAACGATTAATATGCCCCTCTCGGCATTCCACGTAACCAATTTTTTTTATGACAGCATACCGGCCTGACCTCTTTTCACGATGTCGGACTCGATTAGATACTTGACGATAGTTTTAAAATAACCCTTTTGGAACTACTGCCAACTAGAAACTGTGACATTCATGTGAAGAATTTCCTCTATGACGTAGCCTTAACACTACTGATAAATAACGATGAAAGTAATCTATACGATTTGTTTACGAGAATTCATTATTAGGTTTGTAATGTGATAATTGTAACATTATTTATTTTCTAAATAGTAGGGTATGTATACAAACAGTATTACAACTCACACCTAACACGTGGCCCGTGGCTACGTAAGAGTAAACACTATAATAGGTATCAATAGAACTACATATTGAGTCATAAACCAATACAATTTGATTGACAATTTAAATTCTTAATAAATGCCAATTTTGTATGTTCTATAGATGGAATGCGTGTTTACACACGCATAATTGTAACAAGCAATATTGGTAGTCGGTTTAAATTGAAATGGGTCCGGTTAGGTCGTGTCTGCCGTATTAATTTAGCTGCAGCTGGTGCCTGCTAACAGAGCTGATAGACGCTTAAATCAGAGTTAAGAGAAAAACCGGCCGGTATTTCTTTTCTGATATTTTTATAAAGAAGCCGTATCTAATATTAAAAGGAGCTTCATTTTTTTTTTTTATACATTTTAGCTCAGTCCCTATTAAAACACTGTGCCTATGCACAGTGTTTTAATAAGCCCACTTTTCGGACCTTGCAACTTGAGTGATTTTTGATTTTGTGTTTTGAAAATTTGTGTTTTTAGCTGTATATGTAGAAAATAAAATATTACTCTTAAAGTAAGATTCCATAGAATTGGAATGAGATTATTCTTGTGGTGTGTAGGAGAAGTAAAGAGCATAACTTCAAATAAAATAAATTATCCCTCTCACAATACGTCAGTTTTTACGAAACAAATAAGAAAACAAAAAAACTTGTATATATAAAAAATAAAGAACGGAATATCTGGATCTTAAAAAGATACGAGGTTCATTTGTGATCTGAAACAGGAGACGCCGTCGATGCTTCTAACATAATTTTTGCGTATCATGCTTAGTTTAAGAGTAACATTTTTGTTCTAAATAGCCGGATGAAAATTAGAATGATTTTCTTTTTTTTCCACAAAAGCTAAACATGTTAGCTAAATGGGTATACAAAATCTTGCATTTAAATGATCTAATGAATCGATCGGATTTTTTTTAATAAAAATGCGATGGCCGAAAAATGAGCTTCTTAAAACCCTACGCTATGTCAGGAATCAATGACACTAGAAAAAAGTACTAAAAGAAGTAAGTACAGTCGCCAGCACACCAAGTTACCACAAACTGTCAGATTTTCTCATTCGATTTTGAACTTAACGTTCAACATTTTAGGGTTTAAAATCGTTTGGAGAAATTTGACAGTTTCGTGTAGCTTGACCTGCTGGCGACTGTACACAACGTTCACAGAAATATCTAAAGCCATGACTTAATAACTAGCACACGCCAACATAAACAAACGCCGGCTGTACGAATCTTGGGCTCACATAGTATCGCGTAGCTGTCATCCAATCAGTCACCTACCTGTAAGCATGCTTTCGTCAACAATGGAAGTGCCGGTAAGCAGCATAGCGTCACACGGCATCACACATCCGTCGGATGGCAGCACCAGTACATCGCCAGGGACCAGTCGGCAAGCGTTCACCACGCACTCCTCCCGACCCATGCGAGTCGGTCGCAAAACGGTAACAGTGAACGCACTCGTCGATCCGGCCATTTTGTGCAGACGGATACTCATCTGTTTGTAAGAATTATGATTATAATAAGTATGTTAATATTTTCGCAGGCCATTAGTATAACCCATTTATAGACCGGCAGATGCGGTAGTGGTCCTTAACCACCGTAATCCTGATAGGAAGACTACCGAATTTATTTTTCTTACCCCGTGTTTACACCCATAAACAAGTTGTGATACTCGTTTTCAACAACTCTTTTATAAGACTTGTCAAAAACGTGTCGTGTAGAAAACATGACGTAATATCGTAATATCATACATGGTAATGACGTTGTTTGAGACGTTTTACGTTAACCGAAATCAGTAGACAACATTTGGGATACCTTGGTGTAGGTAATCCCGGGGTTAGGATGTCGACATGAATTTTCTAGCTACACCAAATATTCATAATAATATATTTTATATTAGGTACCTTTTTGGTTTGATATAACGCCAACATGCAGGTCGCAATAGACAAGATGAAAACGCAAGTGGCATACTGATAGTACTCATCTAATGACCACAGTATGATAGAGAAAACTTGGAATAGATAGAACGGATTGAAGACTTCGTCCTTGAACAGTGTCCAGTAACTCTTGACTTCCACCTCTACTGAGTTTGAGCCATAAAGTTTGATCCTGAAAATAACAAAAATGTTGTAAACGGGTTCAATTAACTTTTAAAACTATGTAATTATGCAAGACACCTAATTAGTTTTTGACGGCTGATTATGTAAATTCGCTAAGTGACTAAGTTATTATTTGGCACTTACAGTTCCGTTTGCTGTCGTTTGTTTATGCCGGACATATTTTCCATCAATAATTGAATAGTAAGTTTCTCATTGAGTGCAAGAACATTGATAAAGATTCCTTGATCGTTAAGCCAAATGAAACGGTTGTGCTTGAACATAAAATACCGCAGTCGGTTATCTTTATGGTTGGATAGGTTCAGGTCAATTTCAAGCACTTTTTCTGTGGACCATACTCCATCAGCGTCGATAACTAAAAAGTAATCCAATAATTTAGGCATTGATTGACATATGTAGGTAAAGTAAAAACAGATAAAGGCTGATTCTGAGCTGGGGCGTGGAGGAGTTGATACAAAATACAACGAACATTGAACCGATATAAATGCCACTTAGCGACCATCTGTATTCGACTCGGACCTAACTCGTTGCAGTCAGTCGAAATCAGCCTTTAGAAAGAGTGATCTGTCTACTAACTTACCACAAATTTCCTCAGCCGCTTTTAGGCTGCATTTTATGTATTTGTATCGGTTGTAAGATGGGTAATAAGCTAATGCAAAATATGGTAATCCACATAGTAATATGCTCACGGTGTGTAATAAAATAGCCCGTAATTTCGAATATTTGAAGCCGTGTATGTTGATGGTTTGTTCATCGCCGCTGCTCTCGATAACTTGCCACTGCGTCTCGCCAATGACTTCATATTCGTCTGCAATTTAAAACAAACGGTCTGCATACCTTACCGGGGATAGCTGTTGGTCGTGGGTGGTAGCAATGTGTTTGCATCGAATATTCGCATGTTATCAAAGCTTTAGGGTATGAAAAACAGGCAGTAGCTGCATTCTTTAGATTTTGTTCATGCATCTTGGTTACAGGTCCCGTCACGTAAAAAGAGCACTGGCCTGTACCTGCGCACTGAGCGATTAATTTAATTCCAGCCTATTGCGAAGTACTAAGTAGCTAGTAAACAGTGGCGTAGCTAGTCCTAAAGGGGCCCTGTATCGAAATTTGTTGGAGGCCCTTTTTACCCGACTACACCGAAGCTTCAAAAAACAATACCTACCCTAGGTAATGTTTTTATTTACAAAACAGCACACTGACTTGAAAAGTAAAGCTATTATTGTGAGTTTCTTGCCCTTTCTTCTCCATAGATACCCTACTACACTTTGGAATGGGCTAGCTAACTAGCTTCATCTTTTTGACTAACCGACGCGCGACGCCTTGACAATTCAAATCTAAATGGCTTATATGAAATAAATGCTTTGAGTTTGAAGCCACAAATAAATAAATCATTAATTTGATTTTTTTCATTAGGTACTCACTGGCCTTTTATAAATGGGAATTAAGGATAATATTTAACGAACTTTCAAGTCACTTCGCGTCGGGGTGGGTCTGTAGCTTGGGGGCCCCGTATAATTGATACGGCAAATACGGCGGTAGCTACGCCCCTGCTAGTAAAGTACCTATTATGATTCTACAATAAAACAATTACACTGATATTATAAAACAATACCCTCTATTAAAGTAATAGTTTAAAACATTGTAACACATCCGCTCCATGTCGCTCAACGTTCTTTTTACGTGACGGGACCTGTATCAAGGCAAAATGGTTTTGTACCTATGTTACAGAAGACAGTCGGGTGTGGATTTTTTTTTACTGCCTTGGGAAAGATGACTTCGTATGTGTAGTTGGATTTAGTAATAATTGAATCGATTTATCAGCTTATCCTATATTCGCAAGAGTAAACTCACTGTGCGCTTTTATAATTTCTAACGTGACTTTATTATCGTGGATGTCCACGTCCATAAAATGTATGGATATATGTACGTGCGCGTTATAAAATTATCGAGGACTGAAATTTAAAACCATTTTTATTTATTTCCATACATTTTCTGATACTACTATAGGGTGTCTGTGATACGATACAATACAGTACAGTACAGGCAATAACGATACTCTTTTTTCTGTAATGTTAATTTTTTACTTTGAAAATTGTTTTTGTGAATCAAACAACAAACTAAACTTATGTGTATATATATGTATAATAAATAAATTTATTGAAATTTATTTTTTATTTTAATTCCCTGTGTGATCGTGATGGCGTGGACGTCCACGATAATATCGTCACGTTAGAAATGATAAAAACGCCCAGTGGGTATTCTCAATTTCAACGAAGAATGTTAAGTGCTAAATTTGACGCCATTTAAAAAAGTCTGAAATCTAGGTAGGGTGGATTAGTGAGTCTGGGTGCTAGGTGTAGGGGGACCTTTTATAAATGTGCAAGAAACGCTTAGCTTAGTACAAATTAATACTTAGGTTATATCAGCAATAATCAGCATCATTGGTAGAGTGCAGAGTAATTGTAGACCAGTGGTGGTTTGACCCATATCCATTATAAGAAGGGATAATAATCCTAGTTCATTCCAGTTATATTCTTCTTCAGCCTGGCATTATAAATGTAGATGCCGAATATGAACTAATTGGTGGTTGTAGTGGGTGATTGATGAAATTAATGTTTTATTAAATTCTGTTGTGCATGGCTTGTTATTCTTTATACTTAAAAGATATTGTTATTCTTTATACTTAAAAGATATTGTTATTTTTTACCTTCATAACAAATTGCACTTACTCAGTGTTACCTAATCACTAATCAGTAAACGCCAATCCGTGAAATTATGCATAATTCTGTTTAAATAAATTGCAAAATGATGAAAATAATTGATTTTGTAGAGTTCCAGTACCATTCTATTCTCATTTTCAGCAAGTTATTGGTCAAATAATGGGGGTAGATCTTTAAAAGCTAGGTGATGGGCGACCAGTTTTTTTACAAATCTTATGCTTTAGGATCATAAATTTCATTGCACCAGAATTTCAATATTATATATCCACTTAGTAAAGATTTTTCCAAACAATCCTTTTATTTTTTAAAGGGTCAGAGATCAATTGATTTGATTATTTATTGCTGTAAGTCAATAGTGCTAAATAGAGTTAAATGTAGAAGCTGGTAGAATAGAAGGTGTTACAAGTAGTTACAACACATTTTGAGAGGCCTTTGTTCACTACCTAGTGGACTGTGAAAATATCTTGATTTGTAATTTCAAATAGTTTCTTTAGACCTTTTAGTTAAATTGTTACACATAGTTTGATAAGAATCTTATTTCCTGAAGATGGTATTGCAAATTTGCAACATACACTGTATAATCAAATGAAAATTAAACAGGAAGAACCAAATAGCATTGGCGAAAAATCTTGTTCTAGGGGAAAACCTAGCATGGGTTTCTGGAAAGTACATTGTTAAGTAGTAAGGTTGTATACAGAATACTAATAAAGTTAACAAGGAAAATAGTAAGCAGATGAGAACAGATGTAAATAATTTTATCATATTAACCCTTTGCTGTATAAATTATTATGAATGTAGGGTATAAGAATGATAGATAATAATAATAATAAATAAATTAGCAAGGATTTCCGCAGTGGCTTTAAATAAGAATAGTTACAAAAAGCATAATCCATTCGTTATTTTAGATAAATGTGCATTATTATGTTAGCATGTGTTATGTTATGTGAGGGACTTAATATCAATGATTGTACAATGACAATTTAAGAACACACATAATGTAACAAAAACAAAACAGTGCAAACACATAGTGCAATCACCTCACATATAAAAATAAAAACACAATCAATGTTAAATCAAATCAAATCACTATCCAATGAAATTAACAAGGTTTCTTAATGTGTTTTTATTTTCATTCCAACAGTATCCCCGGCAATACATCAAAGTTAAATGATAGTGCTGTTAGTTCGCATAATGGCATCATTATTTTCCATAGCTAAATAATTCTAGAGATGATTTCCCAAACATATTGAGCCAATTGAAGTAACACACCATAAGGTGTTAACATAAGTTAAACACATGGAATATAATAAATACAATTCACCAGTGAATTTCTTAAAACACTACTTAGTCTATAGGAAATAATAAACAAATGTTTATAACGCACATGAATTAGGTATGTTTTGAAGTTGGTGTTGTCTAGAAATTGAACAGGCACCGGAAAGTAACATTAGAATGTAATAAGTGAGAGATTACGTGTGAGCAGCAAGTAAAACAGAATAACAAATTGGGCAAAAATTTCATGAATTTAATGCCAAAATTCACATGATGTAATGAATCCATTTAAGTTTTAGGCCACTCGTGATTGCACATGAGATTTGATATTCATGAAGGTTTCAAAATATTACGAAACAGACTATAGCAGTGACACATTATGGAGCTGCAGTGACCTGGTGCTGATGAATGATAAAGTTATAATGATAAGAGTCAAGATAGCCAATGATACAAGCAACTTTTTATTTATGTGCGACAAATGCTTCAATAAAATATGTACTACTGAGGAAAGGTTGTATTTTAAGCTGTACATGTACTTATTGATGATTTCATGTTTTAGGATAAATGTACACTGCCGCATAGAATTTATTAATTATCTGACAAAAGTTATTGTTACCCTAAAAGTAAACATTTTGTATGATATTCAAAATACCTGTCGTACATGAGAAAACTGTAATACTTATGAAAGCAATTGCCCTTTCATAGGCCTTTCCTTTCTTTTCATAGATTATTATAGTCCAGAAAAAAACATGGTTTGAAAAATACACAGCTGATTTGTTACATTTAGCACAATCTAGTTCAATCTAATAAAAGCCTTGATCCTCCACAGTCGAGGAAGTGTGTGCTTTTGCAAAAGTACACAAAAATGAGCTAATATAATGAGGCAGTTTCCCTTGGCACATTCCAGAATCCTAGTCTTTGATTATCAATTCTAATTGGATATTTTCATGTTATAATGATAGCCATATAAATATATTTTCTTTTATGTCTTACGTACAGTACTCCTGTATATATAAATGAGTCACAAGTTATTTAATCAAGTGTGCGAGACTTACCATTGGCGGCGCAGGCATTATTAATGTTCGGCATTCCCGCGAAAACTATTAAAAAGGTTTATAACACAAAAGAGTTAAGGCATATTATTAGGATGTTGTTTAGTTATTTTTGAGTAACCGGTGCTACCTCATCGCAAATTATTTAAGGTTTTTAAGTGGATTTAATCCGCACCTATTCACATCACACCTTGATACCGAATTGATTGATTCACAGATTATAAAATGTCAAATGCAAAATGCAACACTGACTTGTCTTTGGTAGCCATAATATCGACTAATCACCCTGCAATGGTGTTAAAAACTGAAAGCTCGTCATAGGTGGCAGCACTGTTACAGGACCACAAACCGCCATTGCATTATTTACTTCTAAGTCAATCTCAAATTCAACAAAAACTACATGTATGCGACTTAGAGTGAAGCACTATTAAAAGATGAGCTAAAGAAAAGGAAAGTGTCTACCACTGGTAATAAACACATTACCCTCCTTTGCGTCGCGCAGTCAGGTAACAAAGCAGCTATAGTGGAAAAATAAATAAAATGTGAACATTCTATAATTTATAGTTTGTAAATATAGCTATATATGTTTGTTGACTTTAAGTTCAAGTATTGTTGAATACTGGTGGTTTATGACAGAAATAACCTGATTGGAGTTGAAAACCAACTCGAGGATGATCTTCCTGACTGAAAACTTCAGAGATGTAATTCTAACACTGATCTAATACGATAATTTGAACACATACACACACCTTTACTATAATTTACATAATATCACACCACAATTATTGCCTGTAGGTAATAAAAACAGACTGAGTTCTCTTGGGAGCATCACCTGTATGCGAATTCGTCCCATAAAAGTCTTCAGGTTTAAAAAGTCATAGTCTCGACGAAATATTGGGTACGAACATTTTTTCGGAGAGGTTTCTCCCACTGTTTTGCGTCTTTTAACATCTTTGGCAAATACATAGGTCCACGTGTATTTTTGCAGTGAACAGCTGCGCAATGAGGCATTGTAATTAATTAATTAATTATACATAAAAGAGGTCGCTTGTTTACAAAAAAATGTATAGATAGTGACAGCTAGCTATCAAATTCTTGGATACGTAATAGTAGCAACATCTGAAGTGAACAAGTGACAGTTTTATCCTCATCGAACAGACGCTAATACAATTATTTTGATAGTATAACTTCCTCATGACAGCCGCCCATTTCCCATTGGCAAATTTGACTAACTTCCTTACAAATTTTCATGCTCTATTATTTATAACCCCATTACGGAATGAATTTTCAAAAATCCTTCCTTAGTGCTCACTTTCGTATAAGGAACTCTAGGTCTTCACCCTCGTGAATTTCGTAGTTTTCTTTTCGAACACAAACACCCTTCCACACCTTCTGTATGGTAGTTTTGGAAAATTATATATTGAATAAAAATCACATTCTTCGGTTTAGTTAGGCTGTGCATGGTCTGTCAGTGAAAGAATTTAAGAATAATGCGAGTAACTAGTATCGATATCGGTATTTTGACATGGCAAGAATACACTATTTATTTATTACACGTTTTACGAATAATAGTGTAGATGGCGCTAGGTTTGTGCACAAAACAGATGTTATTGATTTGGCGCGAACGCGTGGACACTATGACGATAATCTGATGAGAAATAAAAATAAAAAATCTTCTAACGATTTGCTTAGCTTAAATTATCAATATGCCGCACGGTGTGTTTGCAAAAAAGAGTGATTTTCTAGAAATCGGTGAATATAATTTTTCGTGGCCCGGTGAAAATGGCACTTTTCAGGATTTTGGTTCCGTAAATTACACAATGCCTTCAGGTATGTTAAATAGATTCTAGAAACTGTTTTAATTTTTATTCAATACTTACATAAAATAATGAGAATTGGCTTGATAAATAAACAGGACCCTGGTATTGGCCGTGGTGTCCACTTTGGAGAACTACACAACATCCTCTCTTTCAGGTGAGTACATAGAAAGGATATAAATTTAAGTAGTTTTATTTTATAAATGTATTGCCTTATTTCAATTAGGTGTATTTTTAGCTATCCAACATGCTCTTCGTGGCTTCGTACTGCGCTCCAAGTACCAAGAAAGGTCAATTGTGGATGCATACTATTTTAATATTTGGTAAGTCTTCTCATTATTTTAAAACACCTACAATGAATTAAAAATACATAATTTAACTTTTATCTCATTCTGTGAAAGAACAAATTAGGTGTGGTTTCGTTTTCGGGCGTAGGGCCTATAACAGCTATCGGTAGTAAATACTGTAGGCACACTGTTATGGGGGATGGGTTAAGTTAGCCCGCGAAATTAAAATTTTGTTAAGTTTTTTTGCAATTTGCAGGTCAGTGTCAGGTTCTATGTTGATTAAAATATGATTCGTGATCGTAACAAATATGTCTTTATAGAATTATAATCATTAGCAATACAATTCCTCATATTAGAATTCGCCTCAAATGTCATGATTCCATGAAATAGTAATTCAAGGGGGTAATGAACGTGATTAATGAATGAACTTGGAGAGCACTGAGGATTTTTATGATTATAATTCTATAAACTAGTGGATTTGTGAGATTTAGACCCCACGAGTCTGTCTTTGCATAGCTTAAAACTGAATAAATCTTCAGCGCGCACCTTAACACAAAAAGCGCGCGCAAAGATCGCGAAATGGCTGAGATGTTTTTTTTTTTACGTTTTCTACCCCACAACTCCGCCATTTTGAAAAATTTGGAAAAGCAGAATCGATACAAAATTCCAGATAATTATCGAACCTGCTCACAAAATTTCACGAGAATCAGTTGAGAAATGCGACCTGTAGCAGCCATCCGCCGGACATTCGGAGGACATACGAAAGCATTTTTGCCCAAGCTGAAATGGAGACGCATCGCTCGCGCTTCGCGCTCGCTCGTTCAATAAATATTGAATACGGCCGTGAATCCTATTTAGGTCACTATACAACCCAGACCTGCAAATTGCAAAAAACGTAAGAAAATTTGAATTTCGTGGGCCTCCCTGAAGGTAGGCCTATTTATTTATGTTTGTTGTTAAGTAAACACGAATGTTTTCCTCTAATTGTAGTTCTAGGTAAAGTAAAAAATCGAAAAGCACTTTGAAAACATTTGAGAACTTAACAATTTTTGGGCTCCAATATTAGGACCCTCTACGCCATACTGGATATCCAACTGTCTTTTTATATATGTACCTAGTATTCCCTTATCTGTGTAGGTATCTACTTAGGTAAGTATTTATGCTTTTCGCCCTAGCCTTCATGCTGTACTCAATATGGGCATGGCACGTGATATGTTCACCTGATGCCTTCTCCTGGAACTTTGGCTTCGTGTTCCTGAATCTCGCGCAAGTTGTCTACTTGGTGTATGAGATGAGACCCGTCAAATTCGACCCAGAGCTCGAAGAAGTTTACCATACGCTGTTTGAACCGTTCAAGGTAATGTATAAATAATTGTATAGGTATCAATACCTAATACGTATGTAGTTGTAAAATTGTTATATTACGCCTAGTGTCCGAATACAGACTTGTCTACTGAGCCAACATTTCACGGTCTCAATGCCATCCTAACCACCACGAGTCGCCCTATAGGTATCAGTGTTGATAAATGATAAATGATTTTATTTCTATAATTAGGTTTAGAAACACTTTTACACGTCAATCATATTTTTAAAACTAGAAGAGGTCGGCGTTTCCTATCTGACTACTCTGAGAAGAAAGGCCGAAACAAACTCAGAGGTCACAGTCTTTTTTAAAGTCCAGACATAATCTTGATCAGATCATATGAAGACCATGTAGATTTGTGTCTGAAATGGTCTTTTAAGGAAAAACCACACAGAATGAGTGGACCTGTCCAGTCAGCGCACGCATTTGTCACGTCAGGACTTATGGAGCTCAACCACTCAACGAACAATACCAAAGAAAGGACATTTGGGTAGGCCGCATAAAGCACTCAAACTGCCAGATTATCATTGAAACTACCTGAGAAAGTGAAAAAATTAAATAAAAGTGACCTAAATAGTCCTCACATTCACAATAATTAAATAATAATACTATACTTCACAAAGTAAATTATTGTCATGACATTGTTTATCAAAATGTCAAAGTTTATGTAAAATAAAAATAAAATTTATCAAAAATAAAAAAATAATCAAAAAAAACATTCAGTATGCAAAAATTGGAGCAACTCAATCCCAAGCCTTTTTGTCCTCAATATAATCCTTAACGGTATAAAAGGCTTTCTGGCACAACTTACGTTTAATTAATGATTTGAATTTATTAAGGCTTAGATCTTGAACGTGGCTTGGAAGTTTATTATAAAAGCGTATACATTGACACCTGAACGAGCCACCTTCTCAAGTTCAAGTCATTTTCTCCTTAGACGTCCCTTTGAATCACGATTTTTTACTGTAGTTTCCATTTTTCTAGTAGGTAGGTTTATGCCTTACAAAATATATATATGTCTTCAATGATGGTGTAGGTGTCGAGACTGCAGTTCAAGCGCATGGTGTCCCCAGACTTTGCCCACGTCATGTCATTGCACGCGGGTGAAGCGTACGCCATGCAGAACCTCACCAAAACCGACCGGCTTGGGCTACTGCTCGCTGGAAAGGTAACAATTAAAATAGGATAGGGATCATTAACCCACGTTACCTCTTGCAGTAGTGGACTCCTAGGACCTAATATTTTGTTTGACAGTTGAATATTCTAAGATGCGACCCTCCGGCAAGAATTCTTGATTGAAGCCGCAAGCCTTTCGTTCAGGTCGAACCGCATACATCCGTACGATGTCAGGGATGTGGTCGGGCCGTGGCCTTTTGTTCACACTGACTGGTTGGGCGCCGGAACTCAACATGAACTTCATAAAAAAAATGTACGCAACGATATTTTTTGGGAACACGGCATAGCCACATTCTTGACGCGGGAGGGATATGTTAGAAGTAGAACTTTAGTATGGCTCTTACTCTCACTCAAGCTCATTCTTTTATTTTGTGAAATCGCACAGAAAATCTAAGCTATTCGAATCTGGATGCTCCAATTTTAGCTCGCTTCGCTGGCTCTTGCATTCTCTTAGTAAACCTACCCTTCCGATTCAGGATCCTTTTTTAATTATTTTGAAGAAAACCCACCTTTTCAGCTTCTCTACTGGTGAAAACCACAACCTGAAATATGGTGTAACTTTTGTTTGTCCCCGCCTGCGATAAAATTACGCAAAACATAGTTCAATAGTGTTTTTTTTTTTCTTTTTCAGTTACGTATGTGCTTTTACAGTCGGGGTTTTTTGTTTTTTTAAATAATTTGGACTCTTTCAAGATTTTTGGTTTGATTAATTCATTCATTATACATGGTGGACATGGTGCATTATAAAAAAAAAAAAAACAGTTTTGGCGCCATTGGGATGTTGTGCGCATGTAATGACCTTGTTGTAGGTATTATCTCGCCTATGCTAGGCATGAACACACTGTGCTACAACCAGCTAGTTTTCTAGATTATTTCATAGTTGATCACGATAATAATTATGTAACAATGATGTATTTTTTGTAATAAATATCTTCCTAAACTTTTTTATATGTGTCTTTTTATATACTATATACGTACTGCTAACCAATTTTATTTACATAAAGGAAGCAAGAAAATCATTACAAAGTAACTAAGTATTGTTAAAAATTAAAAAATACCTAGCCAATTATAGGAATAATAAAAAAAAAGTTATTTCATATTTGTTATCTTCTATAATTAATGCCCTTTTACCCCACATAAGTTTTTATTCTATCGACTCTGGGTTTTATGCCCATACATTTTTGGGCATTCTCGTTTTCCTCCGGGAATCTTGGAAAGCACTCTACAATATTATAGAAATCAGATAGAAGAGCCAAGAGCGAGCATTGAAAATAGCATCTTCCCCCAAACATTACTTTACCTACATGCAGTTGTATCTAGTAATTAAGAAGTAGTAATTTGGAAAACCTTCAGATAAACTAGATCTTATTTCAGTGCATTTTATTTGAACTTCATTTAAATATATTTTTATCGCACATAACAAGCGTAGAGCAGCAGGCCATTTATCTCGAGAAAATTAGCTAAAGACCTTCTTTACTAATTAAGAAGCACTTAATCTATAAATATATATTTTGTGTTACTCTTTTTAGTTTTTTTAATGTCGGATTGTCGTCGTCACGTAGTCATCTTGTTTTGGACCTAATTAAGTATACCTAAGTTCTCCGGTACCTACTTACACTTTTTTTTATTTTTAGCCTGGTTTGTCCCACTCCCTTTCCTTCTTCCACTCTTCGGTACTTAAATAATAAAAACTTTCGGTTCACAAAATTTGCACATATGAAGTTTATATACTCGCAGCTACACATAGTGTTAGAAAATTTAAAACAATTTTCAGGCAGCACGTGCCAATGTTTGCAATGAATACGTAACGATACGCGCCTCACGTAACGACGCGCACGTGCCTTTATATACGATACCCTGAGATAATATTAGAGTACATCGATTCCCACTCTTTACCAAACCATCAGTTTATTGCCGTGATAAAATTGATCGGAAAATGCTTGCCGTAGTTCGTGTGCCGTGTTGGAATTTTTGAATGAAATGTAGTAGATTTGGGACACGTTATAGAGATTACAGATTTGACTAAACTAACTCAAATATAACTTGGCAAGGTTTTGGCGTAGTGGGCTGTGGGGGTAAGTTTGCGCATGTACACTTAGTGCATCAAAACAAAAAACACTTATTGCTTGTCATTGTCACCCCACAAGGGTCCGGACCGCTTTTGGGCGGCGTCAGTAGCCAACCCAATCGGCCTACATTTATAACAAAATAAACTCAAAACTAAAGTTCCACCATGAGGTCTCACACGTATGCAAAAAAGTAATAACCGAATGGCTAAAAACCCTAACATACGGGGAAACTGAGCAAGTATTAGTTAGACTTGGTTAAACAATTTATTTTTCTTTTTATCAATAATGTGCACCGCATTTAATCTATAAACTGCGCTTCTAACGCATCGGCATTTTCAAAGACGACACACATTCACAAACACACACATACACTCACACGCACACATACACACACACACACGTACACACACACGCACACACACACACGCACATACACACACACGTAACAACACAAACCCTGTTAACAATAAGACCCACATACAGTTTTACATAGACATACAACTATAGATACACAAAGAGCTGCAAACTAGTTTATAAGTCATTTACTGTTATCTTTTATTCATAAACTTATTATTTTTCTTAATTTTTTTTAGTTACCTTTTCTATAAGTAAATGTTCGTCTCAATTTGTTAGTAATTATGGGAAAGAGCGTGATATGCCCCAACACAAGTATTTATCAATTACTTACTGGGGATGTCTCATTTATAATATTTGTTACTGTTTTGGGACAACAAAACATTTTTAATTTTTTTTTTCATTGTTTTAAGATTATTGCCATAATTTTTTTTTTAAACATGCCTGTTTAGACGAAAGTTAAAGAAAGGAAAAATGCATCTAACGGCTCTTGCCAAGTTACGTGCCGGCGATTATACTTACAACATACTGTGCTACAAAACGATTAATTACGGTATGTGGTTATAAAACTTTTACAAACATTCCGTTGCATAGTTCACAAAACCTAAAACCTAAGTGTAAATACTAGGGGCAATAGGACGGACGATAGTTAATTTTGTTGCCGGCTACTTTACTGTACAAGATACTAGCGGGTCTGTAAGCAACTTCGCACCCCGCTTAGTAATACCAAACTTAATACTCTCAAATCTCTTCTTACAAATGCGCTACTGGTGTTGAAAGCCGTTGTAAAAGCCGACCATAATTTTCTTTAATTAACCCAACAAGTATGAGGTTAGGAAGTCTCAGAGGAACTCAGTGTTTTGAGTAGCATCCTTAGCATCAGACTATCTATTGATCGAAGGGCTAATATCACAAAAAGGTTACTTTACCCACGAAAAACTTAGACTTTTTAGATCAACCAAGAATAGAAGTTGATTTCAGCAGAACTAGATGAATCATATACACCCATTCGTGAAGGTTGTGTTCGCATGTTACGGTTAAAAACCGAACCTACTAACCTAGATGAAGCTAGCTAAAACAAAATTTAATTATGTCTAGGTCAACGTTATGAGCGGTCATCAGTTCCTGCATCCGATTCTACCTTGTGAGTTCTTGGACTCTCCCGAGTTCGAGTCGAGTCGAGCCACGATTGACGAAAAATTTAAGGTGAGTTACCAATACTTACCTACTCTGTTCAAAGTCAGTCATTTAAAGTCAGTTTTTAATCATATAATTATATTATTATTTTTAATATTATTATTTTATTAACAACTAACCATACATTGACATTAAATCAATATACAAACCATCACTAAAATATAAATAATATTAATTAGTATGTACAAGTAGATAAAAGGGTATCAGTTTTAATTAAATTACATTATAACTTACTTGCTTACCTGCGATTGATCGGAATTGAAATCAAAAGTAGGTAAGAACGCTGCTTTGATGTTATGATTTCAGAATTTTAATCTCTTGCAATCATCGACATTCGTTCAATATCTAGCAAAACCCAAAACAAATCCGCTCATGTGAGGCCCATTTATCGCTACATTCCCAAATATTACCATCACGTTTGATGTTATCTAAACTTAGACTTTGATGTTATATAAAGGCGTTTTATTTCACGCCATAATGCTTTGGTGTAAAGCGTCACCTTGTTAAGTAAGACAATGGGGCTAACTAACACGGTTGGGTGGCCGACTGATGAGTTCATTATTCAAGGAGAGTGGAGTTCCTGACACTGTACTCTGTAGTAAATGCTCCGAACCTACTAACCTATTTTAATAAATGTTAAAAAAAGGGTTTTAGTTGTGTAAAGGTCGGGTTAATATCAAGTTGCTCCTTCGATGTATGATTTTTTTTCGGTTGATTCATCTTTGCCAATAGTATGAGGAAGCCGTGAGACAGCCCTAAGCATGAAAGTTTTGATGACCTTTTAGATATTTACTTTTTTTATTAATACCTATCTGCGTGTAGATAATTGTTAAAAATTCGTGTTTCTTTGTGCTGCTATTTAGTTTTATTGTACTTAAATAATTACAATTCGTAGGAATTACTTCCATATTTCACATTTGATTCTAACAAATATATTTATTCTGTTATCTCAATCGGTGCAGCAGGACATAGGCTAGACTTTGGTTAACTCATAAATGTTGACGAAATTAAGTTAAATTGAATTTACTTAGCTTCTTTCAAGATTTTGCTAAAAAGCCTACACATTGACTCACCCAATGCCCTAACTGAAATTGAACTGTATCTTTCATCTCGTAGATTAAAATTTTAATCAAAACCATTGCGATAATCTAAAAAGATCCGTTTATCGTTTTGATAGATTTTTATGCCCTATGTTTTTTTTTTGGCATTTTCTCTCGTTATCAGGTTTAAAGCAAGCTAACAGTTGTTATCAGTAAGAGTAGGCACTTCAAGCTTTACGAGACAGGTCATAAACAACTGCAAACTAAATCGCATAAATTTCCCGCGCGTGTCTGAACACCTCGCTGGCCAGCCGATGCACGCCAATTACTTTGGCCAAAGTGTCAGCTGTGATAACGCCTTTGTGAATTGGATTGGTGGCCTTACACGTATAGTAGCGATATTGGTGTATAAGCTTGTACAAGAAATACTTAAAAACAAGGAAATCAGGCCTTTAGCCTTTACTTTTCAGAAATCTATGATGTAAGTAAAATAATGTAATACCTGTCCTTTTGTTTTTATATTTATTTGTTCTGCCTCGTTGGTCTAGTGGTCGCAAGCGCTACTGCTGAGCATGAGGTCCTGGGTTCGATTCCCGGGTCGGGCAAAGTGTTATTGGGTTTTACCATCTGGAATTTCTCGGTAGCAGCCCGGAGTCTGGATTTGTGCCCGGTTGATGGCAATAGGCTCGCCCCCTATTACATGGGACTTAAACATAACTGGCGAAATGTGGGTGTGCTATAGGTACACCTCTGCCTAACCCTTCGGGGAATACAGGCGTGATGTCATGTTATGTGATGTTATTTGTTAGTTAGTCATTTAATTTAGCAACAGCTGTAAACAGTTAGTTGTGTAATAATTTACTTTTGTATATATATAATCATTAAGTACCTGTTAATAAATAAGTAACTGATATACAAAATATTCCAAACATACTAAGGTTTATTCCACTTAACTACATAGTAATTGCAATATTAAAAGTAACTGATTCCTTACAAATTGATAACAAACAAATTGTCACGGCAACAGAAAATCTTTTCAATACTTAGGTATAGTCAGACAGATACTGCCTATAAGGCGTAAGTACCTACCGAGCGTCAATAGACGCTTAGCGTAGCGATATTTTCCGAACTTCTTATCACACGGTATGCTAAACGATTTTACTACGAAATACGAGGCAGAAAAGATAAGAAGTTTTACCGCGCTTTTACTTTACGTACTTACATCATACAATGTGTCACGTATCGCTAAGTGATACATTTGCGCCAGGGGCCGCGAAGCTGACTCATAGGTATGACAAAGAAGTTATGGGTTCGGTTACTAACTCAACCCCCACGGCACCATTAAGTAAAAAGCTTACTTCAATGGTATTACAGCTGCGCAGATACGAGGGGCTTATGCACCGTTTACTAGGTCAACGTGAAACCTTTTTTTTTCATGGAATCATCACATTCTCTCTCGATTATATGCAAATATGTTATAGAATATTATTAATTTTTGCTGCAGGTGGTTAATAAATCAAATTGGTCAAAATTAAACTAACAACACACGTCAACCTCTACGTCTAGATGCACTAGTATAATTATAAGAAAATAATTAATAATAATAAAGTTCTAACCCATGTTAACCTATCCATATAGGATAAACATATTTTGTTTGCATTTATACGTAAATAATTTATACCAAACTTCAGTGCTTTACTCGGTAGATTATTAGGTACTTATGTGCTCTAGATACTGCAACAGACCGTCTAGTACAGCGAGTTAGTGATTATAATCAACGCGAGCTCATATTATTTGCGCGTTTCGTATACACAGTAATACACACTCGTTGATCGCTCTTTGGCATTACCTACCCCATTCCGTTGACCTAATTGTTGCCTGATATGGCTGTATAACAACCGAAGTGGCTATAAATGCAAGAATCTAGGTTAAATATCGATGAAGTCTAAACAGTCTCGTAAAGACGTACGGAACTTACCTAAATTGCTTCTTTTGCTATCAATCACATTGAGCTGTAGGCATTCACTTTTAATGTAGCACTTCTATTTATAGGTTGAAATGTAGATTTTATCAATAAATCGCTCTTGAAAATTGTTGCATCACTGTGATGAAACATTCTGTTCGACATTTTATTAGATGGCTAGATCAGAATGCGTGTCAACTTAGGGGCTTTCGGAAATATGTCGACTAGTAAGGTGGCTAGCAAAGGCTTTCAACGTGCATGCAAACCAGAAAACTCATGGGTATTGAGTCGTGCCATGGCAGACCGCAGCATAACGTGTATGTGTATTTATGCATAAAGGGATTTGCATGCGTACATGCATGTATTACTCTATCATATTTAGACAGTAACTAGGCGATTGGAAACTACTTATACAATAAAAGGTTTATTGGGAATATTCCACACTGTTCTAGTTGCTGATGACAATGTTCTTAATTTAACCTATCCATATAGATATGGCCAGCGAGTTCCTTGTTTAATTCTATCAGCCATCATAACCCCATAATAATAATCCAACACGTATTTGGCCGGCTATTATATTAATAATGGCCCCTCCGCCCACACGTGGCGGCGGGCACTAATCAAGTTCACTAATAGCTTTCTTTACAAAACCGCGATAGCGGCTGGCACTGTTTTACGTAATCGTATAGTGAAATAACGTGCTGATTTCACGATATCTATTCAATTAGGTAGTTTCTATATTTTTGTAGTAAAAAAAATATTGAAATAAAGGTCAGCGGGTCGTTAAAAAACATTACACGGAATTCTGTTTAAAAAAGAATCAAACATCAGATGGAACTGCAGTAAATTTTAAGTGATAGCATTTTGGGATTGGAATATTACTATTGTTTCACTAAATTCCTCAATAAACTTGTGAATGTGCAAAATTAGTTCAGATTTGTTAGCCGCAAATAGTGTCTAACCGCGTAGCGAGTTGGTTATTTGCTACGACGTCGTAGCCGAGCGTAGGAGCGATGCCTTTACGTCAGCTACGGCGTAGCAATAATACTTGAGCCCTCAAAATAGTACAGTCAAAACTCCGAGTTCCGGTGCTGCTGACAGTAACTTTGACTGTCATACAATGAAGAAATGACGAATGAAGTTTTTTTTATTTCTTGTATTGAGACATGCAGCCACATTATTTTTCGCCTTACAATACCAACTGATAATTATTCTTTTATTCTAAAACAAAGCCTCTCATTTAGGTGTCGATAGTAGCCGCGTCATCGTGCCGCTACGTGTACTGGCAACGAAGTTCTCTCGAATATTTGTTCGTAAAGGAGCAGTACCTTGCGTGTGTGGTGACTACGTTGATTGCTCGAGACATTACTACCAAGTTGTATGCGATGAACAACAAGATCGTTACTGAGAGGGGGTCACATCTTGATATCAGGCTGCCGAGCATATCTCATGCACTAGCAAGAAGTCCAAGGAAGCTTCGTGGTGCAAGTAAACTTCCACCTCCGACCACAGTTCAGCCCGTACCACCTGAAAAACGACCCAGTGAGTATGATCTTAGTTCAATTTCAGCCAATGCCTAATGTAAACTTTGTGTTTTGCGTCGTATAGATATTCAAGGTAGGATAAATATGTATGTACTCGTACATAGAAACATTTTCGACGTTGCATAAAGCCAACTCGTAAAAAACTAGAGCGACGGTGTTACAAAGTCTCTACGTATAAATTGTATATGACAACCGACTCCTAAAGCTGCAACTGTGCATTAATTTGATACTATAGTGTGGTGCCTTATCACGACGTGCAAGCCCTCCTGGTACTCCTTAAAAGTTTTCATATGCTAAGTGTAAAAGACAACAGACTTGTGGCTGCTAGGAAAGATTCCAATTCAAAATATATATTTATTCTTATACCTAGTTATGCTGCGGCTGTAGAGGTACTTACATAAAACTTTTAAGCGCTGCAAAGTAGAGTTGAAATCAAGCAGCGCTTTACTTAGCCTCGGTTTGTTTGTTGGCAAAGTTCATTAAATAATACTACAATACTTAAGTAGTAGTTTTTATTTTGGCCAACCGATTAACAACTAAAATGGTCCTGGCTATAGATCAGATTTTCCGACCAGAGACTTCACGTTACTGTGTAAAAACAATAAAGTATTAAATCGTTGATACTTCTCACCAACAACAATACAGAGAAAGTAACTGAACCTTTCTGCACAGATTGCTGGTCCCGCGACACTGAACCTCTTCCCACCGCTGTGAAACGTAACTGTAACGCCACATACAACGGGGGCGACGAAGAACTGATGCCTTTAGCAGCGCACGAAGCTCCGGCCGCTTCATCAGACGACCTGTCTGTTGCTGACAGCTGTCCTGACACGTCTTCCAAGTACCACAGCTGCGAGGCAGTTGAGACTGATGATGAACTAAGGCATTAGCACGGTGGAACCACTACCAATGTTTAGAAAGAACAGCTGCTGTGTAACAGGGAGTAAAAGTTGAGAAGCGGTTTCCTTCCGTACCTATCTGCATGTGGTTGCTCGCAATGTAATATAAAAATATAGGCAAAATTAATTTTGGTGCGAAACCGCATGCGGGCAAAGGTTTATTAACCATAAAAATTGCGATAATTTTCTGTTTTGAATTACATCCACAAAACCACAACCGCAGCCGCATGAGAAAATAACGGGTGCCATGAGGTTGGTCCCTGTAATTATTTAAGTACTCTTGTCGCCAAGCGCGTAGTTAAGTAAGGTGATTTGAAATAGAGGCTGATGAATGATGAAGAAGCGAGGTATGAGTTAGTGATGGTATTAATTATTATTAATCATACAAATGCTTATATTTTTGTTCATAGGGAGTTTTTTGTAAGTTTAAAAAGTAACTGTTCTATACTTACTTTAACTTCAGTTTGAACAACATTAACATGCCTGTTATTCATCATAAATGTATTCTTTAATGTTTATTGTGATATTCGTAACGTCTGAGAGAAAAATAAACTCGTTTAGCAAAATAAAATTGTTTTCTTTATTTTGGTTATTTCACTCATCCCACAAAGAAAACACAACCAGTTAAGGAAAACAGTCGTTTTGGAGGAAAATGGTAAAAGATAAACACACAAACAAACAACCTCTTACTCCAAACGCATAAGTGGTTAGGTACATATAAACAGTATCGTATCCTTTCATCGTGTGTTAAAATACGGGGAAAGCATAAAATACCTCTATCCTAAACGATTTAAATTCCTGCAGTGTCATTTTCAAAGCAGTTGCATTTGCATAGGCCATTAGTTTAAGCGCTTATTCAGGTGAACGATATGGTAAGTGAAAAGTTGCATTTTGCGATTTCATTCCTAATGACAGGAGGTACTTTAGGAAGGGCAGTATAGTAATGGTTCATTATAAATGGACAGCGACCCGCCCCTCCCCGCGACGGCCAATCAATTTACGGAATCAATCCAGTTATCACGACAACGCACACAACTCGCCGGATAATAATGCGACCCTTGACATTGAAATAGTTACAGGAATATTACTTTTATCAGAGAAAGAATGTATTGTTGTAGATTTGAATAATGCAAAAAGTTTTGAAGGAGGCTGGTGCATTTTAATTCTAATGTAACGAGTAGGTACTATAAGAGTGTTTTATAGTGGTTTTTATGATGGTTTAAGTGATATCACGCAAACAAAAAGTTCAACACTAATATACTTACTTAGCTCCCACAGCTAAATCATGGCAGTAATTAATAAAGTTCAAGGACGTATCAAATCATCTTTTGGTTTCAGTAAAAGCCATAGATATAAGAAAAAAGGTAAAAGCTCTAAAATTAGCATTTGGCACGCGTCGGGCACCCAGTTCCTCAAAAAAAAAAGAAGATAAATGATTGGTGGAGATATCGAGAGACGAAAACAACGTCTTGGTCGCTGACGGAGTAAGTTATAGTTATGATTTGAACCAAACAGTGCAGCACTGTGCCAAATCACTAATTGGAACTCCTTTTCACATAAACTTCTCAGCGCCAAGCGGAAGAAGTAGAGCATAAACTTGGTGTCCAAGCAATAGCTAAATCATGTGTTGTTCGTAGGTATTTTTTTTTATGTATTACAGAATATATGAAAAATCTACCTATGTTATTGCTTGGTTGATTGTTTGGCTTGCTTTTTCTGTAAAAAGGGTTATATAATGAGGATTGTGAGGAGTTCTTCTGTGGTGTAATCTATGACGAGTAACGCCTGAGATGTAGAACTAAGTACAATTATATACATTAACACTAATGACAACGTACTACAATCTATTCGTTATCGAATCCGTTTGCTCGATTTAGGCTGTATTAGGGCTCTGAAGGCGATACGGTTTGCTGAAATACGGTGCATGTCACGTACAAGAATGTGCGGTCACCAAAAGTGATATGTAACCAGGGTCGTCGGATATAGTTGAAGTTTAGTAAGAAAACGATGGATTTTTTCGAATAAAATTAATTAATAGAAAACAAACAGTTCATTTATCAAATTAAATTTCATTCGAAAATATCCATCGGTTTCTTACCAAACTTCAACTATATCCGACGACGTTGGTTACTTATCTCTTTTGGTACGATAAGTGGATACAATTTGTAGTGTAGGTAAGAAAATTTAACATGACCGTTTTCTTTTAAAAAAAGCAGATAGACGTGGCAAAAATTGATATAGTCTTTTAAAAAGTTTACCTACCGTTAAGCATTTTAAAGTAAAGACTAAATTAAACCACTTGACGGCCATTGATACAGAGAACTACTAAACCAGAACAAATAGATCAACTGTTCAAAATAGAAATTTAACTTCAGTATAAAACGAGTAGGATATATCTGAATCAATATTGGAAGCTTTGTGCTCACAGCCGGCTAACTAGTTTTGTAAAGTGTGCTTGTGTTGTCCAACGGAAGTTCGCTCAACGAGTTAAATGGGTCTTAAACTATCTTTGAAGTATAAGTTCACGCAACAGATAGATATAAAAATATCTCAATACCATGATCTACTTAAAACTTTGCCGTTTAATAAGTTCTTGGTTTAAAAATTGCTACAGCAGGGTAGTTATTATGAAACGGGTAAAATTGTACACAGCTTTCTAATTCTGTGCCATCTGTGGAATTAAACACGTAGGTATGCTGGAGTCGTTTGGCTCTCAACCTGCGCCATGATGCCAGCGAAAGCAGCAGATATCCGTCCCGGTCTGCCAAACACTCCCAGCCGCAGATCCTGGTCTTGTAGCCAAATGAACCTCATCTAACTGAGCTGGGGAATGCGTTGGCGTTGCTTTTTGGCGGCATCATAGAGCGTGGGTGAACGATACACGTTTTAAACGCTAATTAACTTTACTTTGAGTCTGACATTTATGACTCCAACGGCCGTTTTATGAACAGAAGGTAACTTCAGTGTTATTCGCATTTGTTTTGGCTAGTTTACGAATACAAATAGTATATACAACTAAAAAGGTAATGCATGCATTGGTTTATATTACTGTGCTTAATATACACGCGTGTACATTGGTAGTAAACATGCTCGAGCTGTTAAATTAAAGCATAAATAATTTCACTAATGCTGTGGTAACAGAATGATGCGGTGCATAAAATAATACAGGCACGTGCCCATTATTTTCTTTCACTGAACTGTAAAGAGACACTCCCCGTGTTGATGATGTAACTCTGAGTATCGATAATATTCTTTTCCGCTGAAAGAAGGAAGGCAGAGTATTTTAATAGATGTGGAATATCTCGGAGCATTTAAACTGCGTACAAAATTATTTCTATTTTTTGTTTTATGTACACAAAAGATATACCGGTTCGCTTATTTTCAGTTCAGCGCACACATAACTAATCGTCCCATTTAATCACAATGGGTACGTTGGTCACGCGGAGCACCGCTTGACCGGTAATGTGTCATATTTGTTGAACATAGTGTTTTGCTTACATAAACAGTAACCATGCCATGCCTACGTACCTAGTGATTAAAATTAATTGTTAAATAATCGAGGAGCACGGTTACACGGCTAAGTTATGGCATAATTACAGACTGAAGGACGTGATTGATGGAATAGCTAAATAGACTCTGTTGAGTAGTTACAACAACAAACTAACTCTTGCATGAATTCACATTCTATTTTTGCACGAATAGGTTGTAGGTGTAGGCATGATATTCTTGTGGGCAACGTATTTATTTAAGCAGGCATTGCTCTAACAATACTATAACCAATCGTGAATTTAAAAAAGAAACTGAACCAATATTACCTAACTTCGCAATAGAAGCGATGTCCGCGGGAAACTTTTAAGCTCATTCGTGAGTGTGTGAGCTGACATGTCCATTATTATGTTAGCTATATCATCCTGTCGACTTTGGTACTGCTTTGCCGCGACCGTAATTTCACGGAAAGTTTGGCAAAGACTAAAATCGTTGTTAAAATCGCGGTATTTCGATATTCGCCGTTCACTCGCATGAAAAGTAGGTAAAGTAAACCAGTTAAAGCTTCGCAAACTTGGGCTCACCCACTAAAACGATCGATTTAACTTTAGCCTACCTATATACCTCGCACATTAACGGCCTAGATCAAAGTTTACCAATTACACTACTTACCACGATTACCACCGATGACATTTTGCTTGGTTTCGTCGAAAATAAGAGAATTGTATATGTGGCTATTAATTATGAGTAATACATTTTCAGAAGTAAATAAAATGCCAACCGGCGCAGTTCTTATGCGGCTTTTTCATGATTGATGAATGTGTGTACGGCTCGGTGTGTTGCTAAGGGCCTCACGCTAACCGTTGCTTTCATAGATGTGAATATCTCAGGAAACCATCCTACGCCACTTAAGCATGTGCTGGTTTCAAACTAAGCCATCGTTATTTCATAAATTTTTAATTAATTTGAATTGCAAATTATCCTCATGAGACATTCTTTAGGTAATACTAGTATACGAACGAGAAGTTAAATTAGTGCTAACATCGTGAATATAGATTCATTAGGCTGTTAGCATAGCTAAAATAAATGCTAATTATTTAAACGATGTTACAAAATAATTTGAAAAACAGTGGAAGTGATATGGCGTGACTGTAAGTATCATACTTATCATGTTAGAAACAAGTGTTCAAACAAAACCGTAATAACTATTACTCATCAACTTAATTATAATTTCAACACTTTCGACTCATTTAGTATGTAGAAGTACCTCCCTATGTATGTACTAACGTTATTTTATTCTTTACCTTATATTTTCAAGCTGTTTTAACAGCCTCAATTACTTACTTTCAAAGGTGAGTTGCAGTAAGTCAAGCTGCTTGAAATTTACCTTGTCTGGATATTTTAACTAGCTTGTTATAGAAATTACAAAATTTACAACAACATTGTAATGTTTCCGGAAAGTTGCATGCCTTAGCAACGAAAATGTTTTCTTTTAAACAACATAAAAAGCTGTATGTCGTACAAACTTTGCATTCAAATTAATTTAAAAATGAGAAGTTTGTTATAAAAAACGAAAACATCTTTTAAATAACAGAATTTCTCATTTGTAAATTAATTTATAGGACACTTATTAGTAAACTTTAAACAATATCATTAAATTCATCATAGCAATTTAAAACTCTTTCATTTTGTGCCAGGCTTTCCCTGTTTTAAGTATGTATGCCCATTATTAGCTTCATAATTAAAATAAGATAAGACAAGCTTAAGTAAATGATAACCACGGAAACTTTGTAGGTAAACACATTTTGGCTTTATGAAAGTGGTTGGAAGTTAAGCGAAAATAGGGTCTTCATTTTGCATTATCATTTTAACATGACAAGCCTAGCGAAGGTAAAACATTTCCTTATGATCCATAATTACCTTTATAACGTTCTAAACTAAAAGTACTTTAGCTAATGGGTTGTTCAACCCTATTCATAAGGGAATAGAAACCTTCTCCGCTTAATTTATTACAACTAGGCCTTGGGTACTGAAAATACACTCGCGGACAAAGAATACGGGTCAGTACGAAAAACTAAAATTACTCTTAAAATAATAGCGCTATAGCGGCATGAATGAAACTGTATGTTGTAGATATTTTACCAGTTAATTAAAGAACACCAAATATTGGAAACATTATTACTTTAATTGTCAAAATTACATAAAAAAACACCCACATACAACACAAAAACGAACTTTAAAAACAAAATTAATACTTCGTATTGCCTCCACGGGCTCTTCTCACAGCTGCCAGGCGATTGAGCGTACTGTTTATTAAGTTTCTTGATGTTGCGGAATATTGGTCCATTCTTCCACTAACGCATGTTTCAGGACTCCAAGTGTAGCTGAGGCGGGGTTTCGATTTCTTACACACTTCCGAAGCTCGTCCCAAGCGTATTTAATTGGATTCAGGTCCGGCCTTCTCGCGGGCCAGTCCATGCGATTGATGCCAACGTCCTGAAAACACAATTACAATTTGAGCTGTATGCGGCCTGGCTTTGTCATGTATGAATATTGAATTTTCACCCATATTAATTAAATATGGGCCGATAAGCTCATTAAGAATTTCTTCCACATATCATGCACTACTTAGCGTACCATTTTCTATCAGCACTAACTCCTTGCGACTCTCTGAAGAGACTCCAGCCCAAACCATAACAGATCCACCGCCGAACGGCAGTTTTTCCTCAAAACAAGCTGGAATAAAACGTTTCCCTGGCCGTCGGTAGACTCTTCGCCACCCATCATGTGCATACAGCATAAATCTGGGATCGCCAGAAAACATTACTCTTGTCCATTCTCCGTCTCCCCATTGTGCGTGTTTGCGGGCGTAACGTAATCTTGGTAGCCGATGTTCCCTGTCAAGTTCTGGACCATTTGCTATATGGGGTCAAATTAGCTTCAAAGAGCACCCGCCTTACAGTCCGCTCGCTTATATCGTCTCTACGGGTCTCCCGAAGTTGATTTGTTACTTCAACTGCCGTGAAGTGCCGATTCTGGAGCATGGTCGTAACAATAAATCGATCCTCTCGAGCCGTAGTACATCTCAGTCTGCCGGTTCCTGGTCTTCTTAAGTTCTGCCCAGTGTCTCGGAAACGTTGGACGACTCACTGCACAGTAGAAAGTGACACGCCTATTGTTCTTGCTGTACTCCGCCGACCTCTGCCTTTTTCTAATATAGTTACAATAAGTGTACATTCTTCTGGTGGTAGCGACATGATAGTAATTCAATAATGATGTCGAATGACGACAATGATCGCCTTTTATCATTTTGATTTGACAGATTGAAAACAAAAGTGAGCAAAACCTGCTTTCAAATAAGAAAAACCGCATCCAAATCGGTTCACCCATTTAAGAGCTACGGTGCCACAGACAGACACACACAGACACACACACACATAGCGGTCAAACTTATAACACCCGTCTTTTTGCGTCGGGGGTTAAAAACTAGCAAAAGTAAAACAACCGCGAATTGAATTTATTTCCAAGTTCGAGGTTTTTAAAGTTTTAACTTTTTTTAATTACGTTGTAGATCATTTAAGGTTTTATTTCATACGATACTAAAATTCTCAGTAATATAAAGTTAGTTTCATGCATGTACCATAATTGATTTGCAAGATGCGGGGATTTTCGTCATCGACCCGTATTATTTGACCGCGAGTGTAGAAAACCAAATCACAATGAAATTATGTTTCATGTTGACATTTCCGCAATTAAAATTGCTACGCTTTAAATATCTCAGAAAACAATTTTATTTAGTAACCCTTCCGCTGTTTCATAACTCCTGAATAATGGTAAACTTACTGAACTAAAAGGATAAGTTTTCGCGAATGAATTGAATGGAAATTCACACGACTTCGTTACGAACAACTTATAATCAATATTTATGGGTTTGTTTTCGTGTAATGTAATCTAATCAGAGTCGGCGAACACACCGACAATGGTGTTGTAGCGGCTCGTCCGTCTTTCTTTATCTAAGTAAATGAGCAGGTGACCTTACAGCACAAAGGTGACTCAACGAAGCGATAGTGTAAGATACAATCTGATCACCTGCAGGTCAGCGTGGTCAAGGCTGACCCGGCCTGGCGCGATGCTTTCTTATCCACCACTGCTACGCCGCACTATTCGTGAGCATTACATGCGATTACCCACCATTTCAAGCGTTATCTGATGGCCTATGGCACTGCTAACAAAAGACCTGAATAAGGTTGAAGTAAGATCGATATGCTTGACCGTCTGATCCAATATGGGAAAGGTTCTAGCGTAAATTAAACAACCTAATGAAATACTTGTATACTTACGCCTACTTACTTAAGTAGTTACTGAATGCATGTAATTTATCTTATAAGTAAGCTATTGCCGATAGACATTTTCTTTTTTACATACTCTCACTCTTCACTTCTCTAAATTTTTTCCGTTGTAGACGAACAAATACCTGATATTTCCTAAGAGAACATACGTAACATATGAAGCTCAATATATTATATACAAAAACATACTTTTCGATTTAGTTCATTCCACTTTGGCCAGCTTTTATTGCAGGAGGCAGACTTTTAGGAGTACTTTATTTTTACCGATGGCCTTGTACCGAGCATCAAAACAGATAATACATAGATACGAACACAACTTTACGACCGCGGTGGCAGCGGGGGGTATTAAAAAAATGATGAAAATGGTTTAACCCTGAACGTGAACATGAAACACGTGCTTCAATGAAGTTGTACGAACAATTTAAATGTCAGGTTGGAAACATCATACTTGCGAATTTGTCATCTTTGTAATGTGGTATTGTGCGGAGGATATGAGATGCGAGACTGCGTTGTCGCTGCAAGGTCCCGCATCTTGTCACGTTGGAGACGTGCCAGCCGCTAATCGTCGCGCGGTTATACCTACATTTAATCTCAAGGGTTGACAAAATCTATTTGTTGAATTAAAAACTTTTTTACAAAAAAACAACCGACTTCCAAAAAAAACACTAAAAGACGTGAAAAATAACTTTAATTTCGGAAGTCGGTGTCTTTGGTTTTATATTTTCGTTTTTGGCCACCGACTTCCGAAATTAAAGTTATTTTTCACGTCTTTTAGTGTTTTTTTTGGAAGTCGGTTGTTTTTTTGTAAAAAAGTTTTTATTTTTCACTTTTTAGTTGCGGTACCGACCCCATACAAATTCGTATACCACTACTTAGTGTGTAAATAACAGTGACAGGAAATTATTAACACATCATCCATATAAACTAAGTGTAAAAAATATGCAGTATTAAGGATAACTCAAAAACTACTGGTCAAACCTTGATGAAATTTAAATGGGACCACATGTGAAGTACTACCTATCACATTAAAAAAGAATCGTCCAAATCGGTTCACCCAGAAAAAAGTTATGAGCTAACACACATAAAAAAAAATAAAAAAAAATAATAAAAAAAACATACAGGCGAATTGAGAACCTCCTCCTTTTTGTGAAGTCGGTTAAAAATAGATAATAATTGAACTTCAATTCAATAACCAATCTTATTATCAACAATAAAATGATCTCTATCAATTATTTTTATTCACATTAACGTAATTTTTGATTTATACCTACTAAGGTACTTTCGATAAGAAATTGATTAAGAATTTACCACGAAGAAAGCTTAAATAAAATGCCTGTAGGTACATATATCTCCGCTCCTTAAACTTTTATAATCTCTCACAGTTACCGCCTAACGTTTAACTTCCCCATGATTTATAGAGCATTTCTTACTGAAAAAGTCTGGACCGTTGCCGGCGCTCGCCACTCGTGTCAATACTACTAGTATACTCCGTTACACAAGTAGCTTCAGATTGAGGGTAAGAAATAATGTCACCAACACAAATCTAGCAACTTCTTTAGAAACATTTTGTATTAAGTATTGTGCAACAATACCGGCGAAAATTAAGTGAACCTCAAACAGTAATTGTACATTTTCGTACAACTTTTGAAGGTTTGTCACAAATCACTCGATTTCTCACTCGATAAACGATACAATTGACAGGCTGCGGCTATCGGACGAGTTGATGTCGTACAATAATTTTATTGATAATATCTAAATAAGTAGGTAGTAGCGAGATGGGAGTAAGGGTTGAAGCGGGTGTCGGGGGGCGGCGGAGCGGCGGGCGCATGGCGCGTGCGTGTGGCGGCGCCGCGCCCGTCTCGTGGCGAGAGCAGCCAGTGTCGTGCCGCGCGGCGCTGCGCTCCATCGCCGCCGAGCGCCATGTGCGCTTCCTCACGCGCCCGAGCTCTAATATGCGACTCGCGTGCCGCGCTCACTCGTGTTGTGGTGCTTTATGATGGTTCGGCATGAGAGTGCCAGATATGCGGACGTTCCGTGACAGACGTGCTGCTGAACTCACCACCGCCACAAGTGGGCGGAGAGACGAGACGCGTTCTAGGCTGCTCAGGTGAGCGGCCCTTCGCATCTCACGCCGTTGCACGCTGGCTAAAGACATTGCGATCTCGGGGTCGATAAGGCACTTTGCTGGCTAGACTCGAATGAAAAATACATCGTAAGTTTAACGTAGCTTCTTTGCTACGAAATGCGTAGAAAGTGCTACGCACGGCGCTACGACTCGTAGCGCCATATGGCAATTTTGACAGTGGTTATTCTTAAATCCTTATCTGCAAATCATATTATACAAAATGCCATACTTTGTTGATCTCTTGCTTATTTTTTTTATTATCTAATTTTACCTCTCTTTTGGCAATCTGTTTTGGCGATGCTGATGTTTGAAAAATTATCACTGAAATGATCATTCAATCGTATGTCTCACTGAAACGGTTAAATATCCGTTCTACTGTTTCCAATACACCAATTCTATCAACAACAAACCGAGAGAGAAACAATCGCGTCTCGATCTGTCTGAAAGTATAAAATTGTACACACATTGCCACACACGTAGGTAATTTGCCCGAACTTGGCAACGTAACTACTATCGTATACTTATCGATGTCATTGAATGTCCAATAAATGTAAATAAACAACTTCGTCCCGACATCTTCAGCTATGAACAACTGTTAATACAAATTAGCAGTGTTTGATGTTAAGTTGTTAGATTTTTTCATTCAACGTATTTGTTTTTTCACGTTTCTAAATGCTATGGAAGCGTCTAAGTCAATAAATTCCTCGAGGCATATTTTCAGGGCGATGAATCGTGACTTGTGAGTCGTCACGCAATATCGGGAGTATAGTATATCTTGGAGGCGGAAGGCTTCGAGCTCGAGCCACCGCCATCAATCTCTAGCCTCCGAAAACGACAGCTCGTACACACGATGTAATGGTGATTGAATACATTAGGTATTTATTTTCTTTCACTGTATTATAATAATAATGCTGAACTTATTTTTAGGGGGTTGGAAACAAATGAATACAGTGAATGAGTTTAATTTAAAGAATACTCAATTAAACTCGTATAATGATAAAATCTTATTTCTTAACTAGCTTTTGCCCGCGGCTTCGCCCGCGTGGATGTTGGAAATGATCACACGGGAACCGTGCTACCGGGTCAAAAAGTATCCTATGTTACTCCTTATAACATCAGCTTTCTGCCAGCGAAGTCCTATCAAAATCGGTCCAGCCGTTTCGGCGATTAGCCAGAACAAACAGACAGACAGATAACATTTAAAAAATATGATCTTTTTGTCGTAAGTACCGTATATATTTTCATATACATTTAGTAAAAAGCTGTTATTTTGACATTACAAACGGACACAAAAAAAATATTTATTTGTGTATGGATGATTCTTCATTGTACACTAAACATAACATTATTTCACAATGATAAGTAGGATGTTTCAAAAACGCTAGAAAATTATATAATTAGCTACAAAACTGGGGTATCACTATGCAAAGTTTTTCAAAAGACATTTTTTAAAGAGAACTTGTTAATAATGACTTATTTGTTTCAAATTATTTTATAGTAGTAAAGATAAAGTTTAATAAGGTATGATATTTAAAAAATAATTAAGTTGTAACTTGACTGACTACCTTGACTGTATTACTGAAATTGCTTTTCCTTTCCTTATTCGGGGGCTATGAGTATTTCTCTTCAGATCTTGAGCAAAGATATGCCTTTGTTCATCGTGAACTGCTATCGGTCAACTTAAATTGATAGATTGAATGTTATTTAATCAAGTTTGACCTAGTCTTACATGTAAAACACAACATCTAAATGTTTGTCTATTCGTTAGTAGACTCATAGCTCAAGAACTATTTCTAAATTCATAGGTCTATAATTTGTTCGCTGCTTCGTTCTTCTTAGGCCTGTGTTCACCAACATTCAAACCACCGCGCCGGTTAGACATTTAAACAGTTGGTATATGTCAATTTTCCTAAGGAAATTTTAAATATAGAACTGATTTAATACCTAAACAGTTGATATAAATATTGGTAAACATAAGGCTAGTGTGTATTTTGACCCGTTAGTTAATAAGGGACACCTAGATAAACAAAAGTGTACTGCGTACGGAAACTAGCAATAATCTACCTATTAGTTATACGTTACATTACGTTATACTAGTTATACGGTACCTATACCTACCCATATTCCAACTTAACTTTGTCAAAAACTCCGACACAAATTCGCGTCTGCAAAAAACATTTACACAGCAGGAAACTATAGGCTATTAATTTAACAAAATGCAATAAAATTGCATTTCTTGTTTCTGTATAGGTCGGCAGTTATTCTGTGTGTAGGAAGATATTGTGAATGTAGGCGGCGAGACGGTCGCGACAAGCCGTCGCCACGACTGATTCCAGTGCCAGGCAGCACTCACACCATCAACATACCCAACTACACACCAATACATACTACATATATTGTATACAAATACATCGCCTATAAATTACTGTAGAATAATTCTCTCACACATGAACCAATTGCTAATTTAATTTAGTGTTCTCCACTAAAGGGAAACTGAGAAAAATTATATTTTACAGTTGGAAGAGGCAGATGAGCAAAGTGTTATTTTATAAATAGTTGGGTACAACATAAACATCACGCCTGCATTTCTTGAAAGGGATAAAGGGTGGATATGTACATAATACACCATAGAAATATATCTTATGTAGTACAACCATATTTCATCAGTTATGTTATTAATCCCATTTTATTCAGCAAGCCGCTTGCTATTAATTGCTACTGAGACGGTTCTAATAGAAAAAAGGATTGTGTGGTTTTATGAAACCACGGTAAAAGTGAAACTTTTTTTCACATTATAGACATGTAACTAAAAACCTCCTTCCTTTCACTTTATCCCTACTCCGCGGCCGACAGTCACGCGACATGCAACACACAGACGAAAAGGTTTGAGACGATGTAATAAAAGTTTCACTTTAAAACCCAATATCAATTTCCACGACCTGGAGACCGAACCCAGGACTACACGCTTAGTTGTCGCACTTGTGACGACAAGACCGTCGAGTCAGACAGTGAGTAATTGGGCAAAAATTGCTGACGGATTCATGAAAATGTGAAAAGTATTACTGTAGAATAGAAATAATATCCGTACATTGCAATACCAATTTCATACATAATATGTGTATTGGTTTTCGGTTGTTGCCAGCAGTTGATAGTAATCTTGTATTGGAACATATTTTCTTAAACCGATCAAGATATTTCAGGCAAGCAGAAAACGTAAAAATAATTGTAACAAAAACTGTATTGAAAATAGTGATGTCATATTTTCAAGAGAGCAAAAAATAATAATTGTAATTACTGAAAATGTAATCCTAATCGGTAAATAATGCCAGTAAATATTTTCACTGGCACTTAATAATTGTGTTGAAGTGTCACTCCTGTGTAATTTAACTGCATTATGTTTTACGACACCGCATGTTACTCAGACGTAAAAATACGTATTTGGTCGGTATCGTATTCGTAACCTATATGTACGGTGAACAAGGTAATAAAACATGTTACTACTCGGGACAAGGTGACCGTATCACGGATCGCGTTACCCGTGAGATTTTTACAACAACGTATTTATGCTTACACCATCTATAGCTATACCTACATATTATAAATTAAAGTCGCATTTCGTGTCTGTTTGTGTGACCGCGTTGTTCTTCTAAACTACGCAACGTTATGATTTTGATACGGTTTTCACCATTATTTAGAGAATTTACTCTGGAAGGGTTATGTGTACAATAAGTTAATATTAAACTAAGATTATAATGAAGAAATTTCAATGTTTTGTCCAGTTGCGAACACTTTGTGAATCAGGGGCGGGTCGTTATTTATCCATAAACCGCGTTCTTTTCCACATGTCGGTTCAAAACCAGTTGAGAGGTTACTAATGCCTGGTTTCTGAGGTCCTCGATAAACTCTCGATAGTTATTAATTCGACAGTTGTAAATTTAAGCATTAAGGAATCTTCCTTGAAGGACTGTTCAGAACCCTAAATATTGAACTAATAGCACTATCGAATAGATAAACTCTGATAAAAATTCTGAAACCGGGAATAAATAATCTCATATCAACTTAAACTTTTGATTAGTGGGTTTTGTCGAAGATTCCACCCAATTTTGCTAATGTCGCGTAAGTAGGAACTATGAGAGACCATCAAACGCAAGAATCAGTTCAATAGAGTATTTTATACTGCTGATGCTACTATATGTAAGGTCTGAGTATAGAGAAAAAACACGACAACTGGCTGACCTAACTGAAAACTGACGGAGGAATATTTAAAAATAAAAAAGCCGTGCGTAACACAAATAACAAAATATTTCTTGTAGGCTCTAAATTCCTCAGAATTTGTATACCGTATGTTGATACGAGTATCTCCATAGAAATCGATTCTGAATGAATAGGTACCAGTTCGAATCACGAACTTGACATTGATGTATCAGTTAGGCCAAATAAGTTATTACGTTATTTTTTATTGCTATGAACGTTTTATAAAAACCCAAAAACCTTTTTTCTTAACTTCACTAAGACACGGGATTTTAATAGCCTTATGGCATATTTACATAGCCGGTGAAGAGATTATAAATAAACAAAATACACCTAGGTACACAGTAGGTACCTACCTATGCATCGTATCAAACGCAAGTAGTAATTAGTACTTACCTTATTTATCAAGCGTCATTTCGCTTTCAACTTCATTTATATCCCCTCAAAAATGTAAATTTCGGAAAATGTTAGAACAGTCTAGCTAGACAATCGTCAAGCTTCATTTGCGTACGTATCTTCTATGGCAGACACACAGTACGAATGGAAAATAGCATTCAAAAACATGAAAGTCAAATAACTTATGTAAATGTTTGACTACGTACTATTATATCTGCACTATATTCCAAAATCATATCTTGATTGTATTTAATGTTCACTGCAAAAAATTAAACTACAAATTTAAAAAACCTCGACACAAAAAACCTGAAAAAACTAAAAAAATAAATTCCTAGGCCTGGTCCTATAATTAATGTTATACGGCCAGGCCAAGGAATTTGATTTTTATACAAATTTTATTTAAATACTTAATTAGTATTTTTTTGTTATTCAAGCGTCATCGCGTCGGGGGACCGAAATTAAACAAAAAAATTAAAAAACCCCGACACAATTTTTTAAAATTTTATTTTTAAACTTAGTTACAAAACAAGTCATATATATCAATAAATAAAAAAATACTGATCAAAAACGAATCCAAAAATGACATACCTTCTTTTTCTTTTTCAAGTGTACTAGTGTGCTGGATATTCTGGCTGCAGCATCGGACCAAGAATTTCACAATCTTGCATAGCTCTTTATGTAATACATGGGTTTAATACATGGGTGTTTCAAATTTTAGGTCACATATGTTTGAAAGTAAATGCCAATACCATTATGCGTCTAAGATCCCTACCGCAGCTAACAAAAGAGCTTGAAACGGCTGAACCGATTTTGATGAAACATGTCTATGAACTATCGCTAGAAAACCTTGCTTTCAAATAAAAAAATCCCATCCAATTCGGTTAACCAATTTAAGAGCTACGGTGCCACAGACAAACACACACATAGTTGTCAAACTTATAACACCCCTCTTTTTGCGTCGGGGGTTAATTAATAAAATGATAAAAAGCACTTATTACTCGCGATAAAAATATCTTATTGTTGAGGAAACTCTTTGCTCTGTTATGAGTAACTCTTCCAAACTTCCACACCGTTATGAGTAAATCTCCCAAACTTACCCACAGTCTGACAGAAAGCAAATAAACAGCTACTAAAGAATAATTTTCTCAGTTTTATGAGCACATGCCATGTCCACTTTGTTTCCTCGTGAGTCAGTGTTCACATGCCGCCATAAACGTTACATATAGGGGTGTAAATTTTCACTACACACCGTGGCAGGCCAGTACAACTTCTATTCAATGGAAAATTTCAGTTTTGTGGTCCAAGTGAGTGGGACAACTATTTCAATAACCTACTGTGAGGCTGGCGAGCTTTTAATTAACTGTCGTGCAGAGCATAGTTATAATAGAAATACGGATAATAAAGCGACGGCATACCGTACGGACATGCCGTTTTCGTAAATGTCGACGAAGGTAGAATGTTTTGCTTTCATTGGGGCAACCTATATTTTTATTGTTTTAGAAGTTATTTTTACAACGTCATAATATTAAATAGTTATATGAGTTTCAGGGTGCTTTTTCAGGTTTGAAATTAAATTCCTAGAACAAGTTAGGCCCGTATTAAAATAATTCTCAATGTGTATAATAATTTGTTTCAGAAACTATAGTTTTCTTAAACATGGTTCTGGTAAAGAATTATATAATTAACTAGAGAAGGATTGAAAGGATTGTATTAAAAATAATATTCCCATCAACATACGACGACGACATTTATCTTTCCCACCTCATTTCATATATTATTGAGGTGTGGTTTACCGTCCGACGACCTATATAAGGTGCACAGGTTTACTCTTATAATTATAAACTGCCTAATCCTTCACAGATTACAGGCAAGCCGGTTAGGTACGTTCGTTGTACACCCACTAGATCTAGATCAGGGATGTTATGGAGCTCCGTAACCGTAACCGAAATTATCGGATATCCGAAATAAAAATATAACCGTAACCGTAACCGTATCCGTTTCGCAAGTTACGGATAGTTTCGTATAAGAGCGGAGTCTAACTAATTATTATAACATCTCTAAATAATTACTTACCTATATGACTGATTATAATTCCAAATGATAACCTAGACTAGATAAAAACTATAAATAAAACCAAATTATTACATACTATTTGTGTTTATATTTTACTTCAATCTAATATCCGTAACCAAAACTATCCAAAACTAACGGATAATCCGAAATAATAACATATCCGTAAACGTATCCGAAACCGATATAATTTTATTCCTATATCCGTATCCAGATCCGAAATATCATATCCATAACATCTCTGATCTAGATCTAGTACGTGTGACAAGATTAGTGTAGACGGCGGTGTAGATACCGGAATATATAATGCATCGATACTGTAGACGTCAGCTCTGTGGGTACTTTGATGTTTAGCTCGTGAATGCATTTATTTTTGAATCTATAGTAAAGTTTATTAAAAAGTTAAATAAATATATTTTTGATGTTTATTTTTTGGTTTGGTGATCTGCTAGAAAGAAGCACGGCGTTCAAATGTGTGTTTTAACTTTTTCCTGGTTTTTTAAGCAAACGTTAATGTCTTGTTTGGAATACCGTACCTACCGCAGATAGTTTTTGCTATAATATTGGGAATAAAAGCTTGGAATTGCTTGGATTGGCTTGATTGCTTTGTTATAGTTGATAAAGTCATTAAAAAAAACTTTATGTTTACGACAAGTAGTTTTGGTTTTTAATGGAAAGCTAATTCGAAACCTGTTTCAAAAGCACCTAACGACATAATTCATATTTTCTTCTGAGGAACATACTCTATAGGTATTTTGAGATAGTAAAGGGGAAAAATATTTTGTCCTCGCTACATTTTACCTCATTCTCAAATAATTGAGTCGTTCACAATGCTCTACGCTTACTATGCAACCATTTGTAGTGAACTACATACCTATATCTTTAATCCTATCATTGCTTTACATACGAAAGGCTTCCATTACTGCAAGGAAACTAACCGATTTATTCCAATATAAAGGGTAAAAGGAAAATAGTGAATTACGTAGAATAAAAGTGCGTTACATGTTTTACGTTTCACCCGAAAGAGGGAGGGAAGTGGAACCGATTTGTAAATAGCTCTCTACTAGTCTTTATCACATAGTACCTAAGTTGTAAATGTTTCTGTGTATAGTTTTAAACTTATTCACCGTTTTACAGCAGCCAATAATTAAATGTAACGGTTTGTTGCAACTAAAGCACTTTTTAACCGACTTCACAAAAAGGAGGAGGTTCTCAATTCGTCTGTATGTTTTTTTTAATTTTTTTATGTGTGTTAGCTCATAACTTTTTTCTGGATGAACCGATTTGGATGATTCTTGTTTATTTGATAGGTAGTGCTTTGCATGTGGTCCCATTTAAATTTGATCAAGGTCTGACCAGTAGTTTTTGAGTTATCTTTAATATTGCATATTTTTTCCACTTAGTTTATATGGATGATGTGTTAATAATTTCCTGTCACTGTTATTTACACACCAAGTAGTGGTATACGAATTTGTGTGGGGCAGGTACCGCAACTAAAAAGTGAAAAATAAAAATAAAAAAAGTTTTTTTCGTTGGTTTCACCATTACAAGTTTTCTATTGAATTACGCTATTGTCCTTTCGGTCAGCATTAGTTTGTGTAGTGGATGAGTTTTTCACTGGTATATTTACGTCGTGGTTTTTCAAATGCTTGCTTGAGATATTGCCCTATGATTAAGCAGCCACCGTCATTATAATACTGATATTTTACTGCACCTAAAGCCTTTGCTCCACCTAAAACCTTTTAGTAAAGGTGAAAGCTGACCGAAGCCTATGTAAATAACTTCATTGGTAATAGTTCCATCAATGACATTCGAAAAGCGTTTCATGATTGCTATTACTCACTTATGAAGCTAATCGGACACTTCGTCTCAAGTATCTGAATAATCCCTGCATTAAAACTAATATCTCCCATATGTGAACGAATGCAAGTATATTTTCCATCGAAATTACAAATATTGAAGCAAATTGGTATTCCTTGTCGTCCAACGGGGACACAATAGATGAGACTGTGCAGCATCTTTACATATTTTATTAGATTCTTTTATGTCACATTTCAAATGGACGTTTACGGACTTTACGACCCTGCATATACATACACACACTATGTATGTCTATGTAACCTATGAACTATTCGCGAGCTACGTTGTCGGTGTTGTTCGTCTGGGAAATATTTTAGAAACGCTGTCTTGAAAGCCTTCCAAAATGCAAATAGGTAGTTAAGTCTTATTTGAAAGTTATAAAACATGAGCCCTAGTCTAGAAGCTAACACTGCATTAACAATAGTTTTGATGGTCTGAAAATGATAAATTTCATGGAAATAAAGTTTCGCCGTATATTTTAGGTGTATACTGCCGTGTAAATGCAATGCGTTAAGGAGATCTGTTCGTCAGACGTAACCCCATAATGCATCGGTCGGACAGTACTCGTAAGTAATGCAATTTAATGCAAATGTGTTGATGTGGCGATAACAAGCCCCACGAGTGGTTATGGCGAATTCCTCGCCGCTCAGTTGCCGTCGCCCCGCAGTCGCGCCGCCGCTGCCGACCCGCAGTCGACCCGCACCGACCCGCCGCCGCCTCGCCCGATGACTTAATGTGTGCGGAAATGTCGCAGATTACACGCCTACCGACCGCTGCATGCTACCCTATGTTCCGTCACGAAATAAACTAGTTCTATTGTTTTGTTTGTGCCTGTTCCGCTATGCAGAAGACATACACGTTTACATATATAGCTTTAACTTATGAAGACCAAAACCAACTAAGAATCTGTGTTGTGATAAGCGGTTGTTTTAGTGTGTGTGGTGTGTTTCGTGTAATATAGTAGATGTAGGATGTAGGACCTATATCTACAGATGTAAATATTCAGAAAGGTAGCACATGTACTCAGTGACAAAATGATCACCGTTTACCGACACCATTCCGTAATTGAATAACAATAATATGTACTTCGCTAGCTTCGCTCGTGGCTGAGTAATAACAGCCGCACGGGTCGATCGATCAGGTTAAGCTATGCTTGTTGCGGTTGGACCGTGGATGGGTGACCATCTTTACAGTATACCGAGACCCCTCCGTGCCTCGGAAAGTGCGTTAAGGTATTGGTCGCGGCTGTCATTCGTGGATCTTTGATATGGCTCGTCAGAAGCCCGAAAGTCTGACAATCAGTCTACCAAGTACCAAGGGGTATCCTGTTACCCAGTGGCTGAATTGTGGGGGTCAGATAGGCAGTCGCTCTACGTAAAATACTGGTATTCAGCTGCATCCGGTAAGACTGGAAGCCAACCTCAAAAATAGTTGGGAAAAGACTAGGCAGATGATGATGATGACTTCGCCCGACATCTAAGTAAGGCTAAGTTTTAATCAATTCATAACCTGACGTTTTACTTCCACTAAACTGAAGTCATCATTCTCTTGTATACCTTATCTCAATTTATTTAGGCTTGGCATAACATATCACACCCTTTCAAGCCAAATCATCTTTCACACAGTCCATCCATCGTTTCTTTGGTCTTCCTCTACTCGAAAGTTTTGAGTATGAATGTGGCTCCAAGAGCCATTCATACTCAAAACTTTCGTCTCGACATTTTCCTCATTGCTCCGTATCGCATGACCATTCTAAACTTAAGTAGCTGTCATAATATTGTAATATAATATTAAACCAAACTTGCGAGCGCAACTGTTAAACGAAACACCCCGTCCGAGTCAGAAAACTTTAAAGATGAAGAAAAACTAATATCGGGAGAAGCGTGCAGTGCGTAGCAATTTGCTACGCGACGTAGCCGTCTACGGATGCCTACGCCGCCCGCCGCCGTAGATGTAGCCCCAAAGTTCGTAGACGAAGCCTACGCAAAGTTAAATGTAGTTCCGTAACAAAATAAGTTTTAAATTAAATTCGCGTTGAATTATTCTAAAGAAAGAGGTCATTGGGCCAAATTCGTGCACTATAGATTTTTAGCAAAGTAGTGTAAGTTTAGTTCTTAGCAGCGTTAATAAAATAGCGTAGAGGTTGTTTGTAGACTTTTAAATAGATTGGTGGAACTTATTGAGAGTTTTCTTCTTATTTGTGGAATGTTTGTTTACCTGCTCAAATATACCTATGCTCAACTAGTTAGTAGGTACGTGACTCTATTTTTGCAGATGTTTCATGAACGTTTTAGAATAGAATAGAAAAGAATACTCATTATTATGTACACCATAAAAATTACAGATATAAATGCAGAAATTTTACATAGGGTTACACAATGGGCGGTCTTATCGCTAAAAGCGATCTTTTACAGACAACCTTTGGATGAATTAAAGGGAGAAGGAGATACAATAATGCAGGTAGTCAGTGGTGTACTATTTACATATACAATAAATACATACATATGTACATACACAAAACATATACTTATCTACATATAATTTATACAATAATAAACATGAAACAAGAGCAAGGAAACTAAATGTAATGATGATGTTTAAGGAGAGGGGAAGTGTTTTTAACCCACTTCACAATAAGGAGGAGGTTCTCAATTCGTCTACATGTTTTTTTTTTTATGTGTGTTAGCTCAGAACTTTTTTCTGGGTGAACCGATTTGGATGAGTCTTTTTTTATTTGATAGTTTTTGAGTTATCCTTAATAATGCATATTTTTTCCATTTAGTTTATATGGAAGATGCGTTAATAATTTCCTGTCACTGTTATTTACACACCAAGTATTGGTATACGAATTTGTGTGGGGTAGGTACCGCAACTAAAAAGTGAAAAATAAAAACTTCTAAAGAAAAATAAAGACTTTCGAAATTAAAGTTATTTTTCACGTCTTGTAGTGTATTTTGGAAGTCCGTTGTTTTTTTGTAAAAAAGATTTTTTTTACCAGAATTTTAAAAGTGGACATATATTGAGAACGCCGTCTCGACACGGGCAAGGCATTCCGTAACCATACTGCTTGAATTGTAAAATACTTGACAAAAAAATTGGTGGAATGCATCGGCATCTCTAGTCTCATGTTGTCTCTCTAGTATTATGTGTGTCATGAAGGAACTTGAAACGTGCTTTAAGATAAGAGGGGGTTTTAGGGTTGACCAGAATACTGTAGAGCTGAAACAAGATATGTGAATTCCGGCGAAGACGTATGGGAAGCCACTTGAGCTTAGTACGAAACTCAGAAATATGATCATATTTGCGCAGGCCAAATATAAATCTTATGCAAAAGTTTTGAAGTCGCTCAAGGTTATCTAGTTGTGCCTCAGTAAGATCGAGATAAATGACAGCAGTGTAGTCAAAGATTGGAAGTAAAAGGGATTGAGCAAGCGCAGTTTTAGTGGCAGTTGGAAGAAAGTTCCGCAATCGTCTCAGGGATTTACCAGATGCAAAAATTTTGCGACTCACGTTTTATAACCCAAACCCCAACATTCTTAACCTTTTCGCTGACTGGAATAGCAGTTTCGTTAAATTGTACTTGGGGAAGCTGCGACCAGTTTATCTTGGGGGTCATCCTTGAGCTGCCAACAACAATGACCTTAGTCTCCGATGGATTAACCTGCAACCCATGTGCCTCACTCCACTCGCAAATTGAATCCAAATCTTTGTTTACGATATTAATTGCATCAGCCAATATTTAAAGGGGCTTCTATACAGCAAAAATGACTTTTTTGCTGTTTTTATAGATAATGGTACGGAACCCTTCATGCGCGAGTCCGACTCGCACTTGGCCGGTTTTTCTGTAAATCAACTGCATAAAGGTGGTAGTAAGAAAGAAGTTTTTTGGAAATAGAGTTTATAAATATTGCGAAGAGTAAAGGAGATAAAACGCCTCCCTGAGGTACACCGGCAGAAGTATAACACCAAGAAGAGCAAGACTCTTCCATGCATATACGCTGCCGGCGGCCATACAGGTAACTATGAAACTAGTCAATCGCCGTTGGAGATATGTTTAGCGAGCGAAGCATGCCGTTAACCGTATGTCATCAGTGACGTTAATTAGGCTGTAGCGGTGCTGTGACCAGGACGAAAACCGGATTGGAATGGATTCAGCAGACTATTCTTACAAAGAAAAGCACTAAGCTGATTGTGGACAAGGCGTTCAAGGACTTAGGAGAGGAAAGGCAAGATGGAGATAGGACGTTATTCTGAAAAGGATGTTTTGGTGTGATTTTTGCCTCTTTCCACATCGATGGAAAGACACCATAGGATAGAGAGTAGTTTAGGATATAGTATAGGATAGGAAAGATTTCGTTGAGGACAGAGAGTATAATTTTCCGACTTACACAATCACTACCAACTGCGTTAGATGTGATTGAAACTACGCTCTAGTTAACATCGTAAACAGAGAATAGACAAATAAAATGGGGGATGGTCAGGAGTTGGAAGGTTTGAAAGATAGTTTATTGTAGCTGCCTACATGGCCATGTTATAGTGGGACACAGATGAGAAGTGTTGATTGGGTGGATCAATATCTAAGTTTTTAGGAATCGATTCTTGGCGCGATTTTCCAACTCCCAAGGATTTAAGAAATTTCCAGACTTTAGCTGGATCTTTGTTTTCAACTGAGGTGTGGATATGGCGGCGTTGGGCATCTCTACACAACTTATTGCAGCGATTACGAGCATTCACAATGATCTCCCGGTTCGACGGCAAGGGTCGACAATTGAATTTAGTTTTGGTTACAGCCTTCCTGGGCATGACACTTCTAATATCTTCTGTAAGCCATGATGCCGGAAGATGTTAATTTTTTACAACACGTATAGGAGCGTGGACATCGTATAGCTGCAAAATATTGTCTGTCAGCGGGTTGACTTTATCGTCAATCGAGTCGACACTGACTAAAGAAGACCAGTCAATGCTGTTAGCATCTTTTCGGAGAGTATGTATATTCATGCCACTAAAGTTGCACTGCAGGAGAATTCTAGGTTTTGCCTTAGGTGGGCGAATTTTGTAGGAGAGGAAAATATGTCATCGTAAGAAAACATGTCAGCTGGGCATTGACCATGCTTGCTGGCGACATGTTGAGCAGAGGAAACAATGAGAAAGTCCAAAAGTGAGGGATTACAGTTTGGAAAGTGGTGTGTGGCATTTAAAGGGAGAATTGATAAATTAGACGACAGAACTATTGATCGAAGAGAAAAAGAGCCGGAATCGATCTTTAATAAGCAAGTATTGAAATCGCCCATGATGATTGAATGACTGTAAGAGAGTGTAAGGTTGTCAAGGATCTTTTTACAGGAGGAAAATAAATTTATACGTGACGAAGGGTAAATAAATAAACACCTAGAAGGACTTTCACGTAAGTTCAGGTTTACTTCCAAAAAGAGATGCTCGCCCGCGTTCTGCGGTGGAGGTTATGGACACATATCGGCAATTGAAAAAGGAATACATGGACGTAGGCAACACCGCCACCACCGCCACGCGCGCGGTCATTTCTTATGAGTTGAAAATCCGGCAAGGAATAGGGTTAGGTTTTAATACTGCCTCTTGTGTTTTTTCCACCTACATACAAAACTGTTTAAACTATCTCTATCTTTTATTCTTTAATATGTATTTCATGGCATTCTAGTAGTACGATTGCAAAACACCATTCATCATTCGATTTTTTCATTTATATTTCTCATCATTGCTTTTTTGTTATAATTCATTCTTTCTTTAGCAGTATATTAATTACGATATCTGGTTGCTGAAAGATTCTTTTTGTAGGGTGGGGTTTAGGGTTCCGCTTCGGGTTTGGGTCTTCTTCACATCGGTATAATTTTTTTAAGATAAGTTCATCCCGTGATAAAAAATATTAGCCATATCAGCAAAGCAGTTGTTTATGTCTGCCTCGTCAGGGTACGCCCAACAGTTGAGAACAGCTGAGAACAAGTGAGAACTGCTTTAAATTTGCCTGTGTCTGTTGATTATAGATGTGTTCTTTCTTCTAAGAGTCTTGTTTGTCTCCAGAAAGGGTGTGCTCTAACGTGAAGTGTGCAGCAGGGTGTGGTGATGGAGGTGGTAATACTGAAAGCGAGAGCCCAACTGAATCGTCTAGTGTCGTCGGGTGAGAGGCGCGCGGGGGCCGAGGAGCGCTCGCCGCGGGGGGAGGGCGGTGGCGGGGCGGCGCGGGGGGGCGCGGGGCGCGAGCGCAACATGGCGCCGGCCGCGCCCGCGCCGGCGTCCACCGCGCCCTGGCTCAACGCCACGCTCGTCTACAACGCCACCCGGCTAAACGCCACTTTCGACACCGATTTCGAGCTACTCAGCTCGAATTCCACTGACGAACACCACCACTGGTTTTGCGCTAAATGGACCAACGCACAACAAGATCTCTTTCAGGTACAACATAAGCCACCATAAATATTTGTAGGCCGATCACAAATGATTTTGACTTATCATAATGTTATGCGCATTGCGTTTTACAGTAGGTTAAGTTCTCTAAACAAAAAAATGCTGACTTTTCTCTTAATCCCGCAAACAGGCAGCAAACTTGTGTTTCGCGATCGCGTTCCTAGCGCCGAAGAGCTTTAAGCAGAGCATCTTGGTGCTACGTGCGCTCGCGGCGGCGGGCGCCGTGCTCATGGGGCTGTGGGCCGGCGCCGAGGTGTGCGCGCCCGACGTGCTCGCTTGGAGCCTCGCACTCGTGCTCGTCAACTCTATACACACTGTGTTTCTTATTATAAGGTAAATTGTACTGTACTAAGGTAGATTAGTCTGTCACTTGCTCGCTCATGGGGCTGTGGGCCGGTGCCGAGGAGAGCGCGCCCGACTTGCTCGCTTGGAGCCTCACGCTCGTGCTCGTCAACCCTATAAACACTGTTTATTATTATAAAATACTTCGTACAATAATAAGGTAGATCAGTCATGCCGAACTTTCTAGAAAACTCTATGTTACATATTAACGACTGGGTACAGTAAGTGGGCATTATAATCAAATCAATACTGGAATCAACAATTATCTGGTACGCAAATCTAACGGCAGTTTCCCCTAAAACTATTTACAAACTGTGCATGTAGGTAACTAACCCCTTTAAAAGGAACAGTAAGAAATACTTGCCGGGTAATGCTTGCACATTAAATTATCGCTGGACGAACTCGGCAAAGGCTGAATTGTGGACTTTGCCCACTTAAATTAAAGCACTTTAACGACTCAATCTTGATGGGCAAAGTTTTAGAAGCACGCAAACTGGTGATCGTGTACTTATCTAAACATTATATCTGTTTGTAAATTAAACGAAAATCAAAATGTTATAGTTCAGTTTGCCCAGTCACTGCAGAAATGAGTTTAGTTAAGATAATTCGTCATTCCATTCTCTGTCGCAGGTTTCTTCCTCCAGCGCTATCCCTTGAGCTAACAGATCTATACTTGAAGCTGTTCAAGCCTCTCAAAGTGAACAAGAAGCACTTCACAGAACTGACTCGTGAAGCTAGGATAGTGCGGCTTGAGCCCGGCGAGGCGTACGCGGTCGAAGACGTCACGCCGGCCGACGAGAGACTGTCTATATTATTAAAGGGAAAGTATGTTATTTTCACTATTTATCTACACATTCTACACCATCTCTTTATGTGATTATACCATTTCAAATACGAACTTGTAAGATTCTCAAATGGCCATTATAAAGAAATTGTCTGGTGTTTTGTTTTTCTCAGTGGACAGGAAACGCCAAATTCATCTAGCTTATCTTTATAAGCTAGATCTAGGATCTTTTAGAGGCAGTTCATAACCAACTTAGAAAATAAAATATCGTTTATTACATTAGTTTCCAACTCTCAATAGTCAATTACATAAGTGCTAAGGGAACCACTAAGGATAACCTAATTAAACCTTAGGGAGGCTGGCGTGTGCGTCATCCGTTACAGAATAAATTGAATACTGAATGAAAAAAAAAACGCGAAAAAATGCTATAAAGATAAAATATCGAGGGTACAGGCTACAAAATAAACAATTCAAAGACAAGCGAGGACCCTCACGATGTAAAATAAAATACCTACATATGTTCCTTTTGTTTATTTCGTAGAATTATTTTTCTTTGTTACCATTGCTGGCATTGCATGGACTCTTATTGTATGTCAAGAACTCTGAGAAAAAAGAAACATTTCGTATTCTGGGACTAATTGACTGACTGTGCGATGTTGTCCAGAATCTTTTATTTTAATTCAATTTTTCTCTATCGAAGACAAACTTGATAAAATAATGAAAACACTCAATTGTTGGTCAATTTTATACACAACAGCAGTTCCTTAAAGTATGGGTACCTAAGTATAGTAGATTCGTATTTATTTGGGTTGGGCCACGGGGGTAATGCACAGCAGTCCATAAGCTAATGGTTCCAATTCCCCCGTAAGCCATTTCATACCCGCTATAATGAAATTAAGTACCTAGTCTACCTAACCACCGCATATAAAATACGCTTTATTAGCGCATAGTATTTTTACCTTTCTTGCCTATGCATAATATAATTAGTTGCACTACACACCGCCGCAGCCATGGCAATTACCCAGGCTCATACAAATTTATTACCGGTACGGTGCTGTATATTTATAATAATTAGCAAGTTTAATTATATTCCAAACATTGCATAATGGTGGTTAAATGGCGTTATAGGTCACGTCAAAGAGGCATATTTATCGCGATGATTACATCCCGCTTTCGTTGATAACTCCAGTGGAAAACTCTTGGGGAACTAATAGGCTATATTATCTAATAATCTAAGTTATTAGGACCACAATATGGAATCTAATCTATTAGCACATAAACGATTTATGTCCAAGAATAGTGGTAGAATTATTTTTTGAGAAAACTAAGGTTGTTTACTTATTTTCGAACAGGATGCGAGTGAGCTGTGACGAAACACATCTCCACTACATACAGCCCTACCAGTTCATTGATTCTCCAGAGTGGGAGGCCAATCGTGAACAATCAGATGACGTCTTCCAGGTAACTGACAATAAAACTATTAATGATCCAAAAATTATATGATTTTAATAATTTGCGCCAACCCTATGAACTTATTTCTAGTTCTGAGTGCTTAGATAGAAATCAGTTATCTTTTGTACTACAGTATAGAAGAGGCATACCTCCGTATAAGAAAACTCCATAGGCATGACAATGTCATTGCTGAAACAAACTGGACTAGATTGGTTAATATCTTCGCTCGCATCACTCGTGTCGGACAAGACACATCTCATTGTAATTCCACGCACAGTTACGCTAAATAATTCAGGAGCGCTTCGGAATAACGCATTATCTTAATGACTGGGGATTTATTAAACTGCCTCCGCCAGACATGATAAAATAACACGAATTGACGTTTTCCAATATATTTTTGTTTGTTACGATCGCGACGGTCTGGCAAACAGAAGCTTCATAAAGATACGAATCTTGGATGCGACTCTGAACGTGCCTTACTTTTTTTTTATACAGTGTCTATCAGAAATGCGAAAACATAATTAGCTGTCCTATACAAAACTTCAATACCTACTCGATCAAAATGTACTTATGGAACAGCTGCTTATTTATTCGCGATAACGATGTTGGTCCCTAGAGAAAATTGTTCAGTTTCATGGTCTGTACCGCACTCTTTAATATGATCACACATTTTTGATAGAAAGAATATCAAAGTAATATTAAACATGAACCATTAACATTATTATATCTTCTCATTATCATACATCATATATCATCATTACTGTGGGTGGTTTTGATTATTAATCTCTTAATCCATAACATGAGATTAACATGTTCAACCAACTTACTAGGGTGAGGGGCGCCAATCTCTCGCTTGAGGGCGTGCCGTCTCAGGTGCACAGTAATGATCATCTCGTTTACCCTTATACCTGTACTTAAACTATCGAGGTACGTTCACCTGAAATATTTATATAGAGAGAAGAACAGTCTGCTACGGTCGGTCGGGCGGCGTTTGAGTGAATATTTTATTGGAATAATTTCAAATATGTTTTTCCTTTCTGGTTCGTGTTTTCATATACCTACAGGCATATGCGAAATATTATAAAAATGGGTTAAATAAGTATTTTGGGCTTGGCCGTAACAACTTTACCAAAAGATTCCCATTTCTATATCTTTCTGTGATCTATGTACCAGTGTCGACTGACTAGAAATTCGCGTGGATAAATACTCCACATCATAGTTACAATACGACTACAACATGTTTCAACTACAGTCAGTTAATATATTATGGCGTAAGTACATAAGTCTGACTAGTTGTTCGTGCAGAGTTCACTTCAATGTGGATTTCATTCTCGGTTATGATGGTTGTTAGTTTGTTTCGGGCAAACTTTGAATACAACGAGAAACGCCACGGGAAAGCGTTGAAGGGTGTGTTTGTCGTATCCCTTTTGTAAATCAAGCTCTCGCTGTTACGACACAAAAAGGAACTAAAAAATCTATTAAATATTCCGCAAAAGCCTGACTGACGGCTCAGAGATTTACAAAAAGAAATTCAAATATCAAACACTATGAAATAATGGCCTATCTAATCGTAGAATTAGTTACGTTTACGCACCATCTCATTTCAAGTTTCTATTATGATAAGGCAAATGTTTAGAACATACGTTGCCGGCAGCTGCATATAAGGATATAGGGTATCGAAACTACAACGGATCAACCGGAAATGTGACTGGCGTTATTGGAAAACTTGTGGCAACTCTATTCAAAGTTATACGAATACTTGTTGGGAAAAAGATCTTATCTCCGGATGCTTTCGGTGCACGTGCTCGCGCCGAACTGAAGCATATAAGTGATGTAACTCCATTTTCCCTGAAAGGAATATCCACTGCGATTATCTGAGTTTCTCGTAAAAAGACGATATTAAATAGATAGATATTTGGAAATGGCGATTTTAAATATTCATTACTAGCTGTTGCCCGCGACTACGTCTGCTATCCAGGATGATCCAGGATAATATTAGCTAGGATTTCAATTACACATTGAAAATACAATGAATATTTAAAATCTCCATGTAGGAACCAGCTTAGGAAATGTTTAATGTTGAAATGACTCTTTCTCTAGATATAAAGTTATCGTTTGATATTAATCTACCCTAGTTTATTCTTTAAAATCATTACCATCTGCAAGCTGAATCTTGGCCCAACTATGTGTCTGCCTTATTACCACTTTACTCAGTCCTACTCAGACATTCTTCTGCCCAATCCTCGTGAGGTTTTACAGGAGGGAACCCTCCTGCAAACAGCCTCTTGTTATAATATCTACAGTATGCTGCCGTTAATGACACATCGAGTTTTTTTTTGAAAAGTTTCTGCTTTGTTCATCGTCTTCTCTGTCACTCATACCTGCGCGATATTCTCTTTTCAAAACTCGACGTGCCATTTTAACGCCCTGGAACTGCCGATCTATTCAGTAAAAATGTCAACGTGAAAACTTAGGTGAAGTAACCTTTGAAGTGAGTTGTCATTCCACCTGATGGTAGGGATCGCCCGTATTGACAGCATACTTCACTTAAGTTTTCACGTTGAGATGTTTCCAGAATAGATCGGCTGTACTTTCTAACGTGGTCAGTTGAACTGACAGCCACAATGTTTCTCAGGTGAGCGTGATAGCAGAGGAGGTGTCCACGTGCGTGTGCTGGCCGCGCATGCGCCTCGAGCGCGTGTTGCGTCACCGGCCGATGCTCAAGGTCGTCCTCGACTGCCTTATAGGTCAGTCCTCCTTCACTGTTGTCGTTGCAACTCTAATAATTCACTTAGCTTACAATTTTAGGATCTTAAATCTGTACTTTGAAATCACAGCAATTCACATGAAGGTAATCACGAATTTTAGAAAAGGTATATTTACTCTTCATTTCTCATCAATGAAAATGTTAATAAGTGTTACGACTTCAAGACTTTAAGCTTCAGAGAAACCACTCGGACGAGGAGACACGGCTCGTTCCATGGCCATTACTCTTTTCTTTGGAAAATGTCTGGGGGCCGCGTGCAAGACGCATTAAAGTTATTATAATTTTTCATCAAATACAAGGCCCCCGACTATAATAGCTTTCTATTATATTGTTAAATTAACGGAATACTTATTGGTGCCTGGGGCTTTTGTTTATGTAAATCGAATTAAGAAGTGAATGCGCGGCAATTTACTTCCGAATGCTTCCAATTTAGGCCCCCCTAAAATAGAACAAAGTTTGTCCAATATGAAACATGGGGTGACTCGACAAAATAATGTACCTATTGATCCAATCAAACTTTTTAATGAAGAAGATTTGTATAGGTGTACCTATACATATCTGAACCTGCCTGTAGGCAGGTTCTTTCTTTTCATTCGGTAGACTCGATATTTATTTTTAGTTTTAGTCAACATTTTGCTACCATATTTTATTACAATTTTAAATACAAACATGTTCTAGAACTAAAATTCGAAGAACATGTAACATCCATCATTCCGCACTGTGCCCGCGTGGTGGATTATGTCCCATTCCCTCTCACCAAGAGGAGGCCTGTATCCCAGCAGTGGGAAAATAATAGGCTGATTATGCGTGTAAATACGCATTCTTTAAGCGACTTCAAAAAAGGAGGAGGTTCTCAATTCGTCTGTATGTTTTTTTTTTGTTTGTTAATGTTTGTTAGCTCAGAATTTTTTTCTGGGTGAACCGATTTGGCTGATTCTTTTATTATTTGATAGCTGGTGCTTTACATGTGGTCCCGTTTAAATTTGATCAAGGTTTGACCAGTAGTTTTTGAGTTATCCTTATTACTGCATATTTTTTCCACTTAGTTTATATTGATGATGTGTTAATAATTTCCTGTCACTGTTATTTACATACCAAGTAGTGGTATACGAATTTTTATGGGGTAGGTACCACAACTAAAAAGTGATAAATAAAAACATCTTTACAAAAAACAACAGACTTCCAAAAAAAACACTAAAATACGTGAAAAATAACTTTAATTTCGGAAGTCGGTGTCTTTGGTTTTGTATTTTCGTTTTTACTTGAAATATGCTACAAACAAGGATTTAGGCGCCAGTAAAATATATATTTCTTATATATTACATTATTTTTTATATTGGCATATCTTTCTGTAACGATCTTGCAATGAACTTGGATAAAGTCATTAACTCATATAAAATACTTGACGAATTACAATAGTTTCTATAACAATCTTAGCCTATACAGTTACAGGCACTATTGCTTCAATTACGCTCTGACTCAAGTATCTTATAAAAGCTATCATTTTTATAATGAGCTTGTAACATACTTGGTTATTTGTTCTAAGTGCATTTTATAAACTGTAACGTGTACGTGTTTTGTGTTTGAGAAATTTGTTTTCTCATATTCCTTACTAATATAAATAATTCCATTAGTATTCATTAGTTTTTAATATAGCTAGTTACTTTGTGAATATAGTGTGGAAACTAGTAGGGAAGTCAAATTTACTGTGAATATGTACCGTGTATTGTTTTTTTTATAACGCCTAGAGCAAAATTGAATAGTAGCAAATGCTCCTGAGTAAATTAAGGCTTGTGGAATGCTACTATAAGTAAAATAGTCTACATCAATGCACTTATAAGAACCTTATATGTCTTAACAGTCCTAAAATATTTTATTATATGATTACTTTGCTGGTTGGGTAGTGGTCAAGGCGCTAAAACTGTAACAGTATTCAAATAATAGACATTGCTAAAACTAGGTACTATCTACAGCGTAGCAAAGGTTTAGTGAAAAAAATATATATAATTATTATAATCTTACAGAGAGGTTTTTATAATATTGGCCTTGGATTTTCAAAGCTAAGCAATTCACAAAACATAATATGTTTTTGGGTTCATGCATTGCGAAAATGAGTTCTTGAGATAATGCGGCATTGCCGCGCCTACCTCCTCTTAAACATATGTGTGACAAGATTATGTTCAAAAACTTTCCAGGCAAAGACATAACACATAAGCTGTACTCAGTGAGCGAGGGCCTGACCGCCGGCGTGGGCGCGGACCACGAGGGGCAGCAGTCGCACTTGACCCGCTCGGCCAGCGTAGACGCCGTGCACGAGGGCACGCGCGGCCGCTTGAGGAGCAACGACTGGCGCGCGCGCACCACCCTTACTAAAGGTAAATAAAAATATAGGTTTTATTGACTTCTTGAAACAATCAACAAGTTGTATGGTGAGATTTCTTATAAAAAATTGTAAACGTGTTGGTTCCCCAGGAACATCGTACTGGCAGCCAATGGTTGCACGGCAGTTCCTTCGACAATCACCGTTTGGGCGAGTAGCCCAGCCTCCGCGGCTGCTAACGCAGGCGTCGTCAGCGAGTCTGCAGCCGGCTGTAGCGACGCGGAAACGCAGCCCACCACGGCGGACTACATCGTTTAGACGTGGCAGAGAGGTGAAGTTTGCGGAGATGACGATAGCCACGGAACCGGCCGTGTGACGCGGGCCGCGGCTCCAGCCCGAGCTGGTGCCGCTCGTCTCGCCACAAACCTTCTCGCCCTCTCACACGTCGATATCGCCGTCTCTCAAGACACCTTGACCGCTAACCGAGCGAACGGACTCGCCTCGTACCACTGATTTCTAGCCTTCGTCGTTCACTGTGAACTTATTACCCCAATATCTTTGCAACCAAGTGCTATATTTTTTATCATAAAACATTGAACGTCTAAAAGTAAGTGAGTGAAATGCGACAGATTACGACTTTTCGTTAGAGATTTCGGTTCGTTCGCAGAAAGAGCTTCCTGTTATAACATAATCAATATTTATTTTGTTACTTGTATAACTTTTTCTCGTTCGCTCGAAATAAGACTCGTACGGTGGAACTATTTAAAAAGTCTGCTGCGGTGGCACTGATCTAGCAAGTGAAATCTTAGTAGTCAGTCGAGTATGATAATTCTAATGAGTGCCGGTGTAAAATTATTGTGCGAGAAAGTAGTCTAGCGCCGATATACTTGTCAGCTGTGCGTTTTACAGTGTACGTGATCACCTAACGCTCAAGTACCTAACCAAAAGAACACTACGCTAAAGTGATTTTTTTTATAAAAGCAAAAGATGCAAACAGAGCGATATACTTAGTTCCATATTATACTGATAGAATAATGGAATTGTAATTATACCTAATTTTTTAGCAATTGATAATTCAAATGTGGAATTCTAAAAGTATTTTAATGTTAAAGTATAATTAATTGTTTATTAGTAATAAGATGTGTTAAATTCGTGATAAAATAAATTAAAGTTACTGCGCGAGTTAATAAGTATTAGGTATTCATCAAAAAATTACTGCATATTTTCGAGTTCTGTGTTCTGTGAAGGATTAATTTCAGGTTTAATCATAAGCGTCTCGTTTAATTATATTCGCAGAAAAAAAATTCCATAGGTTGATAATGTGCCTGTCGTGTAGTTAAGTACAACCAGCAAAATTTCCAATGATACCATCTACAGTACCGTATTATAATAATAGTAGCGTGACGTCTACCCTGTTTTGTCGTACCTATTCACAATTTACCGATGGTCACAACTGGTATTTCTGCTGAGTGTACCGATATTATTTTTATAAAAGTTTTAACTGCTTCTCTCTACACCAAGTAAGTATTTTTTTGATTTGTTCCTTGTGTTAAACAAAATACATTATACTCTACACTTTATAAGCGCAAAAACTTAAATTAGCATTTGAGCAGAAAGTGTCGATTTGTGAAAATTATCAACGATGTGCGCGTCAACATGTGACAAGCGTTAAAGGAAAATATTGTGAGTATTGAAAATTACAACGAAAGAAGTGTATGTGTGAGCTGTATTGTGCAAAAAAAATGTTGGAACTAAAATCTAAATCAAAATGGTTTGTCGATGTCAATAAACAGTAGGATCAAAACTTTTTATTTTTAAACTTCCGACTTCCAAAAAAAAAACACTACAAAGTGAAAAATAACTTTAATTTCGGAAGTCGGTGGCAAAAAACTAAAATACGTATTCAAAGACACCGAGTTCCGAAAGTAAAGATATTTCTCACTTTGTAGTGATTTTTTTTTTTGGAAGTCGGTTGTTTTAAAAAAAAAACGTTATATGCAATATTTCTCACTTTTTAGTGGGTCAGTTATTAATTTATGTAAGTTACACTAATGTCAACTGCTTATCACCTTTCACAAAATATTGCTTTTCGCGATGCAGGGACATTAATTGTTGAGGTGTTCTCCTGGTAATAACCAGAAGAACTGGAGCTGATGGTGAAGCCACCATCAGCTCCATTTCACCATATGCATTGTGCATAAAGCATTAATTGCTTGGCAACCATATTAAAGTAATCGAATCGCAACCTATGTATGAAATGCTTATTATTTATTGAGTAGTTCCGGTGGCCACCTCTGGTCTTCATCATCAGTTTCACTTCACTGAATGGTGCTTCCCGAGAGCAAATGCACGAGTTACTATAAAAAATACACAAATCGCTATAGGTGTGCATATAAAATTTGAGGATTTCCTTCGAATTCCATGGGATCCCCTAATCAGATTCTGACTTGGTGACAATGGGACCACCTCGAGAGTATACCCTTCCAAACAAAAAAATAATTTTCAAAATCGGTCCACAATTGACGACGAAATCGGTGAACATACATAAAAAAACATACATACAGCCGAACATATAACCTCCTCCTTTTTAGAAGTCGGTTAAAAAAAATCCCAATACATTTATTGGAAATTATGGCAGCTCATCATTTGTGTATTATTTAAACAAACATGTTGAGCTGCATAACTGAAGAACTTTCTCTAGCTGTTTCTTAAGTTTTGTAACTTAAGAAACGGCCAAGTTTCTTAAATTTTGTAACTTAAGAAACAGCCAAACCAACAAAATTTTAGGTATTTATTTTTAAATACCGATAAAACGGGGTGAATAGGAACGGCAGGGGTGAATCGTCACGAAACTTTAAAAGGAATTTTAACATTTAAATAATATAATTTGTTGCCAACAGGGACACGTAATCGTTAATTATAATACAGTATACACGTTAGAGTCCTTTTTGGCGACAGACTATAATATTTCAATGTTAAAATCCCTTTTAAAGTTTCGTTACGATTCACCCCTGCCGTTCCTATTCACCCCGTTTTACGGTACCTAAAGTTTTGTGGGTTTTTTGTAACACACAGCATTTCAAATCGAAGACTCCACTGTAAAATAACCCTTAACAAAACTTATACTGAAGAGAAGAACTTTTAAATAAGATGTTATTTGGTCATCACTTTGTACTTATTTTATTGACATCGACCAACTGTGATAGGTAGGCATAAAGACAAAAAAATATCAGTCCTTCAGACTCGTGTGGTCAATGTGTAGAGTTTTGCCATAAGTTAAAATGTTTTGAGCTATTTACTAACTAACATTTAGGACATGAGGGCAGCTCCGCATTTAATTGCGATATTTAAATAAAAAACTTTTTTTAACACCTTTTAAATAATTACATAAAAATTATAAAATAAACGACTCGTTGTACACCAAACGGAATTTATAGATAGTATAACTTTAAGAACTGTTCTAATGTTCAAATTGCACATTTGGAATATCTCACAAACAAAAATATTCAAATTCATCTAAATGCTAAGAGCTGAGCTTTTAGTAAATGTATTTACTCATATAATCTAAGCATCATGGGGACTCATAATCGTTATAGATCTCTACCTAATTAAGTGTCATAACTCATAACACATCTGAATAGAGAAAGATTCAAACATCACAAGCTGTTGAAAAAAGAAAATGGAAACGAAATAGAGTACAGTCACCAAAAGAGATAAGTAATAGGGTCGTCGGATATGGTTGAAGTTTAGTAAGAAACCGATGGATGTTTTCGAATGAAATTTAATTTGATGAAAACATTCATCGATTTTTTACTAAACTTCAACTACATATATCGACGGTCCTGGTTACTTATCACTTTTGGTGACTGTACATATTCCACCTATGTAAGTATATACAGTTTACAAGCGAATGGGTACAATTCAGCACATCATTACAATCTTAAAACATCCCTTATTCGGTCATGTGATGTTTGAGTCAGTATCATAGATAGGTACATAATTATTCACCTCGATGTTTAGTTGATGTTGTTGCTTCACGATACGTGTACGGTGTCAGACTAGATGGGCATGTAGTTCGGTACTTACAGTACTTAATTTCGTCGGAATGATACTGTCGACGATACATACGTAATTTAAGAGACCGTACAACGAGGATCAAGTCATCACTCTTCACTATTAGATAGGTAATGTTAATTCAATGAGTGCTACGTACTCTCATTTTGATAGACTACGGCAACAAGAGAGAACTTCTTAATAAGTAAGTAATAAGGTACACAAATAGATTTGTGGCCATACTTTTCTGATATTAATATTGCAGAGTATTTTTACGTTTTGTAACGTAATTAAAATTGGCAAATAAGTAACTGTGTCAGGTTAAGGAATTGATAGGGAAGTTACTATTTTCAATGTAATTTTATTACAAAGACGGGTATTTTCACGTCATGAATCTGCTCTGTTTCGAATAAGCAGTCATTCATTTATAGTTAATCCAACTTAGTTCTATCGAGACTTCCAACATTCAGAAACCTTCCATTTTTATTGAGATCGACTGAATAATACGTTAGCCTAAAATTGGGCCGATGCTTCCCTTTTGAGTCTTCCACTGTTGACTATTGTTGGCCACTTCCAGATGAAGGGATTCCTATTTCAAAAAAGAATTCTTCTTCCCTGATTAAATAAATCATTGCAATGCTCTTTTAATAATCCCATCATGATAATGACGTCATCATTCTATCCTGATTGTACGGTGTCTGTCACGAATACATATCGTTTTTCGTCATGTCTCGTCTTGTTAGTTCTTCTCTATGGTGTAGTAATGTTCTTGGTGGGCAATTTTTTTAAAGCAGTAGTTTATACGAACAGGCAAGTTCAGACGCATTAAGTAGGTTTTCACACCACATCGTCACCGTCATCATAGCAGTAAAACGCTTTGTTAATGACTTAACTAGTGGCAACAGACGATCAGAGACTGGTGTGATGTTGTTGTGTGCAATATCGCAGGAGACTAACTTTCAAGCAAGAGTTTCCTACACTGTAAGGTTGGTAACAATGTCGCATCGTTCTCTACGTTTCTTGCAAATTACAAAAAATGTTGGCCTTGCTCTTATGGTGTAATAAAATAACATTATAAAAGGCTAGTGAAATTTTGATAACTAAATACCAACTAGACTTGAAATTATAAATTGATAAGGTAAATCATTATGACATTTATTATGTATTAACTCACACAGAGCATTTCACGTTCAGACGCTTTTTCGATTTGAGTGTCATAGGTTACTGATAGGGATTGGGTACCACATGCTTAAGACGACTTCGGAATTTTCGAAACAATTGACTCGATGTTATCACAGGAATACAGTTGCAGTAGCGACAGCCAAACGTTTATTTGTCCCAAAAACTGTTAATTTGTCCTGAAATTCTAGAAAACTACTGGTTCTTTACTAGAAACCCAATATCTCCTGAAATTATTATTTTTAAATATAAAGAGATCTTCCTAATTTTTGTCATGGCTTTTACATAACTGTGTGTTTTAAAAGTAACTTCCAAATATAATCAAGTCTAAGTTTGTATTTTTAGTATTGTGTATTAGCAGCTTGAAATATATGCAACGCCCAACATTATATTGGTAATGTAATCGCTTCACTGTATTTATTTGTAAGTGTCACTAGTGTGATAACGTAATTTATTGTCAAAGCTACTTGTATTTGTACAAAAACGGGAGCAAGTTCCTTATTGTTTAACGCTTCTATAATATATTAAACTATTATTTCAAAAGCATATGTCTGTAGCTATTAGGAGAAAATATATTATAATTTGTTTATTATGTACAAACAACTAATGTCAATATTCATACCTGTAAGTTAATAATTATTCGTTCCTTGTCATCAAAGCATTAAATTCTGTACGTATGTATTATTAAAATAAATGTGATCAAGCACTTGTGTACAAAGTTAACAATGCAATAAATCTTTCAAAAGAGTTTCATAAAATCTCTTCACATAAAACTAGGACATGCGATAGGGCCGATTTTTTTAAACACATTCTTTGTATTGTAACTACATCTAATATACTATTGTATAAATATTCTTCAGTAAAACTAGATACAAGTAGACAGTTACGATGTGATACTTATCGACATATTCATAGACTTGTGAAAGGCGCAAGTCGGACTATGCACAGTCATTGTTTTAGAATTTTTAGTTCCATTCTACTGTGCAGCGAATAAAAGCAATAGTTAATAGTGATAATGAGAACTTAAATGCTATTTTATCTATGTGTGTTGTTACATAGTATGTATATTGTATCTGCTGTGAACTAAAACAATGATCGGTAGCGACACTTGGCAGAGCCTCTGTGATACACGTTAGCTATTTAGAATAGGAGTCGTCGTTTCTTAATCATGTATTCGCCATCTGATGTTATTCTCAATTGGTTGCTCCTGCGTCTCGTCATACATGACATTACAGTTATTGATTATATTATTGTATTTATTCACTTTATTAACATGTTTATTATGTCTTTAATAAAACAATTGCTTATTACATCGTTTTATTTTAGTGACAACATTACTTTGCATAACACTTATATAACTTTTGGGTTGTGAAGGCCAGATATTCTGGTACCGGATAGACTGGAAGCCAACCCCAACATAGTTCTGAAAAATCTAGGCTGATTGATTGATTACTTTGCATACCAAACATGGAAGTGAAGCTAGTGTTGTAATTGCTACATAATTTTCTTTAGATTTTCTTATATTTTCGGTTTCCATAAGAAGCACTAAACACAAACAGCAAAAAACCATTGCGCTGGGTCGCGTGTACCTAACTATAATCACTCGGTAAATAGTGAGGCAACATGTCGCAATCACTGCAACGACACAGGTAGCTAAATAAGTGGGTTATTATAGTTCCCTTCGAACAGCGCAATGATCTAGACATGTTTCATACAAAATTGTGTTTACGAAATGACTTTTAGACGAACGGTGACCCCTGCCATTACGTCATATACAACTTAACATACATAATATTGTTTAAAATGGTAATCAATGCGTGGAGCGCTGATAATGAGCTGATAAGTCAGTAGTGTGTGTGAAGGCAGGGCACGGCGCCGGCGTACGACATGAATCTTTTTTATTTATAACTAGAAAATTGTTTTACTTAAGAATAAAATACTATAACATATTAGCCAAAATGTCGTTCCTTATGAGAAAGTGTATCGTGAACTTGAAGAATGTCAAAAGATGTAGCAATGTGTGTGTTTTGATGCAAACTGTAAGTAAAACAAACATTATTATTTCATTGTTATTTACGTATTCGTACCCAAGATACCGGTCTTTATTAATTGAAACATGTGAAAATCCCATAAATTCCGCAAGACATTTGAATATGAAAGTAATTAAGTAAGTCAATTCAGTGTCAGTAAATTAACTAAGAATTTGCATCAGTTAAAAAAAACGGGTTATATAGGTCAATGCGAATGTCGAATTAATCCTAACTCTTATTACTGGCATTCATTTCGAGCCACTATATGCGGGTTTTCAAAGTGATTACCTATGTTGCGTATATCACGTTTGAAATAATCAGTGGACACATAATCAACTGACACAAAATCAGAGCGAAGTTTCTTCATAGTAATAAGATAAGAACATTATAAAAAAGAAGCAAAGCTTATCAACTAATTGCCAAATAACAGTGGGGGGCGTTTATAAAGATAAACCTCAAGGTGATACTGGATTCGCAGTAGTACAGTATTCAAAATGATACTGGTCACTGTCAGCCTGCATCATCCCACTGCTGGGCAAAGGCCATGATACAATTATAAATAAAGAAAATGATTACCTGTAATGGACAGCAAAATCTATTATTTCAACATAATAATGAGAATGGTGATCTGGTGAATAATATAACGATGTAGATTGTTGTATTCAATAGGTTGTGTGCAACAATCGACATGAAAAATCCATACCTACTATACTATATAATATTAACATACACTGATACACATACATAAACTCACGCCTTCTTCCCATGGGGGTATGCAGATACTACAGAACGCCATCTGCTACGTTCCTTACATACTCCTTTTGCCTCGTTTACGTTCATACCTCTGGTCATACACGCACGCCGGTTGTGAGTACTACGCACCTAACCTTTCTGAAGAACATCACCAATAAGGTCACCATATGTCCTCCTAGGGCGTCCTCTCCCGGCCTTTCCATTCACATCTGCCTTGTAAATACTTTTTGTTAGTCGCTTTTCATTCATCCTCTCAACATGACCAAACCTACTCTTTAAAAAAATTGTCACTACACCTTCTTTTAAACCGCACCGTTGCCGTTGCGTTGTATATAATATTAATAATGTTATAAATGCGAAAGTAACTCTGTCTGTAACCTTTTCACAGCTAAGCAGATTTCGATGAAATTTGGTACACCATGGTGACCATGACCTGTGGTGCATAGGACATAGGATACTTTTTATGTACGTTCACGTGGGATTATTTCCGTCCTTTAAGGGGGCGAAGCCGCGGGCTAAAGCTAGTGTAAAATAAATGTTAAATGAGAAGCCACATAAAATAGGTTAAGTAGAACAGATGGTAATGCTGCAGAACGGAAGCATCGTACATTTCCGTTTTGCTCATTAGTTTCTTTTCAACGAAAAGCATGTTTCCGTCCAGTTAAAACGATGCCATTTCTACCCATTTTAATGTCTTTTTCACCACAAAAAATCATGCTCGATGCAGAAGTCCCAGAGTCTTACCCTAAGCCTCCTCTACACGTTGGGCCAACGTAAGCCAATGTTCGCCACAGTATACTTAAACTGTTACCAGAACATTGAACTACCGTCATTTGCGTAAATTTATCGTTGTAATATAGACATTCTCTGGCTTATATTGGCGCATGTTGGGCCAACGTGTAGAGGGAGCAATAATAACACCTTTATTTAGAATTACAGACCAACAATTATTTGGTCTGCTTTATGGTAGGTATATGTTTCTTTAAGTCAAAATTAATTGCCTCATGCGTTAAGTCCGCCTACACTTGTGCATAATGTTTTAATAAATAAATAATATTTTCAGGGGAAGAATCGATCACAACATTCAACTAGTAATATTCTCAAACGCAGTATATTATTGTCTGATGTGCATCTACGACACAGGAAGATCCACACAAGTCAAATAGTCAACAAAATTGTCGCCTTCAAACTATCGGACATCGGTGAAGGCATACGTGAAGTAGTTATAAAAGAATGGTAAGACCCCCTAACTACCCCCTTTATTTGTTTTTTAAGTTGTATACCCCATTTTACTTTTATTTCTTTTTTATGATATGTAAATGCCGAGACGTCACTTAAACTAGGAAGCTAGGCTAGGCTTCTGCGAATCATCAAAATACACTAGTAGGTACCTACAATTAATATCTGGGTATTCAAACTGAATGTATCATTTACTAACGTTATCTTTTGAGATGGTCATGTCACGCAGTATGATGAAACAGTTAGTTAAATACACAACAAAGACTGGTTTGTTTTAGAAATGACTAAATGTTCATATGTTATTAGTGTTATACTTATAACAAAGACTCTCTCTCTCAATAATACATGCATAATATCAGTTTATTTTCACCAAACTTGTTACGCTAGTGACTTTATTATTTGGACTATTGTTATAGTCTTTAGCCTAGAAACTAGACTGCGGTCGACTGATAACATTGACCGATCAGATCAATCCAATGGTTGCATGGCAGCCCGATTACGTTTTTCGATTGATAATCGATTATATTTTGATGCGATCAATAGATATCGACTAGTCAACGCCGATCGACTGCATTCGACTTGCAGCCGGCGTTCTGTGTAATTGCTGAGTCTAAAAGAAAAACAGCCTAAAAAAACGGGCTCAAGTCCGCTCAATTCACAAATGAGAATCCCCATTAATCTGGAGTCTCTAATTCCAGGTTCGTGAAAGTAGGTGATAAAGTGCAGCAATTCGACAATATCTGCGAAGTGCAGAGCGACAAGGCAGCAGTGACGATCACCAGTCGATACGACGGAATAGTGACTAAACTATACCAAGAAGTTGACCACACCGCGTTGGTTGGACAACCACTTGTTGATATCGAAGTACAGGGAGGGGCTGATGAAGGTAGGCTGGAACTTTTAGCTACTAATATATTTAAAACTATAAGTGACCCGCCCTTGCTTCGCAGGGTTTTTCAGGTTTCAGGCAAAACATTGAGATTTCTTTATTGTATGTAAGTTTAATATTAATGTATTCTATACATCAACCTTTCGGAATAACTTCTCTAAATGATGGAGAAAACCGCATGAAAATCTGTTGCGTAGTTTAGAAGAACAGCGCAGTAACACGGACAGACACGAAAACCGACTTTATTTTATACTATGTAAGAATATGATATCGAGTAAGAACACTATTATTCGTACGAGTGAGAGTGGTAGTTACTGATTAGATCAAACAGATGAATTTGAATATCAATCTTAAATTTTCAGGTACATCACCAGCTCCAGTAGAAGATAAAGCTGCAGCTAGTAAACATCAGGAACCAACAGCGGATAAAAACCAGAAAGTGAAAGTACTGACCACCCCCTCCGTTAGGAGGATAGCCGCACAGTTCAAAGTTAGTTGAACTTGGAATACAGTTGAAAATTATTTAACCACAAATCACAATCTATCCTTGTACAATACAAGATTAATGATTTATTATGCTATTTTGTGTGAGTGGATATGAGCTCTCTATGAATATTTTATAAGGATCGTTCCAATACAAAATAATGCTTGACTTATCAAAACAATTCTTAGTCACAAAACTTGCTATTGCCAAGAGCAAAGTACAGTCCATTAATCAATTTCCCTTTTCATGTGCCCTTTCTATGCATCATTTGACTTCCTATTATTTACCTAAGCATCATTACGTCCTTTTCTCTAAGGTAGACCTAAGCACAGTGAAAGCCACTGGGAGGAATGGAAGGGTTCTCAAAGAGGACATGCTGGCACATTTAAATATCGACTCTGATGGTTCTAATGAAGTTCCTGATCTATCAAGTGTAAATGCAATGGCTATACCTCTGGTACAAGCACAAGCAAAAATGGAAGTGTTATTAGAAGACAGAGTAGTACCCGTATCTGGTTTTACCAAAGCTATGGTGAAATCAATGACAGAAGCAATGGTAAGAAATATAATGCTAAAATAGTAATAAAACATTACTTAGCTCGAAAATAAAGTTTAAAAATAATAATACCGATCAACCTTTGCAGAAAATACCCCACTTCGGATATAGCGACGAATATGATGTGACAAAACTAGTTGAATCGCGAGAGTCATTGAAGAAATTAGCAGAAGCAAAAGGAGTGAAGTTGACATACATGCCAATCATTATAAAAGCTACGTCCCTAGGTCTGGAACAACTTCCTGTACTCAACAGTAGTCTGGACAGCACTTGTGAACATCTCACTTACAAAGCTAGACACAACATTGGGGTTGCGATGGACACACCTAACGGATTGATTGTTCCGGTTATAAAGGTAACTAATACCAGACACTACGGAATTATTTACAAAAATCTTCGATAACATATTTTAAGGACCTGTTTCACCAGTTACGGCACTATACACCAGATAATTTTAAAAGTGGAGCTTGAAATTATTTGCTAGAGTCAAGCAGATAATTTCAAGCTTCCAGTTTAAAGAATAGGTCGATTCTGGTCGACCTATTCTGTAAAAATCTCACCGTGAAAAGTTATCTTGAAGTGAGCTGCCAATACCTAGTATTAATCCCAAGCATTGGGTGGAATGACAGTATACTTCACCTGAGTTAATACGGTGAGATTATTTCAGAATAGACCGGCTGGTCTTACACGGAGGTGGTGAAACAACAAACATCACACAACAATTGTATTTTACACCTGTAACCTGGTAAAACATCATTATATTTTATTTTCTAGAACGTCCAATCGAAAACGATAATAGAAATAGCCCGTGAGCTCAACACACTTCAAGAAAAGGGATTAAAGGGACAACTAGGACTAAATGAATTGACGGGAGGAACGTTTACACTATCGAACATTGGCATTGTAAGTATCTGATGCTTTTCGTTTTATATTCCCAGATTTTGCTAAGTAACATTACATAATTTCATGGTACGACTTTTATCAAGCGAATGATTTCTTCAACTAAAGGTTTTTGAATTTTGTCTATATATAAAAAAAAAAAACGGACCCATAGGTATAGTCCATTTGGTTATTGTACACATGGCTTGGAAACTATGTTACCAGAAAAACAACGCAAACTATTCATTACTACGCCACAGTATGCGTATCCAATGTCCCACTATGGGGCTGTCCCACCTATCAGCTATAGTTTTCAGGATGCTGTTGGGGCTGGCGCGTACGCTGCGTATAATGGAATCGCAACGTACGCGCATAATGGCGAGAAAGCCATCTATTCTCGCCTCTGCGAACATGCTGGAAGCAACGCATGCAATAGCGCGGCGACCCCATCAACACCCTGAAAGCATTATTGTTTTGTACGCGTAGAACGCTGTATGCCCTCTGCATTTAGTTGAGCCACAGGCTGCACGTATAGAACAACTGACAGTACGCTGTAAATAGTGTAAGCCTTTACTTCAGTCGTGCATTCTATATAGCAATGCAATGAAATGTAATAATGTGAATAAGGTTAATGGATATTCTTTAATGTTTCAGGTTGGAGGAACTTACACTAAACCTATTATATTATCACCGCAAGTAGCAATTGGCGCCCTAGGAAAAATACAGGTAATAATTGGAATATTAACTTTATTTTACTTACTCACTATAAACACACGCGAACACTATGTATATGGACGATAGTCAATTCAAGTTAAATATTCTCATGATTATATTCTCTAGATAGGTAGGTATAATCACGTTTTTTTCTCTATATTAGGTACACCTACCTACTAGTTATAGACCTTCACTGTTCTTGATTTCTCTTATTTTATGCGAAAGACAAACAAGGAGCACTATGAATCTTGTTGTTCACGTTAAACCACTATATTACAAGAATAGCAGTTACATTAAAGATTTCCTTATTGTTCCATGCAGGTTCTACCGAGGTTCGACGCTGAAGGCAACTTGAGAAAAGCTCACATGCTGACAGTGAGTTTTTCAGCAGATCACAGGGTCGTGGACGGAGTCACTATGGCGCGCTTCTCAAATCAATTGAAAAAGTACCTCGAGAATCCATACACATTGCTATTAGACTTATAAAAAGAAAATAAGTCCATTCGTTTTTTGTTTAAATGAATGCAGGACATACTTTTAAACAAAAGGGTTTCATTAATTATTGCTTGTTTTATATAAAAATACGCCCTGTATTCAGGTTTTTTTATAAAATAAAAGCGTGAATTGTTATATATAGTTTTATTCTTACTGTAACACGTTTAGACATATTACAAAGTGCTAACAGTACCTACCTACCTGTCCAATATTTTCACTATATCTCAAGAAAAGAAACAATGCTCAGGGCAGGTTTTTGGACCCCGTAGTCAATGGGAGTGTATGCGCGCAAAACATTACTTGTTTTGTTTGATTGTAAGCCAAACTCGAATTCTCGTTTTTTGATACCGTTTTGGTTATACTCAAATAATTCATGTAAGTAGTTGTTAGGGAAATCAACTGTTAAGGAAATGGACACCCTACATAAATTTATGGTGCTATAGCTATTTCATACAACTGTCAAAGAATAATCTGAGAGACGGCAGTTGTGATTTGGATGTACGGTAGTTTACGTTAGTAGTCAATTTGCTTAACATTTTTTTTTAATGTTTAGAAAGCTGGGATGTTATTCTCTGAACAGTTACTAAGTATTAAAGGTACTGGTGTTTTGATTAATCTTAAAAAAAAATACCAAATAAATCTGGCGAAAAAAATATATCTTCGATAGTTGTCATTCTTCTAAGGAGTCTTCGGCGGCTTCTAACGGCTTAAAGCAACAGGTGTATGCATTTATACAGGATATTTTTTTTAACAAATGCGCAAACTGTAACCATGAATTCATATGTTTCTATACGTATAGCGTAGAAATTTTTCGTTAGTTATAATTTTTTTTATTAATTGTGCCATACATTTCGACCGCGTAGGTATTGCACTTATCTAAGAAACAGCAGTTTTTTTTTTTTTGATAATCGAAGAGAAATTTCGGCGCTAGAGGGTCTAGAATCATGTGCTGAATTCATGTTTACAGTTTGCGCACTGGTTAAAAAATTATCCTGTATATTACTCGAGTGACATGTATGAGTATCACTGCCTGAACCAATATTATAAACCCAAGTTCTCTCAAATCAAAAGGTAATCCTTAGTTTTGAATTAAATCATCGACGCAACACTTCGAAGCGAGTCACTTTGAAGTAAGCTATGGTCCATTCTGGGATACTGTGTGGCGTATATTCCCGGTGAAATCTTGCAAATATCTCGGTAAATATCAGAGCCTCAACACTATTGATCGGAGCCCACTTCAACGCCAAAAACGCCATATCCACATCACAATATTTCTTATCTGCAAAACATACAGTAGTGTTCTGAAAAAACGCCTTTTATCTTCTATGTATGACACAGCCTGACATCCTGGGCTAGTCTACCTTGAGGAATATTAACAATGGGAAACCACTGAACGTCAGATTAATAAGCTGAATTCAATGTCGAGGCTACCAGTAGAGCCAACCAACGTTGGCTCTACCGGCAGCCTTGAAATTCAGCACACAAACAGCTGGGGGGTGACCTATCTGGCACGGATCTTGTATGCCTACGTACCTACAGGTTAAATAGGCTTTGTATGCTCAGTGTACATAAAAAACTTGAATCAGATAGGCGATTCTTTCACGGGAGACGTCATAAACCGTTTTGCTGAAAATCCTCGAAAATTACTTTTAAAATAGAAGTCTAATTAAACAATTTAAATTAAATAAATTGCATATTATTCTGTTCACATATTTGACTATCTATCAAGCAGAATCTCCTGCGGGTGTTTCCCCTACACACTACATAGGTACATCTAATGTTTCGTGTAGTGTGTAGGCCAGGGTAATACAAGCGCAGGGGACCCGGCTTAGAAATTTCTGATTTGCCCCCCCCTGGGCCAAAAGCTAGGTACATCAATGGGCAATCTGCTATACAAACAGGATCCATAGATGACCAATTTATACAGATTTTGTATTCAACTATACAATCTGGCAGTACTGAATTATTTTTTAGTTTTCGTTCAAGTTTGTTTCTTTCCACATTCACACGACACCGACAAAATTACATAGGAATGAAAGTCTATCTGCTTTTTCATTTTATTTTTCGATTATTCGGTAGGCGAGTGAAAGATGACATGCATACATACCAAAATCCAACATCGTTGGATCACTAATAAAGTCATTTTGCACTTTTGATTCATTTTGTGTTCACATGTTTGTCTTTGAATTAAAGATGCCGAATGAAAAACGAACTAAAAGTGAAACGTCTGTTATTCGTATTACCAACCCCGCGCCCTTCCCTTATATCTTGTAATTGAAGTTTTATGAGAACTTATTAAGCTTTAAGCTATTTGGATTAAAGCTCCGAACCCGAACAATGAGGTAGAGTAGTTAATTCATTATATCTCTCGCGATAAGACCACTCATCGTAACACGACGTACCTACATTCTCATTCTATGTAACGTAATTCTATCCAAATATCTTTTAAGAAGATCTAATTACTTTTAACTGAACACAATCTGTGCGGCGATTACTTAAGTAAACATGTTTATCATATCTTGCTTTTCGATCACCTCCAAGGTGATATAGTTATCTAAGAAAACAATTATTACTGCCTATTTAGATACATTGTTGCTACGTGTGGTCATTGGTGTAGGTATTACCTCAACTTTTTTTGTGTTTGCAAAATACTCATGGATATCCTCCCCCTCTACCTGTCAGGAGAGAACGGAAGGTTCCCACTATCAACTAATTTGTAACTAGGTACCTATAAGTAAAAGAAGGAACGATACATACCAGCAATCCTAATGAAATAAACCTTCCGAGGGGATGAAATCTGTATGTCATCAAGATGGAGCGCCAACAGGGAACGTTGTTTGTCGCCCCAATTGCGGTCCAACTCGCGCATCAAACTTAACCGAGCTGGCTTCGTCAACAGTCCCTGCAAGTCCTTCAACTGACCTCTGCTTATAACTTCCGTTACTCGCGATATAGCCTGCAAGTTTGTGTAAACATGAAAGATTGTATTCTATTCTAGAATAATATGTATGTACAGCCGGTCTATTTTGCAAAAATCTCACCGTGTAAATTTTGGTGAAGTGAGTTTGAAGTGAGCTGTCACAAATTCATTTCAAACTCGCTTCATGAGATTTTTACAGAATAGCACTATAAGCGTCAGGGGAGGGTACAATATCTCGCCTCTTTAAAGGTCTACTTCATCTGTATTGTACGGTCACCAAAGGTGATAAGTAACTGGGGTCGTCGATATAGTTCAAGTTTAGTAAGAAACCGACGACAGTTTTCGAATAAAAAATATTTTAATTAATAGAAAACAAACAGGTCATTTAACAAATTAAATTTCATTCGAAAACATCCATCGGTTTCTTACTAAACTTCACTACTACTTATCTCTTTTGGTGACTGTACCTTGTCTGGCTCATAAATAATTAAGTTCGTAAGGGTCAAATCTGGTCGAATGCGATCAAATCACTAATAGTGGCAACTTCTCCACAATATGGAAGTGAACCCAATCAGTGGTCACCAACTTGATAAAAATTTGGTTCACGCTATAATTAATAATCATGCACCAATAGAATTACATGAATGATTATAAGTAGACAAATCACAGCAACGATTCAATCCTGGAACTATAATTCCACTTGTATCCACGGTAGAGGTACTCGTACCTACAGGAAAGTCGTTTGCCAATCACGCTGAGTTGTGCGCTTACGGGCTTTAATGCTACCGAATTCTGAACTGCTTGAATTAGAGAACATGTTAAATTACATGAAATTATGTCTAACTATAAGTTTTATAAAATCTTACACAACCTGTTTGGTCCCAAACTTGAACTCTCGCTCTAAAAACGATGGATCCCAAATATTCTTTAGGACGCTGAAGTCAATTTTGATCATTAACCATGTTAACGGATTTTGTAACAGAATTAATTTGGGAACTCGCCTCTTCTTTGGCTTATCGGTTTTCCTTCCCCATGAAAATGATTTTTGACAGCTCTTGAGGAAACTTACAGAACTTTTTGTTCGGTTTATTAATTTAACATCACCCCTATCATTGTTTCGAAGACCAAGCTGTCGATATTCAACAGAGGCGCTATCATCAAAGTAGGTAGTTAACGGAGAGAACGGATTGTTTTTTTGTGATAGTACAGAACAAGTTTTGGTTAGAGCAGAAACATTTTTGTATTTATTAACTTCATAAAATCGTGTTACAACTGGACATAAACGCCTTGGAAGAAATATCATTGGTGATGCCATCTGAAAAAGTATCATACGATGTATTAAATTGATGATTCAACAAAAGAATACCTATTAGGTTCTAAAGTAGGTAAGATTAGTAGTATTTCATTAGAAGTAGGTAGCTACTCACCATAAGTCCGCGGCATGTTCAGTGCATACCGTTATTGTGAAAACTTTTCCATTTTTTGTAATTTACTTAAAACTGAAAATTTTAGACTGAATGTTGTATGTAAAGTGCCTAAATAAATAATCTAAAAGGCCATATTGACTTGAAATCTACTGACATTTTTGTTAAGGTTACAGATAATCCATTGACATAAACCAATCATTGCAGAAAAAACTTATTTTTAATAATTATTAGATGGTTGATTTCGGTTCGATCGGACCTCTTTGGTACCCATTCGCTGTAAGAAATTACGGAAATGAAAATAACAACAATAATAATAAAATGTTAATCTGATGAATAATACGAAGAAAAAAAACTCACTTGTGGCAGTATCTGTCTCAACGCCTCAACGCTAACGGCTACATACACCAGCCTTTTTTTTCTTTTTGAGTGCAAATCATCAATTAATTTCTCCCGCTCTGGGCGGAGCGGGAGGGCGTGTCAGACTTTTACTGAATACATCCCACCCGTGTTCCTTCAGTTGCCTGTGTGCCAGGGCCACGGTAACTCTTTCGAACAATCCGCGACCCTGGCAGGTATCGGCCCTAGCCGACCCCGTCAATTGGTGCTGACATCTCCTTGAGGCGCGCGTGGAACACAACGCGCCGTCGACCCAGGCCTGGTCGTTACCGGACGGCAAGCTACCCATTGCTCGCCGTCCGCAAGCTCGCGCCTACGGTGGCCGGGAATCGGCTGTCGACTCCCGACGCCCAGGGTGTCTCCTCCTGCGGCGACTAGGTGCGTGAGTGTGCAACGATTGCCTCACCCTCATGCGCTTCGCCTGCTCCTTCGCAAGGATTACCGCTTCGCAGAAGGAGGTGACGCCTTCCTATACCCTCTCGCGCCGTACCATGGCTTGGGCCAGGGCCGGACGCGAGAGATCGCCGCCGCCGATCGCCTCCGCGTGGACACGGCGCGGCGGTACTCCGCCCAAGCCGGGCAGACCTCCACCGTATGGTCCAGCGTGTCCTTCGGGCGATCCACACAATGGTAACACCCGGGCGTTTCCTCCCGCCTTATCCGGAACAGGAACCTCCCGAAACAGCCATGTCCGGTGAGGACCTGCGTCAGGCGGAAAGTAAGGAGCCTCTCAATCCACTCCTCAAAGAGGAATTACCGCTGCATTTGTGGCGTGCCCAACCTACCATTCTACCAGCCTAATTATTAACTAAATTGCGATATTTTTATGAAACAGCATTGGAGAGGCGCGACTGCATCGCGATATTGAGGAGATCCTTTTACGGTTATGTCCAGCGCTTTATGATCTCCCAAGACAATTTCCGTCTAGTAAAATCTAATTAATTAAAATAAGCCAAAAGTTTAAGTTCAAATCAAAGTTCGCACAGGTAATAAAGGCGATTGGGGAGTTATTATTACACACTACTGGTTAACTAACACAGCGGTGATGACGTAGGCTTATGTCTCCCACTTGACCGGAATGCTATACCTGGCGAAGTATATTATTATACCATGTTCACGCCTAAATCACTAGCCGGATTTGGATTAAATTTGGCAAGAAGATAGATGGCATCCTGGGGAAGGACATACTTAGGTTACTTTTTGTTCCGGTAGCACGTTCCTGTGGGGTTAATTTCCGACATCCCCGCAAGCAAAGCCGCGGGCAGAAGTTAGTAAGTTGATAAATCAAATGTTTTCCTTAATGGCTAGGCATTCTATAATATATTTAGTCAGGTGAAGCGTGTGAGTGTGCGTATTGTCTCCTTACCGGTTGGTTGGGTTTATATGACCACCGTGTAACTTCAACTTCACTAACTATTATATTACTATACTAAAAACGTGGGGATACCAGCGGAAGTGTAAACTAACTGCGACATACCTACTTACCTATTTAATTAAAATAAAATCAATTAGCTTCACTGTAATGTTAATTTATTTATTTACTTACATTAAAGAATTTAGTTCTTCTGCTACAACACAGTTTGAAATTAAATCCGAGAACAATATTTTTACCTTGACAGATTGTTTTGCAGACAATATTGTTGTTTGTCTCAGTGCTCGCTACTGAACCCTTGTCTCTTAATCTTGATTCAAGTGTCGTTTTATCGATGTGCTGAGTACATATAAATTCAAGATTATTCAGCTATCAGCTCAGTTTCGGCTATATTTTTGTGTTGGTAAGTGTTTCTTTTCTATACTAAAACTAGTTTTCATTATGTATGTTTTCTGGCATTTATGACTTTACTCGTGCATTTTATCGGAGCTCATAATTTGAGCTGCTCCCGCAAATTCAATAATGTGAAAAACCAGTACTAACAAGTAACAAATTAGATTTTTTATTTATTTTACACATAACTGGCGAAATGTGGGTGTTGGTACACTGTACTAAGGTACACCTCTGCCTAACCTTTCGGGGATTACAGTCGTGACGTTATGTTGTTTATGTTGAATTATTTATTTGATTGATTTGAGAAAAACATGCACGACATCTATTGCACAATTTTTCAATTTAAAAAAGGTATAGTATCCTTACTACACATAACATCTGAGGGCCTAGACAAATGGCATTCGCTTCGGAGCGATTCTATTTCTACAATCGCTATCGCTTTCGCTAATGATTCCAAAAACTAGCAATAACGCTCGCCAAAAAGTGTCCCTTGGCTATGCATCTCTGTGGAAGTACCTAATCTTTCGACGCTGTCGATTCATTTCATAATCGAATGTTGTTAACATTGTCTAGCTAATTTTTATTCGTTGACCTATGATCACGTGACATTTCGATAGCTTATGTCAACCCCATACATTTTAGCTTTTCTACTAGCGTTATCGTTAATCGAATGTTACTTTGTCTAGGCCCTCAGGCCTGTATTCTCCGAAATGTAAGTCAGATGTGCACGTATACTACACCCACATTTCGCCAGTTATTAAACATTATTAAAGCATAACATCATTATAAGAGCCAAACATGGGTTGTTAAACAGTCACATGTAATAAGGGTGAAACTATTGCCTATTGAATCCATACTAATATTAGGTAGGTATTAGGTAGGATTTGGCTATTTTGTATGTGTGTTATTTTTATGTCATTTATTCGTAATGTGCGTTTTGTTTGTGCAGAATAAACTATTTTTCTTACTATAGATGCGAATGTAACTCTGTCTGTCTGTTACCTTTTCACGCCTAAACCACTGACCGATCGTTATGATTTTTTTTTTATTTTAAATTTCGTTTCGTTAAAAATTTACAGATAGGTAGCCTGGGACATGGAGAAAGACAAAGGATACTTTATATCCTGAATATTTGTACTTAAAAAAAGTCGCAGACAACAGCTAGTAATTTATCAAATAAATTTGAAAGTAACAATATCTGTCTGCTTGTTACCTTTTCCAGTTCTCCCTCACACAACACAATATGCTCTATAGGTACCGGCAGAATCTTAGAACCAAGCCTTCTCTCTCGGCATGATCACTAAGAAAATTTCCTTTCGTATACCTAATCCGTGCCATTAGTACAGCAGTAACAGTACCTACAGCCATAACTAATTTGATATCACTTACAGAAATGTGGTCGGTGTTAGCAGGCGTGTTAGCGGTCGCGTCCTTGGGCGCGGCTTGCACCCCTAGTGTTACCACAGTCAGCGGCACTCACGCGCCTGCTACCGTCTGCTCAGGAGAACTGATCTTCGCTGACGACTTCGATAGTTTCGACCTCGAGAAATGGCAGCACGAGAACACCTTAGCTGGTGGTGGTGTGAGTACAAATGTTTTATTATTGGCCTTTTTTTGTACGCTCTATTAAATCAATCAAGCAAAGGACCCAGGTGATATTCCAATGTTGGGCTTTTTAAACCAGTTTTTCGCAACCTGTAGGTATCAAGCTTCTTTTGGTTTGAGTTGTTCACCTACCTACTTACTCATAGTTATGACTTTTCTACGAAAGTAGACGCTTCATTTCTTTGCGATATTTTTTACGCGTTGCGTGATTAACCCACTCCCAATTTTCAATGAAATAACTAACTTAATTAGTATAATTATTGTACCAATACCAATTCATGGCGCACTTGCAGTCGGGTTAAATGAATAAATGTAGAGTTTGTAAACTCGGAGGTATGTTACTAACATTTTAACTCTTACGACGCGATGCGCCACTAAAAAGTAACGCGCTAATTGCATAACACACTATCTTATCACAATCTGGAATCATTTTGAAGCCTATTGCCAATCCATTGCTTCATAAGTTCGAAAATTTTGTCTGCTCAACAAGGAACGCAATGAATGTTGTTGAACTGTCAAAATGAAAGCCATTCCTACTGTGTGTGTTACTCAATTAGCCAGGATTAGTTAACTAGACATTAGTGTTTTTTGAGTTGAGAACATTGCATTTTATTCGACGAAACATAACATAGAATTGCAATGTCTGTGCCCGATATGTAATCCGACCAAAAACTAATAAACGAATGTTGAACGGAAATTGTTTAAATACATCTCTTTTATACTACATTACGACACGTACGGTAATACTTTATTGTCTTTGAATTTTATAACATGTAATTTCATTTCAATCGTATTATATCTGGTTTCGACGGATATTTAATTTACTGATTGACAAAAACGTCAGATACGGCAAAATACGTTTTTTATAATTTGTATATATTATAAATGAGTTCATGAATACATTGCCTGCTCATTATACCTATTATCGAATTTTCACTTAGCAGGTATAACGTCGACAATATGAAAAACAAAATAAGTTATCAGCGGTACCTCATACCGTCAATTTTTCTCTCCCACATCGGTGAGTTTAATATTTAAAAGTGAAGCTCTAAGTTTACCTCTAACTCTTAGTGGCGCTAGATGAATTATTTGATTAACACTAAGTTACCTGTTAAATCAGACTTATTTATGATCATTCATGAACCCGCAAGTGGGCCTAAGATATGAATCTGTACAATACAGTATTATGATCATGCCGTTTTAATTTGGTCGTCATTAATTTGTTCTAGAACTGGGAGTTCCAATACTACAACAACAATCGTTCCAACTCTTTCGCTCACAGTGGAAGGCTGTTCATCCGTCCCTCTCTAACGTCAGACCAGTTTGGAGAAAACTTCATTACTTCTGGACACTTAAACGTTGAGGGAGGCGCACCCGCTGACAGGTGAGTTTTTTTTTTCAAATCATAGTGCTGGTAAGAAGTGGCACTAAAGATAGCTGGTAGGCTTAGAATAATAACGCATAGAAGCCGCGTCTAGAAAAAAACTCGAGCGATATCGTGTGTCCACTTCATTTTCTTTGTGTGCGTGAGCCGAATGTGTCTACGTTCCTCAAACGCACACAAATACAGCTTTCAGTGATACCATTACCCACAAAAAAATGGGAAAACGCACTACTATGTTGCTGCATCAAATCAAGACAAGTATTTTATATTATGAGAAACTGGATAAGATACATATTTTCAGCACTTGGTTTATGTACCTAATAAAACAATTACAGGATAATAATCACAAACAGACTTATTTATTTGTCCGGTTTCATCTAACGGCAGTAAATTACTAATAAACTTTTAGTTTAAAAACACTGTAGGTAGCAGTGTCGATAACGACCATAATTAAGAGGCTGTAAATAAATATACCTATAATAGTTTAGTTAGACGCACACAAAATAGCCACCAGCGGTGCCGATTCTCTTGTCACAAAATTCTCTAAACTAGACTAAAAATCACTAAAATTTAGTTTATTCCTGTCAAAAGACGATTTCTCATTCTGAAATAGACTAAAATGACACAACTTAATTATATTTTAGTTTGACAGCACTAAGATGGTACTGATTTATTAGTTTAGTGAAAATGGCAATTGTGCTATTCTGAATTTGACGTTTTTCACCTAAAATTTTGGTTGTCTTAACTAAATATGCCTATTTTTTATCGCGATTAAAAAGGTGTGGAATAAAATTTGTTGTCATGAACTAAGATTCACCACAACACCTCGACTTCAGGGGCAAAAACAGTACTGTATTTCTTTTTTTTTTTGTTCTTATATCGAAAACTGTGTGTCCTATCGCAAAAATAATGAAAATTTTGACCCCCTTTATGAAACCCTTAAACCCATATAATTCTACATGTAGGTATTTTTTTTTTTAAATTTTCCGTACAAAAAGTGAAAAATTCCATATAAAACACGCCGAGGCTGCCAGCCATGCGCGCCTACATCTCTAAAAAAAATTCACGGGGTAGGGCAAACAAGTAGGTATCATGTGGAGTCGCGATTGTCAAATTAAATTTTAGTTGCGTCAAAATGATTTTTAAATTTAGAGATATTTTATTGCAGAATAGCTTTAAGATTCTCATAGCCAAAAGTAAGGAATTTTAGTGATAGTTTAGTTCGGTGTACAAGAGAATCGGCACCAGTATCCTATTTACAAACACTAATATAAAATACCTAAAGCCAAGTTAGTTTTTCGAAACTGGCTAAATTTGATATCGTCTGATATCGTATTCAATAGCGTAGGTAGTACGTACAACAAAAACTTTTTTTTTTGCTAAACAGAAATTAAAACAAAATTGAAAGCAACGTGGGTATTTTTTTACTCACAAATAACTGATACTCACAAATAGCACACTGTATTCGAATAAGTTAGGTCATTAGAATTTTTGTTTTGATGATCGATTTACGTAAAAATTGATTATAAATTGTAAGTACTTACCTACTTGTGAAATGTAATTTGATCACATTTTTTTTTGTTTTCCTGAAGTGCTATGACATCCCTTCACGCTACAAACTGTCATTTTAAATAATTTACTCGCGAGCTATGTTCGACGGAACGTGACCTTGAGTACTGACAGCTCGCCGAGAGAAGTTAGCCATTAGGGCTCTGTTTTAGTTGCCTTAATTTTTGTACTCGTATGTTAACATGTACCAGATAGATACTCGACGGTTATGACGTAGTAGTTGCTTAGTTATTCCTAAATTACTTTCAAATATTCTCATTAATATGTAATAATATGCTTTTTATTTATTTTCTCATAATAACTCATTTATTTGATTTTTATAACAATAATTTAGTATTTCATAACATATTCAGTAAGTAACTGACAGCAAGTGTATAAAAAGGGAGGCAAATCATTTTAACATTCATTATAAATTGTGAACTAGTGATAAGGACGTTACTCTGCCCAAATACATACTAAGTGTGAATTATAATTCCGTGTTTAATTGTGTCAAACCTGCTACTGAGCAACATTTCAGAAGTGGGATAGTGATAAAATGTCAGGACCATATTTTCACGGTTTGGGGAAACTTAAACGAAAGTGCAGTGAGTAAACCAGTTCGGAAGATGAAAATAGTGATATTTTTTTCTCTGAAGACCTTTATAAGACCAAGTCGCACAAAAAACGACATGTTGATCCCAGTGATACCGAAGTTAATCCTAAATTTCGACCCGAAGACAACAGCAGCAACGTTATAGGTTGGCTCCACAAAATAGACCAACTAGGCGATGTCTATGGCTGGGACAACACCGATCGAACATTTATCATGCAACTGCGGTTGCGTGGCGCTGCTCGAGAATGGTATGACGACCTTGACAACTACAATTTGACATGAGATGGCTGGAAGGAAATGCATCACGTCGCTTTTCCTCGATCGACTGACTACGCGGACAAATTGGAACGTATGCTGGCAAGGACAAAGGAAGTTAAAGAGACGATGACGAAGTATTATCACGAAAAATTATCCCTATTGAAGAAATGCAACATAGACGGTGGAGATGCTATTTCCTGCATAATACGTGGACTACCTTCTGAATTGAGAGCTAATGCCAAAGCATATAGATGTGAAACTCCTGAACAACTATGCTATGGCAACCTATCTTCATTGGAACATTTCAAACGAGTGGAGACATATACTGAGCGGAAATCGACGAGTACGTGGAGAAGAGACTGCAGACAGCCGCAGCGCTGCGAGACCTACCGGCGCAGCGGGTACACGACGGCGGATTGCTGGTTTGGCGCTGGGTCTTCGAGACATCAACCACAAAAGGTTAGTCAAGTGCTGCATATTACCTATGATATTTTTGTTGATGTTTACAAAAGAACTGTGAAGGTAAATGGACAGCAGCTCAGAGCTTACATAGATACTGGCAGTAAAATCAACATGCTTTGTCTCGCACAAGCTGAAAAATTACAAATTAAAATAGAGGCTGGTGCAGCTGTCATGAAAGGTTTTGGAGGAGCATGTGTCAAGTCACTCTGTTCAAGTTGCCTAAGTGTTTTGATAGATAATGTAAAATTAGATGGAATAGTCGAAATAGTTAATTATATTACATCAGATATTGAGCTACTAATTGGTCAAACAATGATTAATAGTAAGAATGTTACTTTAGTCACTTCTGCTTCTTCTGTACGTTTTGTTCCAAGTGAAACTATACAGGACATATTTACGAATATAAAATTACAGGCAACGGACTTTATTGAAAATTTTCCAGTTTATATAAAGCATAATGTTATAATACCAAAGACTGCATTCGTTACTCCATCAGGCCAGTATGAGTTTTTGAAAATGCCTTTTGGTCTGGCCAATGCCCCGGCAGTATTCTCTCGTTTAATTCAAATGACTCTAGGTAGAGTCGCTCAAAGCATTGCCGTGTACCTTGATGACGTCATGCTTCCTACGGAATTAATTCAGGAAGGATTTGTGCTTTTAGAGAAAGTATTACAATGATTGACCAATGCAAATTTAAAACTAATTTTACGTAAATGTTCTTTTCTTAAACGTACTTAGGCCATGAGATATCAGCTGGGACAATACAACCATGCCAAGTGAAAATAAAATGTGTCGCAGAATATAATAGGCCGCGGAATATACATGAGATTAGGCAATTTATCGGTTATACGAGTACGTCATATTTTAGAAAATTTATTCAACATTTTGCCCAAATTGCTCGCCCTTTAACAGAACTCACGAAAAAGGATGTCAAGTGGCATTGGGGTTCTGATCAAGAAAATGCATTTCAAGGCCTCAAGCAGCGTCTGATCGAAAGGCCAGTTTTAGCCATTTACAACCCTGATGCAAAGACTGAATTGCACACAGATGCCAGCAAAATAGGCTTAGGTGGGATCCTTTTGCAATACCAAAACCAATTGCTTATTTTAGTAAGGTGACAAGTAATGAAGAAAAGCACTACCATAGTTACGAGCTTGAAACGCTCGCTGTCGTTGAATCTCTTAAGCGATTTCGAATATATTTAACGGGGATTAAAGTTAAAGTCATTACAGACTGCTCAACATTAAGAACAACTCTTGTAAAACGAGATTTAATACCGCGGATAGCAAGTTGGTGGCTCACAATACAAGAATTTGATCTAGAGATTGAATATAGGCCAGGGGAGCGCATGAGGCACGTAGATGCGTTAAGTAGAAATCCCGCGACTAATGCAATACTTATGATTGAACATTCTGATTGGTTAATAACCCTACAGATACAAGATGATAATATACAAAACATTATTTCTAGACTTCGTGATAACTCCAATTCAAATTTATCTGCAAATTATATAATAAAAGATAATATACTCGATAGGAAAACTGTTGCTGGAGAACGGTTTGTCATCCCTAAGTTAAATACGGGTTACTGCAAAAACTTCATGATCAGATAGGCCACCCCGGTTTTGAAAAATGTGAAAATTCTATTAAGGCTCAATTTTGGTTCGAAGGCATGACTAGATTTATACGGAAATATATTAACTCTTGTTTACAATGTGCGTTTAATAAGGGCAACTATGGTAGGTTGGAGGGTGAATTATATCCAATTAAAAGCCAGCCATACCTATGCATACATTGCATGCTGACCATTTAGGTCCTTTTGCCAAAACTCGTAAAGGAAACACATATATCTTAGTGGTTATCGACGCTTTTACAAAATTTGTATTTGCCCGACCAGCTAAAAAATTGTAGTTCAATAGAAACCATTCGGTTACTAAAATAAATTATTATGCAGTTTGGCTATCCAGTTATACTTCAAAAAAAATCCGAGAAAAATCATTTTAAACATATATTAAAAATGCTATAGCCAGTCCTCGCTCCAACGGGTAGGTCGAACGAGTAAATCGCACATTAATAAATGATCTTAACACTATGTCAGAAAGTGAAAGTGGATAACAAGCTAGATGATATAGTATGGGGAATCAATAATACAACCAATGCCACTACTGGCTTTGCGCCATTTAACCTTATGTTCGGCCATACTAATTCTAGGTATCCATTCTTCCCGTCTGACGCACCCTCTACTTCTGAAACTCAACAGAATCAACTGCAGGCCAATAGGGAAACTGCTAAGCTCCGAATCGATAGAAATATGACTTCTATGAAAACGCGATTCAACAAAAACCATAGGAAATGTATTAAATACACCGTAGGTCAACTAGTTCTTTGGAAAGGTGGTGTAGCTAGAGATGCAACCACAGGGGTTACTAGAAAACTTATTGGGCGATATACAGGTCCCTACAAAATATCTAAGGCCGAACAGTCGTTGGGCCGATATACAATCTCGAGTATAAGTTTAGTGCAGTAGTTCGAGGAGAAAGTCTTCGGCCATACAAACCAACTATATCTGAGGACGAAAGTTCAGGCAGTGACCGAGAAGTAGACAGACTATTTGATAGATCTTCTTGAAAGTTAATTAACACAATATACCATGTTTAACGCAAATAAATTATTTTATTATTTATTTATTATTATTATACTGATCGTTACAGATGTGTGACTCTTCATTATTTGAATCTTGTATTATCTTATGGCTAAGTTTAGTGAACCAAAAGTGAATGTAAAGTTACCTAAAAAAAAAAAAAAAACAGTACAGTGAATAGTTATTTCTCTGAATTTTACATATCACTAATAATCATTTCATAATTTCACTGTGTGACAATAATTATTGGCAACAAATCCACGTATTTATTATAACGATATGATACTATGTAGGCGAGGACAGCTGTGTGATCAAGTCCATGATCTAAAATCTATTAGTAAAGACTGCTGCGTGATTTAGTTAATAATTATAGGGATGGATAAGTGATCAAGTCCATAATAATAGAGACAATAGGCAATTACGCTGTGCGATCAAGCTGTGTACAAGTTCATGATAAGGACCGCTTTGTGATCAATAGGGACGGCTTTGTGATCAAGTTCATAACAGGGACAGCTTTGTGATCAAGTCCATAATAAGGACGGCTTTGTGAGCAAGTCCATAATAAGGACGGCTTTGTGAACGAGTCCATAATAAGGACGGCTTTGTGACCAAGTCCATAATAAGGACGGCTTTGTGACTAAATCCATAATAAGGACGGCTTTGTGACCAAGTCCATAATAAGGACGGCTTTGTGACCAAGTCCATAATAAGGACGGCTTTGTGACCAAGTCCATAATAAGGACGGCTTTATGACCACGTCCATAATAAGGACGGCTTTGTGACCAAGTCCATATCTTAGCTGTGTGACCAAGACTTCATTTGTAAAAAGATAGTTGTGCAATGCGAGATCTGACCTACATTGTATAAAAGGAACTATATATGTATTTTATTAGGACAAATAAAAACAAATCTTAAGGCTGTGTGATAAGAAGTGGAAAATAAAATGACATAAACCAAGGTCATTAACATATATTAACACATATTCAAACATATTATATTTCACAAACAACAAGTTACTGCTGTATATTAATTCTATTTCAGGACTCCGGGCAAGTCGCAGAAGGAAGCAATGTGGGCCGTGGGACACGGCCTATGCAGGATGGCCGAGTGTTAACATGTACCAGATAGATACTCGACGGTTATGACGTAGTAGTTGCTTAGTTATTCCTAAATTACTTTCAAATATTCTCATTAATATGTAATAATATGCTTTTTATTTATTTTCTCATAATAACTCATTTATTTGATTTTTATAACAATAATTTAGTATTTCATAACATATTCAGTAAGTAACTGACAGCAAGTGTATAAAAAGGGAGGCAAATCATTTTAACATTCATTATAAATTGTGAACTAGTGATAAGGACGTTACTCTGCCCAAATACATACTAAGTGTGAATTATAATTCCGTGTTTAATTGTGTCAAACCTGCTACTGAGCAACACGTACTACGTTTCTATACGTTATTATTCTAAGCTTGTAGGTAATATAAAGAGATACATAGATAGTAGGATACCATGGGAGGCCATTTAATAAGAGGCCACGCAATTACCCCGTTGTATAAGTACAACGGGGTAATTGCGTAACACACTAACAGTAGGCAGGCTTTCATTTTGACAGTTCATCAACATTCATTGCGTTATTTACGTTGTTGAGCAGACAATTTTTTTGAATATATGAAGCAATGGATTAGTAATAGGCTTTATAATGATTCAGATGGTGATAAATAGTGTGTTACGTAATTAAGGTGCTGGTTTTGTTACCACTGACGTGCGGCCTACTGTAGCTATGCTGTGAGGATAGGATCTCTCATATTTGACAGGCATGATGATTATTGGCATCTGCTTGGATACCCCCATTTTCAACCGTGGTCGTTTACCTTAACAATTTTCCAAGTAGGTAGGTATTAGGACTACTAGGTAGGTGCTATTACTAAGCTGTTTGTTTTATACGGGGAAGTCTCTAGTCCAACGCAGCCAGGAAAACAATCGTTACCCATTCCGGATTTCGTCGCAAACCGCAACACGATAAGGCTGTTTGACCTGCGCTCTAGCTATGTTAATTAAGCTCATCAACAATAAAATCTGACAAACATCTGATTAACAAAAACGCACGTCTTTACAGCAGGCTTTAATTAGGTAGGTAGTTGATTCCTAGATAAGATACGAAAGTAATCCTATTGAATGATGATCGGCTTCTGATTGTAAAGATTTTTATACATAATTAGCTTTTTGTGGTCATACCGAACTGCTAAATGTTTAACTGCCGATCTATTTAGGAACCTTATTGATAATATTGTAATTCTGATAAAAGTGCGAAAATGATACCGTCATGAAACAAAACAAACAAATAAAACGTACCTACGGGCGGCGTCTTTGTGTCGGGCTGTCGCGTCGCGCCTGTTTGCGGGAGCCTATATTTGGGAAAAGGCTAGACACATGGTGAATTTCTAATGTCAAGTCCTAAGCCAAACAGTAACAAAATTAAAATGAAACCAATCAATTTATAGAACAAAAATTTCAAGTTAGGTGATCTTCAAGTCGGTACCTACCTTGAAATTTTGTAAAGTGGGAAAAGAGGACCTGTACTGTCCAATTGTTTGAATAAAAAGATTAATTTAATTTCTATGGTTTGCCAACAGATGTACAAACCCGCAATGGTGGGGTTGCGAGCGTACGGGCACTGCTGTAAACATTTTGAACCCAGTCAAGAGCGCACGTATCCGTACCGTTGACTCCTTCAGCTTCCGCTATGGTCGCGTTGAAGTTCGCGCAAAAATGCCTGCTGGAGATTGGTTGTGGCCAGGTAAGCTGCACAAATTATAAAAGGTGCCGCGTGGACTGGGTTACCATTCGTTCGGATTTTTGCCAACCCCCCCCCCCCCCCCCCGCCGGATTTTAACTGGCTTTGTCATGGTCCAGACTGTTCTATTAGAGGGGATTTTTTTGAAAATAGAGTTTAATGGGTACTTAGTTATTGAACAAAATAAATTAAAAGTAAAATGTCTTTTTCACAAATGTGCGACTTTCTGTCAGGTCTTTTCAAATTTTGATATGTAACCCTAAGCGTGAGTAGGCTGATGTGTCTGTGGACCGCTGACCCAGAGAAGGTCGCGGGAATCCGCAGCGAGCCTATGTCCAACCTCCAGCAGTGGAAATCTTCCAGCTGAATGAAGATGATATAGGTAGAATGTAGACCGATATTTGGTTGGTTTATCTGATAACTGTAACGCCTGCTGATATTGTATTCTATTCTTAATCCTTGGGACTCCGTTTCACGTTGAAGGTTCCTGGGTCGAATTATAATCTTATTTATTTTCGTAGCTATCTGGTTGATGCCAGCCTACAACACGTACGGCACCTGGCCCGCATCCGGAGAGATCGACTTGACGGAGTCTCGAGGCAACCTCGGCATGACATTCAATGGTGTTCATATCGGCACACAGGTAAAGAATATACCTACCTATTGACTTCGTTTTATTCTCTGCCTCTATTTAGTGTATGTTCTGATAAATTCCGTCAATAAGTAGGTATATCCAAAATACAAGACCAAATTAAATTAATTAGTGAAATTTCACAGAATGTTCTTATTTTCACAAATGTGTATCGTTATATTATAAGAAACAAAAACAAATTATTTACGTAAATCAAAATTCCTAGTAGTTCTATTATGTACTATTTATTACCAGCGGCCGCTGATACGAACAGCTATAGTCACCGTAATTTAAATTAAGAGTTTTGAAAGTCATTAGTCATTCCATTTTATTGTATTTTGATAGGTATCGATATCCATCATTGTAAAGTTTCACCAGTTAATTTAATTTGACCTTCTATAGTTCAATCAGTTCTAATTTCAAAGTATCGGATGCTGTTATTTGAAGACCATTTCAGAAAACCACAAAACTTTCTAACATTGGGCAGATTTTATTTTGTTAGCCTTGTCACTTTTTTTGCCATATATAGCAATAAAATATAAAATTATTCTCCACCCACAGGAAGCCGGCTCCACCTTGCACTACGGACCTTACCCAGGCATGAATGGTTGGGAACGTGCTCACTGGATCAGGAGAAACACTGCTGGTTACAACAGCAACTTCCACCGTTACCAACTTGAATGGACCCCAAGTACGTCACTGCCACTGAGTTACTATATCTATCTATAGTATACATAATTATGTAATTTAATAAAGTCGCTATTCGTGCCTGTCTGTGTGATCGCGTTTTTCATCTTAAGGGGCCGTCCGTAATAAATACACGTAATGTCTTACTACATCCCCCCCCCCCATGTGATATTTCGTGATTTTATTTTTGCCAAACCCCCTCCCCCCCTTTCGAGCTTCACGTGGTTAATGGACGGCCCCTAACTACGCACGTAACAAATTTTGATGCGGTTTTCACCATCTTTTAGAGAATTTATTCCGGAAGTGTTATGTTCATAATACATAATTAGTATTTAACTTACATACAATAAATAAATCTCGATATTTGTCAAGTCGTAAAAACCGTGTGAAGCAGGAGCGACTCGCTAGTAGGTACTAAATATTTAAAAATAATTGCCAGTTAAACAGTGTGACCATAGATGTAAGATATTTCTATGAGTGTGTAATTCGAATTACTCTGTGCAGATTTCTTGAGGTTTAGCATTGATGACTTGGAGCTCGGACGTGTGACCCCCGGCAATGGCGGTTTCTGGGAATTCGGCGGCTTCAACAGCAACCCTAATATCGAGAACCCATGGAGATACGGAAGCAGGATGGCACCTTTCGACGAGAAGGTACGAACTCCCATAAGTGTTAACCTTTAAAATTGCACCTAATTGATACCTACTTAAAGTAATGTATACTTATGTGCTCTCTATTCTAGAAATACATAAATAATTATGTATAAAAAATAAATTCGAGATGATTCTTAAAAAAAATCTCTATGGCAATCAATCTTTTGTAAACCAAAGCAACTTTGTATTTGATGATGTTCATTATTTATTTTATTCGTTTTAGTTCTACCTGATCATCAATCTGGCTGTCGGCGGCACTAACGGATTCTTCCCTGACGGTGTCAGCAACCCTACTCCTAAGCCCTGGTGGAATGGATCACCAACGGTAAGCGAAGTTTATTCTTATTAATCACCAAATTATACCTAAGGGTGTAAACCAGCTTACACAGACCCATCATCAAGCCGGAGTCACATTTTACACCTTTTAGATGTAAATATTTTGAAAAATAAGTAACAAAATACAAAATGTAGCTATAATTTTAACAGGATTGAATGGAAGGTCAATCTTTACTATGTCGTCCTAATTTGTTACTTTATAATCGTGCTCTCTATACAACCCTTCGGTGAATACATTATGTTGGTGTTATATTATGTGTGTTAATCACGTGGACGGACAGATGATCTAGTAAAAATGTTAAGACTCTCTAATCACATACTTAATTATCTCGGTACTTATTTTGACTTGATATTTTTTAATCCTAGGCCCCACGTGAGTTCTGGAATGCAAGAGGGCAATGGCTACCCACCTGGAACCTGAACTCCAATGACGGACAGGACGCCTCCTTACAAGTCGACTACGTTCGCGTTTGGGCTTTGTAAGCGAACATCTACCTACCCATAAGTCAAAATGTGTCTTCCTGAATGTAAATAACTAACTTTGTACATAAACGACTGAAATTACAATAAAATATTTTAATATAAGGTAACGTATTTCTTTTGTAGAATCCAAATGCGTCATGTCCTAATATTTTTAAATTAACGAATTTTAACATGAAGGCTTTATTTAGTTCATGTTTGTTTTGAATTTTGTGCGACTCAATAAATGCATTACGATTTTATTTTCAGCCACTAACTGTAACAATATAGGTACCTACATAAGTTTGCAGTTGGCAAAAAATAATTGGACACGAACTTCAATGTTACTGTTTAGAATCTCCTTTAATAGCAATGAAACGAAATAACAATTAGTGTGCTATTTCAGTTGCTTGTTATTTCCTGCAAGTTGTAGGTCAAATGAGGAAAACGCACAGAAATTGGAATTATCTACACACACTAGCTTCTGCCCGCGGCTTCGCCCGCGTGGAGGTCGGTACCCGACGGGGACGAACTAGTGAAAAAGTAACAGACAAACAGGCAGATAATAAACGCTACCTAAATATTACCTCAAGTTACGGACTCGGACTAAATTCGAATTCCTTAAATCTTTAGAGGCATAAGGAACAGGGTGTAAAGTTCACTCATCCTCCATAGAAAATGGAGGATCCTCCCACAAGACGGGTGTTGTCTGGTGGGCAACTGGCCGACGATTGATATCGGGAAGTCTTATACAAGGAGCGACTGCCTATCTGACCTCCACAACCCAGTAAATGGGTAATACCCCTTGGTAAAACTGGTTGTCAGACTTTCGGACTTCTGATGACCCGTAGCGACTGCGAAAGACCCACGAATGACAGGCAAGACCAACGGCTTAATGTTTCCGAGGAACGGAGCAGTCTCGGTATGTGAAGATGGTCACCCATCCACTGCCCAACCCCGGAAAAAGTAGCTTAACCTGATGAATCGACCCGTGCGGCTGTTTACTTAGCCACAAGCTCCTCACATGTACTTACTTATAACATAACATAACATAACGCCTTGTTTCCCCGAAGGGTTGGGCAAAGGTGTACCTGTAGTACACCCACATTTCGACAGTTATATTTTATGTCCCATGTAATGGGGAGCGAGCCTATTGCCATCAACCGGGCACAATTCCAGACTCCGGGCTGCTATTGAGAAATTCCTTTTAGAAAAACCCTATAATACTTTGCCCGACCTGGGAATCGAACCCAGGACCTCATTCATGCTCAGCAGTAGCGCTTGCGACCACTACTTACTTATAAATGGAAATATTAGTCCATAGTAATATCAGTTACATATTTGATACATCTTGATACCTTGGTTCAGATTGGACACAAGTGACGACAATGATTCATTAAATCTATATAATATATACACACACATAAGTACCTATACTGCCATCATCAATGTCGTATATCACGAGCCAACGCGAAAATCGAGATGTCACATATTTCTGATATACCTCTACCTCAGAAAGATTCTATTTGACTCTGTAGGGGGATGATTTTAGAAAAACTGTGATACACGTGTCTCTTAATACTAATTGAAGAATATGTGTACAAATTTTCGAGTCAATCGACACTGAGAATAAAAAGTTTTACAGAAAATTCAACCCCCCAGTTCACCTTCTTAGGGGTGGAATTTCGAAAAACCCTTTCTTAGTGGATACCGGAAAACGGGGTGAATAGGAACGCAGGGGTGAATAGTAACGAAACTTTAAAAGGGATTTTAACATAGACAATTTTTTTTTTTTTTGTCTGTCGCCAAAAGGTACTCTAACGTGTATACTGTATTATAATTACCGATTACGTGTCCCTGTTGGCAACAAATTATATTATTTAAATGTTAAAATTCCCTTTTAAAGTTTCGTTACGATTCACCCCTGCGTTCCTATTCACCCCGTTTTACCGGTACTTACTCTTCATAAAGAATACACCCTCCAAATTTCATGTCTCTAGGACCAGCCGTTTAGGCTGTGCGTTGATATCTCAGTCAGGACATTGAATTTTATATATATAGATGTTAAATATTTAACACTAGAAGGTTTATAGGATTATAAAGAAAACTCTCGCTTTAGATATTCATAACAACTTTATACATACAATGGAATGATACAAGAGACCACAGACCATACCATGATCAGTCCATATGATAAAACCGTGGGCTCATGTACTGCGCAGGTTTGTTACTCGAAAGCGGCGTCGACGTGGACATAATGTACGGTGGGAGGCGCCGCTTGTCCGTGAACGGACTCACTCTCGAATAATACCGCCGTTCTATCACCTAAAAAAGTAATCGGAAGTGTTGACTGCATATTTGACTTCGATGTTATCTTTATCAATGGTGTGCTCGGTAATGAAAATATAAACAAGGAAGCAATTTAACCGCTGCATTAGGGAGCGTACTCGGGGATCAATACGTTTATGGAATTAAGGTCCAAGCAAGACAGGACTGGTCGACGTTTGGGGGCCAGCAGTGGACGCGGTCTTTCGACTGAAATGGTGATAATGCTGGAACTTAATAATTATGAAAATATTTAAATTGAAATACGTACTTTATCAAAGAATCTAGTTAGTTTGACGGAGTTACTTGTGCCTGCAGCTAACGATCTGGAAATATAATAAAAACGAACATTACCTATTACTACATGCTGTACAGCATGTAGGTACATTTACCTACCTAAAAGTATGAAGAACGCTGTAATAAGTGTAAGTAGATCGCTGTATAAGTAGATAAGTACTTATTGACATTCTATACTAAAGTAAGACTAAATCAAAGGCATGTCAGGTGTTTGTTTGCTATAATACAGTTCTTAAGTCATGCATGACCTCATAGAGTTAGAATTTACATGGACTACCCACCTCGCTTGATGACAGTTAACGAATATTTCATCAGCGCCGCACTGCTCTGCTATGCTGCTGGCTAATCTTCTATACTGGTTCTTTCTTTGTTTCTCTTCTGCCATATCGAACTTTGTTCCAATCACTAATATAGGAATCTGAAATTAAGTTAATAAGTCGGTTTACGGACGATAATTTTACGTGATAACGTCATAAGGAGTGGAAGAGAGATAGATGCGTCACAAGCCGAACGCTTAGGCCGATCGTGCCTCTTTATCGCTTGTCCCGCGCTCTCGCTTGCACGTCGGCTCAGGCGGAACGTGACAATGAGTCATGCGTTTTCGTGCGTGCAGCCGGCGTTCATCGATTAATAACACGTTATGACGTAAAAAATAAATGGCTTTTTATACCATCAAATAAAAATCATTTTTGTCAAGACTGCAAATTGGATTGATCACTATCATACACGGGAAATTAAAGACGGTCCTGTTCATAATGTTCAATTATTATCGTAAAAGTAAACTTCTACTAAAGCGTGTACGTTTTATGACGTAAATCCCTACTGACTTACCTGAGTAGAACCAAGAAATTGTTCCGGATCCACGTCTACATGAGGAACTGGATTTGAACTGTCTTGATTCAGAATCTCCGACAGCCATTTTTGTAAATTAACTTGACTTTTTCTATTAGTTAAATCATGCACCAAAATAATACCTGAAAATATAATTATGTAATTTAACATGATTTATGGCTTTTTCTAATCCAGTTATACCTATAACTGGTGTAAAAAGAGACTTAACGAAGCCAAGAGTCCCTTGTACTCTCCGTCATTGTAATTTTTTGTTGTACTTGACTTTACCTGGGAACCTTCTGGTTACGGAGATATTGAAAGTGTTTTGCGTGCGTCACGTTGCGCACTACCGTAAACAGCGATTTTTTACACCAAAACTAAAATTCGTCTCCCAGCAATTATTTTTGTGCTTTGTTACTTAGTTTGATGTACAGAATGCATGGTTGACGGCTATGTGATGGGTCTTTTGACACCTTATAGGTAATGAAACTAATTTATTTTTCACAAGCCGCTCATTCTTGGCGTCGCCCGGGGTGAATTTCATACACAAATACCATCCAAATTTCCGCCTTTCCCGGTGGATTTTCCAAAAAAATATTTCATACAAACCTTGTCCTGACAATTACAAACACAACAAAAAAATAATTGGCCAAATAGGTGCAGCTGCTTTGAAGGAATGCGCGGACAAAAAAATTTGGCTACTGATTTTTATTTATACAAATAAAATACAAACATACAGTCGAATTGAGAACCTCCTCCTTTTTTTGAAGTCGGTTAAAAAATAGATACCTATCTTTAGGTTCCTAGATTACAAAACGCTGAAGTAGGTACTTATTATTCATTTTTACATATTAATAGATGAAGCAGAGTCTCGAAAACAACACGAACGCTCAACACGTGACTTGGAACACAAAGGCTATAATTTAGTCATTATTGATTTTAAGCGTTCAATGAAAAGCCCCATTGGCACTAAGCACATATTATAATACAATACATATTTCCCATAATAATATGAATGTATTTGTGAACAGTGGTGGCCCAGAAGTAACGGCCGCCCCGACCTATGAATTGTAGGTCGTGGGTTCGAACCCAGGCACGTACCTTTCTGTAATTTATTTCATCACATCTGCTCTGTAATCACCTAATCACTGAAGAAAAACATCGTGAGGAAACCGGCATGTCCTAGAACAAATAATTAAGGACTTCTTCCAACCCACACTGGGCACACGTGGAGGATTAGGGCCCGTTCCCTCTCACAGAGAGGAAGCCTGTGTCCCAAAATGGGAACGTTTACAGGCTGATTATTCTATGCCGTGAATGGCCGTTGCTTGTGCAAAATAGCCAGCCCTCTATCTACACCGGAGATTTGGGATCACTGGGATCAGGAAGAGATCGCCGTTTGCGGGCAGGCCATTTCGAGTCCTATTAAGAGGACCTCGCCGCATAGGACTGCAATTAATGATCTTTGAATATGATAGTCCATGTTCTGCGTAGGAAACCTTGTGGAACTAATAAAATATTTAACTTTCCTACACCCACGTTGATCCTATCAGAATTAAATAGAAATCGAAGAAGCTGGCGTGACGGATATGAGTGAATCTTTTACTAAGCAGGTAATTATAAAAAAAAACGCACCATGAGTAGGCTGATAAAATACATTCCTAGTATTTCTGTGCCCGTTTGAGCCTCCGACGTCCCAAAGCTCCACAAAAAATGTGTTTTGCGCTTGTGTGCCTTCCTTGTACCTGTGTAGCTTCACCTCTACGGAACATCCTACAGTCCATCCCGGTGACAATAGTGGTTTATTGTGTGCAATCAAATACGTCAGCGAGGTTTTCCCTACACCTAAAATATAGAAAAACCTTATTTAACAAACAATAACGTAGGTTACATAAGTAAGCAAGTTAAAACCTCACGTAGTACGTAGGTACGCCCGCAGGTAGGTAGGTACCTAATCTTTGACAAGAAGCTGTTACAAACGACACGGAATAGTAAAACATGGTGCAAGCCTTATCATCATCATGCAACACTAGCATACCTAAACTGTGCCAGATTGATGTTTCGATCCTAATCTCATAACTTCCAGTTAAGGTTTGAGAGTTGCGTCAGTACTATTTTCTCGTATTCGGACTCTTATACAGCAGTTCGCAAGGGCTGAATTCAGGTGATTTACTCGAAAGAAAATGAGTTGGCCATCCAAATATGAGGCTAATGTGGAAACAAAGACTTAATTTATGGCACTTCTACGCCAATAAGCCAACGAAGAGCTAATGTAAAGTAGGTAGGCTTATACTTTTATCATTAAACCAGGCCATACGGTAAAGTTTACGATTTACGGTTGATCAGAGCGTTTCTCAAAAACACGTGCACGTGGTCGGCGTCGCTTTAGGTCAGGTGCACCTTCACAGTAGTTCACAGGTAAACCCAGTGGTTTACGGGGTTTACATAGCGGGCGTATTTATGCATGGTCATAAAATCTAAAATGATGATGATGGTCATGGCCAGTTATTACACTACGAAACGAACAATCGCATTGTGCTGGCTATCTGCTTTAACCATAACACAGAACATATGATAATTATTATAATATTATAATTACTATATTCAAAAATTATTTTTAATATTGATAATAATAAAAAAAAACTAAGTAAAACATGCGTAAAATAGTGTGGAATCACTTTGGGTTTTCCCGCCAAAATAAACATCCTAAAGGTTGGCTAGCCTTCAAAGGTGTCATGGCTACAGTCATGTTGGCAAACGACAAGTTAGACCGTGAATTTAGTGTATTTTTTACATATTTATCAGTGCAAATATACAAGAAGTGTGCTATTAAATATTGAGACTTCATTTACCAGAATCACCAAGAACGACGACTTTAACTTTCTCAATTGCAGCCATTCACAAGATTTTAACTCGGTTCGTATCTTTTCTATTATTTTGACATTCACCTTACCAACTTTCTAAACCAAAAACGTTTATTGCCATGCTGAACATTTTTATTGTGACACGACTGTGTAAAATCGACTAAATTTTGTTTGCATTAAATATTTAATAAAATTAATATTTTAACCATTGTGTTTTATGTTTACAAATTTATTGTTGAGGCATTCTTCAAATTGTATATTTAATAATATTTCATAACTTTTGGAACGTTTTACCCGCAGAGAAATATTTTTAGTATCACTATTGAAACGTTTAGTAGTTTTTCAGATGTGAGTGTTGTCATGTTGTGACATTTATCATCGGATTGCTCATCGTTGTTCGTTCACTGTGCTTCTTTTGCTTTGCGAAGCTAAAATCAATACTTAATAAAATAACTACGTCCGCCATTGTACAAGTGTATTATCATGTTGTATTTGTATTTAGCTTTACAGTAAAATGCAAGGAACCAATGCATACATCGAGTCTTTATCTCACATAAAGTAAAACAATGGACATTCAGTACAAATTATTTATTGTGCTTCTTCTTATAAATTCTGTGCATCTATACTGTGGACCATACAATGGTCAAATATGTAAAAAATATTCAACTGGGTACGTATGGTATAACCAAACAGGAGGTTTAGACAATGAGAAAATTACAACTGGACTTTGGAAAGAAATGGTATCGAAACTCAAAGAGCCCTGTCGAAGTAGGGCTGAAAAACTGTTGTGTGCTTATGCTTTCCCCAAATGCATAGATAAAGATGGGGTAGGCTATTTTGCACTGCCACTTTGTTTAGAAGACTGTATGGCTGTTAAAATGCAGTTTTGTTACAATGATTGGATAGTTGCTGAAGAGCAAAAACGCCGTGGAGTATTCTTTGAAAATAGAGGCCATTTTCGGTTTCCGGAATGTGAAAATTTGCCAAAATTCTCAGGAAAAGGTCTACAAATATCATGCAATAATGTTGGAATTACAAATATGGACTACAGTCAAGTTACAACAACATGTTACAGAGATAATGGACGCTATTACCAGGGCACTATGAATGTGACAGAAACTGGATTAGCCTGTCAAGCTTGGGAATCACAATCACCTCATCAACATACAAGACCTCCTTTAGTTTTTCCAGAAGTTCAAAATGCCACTAATTATTGCAGGAATGCAGGAGGTGAGGAGATTAAGCCTTGGTGCTATACAATGGATCCTGATGTGCGATGGGAACATTGTGATATTCCATCTTGTGCTAACACAAGTGATGAATTTGACAATAGTAATGGACCAAATATTGTTATGGAGAATTACTTTACACCTACATTTGTATTGTTTCTCTCAATTGGTGGCCTTGGGTGTGTCTTGGGAATAGCTTCAATAGCTTTACTGTGCCATTATTTTGTTAAAAATCATTACTCTAAATGTAATGTATCAAGCCGCAGGAATATACCCAATATGGACATAGACCTGGATAAACTTCCTAGTAATTTAGCTTATCATACAACTGGTGCACAACTAAATCCTAAACTGGAAAAATTGGAGTTTCCAAGGAATAATATAATATACATCAGAGATTTAGGGCAAGGTGCTTTTGGAAGAGTGTTTCAAGCTAAAGCTCCTGGACTAATCCCTGAAGAAGAATTTACTATTGTTGCTGTTAAAATGCTCAAAGATGAGGCTTCCCATGATTTAAAATTGGATTTTGAAAGAGAAGCTTGTTTGTTGGCTGACTTTGATCACCCAAATATTGTTAAACTACTTGGTGTGTGTGCTATTGGACGTCCAATGTGTTTATTGTTTGAATTTATGGGAAAGGGTGATTTGAATGAATATTTGAGAGCTTGCAGTACAGCCACCAATTATCCACCTGTTGAAAATAGGGAAGATCTGAGATTGCTTGTTGCCCCACTCAGTCATTTAGATCTCCTACATGTTGCAAGACAGATAGCATCTGGTATGGTGTATCTATCAGATAGGAAGTTTGTCCATCGAGATTTAGCAACTAGAAATTGCCTTATCAATGAAGATATGGTAGTGAAAATAGCAGACTTTGGATTGTCCCACAAAATATACTTACAAGACTACTACAAGGGTGATGAGCATGATGCTATCCCTGTGAGATGGATGCCTTTAGAAAGTATACTGTATAATAAGTATACATTAGAATCAGATGTCTGGGCATATGGTGTTTGTCTTTGGGAAATATTTTCATTTGCCCTTCAACCTTATTTTGGTATGACACATGAGGAAGTAGTGAGATTCCTTAAAGATGGAAATGTTCTTGCATGTCCAGACAATACGCCCCGGTGTGTGTATGATTTGATGAAACAGTGCTGGAATCACGGTCCAAGTGACCGCCCCAACTTTAGAATCATCTACCAAACATTGGACAGTATTCAACTTATTTTGGAAAGAACTCATCCAGAATGAATCGAAAGTGTATATTTGATTGACTAGAATGTAGGCAAAACATTTTGTATGATAATTTTAGTACCTACTTTAATTATTGTTTAGTATCCACCAAGTGTCATTTAATTGGGGTAATAAATAACAAGAAAATAATTACAATAATCATCTTAATAAAAATATCCATACCTGTTCTAATATATCCCAGTTAAAATGGGTATGAATTTTCTTGCCCTTAGAATTTAAAAATACTTTACTTGTACCTAAGTGATTTGATTTATATCATGCAAGCAATTGAATTTATTGGTCAATTTGTAAAAATAGTTAATTATTTTATAAGTAATTATGTTCATACATAAGTGGCAAACTAATTTTATATTTCTTATTCAATTTCACATTAAATCCAAGACTGATTTTTGTTAGTACTTTGGTATTCTAATTTAAAGTAGGCTAGCCTTATGTAGTTGTACATTTTAATTTAGAAAGAAAGTTTAAGCTTTTGTAAGTTATGTTGTTTTGAATTTATATAATTTAAGTTTCGCCAATGAGTTCTTGTAATTTTTTAGTCTTCATTGTATGACAACCTATATTATTTTAAGCAAAAATAAACATCATTAGTGATGTTAAAGTGTATGCATATTGTTTGCATAATATGATGTTTTTAAGACTTGGAAACAGATATTGTTTGGCTCATCCTGCCACTCAATTTATTATGTTTTTGCATTTGTGATTTAACAATAATCAAATGACATGCTTTTCACCATATAGTAGCTCTAAAACAGTCTGATTTACATTATCCTTTTTAAACTTTTAACTTTAATACTCAACTTGTGCAGCTTCTGAATAAAAGAATTTGCTGTTTATAAGGATTCATGAATGTGTTAACTAAAATAATTATTGGAATTGCATTGCAGCTATGATTTAATAAAAGTAGGATTGTTAAGCAAAAAAATTGGACTGAATGTCTCCCTAGTGATCGATAACAATACGCGTTTAAAGTGATATGTCCAAAGTAGATAAAGTGTACATACTGCCAAACAATTTAAAAGTTCTATACTTATATACATACAAAGAGTGAATTGTAATATTTTTCGTAACGCTGACAGTTAATATATAGGCATCTTTAATTTTTAGAATACTTTTATTTATGTACGTATTGATTAAAGTTGTACGATGTAATTTTATTTTGTCAATGAAAATAATGTAAGTACCTACCTAAATAATTGAATAAAATTGTTTTTATGAAAATGTAATTTTTATAATTATTTACCCTTGTTTGGTATGAAATGATTATTGACCTATTATTGGACTAAAAAAATATCCATGACCTACCTACATGCGCAATGACGTTAATAATAATCAAGGAGCAAATACACAATACGAAGGAGACTCCACAGGGCAAACGCTATAAGAAGGGTTTTTTATACATAAGCATTTCCCCAGAGTTTTCAATGGACAATATTTGTTCAAGCAAGTTTTGCTTTTCATGATTCATAACTAGAATACTGCAACTCATAAATCCATTACATATCAAAAATAATAAGAATGACTGAATGTAAAAAAAAAGGAATACACTTTAATAAACAGTGTCATAAAGTTGAACGATCATCGACGCAGAAACCAAACGGCTGAGTGCTCGTTTGCATTTTAACACATTCAAGATTATACATAATTGAACAGCATATAAAATACGCCTCTGCGTTGGTGGTGTTAACGTGTTATAGATGCGATTTATTATGTGTGTTAGGGAGCTATCTAACTGCACAATCGTACTTATGATCCCTTCCTTTCTTCACACAAATGTTTCAGGTAACATGACTGAGGAACGGTTGGTGACTGAGGTGCCCAGCAGCTTGAAGCAGTTGGCACGACTTGTTGTTCGAGGCTTTTACACGATTGAGGATGCTCTCATAGTCGATATGCTCGTGAGGAATCCGTGTATGTAAATTTATCCATGTTCTATAATAGTGATCGATGCATATTTTGTAAAAATCCACAACTTTTGTGCTGAGCGTTTGGGGTCCTAGGTTCGATCCCCAGGTCGTGCAGTGTTATTGGGTTTTTCCAACGCCTATACCTGGTCTTGCCATAAATATTGTCACGAAGAAATTTTTTTTTTTTTTATTGCAAATAATATTTATTACTTTTACAGGGTGTTAGTTTAATACATAAATATAAAACAATTTAAAATATAAAAAGCTTATCCGAAGTGGTCTCCATTGGCTGCAATACAGTCCTTTAAACGTTGAGGCCATTTATCAATAGAAGCACGCACTCTTTCCATGGGAAAATTCTTCACTGCAAATCGTATGGATTGTTTTAGGGACTCAAAATTATCATGGCATTTAGAGCAAGCCATACTCTCTAAAACTGACCATAAATCATAATCCAGCTGATTAAGATCGGGACTAGACGACGGCCAGTCTTCAGCTATGATGAAGTCTGAAACGTTCACTTCCAACCAAGACTGCGTAGACCGAGGTTTATGACCCGGCGCCGAGTCTTGTTGTAAGGACCATACTTGGTTATTGAACATGGTGTTGTTAAGGGGCTTAACTACCTTCTCAAGAATGGTATCTTGATACACTTGTTCCGATGTTTTGATACCTTTTTCACAAAAATATGGCTCAGGCACTCCTTCATAGCTAACACCCCACCAAACCATCACTGAAGTCGGATAATGCCCACGTTGCACTCCGTCGACTAATTGTGAAGCTTCCTTAGAGCTTTAAGCATAAATACGGTCATTTTGTTTGTTAAAATGTTGCTCAATTGTAAAGATTTTCTCATCCGTAAACAAAATTTTTCTGTGACCTCCCTTTGCGTACCGTTTCAGTAGTTGTTTCGATTTTACCACCCTATTCTTTTTTAAATTATCAGTTAACAAATGACCAGTGCGTCTCTTATAGGCTGCAAGTCCTAAGTCATCTTTTAAAATACGCGACATGGTTCTGGGTGCTATCTTCATCTCCCGAGATAAAATCTTTTGCTTTCGGACAGGATTTCTACGAATTCTTTCCCTTACTGCTTTGACCACCTTTTTCGTACGAACACTACGTGGACAGCCAGATCTTTTTCTGTCACAAACAGAGGAGGTCTCATTGTACCTATTAATAGCCCGGTACACAAACATTTGACTAATACCAAGCGTATTTTGAGTTTTAAAAATTGCATTTGGCTCCATACCAACTTTGTGTAATGCAATCACAGCGATTCGGTTCTCTTTATCACCCCACTCCATTTTAATATCGCAAAATATTGTACAATGTATTGGCGCCAAAATTAGAAAACTCAATGAACAATCGTATAAAAATGACAGATTCCAAATTCAAATGTAATATCTTTCTTATTTTTAATTGTAACAGTATCTAAGGCCTGACTAAGTATACCTACATAAATATCTGCCTACTCCTTCGGAGTGCCAAGCGTGATGTTGTTCTGTTTATTTTATTGTTTGGGTACACCTGGATTATAATATATACACTTAATTCAACCCCCGCCCGGCGACAGCATCAGCGCCTGTAGCTCAACAAAAATATTGTCTCGCGAGCACTAGCTCAATTTGCGTGCCTATCTGTTGAGGTTCTCTCTGCTCTATTTCGTGAAACTCGACCGCATTGTTACCATGGCTATGTTACCTACTGGCTTATTTACTGTACCTACCTACTGCAATGGAAACCTACAGACAAGCACTACAAAATATTTGCTATACGACATTACGCCTATGATACCGATGTTAAACTATATTCTTTTTCCTCAGGTATGAAAGAGGATGACATTTGCGAACTTTTAAAATTCGAAAGGAAAATGTTGAGGGCTCGAATAGCCACGTTAAAAAACGATAAATTCATCCAAGTGAGATTAAAAATGGAAACAGGTACCTACTTATAAATAACTACTTAATTATTTTGTGCGTACCTAGTACCTACTAGCAACCAGCGCTTGTGTGTACAGTCAACCGCACAGCAGTGGTAACACTTGTACATTTACTACGAAAATCACCATTAATAGGTACTTGTTAATAACTTCGTGGACGAAGCAAAATATAAGGTTTAGTAGGTTTCTACCTACACCTATGACAAAAAGCGTGAATTGATGCTATAGTGTGGCGATTAGGTTATCACATTAATTTGAAACTACGTACCTATTCTACATTACGTATTTTAAACATACACAATTAAAATAATTAATAACAATTGCCTAACATTCTAGCCGTGCGGCCTTTTTTTCGTTTTAGTATTTAATAACATTAAACTTAATTTTTGATTAGGTATTTGGTAACAATAACAAAAACTTTGTGTTGTATTGTTGATACCATCGCCCCGCGCGTGTCTAGTGCTTTAATACGGCGTGCCTTTTTGTCTAGTTTATTTCGTGCCAATTATTACGCTGTCTATTTTGTTTCAAAAAAGGTTTATTTTTATTTGGGATAGAGTTGTTTATTTTATTATTTTAACAGACTGATAACAACTATCGTAATAACCACTACTATTTAATGTAATAACCTAAACGCCACTCTGTATGTACCTAAACTTTATAAGATGAGGTCTGCTGTCATGTACTTATATGCCAGTTATTTAAAGTGTTGCTTTCCATTCATATCTACATACAAGCTAACTGTAGCGCTCAGACGCTCAGCAGTCAGCTGTGACGCTAACAACCATGAATGTTATCAAATACCTTTCAGTTCAAATTCCCTGATGAATACATGGAAAAGGCGTAATTTCTAACGAGAGGATTGCTTGATCAAAGCATTTCACATTTTGTACCTCTTCATCTTTTTCTCTATTTCCAGGACCTGATGGGAAAGCACAGAAAGTAAACTATTATTTTATTAATTACAAAACATTCGTAAACGTAGTTAAATACAAATTAGATCTTATGCGAAAACGTATGGAGACGGAGGAACGTGACGCAACTAGTCGCGCCAGTTTCAAATGCCCATCATGTGGGAAAACATTCACAGATCTTGAAGTAAGTCTACTTAATTTAAATTCAAAATATTTTACTTCACATAAACCTACATTGGCACATATGAAACGTTAGAAGCCAGGTGCACTGTTCCTATTAGTCGTTTCCTAATCCTATGGAGAAGAGCCGTCAAGAAACTCAACTTTTAAAAATAATTTGCTTTGATTAATAAATAAATAAACTGGAAACCTCTCCCCAACTTTATCATCCAGAGTTTAGAGCATAGAATCGTGTGATTACAAGAACTGCTTGATAATTGTCTTACACAATATGCGCACTCGTTAACCATTTGAGTAAAGTATAACAGCTAGTTTGCTAGTTAACAAACCAGCGCCCTATTCGAAAACAAACACGAGCCATTTATGGCCTGTATTATCCTATAATATTTAACATAGAATTGACTCATTAGTCCTCCACCCTAGCTGCTGGGATATCTTCTTTTATACATTAGCAGGCTGAAAATTTACACCCTTTTACCGTGGACATACTCAGTGACGTATAATAGATAAAATAAAAATAGGGGATGGCAATGCCTAACGTTTTCCATCTGCTTTTTTACAGGCAGACCAGTTATACGATATGATGACACAAGAGTTCCGTTGTACATTTTGTAACCAAGTCGTAGAGGAGGACCAGTCGGCACTGCCGAAGAAAGACTCCAGATTATTACTGGCCAAGTTCAACGAACAGTTAGAAACATTGTACATTCTACTGCGAGAGGTCGAGGGCATCAAACTGTCGCCAGAGATATTAGAACCAGAGCCAGTTGACATCAACACTATCAGAGGGTACCTTATCATTTTTTTTTACTTTTGAATTTTTTCAATGTTGTTTGTATGACTCTTGGATTCCGTTGTATTCGCCTTCTATGCATGTATCTGGTGTTAAGCAAGTCTTTAAGATGTTCTTGAAGTCATGCGTTCACGTTCCGGTTCGACTAACTTAAAATGAAGACCACAACTGTTGAACTATCCTTGATTGTGACCGTCTTCGTTGACGACAAGGCGGTGCCACTAAAAGAAACCATATTATGAAATGATAAAGCCTTCATTGTTCCGTTACCAAAAAGGGATGGCGCTATTCGGCTGGTATAACTATAACTCTCTCTTGCACTGTATCAATAATTAATCACGCCATAAAACGACCACAGTTTGCAAACTAAAAACCACCCGTTTGTTATCAATACAAAGAACTTCCGCCAAAAGTATCGAACTATACTTTTTGATACCCTATATTGCGTCCCACTTCTTGGTAAAGGCGTCTTCTTCCACTTCCCAAACCTCTTTATCGTTTGCAATGTCTACCCGTCTGCCCTGCAAACCTATCCAGATCTTCACCCACCTTCAGCGCGGTCAACCTCGACGGGGATATATCCACCCATAGGCGTCCAGTGTGTATCTTTGCATTCAAGTAACGTGGCCATTAGGGTCTTCTCAATACTATAGTATAAAAAAAAACCTTTTTAGTTGTAATAAAAATGTGCCACATGGAGCTAAATCAGAAACTTTCGTGACAATCGGATATTACCTTCTGCCTCCGGATTGACCTTGAAATTCTAAAAATATTAATAAATTTTTTTTTTCTTAAAACTCATTTTAACTATTCGTTGTAGAATAGACGTAATTTTTTTTTTAATAAGTAGGATATATTTTATTTAATAATAAAGGTATAGACATAGGTGAATAGGTTCTTCAATTATGAGGTATTTTACTCGAAACCAGCATGCGCTGATATTATGTACAGACTTCCTGAAGCTTCAGTTATCGTTTTGACTGACCTCTCAATTGTTTGAGTATAGCAAGGTAAACGCAAAAAAGCTATTTTGATGCGCTCTCCTCAAGCAATGAGAGATTCAAGTCCTTCGTTAGAGATTAACTTCAGGATGGTATCTACATATACATGAACATATGCCTAGCCTTTTTTCAACTATGTTGGCATCGGCTTCAGGTCTAGCCGGATGCTGCTAAGTGCCAGGAATTAACATGGAACGAATCTTTATCTGACCTCCACAAACCCAGTTACTGAATAACACGATACTCCTTGGATACTACTAAAAGTAAAACCTTTTTGCAGATTGAACTCAAAAATGATGGCCCAACGTCCCCCTGGCCAGGAATGGTCAGGCGAGGCGACGCGCAACCAAGGCATGCTGGTTGAGGAAACTCGCGTTGACGTCACAATCGGCGAAGCGGACACTAACGACACCGGTGCGCTGCGCAAGGAGCGGCCTGTATGGATGGTGGAGAGTACCATCGTTACTAATGACCAAGTACTCACTTTTTATTATATTTTAAACATGCTGCTTATTTTTCTGTTGTATAGTTTTATTTAGTCCAGTTGGCTAAAAATATAGTCTGCGACGCTAAAGCCTGACCCCACGTCCTATTTAAAATCGATCGTCGCGGGCGTAAATGACTTTTTGTTCGGTGGACATTTTGACACCGCTAGCGACACGAAGCAACAAAATACAATCTAAATGAATGTGGCCGCTTTTATTTAGATCGAATTTTGTTGCTTCGTGTCTCAATATGAAAGTTTATAAAAGGTATTAGAAAAATCTTGACAAACGTACCGAGGTCGCTTATTGAGCCTGTTTTCAAAATTTCTCAGTCACGATATAATATTTTTTTAAAGGAGTGGCGCTAGTGGACCCGTGTAAGCGCTCTTAAAACAAAAGGCTGCAAAATAGCTGAAATATGTTTTTTTTTTACTTTTGCATCCCCCATATCTCCACCATTATGAAAAAATTCTAAAAACTGAATTTTAGAAAAAGTAATCGACAAAAAAAAACATATAATTATCGAACCTGGTCACAAAATTTCACCAGAATCGGTTAAGAAATGCGACCAGTAGAGGAGCACAAACAACAGCCGGACATCCGGACATACGAAAGCATTTTTGCCCAAGCTGAAACGGAGACGCTTCGCGCTCGCTCGGTCAATGATAGGTACCTACTACAAATTTTGGCGTAATTATACAAGCCGGATTTTTGAGATGGGGCAGTAAGGGCAGCTATTTTATCCGTTGTAGCTACAGGAAGTCGGACTTAGGAGACTTACCTTAACTTTTTGAGAAATTTTGATCTGCATTCACAGATTGTGAAAAAAAAAATACCTACTTTCAGCAAGAAATAGGCAATTTTCACACAAACTTTTTTTATGCCAATCGATCATGTTTCCTAAAAGATTCAAAAACCTCTATTGGATCAACTGAGGTTTGAGTACCTACTAGAAAAGACAGAAATCGCAAAAAATCTTTTCCCATACATTTCGCAGGAAATGCGACTACAACTTACTTTTTTATGATGGATAGACTGTCCGCTACAATGAAGAATTCCCATTGTGTAATAGAATGCCCATTCGAAACTATCTTGGCATCCTTAACCCCAGATCCCCTCGACGGATCAACGCCATTTTTGGATGATCATGATTAAATGATTAAAAATTTGGAAAATCCAAAAGTGCACGCCTCATAATCTCATTCAATACTATAAAAAATAAAAAAATAAATAGATGTACAGTCTTGTAGTTTTCGTTTTTATTAATTGTAATTAAACGACACTGAATTAATTAGCCATTTGCATTCAGTGACCTACAATTGTCGATTAGATTTTTTTTTTTTAAAAATTAACTCATATAATGGATTTTTTCACAAGTTACAGTGTTTCCGGGTTTCACACATGACGGACAGGATTTTTTTTTGACCTATTTTGGTGTTTTTTTCCAATTCTATTGCAGTAAATCAATTTTTAAAAAGTATGAAATTAATCTCCATTAAATTATCTCGACAATAGTATGCAAAATATCTTGATTCCGTGAACTAACAAGGGTATAATAATAAAAATAGCTGCCAAAATGAGGCGAAAAAATTTTTTCGATCGTAAAGCACTCTCTGATGCTTCGCATCATGAGTCGTGCAATAAATTGTATTCTTTATACATTTACAGAGTGACAGCGTTCATTCGACGGATGCCGCACTGGAAAAAGCAGCCAGCAATGCAAGTAACGCGAAACCAGCCGGAAAAGAGAAGAACGACGACATTATGTCTGTCCTGCTCGCTCATGAGAAACAAAATACTGGTAAGGATAAGAAGAAAAACATGGAAGGTGTCAAGGGACACCCGGATGCAACGACCTGGCTTGCTTTCTATGAGAGAGAGAGAGAGAGAGAGAGACAGACAGAGAAACACGCGCACGCCGCACGGCTTACAACTATAGCAAAAAGTGTCGTTACAACTTTTGGTCTTAATTTTTTCCGTCTAGCCCCCTTTCACAACGCGCGATAAGGAACTTCATTCCAATAAATATAGTCCATGTAGATAGGTATTATTCTCCACACAGAAAGAAGCCTGTGGCAGCCAGTAAAATATAAAATATCTATACACAGAGCAAGTGTAGGTAATGTGTTTTTCGTGCGATTGACAAACATAATTATGGTAGCACGCTCTCAAGGTAGGTGGAGCGATGATCATCGCAAAGTATCAGCATGCGATTGGAGATGACTATGTCAAACAGTAGACTTTCAAAGGCTGGTGATGATGACCAGTCATCAAGTACATTAAGGCCATTTTTTATCCAAAAAAAGAAAACAAAGTGTGTTCTTTTTTACAACTAGTTCTTTAATTACAGGCAACAATACAGCTACGAACGCTCTGAAGGGAATAGAGCCCGATAGTTCAGATTCCAGCGACAATGAATCTAAAGACCCTTACAAACTCAAAGACGAATTGGCTGCAGTTGGTAAGGACACACAGATATACCTATAAAAATAATATTTTTCGTACGGTCGGATGCACGTCAGTACCGTCTTGAACTCCGTCACTTGAACAGCGAAAACCGCCCTTGCTACTACGAAATAAAGGCGATATTAGTTACCATGGACGTGAGGTTGGCTATCATTAAAACTACTAATTTTAATAAGTTTTTCACATTTTGTCTTATGTTTCAGCTGAAATGGAGAGTGAAGACTCTGATACCGATGACAACGCGCCATCTGTGTTGGTCAACGGCAAAACGGTGCCACTAACAAGCGTGGACGATGACGTCATAGCACAGATGACGCCCTCCGAAAAAGAAACATACATCCAAGTGTATCAAGAGTATTACAGCCATATGTACGATTAGATAAGCCTTAATTGAAAACAAATCAACTAATCAGACGTAAATAAACGTCTTGTCTTTAACTAATGCTTTTCAATAAGTCCCCTTTTCCATGATAAGTTTACTAAATGCTATTGTTGTTAGGAGTGTCGGTCTTTGACATGTTTGAATGTTGACCAATACACACACGATGTGACCGTGCCTTATGCAATTGCTTTTTCGAATTCATACCAACGACGACGCCTGTTTGTCAGCTCGAATATAATTAAGAATGTAAGTTAAAACCGCACGTCAGTAGTAACACTTTTGAACAAAACTACGAAAAACACCCGTACTGCTGCGAAATAAAGGCGTTCAAGTTAAAATGTTACCATCGACGTTCAGGTGACTGAACATAATGTTGTTATAAAAAGTTTAATTTTGTAGTAAAAAAGGATAGCCGCCTTACTTTCATTTGTAGGTAGCTGGTAGGTAGTATACTCCGTGGAACCAAAAATAAAAGCAAGAATTAAAATGTCAATTCAACTTTATTTTCAAATAATAAATTACTAACAAAATAAAAATATGTTTTTAACATAACTGTACAATATATTTTACAAAATATAACACAACTTGGAAACATCATGGAACTATGGACTATCATTCTGAATAACATGAGAATGTTATAATACTGATGTTTATTGTATAAGTACCTTCGGAAGGATAATCATTACGTAACACATAATCTAATATAGGCACACTTCGTTAGGCATTATTGCCAACATAAGCAACATTTCACTTGAAAACAATACATCTAATATGAACACATTATCAAATTTTACTATTAAACGAACTGTAATTCGTAACATTAATTAAGATGTTTGCTCCATTTCTCCCAATACTCTTCTGTTTGCATTTCCATTATTCTGGAAAGACTCCTGTCACACGCGAACATTTCTTCTTCGCCCGTGAATATAGCTGCATTGGCATCGTCCTGTAAACAAGGGAGTCTTCAGGAAGAACTTAAGATGTAAAATTATACTCCTCATCAGCCACCGCAATCTAATTACGCGGCTAAACGCGTACACGTGCTTATATAAGACTAGCTTCTGCCCGCGACTCGACTGCGTGAAATTTCTTGTTTTAGCATAAGTCCTTTGACACTAGGCAATACTGTAGCCTTACATTAGTAAAACAATTTTTGGAATCCAATCAGTAGTTTCGAAGATTATCCCCTAGTCACACGAACTCACAAATTTCACCTCTTTATAATATTAGTATAGATTAAGTGACTTTACAAGATAGTGTTTTGGAGGCCAAAAGAAAGGAGTGTGCAAACATTCAGCTTATTGTATCTCTCTCTCTTATTCTCTCTTTCCGTAGTTGGACCACTGAGGTAAATGGGCAGAAATTTTCGTAGTCATTTTTATTTTTAACCACCAAAACTACGAATGGGATTTGCCCAATTTCCGATAGTCTTTTGGCATATGTGTACTTAATCGCACGCACTACGTGACGTGTCCCGCAGACTTTTCCCGTCGCAGCGAAAAAGTAAGGTGTCCAAACTTTCCTAAGAAACACTCATACATATGAGGGAAAGACGAGAAGTTGCCATCCACGCAACAGTCTCCGTCAGATAAGAGGGTCTTAATCTTAAAAACTAAAAAAAATGACGCGACGCGAATGTGACATCAAGGTCGCGATTAAGCAGAACTGAGGGCCGAAAGTGTTCGCTCAGCAATTAGGAAGGTCCCATATGACGAAAATAAGAACTGCAGATGGTAGAATCGTGACTTTGAAGTCTGAGATAATCGAGGAAGTCGAGGATTTTTTCGGACACTTATACTCAACGCGGACGGCAAAGCCAGCGGGAGATAGTGAAGATGACCATCGAGCCGAATTAACGCGCCACTTCACGGAGGACATCCCGCATGTCGAACAGTGTGAGATTAAGGCAGCTGTCGAGCAGCTAAAAAACAACAAGGCACCAGGTGATGACAGAATAACGACAGAGCTCCTTACAGCGGGCGGGGCTCCAATACTGACAGAGTTAGCGAGTCTCTTCAACCCCGTCATCCAAGAGGGTACAACGCCCGAAGTGTGGAGCTAAGGTGCGGTGGTTCTGTTCTTCAAAAATGGTGACAAAACCTTGCTGAAGAACTATAGACCCATCTCACTTCTGAGCCACGTGTACAAGCTGTTCTCGAGGGTCGTCACGAAGCGTCTCGCCAGGTGACTTGACGAGTTCCAGCCACCAGAACAAGCCGGTTTTCGAAAAGGCTTTAGTACTGTAGACCACATCCATATTGTTCGGCAAATTGTGCAGAAGACGGAAGTGTACAACTACAACCAGCCGCTGTGTATGACATTTGTGGACTACGAGAAAGCCTTCGACTCCATCCAAATTTAGGCACTTCTGGCCTCTCTGCAACGATGTCGAGTTGACTGGCGATACATCGAAAAATTGAGTTTATTGAGGATTGCAGGATTGAGTGTATGACGCTGCCACGATGACTGTCCAGATCCAGGATAAGAAATCAGCCCTTCCAACTGCTCAGGGGATGTGATATCTCCGAAACTGTTCACCAATGCGTTGGAGGACGTTTTTAAGACGCGGGAATAGACTGGACAGGGTGTCAACGTGAACGGCGAATACATCTTACACCTTCGCTTTGCCGATGACATCGTCATAGTGGCAAAGACGCTAGAACAGTTAGACCAGATGCTGTATAGGCTAAGTGGAGCCTCTCGGTGAGTTGGCCTCGGCATTAATTTTTACAAGAGAAAGTTATGTACAATTCGCACGTCTTGCCGAGTCTAATCCACATCGAAGGGTCGCTTCTCGAAGTTATGAAGGAGCATGTCTACCTAAGGCAAGTCATCCAGCTCGGTAGACACAACTTTGAGAAAGAAGCCGACAGAAGGATCCAGTTGGTTTGGTTTGGGCTCATCGCGAATCCCGCAATGTTTGAAGTCTTCAACCAGTGCGTCCTATCCGTTATAACCAGAGATCGGATATTCGGATGCATAATCACATAAAGTTGGGATGTTGGCTAATATGGAATGCGCTTTTATATCGAAAATATCTCGCTAACGTCAGATTTCAGTGACCAAACCGGATCAAAACATAGCGTTCGAAAGGTAGTAATTAAAGTTGTTGTAGTGGATGTAATATTTACACCCAAATATATATTATGTAGTACTTATTTTAATAAAATAAAATAAAACTATTTTAGAAGTCGCTTCCATCCACCCGTCTATTTATGCATTCCCGGTGTTCCTGGCATCCCGGTTTTTTTATTAATAAAATAATTTTTAAGAAGCCGCTTCCATACTTTCTTAGCTAAAAATTAACTTTAGGTAAACATGCATCCGAATATCCGATCTCTGGTTATAACATATAGTGCCGAAACGTGGACACTGACAGTCGGGCTGGTCCATAAATTTAAGGTCGCTCAGCGCTCTATGGAGCGGGCTATGCTCGGAGTTTTTCGAAGGATAAAATCAGAAACGAAGTTATCCGGAAAAGAATCGGGAGTTACCGACATACTGATAAGCTGAAATGACAGTGGGCTGGTCATGTTTGTCGAAGGACCGATGGCCGGTGGAGGAGACGAGTACTGGCGTGGAGACCACGTATCGGCAAGCGTAGTGTGGGATACTCCCCAGCTGGACCGACGACCTCAAAAACGTGGCTGGAACAAACTGGATGCGGCAGGTGAAGGACAGAGTGTTGTGGCGCAGCATTGGAGAGACCTATGTCCAGCAGTGGACTGCGATAGGCTGAGTTGATTGTACTTAATCACAAATACCCGAAAATGTAAATGAAGAAAGCTCGTTAACTTACTGAATCTTTTGTAATCTTCAAATCATCCATCAGCGCTCTATCTGCATCAACGAAATCCGTTTTTACATCTGTTTTAAACAAATCTTTTGGTTCACAATCTGCTGAGATGACCACCTGTAATGTGATATAATAATACACAAATTACTTAAAGGATAGTCTGACACTTTGAATTAGTGCTCTATTTTTAAGTTAATTATTACTTACCCTAACTCTGTTGTCATAGAGTGTATCAATAAGCGTAATAAACCTTCTTAGTTGAGATCTCAGCATTGTTATAGATAATTGAGGCAAGTTTCTAATGAACACGGTATGGAACGTCTTAGATATCACAAGATAATCACTAGCTCCTAATGGCTGGAAAATATAACATTTTGTTAAAATAGAATTAAATTAAAATTTGAAACTAAAGAAAATATTGACAGTGCGTAAAAAAACAAAAAAGTTTATTTTTATTTTTATTAATCAGTCTCGGTATCATCTTTACCTTGATTATTTACTTACTCTATCACACAACTCTTCAAAAGTGGAATCCAGAATTCTTCCACAAGATTTTGCAAACTTAACATTTCTACCCATAATGTTGATCACACGCGGCCTGACTGTGTCATTCTCCTTGGATACTAAAAATTTGAACAAATTGTCTACTGCATTGTTCTCAGGAGTGAGCTCACTGTTTCTGTAATCAATTTAATAGGTATGTGTATAACCAATCACTTGTATGGCAAAATAATTATGTCTATAATGGTGAGCAAAACAAAGAGTATTAAATATTTGAAAATGGTTTAGCAGTATGTTTCATAAAGAAAAACCCAAATGGGGTGCTTAATCAGTGCTTGTATACATTTAACATGGACAAAATATTCCCATCACTTACAGTGGATTGATGAGATAGAAACAGTCACTTATTAAATAAATATTAGCACCATTAAAAATATATTAAAAAAAATGAACAAAAATAATTAAATGAAAAAATTAAATGAATGAGTGAAATGTTTTTGTTAAGGGGGAAAAGCCAGGGTAGCCTGCAAAATTCTAATTTTCTTAAGTTTTTTTCAATTTGCAGGTCAGTGTCAGATTGTATATTGAACAAAATATGAGTTGTGACCATAACAAGTATGTATTTACAGAATTATAATCATTATAGTCATCAATACAAACCTTTCTAGTTCATATAATATCATTGACTGGATTACTTAATGGGTTAATTTAGCGGGCTACCCTGTAGCTTCCCTCTTAACAAATAGCATAATCAGCCTATAATGTTCCCACTGCTGGGACACGGGCCTCCTCTCTGTGAGAGGGAATGGGCCATAATCCACCATGGGGACCCAGTGCAGGTTCGTGGATTTTAATAAATATTAGCCCCATTATTAATGTATAAATGTATTTGATAACAGATATTCAGGTCAAAACATGCAATAATTTTGTACTTACAGAAAATATTTACTATATTTTGTGCCAGTTCCCCGTAATCTATAGTCAACACCTGAATCTAATTGAACCATGTTACAATGAGATTTTAGCACAGGTATAAATGGCAAAAAGTTTGACCTCTGAAGTCCATTTTTGTACAAATCATCAGGTTTTCTATTACTAGTTGCTATTACAACACAGCCATTGTCAAACAGTTGTGTGAATAGTCGTTTTAATACCATAGCATCCCCAATATCTGTTACCTACAAAATAAAGAAACACAAACTTAGGATACTTTAGTCATTCTCACTACATTACCTAATGGGAAAAGATTAAAGTTCTATCCAATTTTAGGTATCCAAGAAATAAACAAAACAGGAAAATTATAAAAAAAAAAAGCTAAACATTTAGTCTTAAATATTCTACTTTGTCTCCATTTTTATTTGAAACAACAAATAATCTTATAGCTATAGTGTTGCAACTAGATCTTTTGCAAACAATAAGAAAGGGATTACAGCACAAACAGAAACAATTCATTCTAATACAGGAGAGTGAATCCAGTGCTACATTATTTTCACTGTGTCTACAACACAGTACCTACCTTGCATCTATAAATTTATCTGGCATACTATATGTATCACATACCACAATGAAACACTTACTTGGAATTCATCAAAACAAATGAGCCAAGATTCCTGAGTGATGTCAGCAGCAACAGGGGGTATTGGATCAAATGGTTTCGAGCCCTCATCACGGAAGGAACTTGCTCCTTTTCCAGATTTAATCTTCAGCTCATGAATCCTGGCATGGATGTTCAACATAAATGAGTTAAAGTGGACTCTCAACTTTTCTTTTATCTGAAAATAAGTATGCAAAATTCTTCTAAATAGTGAATGGATGCTTATGATCTTAACAACAAAACTATATGTAATTCACCTGCTGAAAAATTTTAATTTATAAAATCTAAAAAAAAACATTACTTAAATTAAGTATGTTATGAATTTTTATATGAAATTGGGATATCATATACTGAATAAAACATTATAAAAAAGAACTATAAATTACCGGTACTGTTTCATAAAATAAATCCATCAACATAGTTTTTCCTCCTCCAACACTGCCAAATATATACAATCCATTTGGAGCTATTATCTTCTGGGGCTGTGGTTTTTTAAAGAAACTAAACAGGGAGCCTGCACTCTGACTGTGTAGGGCAGGTCTTTCAAAGGCTACTACTTCCTCATACACCTTCTGTAAGTTCTGCACAACAGTTTCCTGATGTGAATCTTTACTAAGAACTCCACTCGCCACTCTCTGAGTGTACAATGACCAAGGTCCATCGCTAGATGAAGGGCTTTCTCGCGTTTGCGAAGATAACAGCTTCATACATTGATTACATCTCTTCCAATGGTACTTGACAAGTGAAGAAACATGGAAACATGAATTTGGTGCAAACATCTTGTTCATTGTCAACTGACTGACTCGAACGCGGAAAATATTTTCATTATATAACTTTCAAACCTCATAACCTTGGATACTGTAAACAGTTTTACAGGTTTTCCAATAGAACGTGAATCACGTTACTTAAATCAATACGAACATTTATTTCGATGTTTGTTGTTGGCTGAGCACTTATGACACTGCGTTCGTTATTTGTTACACTGTACTTTTGTGTGCTGTGCTGATTTATTCGATGTAAATTTTTGGGGAAATACTATTATTACTTATTAATATTAATAAATTGCTGAGATACGGAACGCAGTAGCAGCCGAAAATTCCCATCTCGTTTCTGACACTGACACAAGTTGACACAACTGTCAGTAGTAGGTTAGGTTGCTATCACCTTTCACGTCACTGTCAATGTCATGTCACAATATTCGTTCAGAAACATAAACAAATAAAAATATTAAAATACTTATGCAAGCAGAGTACTTGAAAGTTTTAGAACGAAAGTAAAAAAAGGATGGTTAAATATTATTTTACCAAAAAATTGGTAAAAAATATAATCTGGCCCCGGTACTACGGTACTACGCTCTAAAAGGTTTGTTTGGCACTGTTTTACTTGTTCAATTGCTTGATTGTCACATAATATGGCATATAGGTAATATCAATGTGTTCAGGATCGATGTCCTGTCAAATGCCAAAAAAAAAAAAAATATACGGGTCGACTTGAGAACCTCCTCCTTTTTTTTTCGTCGGTTAAAAAGGAATCTCAATTCTTAATTTAAAAAATAACGTCAGGTAAAGGAAGATGGGCGTTTTGGTACCTGAAAACTAATAACAACCAATCAAAATAATGTACCTATATACAGTTTTAAAGGTCGAATTATGTAGAATAATTGTTCTTAAGGGGGATAGTCTCAGTTCGCTGTCCGTTTAGAGATATACAATCTTGGCAAATAATATGATTCACAGAAAAATGTTGATGTTAAAGGTTGTATCTCTGAGCGGACAGCGAACTGAAACTATGCCCCTAACGACTATTGTTCTACATAATTAGACTTGAACTGTATATAAATTATCTTTAATAGTTGCCATTGGTTTTCGGGTACCAGCTTCCATACATTTTTGCCCATCCTCCTTTATACTTGCTAAATTTATCATTTTACAAACCATTCTTTCTGTAAATAACTCATTTGACAAATAATTAAGGGGACTACATGACCTAAACGCAAATTTATAATGCCTAAAAATATATGATCCACTGCAGTAATCAAAATCAGAAAAATATATGACATTCTTCTGGATCTAAGCTAGTTAGATAGTGTGTTGAAAACATAATACTTACAATTAACGATTAAAAAATCACGAAGATACCTCTAAAAAATTCTTTCAACGATTAAAAACCATACATACAAACATGCAAACATTCAGATTTTATTGTCAGATTATTCTACAAGTAAAATACTAACGTGATAGTGTTTTAATTTTTTAGTCCAATGAATAGATTTTTTGTAAATCCATAATTGCTTCATATTCTGTAATAAATTACCAGCATTGTGTCATCGCGCGTCTTATTCTTTTCTATGCAATCCGACAGTGACCGCGCTTTAGCTCTTGTAAGCCTCTTAAAAGACAACATTTAATTTACATCAAAACATCATTTGACAAACTAATGTTTTTTTCTAATCATGTTAATTGGTAAAACAACGCAAATTAATAGCGTTTGACAAAATGCATTGCTTTAGTAGGGTAGGTCAATTGAACAGAAACGGCTAGGTTTAGATTAGGTTAGAACTGCGACCACAACGCACGAGCCGAGCTAGCGATAACATAACATAGCACTTAGCATAACATAACATTATCTACGCCTGCGGAGTAATTACGTAACACGATAACAGTAGGAAAGGGTTTAATTTTGACAGTTCAACAACATTCATTGCGTTATTTACGTTGTTGAGCAAGCAATTTTGTCGAACATATGAAGTACCTAATGGATTAGTAATAGGCTTCAAAATGAGTCAGATTGTGATAGATAGTGTGTTACGTAATTAGAGTGCTGTATTCTCCAAAGGATTAAGCAGAGATGTACTTAAGTACACCCACATTTCGCCAGTTGTCAATCTGTGTTGCATTTGTTCACTCAGACCGGTAAAAGCGATATCTAATAATTGATAATTATTATAACAATCTTTAAACTTTACCTCAATTACCTAACGTCCTAGTAACCTATTGTAAACATTGCACATTTATTATTACCTTTTTTTAGTAACCTGGAGGACAATAACGACTTACAAGCACAAAGGCTCCCTCTGATTTCTGCGACACGTGCATAAAACAAACAGTTGAAACCCAAGTGAAGGGTCAGAGTGCTGATTTAAAAAACTCTCTCATAACAATAAATAACAAGAATATCTTGAGAAAGCAGGATGTGGTCAAATTGAAATCGACGTCCTGACTGAGTTGATGCAAAGTAAGTGCTTATTGCAATCAACAGGCATACATTATCGTGACATCCTCTTTTTCTTGAACGGTATAAAATAGGGGTGCCACTTTAGTATGATAAATGGTAATCTGTTTTTTAAAAAGTAAATTAGTCTGTTGTTTTGGCTTCAATAAGCCAGCGTTCCTTTCTTTTTGCATGAGCCCTAATAATATTATGAGTCATGGGAATCAGTTACAGGTAGAAAGTCGTGCCGATTCTAATATACTTAGGTACATCGAACTAAACTAACTAAACTACCACTAAAATTCCTTACTTTTGGCTATGAGAATCTTAAAACTGTTCTGCAAAAAAAACTAAATTTAAAAATAATTTTGATGCAACTAAAATTTAATTGACAATCATAATTCCACGTGGTAGGTACTTGATTGCCCTACCCCATGATTTTTTTAGGAGCCGGAGGCGCGCTTGGGGGGCAGTCTTGGCGTGTTTTATATGGAATTTTTCACTTTTGTATGGAAAATATGAAAAAATATTACTTACATGTAGTGTTTTAGGGGTTTAAGAGCTTTATAAAGGGGGTCGAAATTTTCATTATTTTTGCGATAGGACACACTATTTTCAAGATATAAGCAAAATAAAATAATAAAAAAGATACAGTAGGTAGGTACTGTTTTTGCACCTGAAGTCGAGGTGTTGTGGTGAATTTTAGTTCATGAGCACTAATTTTATTCCACACTTTTTTAATCGCGATTAAAAATAGCCAGTTAGATATACAACCAACATTTTAGGTGAAACACGTCAAATAAAGAATAGCAAAATTGCCATTTTCACTAAATTACTAACTCAGTGCCACCTTAGTGCTGTCAAACTAAAATATAGTTATGTTGTGTCACTTTAGTAGGTATATTTCAGAATGGGTAATCGTCGTTTGACAGGAATAAACAAAAATTTTGTGATTTTAGTCTAGTTTAGAGAATTTTGTGACAAGAGAATGGACACCATTGTGAGTCATATTGCGCTAAGAGTCTAAAGAAAGTAAATCAGATAGTTTATGGACTTTTTACCAAAATATTATGTTATAATTCTATTCAAATTACTCGCCGCAGTTGGCTGAGAGAAATCAATAAACTTAAAAAACCCGTCTCCTGTCAGAAGTTTGGAATTTGTGAAATACTCAAATCGTTTTTGTTGAATAAATCGATTTTCTTCTTATCTTAGCAAAAGTAAATGTTTTGATTTCAGTTTCAGTAAAATTTCGTATCTCGTTCAGTATCTTGTAGCGAATAGTAGACAGACAGCAGTAGTTAAATATATCCTTCTCTCAGATAAATCCAGTTTATAGGGTCTACGCCCTACGGCCCAGACTGTACCTATCGTGTCCTTTGAAGTATCAAAGGCTACCTACTTGTTTTACTGTACTCAAAGTTCTTAATAACCGCAGACGAAAACAAAGGTACACTAAATAAAACCTAAAACAGCCCTGAATGAAACGGCAGCGCACGCGCAACGTCTCCGCCCGCTTAATTTACGTGATGTTCCTTTTTTTCTGTCTGTGTGACGAAGCTACAAGTTATTTTCAAACACTGCGTACTTCAGCTGTTCAAATGCTTACGAAAACTTGTTTGTATGTACGAAGATAGGTACCTTTTCTGCTTAAAATCTGTGAAGACGTGCATACAATTAGGCAAAATTATGAAGAGCCGTAGTCAAACAGCTGTAAGAACCGTATTAAGGCGCTTAAATCATACAGGTAGTATTTCGTGAACTGTATGTATGTATTTACTGAGTGATACTGATAAGATAAGCACCAAAGTGCACCTATAATTGCCTAAAACGTGATGAGCATCATGCCAATACTTACGTCATGCCAATGTAGTTTACGTCAATTTTGGGCTCACCAAATCCTTAGCATATAATAATTATTGCGTACATTTATGTAGGTAGATTTATTATTATCAAAATTATGTTTAGATGGTTCGTTTGTACCTACAGTTGATTTTCGAAATAGTTCAACAAAAACAAACATTTCAGGTGTAACTATTGTAGCCAATGTCAAGGTTACCTTCGGCGAACTGACCTACGGAACCTAAATTGCTCTTGAACTCGCTCACACACTGGCCTCAATTGTGCGGTTGTGCCCCATCTAATGCACCGGTTAACAACCTCTAGTGTCAAGGTGCCTGGTGTTGTTGTGAAAGGAAGTCTCGAAACTATCACATCTACGAGCGATAAGCCAGTCCACAAACTGATCACAGTCTTTCATTCATATACGTAGATAGTAAGTACTGCAGAGATGGATCTAGTTCATACAATTAAAATTACTTGTATGATAAGTTCCTGCATTGTTTTAAGTAATGTACCGACACCAAATTAATATTTAGACACCACAAATAATTGGCTTGGCACTTGCAATAATAAGTGTTTTAATAATTTTAGGCTAAAATGAAAATGATTGGGACGAATCATTTTTTTTTTTTGGTTTTTGTACCAGCTGCTAAACACTGTGGTCATTAAAGGTGGCTTTATGACTAAGATAGTAACCAATATGACCAAGGAACGGCAGACAGTTTAATTGACATTTAATTATTGATCTTGAAATCTACTACAACTGGTTTGAAGCCCAAACGATTGTTCTAACGCAGAACCGTGGTAAGGACCTTTTCCCTAATGTGACTCTGTGAGGCAGTCAAAGTGCGGTCTTCTCTTTGTTTGTATCTTTGTAATCGGTTTGTTGACGCCACTCATTATTTTTTTATCGTAAGCACCTTGATATAGGGTTTAATTTATGGAAAATAACACATGTTTGGCAAGGTGCAGACCAGTGCAAACACCTAGGTACGTACTTACTTACGCACAACTAATTTAGGAACACGAAATGTTTTCACCTAACTACCAAACTTTCATAATCTAACATCTACAGGATATAAAATGGAGAGTTAATGTTTTGAATGAACTTGGGCCTATTATTTTTTGTCTATCAATCGATACTTAATCATTTGTGTCTATTGTATCATCTTCCTAGTGTTGTTCCAATTTATTTGAAATCTCTATTAGCCATCTCAGTAGTAACCCCCTTTCTAGCCATTTCATCTTTCACACTACGCATTCATAGTTTTGTTGGTTACTCTAGTCTTGTGACTCTATTATAACCATCCACATTCAAAATCAAAACTTTCCTCATGACACTCATTCCTCTGCAACACATGCATGTTGTCCTCCAGACCGTATTTCGGCCATGGCGGCAAATCTCAACGGAGCCTAGCCTTCGGCGCGGGAGATATTATAGTGCACAAGTGAAGTGTGCGCGGACATAGGGGCACTCTCTCTTCCGTCACTCTCATAGTCCGATGGGACGGCAGGCATTCTGACAGGACCGGAGAGAGATCAGGCGCAGGACAACTGGCTTTAATGTGCTCACAACGACACGTGGTGTGCATCAACATGCATACCACGATCATCATGGTCCTTAATTGCACCCAAAACAAGAATGTACCATTTGTTACATAAAAAGGTAACTAGGGAGTTCAACCATCTGCATTGTATTACAGACATGACCTAGTACCTAGTACGAGTACAAGACTAGCAGTAGCGTGAGATGCGTCCAACCAAAATCTGCACGGTGTAAGAATACGTGGGATCATCCATTGTGCGAAATAAGCAATCACGTGCGTAGTCGTGCGCTGCCTGTGGGCGTGATAATAATATATAAAAAGTTCAACCTTATCCTGCCCAGTGTTCTGAACGCATCCCTATTGCTGTCAACCCTACCAATTACCGATTTGTTGCGAAAGCGCGAGGGTGGTCGACTCATGCGGGCTCAGCTGCATATAACTTTACACATAATTTTGCACATCATACTGTATAGGTATGCTGTTTGTACCTCTATTTAAGTCTGCGGATGTGCTTTCCATACTTGAGATATCCGCTATCTTTGTGTATTGAGTTTGGATGAATGAACTCTCGCTCTAGCAACGTGGCTTCAATTTCATGTTTCCAATGAAAACCTATAAGTAATAGGATTTACATTTTAAAGGGTGGGTTTAGAAACTGGTTTTGAAAATCACGCCCGGATCTACCTAATGCAAAGCATGATGCAACCGTTTCACTCTACAAACATAATCCGCGTTTAAAAATAGAGCAAAATGGTATCAAATTAATAACAGCTCTGTTTAAAAGCTAACAATATCCAGCGCTAATCCGCATTTAGCTATATTAATGTAAGCCCACAGGTATTATCAATTAACGGATTTATGTGGGTTCAGCCTCCAGGGCATTCAGGAACACATAACAACTTTCTTCAAAGCACAAGACATAAATAGCAAGACAGATAGCGACTGGAAATACTTAAAGATTGCAATTTCCAGATGTGGCTAAACAGTTTTTTACGTACGTACAAACAATGATGTATTACCTCCTACCTCCTACCTATAACTCATTTATAATACGCCATTGGGTACAAAGCGAATGTGGAACAGCTAAAGATTGGCTTATGAAGTTTGAACGAAAGTTTGGATCTTGTCATGGCAAATAGCTTTTCTTTTCACACGAGTGGAGTGACCTCTTGGTTTGGAATACTGAAATCTAGAACTGAACGTGATGTTCGGCTCTCCTATCGCTTACTTCTCATCTCCTGACTTTTGCCGATGGTAATTTATTTCTAGTTCTCAACGAGCACTTAAACAACGGTTCGTATTGTATACTATCCCTTATTGTTTACGGCGATTATTTAACTACTTTTCAAGTACTTAGGTTTGCCTCGCGTACGGTGAAAGTGTTATGTAGCTAAGTCCAACTGAACCTTTTTCTTAGTAGGTAATTAGAAGATTTAAATTGACCGTTTTTTTTTCTGTAAGTTTCAAAAAAGGTTGGATTGACCAAATGAGATTAAGCACTAGGTCTGCTTGTGCCAGCAGCTGACAGTTTAACTTTCCGTTAAGTAAGTAGGTCCTTAACGTAGTGATTTATGGAGAGGAAGACGGTTACCAATGATGTTACATTATTCTAGCAAAATTAGACCTATTACCTAATCCTATTCGGGATTAAACTAACGTGCGCATTGGTATACAAAGAAATCAAATTATCCGAAATGTAACTTATCAAAACATATTATTATTATATTAATCGAGGCTAGTCCTGATCATTCCATACAAAAGCACTCGTGTCATCTTGATTCACGAGCAATTAAGGTGACTGCCAGCAGCCAAAACAATCGATCGTTGCAAATGGCCGTCTCGTTGACACGCACTTGTCAGACGCGCGCGAGACAGTCTTGTGTCTCTCCGTATGCCGGACCGCCAATACAAGCTTTATATTGCAGAAATAAGATTATTCTTTTCGCTGATAGTGTGCTACGATAAATGATTTATTTAACTTTTAGGTCACGTTAGGATTAAATTGAATGATCCCACTATCCCACACGTGACACACTAAAGTACAACTGTAGTAAAATCAGGGTTTCAATTTAGACTCTTTAACAGAGAGAGCCAGAAATAGATTTCATTGGCATTAGGTACAGCTTATCGCAGATTTGTTTTTCTCACAGTAACAAACAAATCATCAGTTAAATAATAATATTCAGGTAGATGAAAAGGGCCTAAAGTACCTACTTACCTACCTACATGAATTTTTTTAATTAAGAAACAGTTTGAGCACATGGTGTACATTTTTTTTAAAACATTAAGTGTCCATTTATAACTTTTTATTTTAACACGTAGATAAGCGTATATCATGCGTGTGAGTGCGCTCGCACTCAGCTGATCACTAGAGTGGGAAGCTGTCTTGTTGCCAACCGCAATGTCAATATTAACTGTTCTTCAGTCCTGAAATCTTTGATCTAACCAAATCATTAATTAAATTAGATTTAACATTTTCTGTTACTTTGTTTGCATAAATAATTATCACAACATAGGTATTCAATCAAATCCCCAAGCCAATCTCTCTCAAAAGGAGAGGAGGCCTGTGACCCAGCAGTGGGAACATTATAGACTGATTAGGTACTCAATCATATAAACTTTAACGATAAACTCTTCAAAAATGCATAAACTGTAGACCAGGTACGCGTATAATATACGTATTAAATTTAAACACGTAACAGTGTCACGTCCTTGCTTCTCATGATAAGGAATGATTATATTTATAAAAGTAACAAGCACATGTACTTTAAATTAATGGATATTTGACAATGTTACATTTCATAAATGATATCTACCAATTTTCCGACAATATATCTTAATAATGTTCGGAGATGCAGTGATGCGATAACTGATTTATCGATTGTAGTCACCGTTTCGGCAGGATGTTGCCTGTGGGTCAAGGGGATATCAATCAATAGGAGCGAAAGTTATGGTACTGTTCCAGAAATCATTCACTTATACCGAATAAAACGTTTTTGTCGGTTTAATTACAAAACTGGGTCCTTTTTCCACACCACCTAGGAGGTAAGAACCGTAGGTGCGTTTTTTTTATAGAGGTCTCCCCAATAGGCCTATTCCTCTTTGAAATGTCGTCCATAGGGAGTAACCGGTGGCCTTAAGAATTATCCGGAAAACAATTGTAGTGCAATTTCGTCTAACAGATTGGGATCTTCGAGGTCCCAAAACTGAAGTAGCGTACGTTGTCGAGATTAGGTAATGTGTCAGGAATTGTGTCATTCAGTTAAACGGAGGCGGTGCGTTTGCACGTCGATTATATGAGTCGAGGGCAGTGTTCCGCGGCCAGCGCGAATGGCAGACACTGAGACGTCGACCGCCTACTCTACGTTAAATCCGCGATTGGCAATTGCGATCGGCTTTAAGGGCAGTTCAGCTCACGCCGAATTATAAATCTGGACAATGAGAAAATGATTTTTTTAGTAACATCCTGTTCAAAACGTAGTTACAATACAATCATACTTTGTACAAAGCAAGGCGGTTTTAACGTCCCCGGATTTGGAAGTTGCATTAATTTTAATTTTCAAATGTTAAAGACCACAAAAAACATTAAAATCATTACAAGTCGATTCGTAGAAAGTATTTTCCCAGGAAAACTTAGGTAGAACTTCAAGGTCTGCCTACTTATCTTATGAATAGGTAGGTTACACAGGTCTATGCGTTACTAAAGAAGACACAAGATGATAACATATTAATAAATAGTTACTTCGTTCCCTGATCATTGACATAACGTCACGCATTTTGCCATGGGGGTGAACAGAAACTATAGAACGCCACGTTCTACGATCCGTTCAGAGTTCCGTTCACCATCAGGCTTAGCAATTTTCACATTCAGTCATGTTTCTATCTGTTATGGTTACAAACTAGGTGAAAAGTTTTGTGGTGGCGGCCACGAACTCTTACCTAATAGGTAAAACTAACAAATACAAACACCGTGCTTTACCAAATCTCACATTCCATTCACTTAGGTACATGTATAAGTTTCACAAATATTTTCAAGATCGTACAAAATTGTGTTTCTTCAACATAAAAATACTAAGTACATTTTGCATTGATATCTTGCACCTTCTCGCAATGCGCTTCCAAGTACCTACGCTAGTGATGGCTTTATCAGCTTGAATATGCTATAAATAACGTAGATACCTAACTAGTGCTCTGGGTCGGTCCATAATCGTGGGAATAACAGCTGTCCAAAAAAAACAAGTTTTAAAGTCAAATTAGTAAATAGTACGATGGGAAGAGGCCAGATGGAATGACCATAATGCCTTGGAAGTTGGGTAGGCCTTTGGTGTGGGATGCGACTTGTGTTGACACCCTCGCACCATCCCATCTTCCTAGCACGGCGGGCTGTGCTGGGGCGGCTGCTGTAGGAGCAGAAAACCTCAAACGGCGCAAGTATAACAACCTTATTGGAAACTATATGTTTGAGCCGTTTGGGGTTGAAACACTAGGGCCTTGGGGTCATAGTGCTCATAAAGTATTTCGGGACATCGCCAAGCGGTTGGTCGACTCTTCACACGACCAGAGGGCTGGCCTATTTTTAGCCCAAAGAATCAGCATTGCCATCCAACGTGGCAATGCCGCCAGCCTTTTGGGCACTTGTCCCATTGACAGCGATGCGGACGAATTTTTTGATGCCCTATGAGCTCTTCCCTTACATTATACACTTGTAAATAGTATGTATATATATTTTAGTTTTAGCTTGTATATTATAAATAAGTGTATAATTACTAATTAGTTATCTTAAGTATTTATAATTAAAGGGCTTGTTTACATTGAAAAAAAAAATTAGTAAATTACCAATTATTATTATCGATATGAAACATTACAACAATTTCACCCTCCAACTTCTGTGTCATTTCTTTAGTTACTTAGCTCCAGCTTAGCGAAAAGAACATCAATTATATAGTGTTACTTAATAAATATGTTAGGCTTAAAATTAATTGACCTGTGGGTTTATAAATACATTTTATCCAAGAGAGACCGACAATTTATGCGTGCACTAACATACGAGCTTTATTATTGGACTCAAGAGCTAGAAACTAAAATTAACAACATAAACATAGGTACAGCTACAAAATCTTAATCTACACCATGTTTGACTAGCTTCTGGGTAATATTTACTATGCCAAATGGCTTGTCTATAATAACACTCTAGTACTTCATTGATTGCATTATATTCCAATATGACTTACAGGCAACGAAACTTTCCTTTTACTACTGATTTGGCTTAAATGCTTCGCACGAAAACTAATCTACAAGGTGGCGACGAGAATGAGACCTAACAGTGGGCTATCAATTAATTTTTGCGCTAAAATTGTTCAATTAATCGTAAGCTATACACTGTGGCAGTGGAGTTAGCGTTATCGTCGGCGGTCGAAGCCCCTCGCTCACGTTACCAGATTACATACTAGCCTGAACTTTGATAGCCCTGTTTTCGCATTACAACAATTTCACCCTCCAACTTCTGTGTCATTTCTATATTTACTAATTTACTAATAACGATAAAAATACAAACCGTTCATCACAAGATACGCATTATCCATTATTCAAATACCTATCTAGTTGGAAAACCATTTGGATGGACATAATTTCAATGAAAGATTCACTGTACATGACAAGAACATAACTTTGACTTTGCTTGAATTAGAATACCTAAGTAGGTACCTAAATGTTCAATAAACGTTTACATTGACCGTTGCAGATTTTATTATTCAAAAGCTGTCGGAGACGATCGCGATAGCAATCTCAAGTTGTCGTGTTCTATAGACAATGGCACTTATTATACGCGTTGAAGTTGAAGCAATCATTGGCTAATTAAAATTTGCTGTGCGTGACGCGACCACGAAGTGGCTTACTCACTTATAGGCTGCACACGTGCCTGTCAATGAACTTCGCAGACCATGCCAATAGCCGGGCACGCGTTAAGCCGCCAAATTTCTAGGTACAGGCATTGATCTATCCGTCACTTGTCGTCAGCCAAAAACTTTAGAACTTACGGAATATATTGCATCCACAGGAGTTTTTGCAGTTTCTTGCAATATGTAGACAAAATTAGACAGATAACCAACCACTTGCCAATGAATAATTGAAAGATTTTTGTGATTTACTGTCTTATATGAACCTACTAATGGGCTGGTGCTTCTATCTAGACTAGGGGCATCGAACTTAGCTCTAAGTATATCGATATTTAACAGTACAATTATTTAACTAAATGACTTGTTACGAACTTAATTTCTCGTAAGGTACTAACGTGCAAAAATGAGGACATTATCGGTCCGCGCGAGGAAGTCGTCTTGTTCCGTGTGAGTGACGAAGGTCCTGGTCAGAGCTGGTGCATCGGCCTGCACGCCGGCGGGCGGCTTCCGGCGCTCGAAGCGTTCCATCATGTGAGCCGGCACGGTCGGCAAGTCCCGGCCCGTTGTGTTCGGGGCTTGGGTGAAGCCTAGTTTCGCCAGCAGGCTCTCGCGTATCACTCGTAAGCTGTGTTCTCGCGCGTTCTCGTATAAGCGGCAGGAGGCGCACGCGATCTGAGCCGCCGGAGGATCCTGCGGACAGGCGAGCTCGGCAGCGACGGCCGCCAGCCACGCGGCCAGAAGCAGCAGGCTCGCGGGCCTGGCCCGCGGCCCGCGCGACGCGCCCAGCGGACGCGTGGTGCGGCAGAGCGGGGAGGCGGCGGCGTAGCGCGATGAGCGATGTGAGGCCGCGGGCGGCGCGTGCTACACTGCACACGACTCACATTCGACACTACAGTCGCACGCCACGCCACGCGGCGTTGCCCGGGGCGCTGCAGCCGCCCGCCGCGCCCCCGCAGCCCGCGGTCTGGCCTGCCGCCTGCTGACTCACTCGCTGGCGGCGCCAGGGCTGCGCTGGGTACTCGGAAAATGCGCCCGATGATGAAGCTGCACCGCAAGCGCGCCACGCGCCGCCCGCCCTGAAGAGACTTATATACAACCAGAAAGTTATTGATGAAAACTTCACATAGCAGGAAACACTTCTGCAGTTAAATAAACAAAAATAATTATTATGTACACTACATTCGCTTTCACTGTAGATTAGATGAGATTAAATATTTTACATGGTTTTCATTATAGGTAGATATGGACTATAATTAGTTATATATAGACTATAATTAGAAATTATATTGTAGGTTACCCTTCGATAATCCACAGAAGCTAGCTAAATTGGACGTTGAATATAAACTTACAGGATGCTGCTGATCTAATTAATTTAAAACACAGGTAGCGAGTAGCAACAAATCAGTTACTAAGCAGAGCAAAAACTTCAGGGTAAAATAAAATATACCTACTGTTCAAAATATTTATGTAGTAATTTTAAACAGTTTATTTTAAAAACTAACTCATGGACTAATCCGTTGTGTAGAGTAGAATAAATATTTTGACAGCTCTCACGGAAATATGTGAACACCTATCAGGTAAGAGTTAAGACTAAAGAAATCTGGATTATATAAATCTTGTTGAGGAATAGGATAAGACGGTAATTACTTATGTATATATGTGGGTAATGGTATGTGGGTTAGCAAACGTTTCGGTACATTTTATTGTCATAGTATGATGAACACGTATACGTTATGAATATGATGAACTCAATCATCATTTCGGAAGGTACATTTTCGGTCGGAAAACCGATACACAGAAGGATCTGAAACCTTCCGTGTACGGACAGTCTGTAAATCGTTTCACGAGTTGTAGAAATTCCCGTAGAGTGTCTCATACATCAGATAGGTACCTGACTCATTATAATGTAGGTACTCGCTGAAATAAAGTGGGTAGTATAAATTTGCGTGCGTAAGATCGAGTGGAGCTCATTCCCACAATAATGATAATTGTAGTCTTTCATGAAATTTTGATTAAAATAGAGTTTCATTGTTACACGAACCCCAGATAGATGGTAAATAAGCAAAAGGACTCTTGATAACGTTTATGACAGGATGCTGTATGTATTATTATTTTATGTACTTGTATTATGTCTGTGTGTATGATGTGTATCTGCTAGGTTTTTCCCAATGCTTTTTCACGTTGCGGCCGGCAGCTGAATTTCTGAATATACGTCATCAATACAATATCCGTACGTAGACTTTAGAAATAAGTTTAATACCGTCAATACTGACAATATTAAAAATAATTGTCTTATTATTTAGGTGTCTCTTAACTCTACAAATAAGTTATTCTTATCCCTCACATATTTTCCGCTGGGTAACCTCAACGACAACGCTTTTGAATTTCGTAGTGCTGTACTGCTAATTGTGTTGGAGTACCCCAGGGTAGCATACTGTATCCGTTACTTTTCAGAATTATAACTTTCTTAAAGTTAATGGGACAGTATAGACTATTATAAAAAAGTTAACCTTTGACCCTTACGTACGGTTAATCATCTTCATTGTTAAGCTTTGTTCGAAAAGATGACAATTAGGCTATTAGCCAATTAACCTAAATCTTACCCAATTTAGGTAGGTACCTACTGGAGCAGAAGTCATTGTTTTGGCACATCGTCAGTTTTTTTTAAGATCATTGTAAGTAATCATGGGGAAACCTCAATAGCGCAACTTGCAGGCGAGATTCGAACTCTCGATTTCAGGCTCGGTAGTCCGCGGCAAACTATTGAACGAACGATCTGGAACTGCTCCTTTTAGCAGAAAGTACAGTTTTACTTATCTGTAGGTATAGTTGCATCAAACGTAGCATTTACATTATATTTAGTACGTAATTAAATTGCACAGAGTAGTTTGACAATGGTGCCGATTCTCTTGTCACAAAATTCTCTAAACTAGACTAAAAATCACTAAAATTTTGTTTAGTCCTGTCAAAAGACGATTTGTCATTCTGAAATAGACTAAAGTGACACAATTTAACTATATTTTAGTTTGACAGCACTAAGATGGTACTGATTAATTAGTTTAGTGAAAATGACAATTTTGCTATTCTGAATTTGACGTTTCTATCCTAAAATTTTGGTTGTCTTAACTAAATCTGGCTATTTTTAATCGCGATTAAAAAGGTGTTGAATAAAATTAGTTGTCATGGACTAAGATTCACCACAGCACCTCGACTTCAGGGGCAAAAACAGTACTGTATTTTTTATTTTATTTTGCTTTTATCTCGAAAACGGTGTGTCCTATCGCAAAAATAATGAAAATTTCGACCCCCTTTATGAAGCCCTTAAACCCATATAATTATACATGTAGGTATTTTTTTAAAAATATTTTCCGTACAAAAAGTGAAAAATTCCATATAAAACACGCCGAGGCTGCCACCTATGCACGCCTCCGGCTCTAAAAAAAAATCACGTGGTAGAGCAAACAAGTAGGTACCATGTCGAGTCGCGATTGTCAAATTAAATTTTAGTTGCGTCAAAATGATTTTTAAATTTAGAGATATTTTATTGCAGAATAGCTCTAAGGTTCTCATAGCCAAAAGTAAGGAATTTTAGTGATAGTTTAGTTTGGTGTATAAGAGAATCGGCACCAATGACAATGCCATTAATTTTGACAATTCAACAACTTACATTGCATTTTTTTTTGGAGTGCTGTAATCCCTGTAGCCGTGGCACTACACAAATGTAGTACCTACAGGAATCGTAACGTAAATATGCGAGAAAATGAAATACTCAATACATATTTATTTAAATTGAAGACTTTGTTCTTATCTATGTTTGATACAAAATTCTGTTTGTGGCGTTTTGAACCAAAATGGTATAGGATAATTTATAGTAGGTATTTTCGGTTCTAAATTCACTCACATAGCGTTTACCTACGTTAAGTACATTCGTGCTATTTCCTCTCAAAGCTACCGCAAACTAGGTGCATGGTAATAATTTTTCTCAATTTACTAAAAAGAATCCAAGACTTCTGATTCTGACTTAGATGTTCCCGGTTTTCGAGTAAATTTAAACATCAAACGGTAGTGATTAGTATGTATTTGAGTAATTACTTACCCAGGGCCGGATTCCACAAATGAGGGGCCCCTCAATGGCCTCAATAGTCTTCGGAAAAAAAAACTTTCAAATTCCGACGAGTAAACAACTTTTCCTTTGATATATTTTTCGCTATTTTACCTTTACATAAAGTACTTTGTACAAACATATTATTCTTAAATATGAAAAAATACCGCCCAAGTGCGAGTCGGACTCGCGCACGAAGGGTTCCGTACCATTATCTATAAATTGAATGAAAGGTAAATTGCGGTTTACGATTTATGACGTATTTAAAAAAAACTACTTACTAGATCTCGTTCAAACCAATTTTCGGTGGAAGTTTACATGATAATGTACATCATATATTTGTTTTAGTTTTATCATTCTCTTATTTTAGAAGTTACAGGGGGGGGGACACATTTTACCACTTTGGAAGTGTCGCTTGCGCAAACTATTCAGTTTAGAAAAAAATGTTATTAGAAACTACAATATCATTTTGAAGACCTATCCATAGATACCCCACAGGTAAGGGTTTGATGAAAAAAAAATTGAGTTTCAGTTCTAAGTATGGGGAACCCCCAAAATTTATTGTTTTTTTTCTATTCTTGTGTAAAAATCATAATGCGGTTCACAGAATACATCTACTTACCAAGTTTCAACAGTATAGGTCTTATAGTTTCGGAAAAAAGTGGCTGTGACATACGGCCGGACAGACAGACAGACAGACAGACATGACGAATCCATAAGGGTTCCGTTTTTTGCCATTTGGCTACGGAACCCTAAAAGACTATTCGAAATGCCGAAAGTGCAGTGTGGTTCGAAGTGCCGAATTTGGATTTCTTAATCACATTGAGAAGATGGATGCTGAAAATTTGCACACTGCAGCAGAGGACTGTCCCTTTCAGAGACACTCGGTAGGGATAGTCATTGGTTAACATAAATATGTAATGCTTGAAAACTAACAATACTAACCTTCCTATTTAAGCACCATTGTTACTAACACCAAAATACTAATTAAATTATGGACCTTATAGTCTGAAATATAGTTTTATTATTATTTTTACGTCTCTTGACACTTCTCGGGACCCTGGGATCCCGGACCTGTGGAAGGCATACGAGGGGCTGAAGACAACTCGCAGAGGCCCGTTAGACTTTTTTAATGAAATGATGCACCAACCGACAATTATCCCTGTTCGGTCTATACAAGTGCACCTAAGGACATCCCCCGGTTGATGCAGGACTATGGCTGGATATGGAAACAAAGATATTGGACTATGGATTTGGGTAGCTTAAGTGGACTGGCTATCTAGGACTATGGATTGACTATGGCCCCTGCCTGACCAATGTTTTATATAAAATACACAGATGAAATGGCAGGCGGTGACTTGCACACTCAATAATGGGCCCCCGAAAACGGTCGCTAGCACAAAGTGTCGTAGCGACAAAGGGGCGACATGTCCTGAGGTGCTTTTGAGGAGTGGAGAGGTAACCCACGGCTATCAGGACAATCCCGGAAGTACGGTCAAGATCCCTACCAGCAACTTACTGGATTACTTCCTTCCTCCGAGCACATTTGCTCTTGCAAATCTCCACTCTAGCCGGCCAATAAAGGCAAGAAAGAGGCGGGAGCTCTGTCCCTCTTCATTGTTCACTCTAGTCCACTTCTTTGGTCGCTACTGCCAACAGCTCGCCACATGCTGTCCTGCGGGTTTCTGTATCTCTCTTGGTCTGGCTCCTCACCCTAGACCTGTTTCGGCAAAGTAACCCCAACCGGTACAGCCCTAGAGTTCAGGAGCGCGCAAGCACCACCACGACGTCCACGTAGAGATACGGCGGTGGGGTTATTATTATTATTATTAGACGCATTGGTGAAAGTGTACAAGGATGATTTAGAACCTAGTCTGGGTAATGAGTTGGTTCAATTTGTATCTTTGATCGACGTGTACAAAAAGGACTATGGAAAATACCAATCTCCGGAGCTATTTTACTACCAAATTCTCGAAGATCAAAACAGAGCTACATTGCCAAACCTCGAAATCGCATTGAGAATGTATTTGGTTTTGATGGTGTCGAATTGCACTTGATAGCGCTCATTTTCAAAAATGAAAATGATAAAAAATGGGCTGCGAACCACGATGGGACAAAACCGTCTATCAAAGCTATTGCTCCTATGATTTACTTCGGGAACTGGATTTCAGCGAAATCATCATCGAGTTTTGGGCGTAAAAGCTCGGAAGGTCCCGTTCGTTAACACTAAAATTTGATTTCTGATAATTCTCGTTTTCGATTATATTTTTATGTTTGACTAATCTACTCGGTTACACAATAAATTATTTATTAAAAAACTCGAGTGAAAAAAAATTGTTCATTTTATTTGGAAAATAATTGCCCCAAGGCCTCCAGACCTCTAAATCCTGCCCTGTTCTGACATCCACGCGCGTCTATATCAATCGTACCTATAATCTTTTTACCCGACTACGGAAAAGGAAGGGTAATGAGTTTAACAGTATTGGTATGCATAGCTCTTCAGGGCTCCAAGAACCAATATAAACAAACACCAATTAAAAAATATTTGTTTTCCTGGTTTTTGTCTTGACTCAGTGAATATTCATTATTATAAATAATTATGCCAGGACATGCAATATAGCAAAAACTTTCATTAGGATAGGCGAATGAATAGGATACCCAGATATACTCAACGTCGTAACTGCTTTACCATCGCTAAGGTTGAATGACACTTGCAGGGGCACCGACTCGCCGCGAGAAATCACGGCACAGCGGACAGAGCTCCGGCGGGATCTCATGGCGCCATACAGAGTGCGACTGACGCAACCCAGCGCTGGGCACGTCAAAATTGCGGCGCCAAGGCGTCCTCACCTTCCGCCTGACGCAGGTCATCACCGGACACGGTTGTTTTGGGAGGTTCCTGTGACGCATAAGGCGGGAGGACGGGTGTCACCATTGTGTGGATCGCCTGGAGGACACGGTGGAGCATACGATGGAGGTCTGCCCGGCTTGGGCGGAGCACCACCGTGTTCTCGCGGAGGCGATCGGCGGCGCCGATCTTTCACGTCCGGCTCTGGTCCAGGTATAGTACGGAGCGAGAGTGCATGGGAAGCCGTCACCTCCTTCTGCGAAGCTCGCGAAGGAGGAGGCAGAACGCGTGAAGGAGAGGCAATCTTTGCGCCCTCTCGCCCCTAGTCGCCGCAGGAGCCGGCCTGGGCGTCGGAAATCAATAGCCGATTCCCGACCACGGTGGGCGCGGGTTTGCGGACGGCGAGCAATTTGTAGCTCGCCGTTCGGTAAGGACCAGGCCCGGCTCGACGGTGCGTTGTGTTCCACGCGTGCCTCAAAGAGATGTCAACACACACGGTCGGGGTCCACTAGGCCCGATGCCTGCCAGGGTCGTGGGTTTGTCCGAAAGGGTTACCGTGACCCCGGCACACAGGCAACTGAAGGAACACGGGTGGGTTTTAGTCAGTAAAAGTCTGACACGCCCTCCCGCTCCGCCCAGAGCGGGAGGGCGGGAAAATAAAAAAAAAATGGGCGCCGACTCCGTGGGTGCTCGGGGGCTCCGACACCCACGACAGGTAGCTAGAGGGTGCTGAGTATCCATGAGCATAGACATCAAAACTGCTCAATCAATCGGCTTTGACCGATATCTCTATAACATCTGTCGCCACGCGGCAAAACGTCTAACTACTTACACGTGATTACCTATGTTGTTTGTGTTACAAATTTTTAAAAGCGAAGTGCAAAAGTTTTCGTGCTCGCTTCGGTCGCTCTCGCATCGTGGATTTTCTAAAGTCGAAAGCTTTTCTGAATAAGTCAGCTATCCAAACTGAAACTAATATCGACATAAAAAAAAATATAGGTACCTACAACATCTTCCTTACCCTCCTGCCTGTCTGTTATCTACTGGTCGGATTTAGATGCGATTTGAAGAAGACTAGTAAGCCAGGGCCAGGGTTATGCTATAAAAACAGACCCCAAATGGGCATGAGTACCTATGAGCACTCACGAGGTTTCTAAAAGTCGGCGCCCCTGGACATTTGCACGTTCTAAAACGGAACGGTATTTTTGTGTTTAATTTCAACCTTAGTAAGAAATTGTTGTCAAAAGTGATAAGCAATATCGAGGTCCACTAAATATACGGCACAGAGTACTTTATACTATACTGAAGTATACGGTATGTGAATTTCATACTACTAGCGCCATCTCGTTACTTGGTGAAGTACCATTTTAAGTATCGTGAATTTTGTATGAATTCATGATAACATAAGTAAATTAATAAAAAAAAATATACATCGCCACCCTTCGGGATAAAAAGTAACTAAAATAATAAAAAATTGCCGTGATATTCTGTGAGTGCAAATGCTGCAGCGCTCATGCTGCTACAAGCCACGTTACTAAGTTGCTATACACTCTATGAATGCATCGCGGATGTAAATATATTTATGGTGAAATGAAATAGCAGCATACTAGATATTTTCATTTTTGCTTTTACCTTTTTAGCGTTTCGTTATAGTTCTGTGAATAATCGGTAATCCTGCCAAGTTTTCGCCTAATGTTGTTACCGCCCGCGGCGCCCGCCACCGATACCTGCAACACCGGAACTCCGACAGGTTTGCCAATAATAATGATACCAATCTAAAGATGTCTTTATTCAACATCACTCTCTTGCCCGTATCCCAATTTATTTGGGGTCAGCGCAACATCTTTTTCTTCCATACTTCTCTATTAGTTGCCATCCCGGTACCCACCCCTTTCTAGCCCTAACATCTTTCACACAGTCCATCCTTCGTTTCTTTCATCTTCTCCTTTTCTTTTAGCCATCCATATTCCTACTTACTCAAAGAAATCCTCATGCCATTTTCCTCATTCCTCCACATCACATGCCCAAATGTGGTATAGTTCCACCTGCATCCATAGTTTTCAAGCCGCATCATATGGCACCAATGGGGATAAAAACTGCTACTTGCTCACTTCAGATGTCGCTGCCATCCAAAGTCCAAGAATTCGACAGCTAGCTGTTACAAAACATACATTTTTTTGTGAACCAGCGACTTCTTTTACGCATAATTAATTAATATTCTCCGTCGCGCAGCTGTTGACTGCAAAAAACGGTGACCCATGTATTTGCCAAAATTTTTAAAAGACGAAAATTGTGGGAGAAAGTTTTTCGAAAAAGAAAATGGAAAACCGATAGGTCGTCGAGACTCCGTGATTTTTAAACCTTGGAACTTTTATGGCAGTAATTCGTATACAGGTGATGCTCCCAAAAGAACTAAGTCCTTTTTATTACATACTCGTATAGGTACTTGTGGTGTGATATTACATAAATTATACCTCGTAACGGTGTGTGTGTGTGTGTATATATTATCATATTAGACGAGTGCTAGAATTAACAATTCCGAACATTTTCAGTCAGGAAGATCATCCTCGAGTTGGTTTTCAACTCCGATCAGATTTTACCGTCGTACGCCTCCAGTCGTCACCAAAAAAATTACTTCAATGTTAACAAACACGAGATAACCTATAAATTATAAAAAGTTCATATTTGATTGTCTTTACCACTATTGCTGCTTTTTTACTAATGGTAGACGCTCCGCTTTTCGGTAGCTCTTCCATCTTATAATAGTGCTACACTCCAAGGGGTTTATTTATAAATGTTGCATAAAGTTAAAAAATACATTTAAACGTCAAAAATGTATGGTTAAACAGTCGCTAATAATGACTTAACTATATGCATCGGTTATATATAAAGCGGTAAGTCTCATACATATTTATCTAGGTTTTGTGATTCACACAAAAGTAAACATAAAAAAAACAATGGCGATTTGTCGACGTCGAATTGTGCTGCCACCTATGACGAGCTTTCTTTCAGATTTTTTTTGACCGTCATTTGAAGTGTTAACCCCATAGATATCCGAGAGATATGCCTTCACTCTATATTTGCTCAAGTTCAAGTGTCGCCACCTTTTCCCCACTCCTGAAACTCACACATAAACAAAAGAAAAAGATACGGCACGCGTGATGCTTTTTTCGCACACAAACAAGAAAATATGTGTAACACATGCGTACTATTTTATTGCACATATGCTCAAAAGGGGCGGGCCCTAGAAAGTATAGACACAGTCACTGAATGCACACATGCAACTCTAGCATCAACTAGGGAAGAGGGGTTGGTATAAATATTTGATCGATAAAAAAATATATCGATGAAAACCGACTGCAAAAAGAAGTGTTGTGGAATATTTGGAGAGAAAAAGCTGGGTTTGGAGGGAATTGGGGAATTTTTATTACCGAAACTGTAATCCGGGAAAATCCGCGGCTAGCCATGATGATTAAATCGGTAGTTTCAAAAGACATTTTACTGGCGTTATCATTATCAATTACGTTTTTACAGCTTTCGGCTGTTTCTAATTTATGATTTTGATTCAAGACCCGAAAGAAAAGTATTGCAATACAAGTTATTAAGATCTTTAGGCATCAATTAAATAAATAAATATTCTGAAAGCTTTAGCAAAAATACACAGCAATGGATGCTATTTCTGAAATAGTATACAATTGGTTTTTGTTAAGGGGGATGCGCCAAGGTAGCCCGCGAAATTAAAATTTTCTTACGTTTTTTGCAATTTGCAGGTCAGTATCAGGTTGTATGGTGATCTAAATATGATTCGCGACCATATCAAATACAGAATTATAATCATTAGAATCAGCAATACAACTCCTTAAGTTAGAATTGCCCTCAAATATCATGATTTCATGAAATAGTCTTTCAATAGGGTAATATGAACTTATAGAGATGTATTGCTGATTCTAATGATTATAATTCTGTAAAGCCATATTTGTTACGTTCGCTAATCGTATTTTAATCAAAATACAACCTGACAGTGACCTGCAAATTGCAAAAAACGTAAAAAAAAAATAATTTCGCGGGCTACCGTGAAAGTTCCGCCTTAAATAAAGATTTTGCCATTTGTGGGGTATTTTTTCTTCAAAACCTGAATTTAGGGGGGATTTCGGGCAAGGTTTGGAGAGAACGCGAGACAGTCATCTGGCAACACTGGCTTGTTTTGTCACTGTCAGACACAGAGTGTCAGTCTGTCAGTCAGATCCTGATGAATTGACGATTGCTTGTTATGTTTTGGGTTTGTGTTGTGGGCTCCTAGACGTTACAGTAAATAATCTGTTAGGAATTTTGTTATAGTAATGGAAAAATGTCGTATTTGTTTACAATGTCCCAAAAATGTACTCTCAATATATGCGAAAGCAGACGGAATTACATTTGCCGATATGATGTGTTCCATTACTAACATTAAGGTATTTAATCATTTGTTTTAGCTACAACTAGAGTTCTATGTTCTAACTAACCAATCTTATCAGCTAATAATGTAAATAACTTTTTTGTAAATGTTGGAAAAACTCTTGCCGAACAGATTCCCAAAATATTGCGACCAACTATCTTTTCAAAACTCAAAACAATAGCTGTTACCCGAAATCTTTTGCTATGTTGGACACTGATGAAGATGAAATAACCCGAATCATTTCTGGGCTAAAGGATGACTGTGCAGTTGGATGGGATAATATAAGCAATAAGATCCTTAAACTCTAAGCATATTTTGGTACCTCCCTTAACGCATATATTTCGAATCTGTCTTTCCGAAAGAATTTTCCTTGGTTGTCTAAAAATGGCAATTGTAATCCCTATCTTTAAATCTGGACGTAAAGACGCAGTTAATAATTACAGGCCAATATCCTTACTCCCCTCAATTTCAAAAATACTAGAGAAAATCATAAACAGTAGACTAGTTAATTACCTAGAAAAAAACATCTTATCCCCTGCGCAATTTGGTTTTAGAGCCAAACAATCCACAGCCGATGCGGTGCATAGCCTGACTGATTATATTTCAGATGAACTCTGTAAAGGAAACCAGACCCTGGGAGTCTTTGCCGATTTAGCCAAGGCCTTCGACAAGGTGTCTGTTTCTGTTCTTCTGAACAAATTAGAGACCATAGGAATAAGGGGAACACCGCTGAAACTTTTTACTGACTATTTAAACGGCCGGTACCAATGTGTTAGAATAGATAATATTATAAGTGATGAACAGAAAAATACTGCTTTTGGTGTTCATCAGGGAAGTATTCTAGGCCCCATCCTATTCCTGGTTTATAGCAATGATTTCTGTAATTTAAATATTAAAGACTGCAAAATTATATCATATGGCAACAACACAGCGTTAATATTTACCGCTAAATCCAGTAGCGAACTGTTTCAAGGCGCTCAAATAGGTTTTAATAAACATAACATAACATAACATCACGCCTGTATTCCCCGAAGGGTTAGGCAGAGGTGTACCTATAGCACATCCACATTTCGCCAGTTATGTTTAAGTCCCATGTTATAGGGGGTGAGCCTATTGCCGAGAAATTCCAGATGGAAAAACCCAATTACACTGCCCGACCCGGGAATCGAACCCAGGACCTCATGCTCAGCAGTAGCGCTTGCGACCACTAGACCAACGAGGCAGTCAAATGGTTTTAATAGTGTGACTAATTGGTTTCAAAGCTATTTACTAACATTAAATGCGGACAAGACAAAATATATTAACTTCTCCATGCGCAAACCTCAACTTAACATTACTAGCCTTCATCTATATGCCCATCAATGTGGAAACCGTACAGGCAACATGTGTATTCCTCCTTTTATCTTCTAAACAAGCAACATAAAATACCTGGGGGTAATAATGGACGATACACTTTCTTTTAGAAAACATATTGAAAGCCTAGTTAAAAGAATGCACAAACTAATATATGTTTTTAAGAAATTGCGAACATTAGATTCAAAATTAATCACAAGTTTTTTTGGCCCTATTCTATAATTCAATACTGTATCTCTTCTTGGGGTGGCGCACCAAAAACAAATTTGCTTCCTTTTGAAAGAGCTCAGAAAGCTATTTTAAAGGTAGCAAACTTCCACCCGTTCTTCTTTCCCACAGATCTGCTATATAAATCCTGCAGCGTACTGACAGTTCGCCAGCTTTTTATAATGCACTTAGTATTAAAACAGCACACCATGCTTACCTACAATGCTGACAATACTAACAAGAGATGGAAAGATATAGTATGCATATCTAATGCAACCTCAAAACGTCTTTGTTGAAAGATTTTTTCATTCTTAGGCCCATTTTTGTTCAATATATTAAATAAAAAAACTAAGTATCTTGAAGTTAAATTACTATAGCTGGAAAAACATACCTATTTAAGTATTTACTAACCATCAATTATTCACAGAGAGATCTACTTGTTGTCTGCAAATAGAACTGCTAACATGATATTTTACTTTTATTTACCTAAGTTTTATTTTAGTTGTAAATTTATACTCATTGTTAATTTATTACATTATGTATTTATACACTTTTTAGCCTGAAGCACAGGTTCAACCTAGTTTTGGCAAATTAGCAACTGTGCTCTATTTTAATTGTTAAGGTATTTATTGTTAATTTGTCCCTCTTCTATATAAAAGATTTTATTATTATTATTATTTTATATCAGGTGCAATACCCTATAAACTTGAACATGACCCCGTGTCGTTTTAGGGTATTTGTTGACCAAGTAATTAATTAATTAATTTGTATTTGTTGTCTTTCAGATTCGAAGTGAAGATGGGGTTAGTGATAAAATTTGTCGGTCCTGTCGTGGGAAACTCACAGACGCATACAAATTTAAAATCGAAATTGAAAGGTGTGTCCATAATCCAACACTAACAAAAAAAAAACAATTGATAAGTTACTAAAAACATGAAAACAATGCATGCAAATCTTGGCTTTTCTAACATTATTAAATTTTCTCATATTTTACAGGGCCGAAATGGTACTACAAGAAACTTCTAGCATGAAGAGAATCAACTTTAGTAACTTACATGATATTAAAATAAAACTTGAAATTGATTCAGACTGCAAGCCTTTAGTACCTTCAATGGAAACAGTTTCAGAGAAATTATTTAAAGAAGGTTTTGATTGCCTATCATACAATAACACTGTTATTAAAAAAATTGAACACTCAATTGAAAATCAGGATAGTAAAAAAAAGAAAGCATTGTCAGTAGGTGAATTTCTAAATTCAATTTTATCAGAATCAGAAAATGACTGTGATTATGTAAGTATAAGGTTGATAATTATTTTAATGTGTACCTATCATTTAAATTTTGCAATATTTCAACCAGCAGGCAACCAAGCAACCAGACTGCAAAAAGACCATAAAGCCCATGCAATTATATTAAATTTAATTTTTAGTTAAGAATTAAATTTAAACTAATTGCAGCAAGAAGCTTTTTAAAAATGCTTTTTCCATCATTAAGCTCTGATTTGGTTACTTTTCTCTATTTAGAAAAATACTACAAGGTCTATTACTCATACTAGTTTTGAAATTAAGATGAGAATGGCCCCAATAAAAAAATCTCCCTGTATTATAATAAATCTTGTATATTTGTAAAGGAACAGGTAAAGTATATTCAAGAATAAATCAGGGATAAAAAACTTACCTGATTTGTTCCATTGCAGCAGGACTATGAAATAGGTGCTGATGACTATAATTCTGACTCAGGAAGTAACTACAGTTATGATGAGAGGAAAAAAAATACAAAAAAGAAAACGGGGAAGGGTAAGTATTGATTTAAAACAAATCAGACAAAATTAGTATCACTATTACTTCCAAACAACAGATGCATGTTTGCTAACATAATTGTTTATACATCAAAAAATCCAGCTTCTGTGCAACAGCTTGAAAATAGGTGTAGTCTTAATAAGGTAATTATGGTGATTTTTTTTTAAAGAATGTTTGAAAATTTATGTACAGTTGCCAGCACATCAAGTTACCACAAACTGACAGATTTTCTCATTCGACTTTGAACTTAATGTTCAACATTTTAAGGTTTAAAATCGTTTGGAGAAATTTGACAGTTTCGTGTAGCTTGACCTGCTGGCGACTACAATTTTTTCAAGGATCAATCAAAAAGGATATTGCTAAAGTGTCAATTCTTAAATTATACGTATTTCATTATAAAACGAAGGGCACAATACAGCCGCAACGGAGGGCAACGCATTGACATATAAAAAAGTGCAGTACGGCCTGTCTATAATGAGCGTTGGTTCATAGAAAATGTATGGAAGGTATTAAGTAGGATTTTTATAATTCGTAGCATTGCGGCCCGTCCCAAACTGCGCTAGCCTTTATTATGATAATAAAAACTATGCAACCAAAATATTCTTTCAGAACAAAAAAAAAAACAAACTGACAAACAGAAAGATTGGTTCAAACAACTCCTCGCCAAACCTATTAAGCCTAAATATATGGCAGACTTGAGGTTAGCTCGGACTGAAGTTGCAGTGAAAAATAAACCCAGGGCTAGAAAACCACGTAAAGACCCTCCGAAAGAGAAAATTAATGTTTGTCCTTATTGTGGAAAACTATTTCAAAACTTGAATACTCATATTTTGCTTCACACAGGTAAGAATTGGAACAGACAGTATTTTTAAAAATTCTTAGCTTAGCTATAACGACGCCCGGCGTTTATACTACATCGCAGCATTATTAATAAAATGTGTAAATAATTTTTCAGCTGAAAGGAAATTCAAATGTGATGAGTGTCCAAAAGCATTCTTCACGGAAACTAATTTGAAATCGCACTTGAAGCTGCATTCGAAGATGAAAAGGTTTAAATGTGATCAATGTATCGCCGCTTTCCACAACATTGCATTATTGAAATCGTAAGGACTATCATTAAAAAAACAACTACACATGAGGTTAATCAGCATAGAATTTGCTTTGTGAATCTGATACCTAAGCTAAAATTATGTCAATATACTTTATACATATGTGTATTGTTTCTGTTGAATCTTGCTTTGGGTGTCAGAAAGTGCAAGTAATTAGTTATTAAGCTATACATACGGCGTTTTATTACGCAGCTATAACGCGGTGCAAACGCAACAATAGCTGTTTTTTTTTTTCAAGTTTAGTGACGCACATCATTACATTATGTTAACTTATATTTTAATTTATGTGACTCTTGTCTTTTTGGGAATAAAGTAATTAAACCTAAACCTAGACACGCCGCCGCGCCGTTGACTGTGCGTATAAACGACGTGTGTATGGGCTCTTATACCGAGAGGATGAGAAAATATTTTTATAAACATCTCTGGTTCTGGATTTCTTTTTTTTTCTGGATTTTTACCAACGGAAAGAACATTTATTAAGCGCATTTATTTTTTATTTTTCAGTCACAAGTTATGCCATGATGATGAGAAAAAATATGTTTGCGATATTTGCAATAAGGCATTTAAAAGAGTATGTATAAAATAAATGTATTAAGTACCTACACAGTTGTGTAACTTTTATCAGACTGTGGCGTTGCCCAAAAGGAGTTTAAAGCAGTCTACACACCAAACCCGCCGACCCACCGCGCCGCCGCCGACATGGAGTCGTCGACTTAGTCGTCGATACGCGCGGGTAAAAGTCGCCGACATGATTATTTTGACGTAAAACTGCTGACATCAAGCCGCCGGGGCTGTGTGGGCGGGTCGGTGGGTTTGGTGTGTAGAATGCATAATGTTTGCAGGACGGACCACATAGACAGACAAACATACATTACATACCAACCAAAAAATTACCCGCCTGTTGGGCTCCGCCGCAATCGGGTAAAAATCAACATGGAGGATTTTAGCGGCTATTAACAGAAGCCGTAATTTGTTTTTTACTACTTTTACAGAAACCCATACTAACACGGCATAGGATGATACATAATTTCGGAAGCAAACCCATTAAATGTGAGCTATGTCCTATGACTTTTAACACTCAGTACGCTTTGCGACATCATATGCGCGTGCACACTGGCGAGCGACCTTTTAGATGCGAGGTAAGATACATTTTGTAGTAGCATTAAATTGTGACCCAATTAGGTATATGTCGGCGCATGATCGCCGTCGTTGTCGGAGTCAGACATAATACGTTGCATCAATATATCACAAAAATACACAGCAATAGGAAATGGCAGAGAAATGTTAAAGAGAGTACAGAGAAAATACCTTACTTCAACTCAGGGTGTTTATTCCGGGAGCAGCGAACAAAGAATCACCTCCCATTCACAGTACAACAGTTTCTAGACACAAAATTACCGCGAAACTTTACCGCCAAGTAGAATTTATATAAATCAAGCGGATATAACATTTTAAATAATTCAAGCGGATGTGTGAAGATAAATCTTGCAATACCAACATAACCATATAAAATAAAGTCAACCGGAAACTCACAATCTTTTAAATAAATCAAAAGGAAGTATGAGAATAAAAACTATATAAATACAAACGGAAACGAACAATATTTTAAACAAATCAAAAGGATGTATGAGAATAAAAACTATATAAAGTCAACCAGAAACGCACAATATTTTAAATAAATCAAAAGGAAATATGAGAATAAAAACTATATAAATAAATTCAAACGGAAACGAACAATATTTTAAATAAATCAAAAGGAAGTATAAGAATAGAAACTATAAATTCAACCGGAAACTACAATATTTTAAATACATCAAAATCATGGACCTAATATACAAACTGGACTGAGCTGTCGTACCAAAAAAACGAGCAGAGAGAGATAATGCATACCGAGGCTTTCATCTCTTTCTAATAGGGTGACCAAACATTTTTTTAACAGACAGGAAAGTTCGTTTTGAAAGAGATAATTTGTGTCCGGTTGATACTAAGTGATTTCAAATTATTGTTTTGTAGCGGTATCTACACCGCCACATGCGAGCTACACGTCACACTGACGTCACGCAAATCCTGCATCGCACAAGCAGAGTTTACCGCGCGACTAGCACTTAGACAACGTCCCGACATCAACCGTCGGGCAGTTGCTCACCAGACACAACACCCGTCTGGTCGGAGAATCCTCCCTTTTCTATGGAGGTATGAGTGAGCTTTACATCCTGTTCCTCATACCTCTATAGTTTGTAACTTACTTAACTTCATTGTAACTTCATTTTTTTTTTTGTTATAAATTATTAATTCACTATTTGATGTTCAAATAGTGAAATAAAAATTTATGAAAAAAAGAAAATTAAACCTATAAAAAATATACATATCGGAAAAGACTTTTCCTCGAAAGCTGATTATTTGAAACTGACATTGTTGTATACTATATATATGGCCTATATATATAGTATACAACAATGTCCTTATCGATTTCGATAACGGCGACCCTTTGAAATTATTATTTCCTGTTGTATACTATGTCGGTGTTGAATCGTGCATGTACCCATGTTTTAAAAAAGAAGTTATGATACCTAGACTACAATACTATTTAAATGAAGTAAAGGGAAATAAAACTAAGTGTGTGTGACAAATATTTTTTCAAGTTCAAACTCGAAGCATTTATTTCAAATAAGTAAACATATTACCAATAAACCAATATAAAAATCTGCCTGCTTGAAATGAAAGCTGCACACAACAGAATTTTTGGTAATTGTTTGTGATTCGGGAATTACATCCAGCTATTTTTGCTTCATTTCTCCCTAAGATGGAAACCTGTAACCAACATAAAAATTATGCTATTTCAATCATGCGATACATAGGTGCAAATTGTATTTATTATACGCATTATATTAATAGTTTTAATCAGAAATACACTAAAGCGTTGGTTTCTTCCGTCTACGAAACTTCCAGAGCATGGTCATACTACTAATTGTTATTAAGCAAAATCTTTGTAATTCCTTACCAATGAATGAAATGAAGATATGTGAAATGAAATGAAAAATATATATATGAAATGTTTTGATACAACACTTTTTCACTATTTCCACTATAAAAATTACAAAAGAACCGTAGCTAAAAGTTTAAATGCGATGCGTCTTCACAAAATAACAGAAAAAGTCATTCGCATGTCAGATTATAGTTACAAGAGTAATTTTATGATAACTACCAAACAATTATTATTTTGATTATTTTATTTAAATTAAATTATTTACTACTATGTACAGATTGCAAACCTTTATATAAAATTATTTAAAACTAATCTAAAACCTAAAAATATTTATACGTTACTTATTTTACTTGCAGTTGGTGAAATATTTTCTACCATCTATAACATTTTTATTTTCTGACAATTTAGAAAAAGGGACAAACAGCCTCTGCTCTGACTATCTCTCTCGGCTCGTTTTGCCTCGGCTAAGATAGCCTAACAAAAGTAAACCTAAAATGTGTGTGTGTGTGTAGTTGTGGTTCATTTTTGTATGATACGATTTTTGGAGAGCTCAGTCCAGTTTGTATATTAGGTCCATGATCAAAATAAAACCTAACATAGACAGACTTATTCGGAAATACAAGTATTAATTTAATAAATAACATGGAAGTCAGATTAAATACAAAATAATCAAAAACAAGCTTAAAAATAAAATCAAAGAATGGCTTGGCGCCCATATATACCTAACTGGTACCTAATATTAATGGTACAGTACCAATTGCTTTATATTTTGCTGTGAATTGCAGTGTACTAGACAATAGTGTCGTAATAAGCGTTGGCCCTTAGATGCAATGCTCAATCGTTCACTACGGTTCTCTTCGACGGGCGTCTTTACCTATTAGCAGACTTTTATCAGCTTGCAGTATGTAATATTAATATCTCCATCGACCCCTGACTTATGGTTATCAATACCAAATTAGCTTCAAATACTCCGATTGAAAATTGGAAATACTGCACTGGTCCGTTAGCCAATACGGTCTCTTGTAATTGTTGAGCAGAGAAGAACCATTAAAATATGTAACACTTTATTTCAACGATTCTTCTTCCCTACCTATTTCTCACTAGCAGCCCGGAGTCTGAATTTGTGCCTGGTTGATGGTAATAGGCTCGCCTTTTATTACAGGGGCTTAACCAACTGGCAAGTGACGTACTAGAAGTACCTACACTTCTGCCTAACCCTTCTGGCAAAACAAGCGTGATTTTATGTTATGTCTTCTAATATTTTTAAATGGTTTTCAATTTCAGATTTGTTCGCAACCATACAGCTACAAACACGATTTTAACCGACACTGTTTAAAAAAGCACGGAGTATTCATGAAACAAAGATCTGTGCGCGTAATGAACGAAGAAGTTTTACAGCAAGAAAGAGCTATTGTGAGGGACCTGTCGCTTCGAGCACACGGCATCATAAAAGGTGGCGAGATAGAAAACCCATTTGGTGGTCCTAAAGCAGCGATGGCGTATGAACAAGCTATGAAGGCCATAGAAGCTAACAAGATCCCTATAATATTTTAAATGTTACCTATGCAAAAAAATCTGCAAATTTGTTGGATTAGGTAGGTATATCTTCCTGCCAAAAGGTAGGTATTTAATCAGTATAAAACCCATAATCACGGGCAGACGACCTTATTATTAATAAAAACTATTTCATTTAATCGTATAATACGTTATAAAACGTTTTTTACTTTCTCAAATGAATGGAAAATAATTTTGTAAAACAAACTGTTAATAAGTAAATAAAAGTTGATTGAAAAACTGTTACCTAATAAGTAAATAAAAGTTGATTGAAAAATGGTACCTAATCTGTCTTTTTCTTTTCCATATTATTATCTCCCATCTTTTTAGAGGCCACGTGAATACCACGGACTAGAAAAAAAATAAGGACTCCGCGCCACGCGTAGGTATCGAAAGTGAAGCACTGTAGGTATTTTTGTACAAACATGCCCCACGCACACATTTACATCTTAAGATCACTACTTGTCACTACGGCGTCATTGTAGGTTGTAGGTACTGTTTACGTCAAGTAATAAAATAAAGACTCCTACAAATAGGCACGACACACGACGCACCGCGAAGGCACCGCTCGTCGCGTGACGGGCCTTTTGTGTTGTGAAATGGTGTAAAAATCATTCTACAACCCAGAAAAAGTGTCAAGAAATAACATTATATAACATAACACGGAATAACTTATCATCACGGTCACGCACACTCTTAGATCGGTACGGTGCTTCACTTTCGATATGCGTGGCGTGGAGTTCTTCTTTTTTTGCTTGTTCGTGGTGAATACTTGCTTGCTGAAGTAGCCCACAACCTTTTTCCCTTTTCAGAGATAGGTACTGTGTTGAGCAGTCAATTCAAACTAACCAAATAATATCACAATAGGTGGTACCTAAACTATGCATTGTGCAGTATCCACAGAGTACATTAGCTCAATATCCCACGAACAATGTGTGGTTAGACTTGATAGATGAAGCTCAAAACATAGTGCATATGAACGGTACCATTGCTGCCGTCTCTTTACATTGCTCAGATGAGTGTAGGTTATCATTAGTTGAAAGTATACCGGAAGGTCATATGTGCCCTCCAAGCGTGATGCATTTACCCACGAAGAAAGTGTGGTTAGACTTGATAAATGAAGCTCAAAATATAGTGCATATGAACGCTATTCATTGCTGTAATAATTGCCGTTTATGTACATACTTAAATACTCTATTTAAAAAGAGCCTTTGATCCAAGACAGTGTTTATCAGTTTGTTATGTAAGCAAAATTCTTTAGAATCCTAGTGTGTAACAGTTCAAAAATAAATTAAATATTGTAATTCCACTATAACACTTATTAAAACGGTGCTAGTCTCCAAAGGAGTGGTGCATCCATTTCTTAGAGTACTCGTACACTACGAACAGGGCGGCTGTTGCCGGGATTGTCCGCGCTAACGTTGGTTTGACCCCGTTGTATAAAGCTAGTACACCTTTCTGTACAATTTCGTATGCGACTGTCAGAAACTTTGGGCTCTTATTTGATATTTGTATTCTTGACTTGATAACGTCTGACGGAAATATGATAGTCCACAGCCACAGGACGAGACCGCCCACCGCGCCTGCTATCATTGTCCTTACAAAACCTATGTCGTCTTTGGTCTGACCTGGTTTCTTCAATAATTCGCTTGTTCCTTCATATCCTCCAAAAAAGAAGAAGTATCCTGGCATTTCTCTCATGATGTTCGGCACCAGTCCTCGGAACAGACCTTGAATGCCATATTGTCTAAATATCTGTTGCGTCAGCTGCAGCGGCGACACTTTTACAACAGTTTGTGAGGATGGCACATTGAGTTCCCGTAAGGCTTGTAGCACACTTCATTAATTCAGTGGGACACAGTGTGAATGAAGAGAAGAATGCTGCAAGGAAACCGGCCGACGCATTACCCAAGGCTGATAAATTCTCTGCTTTCTCAACTCCACTAAGGTTACAGACAATCTTTTGGCCATTTCCATAAGCTGCAAATAGTACAGGATTTTCTGCTACATTGGCCATGATAGCTGGAGTAGTGCCTGCAAATAAACCTCTTATTATGCCATCATTCTTTAAGGTTACCTTCAGACAATCATACATTCCTTTGTAAACATGTGGGAATGTTTGCATCTTTAGTTTGACTGTGTCTAGTGGCTGTCCAACATACACCACTGCTATCCCACCTAGAGAACCAGCAGTGAAATCAATCAAGCCATTCTTTAAGTTTCCTTCATCATTCTTTAAGGAACCTGATGAATTTGGCCATGGGACACGCTTTCCAATTCTTTTACCAACTATTACTTTCTTCTGCATTCTCTATTCGATATATCAATTCACTAAAATATATTTTTCGTTATCTTTACAATTGTTACGAATTGCTATTTCCGGTTACATCAAAACAGAAACACATGTCCCGTACGGTCGGCAACAGAAGTCGATTAACACTAAATTGACACAAAATGATTCGATAATCTGCTTCTTAGCATTTCATTAAATATTCTTTAAATTTTAGGGTTAGTCCCGCTATGGTATGGTCCCGGTATGGCACCCTCTTAAAATACCTATCAAAAAGTCCCGCTATGGTACCCATCTTTTAGATCTACGTTAGACAATAGAAGGTACAACTGAAAAGAAAAGTGTATCTATAAATAAATACTTTTAGGAGTGTATCAATAAAACGTCTGTTTGCGATATTAAATCAGTCTTTTATTAATTCAAAATATTTATAAAAAAATATCAAACAGTAAAACAAAATATTAATTGCAATGTAATTTTTAAAATAATCAACAATATTAATTACAAATAATCAACATGGAGAAAAAGGCGCAAATTGTAAACATAAACTACAAAAAATAATAGCTTGTTCCCAACGAGTCACACCTCAACGGGTAACAGTGTGACTCGTTGGGAATGTTTTGGATAATAATTCCCAACGAGTCACAGTTACTGTTACACTGTTACTCGTTGGGATGATCCCACCTTGATTTAGGGTATCAATACATCTATCGCCACGAAATATTTTCGTTCTCAGATAAACAAAAATTGTTCCCAGGTATTTGGTACAACTTGGGGCACCCCGACTCGAACAGGTTAGGTTAGAAGGGGACGGCGGGGTCTGAAAGACCCCGCCGTCCCCTTCGTGGTTATTTTTTTTAAACCGCCCAGAAGTAGGAGTCCCGCGAAGCGGGACTCCGTCGGCTATTGTGGAACTGATTTTGCATTGTTTGGTGACTACATTTTGGTGACAGATCTACTATTTTGAGGACAAACCCTATTATTTAAGAAACACAAAACTAATTAAATTGGTGATAGCTTACTAGTTAAGAAAAGATATTTTTTATTAATACTATTTTTTTCTTAACGCATTGTATAACTTTTCTTTACAACAGTACCAAAAACTGAAGGGTACCATAGCGGGACTTTTTGATAGGTATTTTAAGAGGGTGCCATACCGGGACCATACCATAGCGGGACTAACCGAAATTTTACTTCTGTTCCGATTTTAATTAAATGGTTTGCTCAAAAATTTTGATTTACAAAACAGAAATGTTATTGACTTTTGTTGCTGACTGTACAGTAGGTAAGTACCTATCTACCCAGGCGTCAATTATGGTAGGTACGGTTAAGGAATGTAAATTTTAAGCAACTTTCAAACACATTTCGCGCATATTACCATTTCGATCAGTTAATTTCAATCAGAATTATGGCAATAAGTCGAAAAACGAATAAGGAAACACGAGCGGCATGTGTCAACGGCAGAGTGTCGACGGTAGCCGTCGACCCGTGGCCGCTCGTGTATGCAGCAACTGCAGTCGTCGATACTCGTCGGCGGCAGCCGTAGACTCGTCGACGGCTGAAGTTGCCTCTGCCATCCATCGACTAGTTTCGACGGCTGCGGTTGCCTCTGCCGCTCGTGTAGGTATATGAGCACTAAGGTGCTTAACATTTTTATTCCTTTAATGTACCTTCATAGGTACATCGAGTTTCAGAAAGCGACTATCACACGTAGGACGGAGACAACAACGCTGTACAAAACTGAACTTGTTTTCAAAACTCCATATGTCATCTTCAGTGCTATTTTACCCGTACTGTATACTTACCATTTGTATTAGATTAGATACAATACAGTATAATATGGTACCTATTATGTATTTATGTACGTACCTACTCGGACAAGGTAGGTAGGTACCAGACTCGTTGAAGCCAGGCTAGCGATCGGCCACATTCACTGTCCAAAAAGCAGGCACAATAGTTAAATAATCAACCTGAACCAATGTGGTTCATGGGATCGATGCAGGGTTGCAAGCATCTCTGATATCTATCTATATTGGATGCATTTCGGCACAAATGCATTCAAATTGCACAACTTAATTATCCGATACGCCATCGCCACTGCTAAATGTTTTTTTTTTTGACCTAGGTATAAACTGAATACCTATACACAATGGATTTCGGTACCGCTAAAGTCACACAGTCGCTGGCAAGGAGTTCCATCTTCTTTAACTCCACTCTTTAGTGGAAAACCTTTACGAAGTCCCTGTTTGGCGATGGCTATAAATGACTGAAGAGTTTAATCTAGGCGGGCGTGAACTATCACAACATTCGCTAGGTAGTTACCCAGATAACATTTGACAAAAGTGGAAAATGGTCCCTCCATTTTCCACTTTTGTGAAATGTTATCTGGGTAGGCTAAACTGTAAGGATAAGACTATATCGATACTCCAGACATCAGAAGCAATTACAGTCAATTGCGTTTTAAGAGAAAAAGCAGTGTTCATCAAATGAAGTGGTAACATTTAACCGGTCAACCGGATCGTGTGTACATTATCTGAGGCATAGTAGGGTAAACATATAACGTATAGGCAGGTAGGAACTCTGCATGGTACTTCAAAGATGACGCAGATGTACGCACGACGACATATTGTCAAGCTATACATTTCCAGTACAAGCTGACATCTGGGGGCACGGTAGTGCCCCCGCCAAGATGAGCCAAGCGAAGCGCAAGGGCACTACCTACCTTTTCTCGAAGTGTTTCGTCGTTTTTTTGAACCCTCATAGAGTTGGTTTCCGATGTACCACATAGTTCATATTCTCAGGATATGATGTCGATAATAGACTAAACATACAAAGTCTCAATTGAATAGCTTTAATACTTTAGATTTTATTGATATCTAAAATACACCGATTTCGTCACTGACACACTCACTGATACACTGACCCACTGATGATCAACAAAATGTTTGGCTACATCCTGAAGTGCTAGAAAGCTGAAATTTGGTATGTAATCTAAGTTTAGTATACAATCAACAAAAAAATTCATAAACTTATAACTTTCGCCCCATCCCCTAAAATGGGGGGGGGGGTGGAATTTTGTATGAGACTTCAAAATGTTAGGGTACTTCCTGAAGTGCTAGAAAGCCAAATTTTGGTAAAAAAAGAAGAAAAAATTAACACTAAAAAGACTGCCTAGCAACTTACAAAAAGAACTGAAATCCCACCAAAAACATTTCATGTAAAATGTTGCCAAGACGACCACATAAGGTTTGCCCTGTGAAAAAGATATCAGATCTCATGTAGAGCCAAGCTTCTGAATCTACACGGCCTAACTCTACGAACCCTAACTTCACAAATTCTACATATCAGTAAAAATGTATGGCTTGGCTGTTTCGTTACTTACTTCAGAAAATAAATATTCGCATCACCTCCACGACGCACGGTAGCGAAACGGCGAAGCCATACATTTTTACTGATTATTTAGAATTTATGTATATTGTAGGTACACATAATAATATTTACACCTGTCTTATAAGTTTCTAGTTGTAGTGCATAAGGCACATTATTGTAATTTATTTTAATAATAATAATAAATTCTTTATTGAGAGTAACTATGAGACTCATACGGAAGTAGTACGGTAGTACTCAATGAAGTAGTATTTACGGAACTTAATTTTTATAGATGAACACCAAAAAAACGAATACCTAATAATTTACATTTTTTTTCATTTTCATTTACGGAACAAGGACTAGACTACATAGGAAGCGGTCGGGGTTGTTGAGGGTCATAGTCATAGACGAGTGCTGTCCGTGGTGTCTGCTATGTTGAGTCTCCTAAACTATTTATTCAGGAAAGTCTTACTAAAGGGTCCTACAAGCAGGCGCGACACGCGATGCGGATGCGACACAACCAGTCGCGCGACGAGCCGTCCCTTTGTGTCGCGTGTCGCGCTTGTTTGTAGGAGCATTAATGCGGGTTTTGAGCATGTCTAGGTACCTAACCTTTTATTTCTCCGCGGTAAGTAGTAGGTACCCCGATTGCCCCGGAATGTATGCTATCTTTTAACTTTTTTTAATCCAGTACCTAAGTACGTACTTGCGTGTTGCGGCCACAGATAAACAGTTTTAGGTACAACATTTCACTATTTAGGTGTTCGGCTGATGATGTCTTTTCTCGCTGAGGTGTAGGTACCATTACTCCATGTCACGGTCCTAAGTACCTGCGGTAAATAAGGGCCGGTATAATTAAAACTAAAATATTGAAAAAAATGGGTGAAATTGAAATAAAACTCCGGAATATTATCGAAAATTATTTACTTGAGATCTTAAAAAGATGCCTATATGGCTAGGTTTTAAATATTTTGTCAACAAAAATAAACTTAAAAAAATCCGGACCTTAATAAACTCAGGTAGTCTATTAAGGTCTGAGATAAAATTAAAAGAAACTAAGCAGAAACATAAACTAGCTTGTTTTCGTCTATACCTCAACATACATACCATTTTCAGACAAAATAGTTAAGTAACAGTTACCATTAATCATATTAATAAAAACAAATCGGTCCTTATAAAACTCAAGTAATAAATATTTTGTAATAAAAAGTGGTTATTTGTATAAAATCACCGAATTCATACTTATTTTAGGTAAAAAGCTCTTTACTTACAAAAAATTATAGTTTAACAAAAATCTAAAAATCAATAGTTACTTATTTTCTGCCTAGCAAATACCCTGGCCTTTATTAAAATAATGAAATAGTAATAAGCGCGAAAAGTCTAAATAGAATTATGCGATCAACAAATATCAATGGTAGGTGGATCCGCAGTATTATCATTAGTATAAAATTATTAACATAGGTAATCAAATGAGATTAGATCCTTAATTTAATAACAATAAGGACCGGCCCTTATTCACCTTCTTCCAGATGGCCTCTATTAGCAATGGCGTCACTTTTACAAAACGTGTTTTGAAAGTTGGCAAATATCAACAAAATAAAAGAACTTACCCTGATTCGACAACTCTAATGTTCACTTTACAGTAATTAGGTGTTCGATTATTTTAAAGTACGCTATTTTCGTTATAGTGAACGTTTTCGCGACGTCGTCGACCAACCCCAGTGAGTTACTCGGGCCGGGCCTACTGAAAAAATAACGGCGTGCACGGCAACACGCGCGCCTGAGGTTGCAATACTATTGGTTCTTTTCATGTACATTGAATGTGTGTTATTTCTGTGATGGTCCTTTATAGCCGCAGGCCCTTATTTATTGCAGGTACCTTAACCCTTGTCAGCAAGCCCATTACGAAGAAAAAGGCTTTTGTTACTTCAAATGTGTAATCTGATAGCACCCATCTTCGATGAATTATAAATAACACAACACGTCGTTTTCTTCTCACTAATGGACCCTTTATCCACCTATCAATCAATATCTGCTATATAAGGGTGAAAAAAAATCCCAAGACCATCAGTCTTTTGCGAAAACTAGGGAAAGCTGTACCTACAGTCATGGTAAGTACTACATACCTACTTAAAGATCTTATTGATTTAGCATTATTTTATTTTTATTAAATTAAATTAAGCTCTTAAAAAACATAGTCCACTTTATAAAATCTAGTAGCCGAATTGATAATAACATCATGCCTGTTTCCCTGAAGGGGTAGGTAGATGTGCATTAGCATAGCACAACCCACCCACACGCACATGAGATGTGCAAATCATGTTTTGCCTAAAAGTACTCGAATCCAGTGCAAATAGACATGATATTGATGATTACCTTATTTATTAGGCTGTTTTTGTGCTTTGAGTTGCGAAGGTAAAGTTCTGCAAATATGTTTTTGTAGATAACGATCACCATGGTTAGAAAGATATTGTCTTAGTTATAAAGATACTTCGCTGCTATTGTTTTACAACATTAATAGTCTACCATAAGGGACAGGTAGGTACCTAATTGAAAAGGATCCTCTTGGGACAGCGTTTGTTAAATTGGTTGCCCTGCGGTTGTAAGTCGCGGGTTCGATTCCAGCACGGAAGTTTTGTAGCTATGGCCATTTTGCTCTAGAATGTTATGATTATAATTTACAGTAACAGTGAAATCCTAGTAGAACATTTTTTTCATATAGCGGCTTGCCGTTGTACAATTGCCAGCACATCAAGTTACCACAAACCGTCCGATTTTGTCATTCGATTTTGAACTTAACATTTGACATTTTAAGGTTTAAAATCGTTTGGAGAAATTTGACAGTTTCGTGTAGCTTGACCTGCTGGCGACTAACTGTACGTGAATTATACGTACGTACTTTATTCGTTAGTTCGTACGTAATCTTTATTTCCTGTAAATTAATAAAACCTCTAAGAAAATCGTTATTTTATTTTCAGATAACAAGGCCGTTTGTCTTCGTGATAGTATGTTTTGGATTCTTCATTTTAATTCAGTCATTAGTCCCAAAAGTGATGGCAATTAAGAATTCTAACGTTGACGAGTACATGCTAGAAGACCAAAGAACTCGCAAAAGAAAAAATTACGTCTTGCGATTGGCTCGAGACAGTGAATTATTAGGCAATTCTGGAAATATCGGAACAAATTACGACATGGATTCCATTCAACCTAATCCTGCCAACTCTGAAGATTTGTCAGCTTTTATTGTTGATTATGCAAATATGATACGGAACGATGTGGTTCTATTAGACAAGTCTGTCGAATCAAGAACTCGAAAAAGGGGTAAAGTTGGGAAGCATCCTAATGTGAGTATGCCATAGTTTGTGAATATGTATCTCAATTTCCAGTATACGAACATTACCTACAGTTTCATAAAACAGTCGCTAAGCATTTCGCTTAACCAAAGCATTGGTGATCATTGTTTGTAATGTTATCACAAAGTGTGTCATATAAGATATATAAATAATAATAAATCTGTAGATGAGGCGATTCTATAGGAACATTTTTTTTTTAAATTGTTGGGTTGTTACAGAATAACCAACAGATGCCATATCTACCATTTTTAGAATTTTGTCTGTCTGGATTTGAGAGATTATTACGTTGTTTGGAATATTTGATTTTGGATTTCTCCCTAGAGGTCTCATCTCATTGAAGTTCTCACTCAGTTCCCTTCAATCGAATCTTTTGAAGAAAAACTGAAGATTCTTTGAGTCATATTTATAACAGACTCTAAAAAGGAAGAAGTTCTCAATCCGTCTGTTTTTGGGGTCCGTAGCGAAATGACACTTATAAACGGAACTCTTATCATTTCGTCCTGTGATGTTTTTTTTTTGTGACTGAGTTATCGTACATGTGTTTTTTTTTTCTTCTAAATATCAATATAAAGTAGTAGGTACTCGAATTTGTGTTGGTAGGTTCCACAATTAAAAACTTTTTTACTGCCTTCAAAAACAAAACACTTCAAAGTGCAGACTTCTTAAATTAAAGTTATTTGCACTTTGTACTTAGTGTATTTTTTGTAGAAGTCGGATAAATTGTTTTTATAATACTTACATAAGTTTTATTTAACGATGGACACATAAATATTGTAATAATTCTAAAGTGGGGGTGTAATTTTTATGGTTTTCGGGAGTAGAGATGCAAACTTTTCGTTATGGGTGTTCTTCATAGTTTTCGAGGGCACTTGTGCCAAAAATCTGGAAATCAAAATCCAAAATGGCAGCCATAATCAGAGATGGACCTCGGTAAAATGGGTTGCTTTTCACACGGACAACTGTATGTACGTAGCTCTTTCGAGGGGCAAACAGATGTTAGAGAGGTTCTAACAAGCATTTTCTAAATTAAAACAAGTTTTTAAGTTTTTTTTTATTTTTATAAAGGATACTTAAATAGATACAACAGAAATCACAATAATATTATATTGATAATTTTCTAAGTAATTTTTATTATTTATTTTTAAAAATTCAACAGCTCTCTTAAAGCGTGATTCTTCTTCACCATGATAACGCTTCAGCACACTCCGCCAGACGAGCAGTCGATTTATTGAGTACCTACGGCAGGTGCAGCCTGGGCGCCTTGATTTTTATTTATTCTCAATAATCAAAGTGACACTTCTTCGTATATGCGAAGAAGTGTCACAATATTGACATTATAAACCCTGAAGACGCAGTGACTGCATTCGAAAGGGCTGTGGCAGAGAACCCAAGGTAGCGCTTCCCACCAGGGAAATCGCAAGATTCTTCCTTTTCAATGGAGGAGTGGTACCTACACCTTCTTTATGCGACATATTATTGTTTTCCGATATGAACGAAGTCGCGGGCACAGCTAGTTTCTAAATAATTCCTTAATTCTAAGGAATCCACGGAACCACTGGAACCATCCCCTCCTCGTCGCCAAACAACCTACCAACATTGGATGGAAACAACAATGTGTTGGAATGTGGCTGCACATTTTTGTGTTCAAACTAACCTGTTATGTAAATTTAAAAAAATCTTATGATTTCAGCAAGTTATACCGGATCTTCCCTGCGCTTGTAACCCAACCGTAAGCAAAAAAAAAAACATTTAAAGGGGGTGCGCTCGGGTAGCCCGCGAAATTAAAATTTTCTTACATTTTTTTGCAATGATTCGCGGCCATATCAAATATTTATTTATAGAATTATTATCATAAAAATCATCAATAGTATCTCTCTAAGTTCAAATCACCCTATTGAATGACTATTTCATGAAATCATGACATTTGAGGCCAATTCTAACAGAAGGAGTTGTATTACTGATTCTATTGATTATAATTCTATAAAGCCCTATTTGTTACGGCCGCGAATCATATTTTAATCAACAACCTGACAGTGACCTGCAAATTGAACAAAATGTAAGTATTTTTGAATTTCGCGGGCTACCCGAGCGCACCCCCCTTAAAATATTGCGGTACACAGTGCAGTCAATGTACATCAGTGGCACTTCGGAAAATCGTCTTTATTGCTACGTTATAAAGCGCTGTCAATGCCAAATTGTGACCACTGATGTGCAGTTGAGTGTAAAACTGAAATATTTATATTAAAGAGTATGCAACACATTTTTCAGAACAACACAGAACAATTGGGCGAAGAAACGATCCCGAGTTCCATAAACACTTTCACTTGTAGCGAACAGGCATGCCCCTGGCCATACGGGTGCAAAGAAAATTTATACAACGTAATATGCCATACGTTATATTTCAGTTAAAATATAGGATTTTAAATAGGTATTTACTTAATAATTATATGTTTTTGTTTTAGTTAACCATAATAAAAAAAAAGCTGACGCCACACCAATATTCCCATTTTAAACTACCAGGCGTACTGGGACGTCAATGGTATGGTGAATATCGCTCCATCAGCGTGGGATGCGAGTGCTCCAGAGACTACTATGGAACGGCGAACTAACCAACGGACTAAACTTCGACAATCGGGAAAGCAACTCGAAAATATGACTTTCCATATCAATTAAATACATATAGGAATCGAGCCGTTATGGGCACATTTTAACCATTGAAACATTAAACTGTGGATCTTGTTATGTCTGATTTTTATTTGTTATTCCTATATTTACTGCTATTTCCATTTACAGTTTTCTATGTTTAGATAACCTTCTTGAAGAATACCAAAAACATGTTTTCATATTCCTTGAAAACGAGGTCATATTGAGTTTTAAACTAACTGGCATTCCCCTTGCACCCTCTTTTCAAAAATGAATCTTTATGAAAACCATAACGAAAATGTTCTTATGTAGGTGCTCCACATAGTATCTACCTTATAATGTTTTGTTGCCCCGGTTTGTTCAATATCTATTAGAATGCCAAGACAGTGCGAGGCATTCTGTTTAGATCAGCAATTTGAAGATCACCCATATTATTTCACATGTAGTGGTAGTTAGACAGGAACATTAACTATTAAAAAAACATTGATAGAAATAATAAAAAATCTTTATTAGTCACACAATATTTTGATGTGTAGAAAGAAACACTTATTTCTCACTAGCAACCCGCCCCGGCTTCGCACGGATGCAATTTGCATGTGAAGATGGCGGTCTGTTTACAACACATTGTGCAAAAGGTGCAGAAATAATTGCAGTACATAATTCAAGATTGTGTTTAATTAGTATTATTAAGAACTTCTTTTGTTATATTTACATAATATAGCGTATGTCCATCTGAAATAATGTACCTTTCTAATGGTGAAATCATTTTTCAAATTATAGGAGCTGTGGGTGCGGAGATTACCCTCCAAACTCACAAAATTCGCTCTCGCTATTCTCGATATTGGAATAAATATCACAAAATAAATTATGATTTACTCGATTCCCGCTAAGTCGAAAGTAAAGTGAACTTAAAACAAAAAGTGAAGCGCGCATTCGGTTATGAACTTATGAATAAAATAATATTAATTTTTTTGTTACCTACCGGGTCCAGTTGTGAATCTGAACTATCCGGGGACCCACTCAAAATCATACAAAAAAAAAACATCAATTTCGGTCCACCCGTTTAGGAGGAGTTCAGTGACATACACAAGTACAGCCCGATCCAAACTTTATAGCGGCTCTCTGAAGTGCGCTACTCGCTGCGCAGTACCTCAGCCGTCACTGCGCAGCGACTCGCCTCAAGTTCCGAGCTGCCATAAAGTTTGAATCAGTCTGTACAGAAGAATGCTATATTATTATCTAAAGATAATTACGTTGAACAAGACTGATTGTGATATTAGAAATAAAGGCGTTCCTACACATCAAAACGATTCTGTGACTAATTAACATTTTTTTTACATTTCTATGGATGTTTTTTTTTTAAATTAAGTAAGCCCCTTCTTTCTGCAACCTAGGGTCCGCAGTGAAATACTGTGGGTGATATTCACATGGATGATCGTTAAATTGGTGATCTAAATGGAGTGCCTCGAAAGTGTGCAGATCAGGACGACGAACGCAGCATAACTAAGTTGTGTATAAAAAGAGACCACGCGAACATGTTTTAAACTAATTTATTTAAGTATTAACAAAAACTCTTTATTTACAATAGTGAAAATATTCATTATCTAACTTTATAACATGCTATATCTGGGGAACATGTAAAGTTTTAAAATAACATAAATCTTGCATGTACACAACTCATAATCGCATTCGACACTAAATAACGAAAAAAAGATATTCAACTTTAAAAGCTTGTACACGTAATATGTTTATGATACAGTTTCATGAAAGATACTCCCCGTTTTCGCATCACGATAATGATAGTACAGTTTCATGCGCAGCCGGCGTCGGTACTTCTCCCAACTGCGGCATAATATGCGATAGTGCAACTCTTGTCTCGTGTAACATGCCTATTTCCCGTCGAATTACATCCTCAGTCACAGTATGGATGGATTTGAATTTCAGGTTGATACCATGCATTTTGAACACGTGGTTATTTAAGTTCACTTTGTAACTGAATGCAACATTGCAGACCTGTAAAGAGATTTTTTTGTTAAAAAACTTACAAATCAATAAACCGTTAGGGAGTTTCGCTGACGAGATGGCTGATGGCCACAAAATGTAAGCTCGAATAAGCTTATGTGATAGGGGTTTACGTCTATATGTATCGTTAGGCTTCCTCCTTGTTTTTTGGTAGAGAATTAGTATTATTTATGGCAAGTCTAGATTGGTTAAAAGTACTAATAATAAACTAGCAACACTCGCTATACACAATAGGGCTAAAAGATTTAGGGTCAATTATGTGGCAACATTTTGTACTTGGCCAATTGTAAGAATCATGTGGAGCCTACTGACCTCGCAATTATAGGGCCTATCACCAGTGTGGGTAATCATATGGTTCTGTAGATGGTGGCTTTGCGTAAATTTTTTACTGCAGAAGTCACAGTTGAACCGTTTTTCGCCAGTATGTATCGCCATATGGCGGCGCAGACCTGCCATCTGGAACGTGACAACAATAATGTAAAGACTATGACGCACCTGACATGTGTACGGCCGCTCCCCGGTGTGCATTCTCTCGTGGTTTTGCAACTGATGTTTCGCGTTGAACGACATTGTGCAAGTGTTACATTTGAACGGTTTGTAACCCGAATGTATGCGGAGGTGGCGATTCAAGTCACAACGCTGAAATACATCAATTGCACTTATTTTTTCTTTAATTTTATCAAGCACATAAGAGGGGATTTAGAAAAATAAACGAATTTATACTACTATTGTAAAAAGTTTTATACTTACAGCAATAAATCTCTTTGTACACAAATTGCAAGAAAATGGTCTGTCTCCCTTATGAATTAAATTATGTCTGAAACGAATAATAGAAGGAAAGTTACAATAATGTTAATTGATGATAAAGATTTTAGGATAGGGTTCTTTGACTAATAAAAACTTTTGATGTGATAACGTCTTATAAGTCGATGAAAGCCGGCTGCACGCACGAAAAACCATGACTCATTGTCACGTTTCGCCTGAGCCGAGCGTGCGAGCGAGAGCGCGGAACAAGCGATAAAGAGGCACGATCGGCCTAAGTGTTCGGCTTGTGACGCATCTATCTCTTCCACTCCTTATGACGTTAGCACGTAAAATTATCGTCCGTAAACAGACTTCACAGTTTTTTTTTTTTTTTTTTTACAAAAAAAACATCTGACTTCCAAAAAAAACACAAAGTAAAAAGTAACTTTAATTTCGGAAGTCGGTGGCAAATAACGAAAATACAAAACCAAAGACACCGACTTCCGAAATTAAAGTTATTTTTCACTTTTTTAGTGTTTTTTTGGAAGTCAGATGTTTTTTTTAGAGTAAAAGTTTTTATTTTTCAGATTTTAGTTGTGATACCTACCCACACACTTTGTATACCATTATTTGATGTGTAAATAACAGTGGCAGGAAATTATTAAAACATCATCTAACTATAAACTAAGTGGAAAAAAAATACGCAGTATTCTGGATAACTCAAAAACTACTGGTCAGAACTTGATTAAATTAATATGGGACCACATGAGAAGCACCACCTTTCAAATAAAAAAAATACATCCATATTGGTTCACCTAGATTTTGTTTTTGAGCTAACACTTTAAAAAAATACAGCCCAATTGAGATCCTCCTCCTTTTTTAGAAGTTGGTTAAAAATGCAATACATACCTAACCAAAGACTTCTGGCTGTAAAAACCAGCTCCACATATTTCACAAATGTGATCTTTAATTCCTGTATGTTGTTTAGCATGGACCATTAAATTACTCTTCTGTGCAAATGATCTTGGGCATTGAGCACAAGTGTATCTCTTTTTCTCTGCAACATAATAAAATAAAAGATATTAGGTACTTTCAAAGCTTAAATTAAATCAGATATTATATCAGTAGAAAATGACAGAATATTATATAACGCAATATTATTAGTAGATACCTTGATGTGTGGCTATGTGATTGCCTAAAGTGAATGTAAGTATACCACATACAGGGCACACCAGTTTTTCCCGTTGTTTGGTGACAGCAGTCCGTACCATTCTCACAGGTTTTTCTTTACGTACAATTTTGTCTCCAGATGATGGAGTTTTTGTTTTGTATCCTGTATGAACTTTTAGTACCGTTGCATCCTTTGGTCTCTTTAATAGAATAGGCGAGCCTCTTGAACCATTCTTTAAAATTGGATCTATAATAAAATATCATTTTAATTAACTGTTTGTTTTTTTAAATAATTTAATTAATCAGCTTCTGCCTCTTCTGGTTAAATACTGTAAAACTAAAACGCGTCCTGCAGGCTTAGCACAAAAACCGTTTTATAGACGGAAGAGAAGACAAAAAAAATGTTCCGTGTAGACAGTACGACGGCAGCAGTTGTTAAGAGTCAACTGCACGTTTTTCGAAATTCACTCTTTTACATAATTCGACTCAGAATTATTTGTTTTGTCATAGTATTTTTTTTCTGTTTGATTCTCAATTTTTACTGATATTAATTCACATATTTAAAGACAAAGACAACATTTTTTCTCAAAGTGTAGAAATACCATATTTTGGAAAAAAAATATACAGTAATATAGGCCTTAACCATTTCCTTGGTAATGCCCTATTAACTAAATGATGTAAAATAGCAGAAGATAGCTTTGTTCCTCTATTATCAGAGGTTTGCTTTCAAAACGCCCTCCTGTAAAATCATGACTTTCTAGATAACCATATATACTTTGTAGCCATTGAGTAGAAAGTTTTCTATTGTCTTTATCATTTTGAATACAAAACCAAATTGTCTTCACTACCTTAGACAACTGTCAATTGTCAGTGTGATTTTGACAGTTTGGGATAGAAAACTTTCTTCTGAAAAATAGTCAACATAAAAAAGAACCTTGACAAAGATTGTTCATAACGAAAGTCAAAATGAGAGATTGTAGGATTTCTATGGTGCGATGTCAAAAATGGAGAATCAAAATGTCGATTTGTATAGAAAGAGCTGTGTCTATTCTCCGTAGAAATAGAAAGGGTCATGCTAAGCCTGCTGCCCTATCAGGGAATATAGCATTTAGTCAATCAGTTATATTTCAATGATAGCAACATTAAAAAATACAATTCAATTATTTGTTTATATCGGTGAGCTAATTATGACAAAACATTATTTAATCTGACGATTCATCTGATACTTGAAGGTAATTTTGTATGAAAAATTATTAACAAATAAATTAATTCCTAATAGGCAATAACTCCCTTTTGATAACCAGATAACTTGGGTACTTACAGCAAGTAATTGTAGTCGCTCGTGATTTATTCTCATCTCTAGATCTACCAGAACCCATGTCAAATTCATCTTTGAATTTTTTCAGAACTTTTACTTTCCTTACAACTGTTTTGCCTTTAAAAACTTTGATATCTGACAGTTTGGGTTTCTTAAATTTAGTCTTGGGCTTTTCAACTGGAGGTACATAGTCATCATCATCGTCGTCTTGGAAAACGTCATCATCTAGATATTCAGCCTCAGCCTGAAAAAGTTAGGGTTGGTGTGTGTAGTTACTATGTACTTTGGATATAGCAAGTATTAATTGTATGGAAGAACGCAATCATACTCTTATCTCAATTAACTTAGGGTTGGTGCCCTAAGTTAATTGGGATAAGAGTATGATGAATTACAACACAATAAGCTTGTACTCACATCAGGATCACTTTTAGTAGAATAATTAGTCCTTGTAGTTCTCCAAGTTAATTGCACATCATCATCATAGTTATCAATTTTTACCTCCTCTGCATTAGGATCCACTTTTCTTATCACTGTTTGAGCAATCACAATATCTTTGCCATCCATAGTTTCCACAGGCTTTTCTGGCACCTCTATTTCCATTTCCCATTTTGGTTCAGGTTTGATTGTCAATGGGCCAATTTCGCTTTTTATGTCCGTAAAAGAGTCAAATGCAATCTTTTTAGTTGGTACATTCTCTTTTTCCCTAGCTAATATTTTTCTCAGTTTCTTATCAGACCTGTAAAAAATTTATTTGATTTCAAATATACAAAATATGGACTGACCCACATTAGCAGAGGACAGAAGCAAAATAATTGTAATAATAAACAATTAATTTTGAAAAATGGTTGGATTCGAGGTGGTGCAGGAAAAGCATTCCTGTCAGGACTTGGAGAAGGCCTTTGCCCGGCAGTGGGACAGCATAGATTAAACAACAAGCAAGCTAAAAAAAAAGAAACCCTTTTATATTTTTAGTTTGTTTATTGTTTTGGCCTTGCAATGGGACAATACAAGCTAGGTATATAGACTATAGGGTAGGAGGGACATCATATGGGCCAATTGTGCTGAGTTTCAGTTGGAGGTTTAAACAAATTGGCTAGCAGCCTCATAAACTTTCTTTAAAGCTGTAATTATGTAAAAAAAGTTTATACTTATTGCAGCTATGTTTTGGAGATATTATCTTTTTAGATGATTGAAGGAAGTGGAAGAAGGTATTGGGCTTACCTCTCAGCCACTGTTTTAAGTAGATATGCTTTCTCCAAAGTGGTGCAGCATTTGAGGCATATCTTTTCAGGCAAGCCATCATTGGATGAAACCTGAAACATTTGTTTACATGGCATTAGCATTTACAATAAAAACAAATAAATTGTTTTTTTATTACTGTAGCATGCATGCATGATTTCAATATCATACATGCAATCTTCTTCTATTGTGCTTGTTTTGCTTCGGTTTGTTGATAGAATTATGTCAATTTTATTACATTCAATGATATGTAAGTTTTGATTTACGCCGGGATTTTCGTCAACGATCTCGCGCAGTTATCGGTTATCACATATCCCGACACTAGTTTGTTTTGTCAGATTTCTGAAATCAACTGACAAGCACCAAGGCCCGCTAGTTAGTACATACAAAATAGTAGCATTTAAAACTTACCTTTACGTCGGCAATCGCTGTAAGCATTTCAGCATAATTACCAGACAACTTATATCTGAATAGAGGACATAATGGTTTTTTATTTGTCAGACATATACGACACGATTTCATGTCGATAGTATCAATTGGATCTAACATTGTCCACCACCAAAACTAAAGTGATGGCAGTATAGTAATCCGTTTTTTTATCGAAGCACTTCACTTTTACAAATAATCTTTAGGGATTGCTTGGGTACGATTCTATGACAATTTCAGTTCACCACCTCACTACGCCGCCATAGACAATGAGAAGGAAATAGTGTGCGTCGTAGTTCGTCAAATTTCGAAGCACAGTGTTGCTAGCATTTTATTTCTTGCTTAATCCAAAACAGAATATTTTTCGAAACTCAGCAGGCTTAGCACAAGCACCGACTTGTCGACGGAAGAATAGACAAAAATGACGCTTCATGAAGACAGTACGACGGCAGCAAAGTAGAAAAGAGTCAACTGCACTTTTTACGAAATTCAGTAATTTATTCACGTTTTTCTTTTATTTTGCTTCTCAAAAATGGTGTCCCATCGCAAAAATAATTAAAATTTCGACCCCCATAAATGAAACACTTAAACCCCTAAAACTCAACATGTAGGTAATGATTTTTCACATTTTCCCTATAAAAAGTGAAAAATTCCATTTTTTCATTCCATTCTTATACTTTGTGGCCGTCGAGTAAAACGTTTTCTACTGTCTTTAGCATGGCGATTAAAAATCAAATTGTCTTCACTACCTTAGACAACTGTCTTCTGAAATAGTCGACATTAAAAAGGACCTAGAAAACGATCGGTAGAAACGGAAGACAAAATGACAGATTTCAGAAGGATTTTTACGGTGCGATGTCAAAAATGGAGAAACAAATGTCACTTTGTATGGAAATAGCCACATCTATTCTTCGTGGAAATAGACAGCGTTATGCTAAGCCTGCAGCTAATTGACCGAGCGAGCGTGAAGCGCGACCGAAGCGTCTCCGTTTCAGCTTGGGCAAAAATGCTTCCGTATGTCCGGATTGCCGGCTGTTCCCCTTCAGGTCGCATTTCTCAACCGATTCTCGTAAAGTTTTGTGAGCAGCTTCAATAATTACATAGATTTTTTTGTTGACTCACATTTTCCAAATTTTTCCAAATGTCGCAGATATGGGGGTTGAAAACGTAATAAAAAACATATTCTGCCATAACGCGTTCTTTGTTCGTCGTTCGTCGTTCGTTAACATTTATTCACTTTTAAGTAGATACCTAAGCTATGCAAAGACAGAGCTCACATAACACAGCCAGTAGTACTTATTATCAAAACATGTCAAAACATGAACTATACCGCCAAAGTATAAAATTTTGCATCATTGGTGAAATGCCTATAAAGAGTAATTTTTCTCATGGCCTATTTACCAGCTGTAGACTGTGAATGGGTTGGTGTTCGTGCCCACTGCAGGGTGGCAATGACAATGGCACTGCTCACAGATTTCAATGGTTTCAACTTTTCCACTTCCATAAGTAATTAGTTGCTGTTTTTTTTTATTAATTGTTAATTGATAATTTTTAGTTAGCTAACTAAAGATGATGTCTTGAAAATATGTCATATTTCATCAAATATAATATCGAGAACTGTGTTGTTATTGTCGGTCGGACTGTAATAAAGATCAAATTCGCAAAACGTATTCGTTTGTAGGAAACTGACGGGTGTGAAGAACGCATTCTCTCGACGGACCGACTGTAAGTTAAAAACATACACATACAGACATACATACACATACGTAAAACAGAGCTGTAATTTGCAAACCGTAAGAAATTTTAAATTCCACGAAAAAGGGTACACGCGACGAATTGGTAATTAAAAGCGGGCTTTCGGTCAGTGGGTCGTCTTAGGGGCGGAGCAGTTCCTGGTGGCGGAATGGTGGGACAGGCTCTCACGCCCTACCGGCCTCGTCATTATCGAGGCGGTCTGGCCGGTGCTCGACCACAGGCTCGGGAGGAGGCACGGTTCCCTGTCGTTTCGGGTGACGCAGGTGCTCTCGAGGCATGGTTGCTTCGGGAAGTACCTGTGTCGCATAAACAGGGAGCCGGACGTCCGGTGTCACCACTGCGTCGACAGCCTGGGTGTTATAGTCGGCGGCTAGGAGTAATAAAAATAAATATATATAATAAATAATATAAAAATAAATAGTTGATACGGCCGCGAATCATATTTAGATCAACATCAAACTATAACTGACCTGCAAATTGCAAAAGACGTAAGAAAATTTGAATTTCGCGGGTCACCTTGGTGCATCCCCATGGCGTTGGACCACTATTTAAGCCACATTCTGTAGGTAGTACCTGTCCCCCCGACCCTTGCTCGACGACGCGCCAGCCCGCGCCGTAGCCGAGCCTGTAGATTAAAATTCCCCAGTTAATAATAATATAATTTAGATCCAGCCTGTCCCATCTTGCTGCCCTCCCCTCAGTGACGCCCTAAGCCGAGGTTCGTACCCCACAGGGGGTGCCCTTAGCGTGCGGTCACCTAAATTTTAAGTATTGTTCGCCCCTGGCTGGAGGCTTTAAGTTAGTAGCTTAAGGCACCCACAGGTTTGCCCGGTTAAGTAGCCAGGACCTTAGTGGTCACAAATACGAGCTGACAAATAGGAAAAAAAAAAAAAAAGTAGTACCTGTGGGTAGTACTTACACGGCCGGCTATTATGCAGGAAGGTCAATGTGTTTTGTGCGGAACATGCATCATGATGCCCACTCTATAAATAAAACTTTTTTTTTGCAGATTCTTTAATTTTTTCAATCCGAATACTGTTTTTGTTTAGTAAACGCAATCGAATCATTTCCATTATTAAAATTGTTTACTCTTGTTTCTTGGAACTTCAGCAGCAGATAAAACTTCTGCACAAAATCAAACACTGATATCAGAGACAACTGTAGTTACAAAATATTGCAGAATTGGTACTTGTCAAAATACAAGTCAAGTCAAATGTGTGGTGTTGGTGTGTGAGGAAAACAGGACTGAATTACGGTTTATTTTATGATCTATATCTAATTCATATAGGAATTACTGAAATTATTTATGTCCCTACACGTTGGTGTAACATAAGAACACTCATTACTTTTACAAGCTGTTGCGTAAAAAATGTTATAGGTAATGGCTACCACCTACGAAAATAGGTTGAGTCGCAGGAAAGGTAAATATTTGTAATTTATTTAATAAGTATTCATCTATTCTATCTATTGGTGAACTTATATCTATTTACTAATGGGGAATAATACGATTAATAAACTAAGTCATTTATTTACATGTGCGGAAATCTATAATTTCAGTAATGGTTCATGCATTACACATTTCAGGTAAACAGAGTGATTTATATAAATTGGACACTAAGAATAAAACACCTGAAGAGAATATAAAGGAAATCATTCAAGGATTATATTTGAAGAAGCCGTTCCACAATGACACCTCACCCACCAACAAAAATAACCCCATGGAGTTCAAGTCAGGTCTTAGAGGCCTGCAGAAAAGTGGATCTGATAGCCGTAGACTGTCATACTTAAATGCCTTAGTCACACTTTTATGTAAAGAAGACAGAAGTAATTTGGGCTTCACACCTGATGAACTTATGACTTGGTAAGAATCATCCTCCTAACTTGTACTAAAAGAAATTAAACTATTACGTCTTTAGAAAGAGGTTATGTTGTTAAATTTGTGATATCTTTACGAACATAACAACATAATACTTTTCTTTTTAAAGTTTATCAGCTGTTAATGTAAATATGTGCTAAAGATATTATTTATTTTTGTTTACAGTATTCGTGTGAGTCTTGTTGACGATTCTATGGTAGTAAGAGCTTCAGCTCTGAGAGTGTTACGCTACTTAATCAAGACAGAAACTGATGTAGCAACATTCAATAACTTGAAACTACCATTTTTAGTTATAAGGTAAACCCAATTTTTATTATTTTTTGCCTGTTCATATTCAATTTTTAGTGAATATCCAATATTCGTAATTTTCATCATGATAATGAAATTTAGATGGGTACATACAATTGGCTGTTCAAAAGTAGCCCTGAGTTACAGAGGAATTCCAATGTGATCTTCATGTTTACTTTATTTAAAATTAACAAAATTAAGGGAAAAGAAAACTAATTAAATGTAATAAAATTACTGCCTTAAAAATAATAAAGCCTGAAATACCAGGTTTCCAATAAAAAAAACAGAATTTATCCAATTGTTTTGTTTTACATATCCTGTTTTTACGATTATGTATATTCAAAAAAAATGTTTTAAAACTGTTTATAAAACATCATGATAAAAAATGGTTGCACAATTCCAATTTATGCTTTTCATGTTTCTACAAAAAAGAAAAATCAGCTAAACATTGTTGTTTCCCAGTATTTGTTAATAATTTTTACTGGCCTTGTATAGGCCATGTAAATCCAGTATACTGGAAAGGTTTAGGTAGTTAAATAAAGGTAAACAAAAGAAACCACGTGACTCATAGATGTTAAACCTTTTATTTCAAATGTTAAAATCATATTATTTTGAATCCAATAATATTAGGCTCTATTCTGAATCTGAATTTGAGGAACTATCTGTCACTTTAATAATAAAGCGTTCAGTGGTATCATCAATTATTTTGTCTAATTTAAAAAAAATCTGTTCTTATATTACATGACTCGCAAGTTTTCCAATTCCCAGCAGTCACATTAGCTAAAGCTTCTGGCAAAAGAATGTTTAGGTCAGACATTTTAAACGTTTTATTTTTCTCGGCTACAAACCCTTTAACTTGAGCCCATATTAACTCAATTGAATTGCGCTTACAGTGGTATGGTGGCAGCCGCAGTATGGTGACACCATATAACATTTATTCTAATTCATCCACAACTTATAAGGCATCTGGTTAACCGACTAAATGTAATACCTGCTACTTCAGTTGCCATACCACGTCACAGGTGTACTCTTCAATTTCGTAATTTCGTTATCTAATTCGTTGTATTTTCTAAAAGGTTTAGGGAACCTGTCTTTTTGGGCTCTTTACGTTAGACAGATTACAAAATATTATACTATTTTATAAATCTAACAAAAAAATTGAAAACAAGCAATTACATGTAGGAAGAGTATAGTTTACGAATAAATGATAAAGTTTAACATACATTAATAAAAGAGGAAACTATCGTATAAATCGCAAATAACTTTAATTTTGTTGTAACGTATTTTTAAACAAGAAAGTGTTAACTATAAAAAACCTTTTTTACGATTTGTTTACCTTTGTCTATCTAAACCTTTCGAGTATAGAAATTACTTAACTGTGCAGAAGGTATAAAAAAATCGCATGCTGTTTTTCCGACGGTCAAATATGGCGATGTCCTTATTCCCAATATTATATTATTATTTTTATTTTTATATATTTTTTTCTTTTTTGTAATGTGCGTTTTGTTTGTGCAGAATAAACTATTTTCTTTCTTTTATTTTTCTTTCATAGATATAGTGAGGCATGGTAATGCCACTTGGTGTACCAAACATATTATTTTGAACCCCAAAAAACAGACAGTCTGGTCTATTCAATGTATTTACTGGAAGCAAATGCATTGAATGGAGTAGTCTAGCAACACATCTATGCAAAAATATGCGACGGAAGTTTATGAAAATTCAGGGTATTGCAACTTTCCATTGCATTGGTAGGTAATTTCAAAGCATTGCAACTTTTCATTGCAAATATTTTTGTTCATGTGTTGTTAGACTTCGTATACTTAAAAAGCAGAGCATAAACTGATTAGCAGTGTCATTGTGATTCCTTAGGTCAATGGATTTAATACTTCGCAACGAAGAAGAACGAGCGCAGGCCTTACGCGTGGTGCGTCGAGTAGTGGCCGTGGTGGGGGCGACGGGTGGAGTGCGACGGCAACGCGGTGCCTTTGTGGAACATGGTTTACTACGCTGTCTCGCTGCTGTGGCCCGCGCAGCCAGTGCTGGCGACGGCACTGGAGACCGACTGTCGCGACCCGCTATTGCTACGCTTGCTGAGATCTGTAAGTAACTTTTGGAAGAGTCCTGTGATATGTTCACTGCTATGAAAGGTGCATTCAGATTATTATTTCACTAAATCTAAACTCAAAAATATATCCAGTTTATATATAACCACCCAGGCTCTTATCAACAGTCCGATACAAGTTGAATGGCTCTAAATAGATTTTACAAAAAAATAACCACCAAAAAATTCCAGGTGTTCTCAACCCCGACATGTTCATATCATGTGGCGGTGTGAACGCAGTGACGCGCCAACTAGCCGAATGTGCGACACCCCGCATGGCGGAGGCGCTATGCGGCGTATTACTTCACGCACTCAACGACCCCAACTCGCGAAGGGCCGCGCGAATTGACCTCATGTGTCTCAGTTCACCTTACTGTGATTTTCACTTCCGTCCAGCCGGTACTGAGACTAGCAGGTATGTTATGGTTTAAGTTGAGATGGTCGAGTTGTATTTTACTTTCAAAATCCTTAGTTCAATGGTTAAAATATTCAAAGAGAGATAAGTATTAACTTCTATGCCTTTCCAACATTAATAATTTCACTGGATCACATGTCCCCACATGGTTGTTGCACTTAAGACCGCGAGTCAATAATTATAATTTAAACCTTATATCAGTCTCTATAAGTCACAAGCTCTCGGGATTTGCAATTGTTATAACCCAAAACAATCTCTAGAAAATTTGTCAATAATATTACAATAAAGTTCGAAAATGAGGTTCAAGACAAATGAGAATGAGTGTACCACTTCCACTATCTTCACCTGCAATAACGTTGATTAGGAATGCACCAGTTTACTTTTTGTGTTAGTAAATAAATAAAATATTAATATTAACTTTAATTGTTACTTAAATCAGAGATGAACGCGAGATGCGGTTCACGTGTAGTCGCCTTGCACTCCTGTGCGTGCTTCGCAGTTGGCCAGGGTTGCTCCACTTCTGTCACCCATGTAGCACGGGCGGCCTTCGTGCCTTAGTCGCCGCCCTCTACCTACCGCGATTAGAGGTTCGAGTGAGTAAACCACGTTTTATACTGTTTTAATAATAATAATATTTATTAGACCAGAATGAATAAACATGTTTCACAAATTGTCTATTAGCCACTTATACTTACCTATACTTTAAAATAGTGTTCGACCGAAACATGTTTTTTAGCCAAAACCGAAACCGTGCCTTATGAAGTTAAGTAAAAGTGAGTTAAATTAACATTATTTTCCGAGGTTTGTGACAAATAATATGATTAAGGCTGATTTTGCAATATCAGATTTCTTTTACTCGAACATAAAATTGACTTTTGGCAGATTCTGTGTAAATATACTGTAAAATTTTAAAATGGCGGTCGAAACTTTTAGCAATTATGCCGTTTTTCAAAAGCTCGATACAGCGGCTGAGGTCTAAACACCGCATAATTTTAGCCGAGTCGCCAAAAAGCGATACAGCGTCGAAGTAATGGTTGAAACTTGTGATTTTGCTATCGCTACCAAACGCAGAGTCACTAAGAAGCATCTGCTGTGATCCCTACTCGCTGATACTAAAATCAGCATATCTGCTAAGAACCTAAATTACTTCCATTTATAAGAAAACACTTATTTTTTTAGATTTTGTACAAAAAGTTGTGAAAACTGAACCCCAATACTAAGTTTACGCAGTCGGTATATCTGTCATATATTTCTGTCTATCTATTCTATGAAAACCGGCTGTTCACGAACGTCAGTTTAGGTCGGGCCGAAGATTCGGCCACTTTATGGCCGAAACCGAAACTGCAGCCGAAACCTGATTTTATGGCCGGAACTGACGGAAACCGAAACCGATCCGGACGGACACTACTTAAAAGTGAAACAGTTAAAATTGTGTCTAATTATTGGCATTTGCTGTTGAATGCCAATCGTAGTAAACAAATTTTAAACAACAGTTGCTCGTAATAGTACATACCTTCAAATATTGCTAGAAACAACGTTAACCTTTCTTGTCTACACAGCTAGTCTGCGTAAGATCGGCATTTTTCCATAATGCAGATAGCAACATTGCAAGATTTTATGTTACCAACAACATGTTTCCCGCAACACATTAACGACTTACGAGGCTTGCTAAACGCGGTAATTCAAATCCAAGTCTCTTCACGAAATTATTGTTTGATTTTTTCAGAAAGCGATATTGGATCTCTTGTATGAACTAGTCGGATTACCGCAACCGGAATGGACAGATGAGATTTCTGTAGCTTTAGATGCAGTTGATCCGTCTGACTTTCAAGTAAGTTATAGTGTTGTATTAATTTTCTACAGCATACATATCGATCGCTTTTAGCGATACGACCGCCAATTGTGTCACCCTATGTAAAATTTCTACTTTTATATCTGTAATTTTTATGGTGTACATGATAAAGAGTATTCTATTCTATTCTATTCTACATATAGTGTTGTCGGTGGTGTTAAAGATTTAATATTTTAGGATTCCTGGCGACTGAACGAAGGTTTCGTTGCCGCTGAAGGCACTGCCATATTACCTCATCTTGGTGCTACGGGCCCTGATATAATAGAAATTCATCTTGCACTCTTACTTCAGTGTTTCTTAGAGGTACGATATTTGTTTTGGTATAAATGAATGTTGTTAACATACAGTTGCGATGATACACTAATATGTATAATGTTAATGTTTGTATAATATTATATAATGTTAATATATGTTTCAGGCTGGGTTGTTAGACGGTTTAGCTGAAGTGATTGTTACAAGTGACACTTTTATATCTGTCCGAGCGACTGTGTTATTGGGTCAACTATTGCATTTAATACACCTGTATCTACCTCCTCAAATATGTAGTATAACGCCGGCGCTCCCGACGCTCATGTCTCAAGCTTCGGCAGGCAAGCCACAGGCCTTAGCCGCAGTGGCTGCCTTGCGGAGACTGCATTCTATGCTGGAAGCCAGGCCGGCGAGTAGCAGCTTGTTCCTAGACCACATCATACAGTATTGTAGTGGTGCATTTAGAGAGAAAGTAGAAGATAATACTAAAAGTCGAAAGGAAAAAGACAACGCTAGTATGGTTAAGCCAAAACATGACGTTTCCCTCCATAAAGAAAATAGTATTGAATTCTTAAATGATTCTGATAATGAAAACGAGCCAAAACAGAGGCACAGTGTTGGCTCTCGGGCTGATGTTCCTAACAGAAATGTGAGTGCTTTAGTTAAAAGTAAAAGTGTTAGTTCTCGGACTAGTGCTGCAGTCAGTAGAGTTACTAAGACAGCAAAGTTTTTCAACCTGTTCGAACGAGATAGCGACAGTTTGATTCGATGTACGTTGGTCATGCAGAATAAGGACGGCAATACCTGGAATTGGGATATAATAAGGACTATATTGAAGGTATATTATGAATTAGTAATGCTTATTCCATTATTGTAAATCTCAAAATTAGAATAATTTTTCACAATATAATATTGTTTCAGGAAAATGACACTCCCTTGTTAAACCTCAACGACGGTGGTCACAAAGCGTGGGTCGCTCGTATAATTAATTACCTGAAGCCGTCTTCCAATAAATATTCTCACACAGATTTGTCTAGTACTTGCCACGGTCACTCCGCTACTCGTGCGGGCTGCCAACTTATTAGGCATCTGTTGAGACATAATGATGTAAGTAAAATATATATATAACTTTGTTATTAGTTTTGTTGCCCACTATGTTCATTACTATTAAAGCATTACAGCCAGGGCTTGGAACCAGTACCAAAAGTACAGGTTCTGTATCGGTACTTATCAGTTGTTGCCATTTCGGTACGTGGGTACCGGTTCCAGAAGGGTACCGGTACTTCGCCAAACTAGTACCGGTAACAAATTCAGGTACCCGGCGCGTACCACAAATCTCATATTTGAACGAGGAACCTCGTTGTGGATGGCAACATTGTAGTTAATTTTCTAATGCCTATTAACTATTCTTTTTACTTACTATCTGTTTTCTCACTCTAACTTACTGAAATATTTGTTTGGTACCGGTACAGTACCGTTACTGATTAGAAAGACCTAGTACAGGTACTACCAAGGTTGGCATGATTAAAACAAGTTGTTTTGAACAGTGTTTAAAACAGTTTGAAATAAAACAATGTTTCTAATGTTTAATGTGTAATGTTTTTTGTAATGTGTTTGTGTTTTGTGTTCAACGCTGTTAAGTTTTAAACACTTACAGACTTATTCATAAACGTTGATTAACTTTTAAGCAGCACTTTAAGCAGTGGTTAAATAGATTTTGTATTCATAAACGCTGTTTAGAGTTAACTAACTGTTTAAACAGTTATTTAAGTAGTTGTCAAACTAAACAGCCCTCGGACCTTGTTTAACGATTTAAACAACAAAATGGCGGACGAAATCCTTGCTCCTAACAGCTGATATACGTAGTCGCTCTATGTAGTCTGTGCAGCTGATTGAGTCCGTTATTTCTATTCTAACTTGTTGCAGTGAATTGATAAAACTTTTATAGTGAAATTTAATATGTCTGACGTACGGTAATAATTGAAAATTTTGGACGTCGATGACGATTTAAGTCTGTTTGAGCAAGATGTACAAGATTTTAATGAATTTAGGCGACTCTGATTCACCCCAGTTAGCGGAGCGGCATCGTTTTTTACTGGACAAAGGCGTGTCGACTCCTTTTATATCCGCCATAGCTTAATAAGTAATATTTTTAATCTTCAAAAACACAAATTACAAAATTACCACGAGCGAAACTTTTTCCGCAAGCTAGTGACTGATAGTTTTGTTCTTTAATTCGGGTGTTTGGCACGCGCACCATAGACCGATTTCACAGTTTTCTACCGAAATGCTACCTAGTTGCCAGTTTACAAAAAGTTAAGTAGTGGTTAATTAAGCAATGCTTAAATATCGTTTATGAATAAGAAATATTTAATTAATATTTAAGGTTTAATTAGTTAATTAGTTAAGTAATGCTTAAGACGTTGTTTAACGATTCTTTATGAATAAGCCTGTTAGTGTTTAAAACAACTTTTAGTTGCGAATGAATGGAAATAAATGAAAACTAATAAATATTTAGGACTCAAAATCTAAATAAATTAAAAAGTTGAATCTAGAATTGAATTGAATCTGGAATTATAAAGAAAACTTGTTTTTACAACATACATTTTTTGTTACTTTATTTATTCAATCAAACAAACAGTAACAATTTTAATTATAATATAACTAGGTAGGTAGGTATAATTAATTAATTAACAATCAAAATTTTGTGTATTTGTGTCACACAAGATAAGATTTATTTTTAAACATCCATTTTCTTTTTACAAGCTTTTATTTAACTTGCAATGTTGCTATGTATGTTCGGGACAAATTTTGCAAGCTGAATTAAAACCACTTCCTCTTATCCTACGGAGTTGAAATTTCACACGTTGATTCTGTTTCGAACACAATGCATTTTTATGATGCATGACCTGGCTGTTGTACCCTGGATTAGCTCCAGTCGAGGGAACTCCTCAACGGTCAACAGTAGAGACACAACATTTTATATATACGCATACAATTATGATAGCTCGTTCTACAGTTTACCATGTTCTGGCTTCTGCACTCAGCATTGGCTCCATACGAGAGATCTCCACAGCGGTCAACAGCACAGGCACGAATTTTTTTATAAGTACTGATTCAATTATGATAGCCCATTCTAAAGTATGGCATGCATGACTTGGATACTGCAACTCGGATGGCTTCACACCATGACTTGTGTAGAGGCGCGTTTGGGTTTGTTGGATTTATCTTTACAAGTATCGTGATAGAACGGAAATTTAAAGAAATTCTAATGCTAAAAAGTACAAAATAAAATGTAAGTGAAAACCTTTTTTAAAACAAGCTTTTAATTAACAATAAAATACTAAATAAAACTTACGTTAACATAGAACTTTAATATTTTCTTAAAAGCTTGAGGCGTGAACGTCCTTCTTACAATTTAAGATGAGCCGCAAGCTTCTAAGAAAATATTGAAGTTCTATGTTAACGTAAGTTTTATTTAGTACTTTTTAGTTAATTAAAAGATTCTTTTAAAAATGTTTTTTTCTCACATTTTTTATTACTCAACTAGCTGACCCGGCGAACCTCCTTGGTAGGAAGTTCGCCTCGTTCGTTCAGCGGTCCTCAAAATATTATTTAAAAAAAAAGGGCAGAGAATAATCCAACAAATCAAAGATCAGAAAAATCGGTCCAGCCGTTCTTGAGTTATAAATGGTGTAACTAACCCGACTTTGTTTTATTTATATAAATTTATTCAATGAAACTTAAACTGTAACAATTGTAATTATAAAATAACTAGTTATTATTAATTAACAATCAAAATTGTGTGTCAGACAATGAGACAAGACAACACTTATTTTTTCATATTTAGGTATTTAAAAACTGACAAGTTTTCCAGCTTTCTCTGTAAGTACTGAGTTTATTTGGAACGTCGAAATGAATAAACCTAAATGTTGAAAACAGTCTTTCAATTTCGGCACTTGAAGCAAGAAGCAACAGCGGTGTGAAGTTGTGCCACTAAGTCCATTGTTTGGCCATTAATTTGTTTTTTTACTGACATCCACCATTCTAGAGGTCCGACGTGATTTATTACATGATCTTCAAATAGAAACTTATGAAATGGATCCGTCATTGCCCTGTATTTTACAATATAGGGCGTCGCCTCTTTGTGATAAACTTCAATAAATGATAAAGCTTCAGAAATATCTTCCCTAGCGAAGTTTTCGCTTCTGTAGTTAGGATATAGTAACTAAGTTTTCTGAAAAATGAGCTGGAGACATTGTCATTTGAAATCGCGAATTAAGCCTACGTAAATCACTCAGTGAATACTAGGTCTCAAGCTGCCGCACGTTCTCACCCTCGAACTTATTTTTAAGCTCTATACATGCTTCAGTCACTTCGCCAGTACAACAGGATGTTTTCTGGGAGATGTTAAGTGTAATTGATATATTTTCCCGTTTTCTGTAGAGGGTCTGCGCTTCTTGCTTAAGTGCCATGTCATTCACTTTCAATGAAATTGACAAATCGTTTACGTTCACGCTGCTCCTAGCACTGGCACTTGTAAGATTTAAGAGCAGTAACAGATGTGGCAGAAGAATTATCTGCAGACCTGGAAAAACCAGCATCTCCCAATACCTCCACCATAGTCCTCGGTATTGCATCACTGTTAGATCCGGTGCTACAATTCTGGAAGTGTGCCTCCATTATTGTCATAAGTCTAACTAGCTCTTGATTACATTTTCTGCAACATACCCTATTGGTCTTCAGTGTAGTATTTTCTTGAGGGATCGATATGAATTGTTCCCAAATTGGATGCTTTTTTGCTCTGGAGTTGACATTTTTATTTTTATGAGGTGCGATCTATTATCACCACAAATTTCAATAATGAAACGAAATATTGGAAATAAAGACCCTCCTATTTATACACTTCATATTTATACTCTTTTTTTCTACCTTGGGTACTACGTCTGGTACCGGTATCACACCAAGGCCAATGGTACAGGTTCCCAAAAATACCGGTATTTCAAGCCCTGATTACAGCACTATATTAAACACCAAGACTCGTGAAAGTCGAGGCAGTAAAAATTGCGAGTTGGACAGTTAATATTTAGGAGTGTCTTTTCATGTCGCTCCCGTCTTTTATGACTGTGGCAGCCATGATCGTTGACGCATCCTATAACAGCAAATGCAATCCAATTTTATTGATTAAAATATATCTACCTATATGATTTCAAAATTTGATTTCAGCTTGAGTGCCAAAGGTTGTTAGAAGACTTATTCCTGGACGTGAGCCGTCAGATCGAGGCTATAGAGACGGGGCTGAAGGCTCACGAGTGCCTGTTCAGTCCTCAGCATATGTGCAACACTATGTGTCAGATGTACTTCCTTTTCATCGGCCAACTGTGTCACTCGCAGAATGGTTTGAGGCTATTTAAACAGACTGGATTGTATGAAAAGTAAGTTGACTGTACCTTTATTGGTTGGTAGACGTATACGAACAAGGGATAGCGCTATACGTCTTGTACAGTTGGCATCTCTTTTTCGCACTGGAACAAGTGATATGATACATCCACGCGCTTTTATACGTAACTCTAATTTTAGCAACAATTTTTTAGCCTTTTAGAACTATCAACAAGAACTCATCATAGCTGCTATGTGAAGTTAGTGATATCCAGTCTGGATTACACTTTGGACTCATTTCCAAGAGACATTTTAGCAAAGACTTTGACTTGCAATATTCAAGCCTCCAGATTGTATGCAACACAGTTTTTGAATGTCCTGCTGAGAGCGTCTCGAAAATCACGTGAATTAGTCCGAAGGAAGGCCAAATTGAAGAAGAATGCTGTTAATGATCATCTTAAAGCAACCCAAAGAGATAATAATAGTGATGCTAACAGCGGTGTGGACATGGATACCTGGATATTACAAATGTTGGTCGGTCAAATAAAGGACGAATCGAAAGTGGTAGTAAAAACTGCGCTCACCATTTTGGAAGAAGCTTATCATGTTCCTGTAAGTGTAGTTATTAATTTTTTACTCCTAATCAATTCATTAGACAACAATGCGATGTAAAACCACTATAATAATGAATTAAACCACCTTAGTCTTTTGAAAGTCGTTTTTAAATCAAAAGCGTGGGTTCTACTTTTGATTTCATTTTTTCTACGACAAAAAATATCCAAGCAGGTTCAATTTTATTATTTGTCAAATCACACACTTGATTTCGTTTTTTCTAGAACAAAAAATCCAAGGTGTCAAATCACACCAAAATTATTTTGTATTTAAGTACATATATTAACTATTATCGTGAATTCATCCAATAAAATAAACTTGTATTCATGCAGTCGTACGTGGAAAAGTTGATAACTATGAAAGAGACTCTCTGTCAGAACTGTCATTTGGATAAGACAGCGGAACCCACTTCCCTGGATTTTGCGGCAATAAGCGACAGAGGATACCTACTGTGGCTCAGTCTCGAAGTCGCCGTCGCCGTTCAATCGGTAGATGCGAAGTCGATTACTTTTCTCAAGAAACATCTGGATTTCTGGACTAAATCCTACAACTATCGGTGAGTTTTTCAATTATAAACAAAGGTTTATCTAAAGGCGGTGTGACAAAATCTTTTTGTGTGTTTTCTAATGAGTTATAGGTTCCAATTTCAGCTCCACCTTCTTTTTGGAGGTGTTTCGATGGTTTTAAGGATTAAAGCAATGTTCATAAGGGCGCCAAAAGGGCATGTATCGCCTTTCTGGACCTTGCGACTTGGTCGACACCCTCCTAGGTTGGCTATCTGTGGATGCAGTTTCGGTGGTTATATCGAGCCAACCTTTTATACTCGTACTGGCCTATTTTGGCACACAGAAATACACACATACACTAACAAGTATACCTTTCGCGCAAAAAAACGATGTAATGTTGTAGAACTATGTTAATTTTTAATTCTTGGTTCTTTTTTTTTGTCATAGTCTTCCTCATCACACACAGTTTTTTTTTCTTCAAAATTTGCAAGTAGAAGGTTCTTTTGTGTTCTTATTTTCTTTACAAAGTTGATAGTTGTGTCTTTTTATATCGGGAGGAAAGTGGCTCCTGCAACACAGATTTAACTAGCACTAAGGTTTTATAAAAAATAAAAATAAATAAGACCATCACGACCCTCGTAATGGCCCAGTGGTTAAGGCCTCGCCTCTCATGCACGAGATTTTGGGTTCAAATATCAGTATGACTTTTTCATATTTTATACACTTTCCGAGTTTATCTTGGATATTATTGATATTGGTGAAGGAAAATATCGTTGGGAAACCTGGACTTATAGTTTACAACATAACATCACGCCTGTGATCCCCGAAGGGTTAGGCAGACGTGTAATACCTATAGTACACTCACATTTCGCCAGTTATGTTTAAGTTCCATGTATTAGGGGGCGAGCTTATTGCCATCAGCCGGGCACAAAGCCAGACTCCGGGCTGCTACTGAGGAATTCTCAATAATATTTTGCCCGACCTGGGAATCTAACCCAGGACCTCTTGCTCAGCAGTAGCGCTTACGACCACAAGACCAACGAAGCAGTCTCGTATTATTATTTAGTGAGCTCGTGTTCTGTTGTTCAGGTACGTGCGACTTGTAGAGGCGGGTGTGCACGAGGCGCTGGCGGTGAGCGAGGCGGGCGCGTGTCGCGGCGCGCGGGCCCGTCGCGCGGCCCGGCCGCCCCCGCACCTGCACGCCGCGCTGGCACCGCGCGCGCGCTCCGCGCTCCCTGCGCACCCCGCGCACCCCGCCCACCGCGCGCGTGCTTTGCTAGCTGCTGTACTACCAGACCACTATAAGGTAAGAGACAGGCAGGTGAGACGAGCGTGTGTAGCGGCGCGCGAGCACGGCGCGCGGCCCGGCCGCCCGCGCACCTGCACGCCGCGCCACAGATTAGGACAGACAGTTCACACGTTTGAGGTCACAAGCTAACGTACCTACGACTCGCGTTCACCCGGGCGAACAAAGTCCGGTCGGTTGCCACGCGCCTGTTCGAGAGTACGTACCGCACCTGCGCCTATAATAATGGCTAAAGTCTTGTGAATATTGCAGTATTAAAAGTTCCACCAGAATCGTTTATAAATTATATAAAAGAATTAGCAAGAAATATTATTTTTAAATAATTTTGAATAAACATTAACTAGCCTACCAGGAAGCTGCCTGTATAACATGCGAAAGGAAACGAAATTTACACATCTATCTACTTACATGTTTTCCTGAGGAGTACTTGTTAAAGTTATTTGTTATTTTGTTAAAAATATTGTTTTCAATGTAAAAAAAAATGTTTTTTAGTCACCCATTCTTTTGTGTAATAATTTTTTAGCCTACGGTAAGAAATAAAAAAAAAAGGACTTCGTCAAGGTCCGGTGGAGGAGGTCGTTTTTTTATGTGGGAAATCATCATTTGACCTCTCCCGCTCTGGGCGGAGCGGGACCAGCGTGTCAGACTCTTACCGACTAAAACCCACCCGTGTTCCTTCAGTTGCCTATGTGCCAGGGCCACGGTAACTCTTTTGAGCAATTCGCGACATCGGCAGGCATCGGCCCTATCAGACCCCATCAATTATGCTGACATCTCTTTGAGGCGCGCGTGGAACACAACGCGCCGTGGACCCGGGCCTGTTCCTTACCGGACGGCGAGCTGCCCATTGCTTGCCGTCCGCAAGCCCGCGCCTACGGTGACCGGGAGTCGGCTATCGACTCCCGACGCCCAGGGTGTCTCCTCCTGGGCGACGCCCGCTCAGACCTCTACCGTATGCTCCACCGTGTCCTCCGGTCGATCCACACAATGATAACACCCGGGCGTTTCCTTCCGCCTTGTCCGAAACAGGAACCTCCCGAAACAGCCATATCCGGTGAGGACCTCCGTCAGGCGGAAGATGAGGACGCCGTGGCGCCTCTCAAACCACTCCTTAAAGAGGGGACTTACCGCCGCAATTGTGGCTTGCCCAGCATAGACAGTCCTAGCGTTGCGTTCAATGACGCACGTGATCTCCCGTCATTACGGCAGACGACGTAGAAGATACTCTCGGGCGTCCGCGTAAGGTACATTTTAGCGCGCACGACCGCCTGTAATATTTTTGTAGGTCATTATAGCGTTAGGTATCTATCTTTTTCTATGGAGTGAACTTTCTGTCCTAATCTGTGGCCGACCGCGTGCCCCGCGCACCCCGCGCACCCCGCCCACCGCGCGCGCGCCTTGGTGGCTGCTGTAGTAGCCCACCACTATAAGGTAAGCGACGAATAAATTAAAGTCGCTTTTCGTGTCTATGTGACCACGTTGTTCTTCTAGATGCGTCATACACGAACATTAGTGTACTCAAAAACAGCGTAACCCATGTATGTAGCTACGTACTTAGTAAATACAATCATACAGTGCGCGAAGAAAAGGAAGGACCCGTTTCGATACCTGTTGTTAGAAGGAATAAACATTCATGTTTAGCTACGTCACTAGCTGTTGCATGTTCAAAAATTAACACTAAATTTTACTCGTGTTGACAAAGTTTAAACACTAGGACTTTTTGAAGTAACAAAAACTATCAGATGTGTAGTAGGTACCTAATTAAAATAGTAAAACAAGGCAAGCTGAATATAAAAACTTTAATTTTCAAAATAAATAATTAACAATAAATTATTGCATTGTAGTCAGGCAGGAAACGCCAACTACATCTAGTTTTTAAAATATGATTGACGTGTAAACGTGTTTGTACAGACCTATTTACAGAAATAAATCATTTATCATTATCATTTATCATTTGGCATCCAATCATCTTCACTCCTTTGACTCCTAATTATCCTTAAACATTTTTTCGTCATCAATCTGTCTTAAGGCAATCTACAATAAAAGACAAACGATAAGTAATATTCATAGCACATGTAATTAATATGAAGGAGATGTTAATACGACATGATTTTATATCAAACAAATTTATATATTAAAAAATATACCCCAAAAAGTTTGTATTAAAAAGACTGCTGCCATAATTGCCCTAAACTCCCCTAGACGCGAGCCCGCTCGCAGAAAATTGGCGGTAAAACTACAAAACATTTAAAAAAAATATATAATTTAAAAAAAATGTGAGCCGTCACGGGACTCCTGGCAGATGTGAAACATCGAATTTATTTGGTACAAGGAATATGCATATAAGAACATACATATATATACTACCGTACATCGTGGCGACGTGTCGCCACTGCATGCGTCGCCACGCCAACAATCGGTTTTACCCGTGGCTATAGATGTTTGACATCAAAAATTTGAGCCGTCACGGGACGCCTGGCAGATGTGTAACATACCATCAACGTATAGCGTGGCGACGCGTCGCTACAGCATGCATCGCCACGCCAGCAATCGGATTTACCCGAGGCTATAGATATCTCACATCAAAAAAATTGAGCCGTCACGGGACGCCTGACAGATGTGAAACATACCATCGTGTAGCGGGGCGACGCGTCGCCACGCCAACAATTGGTTTTACCCGAGGCTATAGATGTTTCACATCAAAAATAAAGCACTTACGCATGAAATGAAACGTTTATCTTTTCTCTCACAGTAGTAGTGTAATTTGTACATCGTCTATAGACGCAGGAAAGCATTTTCTTCACAAATATTTGCTGAGAATTGCCAGTGATAGTGACGTGTAGCCGTGTCACTGGATGGTACGTGACTAATGTCAAGTCGGGTAATTGCCTTGCCTTTGTCTTGCCAACATTCAGCCCGGGTAACGCATCTAATGGTAATACATCATTGTCTAAACTGCATCTGGGATTTTGATGCGGTTTTAAACATAATTTGGCTATTTTATTCCGGAAGGTAGATGTGTATAAAACATTAATATTAAACTTACATATACTTAACAAAGAAATCTAAAATGATTAAAATGAAATGGTTTGGCAAGTCGTAAAAACCGTGCGAAACAGGGGTGCCTGTTTGACACATTTCATTTTAAAACGATGCGATGTGTGAAAACGATTATTACTATAATCGTTTTCACACAGCATGGATATGGCGATGACGTAGCTGCGTGAAAGAAGGACAAACGAATGAACTCACATTTGCATTTATAATATTAATTAGGATTCCTATCTTATATGTATAAGTTGTGACTATACTAGAAAGGTTTAGGTAGTCAAATAAAGGTAAACAAATCGTAAAAAGGTTTTTTTTTATAGTTGACACTTTCTTGTTTAAAAATTCGTTAGAACAAAAATAATTTATTTTCGATTTATACGATAGTTTCCTCTTTTATTAATGTACGTTAAAGTTTATAATTTATTCGTAAACGTAAATGTAACTCTTTGTAGATGTAATTGCTTGAGCACAATTTTTTTGTTGTGATTTATAAAATATAATAATATTTTGTAATCTGTCTATTGTAAAGAGCCCAAAAAGACAGGTTCCCTAAACCTTTTACAAAAACCAACGAATTAGATAACGTTGCTAAATTGAAGAGTACACCTGTGACGTAGTATAAGCAACTGAAGTAGCAGGTATTACGTTAAGTCGGTTAGCCAAAAAATGTTAAATGGTGTCACAGTATTGCGGCTGCCACCACACCACTGTAAGCTCCATTCGATTGAGTTAATAAGGACTCAAGTTAAAGGCTTTGTAGCCGAGGAAATAAAACTTTTAAAATGGCTGACCTAAATATTCTTTTGCCAGAGGCTTCAGTTAATGTGACTGCTGAGAATTGGAAAAAATGCGCGGATCATGTAATAAAAGAAGAACAGAAAATGTTTAAATTAGACAAAATAATTGATTATACCATCATACCACTGAACGCTTTATTATTAATGTAACATAGTTTCTGAGATTCAGATTCAGAATAGAGCCTATTATTATATGACTAAAAATAATATGATTTTAACATTTGAAATAAAAGGTTTGGCATCTATGAGGCACGTGGATTTTTTTGTTTACCTTTATTTAACTACCTAAACCTTTCTTGTATAGGGTTTCTCAATTCCTGGGTTTTTGACGATCCCGGGAAATCCCAGGAATCAGGAGTTTTAAAAATATGTATTATTATCTTTGAAAGAGGATTCTGTGGGGTTTGAGTTACATAATTATGCTGCTTTACATTCGTAAACCACTATTTGGTCAATGGACCAACGCTGACCGACACCGAGAGCCGCTGAGAGTGGGATAAAATGACAAAATATTTTGATGTGAAACATATTCTATAGCCGCGGGTAAAACCAATTGTTGGCCTGGTGATGCATGCCGTGGCGACGCGTCGCCACGCTATACGATGGTATGTTTCACATCTGCCAGGCGTCCCGTGACGACTCAATTTTTTTCATGACACTAATTTTTTATTACAAATGCATTTTAAATTAAAAAAATAACAAATCAAAAACTTCGTAACAGTGTAATTTTTTAACAAAATAAGCCTTCAAATATTTTAAAGCATTTAACGACCTAGGGGAAAGCCGGCATCTAATTTTTGTAGCGAAATTACCTGCTACAGAAAAAACTTTTTCACTCTGTGGATGTCAGTGTAAAAATAAAAAACCTTTATACAGTAACTCCAGATTCGGAGTCCGTTTTCGGGAGGTTTCAAAGAGTTGGAAATCCTTGTTTCGTCTTACAAAACTCAAAAACGTAAAAACTTTTGAACGTTTGATTTATTTCCCGAAGGTCGGTAATTCCCCACTCAAAATTCCCGAAATCAGGATCGAAAGTTTTCGCGAGAATACGGTGGGTTGGTAACCCAGGAAAGAAACCCTAGTTGTGACACGAATAAAGTCACGTGAACACGACATTGATCGAATACTAAGACAAATATCCTCCTTAATAAAATAAACATCTCCTTTCAGATTCTGCAACGCAAGAAGTCCGCCAACGAGCAAGAGATCGTCGACTTAAAAGCTTCTTTATGGGCTGTTGGAAACACTGCTGTGACGTCACAGGGCCTCCAACAACTAATGAGTTTGAGTAACGGATACTTGGAAGATTCCGTGCTTGTGCACATCGTAAGGTTGGCCAAGTACAACCCGGTGTATTCCGTGCGAGCGACTGCCTTTTATGTACTGGGACTTATTGGCAGCACGTATGATGGTGCTAATTTGCTTTCCGATCTTGGTAAGAAAAATAAACTAACAGATTTTGTGTGTAATAATTTCGTCTTATTGGCTTAATAAATACGTTTTGTTGCTTCCCTTTTAGGATGGCTATGCGTAAGACATACGAGGCACGATCAATTCCCTGTGATTCCCGACGAAACCTATGCCACCTTTGAGCAAGGCACGAACGTGCATTACTTTGTGACCTCACCAGAATGTCGCTACAACGCCTACGACACAGAAATGAGCGAACATTCAGATCACACCGATCAAAGTGTTGCGGAAAGCTTACATTCAGACACTGCGAAACATTATGGGAAAGCTGGATCGATATCCGCCGACAATTCGGAAATCAAAGACCAAGATGTGGCAGACCATAAAGGTTACACTGATGGGCGGCCGGACAAAAGAAAGTCGCATACGCTACCAACACAAAGTTGCTCTAGTTCACATGATCGACCAACTTTATCTGAGTCGAGAACTGTCGATATACTTCGCGATTGTTCGAGTTATGAAAGACCTGGACCTCATCGGGTCCCAATGGCGGAGAATAGACTATTAATAGGCAGAATGAACTCCTTAGAGCATCATGAGGGTAGAGTGAGGAACACCAGTGAATCTAGTACCAGTGGAGTTAGCAGTTGCGATTCATTTCTTGGGAAATACGCTATTCCGTAAGTATAAACCAAAAGTCCTCTTAAGGCGCAAGCGTCAGGTTAGGCCGCGAAATTCTAATTTTCTTGCAGGTCAGTAATATATTGTATGGGAATCAAAATATGATTCGCGCCCGTAACAAATATGTATTTACAGAATTTAAATAGTTAAAATCTGAATTTCGCGGGCTACGTTAGCGCATCCTCATAATGATTTCAGTATTTTCCTTTTTTCTAGTATTTTTTTTTTTTTTTTTTGATATGTGATGTGTTTGCAGTGATAGAGTTTTGACTCTGAGTCCAATACCGAGTTCTTCGAGTCTGTATGGTATGAAGAGCAGTAACAGCACTCACCGTCCGAAGATATCGGAACTACAACGTCGCACTTCCACTTCCAGTGAGTTGCACCTTTTCCATATTTACATTTTCCCTTATCTAGAAGGAAAGAAAGAAAAATAGGTTTACTTGTCACAGAAACACGTGCATACGAAAAAGATAATTAGCTCTGGTAACAATGTAAAACAAAAACAAACACAATAGATTTATAATCACGAGCACAAAACAGAAATAGACGATAGCTGCACGTCATGACTGTGACAAGAAGGCTTCCACTCAGCATGATGCTGTGCTATGGGGGACCCAAGGTCGTACGGAAACCAAGTCAGGTTTAATGATTGGTACTACTACAAAGCAACCACATCTCATCTTATCTGACTCCCAAAACTTTGTTGTACCACCTTCATTTGTTAATCCGAATGTGATTTTTTTCTAAAACTATTATCGTAATGCAGGTTTCACGGGTAACGAGGTGGCCAGCTCGCCTCCATCACAAATGGATATGACAGGATACGCTACGTTGAAGTCACTTAATAGACGGTAGGTATAAGGAAAAGGAAACTATGCAATTAAGGCTATAATCGCTTGTTGGCTTTCATCATCTTAGCTGTAACCTGGTGAATAAAATATTAGAATGCGATTGATTTGAGCTGTTCATTGCTCAGTTCAATTAAAATAATATGGGTAACTTATCTTAGAAATACTTTTCTAGGCCATATTTGTCAGAAAGCGCTGCAGGTTCGAGTGAAATGGACGACTTGAGCTGGTTACTATCGGACACGAACAGACGTTCAAAACCTTTCTCTTCACTGAGGGACAGAGCCAAGTCTACTAAAGAAAGAATGGCGAAAATGAGGTAATTTATTTTAATTTAAAATAGGTACGCCAACAGCATATATAAACATACTTCCATACAGTACTTATACATTGTAATTTGATCAATATTATATTATTTTATTTTAGATGGCATATCGTATTTATTCGGTTTTTAAATACCTACATACATAAATTCACGCCTTTTTTCCGTGGGATTATAAGGCAAAAACAACAGAACATCAGCTGCTAAGATTATTTGGTTTAGTAATTAAGTTAATAATATGTTCTCACTGTGTTACGCAAATGATGGATAATGAAGAAGATGGTCATGTTTTATGTTTACTGAAGCAGCAACCACTATTTACTATAGTTGCGTATAGCATAATTATTGGATCCCGCAACGTAATTAATAAGGTTGTTAAACGTAACAAATCAAGAGCGCCCATGAAACAGTGATTTTTATGAACTCTCATTTAAGGTTCATATTAGAATGATTGACGCACTCTCGTGAGATTAAATTAAATCACCTTTCAAAGTCATATAAAAAAAAATGCTAGATGGAGTTGACATTTCCTATCTGACTGCTGAGAAGAAATGGTGAAACAAATTTAGTGGTCAGTCTCTTTTAAAGTCCGGATATTCAATATAAAAAAAATATTGTGAACCAAATTGGTAAAACACAACCTTGAAATTAACTACAATAAAACAAAAATAATAACTTGCCACCCCCAACAAAAAGTACCTATAAATGTAAGTTTCAAACACAACGGATTAAAATTAGAAGCAGTAAATATATTCACCCTTTTAGGCCTAGACATCGATTCACACATAGATTGGAAATCACATATTCAAAAAATAAGAACTAAATTATCCAAGTTTTCATACGCTCTCCGAGAAATCAAGAAAACAACAGACCTCAAAACAGCACTAGTGACATATTACGCGTACGCATTTGCATGGCTCAAATATGGAATTATCCTATGGGGAAATAGTACAGAAACGCCTACATTATTCACTGTACAGAAAAAAATTATAAGAATTTTATTAATTATCGAACATACAGACTCTTGTAAGCCCCACTTTACAGATCTAAAAATATTAACCCTGCCCTGCCTCTACATACTTGAAATTTGTAAATTTGTACGAAAATATCCGCAATTCTATACCAAAAGAGGAGATATCCAAACAAAAATTGCACTTAGACATGAAAGCAGATTAAAAATACCCACTTCACGATTAAAAATGTACATTTGTTATGTCCATTAAAATATACAATAAATTACCTGAATATATCAAAAGTATAAATAAAAATAATATCTTTATCAATAAACTAAAACAATTTCTGATATTCAAAAGCTACTACCACTATTGACGAATATTTTAGTTATAAATTTCAACACCAATAAAAACTATTTAATTTAATACCTATATTTCATTTTAAATTTCAGTTTGAACATAAATTTATTTTAAAACACTAAAATACTGTTAATTTAAAAATGAATGTGATAAACAGTGCACAATTAATAATAATAACAGTCTACAAGACTAACTAAAATTCTAAATATTCTAATAATTCAAAATTTTATTGTAATTTATAATATTAATAATGTAAATCGTGCAATATATAATATAAAAATATATACATATAACTTAAAACTAAATATACAAATACTTAAATAAAATATAAATACCAGAAAAGCAAATGATACTATTTTAATTTAATTTTTGTTTTTTGTTATCAAAAAGCGCCTTCATCCTCTCTCTTATTAAAAATTAACTTTGCTGTGCCCGACAGGGTCCATAATTGATTCGATGTTTTAATATACCAACTGTTATTATGTAGGTACTCATTATGGAATGCAATAAAGTATCGAGTATTGGTATCATCCAGACTGGCCTTTTGACGAAAGTACCAGAAACAGTTTGTGACTAACAGAAAGTTTGTGAAATGCAACAACCAAATACTTTGTTGTTATAGTGTGCTGGAGTACGACTGGAAACCTTTACCTCTGGGAGACAACACCCGCGCATCTCCACCTAGCGGGGCAGGGGGTGCGACCGGGGCGACGGTGGCCTCGTTACAAGCCCGTCGGTCTACCTACCCCTCCGCCCCGCCCCCCGTGCGTCTCACGAATGGACATACACCTGCATACATCGGAATCTGTCTTCCTAGGGACCTTATGGAACTATTCCCCAGGTATTTTTAATTAATTAATGTCTTAGTTATCTTATTAGGATAGGAAACGATAAATAAGAACCGTCAAAATGAATTCAGACGAAGATCTTGAATTCATGCATTCATTCACTGACAGACAATGCACAGCCTAAGCCAGACCTGGGTCTAGATCTAGAAGCATGAAATATTTTACTGAAGTTCCTTATACAGGGTGTAAAAATACCTATTACATAGCCGTCAACTACGCATTCCATACATCAAATAAAGTAACAAAGCACAAAAATAATTGCTGCGAAACGAATTTATTTTTGGTGTGATTCATCGCTGTTTATGGTAGTGCGAAACGTAATGCACGCAAAACATTGTGCTTTTGGGTGCATACCACGGTACATGGCTCATGGGGATTTTCGTAAAAAAACTTCAATAAAAGTTAGAATATTAACCTTCAATATCTTCATAACCAGAAGGTTCTCAGATATGGTCAAGTAAAAAAAATATTTATAACGACGGGGAGTATCAACGACTCTCGCTTCGTTAAGTGTCATTTTACACTCTTTATAACGAAAGTGAGCACTAAAGAAGGATTTATGAAAAAGTATCTCCTAAAGGGGTTAAATAGGGGATGAAAGTTTGTATGGTTCGTCATTTTTGTTGATGGGAAATCCCATTGCGTACACTTCTTGTGTGAATATAAATCAGCAACCCAATTGCGTACCACACTATCAATCACAATCTGAATCATTTTGAAGCCTATTGCTAATCCATTGCTTCATAATGTTCGAACAAATTGTCTGCTCAATAACAAATAACGTAATGAATGTTGTTGTAGTGTCATTATTGAAGGTTCAAAAATACTAAGCTGCAGATTGAACCTTAAAACATTGTCTCGTTTTGTATAGGTTGAATTGCCCAATTGATAGAATGGCTTGACATCTCATTTTTTTGTGTATTTTACAGAGACGAAGATATGAACGACGAAGACACTGATAAAAGTGACCACACGAAGCGTGATCGCCTGCCGTCGTTCCTTGTAGACACAAGTAGTGCTAGCACGGAAAATAAATCACGTGCCACGCCTGATAGCCAGAAACTGGCGTTACATAAAGGTACATTGATTTTTACATCATCTTTAATGTCCTTTATTTAAAGTCCGACCGAAAACTGTATTACTTGTTCGGGGGAAAACAGAAAACGTTTTTTTTTTTTTAATAGCAATTTGTTTGTTAAAGTAAAAGAAATGCAGTGTCAATCATGTAGTCAATAACTTTAACCGTTTAAACTTGAATAACACTAAACTTTATACTTTTCTCAAAGACATGATTATTAACAATCAATCTGATATAATATGCGAGAAAAAAACTTTTTTCAGTTATTGTGCTGTTAGTTGTTTTAACTATGCATTTTCTCCGAATAAATATATTGAAAGTATTGATTTGCCGCCACTAAATTGCTTTTTGGATCACGGCGGAAAAAAAAAAATCGGTTGAAAACGAAAATTGCAGAAATCCGAAAACGAAATTCGGTTGGACTCTACCATCAATATTCAAGACTCATTACTCAAATGCTAATTCTTCTTTTACAGCTAGTTCAAGCACCATAGCAGTTCAAATCCACAAAGTGAATTCGGAAAAATCAGAACCAGCTGTCTCCAACGCAGACACATCGATTGCTAGCGTAGAAACAAGTGACAACCCACGTTTAACCAAAGACAAAACTAAAAGGATTGTCACCACAGTCAGTGTCGACGAAAGTACTACACCAAGCAAAGTTATTGATGGGGGTATGAAAACAGCTAATAATGAAAATAAAGATAATATTACAGCTGCAAGTGAAGCACATGTCACTAATCAAGGGACCCAAGAAGTAGGCCTTCGGTCTACTGCTGATGAAAATAACGTTCAAAGTGTAGGGGCAGTAGTTACTGACACTGCTGTTAGCGCTGGTTCGTCATCAACCAAAAGAAAGTGGCGGCATATTACTGCGGACTGTCTGGCTTGCGTGCGCACGAGACCTCCTTCGTCGCATGAGTTGCGCGAAGCTTTCTTTGCAGGTAAGGCTGGTAAGAACTATTTACGGGTGTGTTCCGTTTTACTCAATTTTTTTTTCTATATTATATATTTTTTTCGGCAGATATGAATATTGGTATCTCTACCATTAAACGCTCGTTCTATAATGTCTGTATCACATATTTGTTTTGCAGTAAAACTATAGTTTTATCGAGTTCTAGAAGAAGGGCTTTGAAAAGCGTCTTCTATGTGTGTTGTACCTGTGTGACAACCTCGTTCTAAAGCTATCAGTGTCAGCATCACGCCCAGGTATTGTACGTATTTTATCGTTTCTAGGTATGGATGGATCAGGTACGAGCGCCATAGAGCCTCGCAGTCCGACCACCGAGAAACCCGCACCCGATAACAACACAGGCCCGCAAGCAGAACTTTTGCATCAAGTGCACTTTATGTCTAACCCTATACATTTGAAACAGGTATTACAATTTTTCTCTCTGATTAAAAATATATATTAATTTAGGGATTTGTGTACAAACATTTCACACTAATTATCAGTGATAGGAATAGGTAGTGCCTATTTGCCTAAACTACGAGGAACAGAGACGAGACTTCCTTAGGACAAAAAATTTTCCGGGACATCTATCCGGAAATTCGGGACAACACTTTTAAATATATAAAAAAATATGTTATTTGGAATAAGTAATTCGTCTATATTTACCTAATGTTTGCGACTAGACATAACATTTATAATTTATAACTCCATAATAATAACTTATCCTCTATGGGCTCTAACGGCAAAATAAAACACATAGAATATTATTGTAACAAATATATGTATATTTATATTATTTTTTAAATATGACGTAATTGGAAAGCATGATAAAAAATGTACAGACGGAAAAAAACTTAAGTTACAAATTTCTGTTTATCTAGATCAACGTCAGTAAAATAAATATGACATAGATATGTCATATTTATTTTACTGACGTTGAGTGATGCAATTTTAACTCAAATCAAAGTACAAATTAACCTTTTAAGTATAACATTTAGGACAATCAGTTTTAATAGTGAACTACTAACTGTTCGGTTTTGATACAGATCTTGACGCATTAAAAATTGTTAAGAATTTGAAAATCTTTATTTGTGTTACAAATACCATGAAAAATAAAGAACGATTTTAATTTAATCATCTTGATTCGATTCGATAAGTTCAGTATCAGAAGCGAAATTTTCTTTGTCAGTTTAGTTATCTAAGTTAAAATACACAATCATATTTTTTTCTATATTTCAACTATCTGTCGATTTCGTTTTATGTTAAGAATCCATTTATAAGTTGAAAACGACCTTTCAACATCGACTGAGGTTAAAGGCGCGTACATATAGTATGATCGCTCATCCCTTTCTGCTGTTATCGCGTCATATGTCTCTAATTTTATCTAGATCGGGATTTCTGTCCATGACATTTACGAGTTTATTTTTTATAGGCTCAGACGAACACCAGCTAAGCACAGTTCTCACGTGATCAAATATTTCAATGGATTCCGTTAGAGTTAAATTCGATTTTTGTAATTTCTTTAACCCAATTTGTATATCTTTAAAATATTCCTCAATGTAGTCCAAGTCTGATTTCAAGTTTTCCTATTGAAGAACATTTAAGGCACACCTAATACAGAGCGCGTCGGAACTTCTTAAAAGATTTACAATTGTTTTAATTTGATCGTAATATTTTGCATAATATGACACTGCCTCCAACCAAGTACCCCATCTTGTAATAACGGGTTCTGGAGGAAGCGGCATGTGGGGAAAGGAGTTTTTTAACAAGCGCACTCTAATAGGTGACTTTAAAAAAAAAAATACGTTTGTAATTAATTCATCTACATCTGAGTATTCGTATCGTATTTTTTCTGCCACGAGATTCAGTGCATGTGCTAAGCAAGTGACGTGTATCATGTTGGGCAAATAATTTTTCAGAACACGTCCCGCTTTTAGCATATATGCTACACTATCAGTGCATAATACAGCAACGTCTCCTACTTTGGATTCATACGAATCGCGCCACATATTTTCAAGGCATTCTGTTACAAATTGGGCAATTGTGTTCCCATTAACAATTTCTAGTACTTTGCAAGCAACTAAAAATGGTTTTTGTGTGATCGCATTTAAAGGTTTTACAAGAAAATGTACCATGTATCTGCCTAAAAAATCAGTTGTCTCGTCTAAAGATACCCACAGCTTTTGATTTGCAGTTTGTTCATAAATCGGGTCAATATTTGTTTTAAAAATCTTATCTAAATAAACTTTTCTCAGCAATGATTGCTCAGGAACCTTTAGTCGATTTGTACAATTGCAGCAAATATATTTATGGAAGAATTTTTTGAAAGCAGGGTTGTTTACTTGAATCCAAGGTATATTACATAATATGAGAAATTGTACTAGGTCCAAATAAAATTCTTCATTTAGTTTCTTACTTGTCCTTTTGTGTTTCGGACCTTTAACGTGCCTCTTGACACTACTAAGTTTAGCTGTTATACTGCTCTCGCACTTAGAACAGTAAATCAAATTACTGGCCGGGTCGTAATATAATTCAGGATGAAGTCCAATCCAACTTTGTACTGTTGCTTCCTTAGGGTTGTCCGCCATCGCCAATCTTAATGGTCTCCAAAAAGAGGTACGGTAGCAAGTACCTAAAATAAAATAACATTTTATAGTTTTCCATACCTCAAAAGGAAAAACAAACCCTTACAGACATGGGGAGGTGGAAGGGAAAGCGGGAGAGGCGCGCCCATTCCACCTAGATGCATCGATTGTATCGATTTGAAGATTTTATTATTTCATTTTACGCTCTAATAAAGAAATACGGTTAGAAAATATGAACACGCGTAGCGTCATTGTTATTGAAATTGTTTTTTTTCTTCTACAGAGTTACATTTTAGTCAATGCGCAAAGGACATAATCCATTTTGGTACAAATATAAAAAGAGCCGGCCAGAAAAATAATATATTTTGATAGAATTCGTCCGCCTTAGCATTTCTTTATGACACCAAAGATGTAGCATTACTATGCTTGGTAGTATTTAAGTTCACTTTTATATTTGGACCAAAAATTAAATGCGGATGATGTCCTGTCTTGTACGTAATGGTCATCAAATATTAAAATAACCATATTTTTTTTCTTTAAATACGTTTCATACACAATAATTATCTTAAAAACTCCACTCAAAAATGTCAAGTTCATACAACTGCAGATCAAGCTAGACTGTCAAATTGCTAGTTTAAGATAAAATATACATTTATGTTTTACTTTATATCTAACTTACTGTTTGTTTCCCTACAAGAAATAAAATAAATAACTTTAGTCAAAATATTAAAAAGTAATAAATGTTGACTTACCGTGTTATTTGATGTAGACAGACAGGAGCAATGTTATTGCAGCAAATCGTAATCCATAAATTCAAGCCAAGGTAGTCGTATTAGGAAGATCCAATGAACCAAAAAACGTTTGAGGGTCAAAAACAATATTCACAGAAACAATACAGGTAGATGCGCACTTAACAGACCGAAGTACAGGAGTGAAGTGAGGGTAACCTGAGCGCGCCGGCACGCGGGGCGGTGGGGGAAGGTATGTAGACCCTCCCCGCGCCGCACCGGTATGCGACCATGGCGGTTTCTTTTTGTAATTTCTAAGAATAGATAACGAAATGCGCTGCCGTAAAAGTCGTATTGTACTTTCGGTGCAATAAAGATTAAATGATGTTTTTAAAGTTTAAGTGTGTTACTAAACAATGTGATAAGGCCATTATTTTAATATCATGCACATTTTTAAGTATACTTTAGAAAAAAAAAAACAGAAAATTTTATGGTTGTAACGACTGTGAATGTTATTTATTATGTTTAGTCGCAAACTTTAGGTAAATATAGACCAATTACTTATTCCAAATAACATATTTTTTTAATGTATTTAAAAGTGTTGTCCCGGAAAAAATTTAGTTCTAAGGAAGTCTCCGTTTCTTGTCTCTGTTCTTCGAAGTTTAGGCAAATAGGCACTACCTATTCCTATCACTGCTAATTATAGACTTAGCACTTGAACCGAAAGGAGCAGAGAATTTTCTAATGTGATTGAATAATTAACCCTATAGTAAAATGCTAATGTTCTTGCACGAGCGCGCTCGTGGACTCCCGAGAAGCCGTTTGATGTTTGCGTCAGATGTGATTACAACTTTATACTTTACGTCACTTAGAATATAGCGTATTATTCAAGTATCAGAAAACGTGCTCTAAAGCTCCTTTCGGACAGCGACGAGACTAAGAACTTTATTAATTTCTATCGTTGATGATTAGAGCCATTATATCCTTTCTGTCTTATGTGACCCAAAAAATCCCCGTCTCGGTTAATTTCAGTAAGTTTGACTAAGCAAGGTTATCTTTCTTTGCAGGCTCGTTCAGTACTGCTGTCAATGAAACAACGCCATCCAGAGGTATTTCGTAGTCCATGTGTTTATTCTGACGTTAGCGCCTTACTGGCAAGAGATACATACATGTTGTGCGCGCGGCGGTTCATACAAGAACTCTTTCTTGATACGTGCTTCGATTGTTTTACTACGGAGCCGGCAGCGGTGTTGACGCGTCATGGTGTCGCTACGCCGTCGGGTAGTGGAGGTCCGATCGTACGCCAATAGTATTTTGATGTTTACGAGCTTGTGAGGTCGCGGACTTTTATTTATAAAAATAATATTTGGATCAGAGTTTAGTCCCATGTTGTGTTCCTGGTAAAAAAATATGTAACCCAGTACGCGGTTGATTTTTTTGCATGCTATATTTGTTATTTTTACCCAATAAATTTTGACAGTGTCTACTATAATAATAATAAAAAATATTACGAAATACGTTACGCTACGTTTTATAAAACTGTATTTTCTGTATTATGAAAATATTTACGCAATCTGTTACAATGCTAGTTCGCGACTTTACATCGTCGATCATATTACGATTACTACTGATGTTTTACTTTTATGCAGGTTTTGGTCATTTAAGATACTAATTTAATTATCTGATGCTGTAACGTACTGTTATTCTATTTTCAAGCACTTGTATGGATTTGAATTTATATTATAGCACTTTAGTATACTTATAATAGATAGGTTACCTTAAAATATGGATGTAAAAAACAATCTAGTTATTTACGATTTAACGTTACACAACAGTCTTCAATTAGTATTAGAAGTTATTGTTGCAGTTATACATGTAAAATAATGCTAATTTATATTATTTTATAACGTAGGTCTTCCGATTTTATCGGATAAATATAAAAAAAAAATTATGCTGTTTTGCAAAGTGTGCGTCAGTCTTATAAAGCTATGCCTAGAGTTGATCAACTCTACATAGATTTATTAGTGTAACAAGGTTTTAGATGAGCGTGGACAAAATATTATTATTAATGGTCGCCATTGTTGTTATACTTAATTGTAAAAAATCTTATGATCTTATGCTGTCGGAATTCCTAAAAGCACTGAATTTCGTATCTGATAACCATGTCATCACACGTTCATGGAAAATCTTGTGAAAATACAGCAATACCTGCACATGTAACAGATTATTATCATCCGAAAAATAAACAAAACTTATAGCTTTATGATACAAATGTAAGAATGCCGAATAACCAAATTATATATGTGAGATAAATTCCGCCAATTGCCAAGATGTTATTACCTACATTATTTAAATCGAAAATGATTGTCATGTTGCTGATTATCTTATTTGCTTAACAAAGCTTTTATTTATATGTTAGAGCACCTAAATCTACGCGATTGCCTTAATGTGTTATTCTTTTAGGAAAATAACGAAACTATTAATTTACTAGTCTCATAATGACAATAGTTACTGACCCAACTGACTGAATATTGCACCATTCCCACTGACTCCAATAGTTAATTATAGCGTACCTATTCACCCATCCCACCTTAAACAACGATACGAAATGTTCCCTAGTTTCAATCATATTATTATTATAGTTTTTACAACTACTACAACCTCGTGTTCATTATTTTACTAAAGTCTTATGTTTGCATTTAATAGTACTTGTTCTCTTATTTTCAATGTTGTTATTTTATGGAAACTCGATCAGAATAGCAATTTAGTTTTACTTTACATGATATTATAAGTATTAATACAGAGCACGCTGGATGTAACATATTACTACTTGTTATATAATCGTTTGTTAATGTTCAATAATAGTGTGTAATCTGTAGTTGAAGTAAGTTTCTTCATACCACTTGTGGATTGTTATTAAAATTAAGTAAAAATCTGTCAAACGCAGCAGTATTTATAGAGGAAAGTTCTTGTATGCTATCTAGTTTAATAATTTATGCGTCCTCTATATCCTGCATTTATGAGACTGTAACAGTTAATATGTATATCAGTTAATTACCTCTTATATACTGCTACTTTCCTGTTAAATACTAGTTCTAAGAGTTGATTCTGATACTGAAATAATAAAATACTACTCATTTCATTAGTCGAAATTCATAATAGCATATCTAATTATCTGCTCTTTTGTAATAAATAAAAAAAATACGAAAAAGTGCCATTGTACTGGTTCCTTGCAATTATTTTAACATGTTACATTACTCCTAAGTACCAACCTTCTATTATGCCACTTCATTACAATAAATATATTATTTTATAATGTACACTTTGTTTTATTTTTCACATGGCTTTTATATGTTTGAACATGCACATGTCTATTTTCTAATGTTGCTCATCTACTTATCTAGACAGCATTTTGTTAATGAAAAGGGTAAATAAAAAAATCGATTAAATTAAAAGTAATAATTTATGTAAGAAGGTACAAATTAAATTAACATGCATGAAGTTTGATTCTATATTTTCAATGAATCCTGACTCCTTGGAAGATTATCAGGATATATTATGACGAATTTAACCACTCTACGAATCTACTGAATAATTTAAGTGCTACTTTGACGATTCTGTCCCAGAAGCCTGGCTCTTCTTCCTCTTGCTGGCTCGCTGACGGGTATTCATCGTCGAAATTCTCCAACTGCCTTTTTTCTCGATGCGTGTCTTCAAAGCCATCAAGGTTGGCTGAGAAAAAAAAAAGCTTAATTACGGTTACATCTTTATAACAACGTAGTGTGCAAATCCCTTGAGGCTTGAGAGGCGCCACGCCGTTCCCACCTTCCGCCTGACGCAGGTCCTCACCGGACATGGCTGTTTCGGGAGGTTCCTGTTTTGGATAGGCGGGAGGAAACGCCCGGGTGTTACCATTGTGTGGATTGACCGGAGGACACGGTGGCGGATACGGTGGAGGTCTGCCCGGCTTGGGCGGAGCACCGCCGTGTCCTCGTGGCGGCGATCTCTCGCGTCCGGCCCTGGTTCAGGCCATGGTACGGAGCGAGAGGGAATGGGAAGCCGTCACCTCCTGCGAAACTATAATGCTCGCGAAGGACGAAGCGGAGCGCGCGAGGGAGAGGCAATCGTTGCGCCCTCACGCCCCTAGTCGCCGCAGGAGGAGACACCCTGGGCGTGGGGAGTCGATAGCCGACTCCCGGCCACCGTAGGCCCGGGCTTGCGGACGGCAAGCAATGGGCAGGATGTCGTCCGGTAAGGACCAGGCCCGGGTCGACGGCGCGTCGTGTTCCACGCGCGCCTTATAGAGATATCAGCACCATTGACGGGGTCCGATAGGGCCGATACCTGCCGGAGTCGCGAATTGTTCGAAAGAGTTACCGTGGCCCTGGCACATAGGCAACTGAAGGAACACGAGTGGGTTTTAGTCAGTAAGAGTGACACGCCCTTCCGCTCCGCCTAGAGCGGGAGACGTCATTCGATGACTTACCAACCCAAAAAAAAAAGTGTGCAAATCCCTAACAACAAAATATTCAGCAAATGATTTCGGTTTTATTAGACAAACGTACGTTGAAAGATTATGTTTTCATAGAGGAAGATATCCTGTTGAGTGAAGAATAAAATGAAAATTAGTTTATTAGTTTTTATTATTATATAGGTAGGCATCACAGGCCATGGGTAACGATAGATATTGAACTGTTGTTATTACTTTCCGACATCCATAATGTTATGTGCACGAGTTACATCTAAACAGCTCAATACCGACCCGACCAAATTAAGTTGTCAATCAACTTATTTTTTTCGGGTTATACGCGGAGATTTAAAAGTAATGAAAGCTAATTTCTCTTAAAATACAACACTCAGGAATCTGATTTTTTGGTTACTATAACTTCATTAAAAAGTACAATTTTTTATATTAATTCGGGAATAAATCACAGAGTTTTTAATAAGGAAATCTTGAAATGAAAATTTAACACCGTGACTAGCGCTACCCCACCAATGCCATGGTAGGTATATCTCGTAAACTACTGGAGTACTCATTTTGAATTTTGGGTAATAATTTTATCTTGCAGGGTACTAATTTTCTATGTAGGTTTGAGGAAAGCGACAAGCTCCTCGGACTTGGAATCAACATTTAAAGTCGTGGGCTTGCTGAACGAGCGCGCGAAAGTTATCATCGTTGAGTTCTCGGTAAATACAAATGTTTCAGTTCTGTTTTTTTACGAAATGAAATCACATTTATGGGTACTAATTATTTGTACGATTTTCTCGAAAACTGCTAAGGTAACAATTATGTTGTTAGAGTACTAATTAGTACCAATTGAGTACCTACTAATTATTTACAAAATATGGAAGCGATTGGCGTTGGTGGTCCTGCGGCAGTCATGGACATAACTATTTCGAATAGAGAAGGTTCCTACTTACCTATTAGCTTGATTTATATATTAAATCTTTTCTTAGTGATAATTAAAGCGGCTGTAAAAATACTTACATGAAAAGCTAGGAGAATCGAATGAAATCTGAAAAATATCAAATAAGACTTAATTATTTATTGCAATGGTCACAAGCCTGTCAGTTGGTAGTGATGTCGAAGATCTGATTCTCTGGTCGTGCAAATTTATATTGGATTTTCCATCAGCAGCTAGCAGCCCGGAATCTGGGTTTGTGGCCGGTTAGTGGCATGGCAATATGGCCCCCCCACCCTCACCCCACCCCACCCCACCCCACCCCATATTTCAAATAAAACTAGTGAATGTGGGTGTAGTAGGTACTACCCATAGACATATAAACAAACTTATACCTATGGTACTACCTATACAATACTGTCGGGTAACACAGGTGTGACGTATAATTAAAATAAATACCAAATTAAGTCGTAAGTTACGAATTCATTTTGTATTTATTTATCTTGCAGCCAATAAAACAAAACAAAAAAAAGAAGAAAATTAAGCTAATCACTCACTTGATAAGCCAATATACACGAATAAAATAATGTTAAAAGAGCGACGGTTAACAGTATCGTCCTCATGTCTCTGGTTTCAATCACCACATTGATTCACCATGACTGTGAACTTGCCTTTTATAGGAGGGCGTGGTTTCGCCTGATTGTGGCGGAAAATCATTGCTTGCAGTCTCATCGCTACTATGGCAAGTGTTCAGAGCCCTATTTAGGGTTCCGTATCAAAAATAGGAACGTAACGTTTGTTTTTTTTTGTTGATAGATTGTAAAATTATAATATGCTGGCAGCCTATTATTGTCCCACTGCAGGGCAAAGGCCTCTCTCTTCTCATAGGTACAGAGAATTTAAAATAGCTGTTAAAAAAACCTGGCTGGAGTATAAGCGTCCTTGCGGCTTAGCCACTTTGCGAAATGCTTGTGGGCTGCTTTATTAACTATTTATTACCAGCTCTTGCCCGCGACTTCGTCAGGGATCCAGGATGAAAAGTAGCCTATGTCCTTACCCAGGTCATGGTCTATCTGTCCGCCAAATTTCATCCAAATCCGATAAGTCGTTTTAGCGTGAAAGCGTAACAAACAAACTCACTTTCGCATTTAAGTATAATATTAGTTAGGATGCGTAACAGTCCTGCTCTAGCCTTAGATCATGAAGAACCAGCCAAGTGCGAGTCGGACTCGCACACGAAGGGTTCCGTACCACCGTACAATATTTAACAATACATATAAAAAAAAAACACGTTTCTTGTATGGGGACCGCCTTTAATATTTAACTTGTATATATTATTTTTATCATTTGTTATTAATACACTCGAGAGCAATGAATCCGGGTCACTTAAAGAATCCTAAAAATCTCGGAAACTAAAAATGCTAGGTTAATGCAATAAATTGTATTTAATAGACAATGTAATACTCCTTAAATGAAGGTATTAAAACTTCTTAGTTATTGTAAAGTTATATCATAAAAAAAACAAATTTGAAAAAGGGCCACTTTCGAAGATGGAACTACGAAATTACAGCATTTGGTTTTGCTTTTGTTTGTAATCTGTCATTTATGTGGGTACATAAACCATGTTGATAGTGCTCTATATTCATTATTCAAGCTGAAATTATGTCGCTTACGCCTGAAGAATGCACCAGAATACTTACAATGCTGGAAACCGGCCGGAGTCAGCGCGATACAGCCAGGACTGTCGGTGTGTCGCTGTCAACAGTACAAAGAGTTCTCCGACGTCACGAAGAAACTGGTTCTAACCTACGCAGACCAGGAACGGGCAGAACCAGGTGTACCACAGCACGAGAAGACCGATACTTGGTGAACACCATGCTTCGAAATCGCTTTCTCACAGGAACTGAACTCACAAATCAGTTTCGACGCCTCGGAGGAAGTAACCCAAGTGCATGGACAGTAAGACGTCGGCTTGCTGAATCTAACTTAAAACCCCTTAGACCTGCAAACGGCCCTAAACTGGAGCGTGGGCATCGTATTTCAAGAAAGGTATGCCCAGAGCCACGTAAATTGGAGTATTGAAGATTGGTCAAAAGTTATGTTCTCCGACGAATCAAAATTTATGCTCTACAAGCACGATGGCAGACACAGAGTGTATCGAAGACCAGGGGAAAGATTCAAGCAAGCATGCATCGAAGAAAAAGTAGCCTACGGTGGTGGGTCTGTACTTGTGTGGGCCGGAATTTCTTCTGAAAGTCGCACAGAGCTGGTGATCATAGAAAACGGCTCTTTAACTAGCGTAAGATATGTGGAAGAAATCCTCAATGATCACGTTGGTCCATTTATGGTCAATTTAGGTGAGGATGCTATATTTATGCATGACAATGCCCGACCTCATACAGGTAGGATTGTGAATGACTACCTTCAAGAGATGAACATTACTCGTATGGAGTGGCCAGCGCGCAGCCCGGATATCAACCCGATCGAGCATGCTTGGGACGAGCTAGGCAGATGCGTAAAACAACGAAACCCTCCCCCAATCACGCTTCGTGAGCTCAAAATTGCTCTCACAGAGGAATGGGAGAATATTCCCCAAAATCGTATAAGGAACTTGGTGTACGGCATGCCAAACCGCGTAAACGCAGTAATGGAAGCACGAGGAGGCAATACGAAGTATTAAAATTCAAGAAAATCGTAATAAAGTTCAAAAATTTCATGTTTCCTATTTTTGTTTTAAGGAGAGATCAGCAGTTTTTTTCTTTATGTAATTTTGTGTTAATAAAATGTATGGTGACTCATATTTTTTTTTACTTTCATTTAAGGAGTATTACATTGTCTATTAAATAAAATTTATTGCATTAACCTATCATTTTTAGTTTCCGAGATTTTTAACATTCTTTAAGTGACCCGGATTCATTGCTCTCGAGTGTATTATAGTGGCAATAGAAATACACACTGTGAAAATTTCAACTCTCGTCTGCCTATTACGGTTCATGAGATACAGCCTGCTGACAGACAGACGGACGGACTAATAGGGTTCCGTTGGCACCATTTGGGTTCGGAACCCTGAAAACGGGCAGAACGTCCATTGTCAAATCTAAATTCAGTCAAGCGCACAGGCCGATCGCCTGTTGGTAAAATTCTTCTACAGACGGAACCGTCATTGCCCGAGCCCGACTAGTTCTTGACTGTTTATTTTTTGGATTTTCCAACAGGTACCTACTTCATTGATATAGCCTATTGCATTGTATATTCCATGACAGAATCGTATAGCTCTGCATTATTTCAGCAATATTCAGGCCTACTTTAGCTTATCTAAATTTTCCGTAATCAGATCGCCTACGTACCTACTCCAGAAATGTTAAATTAATACTGTCTAACTTTTCACGCCTGTATTCTGTCGAAGGGGTAAGCAGAGGAGTATAGAACACCCTCATTTCGCCAGTTATTTAGGTATAAGTCCCATGTGATGCAATGGTTGTAATTGGGGCGAGTCTATTGTCTGCTACTTTGAAATTCCTGATAGAAACTTATGTAACAATTTGTCTGACCTGGGGATTGAACCTACGACTCCCTGCTCAGCTGCTGCGCTTGCTACTAAAACACCGATGTCGTCAACTTCCATCGCATAATATACTTACAATACAAATACTTAACATACTCGTATGATTGAGAGAGATGTAGGTATGGAAGAAGACATGCAATCCAAATAAATTGGCATATGCGCAGAAGAATGATGAATACCTACATCTCAGATCAAGTAAAAAAAGGTAGATAACGCGCGGCCTTTGTTGTTAGTGAAGCCACAAAACTCAGCTCCTCCAAGTAAACACGCGCTCACGCACACACGTGCATCAAACTAAGCTCTTTTTCGTTAGTATCTCATGAGGCGCCGTGCAGTAAGTTTGCCTACAAAATGCCGTCCTGTGTAATTAAATGGTGCAAAAACCATACAAAAGTGAACAAAAACTCTGAAGGAATATCGTTTCACACGTAAGAACACTTAAAACTATTATTTTTTTTGTCATTCCAACACAATTTTGAGGTTATTCGGAACAGGTAATGTCAATGTCCCGAAATGACGTACCGGGAGAGTGTTGCTAGTAGTTCTTATTTCTATTAGCCCAAAATGTGGGTAAGTAAATTGTAGGCAGTAATAGAAAAATAATTAAGTAGAGAGTGGACAGAACGTTGTTTTTTTTTAATCACGTGATTTTATCTTACATTAATTGAAGTCAACGTAAATATTTATTTTGTAATTTGTTTATGTTTTTGTTTAAATTCTTGAGTACTTACTTACATACCTTCTGTTTTACTATGAAATATTATGGTTTTAGGTTTCCAAGGAATATTTTAATAAGAGATGAATGGGTAGCTGCTATAAGACTGGGCCGAAATGAACCACAATGGCAACCATCCTCATTTAGTGTGGTTTGTTTTTAACTCAATAATTCCGTTTTTTTTTTGTATTAAGATATTTTTTCAAATATATAATTGTTTTACTTTTTGTTGTATTTTTTCTCCATGCTCACAACCCCTGGACTATCTATTTATAAAGTGATAAAAACGTGTGAAAATTCAAAGAGATGTTGAACGTAGGAAATACAGCATATCTTTGATTTTTTGACGTTATGGAATATTGTTTCCGGTAAATGTAAAAATATAAACAAACAAACAGACAGATTTACTTTTGCATTCGCATAATACCTATTTTTATTATTACGTAATATTCAGGGACTTTCAAAAAAAAAGTGGCAACTCTTCTTTGACTCACACATAGTTAAAAAAATGGTTACAGTTTTCTATTCCACGTGCGGTATCTACCTTTTTTTACTTGATCTGAGACCTACATAAATAAGATTAAAAACAAGAATGTTTGGCAATTACCTACCTGCATAAAAATTCGCCTGACAGACTTTTGGTGTCGTCTGTACCCACATATAAGATTGTGGTACTTCGTGTGTTTCCATTACCTGAAGCGACCTTGTCGATTCAGTTGCATGTTCCGCATGAAAGCATGCATACAATAGAACACTGGGCACTGTGTAGGTATCATAGGCGTGGACTCGGGCGGAAATGACAACTCATCGTCATGTAATTTTGATTGTATATGGAAATGGCCATTAGAACCTAATTATATTTATTTGTTTACGTTTATCTATTGAGTATCAACAAAAAAAAAATAGCTTCAAAGTATTGGTACCTATTATATAAATAATGTTTTTGGCGGAGAAACAGATTACAGTGATTGTTCCATACTTGGATGATACTGCGCTAAATATAATAACGGGCTTACGAGCGGGAATCGAACTCACGACCTTTCACGACTCCTTATAAGTCCGTCAACGAAGATACGGGGCGTTTCAAAAGTAGGTGGTTCGAATCTTCAGAGTGAACCCTACTCCCGATTAATTAAGTTTTTGAGTTTTTTTTGTTTTTCATTCGACAGTTGTCCTTACTCTCGGTGTATACACCGGGAGTAAGGACAACTGTCCAATCGTGAATTCATTCTTACTTATGTCGGGCACCAAAACCTTATGTCCGCTGTTGATACGGGTAGGAAATACCCGTAACTTCGGCCAAACCTACCGACGTCGTGCTTGGAGAGTGGCCCTGCTGAATCATAGGGCTATTACCGCAATTTTATTGGGGTTCCCAAAATTTACATTCTCACATACGAAATTTAGTTCTGTTTATTTACAGGAATATTGTGAGTATAAAGCAATTTTTTATAAGCCTGCACATGAGCGCTGGGACCAGGGTGCAAGGGGGTGCACTTGCACCTCCCTAGCTTAAAAATAAACTGTAAGTAGGTGTACATTCAAAACTAAAACAGTAGGTATCCGAAAACGCCTAATACTTACAATAATAGAGAACTTAACCTATTCGAGGCCATATCCTATAATTTTAGAGGTCGCTCTTGCATTCTGCAATCTCTCAATTCTAAAGCTTTTGTGCATTAGTCAACGAAGTACCGAACTCCCATTTCCGAAAATCTAATCGACCTTAGGCGGCGTCCTAACATTATCGAGTTTGCTTTGTTCGTTCTTGCATCCTACATTCTCTTAATTGTTAAGCTTTTCTGCAGACGTCAACAAAGTTACTCTTTGTTTGAACGGACAAACGATAACCTAACATATCCAAGTGTAAAAATGATCGAGCTCGAGTCGTGAAGCTGAAGATGCTGATAATAAAGTTGCCGGCGCCCATGAGCCTGCAGCATCACATTGCCAATTTCATAATTGCTTCTCTTTACTTAATGCTTGTCAGTTAGTAATGATTTCTATCAATATTGTATTTGTGAATTATAGCAGAGTCTGGCCTCATCTTAGACACAGTCTCAACCTTATTGGAGAGCCATCATTGGAGTTGAGTGAATATAGTCGAATCAAAGCATAGTACTCTTGTACAAAATGTAGTTTTCATGGTCCTTGCCAGTGTAAAAAATAAAATACTTTATTAGAATATAAAAACATTTATTTATGACCATACTTAAATTATTACATTATGCTATTTCTTAGCCCCTCCAAAGCCAGAGAATCCCATTATCTGAGCTAGTTCAGACTGTGCTGGTGTATCTTCAGGCTCCTCTGATTCCATGAGCTTGCGCTTCTTGTCTCGGCGTCTTTCACGACGCTGTTCTTTGACCCTGGCTTCTTCTTCTGCTGCTTCCCTTAGTCGCGTGTCAAGCTCGTATTCACGCTTCTTTTCTTCTAATTTACGTTTATTATTCGCAAAACGGGCTTTGACCTGTAAACAAAAGAGAAAGGGGCATTGTTATATAATACAAAATAACCTGCCAAGTGCGTTTCGGACCTCGCACAATGATGGGTTCCGTAGCTGGGATGAATTTATCCCAAAAACAAACTTAACATTGTAGTTGAAGAACATGTTCTCCCATACATCGATAAATGTTCACGGTCAATTCTCCAACTGCAAATGTAAGTTAGTATTTAATACGAAAATAAAATAAAAACTCATAAAACTACAAATTAACGATTTTCGGACTTTTTTCGTTACTTGTGCTGTGAGAACGTGCTTTTTGGCAAATCCCGATTCTAGATCAACGGAAAGTACACTTTAAGTTTTGGTTTATTTGCGAGTATCAAAATATATTGCATATTAGGGCAGTGTTTTTTTATTGCGTTAACTCAGATGCTTTATTTTTTTAGAACTCCTAGGGACCATAGAACTACACTCCACATGTTCCTGAGAAAAAGTGTTTTGGCAGATTGACAGACAGACAGACGGACAACGAAGTGATCCTATAAGGGTTCCGTTTTTTGCTTATGAGGTATGGAACCCTAAAAAGACTGTTTTGAAACAACTTGGGTAAGTAAACTTGAATTCAGAGCTACGTAGTTTGAAATAATGGTTATTATTGGTAATTAATAAAGTACCAACTGCAAAGCCTCAAATTAATCAAATGGGTCACACAATTTTAGGCTACCTACACACAATTCCCTGCATCTCCATTTACAGAAAATGTTACATGCAACAAAACACAAGTGACTGTTAATCTGGCCAGTCAATTAGCAAAGGTGTAGAATAGTAGATGGACTGGTGATATGATGTGAACCAAAATAGACTAATGGTGTAAGACTGGTACCCTGGAGTAAAGATTGAGAGTTGGTATACAAGAAAACAGAACACCACACATTGAATTGAAACTGACAGCGGGTTCTAACTGGACAAGATGCACTCAATACAGAACCCAGGAAGAAGCTAGAAGTCTTTGACAAACCTAAGATTTAAAAAAAAAAAAAAAAAAAACTGGAGTTTTTGTCGTCTTTATTTCATCACTGTTCATTATTATACAAACCTGATCTAATGAACTCCTTTCAATTTTCATGGACATGCCAAGATTCCTTTGATGTTTCTTTCCATTGATGTGGTCCAGAAAGTTGATAGAGTCTTTGACAACACAATCACAGACATTGCAGTAGTATCCTCCTGATTGTGAAGTAGGAGTGTTCTTTGTGATTACTACACTTTTACCGAGTTTTGAATCTAAGTCAACTTTATAGTCTCGCTGTTTGAGGAGCTCTCTTTTGATTGGCGGGACTGAAAACAAATAGGTACAACTTAGGTAGGTTTTATCAATATTTATTAGGTCAGTTCAGTCAAATGTTTTGAGGTTTGTAGCATAGATTTGATTACTATTTGCTTAATAAGCAACATGGAAATAAAATAGTGTGTCAAGGGAGTTAACAAAGTGGGAATAGGCATTTTTTTATTCTTACGCAGATATAATCATTCTGCGACTATCAAACCTTTAGGCAGACGTGGTGAATCATTTTCCTTCACGTAATTACTTCCAGTCTTTCAAACTTGTATTGTATCAGGGCAAATCTTTTACACTAAATAGGCGTTTATAGGATGCAATTGGTACTAGTTGGTAACAGTACCTTTCTTTTTAGCTCGTTCCTCTTCCTCTATTTCAGCTTTCAACCGATCTGCAGCGATTCTTTCGAATTCGTCTTTGTCCCATTTTCTACGGTGGTCATCTGGTCTCATAGTCATGATGGTAGATTAACGTATATCCTTAAAGGATCAAATAATAGTTTTATTGTTGCTTTATGCAGGTGTTGTTGTTAATTTCGTTCACAAGTCACAAATAACCGCCACGATAGATAAATCAGGGCAATATTGGGCTTCTTTCGTAAAGAGGTAAAGCCTTGCGAGTTGGGCATTTATTTTGACAAATAAGTCACAAATGACAACTGTCATGTGTCAAACAGAACAAAACAAAAATGACAGTGACAGCAATCGTGATGTTGGCTTTGTTCTGGTTTGTCTATCCATGTATGTCCATGCGGTATGGCTCAGACTATTATATTATTGTTCTGAGGTATATGGTACTGGTTTATGGTTTCGTGTCTATGATGATCCTAGAAGTTTCAGTTTTGATTAGGTTTCCACAACAGCAAAATATTAAGCATTTTGTCACAATTCATGTCCTACATTAGACTAATAAATTTTCAGGTAACAGATTTCAACATTTGTGTATTTGTTGCTTACCGACCACATATTCATATGATTTAGTTGGTGTCAGCCGTTGTAGATGGCGCTACCTACAGCGTACCGCAAATTTATATGACTGTATGTAAATGTACGGACAGGACAGGTTGCTCTAATAATATGGTCGATTGGTCGGTCCACCCCTTTTCTAAGGTATTGGCATGCGTGAAGGATACAACAGGGGTACAAGGGTTACATTCACATAATGCAGACGTCTAAAAATTCACGTTAAAACCGTGCCAAAGCAAAATTTAAGTTGGCCTTGTTTATGCTCAGTTTTAGGAAGAGGAGATACATTTCACATTTTTAAATATTATGCATACGTGTTTTGTCTCCACAAATAAGCATAATCGTAGGAAGGGCCCAAGTAGGTACCTACCTACCTAAACCTAAATAATTTGACCGTTAAAAAGTAGAGTGCTTCGGCATCCGGGCCCGCGCCGGATCCCAATAAACAAAACTTGCGAATGCACTCTCATTTATATAAAACCATATCTAACCATAACCTACTTAGGTATATAGTATCCACTAGCTTTTGCCCGCGATTTCGCCCATGTGTATAAAAGTACCAGGTCATGATCTATCTGTGTGACAAACGAGATCATTCATATTGGGCAAGGTATGAAAGTCAAATATTTTTTATTTTATTGTATTACGTTAGAAAAATAGATATATTACGTTAGAACGCCAAATAAATATATTACTCGTACGTTTGAATATGTCACTCTCTTCACCTTTCATTATAGGACCAAATCTGTTGGTTTATTCATGGTTTATTCCCTGCGCTGTTATACGGGTTTTAACAATACTGTTTTTAGTAGATATGTTTTAGTTAACAGAGTAATAGTAATTTAATTATAGTGATAGTTTTAATAATTGGGTGCACTTGCATAGTGTATACCTACAGGGATAATCGTCGGTTAGTGTCTCATTCCATTTAAAATTGTCTAAGGGGCCTCTGCGAATTGGTTTCAGCTCCTCGAACGCCTTCCAGAGGCCCGGGACCCAATGGTCCTGAGATATGTAAAGATATAAAAATTATAATAATAAATTATTTATTTGCATAAACCATGGTATTTGAAACAACGTCATTCGAACCTTCATATCACTCCCTATACATATACAATGGCGTTAAATATAATTATGGCAGGAAACATAAGTTATTTTTTACTGTGAAACTAAGGCTCTAGGGTTATTCTCCACATAGCTACCGTATTAGAAGTATCGTGGCTAAGTGATAACAGCAGCACGGGACGGCTTAACCTGATCGATCGACCCGTGCGGCTGTTAAGCTGCGCTTGCTTCGGTCGTTCCGTGGATGACGTAACTCGGAAAGCATAAGCCGTTGGACCTGGCGCGCGGCGGGCGGTCATTCTTGGACCTTTGTCAGTCGTTACGGGTCGTCAGAAGCCCGAAAGTCGGGGGTATCGTATTACCCTGCTCCATAGGGCAATCTAGAGTCTAGACGAAATCAAACTGGTAGATAATTTAATTGTATAATTTATAATTTTTATGACATTGATTTTTGCATTATGTAACTACATTGATTTTTACACACACTAAATTATCACTTGTAAAATTTTGGAAAAATCATTTACTTTTCAATATTTGTAAATATGTCAGCACCATGTAGGTAGATACCTACATGGCGCTCACACATTTATAACGCAATGACAGGTAAATTAATTAAGAGATAGATATCTCTTAATTAATTTACCTGTCATTGCGTTATATTAAATTCTTTTTACCTATTGTGTTAAAGTAATTTTATTCTAGGTGCATCGTCTTCACATATAATTATATAAATAATTATCTAATGTAATTGTAAAACATTTTTAAAAGAGTAGGTAACGGTGGAGTTTCTTGCCCATTCTTCTCCATACGAAACTACCTTTTGGAAGGGGCAACTAGAATCTAGAATCAAATAGAAAAAAATTGACGTTCAAAAGTGCCTTATATGTGCCTATTTGAAATAAATGATTTGACTTTGACTTTGACCTGCAGTAACTGGGTTGTGGAATTCAGATAGGCAGCCGCTCCATGTCGCGCATTCAGCTGCATCTTCTGGTTGGACTGGAAGCCGACCCCAACATAGTTAGGAAAAGGCAGGCAGATTGATTTAAATGCGTTACTGGTTTTGGTTTCTACGCAAACACATTGAAAAATATAACACATTTTTTTAGTACCTACCTACGTAGGTACATAAATACTTGATTTAAAAAGAAGCTTAACGAAGGCGAAAGTAACATAGACGATTTTTTTTTGTACTGGACCATACCAGGCTGATTGCGTAACACATACCTATTTCTTTTAGAATGCGAGCTCAAAATGTAGCAAATTCAACTCGCAATCGCTTGCAATATTTGGAATTGCAATTAAACATTAACCTTCTGGTTAGGAAGATATTCAAGGTCAAAGTTTCAACTTTTATTTTCTTTTTTTCACGAAAACAAGTTTTTAAATGTATTTATATGTCTAACTTATCTTTAAATATCCCCATAACTCCTGTACCCTTAAGTGCATAAGCACAATGTTTTTTTTTTTTTTTTTTATTGGAACGAAGTTCCTTATTCAGTTATAAGTAGATATCGGATATGTGATGGGTCTTTTTACATCCAGTATATTGAAAAATACAACAAAGATGAAATAAATACAATTCCAAGCTGTCATATGTTTTTAGACGGTGCGGAAGAGAAAGAACGACGAATTAAATGCATAGTTTAAAACAGCCATTTTATTCCAATAATTTGGCTATTTCTGTACTAGCAAAGTATAATTATGATAACACTAACTTGCCTGAATAAAAATCAATTAAATTCATTACACTCTTAAACCTATATCAAATAATAGGTAAAGGGTTTTTCAACAAGAACTTTGTTTTTTAAAACAAAATAAAACAAAGAATTTAGATGAAAATGATTTTTATTTTTATTGAGTAAGGTTTGGCAATTATGAATGAAAAAAGGATATCGGACAAATGTACACCACGACCACGCTCACATAAATGTCGATTGTTTCATCAAAATTTTCAATCAGTTTTTGGCAAAATGGCGGGTCGATTTCGTTAATCACGTCACGGATTTTGAATTTTCAGGCTGCAATTGATCCGAGTGGCTCCGTATAGACTATGTCTTTAACATAACCCTACAAAAAAAAAAAACCTTTGGTGTTAATCGCAACTCGAATCGATTGCAGCCTTAAAACTCAAAACCCGTGAAGCGTTTTTTTTTTTTTTTTTTAGTCATATTTCTTCTTGAAAGACCCTCATAATAAGTTTTGACTTTAACTTTAAACTTTTGGAATATAGCTTTTTTTTGATTAGCACTTTCACATTTAGCCACAAATTTATGGACGGGGAATTCAAACGTTCAGCCGTTCTTGAGTAACTGAATAACAAACAATCAAACATACAAAATTTCACATTTATAATATTATTAGGATATTAGGTAATAGAAATGTCGTTCGATAAGCAAAGAAAAGTACCGGTAAAACGGGGTGAATAGGAACACAGGGGTGAATCGTAACGAAACTTTAAAAGGGATTTTAACATTGAAATATTATAGTCTGTCGCCAAAAAGGACTCTAACGTGTATACTGTATTATAATTAACCGATTACGTGTCCCTGTTGGCAACAAATTAGATTATTTAAATGTTAAAATTCCTTTTAAAGTTTCGTTACGATTCACCCCTGCGTTCCTATTCACCCCGTTTTACGGTAAGTCGTATCGGTCGTCAAAGTAATTTATATTTACTAGGGATCTGCATCCCTGCTGAATGTGCTGGTTGGGCAACGGCTGATGAGTTAAAGTGACGTCATTACGACGGGAGCAGGAAAAACTGATGGGGGTAATGACGCCCAGCGCTGAGTGTCCTATAAAAGAGTTGATGACGGACCGACGACGGTTGTATAACGCTGCGAAGAAAAGAATTTATTGGATTTGAATACAATTTAACTGACAGGTGTCTATTTAAAGCATTTTCTACAAAATATTTAATCTTCAGATAGAATTTGAGCAGACACTTAATAGTTAGGTGTTATATCGGGATGAGCGATGAGAGAACAGTCTGTGAATGATTAGCTTCGAATATTGTGGCACTTATCGATCATATGGAGCGTAATAATAATTAAGTCCGTACATATGAAATGAATTCGCGCTAGCCGTTCTGCGTCTGGGGTTGGTCTCTAGATTTAATTTGATAAAGCTTTTGAATTGTATAAGCCCGTGGTATAAAGCTGACGAGCATACCTATTACTTATGCCTTCTTAAATACCAACGATTGTCTACGAATTATTAGCAATCATAAATAATTTGCAGGCACTATTAAATAATACTGTGTTTACAGTAGGTATAGCATAGCACGTACGGGTAAAGTTTCTATACAACATAGGTACCTACCTACATGTGTAGATTTATCTCTCTATAATAATATAGCAGTCCTCATAGACAAGCATGGGTTAATGTGACGCGATTTGGGACAAGAAGCTTGACGAAGTGGCGTCATGAAGAGAAAGAGCGCGGCCGCCCGAGCGTGACACATGGCATGGCTATAATATTATTATGACGAGAAATTTCTTCATTTTGCCCTTTTTGCCGGCGAGATAGCAGTTATCTATCATGTCTCTTGTATTTTTTCAACGTTACCTACATTCTCCATTCGGCATTGTTGTAGACTTATACCTATTTACTTTACTGTGGACTTGGTGTTACTAAGACTATTTTTAGTTGAAAAAATATTGTTCTTTATGTTTTAATAAAACATGGACAGCCGCATATAATTTTGAAATATAAGTAATACGTGAATGTGTTGATATGAAATTCATATAGCACAGATCGAAGTATTTCTATGTATTCCTTCATACCTGATATTCATACATATAGTGTAGTATAAATAAATATGTAATATTTAGATCTACTTAGCGTAGCAACGGCGTGCTATGACGAGGTTACGACAACACTTCAAAAAAACCTACGACGACGCTACGTAAAAGCTACGAGGCCACTACGACAACGCTACGACAAAGGTACCTACGACGATGCAACGACGGTACTACGACGATGCTACGTAGTTTTGTGTGTGTGATGATAACGATTCCGTAACTTACATCTAATTTGATAAATGGGCTTTATTCAGTAAGCTGGCCGCTTTAACAGTGATAAAAATGTGTAATATCAAGGCCTTAAAGACTAAAGAAATTCTTTGTCGCACTAGATTATGTGAGAACAATGTTCTCAATCATGTTCATAATGTTTGAGCTAATTTTAAAATGTAGATTCTTTTTACGGAAATGACGATGTACAAATAGGTCACAGTGTAGCTCCCTCCTCTTCTCTATGGAATGGACCTAAAACACAAAAATATAGAAGCGGGATTAACTTTGTTAAGATAATAAATCTGGTTAGGATCAATTCTACAAAGAATTATCTTCACTCCGTTCACCGTAAAGCGGATTTTTTGCAGTCGCTTTCAATGTAAATTGCATCGGTCTCGTGAGGGGAACATAACCTGAAGGAATCGACGAGAAAGGATAGAGCGCGATCCGACACACGTCGAGTGTGTGACAAATTGACTTCACCAAACAAATTGGCACAATTTTCTTTACACGTCATCACCTTAACAGTCATTAGGCTAACGCTAAATCGTTGTTTCTTAACGTAAAAAGCTTTTCCGAGTATAAAGGGAGCCATTATAAAGATGAGCTCGTAAGTAGACACTGGGATACTTTGTGACTTCGGTCTATGTTACAGTTAATGTGTGTGAGGTAGCGGCGTTATTTATCACCACTTACCGGGATACTTTACTTTAATATTTTAACGGTTGATGTTGGGTAACCAGAGGTCAATTACGATATTTCAAGCGGAAAATTTCTGAGGGGTGGAATCACAAGTTATAATGGATATAATGTAAGGTCGAATTGGTTCAACAACGTTGAACAGACCGTCATGTTCGGTGAACTATGAAGATGTAAAACATGTCACTCGGGATTTGCACGAGATATCTAGGTGTTGCGGACGGCTTCGAACGAGTCGGAGAGAACGCCCCCGGCTGTTTCTGCTTCAATAAATCATCTCTATCTTACCATCCAACGTATAATGAAGTTCGATTGTTTCGTTGAATATTAATAACAGTGCGAAGCCCACGTGAATGTAACCATACACTTACCTACATACGTACGTCGATAACAGGTATTTCATCAAAACCTAGCTTACTTAATGAGTTTTGTTAAAATTTTACCGAGGTATTTTTATACCCTGATATAGATATATCTATTTTTGAACAGCACTTTGCTTTGTTTTTAAATCCATAAGTAGATTACGAACATGAATGGTTTTATCATAATTTTAGAATTAAGTGCTAGATAGGTTTTGAAGGAATAAATACTTTTAAATACATTAAAGGCCCACTATTTTCTAGTATTATCTATGTAGGACTGTTTTTCAGCGAATACATATTTCTTACCTATTATATGTACTACTTCTATAACATCAAATACTATACTTCAGAAAATATATTGTACACTACAATCCATCTTAATTTGCAGCACACGCAAACTTACCTTACCTACCTGTGGTAGGTATCTTTCACAAATAATAGAATTTCTCATACATCATGAAAGAAGAAACTAAAATATAATTCTACTTGATTCACTTGTTAAGTCAGTTATGTAATCTTTGCTGACGTTGATGGTCTTGGTAAGTTAGTATAGCAATATTAAATACTAGATACTTTATACCTAGTCACCAGTTCATTTATAACAAGTTAGAGGAAAATATATAGTACCTACCTATAGACTATGTGACGGTTTTCCATCAGAAAAATCAATACTCTAAACTCAATCATTTATTCATAACTAGCGGGCCGAATCAGCCATTTTTACACGAACCTAGCAATCAGAACATAGTAGGTACATATATAGCTACATTATCTAAACTAATATTATAAAGAGAAAAGATTTGAGTTTTTGGATGTTTGTTTGTTAAGCTTTCATGCTAAAACAGCAAAACGGATTTGGATAATATTTGGCACGTGGGTAGACCATGACCTGGATTAAGACATAGGATATACTTTATCCCGATAATCCCACGAGATGCAGCTAGTTTGTTATAATGGTATGAGATGAATCATATCAACACATTTTCAAGGAAAATTCCCTCCATCGAGTCGTTGCTCACTATCACATTCCGATAAAACATATTGAAAACAATTTGGAATGGAATTTTATCGACAGATCTCGACTCTGTTACAGAGAATACTCCTACAACTACAATCTTTGTCTGTATCCCTGGCTGTCACAGCCATAATGTAGGTGTTGATAGGAGAAAATAGGAACATTTATTATTAGTTTTATTGATTTCACAGCTATTTCAGATGGGGCGTATTTACAAATGGTCTCATGCTGATTTGTGATAGTTGTCTTAAAAGGTAGCACGAATTAGATACCGCGAGTAGTAGCAACATCTCTAGTAAGTATACATTTTATTATTATTTAGGACTAGCTTAGGCCCACTTTATAGCCCACGTGGATGTCGGAAAATTTCCCACGGGAACGTACTATACCGAGATTAAAAGTAGGTACCCTATGAGTTAATCCAGGTTATAAAATATTTGTGTGCCTAAGGGCCGTAAAATCAAAAGTAGTTTAAACTATGGATATCGGAATCTACGATAAAATATAATCGATGGTTTAATCTACTGTCCTAAGATGTAATGTAAAATATGAACAGATTAGCTAAACTTCGATTAGTCTTTTACACATGGCAATATTCTCTAGTTTTTTCGAAGTTCGGTCATCCGTTCATTAAAATAATGGCAACAAATAAATCCATTTGACATTGACACTGACATTTGACGTCTGTGACGTTTACGTTTTATTATTATTTATGTCTTCATGTGGTATTTAATTTCTTGGTTTCTTGTGTTGTGTTTATACGACACGACAATATACAAAAAAAAAGGTTTTATTATAACAGGTATCAGTAGGACGTATCTCTAGAAAACTCTCTAAGGTTTATTTACTAACATTTTACCTATTGTTAATTTAAATAAAATTTACCTTGAGGTAGGATGACATATTTCACTTTCGATTTCGCTTGAAATAACTCTTGCTGAAGCTTTGGGACACACGAAAACGACGTTTGAATTCTATATCTGACTATTGATTCTAATGATTGTATCTTGATCTAACGAAATACAGTCTACTATAACAACTATTTATATCGTTCAACGCGTGTATTATTTTGATATCTAAATCCGAATCACTGTTAAAAGTTTCCATTTTAATAACCACAAAACAAAGCTTTAATGCATAGATATCTAGAAATGTTTAAAGCAGGCAAAATAAGTACACAGATGTGGGTTTTTGAAAAGATCGCCACGTCAAAATATGCCATCTGGTCAGTTTACGGTCAGTTTAATCGATACAAAGGAGTTTAACCGTCCCCTTGGGTCAGTTTAAACTAATCGATTGTTTAAACTGCCAATAATCGATAAACTACCATTGATCTTAGGAGATAATCGATGCCCAGAGATTAAACTCTCTTCCGCGGTCTAAACTACGATTGATCTTACGGCCCTAATTTCATCGTAATCCGTTAAGACGTTTTTGGGCCAATCTGGAACATACTTACATCCAGACAAACGGACAAAAATTCTTCGTTACTATTTTATTATATGTATTGACTAGCACTTCACCCGCGACTTTGTTCGTGTGGATTTCGTATTATCTCTTACAAAATGTAGCACCCCCCCTATTAAACCGTAGTTTTGGAAAATTTATGATTACGGTATTTTTACTTCTTTTAATCTAGACACGCTGCGAAATCCTCCATCAAACACATAATTACCCCCTTTTGCTGATCCATTTTCGAAAAAACCAAAAACTGTAAGTTCTCTTCAAAATCTGTCAAAAGTTTTAATAAGTACCGTTATTCGAGGTAACCGGACGGTCGTACACATTTTAGCACCCTCTAAAATCCCTTTGAGGGGTGGTCTTGAAAACCTAATAATTATAAACTTTATTATTAATTTAAGAATGTATTCGGGCTAAGTTTCAAGTCAAGAAATAAGATTTTTCATACAAACGAAAACCCCTCTTTTCACCCCTTTAAGGGTTGAATTCCCAAAAGTTCTTAATTTCTGATATGTCAGTCAAATAGCATTTCGCCTGCGACTACGTTCGCGTGAATTTCGTACTTTCCCCTACAAAATTCACCACCTTCCCCCTCTATCCCCTTTAAATAGTAGTAATAATGAATAAAACCCCCCTTTTTATCCCCCTAAATGTCGAATTTCCGAAAACCCCTTCGTAGTGCTCCCCTATATTATTAAAGGAAGCCGTGCGCTAAATTTAACGCTCCTAGTCCCAGTACTTTCAGCTGAGCGTTGGTATGGCAGTCAGTCAGTCAGTTTCTCCTTATAACTTATGTACATATAGATAATCGGGTGTTACTAAGGATTGCGAATATATTATTATTATTATGAAGAATCTGGAGACAATTACCTACAGTATTGAGACTTACTAGTTCATTAGCTAGGCTCATTCTGGCAATATGCCAAAGAATTTAACCGATAAACTTGTACGAAGAGGTGTATTTGTTGTAATTTATTTGATAATAATTAAGATATTCCATGATCCACGATTTTAGGAAATTGCCTTAAAATTAGGTTAGAAGGCTTGCACTTAAGTATAAAAACCTAAAAGATCAGGTAGATTTGATAAAATATTTATCACGCACGGAGTTTGTAGGTACCTACTCTAATGCTACGACTACATTTTCGTTATAAAGTGAACTACAGCGAGACGTCAAGCTGCGTGCAGAAGAAGCGCGCGAAGTGTAGTTCGCCTTATCGCGACAATGTAGCCGTAGCATAAAGGTAAGCCACATTAAGATAAATCTTCTCACGTACCTTCCAGTAGTATTTACTTTTCCAAAATATCTGGTAGTTTTCCTTCGTGTCAGTGCTTCGTACCTAAGTACTTGTGTGGTTTGGAGTGGTACGAACAACTTCTTTCACATAGAATATGTCTAGTGTTTGCAGTGAACAGTGCAAGTAGTGGGGACGAATGGACAGCTGACAGGTCGTTATAGCACCGTCTACAAGACACGAGACAAACTTCTAAACAAAAATAGACGTTTTATTTATTGAATAGAATTGAATACCACAGATACTTATAATGTTGGAGGGGTCGATCGAGGGTTAAGATACGCTCGCCGCGGTCGATTCATGGATGGGTGACCATTCTTTACTTATCGAAACCCCTCCGTGCCTCGGAAAGCATGGTAAGCCGTTGGTCCCAGGTATTATTCGTAATTCTTTGACAGTTGTTGCGGGTAGTCATAAGCCCAAACCAACCAGTCTTAGCAAGGGGTATCGTGTTACCCAGTAACTGGGTGGTTGAGGTCAGATAAGCAGTCGCTCCATCTGATTACTAGTATTCAGCTGCATCTGGTTAGATAAGAAGCCGACCCTAACATGGTTGGGATCAGGCTAGGCAGACTGATTGATTTTGAGGTACTTATAATTAATGTTAAAACTTGTCGTACAAAAGACTCCAGATTTTCAAGATTGACTTGCGCGTTCGTTTAACTTCCGTCCAATATCTAATTGACATTAATAAAATTCAAACGTCCTGTTAAAGGATATATTTATTGATGATAAAAATGAAATCCAATAAGAATAAAAAGAAACAGGCAAAGGATGGTGATAAAAAACAAATGAATACGGTCTCAAAAAACGTCAATTTTGTTTCATCCCAGTGAAGGGGTGTTTTATTTTAAAATGGCGGACCAATTTGTATTTTCCAGCGGTAAAATTAATGTTTTAGGAGAGATATGATTGCGGGATTGGACGGCTGTATATTATGATTTATATTTGCTTTAGAGATGCGCTGTAGGCTGTAGGTAGGTACTTAAATACAAACACGCTTTTATTTAAAATTAGCTGCTGTCCGCGGCCTCGCCTGCGTGGGTGTCGGAAATTATCCCACGGGAACGTACTACCGAGTTTTTTTTTACAATTTCGGTGTATTTATTCAGTTACAATTTACATTGTGTTCGAATATAACCCAGCATGAAACATTAACATTAACAACAGTATTACATGTACAAATATATATGAATACATGCAATTAAATTAAAATTAGAAAATATTATTTAAATAAAATGTAAAATACCATGCAGACATAAATTATTAAACCATTATTAAAAGTGCCCTATGTGTTAATCCAGGTTATAAACTATCTGTGTGCCAAATTTCATTCAAATCCGTCCAGCCGTTTTTGCGTCAATAAGGAACATACATCCGGGCAAACGGACCAAAATTCTTCGTTAGTATTTAATTATATGTATGTAGGTGCTAGCGGGACAAAATAGCATATGTTACTCCTTATAACATTAGCTATCTGCCAGTGAAAGTCCCGTCAAAATCGCTCCAGCCGTATCGGAGATTAGCCGGAACAAACAGACAGACAGAAAACCGAAACATTTTAAAAAAAAATGTTTTGTTTTAAAGACCCGAATATACTTTCATATGCATTTAGTAAAAAGCTGTTGTTTTGACATTACAAACAGACACATAAATTTTATTTATTTATTACTTATTTATGTAGATATAGACTAGCTGACCCGCCAGACGCTTTCCTCTCCTTTCAATAGTTTATACAAAAAATCCCATAGACAAAAGGACGTTCAGAATATTGAACGTCCATTTATTAACTAGTGACTATGGTAAGCCCTCGACTTCGTCTCGGGTTTACATTCGTCTACTCATTTGTAAAAACAAACTTACCGCACTAGTATCATAAATAACTATTATTAAACCTAGAAATACATAAGAACTTAGTTTGTGTTGACCCCGGTGAAAACATGTTACAAAGTTACAATATTCCTAACTAAAATATTTAGAATTTCATACCAAGGTTGGTATACCTACTCTATTTGCCGTATCTTATATATAAGTATACATATATTGCAATATTGCGTGTCCAAGATGCTAGCAAGCCTAAGGAGAGCACGTATCTCTTTAAATACATGGGGGAGGGACCATTGGACAATTTGGACATGGTCCTATTTGTGTGCACTCATGCAGCGACGTAGGTACCTACTGTTCGATGTTACCTGCAACAAACGGCTTGCTCTTTGTTCTCTGAAATATATTTTAAACTTATAAGTAGATAATGTAAATGTGTATCTGAATTTTAATAAATTTGATTTTTATTTTTTATTATTTTATGTACACACAGTAAAATAGATACAGATAGTATTATACAGATAGATTAGTATTACTAAAGTACAAAGGTACTGCTTATTTCTTAAGAAATTTCTTCCAGCAGACCTGCGAAAGGAGAAATGAAAAAGAAATGTAGGCAAAAGTGTGTGAGAACAAGAAGAGAAGAATTTGACATGTGACTATATTATATTATACCTACTACTTTATTATAGGTACTTAAAAATAAGGTTTTATTATATTGCTAACAAAAAAATATCAATTTTGTTTGTTCTTTAAATTATTTCGTAAGGCATTCTAGGTATTTCGTAAGAATGCCTTTAATTAATAATCCTTCTGATGTTCTTCCATAATTTTTAAATACAGTCTCGAGCCCCATAAAAGAGGCTTGAAGCAACGAATAAAATTTGTGGTTTCTATAAATGACTTTAAAAGATAAGTGGAGTAAGCTGTCAGGGTTCTAATTAACTCTAAATATAATGAGTTACCTGCATAGATACCTACAGCTTCATATAGCCAGCAACATTAGTTTTACGCACTACTTTATACGTTCGGCTCAATTTGTTGATTTCATGAGGACTCTTTAGCGTCAACCGTCATTTTGAATGAAAAGTAATTTCAGCAAGTAACTTTGAGCCCCGTAAATATAAAGCTGGGTGACTTACGCTCGTTTGGGCCCTGGGCCCCATCCAAGGCCTACATAATACATCTCTGGGCTGGTTACTCACACACATGTACCTACATAGGTACCAAAGTGTGGTATAGAACATAACGCGCTCGCGTCGTTTCTTTCATCTTAGCGCTTATTACGCTTTTTTCATATTTTTTGGACGTTTATTTACGAGATCGTGAGGACGGGTAGCAATTTTCGGGTAAAATGTTAAACAAAATTTCTCGAGGCTGAATTCCCTATATCTGACACTTTTATTTGATATCAAATTCTTAGGAAATACCTTATTGCCAAATATTTAGTACGGACCTAATATTTTATTTGCTTCATTCATTCAATATTAGATAAATTAGATTGACTTTTTGTTTGATTTTGTGATAAATTAAAAACACGCCGTATAAGCGGATAGCTTTAGGACTGATGGTTATGTATGATGGATTAAAACTTCTATGGTTGAGTGGTATCGAGTTTGTAGGTGAAGAAGCAGAGCTAAAAGGTCGTCATATTTATCGTATAATTTGTATACTTGTATGTACCTGTAGATTGCGTTATTTCGTTACATAGTGCACGTGTAATATAGCAAATAGGCACACAAAATAGTACCGAAACCGGCGGTAAAATCAGTGACATTATTCAGCTTATTTTTCAGCGCCCGACCATACTTATTCCGTGGAATGCACGGTTTGTGAATGCATTGTTTGCGTAAAATAATACAGGAGTAAGACAGCCATTTTGACTTTAAAATGGGGTATATAATATGTACGTCTGTCAGGTTTTTTCATTCCAAACGCTTGAAATTCTAACGCAAAAGTTAAATAAATCCGATATCGTGAATTTCAGTCAATTTTACAAAAGCAGAAATGCTTATGTGGCCATTTAGGTACCGATATTTGAACTTTCCAATTAATCTCCCACTAAATCATCACAAATTTATAAAAAAAAAATGTTTTTAATATTGCATTTTTACAGGTAGAAACGGTATTAGGCATCAAAAGGTCGAATTCAGAATTCATTACCTAGACCATAAACGTATTTATTGGATATTTATTTACAAGCTGTTCGTGCCCGCCGTCGTCTGTGGTGAATTTCACACAAAGATAGCATCCAAATTTCCGACTTTCCCGGTGGATTTCCCAAAAAAAAACTATCTTACAATCCTTGTCCTGACAATACTCGTATTAGAACAACAAAAAATAATTAGTTAAATAGGTGCAGCCGCTTCGAAGTGATGCGCGGACAAACGTTTTTGGCAATTGATTTGTATTTTTAACCGACTTCAAAAAGGGGGAGGTTATCAATTCGGATGATTTCCTTTTTTTTTGTAGGTTCGGGCATAACTCCGTCATTTATAGATGGATTTGCAAAAATCTTTTTTGTTCGAAAGGTTATACTCTCGAGATGGTTCCATTGTCACCAAGTCAGAGTCTGATGTGGGGATCTCATGGAAATCGAGGCAAATCCTCAAATTTTATAGGCACACCTAAAGCGATTTGGGTATTTTTTACTAATATTCCCTTTAAAACTACTGAAGCTTTAAATTCATCACCCGCGCTTTCTGCTGCCTTACTTAAAAATAATGTAAAGGCATGCCCTTTGGAGTTTAGGTTTCAGTATACAATCCTCAAGCTGTTATAAAAGCTTTTAAAGATATTAAAATTAAATCAACAGAGGATCTCTGGGGAATGTCTGTAAAAGTTTGTAGATCTCTCATCGAAACCATTGCGCCCTATTTAGCTTTCATATTTAACACCAGTGTAGACCAAGGAGTCTTTCCGGATCTTATGAAACACAGTAAAATAGTTCCATTGTTCAAATCCGGTGATAGCAAAGAACCCAACAATTATAGACCTGTGTCATTTCTGCCAATTCTCAGTAAGGTGTTTGAAAAGTTAATGCTTAATCAAATGTTACGTCACTTTAATAAAAAAAACATCTTTCAAGAACAACAGTACGGTTTCATCAAGGGCTTTGTACCACTGACGCTGGTGTCACCCTAATACAGAACATTTTTACCGCTTGGGAAGAAGCACAAGATGCCATTGGAATCTTTTGCGACCTCTCTAAGGCGTTCGATTGCGTAAACCATGAGACACTTCTGCTGAAACTAGAGATCTACTTAGATCATACCTGAAAGATAGAAAGGTTAAAGTTCAAGAAAACGGCATGAACTCATTGGGGTCTGAAATGACAATGGGCGTACCTCAAGGTTCGATATTGGGTCCATTCCTCTTTTTAGTTTACATCAATGATTTACCCCAATTACTGCAGAATCAATCGAAGATGGTGATATTTGCAGATGACACATCATTGATTTTTAAAGTAGGCCGACGGTCACAAAATCTTGACGACGTGAATAACTCTATTCTTCAGGTCCAAGAGTAGTTTATGGTAAATAATTTGGTACTAAATGAAAAAAAAACCAAATGCATTAGATTTCAATAACCAAATGTTAGAAGTTGCGAATGTGACATCATATTGAATGGAGAAAAACTAGAATTTGTTAAGCAGACGGTTTTCCTGGGAATCACGCTAGTCGAGAAATTACAATGGGGACCCCATATAAAATCTCTTGCGGGGCGGTTAAGCTCGGCCGCTTATGCTGTTAGGAAGATAAGACAGTTAACAGATGTAGAAACCGCGCGTCTGGTCTATTTTAGCTACTTCCACAGCATTATGTCATATGGCATTTTACTGTGGGGTCGGGCTGCTGACATTGAATCAATTTTCAAAAGAGAGCTGTCAGGGCCATTTTCAATCTACGTCGTTGCGAATCTCTTAGGGAACTATTTAAAAAAAAAAAAAAATGACGGTGCCTTGTCAATTCATTTATGAAAATATTATGTATGTAAGAAAAAATCTACATCTTTTTAATAAAATAAGTGATAGACATAATTTTAATACTAGAAATAAAGATAAAATAGATCAACCTTTTTTTAGATTATCTAAAGTACATACATCTTTTATGGGGTACTGTGTTAAATGTTACAACAAAATACATTGTGATATATTGCAATTAAATTAAAGAAAATTTAAAACTCATATTAAAAGTACACTTTGTAAACAAGCATATTACAAATTAGAGGATTATATCCTAGATAAGAATGCTGGGAAACATGCTGGTCCTGCTCCATAGGACAATCTAGAGTCTAGACAAAATCAAACTGGTTGCTAATTTAATTGTATGATTTATAAATTTTATGACATTGTTTTTTACATTATGTAACTACTTTAACTCACACACTAAATTATTACTTGTGAAATTTTGGAAAAATCATTAGTTTTCAATATTTGTAAATATGTGAGCAGCATGTATCTATCTCATAATTAATTTACCTGTCATGCGTTATATTTAATTATTTTTACCTATTGTGGTATAGTAATTTTATTCTAGGTGCATCGTCTTCACATATAATTAATGCATACATAATATTGTAAAACATTTTAAAAAGAGTAACGGTGGAGTTTCTTGCCCATTCTTCTCCATACGAAACTACCTTTTGGAAGGGGCAACTAGAATCAATTAATTTTTTTTTGTAAATTATGAGGTTCATAGGTGCCTTTTTTGTGCCTATTTGAAATAAATGATTTGACTTTGACTTTGACTTTATAGTAACTCGTGCATTTGCTCTCGGAAAGCACCATTCGGTGAAGTGGAACTGATAATGAAGACCAGAGGTGGCCACCGGAACTACTCAATAATAATTACTTCACGGGTTGTGATTCGATTACTTTGATATGTTTGCTAAGCAATTTATGCTCGTCACAATGCATATGGCGAAATGGAGCTGATGATGGCTTCACCATCAGCTCCAGTTCAGGCGCGGTCGCAGCCCAAGATTGGGGGGGGCGGGGGTCACCATGGTTGCTGAGGAATATTTTAAGGAAGGTACATCTCGTTAGTCTACTGGTCGCAATCGCTACTGCTAAGCATGATCCTGAGATCCTGGGTTCAATTCCTAGTTTGGTTAAAGTGTTGTTGGGTTTTTCCATCAGTATTTTTTCTGAAGCAGCCTGTAGTCTGGATTTGTACCCGGTTGATGGCAGTAGGTTCGCATCCTAAAACTGGGACTAAAACATAACTGGCGAAATGTTGGTGTATGATATGTAGGTACACCTCTGCCTAACCTTTCGGGGATTAAAGGCGTGGTTTTATGTTAATGTTCTTGGACATTTCCAGCTCCACGTTACTTATGCTATTCAGGGACGCAGCTTTTACATGGGGTAGGGGGGGGAAATTGAATAATGCTGGCAAATTGGTCGTAGCACTTTTCTGATAAATAGTAGGTATTAGAACAGTAGATTATGTAGAGTAACTAGAGAGAGCGAAGCGAGCTCGAAAATTTTAACAACCCACCTAGTTTAGGTTAGGTTTTGTTTTATGTTTTCAAACAGAAATATGAGTTACATTATCGACTCATGCAGGAAAGCCCAAGCAACTATGAGAACGTGGAATGCAAGAGTGAGCGAAGCGAGTCTGGATATTTTAGCACCCTACCTTGAATAGGTACTGTTTTCTTTTGACCATTATACAGAAAGAGAACTTACTTCGTTAAATTATGACTATTCTTACGAATATGTTCACGTGCCTTGACTTTAAAAGGGTAACTGACTGATTGCCATCCTTTTTTATTTTTTTTGGTGGGAAATCATCAAATGACCTCTCCCGCTCTGGGCGGAGCGGAAGGGCGTGTCAGATTCTTACTGACTAAAACCCACCCGTGTTCCTTCAGTTGCCTGTGCGCCAGGGTCACGGTAACTCTTTCGAACAATCCGCGACCCCGGCAGGCATCGGCCCTATCGGACCCCGTCAATTATGCTGACATCTCTTTGAGGCGCGCGTGGAACACAACGCGCCGTCGACCCGGGCCTGGTCCTTACCGGACGGCGAGCTGCCCATTGCTCGCCGTCCGCAGGCCCGCGGCTACGGTGGCCGGGAGTCTGCTATCGACTCCCGACGCCCAGGGTGTCTCCTCCTGCGGCGACTAGGGGCGTGAGGGTGCAATTGCCTCTCCCTCACGCGCTCCGGCTCCTCCTTCGCGAGCATTACTGCTTCGCAGAAGGAGGTGACTGCTTCCCATTCCCTCTCGCTCCGTACCATGGCCTGAACCAGGGCCGGACGCGAGAGTTCGCCGCCGCCGATCGCCGCCACGAGGACACGGCGGTGCTCCGCCCAAGCCGGGCAGACCTCCACCGTATGCTCCACCGTGTCCTCCGGTCGATCCACACAATGATAACACCCGGGCGTTTCCTCCCGCACTAACCGAAACAGGAACCTCCCGAAACAGCCATGTCCGGTGAGGACCAGCGTCAGGCGGAAGATGAGGACGCCGTGGCGCCTCTCAAGTCACTCCTCAAAGAGGGGACTTATCGCCGCAATTGTGGTGTGCCCAGCGCTGGGTTGCGACAGTCGCACTCTCCATGTCGCCATGAGACTGATTGCCATCCTGATGCTCATATGGAGAGCATTTTAAAGAAAGACCGCCTGGACAAAGAAGAGTGAATGAAACCAGAGCGGTGAGAAGGTCTTCGTAGAAGACGATTGTTGGTGGAACGAAGATTTTAACAATGCGCAGAGCAGTATTAAACATGGGAAGTCAGTTATGTGACTTCCCATGTTTAATACTGGTCTTCTACTGCTGCTACTACTGCTGTTCTTATGAAGGAGAAGTGGGTTTGGCAAGAATAGAATACAACATAGACAGAGTCCTCAACTCTCTGCGCTGACGAATGGGTAACCATTTTAAAAGCCACCAGTGCGCGGGCACATGGTCGTACTTACGAAAATCGAAAACTCATCGAATGTAGTTATTTACAGGGTGGTCAAGTTTATTGAGGAGATCTTCATTTAGGTCATAGTAAAACACATGGCCATAGTCAAATTGAAATATGGGAAAGATTAGGGACTGTACGAGTATTGCCTTTATGTGTGATGGGATGATTTTCAACCGATAGAGCGACCGCAACGTTCCGGTAACTTTTTTACTAACAGTCGTGACCTGCTTTCGCCAGTCAAGACAAGTGTCGACATGTAGACCAAAATCCTTAACATCGGAGCTAAATGGGATGATTGAGTGGTCGAACATTACAGGTAGCTTCCTCATACTCATATTTAGTACCTACTCCTATTATTTATATTTATGATTTCTAGAAATAATGAAATAATCAGCAAAAGCCAGATCAGGCCAGATCAATTTTTTTTTCCAGAAAATATTTGTACATTAAGAAAATGAGGCACGAACTTATTTCTCAGATTGATGTTTACGGAAAAATCTTGTGCTAATATAAATACCAACGAGTAAATTCAATATGTTAATTCCGTAGGTACTTAAATAAAGAATGTTTTACCTGTTACTCGAGCGTTTTGCTGTTACCTCATTCGGAAATAAAAGCGGTGATTTATTTCTTTGTAAATGTCACATTTGTCAATATTCATTCAAATAAAACAAGATCAATCGAAGTGAGTTTTCAGTTTTCATCTTTGTGAGTCAGACAGTCTCGTATAAATTAAAACAAACAGACAGCACTAGGTTTAATGATCATTTAAAAGTTAACAGCTACTTGAAACTTACTGAATAATAAACTATGTTAAATTAATTCAATTACCTACCTACTTATTGAAATATAGTTTTACATAACTAATCAAATAATAATCAGTCTGAATATAATTTTAATATCTCAAAAGCATTGAACGCATCTTTGAAGAAAATAAGACACCTTATAGAACTCAGATGAGCATTCCAGCAATTTTTAATTTAATTTTATTAGATTACTTATTTGTACTTTGTCATACAACGCGTTAGGACGGCTAAGTAATATACACTCGAGAGCAATGAATCCGGGTCACTTAAAGAATCCTAAAAATCTCGGAAACTAAAAATGCTAGGTTAATGCAATAAATTGTATTTAATAGACAATGTAATACTCCTTAAATGAAGGTATTAAAACTTCTTAGTTATTGTTAAGTTATATCATAAAAAAATCAAATTTGAAAAAGGGCCACTTTCGAAGATGGAACTACGAAATTACAGCATTTGGTTTTGCTTTTGTTTGTAATCTGTCATTTATGTGGGTACATAAACCATGTTGATAGTGCTCTATATTCATTATTCAAGCTGAAATTATGTCGCTTACGCCTGAAGAATGCACCAGAATACTTACAATGCTGGAAACCGGCCGGAGTCAGCGCGATACAGCCAGGACTGTCGGTGTGTCGCTGTCAACAGTACAAAGAGTTCTCCGACGTTACGAAGAAACTGGTTCTAACCTACGCAGACCAGGAACGGGCAGAACCAGGTGTACCACAGCACGAGAAGACCGATACTTGGTGAACACCATGCTTCGAAATCGCTTTCTCACAGGAACTGAACTCACAAATCAGTTTCGACGCCTCGGAGGAAGTAACCCAAGTGCATGGACAGTAAGACGTCGGCTTGCTGAATCTTACTTAAAACCCCTTAGACCTGCAAACGGCCCTAAACTGGAGCGTGGGCATCGTATTTCAAGACTAAGATATGCCCAGAGCCACGTAAATTGGAGTATTGAAGATTGGTCAAAAGTTATGTTCTCCGACGAATCAAAATTTATGCTCTACAAGCACGATGGAAGACACAGAGTGTATCGAAGACCAGGGGAAAGATTCAAGCAAGCATGCATCGAAGAAAAAGTAGCCTACGGTGGTGGGTCTGTACTTGTGTGGGCCGGAATTTCTTCTGAAAGTCGCACAGAGCTGGTGATCATAGAAAACGGCTCTTTAACTAGCGTAAGATATGTGGAAGAAATCCTCAATGATCACGTTGGTCCATTTATGGTCAATTTAGGTGAGGATGCTATATTTATGCATGACAATGCCCGACCTCATACAGGTAGGATTGTGAATGACTACCTTCAAGAGATGAACATTACTCGTATGGAGTGGCCAGCGCGCAGCCCGGATATCAACCCGATCGAGCATGCTTGGGACGAGCTAGGCAGATGCGTAAAACAACGAAACCCTCCCCCAATCACGCTTCGTGAGCTCAAAATTGCTCTCACAGAGGAATGGGAGAATATTCCCCAAAATCGTATAAGGAACTTGGTGTACAGCATGCCAAACCGCGTAAACGCAGTAATGGAAGCACGAGGAGGCAATACGAAGTATTAAAATTCAAGAAAATCGTAATAAAGTTCAAAAATTTCATGTTTCCTATTTTTGTTTTAAGGAGAGATCAGCAGTTTTTTTCTTTATGTAATTTTGTGTTAATAAAATGTATGGTGACTCATATTTTTTTTACTTTCATTTAAGGAGTATTACATTGTCTATTAAATACAATTTATTGCATTAACCTATCATTTTTAGTTTCCGAGATTATTAACATTCTTTAAGTGACCCGGATTCATTGCTCTCGAGTGTAGTTGTGGTAATATCATCTATATCTGTGAAAAATAGGATCATGACATTGACAAATGAAGAACATCCATTTCTTAAAGTGCTGGCACATTCAATAAGACATTTTCATAAATTACTATAAGACAGGTACATCTCAAAACGTTTCTTTCGTACTCAATCAAGTGATATGATCCAGCAATTAATTAATAGGTCGTTTTTATATCGATAAAAACTGACCTAGATTACAGGCTAGATAATATAGCAGTATGATTGGTAAATTACGTGGCATTTTAGTATCGTTGTACACGAACGATCGAAAAATTTGTATGCGAGCGCTTCGTGCGAATGCAGACTGTCTGCGGAATTAGATTTCAGTACATTTGTATCACATCAGGTTGTAACCGTAACCGTGCCGTCTAAAGCAGAACGACGGTCACAATATCGTTATAACAATGAAAGATCTAAATGTCAAGATTATCTAACCAATTACAGAACACAGCAAGCAGAAGGAACATGTGTTCTACCCTATATTATGATTTGAATTTTCAGTTAGTTTTCAAGGGATGACGGAAACTGTATTTCTTCTATGAAAACACCTGAAATTGCTTTATACAAACATATTGCTTTAAAAATGAAACAAGATAGAGTCATTATCATTACCCACTCTTCATATTGTTCATAAAATGTAAGGGTTGAGACAAATGGGGCAACATACACATATGTACATACATAAACTCACGCCTTCTTCATAAGGAACAAATGGGGCAATTGTGGTGCTTTTAAGCGCAGGGTTAACGACCAATCGTAACATTATATTTTATAAAAAATCTAAACAATGTAAAAACGCTGCGTCTCGGTTGAAAATAGCATTTAGTATCTAAAGGTTAAGTTAGACGGAGCAGCCAATCTAAAGGTGAAGTTAGACGTAGCAGCTAATCTAAAGGTAAAGTTAGACGTAGCAGCCAATCTAAAGGTGAAATTAGACGTATAAGCCAATCAAAAGGTGAAGTTGTACGTAGCAACCAAACATAAATTAAGCAAGCTTTAATTAGGTACTTCATTTACAAAATTAATAACTGTCCTAAAATAACTTGATTAATGAACAGTTAAAAAGTGACATAATAATTTTGTTTAGCTATCGGAAAGACTATTAATATGGTATGCGATACAATAAAAAAGTTGGCCTGCATGTAAACATCAATTAAGTCTGTCTTGTCTCAATGGCAACTTTAAGCGTGCTTAAGGTAATTCCAACTTAATATCTAAAGGACAAGAGTGTCCATACTGACGAATAATTAATTAGGGAACGCCGCAGACGGTCAGTAGTTATCTCGCCGGAGCAACACGTCCCCTCTGTTTGGCCCGAGTTTACCTACCGACGGACACACTCACCTTGAATATTTCACTCAACAAGTACCTCGAAGCCGTAACGATGCTCAACGTGTACGGGGCTAGTCTGGAATTAATCAGTACGTGGTTTAGTTCTGCCTTCTTTAATATTTCAGCAGTGTTGGTTCAGACTGATCGATCTGTGAGCTCCTCTTTGATGTAGAACAGATGCATACAGGTTTTATGACGTGTGTTTAATACTGTAATTTCGAACATCTTTAAGCAGTATTCAGGTATCGTTTCAACAAACCGTAGCTTTGAATTAAGAACCAGAAATTTAGCGTTTAATTATTTATTTAAGATATTTAGCAGCGTTTTCCATGTATAACCTGCGAATCCCATTAGGTGATACCGCGATGCCATGTTGGAAAACTTCAACGTTTTAAAATATTCTATCTGCGTCGAATTTTAAATATTCTATTTGTTTTAAATTGTTCAATCTGCCCAGTATTGTATTATAAGTGGACGATACAGCGTTTCGTGAATTGAATTTTCGTTTGATTGAAAATTAATTGCCTACTTCATAGTAGTGTGTTTTGAAACAGCGTTTCAAATTGTCACTTGGAATCGTAAATGTGATTGTCACTTACTGCGAATTAAGAATCACAGTACTTATTGTATTGTTTTTGTGGTGCCATCCATGTATTGTGCTCAAAATAAATGGCATATCGAAGACATAAAAAGTTAACATAAAATGGGCATAATTAAATTATAGTCTATACAGCAAGCTTCTCTATTCAAACAAACGTCTTTATTGTTAGCAGCACTGCAATAAGTTGAGTCAAGAACTGAAGACGCTGCTAATTAACAGTAGCAGAACTGAACTTAGTATGCATACACATAAATACATTGTAATATCAAGCTTTCTATCTACACTATTAACAATTCTTAAAGGAAATTCCTGGCGGTACCAGAGAATTCCGTCTGCGTAATTCCCTCGTGATTCCAGTTAATTCTGGTGGTTTGCAAGAGGTGTGAGGTAGAGTTATTGTTTGTCCATCGGCCGCGTGGCTAGGGCGCTCGCCGGCGCCGGCAGCCGAGCCAAGCTCTGCACACCAAATAGGATTACGGTTTGTCCACGCCGAGCTTTCATTGTTCTGCTACGTCGTCCACGGCTTAAGTCTCGCCCAACAATCTGTAACTACTTACGATGTACGTGCATTGTGCACCAATTACCTATTTGGAAACTGTTGTACCTATTTGATCTATTTTGTTGATTTTATAACTCGTTTTCTTATCGGGATGCAAATGGAATGAACTGAATGCTGCAACTGCAGAATGATAAGGCTCAATAAGGCCGCCCATTGTATGTTTTGTAGTGTTCATTTTTTTTTACAATATAACACTTTTTTACAATAAAGTACATTTAAATAAATAAATTAGTTTCGATTACTTATACATAATCTTGAGTTGGATAGTTGTAGAACTACTGAGGCATTGATATATATCAATTGCGCTGAGGTTCTCCTGGTGTATTGATCTATACCGACGAGCGATTGTTAAAGGGATACTTAGGTACCTGTAGCGAAGAGTAAAACTACTAAGATAAAATAATGTTTCATTGAAAAAACATGAGGTTTTCAACGTCACTGAAAAATTCTGCAAAAAATAACAGAGCTAATGTAAAAATTTCGCCATTGGAGATATTTAAAAGAAAGCACTCGCTGGGCGCGTTCCCGAGCATATTTTGGACGCGTCTCGTAACAAGATTTAATTTAATTTTTTCCATGCCGCTATTTTATTATATTACCTACAGATTTATCTTTTTTAGGCTTGTATTTTATTATTTCGTAACGTCAAAGATTTAATATGGCCGTGATAACTTCTGGCGAACTGTTAAATTATTAAATTGTTGTTAGAATGTAAATGTATGTAACGAAATGAGTAGCAAAATGACATGAAATATTGTTTTACGATATGTTGGGCTTTGTTTTATTTGAAACGGCTACTGTCAACTCAGCGCTTGTTTGCTCGATATTTTGCTACATTCCAGTCTGAATGGTTTGTTGAATATCTAGTAATAAATCCTGAATAGTTTGAACATTGTGTTTCTGTAGTGTGTGGTGTGGTGGCGGTGCTGTACAACATGTGGGTCCGGGCGGGTGTGCAGGGTTGGGGTCGTGCGGAGTGAGGGACGGCCTCTATATATTGCGAGCTTTCTGTTATGGACCATTACCGGCGCATTACTGCGCTTATATGAAAATTACCTACGATACAATTTCAACAAAAGGAAAGCGAAAATGCCTTCAAATACGCGCTGTCTCCGGATGTATGTATTTGTACTCGGAATGAGAAAACTCACCTCGGAGACAACACATTATTTTGTACGGTTTTTATGGTAGGCAAGTGTCCTCGTTTCTTTTATCCTATTCTCATACGAAGTAACCTATTGATATAAGCAGATACAACTGTAAATAAAACAGATGCTGCGTCCGAGCTGTAGCCATATCTATAGGTAGCGCTGGATGCACTAGGCGGATTCAAGTTTTATTTGTCATCTTTCTACAAGCAAGATGGAAACAAGGCAATTACAACTTTGACAGAACTGAGAAAACTTTCAGTCGGGACTGAAGTAAATTGACTACATTGTGTTACTGCCGCTGCGAATTCATGTCGGAATGAAAATATGGGCCCAAGTTGGCGCAGAGGCAATAGATTTTGCCACCCACCATTATAAATAATAGTCCGTAACTTTCTCATATTAGCTACTTATAAGGGAAGAAGTCTTTGGTAAAGTATCTAAGTATTATAATAGTTTGGCGACATAAAAGATGCTTGGAATTACATTTGTTTCTCTATTTATTATGAAACGTGATAATAATAGGGGAAGAAGAAGGAGAAGGAGGTTTGTATGAATAAAATAACCTAAGGGGAAAATTGGGGATATAAATTAAAAATCCACACTTTTTTGTACAGTGTTGACTATATTAACATATTATTTTATAAGCAACGCAATCCCTCTACCGGTTGGTCAAGCTCTTATGAAATAGGCTTTACATAATACATACTTTGCAGTAAAATAGTAAGCTATAGTTAAGTAGCAACCAGTTTACACTTAGTTAACTCTAAAAAGGCGGATGTATTAAAACTTAAAAGCTGTTTGTCCCCGAATGTACCACAGTAAGCTGCTGCGGCTGCACAGGATCACAGCTTGTACTGATTTATTTAAGCACTCGAATTAAAAACTAGAATGTTAGAGATTTTCCCTAATTCCAAAATTAAAATCTGTTTATAATGGCTTTATAGGAAGGAAAATAATTTGAGCGCCATTGCAGTAAGATGTAAGAAGGGTTGCCGTAGGCGTTGTATTTGTAGCAAGCGCGTAGCACCGCTACGCACGGTTGCTACGAATCGTGACGACAGCACCTTAATATATTTAAAATAAAATGGCATTGAAATGACATGAAAACCCAATTAAGTGTTTAATTCGGAGGGATCCGTAAAATTCCATTCATATTCCGGATCATGCAAGTAAATTAGTCGAAAGTAGACGAAAGGTTTTTCACCAAACACGATTTCCCGCATGCAGTATATTGGCAGAATAATCTGCTAATGTAAATGAAACCCTACTCGGTTCTATAAATCGGATTTGACTGTTGGAACTTTTCCACCGAAGTGTATTTCGCCTCAGAGGTCGCAGTAAATAGGATTTATATCTTTGGTAGTGCACGCACCACATTTGCAGCAGGATTTGTGATTAATGGTCTTTAGAGGATGAGCGGGAAGCGTTAATTGTAACAGCATTCTCATGTTGCTCATTGTTAGTCCAGGAACTGGTATCATCCACCATCATAATTAAACCATTCCAAAAACTGTTCATTATACATTATTCGTTGGCGTTGGGTTAAGCCCGCACTGCGTAATCTCACCGCGCGATTTTTATTCTCGCGGTTTATATTCAGTGTACGGAAATTTTGCGAATAAAATTCCTCGCGAATTTTGTCAGTTCTAAGCAGATCTCAGCTGAGACTCAGACGCATGTTTACAATGGACAACGGAACTAAAAACCAGTGTACGAATGAGCGGGAAGCGCCCGCCCCTCCCGTCTGCATGAATTTTATTTCGTAATGCGAGGAGCGACATACAATGATACAACCCCATACTCCACAAAATATTCGCGCGTATTAAATTCGCACCGCACCGCGTCAAATCTGTATCAAACCACACATTTTTCACCGAGCGAATTTATAATCACAGGTGCGTGTTGGTACTTAAAATAACATGTAATACAGAATGACAATAAAAATTTCGCGCGTTTTATTAACTCAGTGCGGGCTTAGCCTTACTGGTGTTACGATTTTTTCAAAGCCTTCATATTTGGCACATCAAACACTATGTAAAACAAATTTTACCTCTTTTTAACCCCCGACGGCAAAGAGGGGTGCTATAAGTTTAACTTGTGTATATGTGTGTCTGTCTGCGGCATCGTAGCTCCCAAACGGGTGAACCGATTTTTTGTTGTTGTTTTGGTTGGAAGATGACACCCTCGAGAGTGTTTATAGCTAAAAAAAAAGGAGAATATCTGTTTAGCCGTTTTTAGAGGTTTTCGTTTGAGTCAGGGGTTCTTTAAATTTTAAATTTAATTTTTCCTGTACTAATAATAATAACATTTCGTACACATTTTTGATGTGACGCTCTCGTCAGGCGTTTTCCTCTTACACACAACGTCAATGTTTGTAAGCAAATAACAACATAGGGATGCGCGAAATATAAGTTAATCTATATTTTTATGGTGTAGGTACATAATAAAGGGTATTATATGTTCTATCTATCTATATATTTTTATTTGTCTGCCTCAGAGACATTTAAAAAAAAAACAAGTTTCAATCTACCTTTGTCTCCACAGAGTTTTAAATCTTTCAAAGTGGAACACAGCAGAAACCTTTAGGAGTAAGCAATTGAGCATGGCAGCTTAAGCCTTGTCACAAAGACCTCTAACACAAAAATATTTTATAAGCTTATGTAATATTAAATCTGTAACTAATTAAATTACGTAATTTCCAGCCACTTTTCGTGTTGCCAGCTTGAGGTTAGCGGTACGATGTAAATGGATCGCCATGTAATTGCAAGTATAAAATATCAATTTGGCGGGTGCTCGTCACCTGCGCCCTGGATTAACTACTACATAGGTACCGGTGTACGTACCTACTGTTAATATGTAAATGAGTCTCTCACCTTACGAGTTTCAAGTCATCAGTCTGAGTGCGGTTTGTGACAAAATTTAACGGGTTCATATTTCTATGCAAAGCATAAAGGTGGTTTCAGGAAGCGTGAACGCGGTTTTCTGCTGAAAACTGAAGCTTTTGTCGTTTAACAACCTTTTTATGGACACAGTGATACGCCCTTAAAGGAACGACTTTGTTGAAATGAAATGTACTTCAATGTTACCTTAAAACATCTCGAATTATATATATTTTTGGGAGAGTCGAGATTTTAAATACATTAATTCAATTGGTGTCTTCATTAAATTGTCTTAAGCTTCTTAAGTAGATTTAAATATGTGTTTAAGGTAGGCGCTATCCGATTAACAAAAGACCTCGTATTTTCCTGAATTAATGTATTCTTCTCTTGGGGTCTATGTATTAACCAATGTCTAAATTGGTTGGTAATTACAATACTCTGGATATAATTTGTTATTCAATTACGCAGAAAATGCTGAACGGATTTGGATGAAATTTGGCATACAGATGTTTTTAAACTTGTCAAAAGTCAAAGTCAAATAATTTATTTTAAATAGGCGCATAAAAGGAGCTTTTGAACGTCAAAATTTACAAAAAAATAGAATTGATTCTAGTTGTCCCTTCCAAAAGGTAGTTTCGTATGGAGAATTAACACATAGGCTACTTTTTACCTCAATAGTACGTCCCCGTGAAATAATTTCTGACCTCCACGCGTGCGAAGCCGTGGGCAAAAGCTAGTAAGTAATATTTAATCAATTGTCGCACTGTCATTTGGATACCTAACGTCTGATAGTACGTCTCTAATCAGTAATTTGGCTATTCGCTGTTATGATCGGGTATCCGAAATTACAATAAAATGAAATGATATCTGAAAACAGATGAAATTAATTTATAGTTTTTCAGAAACCGGGGATTAAACCTTCAAGTTCTATGTTTTTACGAAAAGCGAGTTTATTTTATTTTTTATGTTTTATTCTAATGAGTGACATTATTTAAATACTTCCGGCAGTCCAAGTTCCCGCTACAAACCTGCTGACTAGATAATCTTCTCACCATGGCATTAGCTATTTCCGAGTATCTCGTGCCAACACGAGCTCGAAGATTAAATAAACCCCCTTCGTCTCCATTTCCATGAAGAGCTCTTCGCTAAAATAGTTTCAGTACGTATAGCTGTAGAAACGCTGCGCTATTGAAGTAGAATTAACTTATAGTTTGAACGGAAGCAGATAGTTTTAACCAATACAATGGAAGTGCCGAACTGGTATTACAAATGTTCATTGGAACGCATACCATGCATTTTGGAAGACCCGCTCGGCAATACAAGTCGTTCCAATCGATTTTGGCTCTCTAGCACGGAAATTCTCCGTAGTGGGTTCTGAAATTCTTATGTGGTATTACCTACTTGTTGTTTTAGTTAATACGACGATGCTATAACAGCTTCAAGACAATACGGTGGCCATTTAGCGTAAATAAGTTTACGAATTTCATAGCACACAATACAACATTATTAGCCGATAACGTCTAAATACTACTTTACATAGTCAAACATAGATCGCTATTAACACTCACGAAAAAATGTTGCCATTATCAACATGGCTGAAAAACCAGTTGTTGGTTGAATTGGTTTTGGTTCGAAGTTGGACGACATGGAAATTTGTCACGTTTTTGACAAAATTCTGAATAGTACTATAGTCAACTTTTATCTCAAAATCAACTTATTACTAATCATCTGTCTGTAACCGTGCCAACGAAAGACAAAAGAAACATTATATTTCATTATAGTCACTAGGCCAGGCCTTAGTATCAACGAAATTAGTTTTGAGTATCTCCCATTGTTTGGCGAGGCTGGTCATCCCGTGGCTGAAGCGGGGCCGAAGGCTTGAGACTTGAAATGTTAATGACTAACCTACTTACCCCGTCTTTGTTCTATAACGTGATTAGACGTCGCTTAGTCAGTATTCCGTGGGATATTCTAGAACTGGTCAAATATTTGCGGACCGTTGGGACAGCGCCCTGATGTAGGTACATACCTGTATGTTATGCGGGCACATCGTTCAGAAAATTTATTTGCACTATTTATACCTGCAGGGCAGTATACGTTTACCTCAGTCAGTTTTGTTTGTATTTGTCAGCAAAGAAACGTGTTTGTATTTGTGTATTCGTGTTTTCACAACATTTAGCGGTTATGTATTTTTATGTGTGCGTTATAAATGAAATATTTCCGAGGAGCGAAAAGCACAAAATATTCTCTGGGCACTAAAAAAACACAATGGCTCGACAAGATACGGATTAACTGTTTAGTTTGGGAGTCACTGACAAATAATACTTTGTAACCTAGCTGTAGATAATATTTTAAGTTATTCATGTTGTCTCATTCAGTATTATACCTGCCCCTACTTACTGTATTAACGGGGTAATAAACAATTTTATATTTTCTTTTTCACACATGACTAATAAATTCTGTACATTTTATATCCTATAACCTACTCTAGTACCTATCGCCAATTACAAAACAAAAAAAACCATGCGCAATATGTCGAGTATCATAAAATAAACATTTCCATCACTTTAACAAAAAACTTGAGGGATTACATCCGTATAAATAACACAGCGTGAAAATAACAGTATCGCTTGGAACTGTAAGTAATTTTTCACCCGAGTGTCAAATGCTCGTAAAAGATATTGGAAACAATTTGAGCGATATCTTGCCCCCGCGGACCTATTCGAAGAGGGACGTCTTTTGCGAGAAATATGAATAGCTATCATTGATCCTGATACTAAATGTGCTTGAAGAACTCAATGACTTTGTCATTAAAATTGCCAATCTCTTTCTGTTCTATTATGTAACGGTCTAAACATTACTGCTTGTAAAACTTTCGAGTGGGTGAACCTATTACAAAAGGTTTGTGCTACCTTTAACTTTTCATTCAAGACATTTATTTTTTCTTGTCCGTCCTAAAAAAACAAGTGAACGCACCATCCGCACGGAATCATCAACTGTAGCAGAGGGTAAAGCGTTTGTTTATTTATGTGATTGCTGCATTCATTTCAGCTTTCTAGAAAACCACTTTATTTTTTGTTGACCTCATTTTATTTTTAATTTTGTTTAAGTTACCATTACGGTCCCTAATTTTTTAGTTCCAAGTCTAACTATCTCACGAGTTTTGGGGCTTAGTATGAATAACATAGTAGGGGCGTTAAAACACAATAGCGTTTAGTTACCTTCTTTTAATCGACAATGTTCGACACGTGTTAAAGTTAATAGAATTTTGTTGCTCGATATTTTTGTAGAGACATGAGTATTATTTGTCTGCATGTTAACAGGCTAGATTTATGAGCAACGTTTAGTTTTCGGCCCATTCTTTTCGAGTTGAGAATTACTATTAGTAATGTCGATGCTCATTGGTGCTGACCGGGGTGGCAGGCCGGGGCCCGGGCCCCGCGGCGCGTGCGACTGGCGGCCGGCCCGCCCTCATTAATTCTCTCTCGGCCAACACACAATTCGGCCCGCGCTGTATGAGAATGACAGCACTCGTTAGTTATCCCCCCGTTTGTTATGTTGTTATGACTCCGACACTATCTATTAACTGTTGATAGTGTAATTTACGAGTTATGGTTGTAGATGCTTAGTTTTAGTTACAAGCAGGATTATAACCAGGTTAGTCCGCCACGGCTTGCTCGTAACAAATGCTGCACGGCGTAATAAAACTAAACATAAACTAAGTACAAACTAGGTGTTCACGAACACGTTAAAGCTTAACGACGCTATCAGCTGGAAGTGTTATTTGAACCGTCTACTGGGAGATGTAGAGTGAGTGCACTGTACTCTGTAGAGCCTGACTTGGAGAGTTACTCTCGCACATGAAACGTTACGAAACAACACAGCATCAACTCGTATCACGTGTCGCACATGCGATGCGAACTTTCAACTATGTAAAATGTCCCAACAGTTTGGAAACTCGTTTATCATGCACGAAAACTTTGAATAACGTTTCGAAGCAAAAAACAAAATCTAATCAACTCATTCAATTTTGATTTTAGAATTTTGTGACACCGTTTTGCGTATCCTGTAACAAGTAACATGAAAATAAAACCGTGACAAAGGAACACACGCGGGTAACTACGCATGTATTTTCCCTTTCATTTCCGGTTTGCTCAGTTGTGTAAATATTTGAATTGTAACATGAATAGATTTGAAGGGCGAATTTGAAAACATAATACATAGTTAGAGTATATAGTCATAGTTCTTACGAAATAATAGTATCTTAGTGGCAATGATAACTTACGGTTTTGTTATTATATATTATCTTCTATTTTCGTTGAAATCTTAAACCCAGCAGAAGAGATGACTTTTCTTTGAGCTATAAGGGAATATGAAAAATCATGCTATAGAAGAAATATACTACGAAAGAAACCCTTTCTCTTTCCAAGTAGTGGATTCCAAAAAGTTAAACAGAATAAATTGATTAAAGCAACAAATGGTACATTAGGGTTAGTCACGGTTGTAAATACAATAGTGTCCTTAGGATTTCAAAGTGTACAAGCAATTACAAAGGTTTCGCCCTGGGTCCTGGCTTGAAGGCTGTCCGAGATGTATCTAAGTAAATAATTAACGAGCGCGGTAGAATTAGGACGCGCGGCCCGCCTGTTCATATGGACCCATTTTATGTTTATAGTGACAAATATGGACCTTCGGGCTTAATATTATGTACTACCGAGAACTCACACTTGGCTGCCAGGGTCGGAAACAATTTCGTCATCAACTATTCATGCCATACCTACGTAGGTAACACTTAGTTAACTGGTAAACAAGATATGTTCTCCCCACTTTGTATATTTATTTTGAGAGCAATTTCCCTAATAACTTTGAAGCGCTTACAAAGGAAATTGGCGATCCGCCTTCAGGACACTTTGAACCTTCCCAGGAATGTTATCTCTTCCCACGGGAAATGTCTCTTTAGTGCATGAATTTTAAACTTGCAATAATAAGGCTAATGCGTACCGGAGCTTGTTAGTGAAAATGGTTGACTTGATAAATGTTGGCTTTTATTTTTATACTGGCGGAGTAAATACTAGAGGAGCTACTTTTATTTTCTAAATTCGACCTATATTTCAGTCATATTCTGAACATGGTCACTTTAAAGTTTTAGCGTAGCACGTAGTTTTCCGCATACAGTTTTTCCCACCTGCCTTTATCAGGTCGTTGAGCTTAATATACTGCTATTGCTTAATATACTTCGGTGACCGAAGTCTGACATAGCTTGCGGAGTAAGCAAGCTGTAGTAGCAGGGGGCTGGCCATGTTTGTCGGAGGACCGATGGTCGGTGGAATAGACGAGTCCTGGAGTGGCGACCGCGTCTCGGCAAGCGTTGTGTGGGACGCCCCCCAGCTAGATGGACTGACGACCTCAAAAAGGTGGCTGGGACAGGCTGGATGCGGAAGGCGGACGACAGGGTGTTGTGGCGCAGCATGGGAGATGCCTATGTCCAGCAGTGGACTGCCATAAGCTGAGTTGATTGATTGATTGATTGACCGAAGTCTATTAAGCATAATACACACTAGACCGATGAGCTACGCATGATACCTGTCTCAATTCTAAATGAGCTCTACCATAGTTTATGTAACGACAAGGTCACATCTTGAACTATGAACCAATAAGATCGAACAATTCAGGGCCCCACGTTTTCGATTGATTGTAGGATTCACCACCTTCGCCTCAAGCATCCGCCACAAGAACGTGAAAATAAATAGAAAACAAAGGAGCCGAAAACGGATGGAAACTGGTAGAGTTAAATGGCAAACATTTGTTTTACAAGAAAGAATATTCAAATCCAACTAGAGTTCGGATATGTAGAGGGTCGTCTCTGTCACATGTCAACCTGTGACAGTCTTTTTCTAAAACACGCGTACTGTATTTAGGGGGGAAGCGCCAGGGTAGACCGCGAAATTCAAAAAATTCTTACGATTTTTGCAATTTGCAGGTCGGGTTGTATGTTGAACAAAATATGATTCGCGACCGTAGAAAGTATGTATTTACAGAATTATAATCATTAAAATCATCTATCATCTAAATGACTATTTCATGAAATATCAATCAAAAGGGTTTTAAGACTTGTATTTATGGTTTTTTTTATTATAATTCTATAAATACATACTTGTTACGGTCGCCAATCATATTTTAATGAACATACAACTTGACACTGACCTGCAAATTGCAAAAACCGTAAGAACATTTGAATTTCGCGGGCCGTGTGTTGAGACAGCGAAGTACCTTATTTATGAAAATGTGCTCAAATGAGGCCTTACTAAATGCCTAGTAGGGTGAATAATGTCATCCAACTTCGCTGAATAATGTTAAACAAATATAGTCAAACTAAATAAAAGCTAATGAACCAAGTACCTACACATTCAAAATACGTAAATACTAAACAATTACCATAATGAGATAACTCATTGAATCAAACCGACTTTGAATGTGAAATAATTCGTCAATTTATGTCTTATCAGCGAGAAAGTATAAGATTTTATCAACTGAGTGATGAATTCGATTCGTCTTGGGGTGAATTACAGCTAAATGTAATTCCTTTTAGAATTGAAAGGGAATACAGATCTTCGTCACAATAGAGTAGATCTTGAGTAATGTGTAATCAGCGTAGTAAAATCTAAAGCGGGTCTGTTCAAACAACGTCATCCTTTTGTTCTCGTAATAAACTGTCAGGGTACAAAAGAAACTCACCGACATCGGATGTCGCCCTGTTGAAATTTAGAGCTTTTCTCACACGCTAACGGCCGCGTCCCATCCACTCAAAGGCGGTTTATGAAAAGATCCGCCACCCTACTTGTATCTCTGTACGAATGTCGCATTCGGATCCATTGTGGCTTAAACAATGGGGTATATAAAAGAGTTCAAACTTATAAACGTGTCTATTCTCTCCCACAATAGGGCGTTAAAGAGTTTTCCCAAAGGAATATAATGTAGTACTTTTGTTTCACAACCTAGTGCACTATTTTTAGTGTCATTGTAACGATCGTAAGCGTAAAACCTCCGTAAAGGTGCTTTTGTTCTCTTTCATGTTACTTTACTAATGGAAAAGGGTTCGGTATATTAGCTTTCTGCCGTGGCAGGCGTCTATTGCAATTGACTGGTTCATTTGTATTCGTGTGGGAAAGTATTTTTACATAACACAACCATCATGACTGGAATCTATAGGGGTTAAGCAGGGGTTGCCTAAAACTGATGGTTCACTAATGATATTCTCGTTTCGTGTGTCAGCTGGAACTAACTGATAGCGAAACTGCCAGCCAGTTCTGTACTGATATTTCGAGATTACCTAGAGCAGAGAATACATCACATCAAAGTAAAAAAAAAATAAGAATATGTTGGTGTTTCCAAAGTGAGAAAAGCATTTGAACAGGTTGCATATACTCGGGAGAACCTGCAATTTTAAGAAGTAAGTTTTACCACGTCCATATAAAAACCATTACGGTTCTACGAAACGGGAGATAAACAGCCGCTCCGCACCAAAAGATAGTTTATAATAACCCTTCTGCAGCTGTGGCGTCGTAATTCCTTTCTTAATATTAATATTAAGACCGAGACAACGATAAAACAAGAGAAAAAGAAATTCATAACTGCGTTTGTATTTTAGTGGTTTAATTATTTTAGGAGTCATAAATTCTGTGCTTATGTTGGCTGATTTTATTAACGTTGGCTATGAATGGTGGGGAATTAATGAATCTACAAGTCAAATCAGCATGTTTTTTTTTGTTGTAAATTACGTAAAAATGAGGTGCTCTTTTTGACCTGAGTGGAGGTGCAAGATTTATCTCATACCATGTATTGTAGATGAGGAAACTTAACTTTCTGCACGATTATTGTCACATAATAGTGCTACTGTTTCTTTTACCGAGGGTGTGCTATGCTGTAAGGCGACTAATTTATTACTTTTAGAAGATAATGGTAACGATTCTCTTGTCACAAAATTCTCTAAACTCGACAAAAAATCACTAAAATTTTGTTTATTCCTGTCAAACGACGATTTCTCATTCTGAAATAGACTAAAGTGACACAACTTAACTATATTTTAGTTTGACAGCACTAAGATGGCATTGAATTTTTGGTTTAGTGAAAATGCCAATTTTGCTATTCTAAATTTGACGGTATTCAACTAAATCTAGCTATTTTTAATCGCGATAAAAAAGGTGTGGAATAAAATTAGTTGTCATGAACTAAAATTCACCACAACACCTCGACTTCAGGTGCAAATACAGTACTGTATCGTTTTTTTAATTTTTATTTTGCTTATATCTCGAAAATGGTGTGTCCTATCGCAAAAATAATGAAAATTTCGACCCCCTTTATGAAACTCTTAAACACATAAAACTCTACACGTAGGTAATTTTTTTTCATATTTTCCATACAAAAAGTAAAATAATCCAATGTTATAAAACACGTCGAGGCTGCCACCGACTCTAAAAAAAAAAATCACGGGCAATCAAGTACCTACCACGTGGAGTCGCGATTGTCAAATTAAATTTTAGTTACGTCAAAATTATCTTTAAATTTAGAGATATTTTTTAGCAGAATAGCTCTAAGATTCTCATAGCCAAAGTAAGGAATTTTAGTGATAGTTTAGTTAGTTTAGTTCGGTGTACAAGAGAATCGGCACCATTATGTTCATTATTAGCGTAAACCAATCCCAGCTTTTGCGAGTTCATCGTCAAACATAGCAAGTATATTCGTCTACATGCCGAGTAGTAGAATTCCAGCTACTCCGCATTTAAAATAGGTTGTAACACTTAAGTAAATGGAAATGGGTTGCTGTGTATCTCGTAAAACATGTGATCCTTAACCCTACACAACGCAACCCTACTGCGGCGGTCGCAACGTATTCACTGTCGCATAAGCTCAGAATACCAGTGTAACTCTCCTTTAATCCTCGCATAATCTTCCATAGATGTCGTAGTAGACTTAAGGAATTAACGAGGTCATGTGTCCTTGATACGTCATGATGGAACAAGTTACCTTGTTCCCCAAAAGTTCAAAGGGATGATGAGGTTGAAAATTCTCCGAATTGTGAATGAAGGGACTGTTTATGAGATTTAATGAGCGAATTAATAGGTTCATGAATACTGTAGGTGCCAATAATTTATAATAAGATGCCTATTATAATTCGTTGATGGTGATTTTTGCTATATGATTAACAATGATATGTTACAATTTCAATGGCTTTGTTGGTTACCGACCACATCGTCCATTCCGTAAACAAAGTCTAGAGCAACGGAAAAGCAATCAAAACTGGAATTGGCACATAGAAACGAAATTTAAAAAAAAGTTAATAAAAATTCGTGGGCCCTCAGATACGGAAGTTGCAAATCACTAGAGTTTTCCGATGGGTCTCTCCGGATGTTGAGCGGGAACATAGTCGCCGTGACGTGAAAGAAAAACTTTCTCGATAACCCACAATTTGCTGCGGGCATTGGTCAGCGAAACGCGTTGTACTACCGCTTAAGATATACGATATAACAGTGGTAGAGGTTTGTTTTTTTCTTTAAGGTTTTATTTCCAAGTGGAGGAAAAACTTCGATACATTTGAATGTTGCGACTGAATCGTTCGAACTATTCAGAAATACTGGCAGGGCAGGGTGGGTCTATGACAGCTCACCGTCCGGTAAGGACCAGGCCCGGGTCGACGGCGCGTTGTGTTCCACGCGCGCCTCAAAGAGATGTCAGCATAATTGATGGGGCCCGATAGGGCCGATGCCTGCCGGGGTCACGGATTGTTCGAAAGAGTTACCGTGGCCCTGGCGCACAGGCAACTGAAGGAACACGGGTGGGTTTTAGTCAGTAAGAGTCTGACACGCCCTTCCGCTCCGCCCAGAGCGGGAGAGGTCATTTTATAATTTACCACCCAAAAAAAAAATAAGTGCGGGTCTATGACGTAGCGAATGGTAACGAATGGTCGAATAATAAGGATTAGGAGTCTATATTTTTTATAGTGACTGTCGTTTTTAATTAATCACTGTATCTACTTTTTCTTAGCGTGTCGATGGTAAAAATAACACACAATATAAATTGTTATTTGATTTGTACCTACATAACAAAATATAAATTATTAAATTAATTGTATCTACATAATATTTATCAATAGATTTAATGGGCATTTGACAAAATTAATATAAACGCGGGGCAATTAACTTGTTTAAACTAGCTTAATACCAAATGTAATGAAGCATACATTAAATAAATAGGTAATTATGTGGACAGCGTTTAATGAATTTATAAATGATTAAATATCGTAGTAATTAGTATTTTCATATTAAGTACTTGCTATTCAGCACCTACATTTACCTAGTTAGAAATGCATAGTATGCACCATGACTCCTTTTGATTTCAGTTCGTTTCTTTCCAGGTTTTTTTATTCCAAAGTCGTGAACTTTAAACTAGGTTAATTTAACTAACGATTTGTGTGTAAAAATTCTAAAAAACATTGAAAAGACACAGACATCACAAATGTCCAAGTGAAGAGGTGGTCGTGTGCTTATTGTGTTGAAGAATAGGTTCAACAGTCAAGCAGTACAAATAAATAGTAGATTGTTATACAAGGGGCTAAAATGACCCATTATATACGAGGTAGCTTTATTCCCGAGCTTTAGTGAGAGAGTAAATCTAAACTGAGTTATAAAGGGTTTTTAGCGCCGTGTGTTACTTTTCATTACGATTGCGAGAAAATAAAATAATCCAATACAATATTAAATAGTTTACTTTTTATTTTATTTCTTCTGCAGCCGCAACACTATGCACGCATTCTACCGAAGAGATCGCCGTCCTTTAGTCCCATTTTCAAAAATAATATGTTCTTCATTTTTATGAAACAGTTATAAGTCGAGTCTGTAATCACTATTATTCTACTTATGAATGAAGACTTTTCGTTTTTGTAGGCTCGAAATTAACAGACAAAAATTGAAAAAAAAAATACTTTGTCCCGTAGAGGAAAATATGCTATTTTATCTTTGCTCAGGGGGCCTAGACAAAATCCAAGCGTTTTCCGTGCACGCGACATTAGCGTGTTGAAAATGGTAGACAAGTTACACATGGAACGCATAGCGCGATTGATTTTTCCGTTGAAGTTAACGCTTACAGAAAAGGGATTTTGTCTAGGCCCCCTGGCCCCCTAGACCAAATCCCTTTTCTGTAAGCGTTAAATGCAAGTCTACGTATGTCACCGGAATGCAATACAGTACTATACTCATATGTATAATTATTTTCCAAAAAGTAAAGACAAAAAGAAACAGAGTTATTCCGTAAACATGTTCGAGCCCACTTTATAGAAAATGACTACAGATTCCTGGATACGCGTCTATTGAGGGTGAAAACGGTTTCGGGTAGAAACTGTTCCATCAAAGATGTCAAATGGACTTTTATATGATTTTCCGGTGGAAAATTCAAAGCTATTGAGTAAAATAAAATTGGAGAGAGCAGGTGTTCCCAGCGGGGGTCGGCAGTGACTAATGAGCGGTCGCGGCGTGGATGGGGGCCACCCGAGACCCGCTTAAATACTTTACGCCGAACATATTAGTAAATATCGTATTACGGAAAACATTCATATTATGCGTACCTACCTGTAATAAAGGTACTTAGAGAGTTGGTAGGTGATGTGTGTAGTGAATATTAAACTATGAAACTTCCCCCGGGATAAAGCTTTGCTGGCTGTTACTACCTTCAGCTTCCGCGATTTTATTAGCAGAGTTAATTTGTGTCTTGTCAATCCCCAGTTCGCTACATATTTATGATTTCATTTGCATGCTTTTTATCATCTCCAGCACTCTGGTTGTAAATGTGTGTTTTCATTAATAATTATTCAAATCAAGAATGGAATATTCACAACATTCGTATTGCAAAAACTGTTTCTTTGGCACTACCAGGATTATTATTTACTAAAAAAATGCGATATATTTCATTAGTAAGGCAGAAAAGTTACAGGTAGACAGGTAATAATCATGTATAATTTGATTTTTCAGGAACGTGTCGACAGTATAAAGTTTTGTTTGATAGACAGACCCACGTAGGACGTTTACGTTTCTGACTGTGTCCGGTAGATATCATGAATATCGATTTTAAAGGTAGACAATATGCAATGAAGTTACTCCAACATTATATACTGGAACAATAGCATATACTCTTCGCACCTAAAGGTTGGAAACATATGTCTCGAACGTGTAACTCCACGTAGATATTTATGTCGTCAATTTGTGAACATTTGTAACTTTGTCAGATTTTTCGTGATGTGAAAAACGTCAAAGCGAATGATAGATGACTATCGTTCCGCAATTTGGTATGGAAATACGTGCGAAATACCTGCAACAATATTTATGGGGGCGTTTTGCTAGTATGCTCGATTGACAGCCGCCTAGAGAGCGGCTTGTTTATGGTGGGGCGCAACGATTTATAACCACTTGGTCTGCGCTTGTAATAAACCAGATAACTCAATTTATGGCACTAAACCGGCTGTGTGTCGTCTTGTATGATGCTGTAGTTATATCAAGTAGAGTTACGATGATCACCTCGGGTGCGGTTAATAGCGGCTGTCCTTGCGAATTCGTAGGTACAATGGCTTGCTATGTGCTGTGAGTTATTGTTGCCTATAATTAATGCACGAACAGCAGGTACGTAATTGTCATATCAACTGACCAACCAACCTGGTCGATCACAGGGCCCGCCGTCGTGATTAATTTAGTACCACATCAAATACATCCGTAAATGCAGCCTATTTTTTTTTTGCAAGTTTACTTTTTATTTAGTCGGTCATTTGGTGAATACATTTTATTTATAAAAGTATACAGTAGTGCACTGAATGGCTAACTTATTCTTTAATAACACGACAAATAAACGGTCTATTGAGGTTGAGGACGCATTTTTCTATGTAGCTCATTTCAACCAGGCTCGCGTAAAGCGAGAGAAAAGATCTACGACTAGAAAAATATGGAAAGTGTTGCCAACGCTTTAATTCTACACAACAACATTTTACTCTCAAAGCAGCTTCGTGGTATTGAATAATAAAAATACGTTCATTTAAATACAAATATCAAAGATACGATTCAGATGTACCAAATTGGATGTATTGGTCGATTGCGGTGGGATTGTGGCAGTAAAATAAATACAGATAGCTTGCTTGTGCGTTATTATGTACTAATACGTGTTTATTCTGTGTTCCGATTGTGAAATCATTGCTCTCTCTCAATTTAAATTAATACCACTTTGGTAGCATATTTTCTCAAACAGTAACGCTTACTCCGTATTTATATATGTAGATACAACTCTTTAGGTATCTACAGTAACTGTTTTTTTATCCAATAATAACAATTTACGTTCATTTGTATTGTTATTTACTAAAAAAATATATTTCCGTAATCAATCAGATTACGTTTTACCTGTAACGTTGAGGTATCCATCAAACGCGCCAGTGCTATACAGAATTATAAGTAAATTATCCAGTTGGAACATAACAATAGAACATGACGTAGAAATATCACCGACCAGCGGGCGAACAGCGCCGCCCGTCTCCTCCGAGGTCGATAACAAATTGGAAACTGGATAAACGAGGTAATAGTAAATAAAATATATCTCAGCCAATTTCATTATTGACAGTTCATATCGTTGCAGCCACACGTGCCTTTAAAAGCTTAGAGTGGGTTTATCGGAACAGATGATACTTTTAGATATTGGTATTGGGATGGGACACGGTATAGGGATGTCAGTTGTTTAATAACAGTATATTATTGTAGTTAATATTTGAGTTAAGATTTTGTAGCGTTTATATTTGAAGTCTTATTACATGTCTAACTAGCTTTTGCCCGCTACTTCGCCCGCTTGGATGTCGGAAAATATTCTATGAGAACTTACTACCGATACCGGGATTAAAGGTACCCTATGTGTTAATTTAGGTTATAAACTATCTGTGTGCCAAATTGAATCCAAATCCGTTCGGCAGTTTTTGCGCCAATCCCGAACATACATTCAGACAAATAGACAAAGGGACAAAAATTCTAAAAACTATTATATTTTCGGCCACACTTCGTAGCAATGACTTATTAAAAAAAAAAACAATGTACACGTTTGAGTTTGTTGCTATTTTATTATATGTATAGATATACATAAAAACTGAGTCAAAGTCAATAGCATTTAATATCCGTTTCTACGGAAAACAAAAACAATTAAGACATCCAACAAACACAATTGCATTTTCCATTGTCTACATTAGACAGCACGTGTCGTAACGTTACACAGTACGTCCTGAGAACTGTGGTAGGATTGTAGGAAGTAAGTGGCCTGTTACGAAGCAACGTTTACCACAATTAGTGCCTGTGTCTGCGTCCGCCAGTGTACTGTATAAAAGCGATTATACTAACAGTAAGACGGGAGAGGTTGCCTACAGACTGTAGACTTCTAAAACCATTCAAAGAGCTTCTCAGTTTGGCTAGCTCCCTAGAGATTGGAAGGAGAAATATGGAATTGTTAGCATACGGTTGGACAGTGGACTGAAATTATTGGCATGGAATGTGAAAAATAAAGTTAGAATAATACATTATGAACTTGGAAATTGAGTAATCTGTTGTCGCAAAAAAAGCGAATAACATAAAGTCAAATGGTCGCATTTATTCATTTTACCGAGTACTCTTGGTTGAAGATTTTACCCACTACTCTAGATGTGCGCACTAATGTCAAAATGATTGATATTATAACGGCTAGGCAAAATAAATCAGCGTCAACTGCTAAATTGGGACGCGAGGAGCCAAACCAATATCTAAAGACTACAAATTTTGAAGATAATATAACCCGCTGAGCTAATAATTTAATTAATTAATTATTCTTATTAATTGTGGCCGCTTATTTATCAGGGAGTGGCTTTACGGTCTGTATGTACCTATTGCAGCGGACCTCTGCGATTACAACCTACTTTTCTAATTAATATGAGGCGGTCATCAATCTTCTTAATTAGAACTTTTCAAATTTTGACTTTGACAAGCAAAACATTTGATGGATAAAAAAAAAACTGTTGCGGAAAAATGGAAATCCAGACGAGTCGATTTTCATAATTTTACAGTATTTTCAATATTAATGAAGCCCTAGTAGGGACTTTAATTCCTTATAAAATTGCTGCGAATGTTTTACAGTTAACCAAGTCGCCACATAATTTGTGCACGACATTCTTCGAATCTGGTACTTACGTACTTTTCCTGATCTTGCTTCCCAGCGGAAGTCTTAGCCTTTATGTTTGGTATAATACCCTATTTTATTTGTCTTAGGTGTAGAACCAGTTAAAAGGGCTGCTTCTGGGCCTTTTCCGAGTACCGGTCTCTTAACCAGGCTTGCAGTTCTATTGTGTCGCTTTTGCTAGCCGCATATAATCCCTGAAGTTCGAGACAGGCATGCCCTTTATGATCCACGATACATGATCATCGTATCACCTGCGATTCCATCAAGGTCAGTTGTATTTCGATGCCGCAGTTCGTCAGGGTCTAGGAAACTACCACCTTTACCTATTATTATCATTAACACTTACGAGTTTAATACATTAATGCTAGTCAATCTTTATCCATGACTGTTTTTATCGGGGTAACTTGGGTAATCTTTATGAGATAATATTCATTTTAAAGCCTGCGTAATTTAGTGGTAACGAGCCCAAAAACCGATTGCAATCGATTCCCTAGTTCGTAAACTAGCATAACAAAGATTTACCATCCAACATACTTTTAGTTTTTTCGTATTCTCTTTAATCTTTTACCGAACAGGTAAATTGGCCAACTGTGTTTTTAATAATATTATATTTTAACACTTTATACTTAATTTTGGATGAGACTTTTAATAATAATAAATTTTACGTGTAAAAGTGGTGAATTTCCCTTTTTTATTTCGCTACACTGTGTAGGTACCTATGTAGTTAAGTAGTACTGGATCCAATCATTTGCCAATTAGGTGAGGATAAGATTAAGTGTGAAGTTAGGACACTTGATGATCTTTGGGAGATAGCAATTCGCTATAATCGGAACATAATCATACGCATATTTTTCGACTAAAGCAGACTGATCAGTACTTGGAATTGTGTGCTTGCAGATAAAGTTTACTGAATACACTATAATTTTAGGTAGAATTTCCTTAAATCCTGGACAATCCTGTTATTTACGTCAAAGATATTACGGTTTGCTTCCAAAAAATCTAGTCATGTCAAACTTCTGAAAGTAGGATTCAAGACCACGCTGTTGAAAGTTGCAAATTGACTGCTATTACTTTAGAACTTTAGGACATTTACATCTAGAAAAATAGAACAAAGTCATTAAAAGTCTTTTTTTGTTGAAGAACTTGAAACGACAATCGCGTAGCGCTACGCCGTAGACCTCGTAGAGGGTGGGAAAATAAACTATTTCTATTACTGAGTATACAAGATTATATTTGTTCAGGGTTAGATATTGACGAAAACTTACGTCAACTCTATTTGTCTTGGGTTAGACTAACAGTATTTTTTTTGCAACTAGACAAAAAAGAAAGAACGCGAAATAGTCTAGATTTATTTTTGGGTTAGGTTAGCTAGGTATCAAGTAAGGTATATTCAAAATTACGATAACTTTTTCACTGAGTAAACGTATTTCCAGACGGATAAACAATATTCTTAAAAAATATTTATAGACCAGTGTAAATACAACAAGAAAAGGAGCTTGTTTAATTCCAATATTTATTTAATAAAAGTGATTAGTAGGTATTTGCTTCTATAAATTCTGTTGCGAAAAAAATAATATTGTCGAGTCAAGGTAACGCAACCCAGCTTATGAATAATGTATCAGGAGCACCTCCAGTCTAAGCACTTAAAGGGTCCAAATGAAAAAGACGCGAACTTTGAAATGGCGCACAAAAAAAAACTTTAAAATTAATAAATATTTTGTAAGCTTGATTTGAAAATACTTTGAATGTCAACGGGCATACCATCATGTATGATTGTGAATTTATATTAGGTTTTTATTTGAGTTATTTTGTCGATATAAATTCTTGTCATGCTTCATTCTGTTACTAGTTTATTTATTTAAATTCAATCTACTATTTTGACGATAAATATCACAAATAAACCCATCCGATTCCCTGGCGTTTAATATTTTTGTTGTTGATATAATTAATTACATAGATGGGAAAAAATCTCCAAAATTAAGGAGAAAAGCGGCGTTCACACATTTATAAACTTTTATAACCCGAGACCTAGAAACACGTGAAGCACGAAATACGACAGGCAGAGACATAAAAGCAATTGCAGGTAACGAGAGGACAGCACAGTAAGACGAGTCGGTTACGGCACGTTACGCCCCATTATTCCATCGTGCAGACTCAGGAAGTTATTACGAGTAATGTAGTGCCGTCGGTACGCGTCGCTTTTTGTCATACGGACAAAAGAACTCCCCACCAGATAGTTTCATAGTAACAAACAACCAAAGCGCCCTCACGAAACGAAATAATAATGAAGTATCTTGGTCTGTTATTCGTGACTAGAGACCTTGTCTAATTAGGGTTGCGTCATAACCAACGGACCCTGAAATATTACATCTTTGTGGTTGAACAACATGTTGTTGGCGTAATCGTAAACGGCCCTTTAAAGTCACTCACTATAGGACTAAGTTTGTTATGGTATAGTTTTGCTTTATGTTTCATGTTAAATTTGAGCGGGTTATGTTTTAATACACTTTACATCTACGTACTGATAGCTCGTACCAGCAAAATAATGAGCGCTTTTTCCTACCTTTACCTTTTTCAGTTTTTACTAAAAACAATCTTTCTTGTTTTCAATCCACGTTTCAGGACAGCATAGAATACATTAACTCTTATTTTTTCCGATTGTTCGAAAGATTATCTCGGGAAAATAGGTCACAGTTTTGCTTAGTAAGCGATGGTCTAGGATCCCGCATATATCAGTGTGTGTGGTTCCACAGCGGTAACTCCTAACTCTGTGACAGCACACACCAGGTGTGTTGGTAGAGCATGAACTATTGCTTACTCCGCAGCAAAAAGATACACAAGAATATTCTAGAAAGACTTTTAAGTGACACCAAATAAAAAAGCTATCGTTGAAGGCAGTTACGTGCGAGTATGTGCATAATTTTCAAGAAAATTCCTTAGCGCAGTATATAAAAATAACCCTCACATTTTGTGTTGCCTTTTAAAGGTCGTAGCTCCCTTGTCAAGCGTGACAAAAATATTACCTATGTATGAAATACATTTGCAGAGGAGGAGATTGGCTGCCTGTAAAATGATCGTAAATTTCGATGTATAATGAGCTCATAAATCTGGAACGTCGCTCGATATCTCCTGGGCTATCTATCTGGGATGTGTGTACCTGTAAACATTTTTTCATTCGTATTCCTGTTTACATGTGTTTCCGGCTAAAACCTCTGCATATCAGTTTTCGGCCTTTCTTCTCAGAGTAGTCAGATAGGAAACGCCGACCTCATCTAGTTTGAAAATATGATTGACGTGTAAAAGTGTTTGTACAAACCTACTTACAGAAATAAAATCATTTATCATTTATCACGATGCTGTCGGCAGAACTATTTTTGGACCACGTTTTATGAAGTTCGGTAGTTACCCGGGACTGCATGCTCTGAGGGTGCTGATTGCTGATGCATGACATCATTCGTAGGCAAAGGCGGGAAAAGTGGGAGATGAAGGCTTCTCTGCATGGGAATACGGAAGCTTACAAAGGCCCGTCATAGCCACTGCCAATGTTACAATTTAGCTATTTGATATCAAAATCTTAGCTGCGGTGACCACTTGAAACTCCCGAATTGTTTGTTAATTCGCCTATGCCTAAGAAAAGTATATTAAAAATTACTAAGAAATTAATGCTGATAACTTTGTAACTAAATCTGCTAAAACGTGCTATTCCTAAATAGAGAGCTTTGATTAATTTAAGGAATTATGTTTTTCTTTTTAGTAAAATAACCTAAATTAGTTATTCTAATAACACCGGACCACATTTTGTTTCGCTACAGCGTAAGTTATACAGTTTCTTGTTGTAATGTAAGTGAAACATGTACCTCAGAAGATTTTCAACAAGGTAATTTAGCAGTTAGCAGAGGTAGTGACCAGACCGAGAGAGACTTTCTCGTCTTGTTTGTAAATTGAAATAAATGTTTCAAAATATTATGTCAAAGAAATTGCACAATTAAAAAGGCACAAAAGCCTTGTAGAAAAAAAAATAGATTGCATGTACTTTTATTTAAAGATGTAGCAGAGCAGAATGTAATTTACTGAGATAATATTGTAGTAGATTCAACTCGGAATCTCTCTGGCCTGAATACTTTGTAAATGTGCGAGCTTTTGTCTGGGTTTAGGAGGTAAGTTAAGAACTCATAGAATATTACCGACATTACTAGAAAGCATACTGTACCTACCATGAAGTGTAATGAAGTAGACGCACCGAGTATACAGAAGAAGATTATTAAATGTATTAGATCAAACACAAAAACAGAGTGTCAAGAAAAAATAGAAGCTTCATAAGCATTGCATGAAGTGTGACTGAAGTAAGTCGAGCCTATGTACGGGATTGTTACGTCGCACTTCTTCCTACGAGAATTTTCGCCAGGGCTATCAAAAGTGAAAGTGGCTTGGGTGAAATCCAAAGTACATGTGTTCCGGCCGAGCTTAGACTTTGAATAAATCAGGAGGCAGAGGTCGCAAGGTGAGTCCCGTCCTTCGTCCGCCCCGGACAATATTGCATTTATATGAGTTCGTTATGCGTCCGGTCATTTGCTATCTGTTTCACGAAATCTCGCACTACTACCTACAGGGTGTAAAAAGACACATCACGAAGCTACCATCTACGCTTTTTGTAAAAATCATTGCTGCAACTTCTATTTTTGGTGTAAAAATTCGCTGTTTACGGTAGTGCACAATGTAACGCACGCAAGAAATTGTGCTTATGTGCATGTAAAGTTATGGGGATCGTGGGAGTATTTAATGTTATGTTATAACATTTTACCTTATTTTCGTAAAAAAAATTGGAACTTTAACCAGAACTGTAAACAGTAGGTTCCCATGTATGTCCAGAAAAAAAAACATAATAACGAAAACAACAAGCGATTCTCGGCTTCGTTAAGGGTATTTTTATACCCGTTATATAAGAAGGATAAAGTAAGGATTTACAATTATTTGACCTGCAAAGAGCGATGTTGTTTATATTTTCAGGCAGAGAATATGATCATCGTAAGGATATCGTTGTGTATACGAATTTCCGTTGATTACTGCTATAAGGAAGGGAATCCAAAGATGATTAAGGTACACCCACTACTACCGATATTGCATCCCGAAGTATAATTTTATGAATGTACTTACCTAAATAGCGCGTGCTTACGCAGATACGAGATTATCTGGTAAAAAGTATGTACCTACCTATTTTAATTATGTTTTTCAATTGCAAAATTATTTTTTTGGGTTTTTGAAAAAGGATTGTGAACGCCCACCACAGCCGTAATTGTAGAACTCATCAGACCACATGTGAGATAACCTCTCATTAGGCTCGCTTAGCTTGATGGCCGTTAAGTCTTTTTAAGCCTGACAGATGTAAATATAATTATAAGTAAATATCTGGTACTTTATTTTTGTTAGCAAAAAAATACCCTACACAAGGATAATATATTCAACATCAGTCACACAGTCCCGGAAAACAACTATTTGAAGGCCACAATGAAGACTGTTCCTTGCGGTAATTGAATCTGCGGCTCATAGCACAGTAATCCAAGATCAATGAGCCACCAAACTTGGACAATAACGCATTGTCTTCGTGGTTAGCGGTTTCATCCCATCTCAACCCCTTTCATGCCGTCTATCGAAATTCCTTGCGTAGTATTTCTCGTCAAAATACATTTAATTAATTTCTAAATCGATTTTTGCCATATTATAGGCATTAATGTGTCAGTCAATCAATCAATTATCACCTGTTTTGATTCAAAATCAGATTATAAAGGACACACGACCTCTGTCCTACATAAAATCAATCTTTTGATTAAATCTTTAGTTTATCGCATCACTAGACGTCCCTATTTCAAAGTCTAATGTTTAATAAAACGTAACCCTTGCCTCTTTACTCGCACAATCTCTGATAAGTCTGTTATTTTGTAAAAACAGAAAGACCCGGCAAAATTGTCTAACTATCAAATAGTACGAGATGATAATTTAGCGGTAGGTACTGAATTACTGATTGATATGTCTCAATAATAGGTTATTTATGCTATAAAATGAGAAACGCAAACTTTTATAAATAACTAAATTATACAGGATGGCTTTCCTGCTTCGTAACACAATAACTTGAGTGAAAATATTTCCTTTCATAAAGTGTGGGCTGTTTGCGGCGTTGAACCGACACCTGCCTTTCGGCAACGACGTGCTGTAAGTCTCTTTTTGTATTGCAAGTGGTTTCACTATACTTTTTCTGAATTCTGTTCTAGGAAAAGTGCTTGCTCTATAGACAAAACTACCTGTAGAAAAACATAGTAAAAGACTTTTCCTGTACCCTTTCTGAGGGAGCATTTCCCTTACAATGTTATCAAGACCCTTTTCCACATTATTGTGCTCGAAATATGTTGGTAGTGATTTCTGTTATAAAATATTATCAGGCAGCGAGAGCGCGGTGTGTTCTACCGTTTGATACGCCTCGGTGACATTACAAGATCGTAAAGTAAAAACGACTTCGTCCATATTACAGCGTGCGATGAGATTTCGAATGGCGGCCATGAAATAAAGGCGATGTACCAGACCATCACCTGCGACTCCAGCTAATATGTATATAAAATTGTGTTTATAGACACGAGATCTCATTAAAAGTTTACAAAAATTTATTCCGTCACCATCTCACACAGAGTTATCAAGGAATGCGCAATTTTTCTTTCTTTCTGCGCACTGAAATTTTCAATTTACATACTTATGAAAGGTTTCATAACAAAAATCCGAGTACAAAACCGGTCGCCTCGGAAAATCCCTTTTGTTGCTGCCGCGGAACGGCATTTTCCTTGAGTAAAAAATGAAGTTTTCAGTTATACGATAACTATAGTCTACGAACGCTAAAAAATATCTATTAGGGTGCCCATGTTTAAGTCATGTCAATACGATGTTAGGGCTTCATTTACAGTAGCCACTAATATTCTCGTGAAAAACTCGTCGGAGTAGAGACTTACACAACAACAGCCGTAAAAAGTATTTGCAAATAAATGCACAAACACTAAGCTTGACACGGACTGTCCACTATCCGGTGGAAAATTGTCGCATTGAGGCACCGAGGCCTATATTTCCACAAAATTTGTGTTTTTGTTGACAATAACTCTCCGCTATGCGCGCTGGATTCATATGTATGGCACGACTGCATACAGTCATGAAAAAGGACAACCACGATGGATTTCATATATGAATAAAATTATATTCTGTAATAAACCGTGTTATAAGTTATCATTCAATGTAATCAGGGTTCCTCATAACTTCTTTTTGGGTAACTTTTGGATATTTGATTCTTTTCGGGTCGAGGGTCATGCAGGGTTGGTTGAATCACAACGGATTAGCTAGACTGTATGGTATTATGTTACTCAGCGGTCCCGAGGTCAATACTCTTTTTGTTATGTACGCACATAATCATTTTCAGCTCTGATGGATATTTGAAAATCACGTTATTGCTATATTCAGCGATTTCTACTTAATTTTAAGGTCGTAAGCATTTTGATGGATCGTAAAGTTGCATTACAATCGCAAATTCCAAGTTAAGTAGATTTTGTGACACTCTCGTGGTTTATCGAACGTCGTAACACTCCTTTATGCCTGTCTGGCATCGATTAGCGGTCATGACTCATAGTACGTAATGTAGCGAAAGAAAAAAAGATTCTCCTCACAAACACGTATAATTTTGATAAACAAAAATACACCAATATAAAAATAATAAGATAGATAATTGATATTTTAAGGAACTAAAACAGATAATTGCAGAAAGTGTTGTCGATATGGCTACTTATATAAATAAAAATTACACGAGATAGACTTAAGACGCGCAAGATCTATAATACCTTTAGTCTGGTATTCGCAATACGTTCCTGAGAGCCTGATTGCAACTAGTATTCTAGGACGCGCACGTTAAAATAAGTTTTTTATTGTCTAGGAGAGCGCGCTTAGTTAGACCGTGGTCATGAGAAAAAGAACTTAAGAGTTTAGAATTAATAATAAATAAATAGTTGGTAAAATCCTGCGACTGTTGTGATTCCCGGAGTCGGGAAAAAGGATTTAGTGCGTAGTCTCGCCGCGAGTCGTGAGGTTGCTTGTTACGACTCACAGACAAGACCATTAGCCCGGGAGGTGAGACCGAAATTCGGCTTGATAAACACGGTCAATACCCAAGACAAATAACAGGAGATGAAGACCATGCCACAAGCAGAATTTATAATGATAAAGAAGGTGTGAGAATTTCCATATACAGTTTTGCCGAAGATATCATTCTTATTGTTATAAAACACTCCAAGCAAAGCGTTGACGAAACGTTCCCTGTTTAAAATGGAATATAACAACACTGGGTAATCCGACTGATTACGGTTAAATCCGCATAAATATTGTATATTCAAATTCAAATTCAAATTCAAAATCATTTATTTCAATCCAATTAAAAGATCATTTATGTTAATTATGTTGAACATTCAAATAAAATTAAAATTTTAATCATAATAAATAATCGTATATAAAGAAAAAAAAAAAACACAACATATACAACATATTATTAGAGGAAATTTTGGTTTGAAAAATCATGAACAACATCAAGATTTCTGCAATGAGAACCATTGTAAGAAAATGTTTGCTTGTCAAAACAAAATCAATTTTAAATTCCAAAACATTAAGAACAACATAAATTGACGGTCACGAAAAGCTTAAAACAGATTAAATATTTTTTAAACGAAAGAGGTATATTACGAAAAATTTTGTGCAGGAATATGCTGCATATAATGCTGCAGTACTTTTTATTACAGCTACAGATGCCAAACTGATTATTGATATGGTTAAAAATAATATCGATCTATGATCACTAACTGGACTATTGTTGCCAATCAGCCTGACATAGTGGTGGTAGAACGATTAGAGCGTCGCGCGATGATTGTTGATGTGGCGGTCCCGTATGACGAGAACGTCGTAAATGAGAATGATAAGCAAATTTTAAGTATCTTGGCCTGGATCGTGAGTTGTCGACATGTGGAATGTGAATTCGGCAGTCATTGTGCCGATAATTGTGACGGCTAATAGTTTAATAGCCAAGAGCCTCGACCAACACCTGAGGAGGCTCTCGTTAGGCAGTTGGATCAAGGGCTTCTGGATATGGCGCGCATTGTTAGGAGCTCTCTCAGGAGCCCAGACCACCGGTTGCTTGGACGCTGTTCCCGATACTTACTATTTTTTATATGTTTTATATTATTTCATAAATTAAATAAAGGAATCAATAATAATTGGTTTGTTCAAAAACATACAACAATTCAAATAATATGGTAATAGGATAGGCACACTTTATGAGACTTTGTTCATGATCAGATTTTGAACATCTGTGTTTGAACTACTCGTAGTTATGAAATATCTGTATTTTACACATCTGGATACAACTAGATGTGTGAAATGTAGATCCTATAAACAAGTCTGATTAAATTCGAGTAGGTACTACGGAAGCATTTCATTTCAGTCAGGCGGCTCAGTAGGTTTCCTTAATAACCTACTGGTCTGTTCAAATGCAAAGACTACGCTTAGCAGTAAGTAGGTTATATATATATATTTTTTTTTTTGATATTCGTTGTCATGATGAAACAAACTGCAAACTGTCTGGTTTTTGACAGATCATTAGTAATAGTAAAATAAGTAATAGATCATTAGTATTTTTTTTGTATAATATTCCCCAAAATTCCTCAGTCGTAATAATTAAGCAGCGACGTTGCTAACTCCCCATGGCATCGATCCCGGCAAATTTGGAAAGTTGGTGTGTTCACTCATTATTCTCGGCTCAGACCTCCCTGAGGATTTAGGAATACGGTAACTTTTCCCTAACTCGTTGTCTCGTTATGTTAATCTCTAGCGGGAGGGCGTTTATTATAATTGCGCATTGACCAAAATGTCCCACTGACCTCTAAAATGTTCAGCACTACTTCAAAGTAACTACGTCATAATCACGAATAATTTAATTTTCGCACACAAGAATTGACGTCGATTTAGCTTCATTGTGTCTCCCGCAAAACGCTGAAAAAACTCTAATTGAATTTACAAACTTCGTTCGAGATTGAAAAACTTAAAATACTTAGTTCATGCATGCAAGATTGTGATTCAATATTTTTCTTTTATAAATTCAGTTTGGACAGCAAATAGTCAGCAAAGTTACTCACAATTGATTCTGTCTTGTTCAGCAAATTTTATATTTTACAATGTCATGTAAACACATCAATCTGTTGAAAAAGTTTAAATATTACCTTTCTAAATGTAATTATTGTTGTATCTGTAAAACCATTGTACCGCAGTTTTAATATAAAACATTTTAAATAAAAAAACGTTTATTTTGGAAAAATAACACAACACAAAGTACAAAAATTAAAACGATGATAGCTGCAAAAGTATAAACTGTAGCGCAGCTAACAACGCCCCTCTCCAGATACAGAATGGAATGACGTTCCAATGCAAGTGCTTAAAAGGTAAAGTTAAGAGGCTTACAAGAGCTAAAGCGCGGTCACTGTCGGATTGCATAGAAAAGAAAGACGCGCGATGACAAAACGCTGGTAATTTATTGCAAAATATGAAGTAATTATGGATTTACAAAAAATCTATTAATTGGATAAAAAAATTAAAACACTATTACGTTAGTATGTTACTTGTAGAATAATACAACAAACATAACATCACGCCTGTATTCCTCGAAGGGTTAGGCAGAGGCGTACCTATAGTTCGCCCACAGTTCGCAAAAAATCTGAATGTTTGCATGTATATTAGTATGGTTTTAAATCGTTAAAATATTTTTTTAGAGGTATCTTCGTGATTTATTTCTATCATATCAAGTTAATTAGTTTTCAACACACTATCTAACTAGCATATATCCAGAAGAATATCATATATTTTTCTGATTTTGGTTACTGCAGTAGATCATATATATTTAGGCATTATAAATTTGCGTTTAGGTCATGTAGTCCCCTTAAGGTAGTTAATTTAGAGTTCGTTAATTAATAATAAAATAAAATAATAAAAAAATACAAAATATAAGATCCAAAAATAAGACAGCACGGGACATGAATTGGGATGTTGAGTTAATGTGGTGAGTGTGGGGTGAATGGGTGTGTGGGTGAGAGTCAATGAGTGTGCGAGTGGTGTCTGTGGCATGTGTGTTGCGTGTGGTTTTGTGGGGTGTGTGTGTATTTTACACTTCCACGAGTTTCTCAGTTTGTTCATAATTTTGTGATTTTAACCAGGCATTAGGTTCCGTTTTGCATTTGCTCTCTCAAATATTAGTCTAAAGCTAATAAAATCGATGATCGAAAAATCTGCTACTTGCTCTAAATTGCATACAAATAATCTAAAATATTGTTAGCAATGTTTCTGTATGTAATTTTCGATATTACTATTTTCATACTGTGAAAATGTAGGGCGAGAGGAATTACTTACTGACAACAAGCTAAATCATTCCTAACTTGCAAGGTAAGCTGCGAGCGTGATGTTTTTATTCAGTTTGTGAAGAACATATCTGATAAAGTCTTTATTGATTTAAGTCTTTGCGTGGGTGAGCCTGTTTGTGGCTTGACTAAATAATAATAGAAAGGAAAACTGATGAAAGGAAAGAGGACAGCCGCGATATACACGGTCAGTTAAGCTTTCGGAAGCTATTGATTTTTATTATTACAAGCCAAGTCAAAAAGGATGTTTACCTAAAAGCCATTTCAGCTCCGTTATTTACAAAGAAGATGAAACGGAAGTATTCTCATCATAAATCGGATGAATGTGCGAATAATTAAAGTGTAAAACAATCATAATGTTTCCTGAGAAATATCTTCATAAGCATTTGTGTTCATTGAATGAACTTTTTACAAAGCTAAACAGATTTCGTGGAAAATAAAAGTTTATCTTTTCTCTCAGATAGTTATTTCGGTCGCTCCTTTTGGAGCACAGTCTACTCAAAGAGATGGATTATTTTAACAAACTTTGAGGCAGATCTTGAAATTGTAAAGAATATTCATGATAAATAGTACATATTTACTCAAAAGCCAATGTCGTTTTTAATCAAATGCTAGTTATTATCTTGTTTAAAAACATCGGGTCGTTCGCTAAACACATTATTATGTTTATTTATTCACGGGTGCAGAGGTGCGGAAAGGTCTCGACTATGTTTGACTGTGGCGATTTATTTAACGAGTGGCTTTATTTGTTTGCGACGCTGTCGTCCGACGTCGGCGTGCCCTTCTAATGCTACCCCATTAACTTCATGCCCACTGTAAATTACATAACTTTCAACTTTATCACTTAGCTGTTAAGGACTACGTAGAGTGTCTCTGAACTGTCTTTGTCTACGTCGTCTTTGCTTAATTAATGGCTTAATAGTGGCTTCGTCATGTGTGCACGCCGAGTGATGTACAGTGTTAACTCAAGTTTCTGCCACATCAGTTCAGTCTAAAATACAATGATGGGTAATTAGTTACCGCCACTAACTTGCTGAATTAACTAAAACCGAATCAAATTTCATATTCCGCAGTACTTTTGTGTTTACTGAAATATAACAGTTACGTAAGAGGAATTCAAAGACATAACCTTCCGCCCCGTCTGTTGTTAATGTTTAACTTTTGAAATTTTAATAGCTACAACAGTATGAAAACAACTAAGAAAGTAATTAGGGAGAAAGTTAACAAAATATTATCACAATCATAATAAGTACGCGTTTGTTTATTCAAAACGTACACGCCTTACCCCATAAGGCGTGTACGTGGCAAAGTATTAATAATATGATGACAAGTCACGGGGTCCGGACATTAGCTTTTCATGTTTCGTTTTCGTCATAAAGGATAAATCGTGTGAGAGCGGGATCGTTTAGAACGGACGGTAGAAAATAACCTAACGTATTTGTCTGCCGTTCAAAATATTAACAAAAATAATTTTGTTGACAGCACCTTTTATTCTTGGCATGTGTCATCCTCAGATCATAGGAACAGGGTCGTGTCAACAATACAATGAGGCATGATATGACAGCTTCTGTAGAATGGTGTAGAGTTTAGGTACCTAGGTGTTTAGCTAATTAACTTTTTGTTTATTACGAATAAATAGTCTTTGAGCTAAAAGACAACCGTTTAAGTGTAGACAGATAAGGTAATAGACAGGCCTAACAGTATTTTATTGATTGACTGAGTTTTTCCCAAAGGTATACCTACCTACATTAGGTCCGTAAAAAAACGTGATTTTTAGGTAGAGAAAGAATTAACTATATTTGCCATTATTTGATTATTATCATTATGCCACATTATCATTTGATGATTTCACCCAAAAAAAAATAAAAAAAATTGAACATTATAACTACAGAGCCGTGGTAGCCTTTCATAAACGTTAATTTATTTTCATGACGAAATTGAGGACCAGTGGGTACCGTACCAAAATCCAAAAATCTACTATCACGACCATGGAGGAACGTCACTTATTCAGGTACGTAATATAAAAACAGCCTTAAAATATTCTTGAAAATCGTTTAACGAAGCAGAAATTGAAGCGGCTGAGAGCGTCTCCGCCAAAACTCTTCAAATCTAATAACTTACAGCGGCTTGCCGGTTGGCGGTAGTGAAACCGCGACGGATTATACGGGATAAGTAGTACTTGTTGGTTGCATTATAAAACGGATTGAACACAAGTCTAATACCAATAAACCGAACTTTCCACAAAGTTCGCAGATTCGACTTTAAGATAGTAAAGGGGACAATATCAAGTAATGATTAAAACAATTGGAAACTGAGTTTCTTGGTTTGTATTCTCATTTTAGAACTTGAAAGATTACTGATAATGAAAATTGTTAGTGTAGGTGTAATTTCTTGTTTGAATGTATCGGAGGGGACGCCCTAGAAGGACAATTTACTATAGTGACCTTATTGGTGATGTCCTTCAGAACGGTCAGGTGCGTAGTACTAGTAACCAGCGTGCGTGTATGAACGTAAACGAAGCAAAAGAAGTGTGTAAACATCGTAGCAGGTGGTGTTCTGTAGTAGTAGTAATAAATGGCACTGAGTTTATGTAGGTATGTATTTTCTTTGTAGAAAGTTCGGTCTTAGATGATACTACACATAACATAACATAACATCACGCCTGTATTCCCCGAAGGGTTAGGCAGAGGTGTACCGCCATCAACCGGGCACAAACCACCCGATGATACATGGAATAGGAGGGGATATATGGGGGATGATACTAGTTACATATAAATTCACCGTTTAGCATTGATAAATCCATAATTGCTGTTTGATTACATCATATTATACAAACTACACTGGTCTTCAAAACCAAGTACCACACTTTTAAAATTGCAATTTTTCCTAAAGTATCGAAGTCATCAGTGTAATAAAAAACGTTTTAAAGCAACTTTCATCAACTTTATTTTAAATTAGACTTTTTTATATTATATTATAGTTTTTTAATTATAGTTTAGTAACGTTTTCAACTTAAAAAAGATATAAACAAAAAAATAGGCATATTCAACTTTCTGGCAAAAAACTCAAACAACGTCTATAAGTATGTTTTACGCATTATTTACATTTTAATAACTGGTATTGCCTTCTTGGGCTGTTTGACTTTGAGCCGGTTCGGCATACTGAAGACGAGGTTTCTGACCAGCCTCTCGAGCTCATGCCAGGTGTGCTCGATCAGGTTGAGATTAGGACTTCTTGATAGCCAAACCATCAAGTTAATACCAACATCCTCCTGAATGTACTCTTGTAAGACCCGAGCGGTGTGTGGCCGGGTGTTATCCTGCATTAGTATCGATCTATCATCCATATTTACTAAATAGGGCCCTGCATACTCATTAAGGATCTCTTGAACATATCTTTCTCCAGTCAGGGTGCCATTTTCTATGGCCACTAGCTCAGTGCGACCTTCTGAAGAGATTCCAGCCCATACGTGTACAGAGCCTCCTCCGTATTGAACTGTTTCTGTGAAGTAGGCTTGGATGTATCGCTCACCAGGTCGCCTGTACACTCTTCGCTTTCCATCGGATGTGAATAGTGAGAATCGAGACTCATCAGTAAACAAAACTCTTGCCCATTCTTCTTCACTTCATTGTATGTGCTCCAGTCTTGCTACTCGATGCCCTCAATCGAGTTCGGGGCCATTTGTTGGTCTTTGGGGTTTCAGGTTTGATTCAGCAAGTCTTCTTTTCACTGTACTGTCACTAATGTAGTCTCTTCGGGTCTGAAGCAGCTGTTGCTGGACTTCAACTATATTGTGTAAAGTGGAGACAATATAGCGGTCTTCTCGGGTACAAGTGCACCTGGTTCTACCATTACAATGTATCCTTAGATGGTTTCCAGTTTCTTCTTACTTCGCTTCACCTGCCGGACCGTTCTTAATGTTACACCCATCATCCTTGCAGTACGACGCATACCAGAAAAGCCACGATTCTTGCACATTCTTCAGGTGAAAGAGGCATGATAAGTAAAGTTTACGTGCTGTAGAGTCATGAAAATTGGCTTTTGAATCAAAATTCATCGATCAAGAAATACGAGTAAATGTGAAAACAAAAACAAAAAGTCAAAAGTAAGACGAATTTGAAAAGTAGTGTTTTTGTTTATAAACTTTTTTTCAAAGGTTATCGACTACATTTTTTTTTTTTTTGTAATCGGTTTTGTTTCGAAAATATATCCTGTGCACTTTAAAAGTTATTGCAATTTTAAAAGTGTGGTACTATGTTTTGAAGTCCAGTGTAGTGTAGCTATTGTGTAAAAAGATAAGAGAAAAATGAATAAAAAATCCTAGCTTATAAAAAAAATGCACGGTAGATTCTGATACGGGTTTTCAAAGCACAAAGCGAGAAATTATTCAGTTTTGATCTGAAGCGTTAAGTTCGTAAAGCGATTTTAAATACTAGAAAGCTAAGTATAAGTATTTCAGAGTGAACTTTCAAATAATTTAATCTTAAAACGCTTTCAAAGCTAAATTTAGACGAGTTTCTCCAAAAAAGTGTAAGTATTTCAGTCACGTCGTTATTTGGTTCTGTGTCGACCGGTTTATAGTAACTTATTTATTTCTTATATGAAGTTCGGAATCCGAGAAATTTCTGGCTCACCTGCGTTTGAGTGATGACACAGGCACCTCTGAGGATAATTGAATTATCCTCGCCAGCAATATTCCGGCCTCCTACGAGGGATCTAAACATGAATATATCTTCAATACCGCAGACCATGACAGACATTTCAGCAGTACGAGCGGATCTCATAAAATACGTATCTTACGCTCACATATCTGGGAGAAAATAAAAATACAAGATACGTTTATTCTATTATCATTTACGGGGGAGTATCAATTTTAGATATTTTCGCGTAAAGATTGTGTTCAAAAAACATTCGCCTATTTGCGATTTACATGAACCATTAGCATAATCTGTAGACAACAATAAGTCTTCGGAACTGGTCTTATTAGAGAATGCCCCTTACGTCACAGCACTTACAGTAGTTTTCCTACTTCTTGGCTGGTTGATTTCGCTTTCCACCAACCATTTGTCTTTGGCTGTGCGGTCCATTATGTTAACGACCGTGCAAATAGTTCCGGAAGGAATAACCTTACATAAAGGGAAATTAACTGACACTTTTCTACATTTTGTTTTGGTTAACGTGTTACACGGATATACACATATAAAAGTATGAATGTTATGGTTTATTTAGTCTCAAAAATAGTATGGCATTTCAAATTATAAGTATTCTAAGTATTTTACGTTACTAGAACCGTTCTAATTTACAATTAAGTATCCTTTGCTAGTTAACAAAGGACTACTTCTAATAAATAAACCATTTTAAAAACTATCAGTGCTCACCACATCCGGACTGATTCTGAAAACTAAGTCCCTTCTCAACGATAAAAGGATCGCTTTCTATGAAGTGCCACGAGTAAGCACTATTACCTGTCTTTCTCTATACTTCAAAAGGTAGGAGCATGACGTTGTGAAAACAAGTTTCCCTTTTTCGTTTCTCTCTAAGTTAATATTTATGTCTCGGCTTTAGTATTTCTTCATTTAGAATATTTTAGATTTTAAGATGTTTTTCAAAAAAATAATTAAGTTAAGCCCATTTTCACTTCTTTTTGTTAATTTTTTACGTCCTTAAGTAAATAGTAAATAATACGTAAATACTTACCTAGGTATAATATTGGTACCTAGTATATAAATAGGTAACACAGCAAATGTAATTAATGTTTTCAATACTATTATTATGTTAAATAAGCACATTTGCAAATTATATTAATTAAAATAGCGTTTAAGAACATAAACAATAACTCAATTTAATTCTGATTGTAAACACGAGTCGGCTAATAATATCGGAACGTTCATAAATTGCCAATTTGTTTACATAGCTCGCAATTATTATATTAATTTAAAATATTTTTGATAGGCAGGGATAAAACAATGTTTGATTTCAGCTAAAATCTTTTGAATTTTTGAAATGGAATTTATTTAAATGAGTGATGTAAAAATAACAAACGGGCAGCATCCGGGGTGAACGAATTTGTGTGGTGTGTATTATTTTAACAATTATCACGAATATTAACGGGCGATCAAAACGTGTTGGGAACAAATTGTGTTGATTTATGACGGGCCCGCCACCCATGTCGCTCCGGTATGGAAATAGAATGCATGTGCTGCCACCGCGCGGTCCGCCAACTTGTTGTAAAACAAAAAATATTATAAGTAGGTATCTAGCTTTGTACATTTATTTATTAATTATCTTCTTTTAGCGACGGCTTTGAATCCTGGAACAGCTGTTGGCATTAAAGAAGTCTCATTACCTACGTGCAAGCACAAGGAGATTACTTAGCGTTTCTTTATAAATCGGGTTGATAGGTACTAAAGAATTTTGTGTTTATGAAGGACCACCAGAATCAAGGCCTGGAATCCGCATGCGGTTGCGGGCGGAATTTTCAGTTTTCACGATATGTTTCACTGTTAGCATCTTCGGCTGCAACAAATAAAGTATTTGGTTTGCATGACGGATGTTTAGTAACTAACGTAATTAGTATAGCTTTTCGGAAATAATGCATACCACAATATAATTTCAACAAAATCGCAACCGCTTGCGGGCATTTTGGCCCTCAGCCTACCTACTGTTATCTTAACTTCTCTAATACTAAGTTTAGTTCTAGCTTCATCGATAAAATAACTTAATCAATCAAAGTAACTACCTACCAGAGACTCGTCATGTTAATTACAAATTGCAATTGCATTGCTTTAATTTTTGATATCTTATACAAGATAGCGGCTGTGTCATGAAGATTTATTAATGTGGTGTCAGAGATAAGTGCTGGCCAGTTCATATATGCCAATAGCGACACAGTCGAAAAAGAAACAAACGATGTTTAAAGAAATAATAGCTACATATTACTGAACTTGTAACTAAATTAAATGATCATCATTTCAATCAACGTCGGCGTCGGAAAACGTCCATTTCTGGACATAGGCCTCCCCCAAGCATCGCCACTTCGACCGGTTCTGTACTTCTCGCATCCAACGGATTAATGCGGCCATCACCAGGTCATCGATCCACCTTGTGGGAGCCTTCCCAACGCTACGACTTTCGGTACGCGGTCGCCAAACCAGAACCTGTTCTGAGAGCAATGTGTCCTGTCCACTGCCACTAAAGTTTGGAAATTCTTCGGGCTTTGTCGGTTACCTGGGTTCTCCTACGGATCTCTTCATTTCTGATTCGACCACGTAGGGAAACTCCAAGTATATCTCCAATTAAATTACCATAGAACACTAACAAAGTAACGCAGAATATGCCAATGTCATATGACGCTGAACCACCCCTCAATTCATTTGTCATGCTCCCCCCTGATGAAGAAGAAGTATTTTTCCTCATCACAGGAGACTGTGTCGATAACTACCGCCCTATCTCCATCTTACAGGCTCTATCCAAGATCTTGGAACGGCTTATAAACTGTCGACTAACAAATTACTTAGAAACTAACAATCTCCTTTCACCTAATCAATATGGTTTTTGGCGTAAAAAGTCAAGTATCGAGTTTGGTGTTCCACAGGGCAGTATACTCGGCCCAACGTTGTTCTTGGTGTATATCAACAGCCTCTGCCAACTCCAGCTCCTCAAGGGCAAAATTTTACCTTTGCTGATGATACTGCCCTCTTTTTCAGTTGATAGAGCTGGGAGGAGGTTTTTGGCAGTGCTCAAAAGGGTTCTAACCAAGTCTGCGAATGGCTCCGATCTAATGTTCTGACGCTTAACGTTAACAAATCTAAATATGTCACTTTTGCTCATAGATCAAATCAACTTCCTCAATCGTATTTTAGTATTTACTGTCATGATTGTGTTCCTTTCATCACCTCCTTGTGCTCCTGTCGATCATATAAAATACCTTGGTATCATTATAGACCAACTCATGACCTTCAAACCGCATATAAAAGTCCTTGTAACCCGGCTCCGTAAACTAATCTACATCTTCAAAACCCTTAGACACGCAGCGGACCGGCGGGTTATTAAAATGGTTTATCATGCTTTATGCCAATTCTTAATAGAGTACTGCATAACATCCTGGGGAGGTGCCGCCAAGACCCACCTTATTGAAGTTGAAAGGGCACAGCGTGCCATTCTCAAAGTTGGGGCCAATCTTTCCTATTTATTCCCAACTGTAGACCTATTTAAAAACTGGGATGTACTTACTGTTAGGCAAACCTTCGTATTGCGTACGGTGCTTAAAGAACACTCCTTGGTACAATACGATCCGAATCTGTATAGGGATAAGCGCTGAAAAGGCAGAGTGTGCCAAACACAACCTTCCAGTTCTGCACACTCACGTAATTTCTTCTTCTTTCTCGGACCCTACCTGTACAATAAGCAAAATATCTATCCTCAAACTAAACACAAATGTAAAATTTCAGTCACTACTTATTTGAAAACTCTTGACTATCAGGGAACTGAGAATTTGTTGATCCCTCTCAGATAGACTGCCTCTACCTACTACTCATCCCCTTTGTTACTTCTACATACCATCAACCATACTCGCACCACACTCACACAAGCAACCTTTCACATTCACTCTCACACTCTCTTATACACTTTCTTAAGTTGCAAACACAGTATGGTATTTCCACATTTTTTTTTTTTTTTTTTGTACTTTTTATTTTTTTGTTGTTTGTTTCTTAATCCAGCCCTAGTTAAGTTACTGCATTGCTATGATGGTCTCCAAATCACAGGCATCTAGCCGCGGGAGGGCCCTGGTGACCTGTAATACAGGTTTTTATATAAACCTACTTCAGGCACCAGTCTCTCACAAAGTTAGCTCCTTGTTCGTGTACTATTTTCGAATATTAGCTTAACTTGTGGAGAGAAAATAAACGTTTATATTATTATTGTAATGTAAATTAAGTCAAGTCAAATTAAGTCAAAAATTAAATCAAGTCAAGTCAATTTAATTTAATTACAAGTTTAGTAATAATTTATAAAACTCAAACAAATATTTGACGTAACCATTTGGTAGTTATACAATTTGACAAATTCAATCAGCATACACCAGTTTTGTGGTCGTTCGGATATTTGTCCATAATTGGATTTTAATGTTATTTGCGAATCAATTAACGCTCGCCTCATTTAGCTCATTTTCACAATATTATAATATCAAAGTTCTGAAAAAGCAAAATATATTATCATAAAGTACCTAACCAAAGAAAAATCACTCGAGTGTAAAAAAAAAATAAACATTAAGCGAATTCAAATCGGATTTTCTTCCAAAGTAGCGATTGAAGTTGTGAAATATTTTTCAAAGCATTATCATATCTGCCTGCATGTTTGTATGGTAATAAACTTTCAGTGGAGGGAGGTAAACCGTTTTTGATCTTTTTCCATGAGACTGTCCATTTATAATAAAATATAAGCTGCTTTGTTACTTTAAAATTAATTGCCTTTAAAATAAACATAATCAGCTTATAATGAACCCACTACTGGGACACAGGCTTCCTCTCTTCGAGAGGGAGTGGACTGTAATCTACCACGCGGGCCCAGTTCGGGTTGGTAGATGTCACATGTCTTCGAATTTTTGGTTCCAGGACATGGCGGTTTCATCACGATGTTTTCCTTCTCCGTTTTGAGAGCAGTGGTGATGAAATTATTGACACAAAGCAAAGCGTCTGCCCGGGTTCCAACCCACGACCTACAACTCGTAAGTTGGTGCCGTTATCATTGGGCCACCACTGCTCAAAGTGCCTTTAAAATAAAATTAATAAAATGCTTGCCATTTGGCGTGATTGAGGTATAGGTTATTATATTTCATATATGTATTATATAACGTTTAACGTTTCTATATTATCTATATCTACAGGAAAAACAATTTGAAATTGAGATTTAGGGTCTAGGGCTGAATTTATGGTTACGGTTTGCGCACTGGTTAAAAATTATCCTGTATATTTCAGAAATAGCTATTCTTACTGAATAATGTCCTTAGAAATAATACATTGCTATTAACAGATTACCTCTCAAGCCTCATCTTTTATTGTCAGTATTTACACGCATTGTTCAGACGAAGTAGGTTTCTATTCACAACAAAACCTTCTGACTTTGTGTTGTAACAAAATTATGTGAAATGGAAAAGATTTCTCATATTTTTTCATCAAAGCATTTCCGGGGTCCCTCACTCTTTTGAATTTCATATAATTTTAGAACCGTGAACTGTTATTATTGTTTTGATTTTTATTTTTACGTCTTGAACAGTTTTAAAAATATTATGTTTTTGTACCAAAAAAAAAAAAATGGAAAAAAAGCGGGTGGTGGTTGGAAAAAAAATTTGTTACTTGCACTGTCCCAAACCTGGCCTTCCCTCCACTCCTGGGCTCGCGAAAGATGGACGGAACCTATCCAGTAATATTAGTGGTCATATTAAATATCAAGTGGTGTCAAGGCTAACGTAACTTAACGTATAAAATATGAGACGTGAGTGGGCGAGAGTGTAGAGTTATACAGTATACTTACTTGTACAATACCGTAAATTATAATAGCAAAGAGCTGTTAAGGGTATACATCAAATATTTACAAGAGCGAACGCTGCGTCCACCTGTGTTCTCAGATTCAGATAAGGGACCGTATATAAACCACCGTATAAGGGCGAATTTCACCAAACTTTTATACCTGAGAATAAATTTTGAATTTTTTGACAGTTTTTCCATACTAGAATAATAATTCTAGTATGGAAACACTTTCCACGGATATAATATATCTGGCTTTGGTAAAATCAGCCCTAAGACTAGTAAAGAATAAATACCCTTCCATGGAAGTATATTTCTTCTTAAAATTGATCTCGTTATCTAGACGTTTCATTAGGTTACTTTTTCAGGTTAGACGCTAATAAAATACGAAGCAATAATGGAAAACCATTCTATAAGTATAAATATACATACGACATACCATTTTCTTTTTGCCTCCGTTTCAATTGTATAATTTTATGTATTTTTACAGACGTTACAATTCTATTTTATTGGTGTTTTACATATAAACCTTTGGGATTAGAAGAAAGCTGAGGGCAATTTTGGGATCATTGGCTTTACGAGCCATAAAACCTTTTTCATATAGAATTATGTGTGAAATATTTTCCTTATATCTGTGTCATATTGTTATCATAATATTCCTGAGAGGATGAATATTTTCCGAATAGTTAACCTCATTAGCGTGGCTTTAATGGTTTACCTATATGAGTTGTTTTGACGTATTAGTTAAGTTTAGGTTTCTGTGATGAATTGTGTTGTGTGCGGATGAGATTGTCTGCAGAGAGTTCGTTTGGGGTACGCTAACAAATTACCATGTAATTTGCACACGTCATAATTAACGCAATTCATATTATGCTGAATAAATGAGGCTTTACGTTATGTTTGTTAACGTTATCTTAAATCTTGAGGGAAATTTAGAGGCAAAAGTAGTGGTTTTGTTCTACTTATTGCCAATGCAGACGCAATCTAGTTAACAGGCGGCTATAAAACTTTTACAAACGTAAGCTCTAATGTTGACCTCTATCCACCCAAAGGATACCCTACATCAAACCCCCGCGGCGTACCAATACTTACATTAACTAATCAATGTTTACGCACATATATTAAATTGATTTTAATGCCGCGTACCACCCCTTAACATTTCAATTTATTTTCTGTTATAGTGAAATGAAATTTTGTGCACAATCTCATTTGAATAACTTGTTTAGCGGCGAATGAATAAGTGTCTGCCGGCTTATTATTACGTTTACACACACTAAGGATGCCTCACGAACGTTTTCACAACTTTATTAATGGCGACTTTTATAACACAGACGTTTTTTAGATTTTAAATATTAAAACACACAGAACATTTTATAAAACTAATATTTTGCTGTGAACTGACAGTGTAAATTCATCTAGCAATTTTTTAAAATATAAAAAACGAAACACAACCGAATAGCCCTCATCCAAATTTGTTGACAAAAAACAACGAAAACGCGTGGAGTGTGGACGGTCCCTAACGTGTACTACGTGGAAAGTATTTTATTACCGATAGACCGAAATAAGTGCTTAGGTATTTATTGTCATTTTATTTGTTCAAGCGTAGTGCAAACATGGAATATATCCGCGTAACCCTTTTCAGGGTGTCTGCCACTTTCTATTTATGTCAGTACGAGTTGGGTGGCGTGCCCTCTATAAATCAGAGGCGTTTTGTTCAGGCCCATTACGTCGTTTTACCGCCTTCCTACTGAGACAAAATTAGATCATACCGAAGGGAAACCCCGTTCAACCCATACATAACTTTTGTTGTAAAACCTTTAATACTTACAAGGCAATACGTGCCGGCTTGTTTATACTGTGGGCCTGTAACCGCATACGCCAGTTGGTTTCATATCCGCTGTGTATTGCGGATCTATTTCCTAGCTTTAAAAGTGCTTCCGATGTTATAAATGAACACCTGGAGTATAAAGTTACAATAGGAACATAAATATATCTATAGATTTTCAGTCCGTCGCGTTTTGTTCATCGGTGTCGAAATATCCCGTTTTTCCTGGAAAGTGTTAGTTCCAACAGATTTAAAAATAGGTAGGTACAATTTCCTCAATATTCTGAATGAAATAAGCAAGAAACGTTACTAATAGACACGTAATAATGGGATATACAACAGGTGGGTACGTTAATACAAGCAAGATTACATATAGGTACACATTTTAAAACAATACAACTTAAGAACCTATTGAAATTCAATAGGTTGGTAACCATACTAAGTAAGCTTCTATGGCTAAGGTAACTATTTAAAGTACCTACCTATTTATCCGCTTAATCTAGAAGTGTAAGCCAATTCTGGCAGCGAATATTGCTCTATCCATATATTCACGTTGCAGGGTGAATGTAAGCGTAGTTCATGCAACATGACACTGCCTATCCATATACGTACGAGGTTCTGTGCAATATGTACCGGGCTTTATTTGTTCGGTTGCTATGTGTTGCATCAAATCAATTGAAAGCCTTATAGGCTTCTGCAATCCTCTATGTCACTTCCTTGTCTGACATATTCATGAAATGAAAGGTTATTACCATAGCTTTCAGGCACGATAATACTTTTACTGAAATGAATGAGTCCTTATTTCCACGAACACAAACAAAGCTGTTTACATACAATTGAATAAATAGCCAAATTCCATACATATCTCTTCTCATCTCATTTCATTCTAAGGACATACAAATTGCAAATATCTGGGAGTAGCTTCGGTATTTGCTCATACATTCCAGCTAAGTCGTAAAAAATAATGGTGACAAAATGTCAAATATCGTGCCTACAATTTGATTTATAGCAGCATTTAGTATCTGCTGGGTACCTTCTGGTAGGATTAAGGATATGCCTTACATTATAATACGCTGTCATAATTCATATTGCTGCCTTCCTTCTTATAAATATTAATATTAATATAAATCCGGCATAAGCTGGCCTGAGCATAGATAATCAGCCTATAATGTTCCCACTGCTGGGACTCAGGCCTCCTCTCTTGAGAGGGAATGACCTGGCCTGAGCATAATCAGCCTTTAATATTCCCACTGTTGGGACACAGGCCTCCTCTTTGTGAGAGGGGCTGGGCTGGCAATAGGAAGAATAGGAACAAAAACAAAAATCTAAATAAAAATGTATGGCGAGCAGTTTTTCCGAGAATATGATTCTTTCCAGTACGTAGGTATAATAATAATAACCACCACCTTTGTACCTATATTTCTGTTCCTTTCTTCTTGTCTGTTTATATATGTGTGTACTTAATGGTTAAATAAAAGTTTTATTTATATAAGCTTCAATTTACAAAAAGGGTTTAGTGTTTGGAACCTCCTTTTAAGCAAACAATGCCTGTGTTAGGATACTGCGCTCCTCCATAGTACTTACGGCATAATTACTTAATCTACCAAAAAGCCGTAGGTAATTAAAATATCAATTAAAAATGAGGATGTTAGTGAGAGTATGATTCGAGTGTGGATATCTGTGAGTAGTGTATGTGAGATTGTGAGTGAAAGTGTATCTTCCACTTTATGTGCTCCAAAAGTGTCTCCATGTCATCATAATGTAAGTGTCTTTATCCAATTGTTTACTGTTTTGTTACATTCATAACTTCTTTGTGTGTATAAGTAAATATTTTTGCTTATATTGTGGTATATGTAGTTGAGCAGACCGTTTATAAAATTGCCTACAGGCAAATATGGTTTTAGTCTGTGGAATTTGTGCAATAATGTCAGTCTTCCTTTTCCTTAGTAAATCTGGATCATATGGCGGGGTTTTTGTGTTTTTTTAAGACTGTTTAGATATGTCTGTATATTTTCGTCTTATAAAATCCTTCTATGCCCCAGAGAGTGGGTCCAATAAAAACAGAAAATTCTAGAACATTTCCACGGACATTGGTATTAATTTTAGGTTATATATTATTTTAACACAATATTTAAGTTTGTAACCCTAGAAGACTATTTAAAAGCAATGATTAATTTAAAAGGCAGATAATTTATTTAGGTTAGTGAAACAGAAGGCACGGGGTGGATGATTAGGGGCGGTGAGGGCGCGGTACTGGCACAGAATAGATAAGTACAGAAGGTCAACTCTATGCAACGCGAACGGGCATAATCGCACGCTCGCAGAGACACGCTTCTGCGTACAGCGAGTGTATACGTAGTTGTGCTCGCTGTACGCAGACGCGTGTGCAAGTGCAGTTTGACATAGTATGAGATCACCGTACGTACGCGTCTTTGCATGCGCGCCTGTGTTCACTTATTGTATGAAGCTGGTCTTCTGGTGTACAACTATTTTATGTGTGGTACGGATGCGAGCGCGGCGCGGGCGCGTTTAATTGGGTTTGTTTCGAGATCGGTTTCCTAGGAGCGATGTCCCTGTCTCCCGCCTCGCCCCACTAATATTAATACGATCAGAGTGGCCCGAGAAGAGCAATCATAAATCCCGTCCGTTGAGAGTAAATTACAACGTCAGAATGTATAATTTTGTAACCGACGCAATGGTATTACCATATGATTTTTGGAACATTTTAGTAGGTATCTATCGTAAGTTGTACTTGTAAGTTGTAACGGACACATGAATTGACGGTTTTTCATTAGAAAAAATAACATTACCTGCAATACTTATGGCATAACACCATGACTATTAGGTAATTATTTTGATATAGGTACCTAACTTAAAACCAAGTATGAAAGGCTACACATACTTTATGTCTGACGGAGCGCCGACGGTTAGATAACGGGCGTTTGAAAGGATGCAGAACAATGGCTGAGATTTACATATACGATGCAACAATGGCCACTGAAATGTCGATTTTGTAGACAAAAGCCGATTGAATTTTCTTAGTCAGCCGTCTGCATAAACACTATCACGGCACTAACCTTCGCCATATCACAGATAAACAGGCGATGAGCACTCCATAAATAAATGTTTTGGCACTCTTGGCCTATGCCAATATAGTATAGGTATGTGCCCAGCAATCACTGATCGCTATCGATCAGTGATTGCTGGGCACATACCTATACACATACCTATACCTATGTGTATAGGTATGTGTCCTTGACCTATATTATTGACGTTAACGCCTCTTCCTACGAGTTTCGACACCTACGAACAAAAAGAAAGACAGTGTGACAGATTCTTTGTGTAATTAATTAATTTGCGCAAGCGATTCTTTGTTGAGAAAAACACAGACATTTTCCTTCAATAGAGGCAAGTAAGTAAATTGATTACTTTACACCATTACGTAATCTGAGTTAGATTTAGCGGCAAGATGAATTGACCTGATCTCGTATTAGAGATAATTTAGCTTATGTCAACAGTTAATTCAAGGCGAGGCTATTAATACTGAGGATACCAGTAGTTAGACTGATTACCGGCCTAAAACGCACGTACTATTGACATAACGATACATAGTACAAAATAATGAAAAAGTAGCGTAATTATCGTTTTTACAGAGTTGGAAGCAAATGGAATAATATTGTGAGGGATTTGCTACGAGAATGTCTTGCAAAGAAAGTCTGAGTTCAATGTTGTCAGGCAGAAATTAATAATTGAAATATATAGACAGTCAGTAATTATGTTTTTATTTCATACTATTTGGTTTTGGGGCGTTTCATAATTGATGCAACGCAAAACTCTCACACGTCTATTCGACAATTCGCATTCATGTCATTCCATTTACTAAATAATCTGTGCCAAAAGGTAAGCAGAGTAATTAAGGCATATCAATGTCGCCCTCGAGTTGTATCGAAGCGACATTTTCAGTTCCTAATACCTATTCAATGTATATCCTTGTTTGTATGGGGCAAGCAACATGTGTCTAAGTGATTTGAGATTGCGTGGCTTAGTTTTAAACACGAAGCTCTTCGGTAAGCGCGGCTCTAACGACAGATAATCCTGCTTTTAGTTGGGTGACCTGATACATATATTTAAGTTGACTCTGTCCGTGTCCCAGGGTAGTTACTGCCTGAGTTTTGATCTCCGGTTAATGTTTTAACTTTGTTTCATGGAAAACGGAGTTTGGAAAGTTTTGTCGGTTAGATTTGATATAATATACGTTTAGGGAAATAATATTATACTCATGAATGGATGAGAAAGTTAACATTTGTCACACATACAATCCGTAGAACAGAATCACGAGGAAACTTACAAAAAAAACAAATATTTTTTCCATGTCTTTTTTGGAATAGGTATGTTGTAATGGCGACTCAAATCGATAATAATAGGAACATAAAGGTGAGTCCTACCATATAAATAACGGTAATACATAGGAAAGAAAGTACAGTAGTCAGCGACTGCGAGAAGTATATACATCCAATTTATCACCGGAAGGCAAGTTATATTTGGTTCGGAAATTGCGGTGGTGTAGAGGCATGTGTGAGTCTCGTGTCACGCCGTTCTGACGTCACTCCTCTTTCCCGTCATTGATCACTTAACACGCACTAGATACGATACTTCGTCACGCTCGACTTGCATATTAATTTGGTGTTCCTTAAAAGATTAGATTCGTTGTTTTATGCAGCTGTTAATTAATTTAACGTGAGAGGCGTGAGGATTTTTGGTTAGAGTGGTTTAAATTAATAAATGGGCTTTAGTCTATTAATAATTTTGACGCAAACGCATCTAATACAATCATCACGTATAGTTTATGAGGCTGAAGTACTTTCCATGCACCAGCGAAACAAAACTGGCATCATTAGCGTTAAAATATTTTGGGAAAGCAAAAAAATATATAATTAATTCTAGGCTGTATGCTACGTTGTTTGCCCGTTTACTTTTATATTGTATCGCCAGATGGCGCCATTTTGTATGCTACTTTGCCTGTCATGTCGGTGGAAAAGTTTCTGTGTGCAATGTGTGTGTGATAATAAAAACGTTTACTAAGTTCAAACTCAAAGAAGTCTTGTTTATTAACCTAATCTCAATAATTTCTAATCGGCTTCTAAAAACGAGGTTCCAACATCAAACACAACTGGTTCTTAGTGAGAAAATGATATAAAACGTTTTTCATCTTTTCTTAGTATACTACAATATGCTGTGGAAAACCGAACATTTTCCATCGCAAAAATGATATCTAAAATAATACTTTCTCACCGCCATCCTCTAAACTTAGCACATGTCGATGGTCTCGACCGGTATAAATATCAACGTGTCGTGTGCCGTTTCATAAAAATGGGAGCGGTAACGAAATATGCATGCAAACAATATTGAACTGTCAATCAAATATTTTGCATAGGTGCTGCACTGTTCACAGCATCTGTTTATTGCTTTAAAATTGCGTGTTTTTGTAAATATATTTTTATTTGGTGGATATTCTATTGAAACGTGCTGAACATTAAGGAAACACAAATTGTCAGATCGGTAATGAGTGGAATGTACGAAGCTTGGTCGGCTTTAAATATTGACGGACTTCTCATATAGAGAAGGCTCTTGGTCACTACTTGTGGGTGATTACAGTCTATCAAATCGTCCGTAGGTATTTGCATGATTTCTACTAGTAAATTTTACTGCGCAAATGAGTCTAAACCCGTTCAGCCGAGTATAAAAATATACACTAAGTTTACTTCGAAAACTGTCAAACTGTCGACCTATGGGAATCCGCGTGCACAATAATTCTTGCTTCTGTGTAGTTAACCTGCGGGCAACCACGGCGACGAAAAGATGTTATGCCAGTAGAGAAATAAAAAGTTCAGTAAGAACTTTTTTCTTTGTACTTTTCAGCGAGAGCTACAGCTGAATTTTAAATATGCTTTTGAATTCTGTGTGAAATAATCAGGTATGCACAGCAGCATATTTAAGTATACAGTCAGACATAGTTATACTACGCGGGCCGGCAATATTCATCGTTTTGAATGTCAAAAACATAACCACTAAAGCACTAACATTAACATGGGCTAAAGTGCTTCGTGTATACTTATTTCTTCTGTTGGCTGTATAATGTACGTACATACCTATTACTAGTGTGTACGTGTTACCTTTATTACAAGCAAACTCGAAACGTACCTAAATAATCATATGTTTCTACCTACACATTGTACCTACATATCATTACTTTTCAGGCATTCCTACTTTTTTAATAACATGTCTGTTTAAACAGAACAAAGAGGTGTAGGCGTTGATAACTATAATGATTACGACAGCTAGTGACATTTGATATGCGAAGAATATTCTAATAATTAAACCTTGTTTAAAAACCCTTTGATACGTATTTTGTAAATACAAATACAAAGGGTTTTTAAGCAGTTGCTGAACATGTGCAAGAGTTTCTGTAAATATTCTTACTGGGAAACATTCCCCTCAAATTGTAATATCACCTTTTTCGTTGAGGTTTACAAGCTTGAATCTTTCAAGAGGCGCATGAAAGATTTGTGTTCTAAAGATTTCTGATCTATGGACACGAGGACATGAAGCAACTATTCGGTGTTGTTCTGAACTTCTGCAATCAAACTTCCGAAACGTAGTGCAGATAAGTCAATCAATCAGCTACTGCGGCAAACAAGCCGTCATAGGTATGTGGAATGAACAGAATTCTTTTGTTTTTTTCCAAGAACCTATTTCGTACTATTTCCTTGCTGTAGTAATAGGTGGCTTTGGTGCTGATACAACGTCGAGGAACATACCTACATGGGCCGCTCATGATATTCGGCAATCAGCATTGATAGCTCACTCTATGTCGTAGGTTACGATACAGAGACGAAGATTAGCGCAAACTTACGCTTCAAACTGTCATAATCACGCCAAAATACACAGCTTTTTGACAAATTGTAGCGTGTGTTTCCACTCATTACCCGACTACGGCAAAACCAAAGGAGGGCTATAATTTTAACAGACTGTGTATGTATGTATTTTTTGTATCTTTATCTTACCGACACAGTCCATAATGACGATTTGCAGAGAAGTATTTTGGTTATCGTGGCATGTGATGTGTGTTGTGGCATAGTTATTTGCCTACTTGCACATACATACCGGGAAGGTGCATTTCGTTACAATAAATATATAAATTAAGTTTATTTCGACCAACAAGGGATACTTGTGCAAAAATTAAAAACATACAATTAGACACACACATAGACATACTACAAACTGCGATTGCTGAGTACGTGAACCATACAGCAATGGTTCAGGTACTGACAATCGAACCTCTACGCGAAGGCTCTCAGGATGCCGCTGGATCTAGCCCGAACCCGATCCTTGTGCACTGTTTTCGCATAGTACCTACATAACATAGAAACGCTCTACTTGCGAATCGGCGAACATCCCTGATGCGCTTACAAACCGGGGACAGTCATCAGCACCCTGAACGCATTATTATGTTGCACAAGCAGGGCGTTGTATTGTTTCTAAATAATATTTCACAGTTCCTTTGAATGTTATTTCATATGTCATAATAAACAACGTAGGTAATGTTTGCTAACTGTGTGATAAAAATAAAGTCTATTGTGAAGTAGAGAACCCGAGTTTTCAACTAGATAGTAAATTCATTGTGTAACATTTTGTGCCTCACAATCAGCCAGAATACCCCGGGCTCCTAGTTTTTGTTCAGCTTCATTTATTATTTTACACATAGTTATGTAACCATGTAACCATGTAGCCGTATAATACGTTTGTTTAGTTATTTTAGGTACATTTTTATTCTTATTGACCCTTTTGATGCTGATACTCAGTAGCATTTTTTATAACTGTGTGGATCGCTAGATATCTACATTATAATATGAAACCAATGTTATTGTAACGTTCCTAATAAAGGCTCCTTCAAACAGGCGCGACACGCGACGCGACACAAAGGCATCGCCTGAGCCTGTCGTACGACGAGCGGTGCCTTTGTGTCGCGTGCGATTCGCGTCGCCTGTCGCGCCTATTTGTAGGAGCCTTAAAGCAGTAACTACCTAAAATAAATAATAATTCATTACATAAATTAAATAATAATTTATTATCTAAAGTAAATAATAATTCATTACCTAAAGTAAATAATAATTATATTATTTACCTATAGACTGTCAGTAACAATAGCGGGTTCAAATTAAAAGCTCCTTTCGTTTAAATTCTGGCAAACGAACGACTGAAGCCTGTGTATACTGAAAACCGATAAAAGTTAATTGAAAATGATTGTGTTAATTTGATATTATTGTGTTGTCACATACTTAAAAGGAATTCCGACATGAGCTTCGGGACGTTTCAATACGACATAATTCAATTAATTTATGTCGTGTTTTAAATTGTACAAAAAGGATGGGTAGGAGTTAACAACATAACAAAATCCAAATATAAAAAAAAAAACACCAAATATGTTGGGGTCGACTTCCAGTCTGACCGGAAGCAGCTCATTACCAGTATTTTATATGGAGCGACTGCCTATCCTATATCCTTTGATAAGACTGGCTGTCCGACTTTCGGCACATGCTTTCGGGCTTTTGACGACGCGTAACGATTGTCAAAGATCCATGAATGACAGGACCAACGGCTTAACGTGCTTTCCGACACAACAGCATAACAACATAACAGTGAGGTTATAAAAACAGGTTTCGTGATCGTAAATCCGATGGGCAAGTCTGTAAAATAATGTTTCCATGTTACCGTACAAACAATTAGATTTTTTAGTTTGTAGGTATTGGTCCGTTACGTACCACGACATTATTATGATATTGTAACTAAGTATGTAACATTATGAGTTTGAAGAAGTAACAATTACATATTAAATGGTATTTCTAGCTATTTCTAGGGACCCTATTACTAAGCCTCCACTGTCCGTCCGTCCGTCCGTCTGTCTCTGTTAGCGGGCTGTATCTCATGAACCATAATAGGTAAACAGTTGACATTTTCACAGTGTGTATTTCCATTGCCACTTTAACAAAAAATAAAATTTCCTTGCGGTACGGAACCCTTCGTGTGCGAGTCCGATTCGCAATTGGCCGTCTTTTTTCTAGAACAGAGATGTGAGACCATAATGACCAAGAGGTCATACGAAGTGGCTTAAGAAAGCCACTTCGTAACAAAAAGTATGACGTAATTAGTTGAATCCTGCCCATTATTCTTTTATGCCTTCTGCTAACCCCATGGGGAGTTGTGGGGTGGAGTACTTGAGACTTGGCACTAGACAGGTGCGTTGTAAGTAATTGAAGCGTGTCTGGGTAGGTTTACATACGTAGTAACCATAGTTATGTACATATTTTTATTTATATATATAAGTACTAGTAGTAAAACCTAGGGGAATAGTGTGGTATAACAAAGTTGTCTCAGAACAAAAATATTTATCTACAAAGGTATGAAAGTTTTTAAGAGAGATGTGGGATTTCTCGTAATATTTTTCTTTAACTGTTCTTTTATTTGATTTTTTCAGCCTTTGTCTTGTCTGCTTCAGTTGAAAAAATCTTTGAACGACCGCAGCGTAACGTAAAATTAAATAAATATACATATCGACGGTGTAGTATCAATATCTAATAACTACAAATCCATGATTTTACAGCAGGCGAAAAAAATACCGTTTAATTTCTATAGTTTTTAACCTATAAGTCAAAAAGTTACTTAAATTTAAAAAATATTAGGAAACGCTTGTGAAGGTGGTAATGATTTCAGACCGTATACTTTTTCAATTACGAGGTCTTTCATATTTTACCTACGAATATGCAATAAAGTGAAAATAGCTAAAATGTTAGTTATTAGATATTGATACTTCACCGTATTTATGTATTGTTACATGCGAGTAGGTAGAAATTACGGCTAGGTTGCTTCTGTAAGGTTTGTAACTTATGTTCCAGCACCGGTACTACGGAATTGATCCTTTTGAAGGTCATCCGAAGTGACGCCCATAACCAGAAGGGTTCATGTAAGTATGCCCTTCTAAAGCAGCCCATCATTTGCTCTAACATCCGGGCTATTAATTATTTAGTATTTATGAATGAGACGGGAACATAATCCTTTGCGTTTGCGGAAATAACAATTATTTTACTTGGTTAGTTCCTCAAAGCATTCGGTCGGCGAGTCTCGTAGCAATGCACAAAGGAATTCGGAACGAAGGAACTTTATGAAAAAGAAAGGTAGGTTAAGACAAGAAACGATTTACTTTATGTAAATCTACTAGAGAAAACGGCAACAGAAGTAGAACATGGGACTTTTTTTTTTTTTTTTTTTTCTGTATTCGATGGGAAGCCTTCAAAAGGCACCCGACCTCTGGGGGCGAAGGTCGGGGAGTGTGGGATTTTTACCTCACTAAAACCACCCCGGTGATCACCATCAGCACAAAGGGGGGGTTCCGGTTCCTCTTAAAATACCAATTCCGGAACCCCCCCTGTGCAACGCCTGTAAGTTACACCCCTGGGGAGAAGAAAGAAAGAAGAAAGAAAAAAAGAACATGAGACCTAGCTGCAAAATATTCGAGGTAAATTATTCGAGGTACAAGTTCTTGTATTGTTGTAGTTGTGCTATTCCGAAAAGATCATTGTCACAATACACTACTACATTTATATTTAGAATAGCCGCGACCAATATTCACCGGATATCAAAGCGGCCAGATGGCGGCTTTGAAAAAAATAAAAAAAAAAGATTTAAATTCTCATAATAGATTTTATGTGAATTAAAATCTTTTTGAAATATGCTTTGCTCATGAAAAACTCAGATTTGCTTTAATACGCGACATTGTGACGTTTTACAGACAATCTTAACCTCATGTGCGCCAACTCACGGAGTCTTATGGGCGACAAATATCTTTAGAACTTAGGTATTCTTTTTACCCTACTGCGCGACGCAAAGGTGGGTAATGTGTTTATCAGCCTATCTATGTCTGTTTCTTCGTGCCGCTCTAGAGACCAAACGCGTGGGTCGATTTTGATGATTTTTATGTCAATCAATCTATCTTAATCTTGTGAGTGTCACTAAGGTCCGTATTACAGAACATTTCTCAAGTCCAGTTTGATCGTCCATCAGTCGATCACTGTTTAAGTATAGAATCAGGACTTGAGCATCGTTCTTATTCCAGAACGGTAATCAATCCATACTCAGCTGAATCGTGACTCAATTCGAGCCTCAAGCAGAAATGTGTATTGTCTATGCTTCAGCCTGTTTTCGTTTACGATTTATTTTATTTACCAACTTTGTTCTGAATCTTCACAAGATCAAAAATATTAAAATGCATCATAAGAACAAAATATTTAGGAAATCAGCATTATTTTGTCAGTCCTGAATAGTACAATTCCACATGTATCGAAGATACACTGTTTGAAGTCAATTTGCAGGCAAAATTGACAGACCAACAAGTTTGATTTGATTAAAAGACCTTATTGTAGAGTGTTACAAGGATCTTTTGGCGTCTGAATGACATTCACAGGGCGTTGTTGGAAAACATTTGTGATTTTTTTACAGATAGTGGGTTCAGTTCCGATTCTACCACGCGCCAAAAGAACCTGGTAGCGTTGTATCTATTGGTGATATGCTAAAGGCCATAAATTAGAAAAATGCAATAAAAATGTCAATAATGTTTCGTAGGTTTGTATATTAATTAGTTTTGACAATTGATTTAATCCTATTATCACTATAAAAAGGCAGGACGAAAAAGTACATCAGATCATTGGAAAAAAACCTGATAATATAAATTCTAAATTATTTGTATCATTGTTGAATAAATTAAGTAGGTATTGTAATAATCGACTTCTCCAAATATATCAATTTTAATAGTAATACTTCAATTCCACAACAATAATAAACTTGAACACGGAGATAAAATTAAAAACAACAAAAATTTACATGACAATCTATGCTCAAGCGCGGTCTCAACCACACTTGGGTGATTACAGATCAAATCACTGCTTGGGTTCGATTCACGAACTGAGTAACGATCTAGAATACAACTAAGCTCAGCTGAACTATGATCAATGAATCTATGCTTGAGGAACGTTCTAAAATTGAAACCAGACTCAAAACTAGTTTTAAACAGAGATCAATGCTTCAGTTTCCTTCTGTAATACGGACCTAAAGACTATAAAGAACTCATAATTAAAAAGGAAATGTCAAGTGGGGTATCTATCTATATAGGAGACAAAAATATGTCATCTTGTTTCCATCTTTGTTAAGGGGACTACATGACCTAAACGCAAATTTATAATGCCTAAAAATATATGATCCACTGCAGTAACCAAAATCAGAAAAATATATGATGTTCTTCTGGATATATACTAGTTAGCTAGTGTCTTGAAAACATAATACAATTAACTTGATATGATAGAAAAAAAATCACGAAGATACCTCTAAAAAAATGATAAATAATGATAAATGATAAGTGATTTTATTTCTGTAAGTAGGTTTGTACAAACACTTTTACACGTCAATCATATTTTTAACTATACGAGGTCGGCGTTTCCTATCTGACTACTCTGAGAAGAAAGGCCGAAACAAACTCAGAGGTCAGACATAATCTTGGTCAGATCATGTGAAGACCATGTAGATTGGTATCTGAAATGGTCTTTTGAGGAAAGAACCACACAGATTGAGCGGACCTGTCCAGTCAGTGCACGCATTTGTCAGTAATCGTGCAGCTCAACTCAGGAAGTCAGGACTTAAGGAGCTCAACGATTCGACGAACAATACCAAAGAAAGGACATTTGGGTAGGCCGCATAAATTACTCAAACTGCCAGATCATGATTCAAATTAACTGAGAAAAAAAAGCAATGACCCACATAGTCCTCACATTCACAATAATTAAAATAACATAATACTTTACAAGTAAAAACTCATGTCACTGTATATATAAAATTCAACAATGTCAATGTGTATTTAAAAAATCGGACATAATGTTTGGGAACCATGTAGATTGGTGTCTGAAATGGTCTTTTGAGGAAAGAACCACACCGATTAAGTGGACCTGTCCTGTCAGTGCACGCATTTGTCAGTAACCGTGCAGCTCAACTCAGAACTTAAGGAGCTCAACGATCTAAAGAAAGGACATTTGGGTAGGCCGCATAAACTACTTAAACTGCCAGATCAAGAATAAAACTGAAACAATGACCCACATAGTCCTCATATTCACAATAATGAAAATAATATAATACTTTTTACAGTAAATATTCATGTCTAGAATAGTTGGCAAATTAAAATCAACATTCACCGTGTAAATTTATTGGAGCAGTTCAATCCCAAGCCTTTTTGTCCTCAATATAGTCTTTCACAGTATAATAGGCTTTCTGGCATAGTTTCCGTTTTATAAAAGATTTGAATTTATTAAAGCTTAGATCTTGAATATGGCTAGGAAGTTTATTATAAAAACGTATACATTGGCATCTAAACGGGCCACCTATTTTCTTGAGCCTGGTTGTAGGAACAATAAGTTTGTGTTTGTTTCTAGTATTTATATTGTGGATATCACTGTATTTTTTAAACAGATTAATATTTTTATGTGCATACAAAAGATTTTCATAAATATACTGAGAAGGCACGGTAATTATATTAATCTCTTTAAATTTATCTCTGAGGGAGTGTCTGGGACTTAATTTATAAATTGAACGAACTGCCCTTTTTTGCAAAACAAAAATTGTCTGGATATCGGCGGCATTTCCCGACAACAGAATACCGTACGACATCACACTATGAAAATAACTAAAGTATACTAAACGGGCTGTCTCTAAATCAGTTAAACCACGAATTTTTCTAACGGCGTATGCTGCAGAGCTCAGTTTTTTTGACAATTTATCTGTGTGGGGGCCCCATTGAGGCTTGGTATCCAAAGTTATGCCTAAGAATACTGTGGTATTTTCGGGTTTCAGTACTTCACCCTTTATGAGAACACTAGTTTCTACTTGTCTAACATGAGGTATCGTAAACTCAATACATTTAGTTTTTTTCTCGTTAAGAAGTAGGTTACTCGTATTAACATTAAACCAGTTAACTACTACTGCGAGGGCGCTATTTACATTGTCAGTAACCAGCTGCTGACGTATTATAGTAATATTTTAACTATTAAAAACCATACTAGTATACATGCATACATTCAGATTTTTTGTCAGATTATTCTACAAGTTACATACTAACGTAATAAATGTGTTATAATATACGTGTTTTAATTTTTTAGTCCAATGAATAGATTTTTTGTAAATCTATAATTGCTTCATATTTTGCAATAAATTACCAGCGTTGTGTCATCGCGCGTCTCTTTCTTTTCTGTGCAATCCAACAGTGACCGCGCTTTAGCTCTTGTAAGCCTCTTAAAGTATTTTTTTTACGAAGTCGGGTTTTAATTTTTTTTGATTAACTGTTTTCGTCTTTTCGTATCGACGGTACAGATTACGTTGCTTATAATAATATACTATTTGGGTCCAGTAGGTGGGCACATTTATTGCGGCGTCAGAGGCGTTGTTCAGATCGTCAAGGGTGCAGGTGAACTGACAATTGGGAGCAGATGTGACAGTCTGTAGAACTGAGGTGGTAATGATATTTTTTTTTCTACTTTTGATACGGAATACTAACACTAATAACTTTTATACACGCTATATATATTACATTAAAATTTAGTAGTTGGCGCTCTTATTAATACCAGAACTTTTATTGTTTCATTAATTAATTAACACTTGAGATACGATGCTTATTAGATATTATATTGGATTATTAATTAAACTTGACTTAACAATAGTTAAGTCAAGGTTTCTTGTAATATTATACTCTGACGATGTTTTTGCGTATCATACTTGGAAAATCAGGTCCTGGTTTCGATTCGGTCGGGAAGTGTCATTGGGTTTTTCCATTAGAATTCTCTTAGTAGTATGCCTGGTTGATGGCATTAGGCTCGTCCCCTATTTGATACATGGGACTGAAACATAACTGGCTACATGTGAGTGTACTATTGGTACACCTCTGCGGTACCTCACCTTCGGGGAATACACGCGTGGTGTTAAGAGCGCTTACACGGGTCCACTAGCGCCACTCGTGTTTTGTTGCTTCGTGTCTCAATATGAAAGTTTATAAAAGGTATTAGAAGAATCTAGACACACTTACCGAGGTCGCTAATTGAGTCGTTTTTCAAAATTCCTTCTCAGTCACGAGATAATATTTTTTTAAAGGAGTGGCGCTAGTGGACCCGTGTAAGCGCTCTTAAGATTATGTTGTTTGATAAAACTATATTTAAAAGAAATGTCAAAGTATGAACAGAAATCGGAATGTTTTAGTTTTTTAGGTCAACTACAATTAATCACAATATCACCTTTTATTCGAATAAAAGACAAAGACTTAATTTTTTTTTAAATTAGTGTGTCTTTCAGATTTCTCCGACATTTTATAATCTAGTTCGGGATTCATATTTCTGCCTTGGCCCAAATTTATTCTATAAATATGTATGATTATTTGATTAAACATGCCAAAACATTTCTTTGAAAGTTTTTAAGCTCGACATAAGTATGACAGCGTGTCAAAACATACCGCAGGAAGTTTCCCGGCTCATTTTATTTTTCTATCATACATCGGCTCGACAAACACAGTATAACGAATAGATCCAGAGTTTGGTAAAATAACTCTCGATTTTACAAAGTGCTATGTGGATCTCTGGTAGGTATAGGTTACATACATACATACATACATAAACTCACGCCTTCTTCCCATGGGGGTAGGCAGAAACTACAGAACGCCACCTGCTACGATCCTTACATACTCCTTTTGCCTCGTTTACGTTCATACATCTGGTCATACACGCACGCCGGTTGTGAGTACTACGCACCTGACCTTTCTGAAGAACATCACCAATACGGTCACTATATGTCTTCCTAGGGCGTCCCCTCCCGGCGTTTCCACTCACATCTGCCTTGTAAATACCTTTTGTTAATCGCCCTTCATTCATCCTCTCAACATGACCAAACCATCTTAGCATACTCTTTTCAATTTTTGTCACTACATCTTCCTTTAAACCGCACCGTTGCCTTATCACATCATTCTTCAGTCTATCATTCATAGTCACACCACACATGCTTCGCAATAGGTATAGGTTATACCTAAAACAAAAGAGAATATTTAATAAATAATATACAAAAAGAGAAGAGAATATTATAATTGAGAATAAAATTACTGAATTCTGATTGAGTGAATATTCAAGTCTATCTCAATGAAAATTAATATTAGTTTTACATATTAGTTTAGCATTTATAGTTGAAGATTGCGCACCCACTAGTTGTAACAAAGATTAATGTTGTACAGGAACCGGCTCATAGTGTTAAAACGGTTTTTCTGACTGTATGAACTTAAGAGTAAATTCTAATTTCTGTGTTCAATTATTTATGCGTTGTGTCAATCTTTCATATTTGATAAATGGACAGGGAAAACTTATTGTATATTCCGTGCAATGTTTTCTGTAGAATGTTTGTTAACGGTTAGTCATGTCGCTGTCATCGTTTGATGTATGTGTGTGTGTGTGTTATGTGCAAGGCGGTTCTATCAGATATTTTCTATTTCTGTCACGACGCTGGAGACGGCCATATCGTAAATCCAGCAATATTTTCGTTAAGGTATATAATCCGTATATTTTTTCGTTAGTGGAATGTGACCACAGCCTGATAAATGTGCCTGCTAAACTGAGATAATGTAGAACGCGTCCTTCGTATTATCTCGCTACGTTTTCTCAAAGTGAATCCCTTGACTGTACAAATGTCAACATTAAGTATTACAAATTGTTTATGAATGTAAAACTGAGCGCTTAGGCCGGAGTTTGAATATATCATTTACTATAACTCGGTTTATGACCCGAAGCTTTGGCGTTATTTTATCGACTGTAATGGCTGAGATGTTGTTGTTGGTTTAAGTTGAGCGTGCATTGTGGGTAGTCTAGAGATGTAATTAATAAGTACACGCCTCGCTCGTTCGCGGATTGCAGTAACAGCTCTGAATTGCAGCAGATGAATGTGGGACCGTTTCAATTAATATTTCCTGTTGTTGCTTATTACGTCACTCGCTCATGAAACTGATAAATTCTGCTGTTTAAATTAGCTTCATATATTTCTACATTTTTAAATGCGTATAAAATAAATGTTTCCTTTAAAAATTTACTGGTACATACCTACTCGTTTTCAGGTCAACCTACCTAGTTATATTATTTTCTCATTTTGCTTAATTTTTTGGGCTCCATTAGCTTATCTAAATATTTTATTTAACCTTTTCTAAATAAAAGAAGGCCGGAAGGTGCCTGAGCTGCCCCGGGTGTTCCACTAGGCTCCTCTTCTTGTAGAACACGTTAGCGTTATACATTATCCTTTCTTTGTTTCAATTTAAGTTGGACATTTAATGATCGTCTTATTGCGGAATTACAGGACTGAGGAATCTAGTAGAATCGGTGGGACGTGCCCTACTCATGTGCTCTGGGGGATTTCTATAAATCCTAACTCAGTTCCCCCGTTCAATCTGTAATGATAAAACTTTAATGTGCAGTTATTTTAGCGGAATGGAAGCAGCTACACATCTCCAGACGTCTCAATGTATTTCTACAGTGTTACTTATCTTTGTTATTTCAAACTAACTAAGATTTCTCGAGTCATTTGCATCAGGCGTTAGCATTAACTGTGGGATTATTTTAAAATATATCTTACGCCTAAAATATACTATTAAGAACAGACATTGTATAAGAAATGAACAGAATAGTAGCAGAACTGTCTCAATATCTTGTATCGTCACGACAACGAAAGGTGCGGTTTCCTTATTATGTATTTTAGAGAACAGACAGGAGATTTGGCGGCGAGAGGTTTTTCTTGGGGTTTTGCCGGATATAGGGGCGTAACTAACTCCACCAGTGAAATGTGTTTCTCTACAAAAATATCTTAGATTTGTGCGGATCTACTCCACGTAATGCAATATTCATCAATGACGTACGGAAAGCTGTTCTTGAGATTTACATTCGTGAATTAAAACGTGTGAATAGTGTAGTTTTTGTTTCTGCAAACTTGGCCGCTGTTCTTTGTATATTTTGACTCAAAAGCTTGCACAGTATTGCAAAATCCACAATTAATTTTTTTCGTCGTTTTTCTGCACAGAACATGTTCTCTTTTCGTGTTTCACCACAAAAGGAAATGAAACTATATTGTATAAAGTTAACATCATCCTTTAATTAAACAGTCCATATTGAAGCAATGGCGCCGGTCCAATTAGATTTTGAGAAATAACTCGCACGATCCCATCCCACGTGTGAGATTTTTCAACAAGTTTCTCAATTTAGGCGAAGGCTTAGCAGTTTTACGACACCCGAGGGACTCTCGATCGTTTTGCCTACAAAGTATTATTTTTATATGAATTTGCCTTCGCCGATAGGTATATTACATTAAGTCGAGCTATCTTCTCTCTTCACGTCGTATTGAACGTTCACGAAAAGGCTCATATTCTTATTTCAACGATCGGACTGGACGTTGAATGCTGGTGCTGTAACAATTGTTACAAATTGGATGTGAACATTTTTGACATAAACTTTCACGAGCTTTTGTCTTTTATTCGTGAAAACCTACTTTCGATTTTAGATATTACGTAGGTAGGTACTGTAAGAGCATTTGGCCTGCTTGGTTTTAATATAACCTTCAAGAATCCATACTACATAATATTATAAATTTAAAAGTAACTCTGTCTTTATGTTACCTTTTCACGCCTAAGCCACTGAGCAGATTTCGATAAAACTGCTTGCAGATAGATGGCATCCTGGGGAAGGACATAGGCTACTTTTTGTCCCGGTAGCACTTTCCTGTGGGATAATTTCCGACATCATCGCGGGCGAAGCCGCAGGCAGAAGCTAAGTATTATATAAGTTGATGTCATAATTATAAGACAAACACTATTTCGTATTAAGAATATTAGAAAGACTAGAAAGTTAGCGAGCTGACAGTGTATGTATGTCGTTATGTAGAAAATGTAAAATATAAAATAAAAAAACAGTCTTTCAATCAGTACCGACCCGATGCTGTTTGCAGTACGCCGAGTGCTAACAATACTTACCTTCGTAGTGTAGATGTAACGCTGTAATGTGGTGTAGGGTACATAAAGACTCGTCTTTCGTGGTGCTTTGCCAATCGCGATCAAGAACATTGGGAACGGAACAAGATGTCTATCTAAATGCAGATATCTGGCGTGTTGTGTACACTTAACCAGCCACGCGAATACTTTACATACAAACGATACTAATTAGCAAATTACACGAAGGTTTAATTAATTTTATTTATAGGAGCATCGAATTGCACCATTGAATTGAAGATTTTGTAATACAATCCTACGGCTAAAATTAGTTTAATAATAATTATGGCAAATTTCAAAGGAAAGATCTCTTCTAAAATTCATGAAATAATGTTGTACCTAGCTACAATAAAAACAAATATAATTAAAACATTTTCTAAATAAACAAACCTAACACAGAGAAATAAATCAAGTTTTAAGGATCCGTTATTTGCTTTATTTACATTGCAACTCCATGTCGTCAGTAAAACAGAATTAGAAAAAGTTACATGTTGCTGTTAGTCTATGTAAATACAGATAAAACTAAACATTAATCTTAATTAATACTCAGGACTACACGAATAATTAAATGAACGCAGACTAAGCAAAGATGTGAGTACAAGGTTCGCTTGATTCTCTTCGTTGCTTCGTTTGCAGGGGCGCACAGGTAGCCACTGTACTATGAAATTAGTCTTGAATAAGTTATTGCATTTAATCAAAGCTTTCCACCAGTAAAACTTCTATGTTTAGGAACTTTTGTATCAGTAAATCTGAGATGATAAATAGATGATGTGGTGATGTGTGATGTGTGTGTGTGTGTGTTGTGTGTGTGAATGCGTGTGTTGTGTGTGTGTGGGCGTGTAGTATATTTATTTAAATTCACTTTCAAAGTGTGATATATTTATATTCAGATTTGTTACTTACACCTTTCAGTTAGATTTAAAATAAAGCCGATCAGATTTCCAAATGTAATTCTAAAAATGTATATGGTAAAATTTTCGAAATAATATATTATTGTAAGTTTTTGAGTAGGTACCTATCCTGCATGCAAATGGAAATGTTATAAGAAAGGGGAACACGAAATATTTCGTAAGGTTTCCTTCTGTTACCCCCATGTCGGGAAAACCTTTTGATACCTACTACCCTTACGTATTTTCCTCTAGGTAGGTACCCGAGATTGGAACTATGCCCAATAAGGATAGGCTCCTAAGACCGCCATAAACGTGTTGTATAATAGCACAGCCCAACTACAGCTTTAGGGATCTCCTACAAAGATTATAGACGTGATAGTATTCCCGAATACTGTACCGAGTAATATTTAAGCTATTGTTTGAAAACACATGCATGTGTATGTCCCAGAAGCTTTGCGGTCTTGTGGCAGCTCGTCTACATATCTTAGTATGCAATACTTGTATACAAAGAACACCGACTGAGTTAACGTCGGAAATGGAAGCACCGAAAAGCTTATTTGGTGTCTCGTAGTATGACAGACGTAGTACATAAATAGGTACCTTTACAATATCTTGCAAATTTTGTCCACTGAAGGAAGAAGATGTAGGAGTCTAGTACAATAGGAATTATAGTGTAGTACTAACTTTTGCCCGTGGCTTTGAACATACTCGTACATCCAAACAAACAGACAAACGGATAAAAAAAAAAAACTTTTGGTATCAGACTCGTTCTCACACCTGCACCCAAATTGCGATAGACACTATCTATCACAATCTGAATAATTTTGAAGCCTATTGCTAATCCATTGATTCATATGTTCGAAAAGTTTGTCAGTTCAACAGCGTAAATAACGCAGTGAATGTCGTTGAACTGTCAAAATGAAAGTCATTCCTACTGTTAGTCTGTTACGCAATTACCCCGCTGGTATTTTTTTAAATATTTTTTTTATACATTGAATGTACAGTTTTGCCTTCGTTACTATTTTTAATCGACTTCACAAAAAGGAGGAGGTTCTCAATTCGCCTGTATGGTTTGTTTTTATTTGATAGGTGGTACTTTGCATGTGGTCCCATTTAAATTTCATCAAGGTCTGACCAGTAGTTTTTGAGTTATCCTTAATACTGCATATTTTTTACACTTAGTTTATTTGGATGATGTGTTAATAATTTCCTGTCACTGTTATTTACACACAAGTAGTGGTATACGAATTTGTGTGAGGTAGGTACCGCAACTAAAACGTGTTTTGTTTTTTTTTTTTACAATAATACAACCGACTTCCAAAAAAAAACACTATTAGACGTGAAAAATAACTTTAATTTTGGAAGTCGGTGGCCAAAAATGAAAATATAAAACCAAAGACACCGACTACCGAAATTAAAGTTATTTTTCACGTCTTTTAGTGTTTTTTTTGGAAGTCGGTTGTTTTTTTTATTATATGTACAGATACTATATAGGTATCGTATAACTTATTTTTTTGTGGTTCCATGAAAAAATGAGACTCTCGGGAATGAGAACGAATCATCAACATGAACGCTTCTTATTTTATTCGTCTGCAGAACTGAAATCACCAATCCTGATGCCGAGTGTGGTGATTAAGCCAATGAGCATCATACCAATCTACGACGAGGTCAGAATGTTCATCAACAGACCTTTTACAATATAATTAAGATGAACGTACTTATATGATTAAATTCGGCCGCGCACTGGTCGCGTTACATTTTAATAATATCATAAAATGCAAATTTGCTTGATTCGGCGGAGATTGCTCCGTAGTTAAATATAGCCATTCAGTGTACACCGAGGACCAACCGGATATTGCTCAGACCATAGAAATGAACATCATCTGGCTGTTTTAGTAGCCTTTTCATATACGTACACATCCTGGCTTATGAATTGAGTCAATAATTTACACAATGATCACAGTCAGTCCTATGTTAATAAACTCCTGTTTTTAGAATTCAGATTATTATCTACTAGCTTTTGCTCGCGGCTTCGCCCGTGTGGATGTCGGAAATTATCCCACGGGAACGTACTACCGGGATAAAAAGTGTCCTACATGTTAATCCAGGTTATAAACTATCTGTGTTCCAAATTTCATCCAAATCCGTTTAGGAGTTTTTGCGTGAAAGAGTAACAAACATCCATCCATCCTCACAAGCTTTCACATTGATAATGTTAGTAGGATTTGTTTTATCTTTTTAGTTAATAATACATAACTTATTTGACTTTGGGAGAGTCATCCGATGCGGTCATGAAATTTTAATTAGGCCTTCATTTTCAAAGCCACCTAAAATACATTTCGGTGGAGTTATAAAACGTCATGTCTAAGCATAAAAATATCAAAAAACATTTTCTCGATATTGACATTTAATTTATATTTTCGAAGATTGGATAGAAGTGACAGCGTCGCTGTCGTCATATTAACGTTGTGGACAGCTGGGAGCCGCCGGATGTTCTCGAAATAAACTAGCCGCCCGCCTCCCCCGCGCCCCGCCCACTCCTCGCAGGTGCCACTCAGAACATGCATCATACTTCACAAGTAATTAAGCCGTGAAAGATCGCTGCAAACATGCATCGCAAGCGACACTACCCTACAAACATGTACCTAATAATAGACAAGCTAATTAATAAAAGCCATAGTATCTTACAAGCTTTATATTCTTGTTACGGTCATATTACGACACTGATTGAAGTAATGACCTCGTTACATTACAAGTACAAAATTAAAGTAAAAATACTTTTATCACGAAAAGGCTCTACATTGCAGTCATGAAATATTGCTCGTTTAGCGGTCACGATTCTATAGATTAAATCACTTTTTCTGTGATATAATAAGGCTTTTAGCGAGCTATACCATGTAGAGGCCATAACGTATAGAATGGAAAGCTAGACGTTCGGAATGCGTTGCTTTATATGAATTCATTTTGTGTATAAGAGCGCGGTTTTACCTTACAAGCCGCTATAAAAGTGGCTCGTATATCTAAAAGGTTTAGACGTAATATAATTTGATGGAAAATATTTTGTAAATATTAGAATGTAGTTGTAGTGAGCCGCAGACGTAATCCTCGCAGTTGTGTTTCCGACACACGTCGAGATTGCATGATCAAGGAGGAAGTGCGCTCTTTTGCCCGCTTTTTACCCAAATGATTTAAAAGTGGGCTTTGATGTCATGTTGAAATGAAGCCTACGCGAATAACTCTGTTTATCCAATATTGAAGATAGCTGGTCCAGTATCATAATCTCGTTGTTTTACAAAACCTGTTATGTAAAATCTGTGTGTGTGTGTGTGTTTTAATAACTTGATAAATGAAGCATGAGCAGCAGAGTTTTCTTGACACTGTAGTCATTAATCTCCTATGTAATAATAACTTGTCCGCCCTTGTTATAGGGCAGTGATTGCTATAATCAGTACGTTCAATATGATGTAAGTGGAGTTACTAATAAGTATGTATCTACCCATTCACCTGCGTACACCAACTTTAAGTAGTGGCTTTCCAAAATGATCCTAACGGCAAATAAGATTTTGTCGTAAATCAATAAGGGTATGAGATATGATTGTTTTACACTTCAGCTAATTCCAGAAAAATAATACTTCTATCATTGACTTTCTGCGCTCCGTGGTTTCACCCGCATAAGTCTCTATCCCGTGGAAATATCGGAATAAAAAGTATCCTTTATCAAATTTCATACAAACCCTATCAGCCGTTTTAGCGTGAAAGCGTACCAAACAAACATACAAAAAATCAAATCTTTTCTCTTTTTTATTATTAGTTCAGATGACGAATTTCATTTGAATTTACTGTTATATTTTATTGAAATAAAATCACTTGATAAGTTATTTGTACTTTTTAAAATAGGTTATGTAAATAAGTGTCGAATGTATGTATTTATTGACATTTATGTCCTCATTGACAGTTGACCCATAAAATATATCTTTAATAATCGAAATACCAGTTGAAATATTTTAAAAACCAAGTGTGCAATGCCGTCGAGCTTATAAAATGTACCTGCGCGCTTTATGGAACTGCTCGCTTGGGAAAATTGTGTGGCGGAATTGTGTATGAAAATATTTACGCTTCAAACTACGATTCAAGAGTCTTATATTGAAAAATACCTTTTGCCTACTCATGTAAGACCAGTGTGCTTTTATTGGAATAAATTTAAACCGATTTGTCAGGAATAAATACATGTTGATTTTTGGGACAAATATTTTTAATCAAGTAAAAAGCGGCGTAATGTACTATAAGTACGCTTCTGCCTAACTGTTCGGGGAAACAGACACGATGTGTTATGTTATTTAAATCAATTCGTGCCTTTTTAAGCGTTATAATTTCACTGTACACAGCCTTAAACTTTGTTGTTATTCAGCTGAAAGGACATGAAAGTTCCTAGATGTTTTCTGCTTAGAATTATATAGATAGCAAAGAGCTCCCTAACAAAACATGTCATAACTTACGTAAATATACCGCGGGCCAGTGCATGACACGGGTTAAAGAAAGGGATCAGGTTAGCTGATACCACCTTTTGTTTCCATAATAACTCGCGTAACTTTGTGGTTGCGTGATGGGGTAACAAAGAATCCCCTATTTGTCTAGTAAGCATTAGTGTTGTAACAAAGTTTGTATGTTCCGCACCAGTCCTACGCGGCTGCTACGGATGTCACCGCCCTAACTTTTAGTCTACGGCCCGCAACTTTTATTTCATATTTCCATGGGTCACAACCGATCGGTCAGCCGTACGCGTTGAACGTGGATTGTTTATAATGCTTTTTATTTAACCCTTTGCTATTAGGGTTACACATAACATCACGCTTGAATCCCTCGAAAGTTTAAGCAGAGGTGAACCCATAGTAAGTACACCCACATTTCGACAGCTAATTACGTTTAAGTCTCATATATGTTGTAGGGGGTGAGCTTATTGCCATCAACCGGGCACAAATCCAGACACCGAGTTGCTACTGAGAAATTCCTGATGGAAAACCAAAATAACAGTTTGCCCAATCTGGGAATTGAACCCAAGACCTCACGCTGAAAAGTAGCGATCACTAGAGCAATGAGGCAGTCAAATTATGGCTACCTACCAGTGGAACCTGAGCAATATAAATAACATTTAAGAGGCTGACAACAGCTAAAGCGCGGTCACTGTCGGACTGCATAGAAAAGAAATAGAAGCGCGATGGCACAACGCTGGTAATTTATTGCAAAATATGAAGCAATTATCTATTTACAAAAAATCTATTGATTGGACTAAAAGATTAAAACACTACTAAGTTAATATGCTGCTTGTAGAATAATCTAACAAAAAATCACAATGATTTCTTGTACATTAGTAAGAGGTATCTTCGTGATTTTTTTCTGTCGTATCAAATTAGTTGTATTATGTTTTCAACACACTATCTCATTAACATGTATCCTCAAGAATATCATATATTTTTCTAATTTTGTTTACTGCAGTAGATCATAATATACTTTTAGGCATTAAAAAACTTGCGTTTAGGTCCTGTTGTCACCTTAATCATCAAATAATGTAAAAATATGATCGCCTCTGTTAGATCGGAAAGAGAAGCAATAAAACGCGCGAGGCGTGTGCGGTCAGCTTCCGAATAAAAGGACGAGTGTGTATATATATATAATAATAAAAATCTAACGAGGATGTAGGACAGGCGCGGGCGGGTGCGTCAGCCGCGCTCGCGCCATTAATCTCAGCTTTATTATAAACACAGGAGCCGACTAAATCATAAACATGTTTAATGTGAACCTACTTCATGAGCCCTTTCATTCGAATGCTTTAAATAAAGTGTTCATTGAACTATTCGGTTCACTTCACAATCAATATCACTGTAGTTACAGTACTCCATTTTCATGAGTCTTTGACACTTTGATAAAATGAAAATCTTTATTCTGAACATGTTTTTCATAAATGGATCAGGCATTTAAATTGTTACTACTTTTTAAACGTTTTATTTTTAATATATGGCTACCTACGTTATACAAAATATGTAATACCTGGCGTCTATTGTCTACGACACCGTATATTACTCATGTGTTTCCGCATACGAAGGAGAGCGGTTCAAGTATACAAATCGGACAGTGAAAAAATTGTATTGGGATTGGGACTACGATAAATAATGCGTGTCGGAAAATAATAACTCATTCTGCAACATGTGCTAACAATGGTCCACAGGGATAACCTATATTTTGCTTTGTAATTTCGAATGTTATATTTTTAATATCATTCAAACCGAATGGTAAATTATGATACCTATTTACCAGCAATTTAAAAAGAAATGTTACGACATTACTAAGTATGTAATAAACTTACGTAGTTCGTGTTTTCTCAACGAATACGGTTACAGTCACATCTTCTGCCAAAACTTATTATTACGGCTGTCTGAGAGGAAATATTATTTTATTTACTTCATATTAATATCCGAATAAATGTTACACGTTTTCCTTTCATAATATTCCGTTGGTAATATAATTATCATTGTAAGTATTTGCACTATTCTATGCTTCGCCCAAAATTGGTAAATACGTTTAATATAATATTAATATTGCCCTTAAATTACAGTTACGGGGTGACCCCTAATAAATTAATTACTATACGAACGCAAATATTATAGTCTCGTTTATTTAATTTATTATACCTAACTAACGAACGAAAATTCAGCAATACTGAAATGGAACGTATTTATCGACACAAAATAATTCGTACGTACTATTATTGTCAAAGTTATAATTGGTCAAGTTCGCGATCCGTCAGGTAGTGTGCAGCTGCTCTTAATAACTGTGCCGAAAGCTTTGCGAATTACGTCACAAGTCACGCCATGTGCGACGCGAATCAAAATGTGGAACACTCAGCTGCTTGAAGATTGATGACAATTACTGCTTCAGAATTTATTATTACCTACTTTAGCCTCTTCTGTTCGATTCACAAATACTTTTACAATGTACACAGTAAGTACCCTATTTGGCCCTCATAATTATTCCGTTGGGCATTGTTAATTTAATAGTTGCCGCGCCGACGTGCTCGCAACGTTTACAAATTTTGTTTTGATCAACATTCTTAGAGGATATTCGCCAGTAAAGTTGTTTTGTAATTAATCTTCACGACTCACCCGCTCGATCTTGCTGAACTAATGAAATTGTAATTAACGTTATTACCTTTTCAATTCGCTTTTTCAGTTTTATTGTGCGACTAAATGTGCATTATTAAAATGTTATTCAGTTTAAAGTTTAATTAACTAAACTCATTAGTCGATTGAATGACGTATGATATTGATCTATTCTTCAACGCAAGTCAATAGATAGAAAGCAATCTTATACCAAAGCTAATTGATTAAGATAACATCGTTAATAGAGCAAAACTAAATTTTCATGCTAAATTAAGTTTAAAATATATTGGCAAAGTTTTGGTCTCGTAAGAAAATGAGTGTGGGAACGTATAAATCCATGAATTATAGTAATATTGCCTATTAGGATTACGAAAGTTTCTGCGCCACCCCCGCGACCTAACATTGTTGAACAAAACGACATAAATCTAAGTTAAAAGTTAATTTTGTCAATCCGGATAATTCCTCAAGGTTTAATCAGACTAAGTTGGGTGTAATTAATGTTCACTAAGGCCACACAATCTAGGAAAGCTTCGGCTTAGCCCGCTACGGAAATCGGAGTTAGCAGCGGGCTGGGCGGGCGCCGGGGCCAGGCGCGCGCCGCCTTCGAGCCGAGCGAGCGCGGAGCGGCCCGAGCGCCCGAGCGCGGGCAGTGCCATGGCGGCGAGCGACCGCACGGAACGCGCCGCGCACTCCCGCCGATCCTACCCCCTTATTAAAATTTACGTCACTCGTCTGTCAAAACTCAGTCCAAAAAATAATCCGACGGATCTAGTTAATTAGACGCGTCCCCGGATGGAAGTTTTAATAAAATTAATTAATAAACACTGCGGACTATGAAGTGCGAAGTTTACCGCTTTTTTGTGCGAGTTTCAACAACTGGAAAACTTTTTGAAGGACTTGACGGTACAGTTTCAATGGATGTTTGTAGGTATCGATGTGTTGTATTTTTTTTTTTTTTGTAAATCTCATAAGGACATTTACAAAGCCTGTTGAGAGTTTCATGTAGTAAATAAATCCTAAGCATTTGTAATAAGGGCAGTGACATTAATCATGTTTAAAGTGTTCTAAATAATTACTTTGATTGAGCGTGTGAAGCAAAACGTGACTAGAACGTGCTTAAAAATATAGAATATAAATAACAAATTAAATTTAAAATAACCCCAACAAAGTAAACAATCAATATGTAAAAATCTAATTAACAAAACCAAAAGGGACAAAAAAAGTAATTAGAAGAACACGAGTTGAGGGTAAATTTTATTACGTCACCAAAGATAGGGACGGATGTAAGTTGAACGAAACGTTCACTGAAACAATTGTGGCGTGATTAAAATGCAGAACAAAAGGTTCACCATTACGTGGTCGATTTCATTACGGAATTCGGCGGTGGCTGGCCCCTTCTGCCGAATTGCCGATACATCGACCTTTGGCCGGCGGCTGTCTCCCGTTTTCTTTAATAAATCATTGCCTATCTACATTAAGTAACGCATAAAATACCGTAGACATTCATCCAATCCGGACCATTGTGCCAATGTTTAATGAATCGGTTAAATACATTTTATTTAATTGCTTTTACACCCAAATAAATTTTATCGTCGCTTCTCCCTCACGACTAAATTCGTTTCAGAGCACTCAATATAATCGGAATGTCCTATAGCATTTCAGAAGGGCTGGCTAGTCTGAAATCGCTTGACTAATTAAAAAGTAATTATATTTTTCATAATTTGACAGCCTAAATGGCCGGGATTATTTACATAGTTGTGTTCAAATTATGCAAAAGGAATACTTATGGTTATATTAGGCTTCTTAAGCTGTGTAAATAGGGTTTTACTTAATCTACATGAAAAACGAAACCACTTTCGCCGCCGCAGCTCGCGGCCACGCATTGCCATCGTAACGGCGAGGCAGCCGCTTTTCAGTATTCCTTTCATTAGTTAGTGACATACTAAGGACCTGTTTCAACAATTGCTAATACGGCAATGATGTGTCAGATGCATACACGGTGTAAGGGACATCAACGCGCAAACTTACCATGAATTCAGTACAGGATTCTAGACCCACCTGCAAACAGCAGCTATTTTTAACTGACTTAAAATTTCTACGTTGGGGAGTTCTAGAATTATGATCATGGTAACAGTTTGCACGTCGTCCCTTGCTTGATAACATTGTAGGTACTATAGAACCATCTAGCAGATGTATCATCCATCCTTCTATCATCTCCTGTTTAACTTTACTGGAGACCACAACCGTAAAAGGTAATTTTCACATGGTTATTTTTCCGCAAACTATTATTTGCGTTCACCTCAACTCTGCATATTTTGTCGGGGCATGTGTACACGAATTTCCAAGTGGGCATTTTCACTCACGTTTTGATAGCCTGATTTTCAAACCCTAATTGAACTGAATTTTCTATGAGATACTTATGTTCCTATGAATTGGGGTTAGTAAATTTCTCTAGCGAGGAGGGTCTGGTTAAGCTCAACTGCCCTTTGCAGTGAGTAGGGTAATGGGTCTAAGGTCGATATCTACAAACGTTACTCAGTTCGTGTTTTGACTTAGACATGTACCAGTTTCTGTCTAGCACTTGTGGTTTGACAGTGGTGGCGCAGTGACAGGGTTAACGCTTAGCCTAAGTATATGCTATGTTACGTTTATAGATCTCGCCCTAAGTGTTTACAAAAGAGTCTACTCTATATAAGCATTAGTAAAATAAGGACAACTTGTGGAAATATAGGTCATTGGTTCAGCTAGAAAGAAAAGAAAGAAAAATAGTTTATTCTGCACAAACAAAACGCACATTACAAATAAATGACATAAAAAATACAGACATACAAAGTAGCCAAAAATTAAAAGTTTTACAATTTTGTCCATTGCTTGAGGTTAGGGCCAGGGACCAAAGACAATACATATTGCTCTGCAAGGAACCTATTTACTTCGGCAGCTTAATCTGCTATTAGCAACCACGGCCAGGAATTACATGTACATACATGTAATTCGATCCTTACCGGAGCTGCTACGGTAACTATTAGATGTAACGCACATTAGAATAGTTTATTGAATTTGCTATCTCCTGATGTTTCATACATTTTAGGCCTGCGAATAATGCACGCGCAAACATTTGGACATTTGAGTTAACGCATCAACTCAACGATTTCTATCGTACTTATGTTGTGTAATTTAGCGTATTTATTATCATTCAATGTAACATAGGTAACCTCGTTTCCATCTTATTAATAGTAAATCTTTGTACAGCGCTACGGCCTGAATAACTAATTAAGTATTGAATCGATATAATTCTAAATTGATTTTAATCAAATGAAGCTTCATAATCTATATTCTATTATGTATAGATACGTAAATATTATAGAACAAAGTCGCTTTTCGTGTTTGTCTGTGTGACAGCTTAGATCATCGAAAATACATTGTGTAGTGTAGTACCACAAACTTATCTGACCCGGTGGTGATGGTGCTGACAGTAAACTAAAAATGACAGACCTCGTCACTTTGCATAGTGATTTCGTTAGATCCAATTAGAGGCACCGAGCCTGGGCCGGCAGTCTCGACTAGATAGCGACGCTGTCGCAAACTACCGATCGCTAAATATTAAGGTGAATCCTCAGTTGTAGTTGTAGCCCGCAAAATTCAACTTTTCTTTAGTTTTTTGCAAATTGCAGCTCTGTTTTACGTCGTATGTTGATCAAAATGCGATTCTCGACTGTGGGAATTCGAATAATAATCATCAATTTGATATCAATCGTCAAATTCAAAGAAAATTTTTATTTGGCGGGCTACAACTGAGGTTTCACCTTAATATTTAGCGATCGGTAGTTTGCGACAGCGTCGCTATCTATGTCGAGACAGCCGGCCCCGATAAGGTAGCTGCACTTTAAACTACACAATGGATTTTAATGACATTTTCACCAACAAGGTTTATTTGTGTAACACATTAATATTTAACTTAAATTAACCACTGAAATCTTAATGTTTTGAGATGTCGCTATTGCATCTCGCATAATCGCTAGTTTATACTACAAATAAATAAAATTTAAGTTTATGTTTGTAATTTCAAAATAACAGCTTTTTACTAAATGCATGTGAAAGTATCCTAGTAAGAAATCTAATTAGTTTTCCGACATACACGCGAACGAAGTCAGGGGCACAGCTAGCAATATAATAAAATCAAGAACCCTTTCAATTACGTTAGAATCTATATCGCCGCAGCGACAAGCGCTCTGCGCCGAGTGACCAATTTTACACAGAGCGGACTTTGTAAGACCATCGACAAGATAGGACATCAAATGTTTCTATGTTTCAAGTATTTCTAGTCTATGCTAGATCATTCTCAAAGTTATCTGGTTCTATCGTGCCACCAACGTCCGTCGGCTTTATCTTAGAGGATTCTGAACTTCAAAGAATAGACGGAGTAGACAGATAAATGAACTTCTGTTACTTAATATGAAATAAACTTAGAATTGGTATGAAATAAACAAAGATATTTTCTTAGTTTTGTGGTTGCTACTTGTTCACCTAGTTTGCGTTTCAAATAGGGATATATTAAAGAGTAAGTTCATATGGCAAAATAATAGATTTTGGTTTCCTAACCTTTCAAAAATAGATGTAAGAAACGTTGTTATGTAGCATGGTTCTAGCTGTCGAAAAAAAGAGTAGTAGATTTTTATACACGAGGCTAAAATGACGCAGTATATACGAGGTAGAGCGAGGGAGTAAATAGAAACCAAGTTATAAAGGGTTTTTAGCGCCGTGTGTTATACTCTTCTTTTCACTACGATTGCGAGAAATTAAATTAATCCAATACAATATTAAATAGTTTACTTTTTTAAATTTCTTCTGTAGCCGCAACGCAATGCACGCATTCTACCAAAAAATCACCGCTATTAATTCCATTTTCAAAAATAAAATATTCTTTTTTTTTATGAAACAGTAATAATTCGAGGCTTTAATCAAGATTATTCTATTTCGTTTTTGTAGGCTCGTTGGTAACAGACAAAAAAAAAATAGTTTTCCCCTAGAGGAAAATATGCTATTTTATCCCCGCTCTGGTACATAACAATGACGGACTTTTTGAGCAGGAGTAATGAAAAGTTTTTTTTTTTAAATTCTGCATAGATAAGCAGACGCACTTTGTAAAATAAACATAAAATATACACTAATGGTTGCAAAAAACCTATTACTAGCAAGACTCTCAGCACCATCAGTCTGTCCAGATTTACAACAACTAGTGTTTGATGCTAGTAAACCTTACTCAATTAGCAAGTTATAGGGTCATACTAAGCCGTCCTTACTATCCATCATCATTTTTCTCCCCGCATCTCAATCTATTTGGCGTCGGCGCAGCATGTATTCATTTTCCATACATCTGCATAGCCGTTATGGTAGTAGGTAATCCCGTTTTTGCCCATTTCATCTTTCTTACAATCCATCCATAGTTTCTTAGGTATCCACTATTTTTATCTTAATGGACTCAAGCAAAACAACATTTATTTTTCTATATTACCCATAATTTATACAGTGACACTACCATCTGATCTCTGCACCCCTAACAAGGGGATACATCATTAATATCTGGTTAGGACTACCCACTGACTGATCACTTGGCAAATGCAGTTGGTAGTCCAACAAAGTTTATACGAGTACATATATTATAGGTCTGCCGTGCAATGACAATACAGTGTTCCTAAAAAACAAATAAAAAATAACAGTATTCGCAATTTTCTGTTTTTTTTTTGGGTAATTGGCAATACAATCTTTAATATGGGTCGGATATCTTCGAGTTTTGGATGTGTTTGTAATACGTGCTAGCACAAAACAGTGTATCTTAAGATACAGTATATTTTTATTGCACGGCAGAGGTACTCATAGGACCTACAGAAATATAATTCGTACCGCATCCAGAGAAATAAATGACGTGGCCTAATCTCAAAGTTTTATCGCTAAGTGTGGCCTTTGAACTAAATCTAGAAAACTTTCAAAACTATATCTAACACGGAACTGATATAACCCCTTGTTTAAATGGCTTATGAGGTACTTTTCACTGTAATGTAGCTACTTACTAATTGCGTTTTGCGTTTACGTTTGCGTTCAGTCTGTGGTTATCGTCTTCGGCGCGAATGTTCAGATCGTTTGCTACACGTGTCTCTGTTCGATCGGTCGGCTCTTCACGAAATGGATCTATTCCGTGACTTTGTTACATATCAGGCGCTAGGGGGTTACTAGGCAAAGTTTACTGTAATCTTTTGTATTTCCTTATGATTGTTGATATGTTATAACTTATTAATGTTTGTGTTCTTTAATGACGTTGGTATAGCTTACAGCAGAAGTTTCTAGAAATGAAACTATAGGGCAAGTCCTTATGATTCTCTTTCTGGTAGATCATTTTAAAGCTAATAGGCTATCTTGCAGTAAGTATAAGCTAGGTTGTCATCGTGCTTTGGCGTCATTAGTTTAGGCTAAGCTTTTCACCACAGTATTGTTCAAGATAACTATTGGCCTCATATACCTATGCTTATTAGTTCTTAACGCTGCTTATTTGGCTGCTAGTTAAATAAAATAAATACAAATCGAAGGTTAAGTAATCTTTAATATTTGCTATTTACATTTACATAGGAAAAAGCATTAGGTACCTTTATACTCAGAAAAGCAGACCTCCGAGCAGATAGTTTCAAAACACGAGTCTTAGACAACAGCTTGTCACTGTAAAGTGAGGTTTTATTCTTTCACGGCGAAGTTCCAGAAGGTAGACATTACCGCACAAGTTAATACAAAGAGCCTTTTAATGTCGATTGAATCGCCAGATAACTTCTACAAAGGAGTTTTAAATTAAAAAAATTAGATGTTCCAACAACTTTTCTATAGAAATAATAGAAATGGCTTTCCTGATAAAAATTTGCTTTAAGCGGAGGTTTTAGGATTTTTTGTTAATGAGTGAAGCCTCATCATAATTTTCAGCATCGATCAAAATTTTCTTAAAATAATTAACATTACGATAACCGAATAAAAGTAATTAACATTACGGTAACCGAATAAAAAAGGGGAAACGATTGTTTTAAATAATTGAATGAGACTATTATGCTTCGATATTTAAATGAGACATGCAAAGTTGCTGGCCAAGCTCTTTAATTGGTGTTTATAAAATAAGCAGTCAATGTGGAAACGAGCTATTTTATTATAAAAAGGTTTTTATGGTGGTTTATTTCATTTTACCGGAGCTTGTTTGGTTGGCATTAGCCAATTACATGTTGATACTTAATTATTTTCATCTTCTAATGCCTAGTCGACTGCGCGGGAGTTTTATTACTTATTTATTTTTGAATCTCTAATTATTTTTATTTGTAACTATAAGATGATATTGTTAATAACTTGAACGGCAAAGTACAAATGTTAAAATAGGCAATGCTATATTTCTAAAGGTTTTGTTGTTTTTTGACAAAAACCTCTTGAAGCAGGTAAAACAAAGCCAGTCAAGTAAAGTTCGACCAGTGAGGGTTTCATAATACGACGAATTACTTAAAATTTGTTATTAAAGTATTCCTTTTGTTTTAGAAACTAACTAACAAAAATACGTTTAAAAATTCTATAATTTTCCTCTCTTTATTTGGTCTAGTGGAGCTGCGGGTTGGCCATTACGAAGATTTATTTGGTTATAACAGACCCACCGTTTCAACTACTCTCACGTATATTTCTAAGGCGTACACTTCAAAGATAAAGGCTGTCTTCATACGGAAAAAGTTAGGGCTTTCCGAAAAGTCCGCAAGTGGAACGAAGATAGCACGAAGAAATAAAAACGTAAAACACAGGCCGCATGTAGAATCGGGATCTCGGCCCTAAAGCCTGGACTACAAATACACACAATCTATGTAGCCAAGCTTATATATAGGTATATATATTACGTGAGGGTGAAAGTAGCGGCTTTATTTTCTCTATCCTCAACGGCCCTTATATGAATCTGTAGCTTTCCAAAAATACTACCAGATTACCTACATAATTAATTTACACATCTTAATTACATCCTACAAGTTTACTAGCTACCTTTCCATCGTTAAGTAAACAAGGTTAATTATGATAACCATTTATTAAAATGAAGAAGGGAAAAGTAAAATATTTAATTTAAAGAATATTCGTACAAGGCTTCAACCCCTTCAATCATTTCGAGTTGCTTCATTAAAAACGGACCGTTTCAGCCGACGACGACAGGAAAATTAAAAAGCGTAAAATAACCGAGTGAGAGAGAAAGTATCATGTATTTACACGAACAAAATGCATTGGTGGCGCAATTCATGTGGAGCATGAAGAATAAACGTTGGCATATCATCTCGTTAGGAAATATGGGACACGGTGCGACGCGCTCTGCAAAATGTGTTCCATTGCTCTTTGTGTCGCCTTCTTTTGTTCAGTGATCTACCAGCCTACCCACATGCTCAGCAACGTGTTGTGTTGTTTTTCAATAACTCGCTGCATACAGCTGCTAATTAAAGGGTCGTTATAACAGCCCACTGACACTATGAGGATAGGCTACTTTCCTACTTTCAGAATAATTGTAGCATTCTCTATGGTGCCCTGTTTTAAAACGGGATGTGACCTCTTTTTGTTTTAGGGAAGCGTGACATAGATAGTGTGGTCGTGACCACGCTTCCATTATTTATAATTGTTTGTTACATGAAGATGACTAATTTAATGTGACAGCACTAATTTCTCACTGACACTTTAAAAGTGTTTACAGGGTTGTCGTCGTTTATTAATCGTTATACGAAACTAATATGTACCTAGGTATAGTTACATATTCGTTATACGAACTATAGTTACATATTGAAATATTTACAAGGTCATAATAAATCCCAGAGAGAAGGATTATATCTATCGCAATAGGTGCCGTGTCCAGAAGTTTTTATTTGGACCCCATGTTTCAACTGCCTACACAGAGCCTTTTCAGGGGCAGGTCGAAGTTATTAAACCATGGTATGTTGCAAGCTCTATAAACCAATAACCGATATGTCTACATTTCGCATGCTGACAACCTCGTGTATGTACCTACCATCCCAGGAGCTTATTTAATAAAGCCGACGGGCGACTGGTGACAGACGAAAATCCTACAATTTTACAAGTTTTTTCACACTTTTAGTGCTTTATTAAACAGGACCTGTCGTATAAATGTGTCGATTTTGTATTTTTTTTACAAATATGTCGAATTGTCAATTATACCTAATAAAGAATCCTCTGATTGGTAAAACTTTATGGGTTTCAAATAAGATGCTGTTTGCGTGACAGGCGACAGTTAAAGAGACTTATCTTTATGGCTGCTAATATTCATTACAGTTACGTAAAATAACCGCCTAAAAAGCTTGTTATGATACCTAAACAGTTAATTAATGAACTGGCAACAATGGTGCAGAATTTACGAAACAGAATTGGTCATATGTAATTAACTAAATCCAGTTAAACCTTCTAATGTTATTATTATGCTAGTTTACAAACCACAACTGGTGTTGAGTCAATTTAGAATGTAAATCATAATTAAGTTATTCAATTATTTACGAATAATAAACGTATTACGTACTTACGTGCACACCCTGTAAGAAACTGACGGTATTCTACAGGGTGTGCGGAGTTACAAAGCCTTCAATTAGTGAAAGATTCCCTTTTCTCGCTATTTCTGTCGATTAATGAGGCTCCACACCTACACACCTACATTATATAATGTATTGGAACACACTTGGTGGAAAGACGTAGAAACTTAGTACCGTAATTTAGGTACGTTTATATTCAAAGTATAAAGTATACTTACCTAGCAGATTTTTAACCAACATAAAAAGAAGGAGGCTCTGTGAATGATGAAAAAACAACATAAATATAAAGCCAAAAATATGCTGTCGAACAAGATATTTTTGGCTCTATATTCTTGTTATCTGAGTCGATTTACGTGATTATTTTATTGTTCGATCTCGTAGAACAAATTAAGATAAAAAACATGAACTACCAACATTACTTAGCTGCCCCCCTTTTCTAAGATAAGTCAATGTGCGAGAGGTGCCCAATTAATGAAAGTTTCTGTACCTACTCAGCATAAAATAAATAGCTTTATACTTAAGTAAGGTTAAAAACTTTACGATGAAGAACAGTTTACATAAGCGTTTCGGATTCGAACTCTTCATTTGAGAGTTTTAAACAATTAACGGACTTGGTCATATTTAGCATACTATAGTTATGAGAAGTAAAGAGAAAGAAAATAAAGTTTCACAAGAGCAAACTCGCAAACGATATGTATAGGTACTTTTGTCAGCGTGTTTGAATTCATATTAGCTCAAAAAATCCTGAATTACTGACGTATCAAACCTGATTTATGAGGTTCAAGCCAGATACACATTCAATCACTTAGAGCCGATATTTAAAACATTTTAAATAGTAATGTACGTAATTTTTATGCTTGAAGTGTTAGGTAGTTAAATGATTTATTAAATGGAAATAAATGTTGTTCTTCTCTTATTTATATCCACTATAAAAGTATTAATCAAACACATGTTTGATTAATACTTTTATAGTGCAAAAATCCGAGAATGCAATGGCTACGCAAAATTCACCAAATGGCTGATGGAGTCTTGTTACAATATTTAATTTAATTTGTTGCAAATATTTTTTGATTGAGTTCGATTTTAAATGTAAAAAGATGTATTCTGCATAGTTTTATAAAATACCTGGAGTATTTAGTCCCACGGTAGCCTCTTTCTTTATTTAGGTAGGTAGATTACTGAACGAGGTTACTCACTTTCGAAATTCGTCTTTAGGGCCTGATATTGAAAAGGGCAGCCCAAATTGAAGGATTAAATGTTCCGCCTGTGTCAATATGATAAGAGCTGTGAAAGGCTCGGCTCTCTACCCGAATAAATGTAAACTTGAAACAGAGGACAAAGAACCAGCAACGAGATTGGTCAGAGGCGATCGGTGACAGCTGTGTTTCATGTCGCCTCACTCATCCTTTATGTTCCAGCTGTCGTGGCACCCTTCAGATTTTCCACTACTACAAACTTGGAACCCACGAAATGTATCTCATTAACATTTTGTATGTTATTACTTTCCAATTTGATTTTCTCAAAAACAACACGATTTTAATTAACACAGAGAACTAATTTGTGTATTAAAACAACAATATTTGCTTTACTAAATTGCCTTCGTTATTGCCAGAACAATATATATTTTTTACGTAACAAAAAAATAATCAAAATACTTCCAGAACTTGTTACAAGTTTCAGGAGAAAAACTTGAATTGCGGACACAAGTTGTTCTCTTGCAATAATATAGGACTCGTACATAAACACGCACCGATGTGAATGTATTTGGATAAAATCTAATAAGCTTTTTGGAATGGTGCGTAAATTAAGGCTTTGAGTTTGCAGATTTAATCAAATTAGACACGTAATTTATCTGAATAATATAAATAAGGGTATTCTATTCGGTTTATAGGTTATAATATAATTAAAGAAGAGCTAAATAATTCATTTAAAGCATTCGTTTCTAAGTAATAATACAATTCGAAGACTTTGAATTGAAACCGATAATCGGAAAAGAATTCGTAAAAGTTCACGAAAACCATACTCTGTCTGGGGATCTCTGTTTTTATTTGAACGCAAATCAGGCTTCTAATATTACATTTGAAATCCTCACGATACGCTTACTCTGAGCGCATTTTGAGCGTGTTACGAAAATAAGTTCCTTTTTTCAGGTTCAGTGGAAAGTGGGGTTGACATAAAATGTGTGTGATTGTGTGGCGAACTAAAACCCGTAATATTGTGAGCTAAAGGAGTGACTACCTTGTACTGTGTTGAGCTGTGAATTAAGGAGGAGTGTAGTGGTATGGTGTGCGTCGGGTACCGGATATCACGTGGTATGGAGGTCGTACCATCGAGCGGAAGCCGCATCCTTGTGGCGTTCTTTGCTACTGTCTTCTGGGGAATGGGTGAGTACCTTTTATAATATAAGTAATAATAATAATAACGATCTGAAAATTACGGTTTGATATTATAAGTATATAATGGAAAAAGATCTCTAAAAAACGATTACAACTAGGATTTATCAAATTCGTTTTCTTCATTTTTGTTTATACGGCCAGACTTCTAAATTATCTGCATAGAGTTCAATATTCTTTTAGCTCGTTTACCAAAGTTCATGCAGGTAAAATATTCACGTGTAATAGAGCAGAGCTAAGACTTTCTTTACCCACAGCCTCACAATAACGATATTATTTTAAGTATTTTCTATTTTCTTTTGCGTACACACAGTCAAGTGCGCGTTAAATGTCAAGTAGAAGATAAGTTAGACTGTGGAGTGGGTGTAGGGAAACAGTATCCTTTCGATACTAAACTTATATACGATACAGGTACCAACTGCCTGAAAGTTCAATGGAACCAAAACAATGTTCTGAACCTACGGTGACTGTAAAACAAAATTATCGTATATTTTACATAATTTATTTATCACAAACACTGCTATCATTACAGGAAATTCCTAAAGCGGTAGCGTGGTCCTTAATTAAACTATTTTAAATAACATAACACACACAATATTATTTTTGTGAATTCATTCAAAGAGCAGGAGAATTGAAACTTGGAGAGGCTTCGTAACATATTATTAAACAAACCGGTACAAAGCTCCGGCCACACTGAGGCGACCCCGCGCGGGATCAATCTGCCTAGCCTTTCCAACTGTGTGTACAAGTTCTATATGCATGCAGAGTTTGTTTATAAGTTGCACTGTTGCATACACACTATCACATATTACCTTTAGCATATAACCAATAAAATCATACTAATATTATAAATGTGAAAGTATTTGAGGATGGCTGGATGGATGTTTCTTACTCTTTCACGCAAAAACTACTGAACGGATTTAGACGAAATTTGGAACACAGACAGTTTATAACCTGGATTATCACGTAGTAGTATCATTTTATCCCGGTGGTACGTTCCTGTGCGATAATTACCGACATCCACGCGGGCGAAGCAGCGGGCAAAAGCTAGTAAATAAATAAATGTTAGGATCGGCTTTCAGTCCAACCTGATGCAGTTGAGTACTAGTATTTTACATGGAACGACTGCGTATCTGACCTCCACAAGTCAGTTACTGGGTAACATGATACACCATGGTAAGACTGGTGGTCAGACTTTTGGGCTTCTAACTACCCGTAACGACTATCAAAGATCTACGAATGACAGCCGGGAACATCGGCTTAACGTGGTTTCGGAGGCACGGAGGTCCTTTTATATGTTATTGATATTCACCCATCCACGAACCAACCGCCGCAAGCGGAGCTTAACCATCGATCATCGACCCGTGCGGCTGTTATTATTTAGCCACGAGCCCCTCAGCATCCCGCGCGGAATTCACCTCAGTGTGGCTTCAGTTACAAGTAATTATATTGTATGATGTATCACTAATCATGCAGTGTTGTTGATTAGGTGTTAATCTAGCTACGGTTTGAGTTAAATTTGATTACCTCAAAGTGCTTTTGAATATGATATAATTTATCAATTACGACGCTACGTCGACTCGGAACTGAATTATGTTGAGCACATCCTACTTAAACATACGCGTACACAGGGACTGAAAACCGGTACGAATTTGGGTTCCGGTTCTTAAAAGGGTTCTTCTTTTCGGTACGGCTCCGGCTCAGGTTCCGGTTTGGTTCTGGTTCCAAAGTACCCGTTCCAAATAAAAGTTCCAATATACCGGTTCCGTACCATACAACATAAAGGTTCTATAACAAAGAACTACCACGTGATCTACCAACGCGAAAGTCCCGTCTCCCTCTCACAAAAACCAACCTCTTCACCCAAAGGCGGCCCCCAGTACCTCGCCGCTATCGTTCAAAACTTCGTCCTGCGCTGAGCGGCATCGTATGAATTCGTTCGGACTCGCTTTGAAGAACCGGTAAAATAAAGGTTCTTAAAGGTTCCTGTTCCGGTTCGGGTTCTAGTAACGGAATCACCAAATACCGATTCTTTATTGGTATTTTAGGAACCTTTTCAATCCCTGCTCGTACATATAGGACATCCTATATGTACGAGTAGGGATTGAAAACACATACCACACACACACATAGCACATGCCTATATTGAAATTAAGACCAAAGTATATTCCTGTTGATTGACAAGAAGGTCTAGTGGGCGCATGCGCTACTGCTGAACATGAATATTTTTAACTATTTTCAACATGGTTACGGGTTCGATTCCCAGGACGGGCAGTGTCATTGGGAGTTTCTGTCTGGAATTTTTCAGTAGCAGCCCGGAGTCTAGATTAGCGCCCGATTGATGCCAATAGGCTCGCCCCCTATTACATGGGACTTAAACATAACTGTTGAAATGTGGGTGCTCATGTTAAGGTATACCTCTGCCTAACCCTTCGGGGAATTACAGGCTTGATATTTGTTATGTATATGCCTGTAACGTAAAATCTAAAAATAAATTTTCATTATGTATAAGGGATAAGGCCTGGCGTAAAAGGTAGCCTATCGCCTGAAATACTATAAAAGTGATTGCAATATTTAAGCACGTGAAAAATAAAGAAGCAGTATCAAAGGTAGATTGATATTACTTCATAATAAAAATACTTTATTATGATATCAGCTTTCAATTTATGAGGATCTGAAATGAAAGGCACCTCTTAATAGCAATTACTCTATTTCGTTTTTTATTTTCTTCTATTTTTTAATAATGTTATGCAGTAGATAAAGGGTAATATTTAACTGATCTTCCAAACTATTTTTGCGCTTCTAATGATGCACACTTGTTTTAATAATTGAGCCTCTTTTTTAACCTTTTGGTTACTTGCCTTTTTATGATTTTTAGGACCCTAAAATAGGAGTTATTTGAGGTTCACAAAAAGAAGCGCAATCATTAGGTATATCAGAGTGTCCAAATATATTTTTAAGAAAGCAAAATGGAAATTATTTGAGGTTCGAAAAAATACTTGCCGTAGAAATAGCGCCTTCAACAAATATATCCTTTTGTGTATAAGTACTTATATAGTAAAAAATCATTCTCTTAGGTTTATAAAAACGTGCACTTACAAATCAATCAAATCGAATCAAATCATTTATTTTTACCAACATGGGTACGGGAAATAGATGTTATACATGTTTTGATAATGTTCTCCATGCTCCGCCGTCACTTGGGCATGCAAAATTTTACACATAAATTAACAATCTATTATCAAAACGTTACGTTAGATTTTTATAATAATTATATTATGCGACGGTGATTTTAATATCAACCGAAGTGCTGTTGTAAATTGAAAATGAGCTAAGTACTTGTGTAGGCAGGTTTTGCAGAAACAACACGGCTTCTATGTTTTTCAAATAAAACAGGTACCCGAGACAGTCAACAAAATAACACGCGATAATGCTAGAAGTTTGTAGGAGGGCATAATATTTTGTTAACATTTGAAATAAATACGAGCATGATAAAGTAGACGTGGGCGTCTCCGCAAATTGAAAAGCCTACCTATCCAATAAGCTTACAAAACATTTTTGGCATAAAATAAAATTGTTTTACAAAAATAATTAGTATCCACTTGTTTATTATTTTATATTTTCGCTAGTTTTTGATGTAAGATATTTAAGTCGACATAATGTTTCGATTAATAATTTGCTCGAGCCTTATTCGGTCTTAAATTAATTCGGAAAATAAACCGTTAAATAGAAATTAAGGGATAGATATGAACTCTGTATCTATGTATATAGAACTTTTGATCCAAAGCTTGAAGAAGTTCGTAAGATCACTTTTAGTTACTATAATACTTTAGTAAAATTACCTTTAATTACTTTTACTGTTACTATTTTTTTTTCATTTTCAAATTATTTTATTTAGTCATTCACACTGGGTATAACAGAAAAATCTTAATTATCGTGTTGTCGTCATTTTTAACGGTGTTTTTATTGAAAAGGCGTAGTCAAATTGGGTCAGTATTGTGATGTCTGGAGACTAATCCATGTGTTAATATCCATGTTTATCGCTAACAGCATCAATGTTAGTTCATTGGTGTATATACGTACAAAGTACAAACAAACATAGCTACAAGTTGTGTTGTTTAGAATGATTATGTCAAATAATTATACATATAACTTGTGTGTGTAAAAAACTTTTTTACAAAAAAACAACCGACTTCCAAAAAAAACACTAAAAGACGTGAAAAATAACTTTAATTTCGGAAGTCGTTGCCTTTGGTTTTGTATTTTCGTGTTTGGCCACCGACTTCCGAAATTAAAGTTATTTTTCACGTCTTTTAGTGTTTTCTTTGGAAGTCGGTTGTTTTTTTGTAAAAAAGTTTTTATTTTTCACTTTTTAGTTGCGGTACCTACCCCACACAAATTCGTATACCACTACTTGGTGTGTAAATAACAGTGACAGGAAATTATTAACACATCATCCATATAAACTAAGTGGGAAAAAAACTGCAGTATTAAGGATAACTCAAAAACTACGATCAAATTTAAATGGGACCACATGTAAAGCACCACCTATCAAATAAAAAAAGAATCATCCAAATCGGTTCACCCAGAAAAAAGTTATGAGCTAACACACATAAAAAAAGAAAAAAAAAACATACAGACGAATTGAGAACCTCCTCCTTTTTGTGAAGTCGGTTAAAAATAGACCATGTATTAAATCGTATTTTACAACGTATCATATTATCTAGTGTTCACGATAAGAATACGGCTTTCTAAATGTGAACGACTTTGATTTGTTCAAAGCTCAAAAACTGCTTTGAGCACCCTTATTTTGTAACTCACTATCTATCACAATCTGAATAATTTTGAAGCCTATTCCTAATCCATTGCTTCATATATGTTCGATAATTTTGTCTACTCAACAACGTAATTAACGCAATGTATGTTGTTGAACTGTCAAAATGAAAGCTATTCCTACTGGTAGTGTGTTACGTAATTACCCCGCTGTATTTTAATCGTATCTGAATGTGTTAATTTCAGTCAGGTTTTAATATTGAAAAACACCGTGTAACTAATTAATACTTCTAGTTCGTCAGGTTTGCAATGTTGTAGATTTTCACTAACTTTAAGCACTTACCGGTAAAACGGGGTGAATAGGAACGCAGGGGTGAATCGTAACGAAACTTTAAAAGGGAATTTTAACATTTAAATAATATAATTTGTTGCCATTAGGGACACGTAATCGATAATTATAATACAGTATACACGTTAGAGTCCTTTTTGGCGACAGACTATAATATTTCAATGTTAAAATCCCTTTTAAAGTTTCGTTACCATTCACCCCTGCGTTCCTATTCACCCCGTTTTACGGTACCATCTATTTATAGATGTTATCACATTTTTCTACAAATACTGCTGTTTTTCAGGTACCAATTAAATGAATCGCAATCACAACTACGAAGCAATCTTGGCGCCAAATTAAAGATGAATTTATCTCCAGAATGCCACCATAAAATTTGTATAGCCTCATACAAAATTTTCACTCAAATACGTTTTCACCAACACAAAAAACCGCACATAATGAAAAAAAAATGGGGTTTGAACAGGAACCGGTATAGCAAGATCAAATGCATATTTTAACTTCAAAATTATAAGAAACAAGCTGACCCGACAGACATTGTCCTGTCTTAACTATGAATGTCATATGTCGTTTAGTTTTAGTTTTGACTATTGACTAAAACTAAAACTATCGACTCATTTATCAACCGATCCACCTGTATTAAACGATATTTGCAGCGCGCATTCTGTCAATCGCTGACAGTTATGTAAAATTAATATTGGTGTTAAGTTTTCTTAAATTTTGTTAGGTTCCGATCAACTTCCTTATTTTTTATTTCATAAGATCCTTCTCCTGACAATAACGAACACAACACAAAAAAAATATGTGAAATCGGTCCAGCCGTTCACGCGTGATGGCGTGACCAAGGGAAATAGAGATTCATTTTTATATATATAGATTGTGGCTTATATAGTAGTAGTATAACTTTTTAATTTATGAGAAAAATAAAGTACGCTCTCAAATTTCTTCATTCATTTTCTGCTCGCTGTTTGTCATTCCGCGCATAGAGTACCTTTTGTGATTCCGCGCTCAGACGCGCTCTAGGAAGCATGCCAGTATCGCTTACTAGTAAAAAATTAATACGGTAACATAATAAAAAATAAATCAGATAACAAAGATCCATTGGGTATGTAACAATAGTCTAATAATAGAGAATAGAGACAAACAATATATATATATATATACAATAGATATTAGACAATAGTCTAATATAGTAATAGAGTGCCATGCTGTATACTGTAGTTACGATATGGACCAAAATTACGAGTACCAAACTTATTACCAGAAATTGGTTTAGAATTAAATAAATCAAATTCAAAATGGCAGAAAAACTTTCCTTTTTTGATATTCGGTATGGTTGTAATTATTGGGGATTTTGGAGGTAGTGATTACGAATGTGTCATCCATATTTTATTCAACTAGGCGAGTGTTGTTTTTTTAATAAACGTGGTTATCAATTTTGGAAATTTTGCGGGTGGTGATTGCGATTGTATCTATCATCCATTTTTTATTAAGATTTCGGATGTAATATTTTGATGAAAAGTCGACATTGGTATTAATTTTGGGGGTTTTTGGTAGTATGATCATTAATATTTAACGTCACTTTTAATTTTTATGTAAGTAAATCGAAAAGGTTGTACTTGCTTTTAAGTTTTCGAAAAAAAAAATACGTCGTTCATTTGGAATGATTGACAGACTGTAGCATTACAAAAAACAGCCTTTAAACAAAATATTATAATTTTTACTTCTCACTTTTATGTTTATTAAAAATTTTCAACACGCGCCCTATCTCAAAGGTGGGCGGATTCGGGCGTCACACATTTTTACTTAGTTTTCTTCAAGGAATTAATTTCCTGTTTATTTTAAACGATCAAAGCTATAGTCTATGGTTATCGGCCGGCGTATTTGTTTAATGTCATACTCCCAAAATGGTAGCCAAAAATAATATTTATAGTATTTTATTGTCAGCCCTCAGAGCATGAGTCCTACCCGCAAGTATACCGTTTTTTTTCTTTATAGCTTGATCATTTTTTGTACCTACGAATTTTACGTAATTCCAAAAATAATTATGATCATACAGATAATAATACTTATTTACTGTTACCAAATGCAATAAAGTAAAGTTACTAACTTTGTGCAAAATTGTTAGTAAAATTCAAAAAATACCTTCAAGTACCAAGATTACTTAAGTAATGTATAAAATCGAGCGGACAGCGGTTTTCAATGTGTGCGTAAAAGATAAATGATATTATTTCTGTAAGTAGGTTTGTACAAACACTTTTATACGTCAATCATATTTTATAAACTAGATGAGGTTGGCGTTTCCTATCTGACTACTCTGAGAAGAAAGGCCGAAACAAACTCACAGGTCACAGTCTCTTTTAAAGTCGAGATATAATCTTGGTCAGATCATGTGAAGATTAGAGAGAAGTGTCTGAAATGGTCTTTTGAAGAAACAACCACAAGGATTGAGTGAACCTGTCCACTCAGTGCACGCATTCTATCAGTAATGTGTGCATGCGCGTAATGTTGTTGTGTTGCGACTCAGTAACCTAAACTTCAATGTTTTAAAAATGAGATAGCATGCTTAAACAAATGGAAACCTAAATTCTCCTCCTGAAATTCGTTTTCACTTAGCTAAATTTAAAACCGGTTAATGCTTTAAGTGTTGAAAGCCTTTAAAATAGTGCCTAACTATTTTAAAGGCTTTGAACACTGGCTAAGTTATCATCACGCTCAGTTATATAGTCCACAAAGCCTTTGTCTGGCTCTATTTATAAGCATTTGAAGTGCCTACCTAATCCTTTTCCATAATTTGGTAGCTGAACGTTTTAGACAAATAATCAGGTAATTTGCGAAGGAAAGTTACGAAGAATTATGAGATTATGATTATTTTCTAACAGAAGAGGATAGATTGGAAGATCTTGTAAATAGATCATGTTCATATTTCTTCACAAAATCTATACGAAAATGTAAGCCGATTGAGGCTCGATATTGCTCAATACAATTCCACCTTAATGAAATATTTTCCCGTATACCTAAATCAATATATTTATTTATTTGTAAAAAAAATATTACCTTAAGCATACTGTTGACATTACAATATATAAGGCCGCCAGAAACAGTCACAATACCCACGTACTGTGGGCCTAAAATGGACTCTTTGGCAGAATCATATTATGATCAGCGTACAATTAATATCCCGCAATTCATCTGTTTGATAGTTTTGTATGAAGTTTCGTAAAATGGTCCATAAATTATGCATTGCTTTATGAAGTCTAATGTCAAATAGCAGCTGTCAAACAGATGAATTGCGGGATATACGAATTGTAAGCAGATCATATTATGATTCTGCCAAAGCGTCCATTTTAGACCCCCTATACTTCTGAAATAACTTTACATACACATATTCCCGTCACTCGTGTATTCCTAATGGAAAAAGGGTTCCATACCGTACCGACTGATTGCGTTAGGTTCTGAAAAGGTAAGTAAGTACTAGAGAGATAGCGTGTCACCATTAGGGACACATTTCCAATTGTTCACCCTTTTACCGTAAGGTGAACTGGCTTACTTGTTACCGACACGCCAAAAAGGCATGTTACAAATTAGACATGCCTTTTTGGCGTGTTTTTATTTTTCACTTTTTAGTTGCGGTACCTACCCCACTCAAATTCGCATACCACTACTTGGTGTGTAAATAACAGTGACAGGAAATTAGTAACACATCGTCCATATAAACTAAGTGGAAAAAATATGCAGTATTAAGGATAACTCAAAAACTACTGGTCAGACCTTGATCAAATTTAAATGGGACCACATGTGAAGCACCAGCTATCTGATAAAAATGAATCATCCAAATTGGTACACTCAGAAAAAAGTTCTGAGCTAACACACATAAAACAAAAAAAAAAACATACAGACGAATTGAGAACCTCCTCCTTTTTGTGAAGTCGGTTAAAAATATGGGACGCGTAGCTTAGCAATTGTTGTTTATTAAAATTAACATATAAATTTAATTCTAACTAAAAGGAGAAAATGAGTTGTAAGGATCGTAGCAGGTGGCGTTCTGTTTATTTTTCTGTTATTTCTGTCTACCCCCACTGGAAGAAGGCGTGAGTTTATGTGTATCTGTCTGTGTATAATTATTAGTATTTAAGATAATAGTAAAAGTAATTTGCGATCTGGAAATATCGAAGGTTTGTCTAGAAGATAGATTTGATAAGTGCAGTTTAGGTAATTAAGACATAATTATGAGTACTTATTTAAGAAATTTGTCAAAGTATTTTGCGAGCAGGAAATATCTATGGCAATAATATTCGCATTATTCCACTGCGAAGGCCAAACGTCATGAGTACGTATCTAACTTTGATTTATAACGTAATAAGGATCGTAGGGGCCAATAAAAGCTTTCCCTCCTTGAATTCCATATAATACGAAAGTTTTTGCGGTAACAAAAACAACTACATCTGGACGACATCATAAAGGAAAATGGAACACAAACGTAATTCAGTAAAAATTATGAAATAGCCCTCGCTTGTCCCATGTTAACGTTGAACATTTTTGCACAAAAGAATTATGAATGAGCTACTATTTATTTTAGTTTTATTTCACGAAAATATAATATTATTGCTTGATATACAACGGACAAAACTCAATTTAGTCTTTGTTTTTCGAAATAAAAATATAGTTATTGTTAAAATGACTGAAATTGAGTTATTTTGCTGCCAAAGTTTGCAATAAATTTTCCGATAAAATAAAAACATGTTTGCTTATATTGGCAGTGTTTATTACACAGTAATAATCCCAATTTTAGTCACTTTAGACCGATAAATCCAAAACCGTTAGGTACCCAAAATAATTAATGTTTTTTTTTAACTTTCCTATTAGCCCAAACGAAAATTTCATAATGACATGTAAATTGAGCAGACCACTAATTACAGTATAAAAGCCATAATAATTTTATGCGGTACTAAATCGTTCTAATTAACTATTAGTGAACATTTTAAAATTAAAGTAGAGTGTCGGTAAATTACAAATTGATCATCAAAATGAATTTGTTGGAGTTGTCAACTAGGTAATTAAATAACGAAATCTAATCAATCGTGCAGTCACAAAACTGATGAATTAGTAATTAAAATCAACATATTTAATTAATATATGTAAGTACGTAGTGTAGAGCTTCTTACTTTATGTAAATAAGTAATTAATGTTAATTGTCGCTCGTAGAGAATTAGAATTTCTGCAGAGTTCATTCCTAAGAGGAATCAGCATTATTCTGCGAAAGGAAGTCACACTCGCAAGTCGTCGTCTTCAAATAAATTAACCCTTGTCTCTAGGAGCCATTAAAACGACATTTGTATCACACGCTGGCAGGAAACTACCAATCTGTCTCAGTCAGTGCCAATTGGTGCAAACACATCTCCATTTTGGTCAAAACTAAATCTAGCCGGGTAGACAAACACCACGTTCTGCTGATCAGTTTTTTAGTTTTGATCCTACATTGGTAACTTTTCTTCAGCAAAAGAAATCTCTTTACAATGAATCGTAAAATTAGGTTCGGTAATAAGTTTGGAAACTCAGAGAGAAAAACAAGGTGACCTATCGTAATTTGGGCAGTTATTGGAATCGGTTTTATTCGACAAAGTTCGAAACGCTACCTAGAATAGTCTGGATAGGTACTTTTGTTATGATTACAATTTTACAGTGTCTTCAAAAGTCTGTTTGTTTTCACATTAACTTTATCATAATATTGTTGAGGATTATTCTGCAAGAATTGACGACTTAGTTGCCGTAATCAACAAAGAGCGCTAACAATATTCCAAAAGCGATCACGGTTGGCATCTTTCCAACCTAGCTATACTACAATCACTGTGATTGTGTACGATGTTATTAGCAACTGAATTACTATTTTCCTATTACCTCAATAGAAATAGAGAAACGGAATTCTAAATCACAAAATTCTCTTGTTCTCCGTAGCGCGGGCTACGCCGTAGATCGTATAGTTTAAAATTTATTTTCAAAACTGTGGGAATAAATTCTAATGCACGAAAAGCTTTTAACGGAAATACAACTAGTTTCATGGATTTTTCGCGGTTTGTTAAACTTTTTACGTTTCCCGGCGGGCATTTAATGCCCCCCAGTGAACGTAAGCGCTAGGAAGTGTTCAAAATGTTGGGAAATTCATTGTAACTATAACATACAAGTTAGTAAATATCAGAAATTATTATTGTACACAGGTAAACTTTTCCTTCTACTCGCTACTAGCGCTAAAGTTTAGTTTCCTACCTTTTTATTATTTCTTCTACAACCTATTGGGTTCCGCTTTGAGCTTACTTATTCTTTGTTTTTTATTGAGTATACCTACGAAACCTTACTAAATTACTCAGAATACCGTACTAAATCTCGACGATATTTTAATTTCAGTGTACTAGTTTTTGGGGCTATCTAGAGCGCGTCACATTTAATGTTCAGCGATCAATAGATCAATGCAATTAAATACGGAAAGCCGGCCGCTGCCGGTGATTCGGCCGCGACACAATTTGTTCGTGTCATGTGGCTTACTGACCCAAGAGGTGCGACCTACGTCATAATAATAGATTGCCCATAATTTCCTCAATTCAGCATTGGCTTAATTCAGTGGAATATTGCAATTAATGCCGTGTCAGGTAACTATCACGTATTATGATGATTAAGCACCGTTTTCAGTTACCTAGCGAAGTTTTGGTTGAATGATTATTAATAATCAATTGTGCCCTTTGTTTCATTTTCATTTACGAATATCTAAGCAGGGAAAATATAAATAAGAGACAGCCAAATGTAGAAAAAATTGTATTTAGGCATTTCCTGGGATGATATTTTGGCTCCAGTTGCGACAATTGGATTACATGACGTTACCCTTTCTGTTTCTATTATGTACATTGTACATCCCAACTAATGTTATAAATGCGAAAGTAAGTTTGTTTGTTTGTTACCTTTTACGCCTACACCACTGAACCGATCATCACGAAATTTTGCATATATGTTGTCAGGGATACAGAAAATACTGCTCCCGAGGGAAAAAACAATAACTGTCGACGGTCACAATTGCTTTAGGACGCTAGATGGCGCTAAGGGTCTTTCGAATCATAATAGAAACTTTAGTAGTGTGTTAAGAGTTTTTTTTTTTTTTTAATATAATTGTTACATTTTGTGAGTCTAGAGTGAACTCCATCACCGTTTGACCGAACACCATGAAAGTTAACACATAGGTAAGTATAAATACATTTATTTTTAAAGGAGAAGGATTTACAGGATTTTCTCGACCTCCACACGAGCGAAGCCGTGGGCAGAAGCTAGTAACATGAAGTAGGTAGTGCTGTATACTTCGGCTTACTTTCTTATAGGTGGGTAGTTCTTATCTTTGCTCTGTATCTTTATGTTTTTGCGACTCATGTATTTTGTTGCCAGTAATATAACTTTCAATTACTAAGCCTGGGACGCATGTACATCGTACGTACTTGTAGGTGCTTACTTAGCTCAGCTTAGTAACGAGGCCTTACAAGTTTTAGTCTATCTTAATGTCGAGACTGACTTAGTCTAAAACAAAGGCAGCGCGGTCGACTCAGACTTTCAAACTCTCCACATTAAGTTCATTCATCAATCTTTCATTCGTGTGCACCCGACCTTAACAAAAGGTTTACTTTGTTGATTAATGGAAATAGAAAAAAATTGGCTGGAATGAAATTAAGTTTCTTGTTAAAAGGGTTGGGATCAGGGTATTAACGCGTTATTTTCAGCTTTCGAACCGATAATAGTTGTGGTGAGTAAAGTTCTTAGTGTTGTTGTTAATTATAGTGGGCTTTGTTAACAATTTTCAATGTACTGCGATACCGCAACTCCGGACGGTGTAAGTTTACTGAAGGCTTGACCTTTCTTCGTTATGTTACTTTGAAATAATAATAGGTATTTAAGACCAGTTTTCTATGAAGTTCCAACATGAAATTAGGGTGATATATTTGAACAGTTACTAGGTCTATAATGTCGAAGCAGTTTTACAAACATTACCTAATGGTTTGTGAACACAATTTATACAGTCATTACTTATAATTTCAATCAAAATTATACCTACAGTACGATTATGACCCACTCGAGACTACGAAAACAAAAGAAAACACGCTAGCATGAATTTTAGCAATGCCGAACACGTTAAATAGACGGGCCAACAGGTTCATTTTGGCAATCATTTTAGCGCCACGCACAAACAGATTAACTATTTTAACTGATTAACGTTATCAAATTAAATAACAATGATAGAAATACCACTCATCTATGTACCTAATCACTCACACCGAAAAGGTCTAAGTAAATAAAGTTTCCATTTGATAACTAAGATGTAATTTGTTATCAGTCATTATAATTTTATATCTGATGATAGATTATACTCTATCTCTCTCTACTTCAGCACGTGTCGGTACTGATTGAGAGCGAAGTTAATCTAAACTAATATTTTTATAAATTATAAATTAATAAAAAAAATATTTTCTGTATGTTTGTAACGCTTTCACGCTAAAACGGCTAACCGGTTTTTGAATGAAAATTGGCACATGAGTAGACCATGACCTGGATTAGGACATATAATACTTTTTATCTCGATATTCGCACGAGATCGATACTTATGCGGGTGAAACCGCGGGGCGCAGCTAGTATCATATAAAGATTGAAGATTGTAAATGGTTATTCATCTAATTAGGTAGTAGCTTTAGCAAACATCGCTCTACCGCCGTGGTTAACTCAGTAAATGTAACTAAACTAATTATTATATCCCTTTTATCATCAATATGACTAAACGTACCAAAATCTTAACGAAACAAATTACTTAGTAAAGTAATCTTGGCAGCTACGCAATATTGGGTTAGTAGCAGGGGTCCGCAATGTAATTCAATGAAGCAAACAGTAGCTAGGGGCTGCGTGGCTATACACACAGGCCGAACCCAAGTCATTGATATCTCGTGCTAAAGTGTCCGCATGATTGATCGACTCCGCGGCTTTCCTTTCAAGCTTACATTGATATTTCATCCCTTATTTAGCTTTCAAGTGATTTGTACATTATTTTCTTTGAAACATGTGATAAGGCAAATAAATAAAAATAATATAAATATGATCATGTTATTTCGCCGGGTTTTATGTCAGCTTTCATGATTGGCATTCATTTAGCTGTGGGACAGCTCGTTCTACTTCAAATGTCATCGTGAATTCTTGTACCGCACAATAAAATTAAGTGTCCGCCTTCATTTCATTCTCAGTTTTACGATTGTTCTATCTTCTATGAGCGAATATATTATGGATGTCATGAATATATTTTACTGCAATTTCATCTGCCTGAGGGTGTAGTTCTTGAGCATTGTTTGAGATAAATATGCTTTTAAGACTTGGCAATGAAGTACTGAAATTGCTATAGTTGCCGTTAGTTAAATTAAATCGGTCATCAAAATTAGAAGGAACCTAGACAGCGAATTGCGTTCATGTGCACGTTCGTGTGTGTGTTGCAAGTTGGCGCGTCTTGTAAAGTAGGTAATTGCACAACTTGTGAACGTTCGCTGAGTCTTGTGTACGTAGTGAATCTTCCTATATCTATTTAGGAAAGTATCAAACTGTGTTGTAGGCAACACGAACAAAGCTTAACCACCGTGAGATAAATTAAATGGCCAGTGCTTCGTCTGTTGTTGTTATGAAATTAGGTAGTCCTTGTTACTAAACTACATTTATGATTCTGAAACTTGGTGTCACACTTTGGCCCGTTAAACTGTAGGTACGATTAATCATGGTACAGTGTTTATCGATCAGCTAGAATAAATTACGATGGTTTCTGTCTGTATGACCCGGAAACGATCTACTATTGACACACATACTTCATGTTTATAACAGGTCGTTCGCCTTGAACCCTTCCAAGGATTGATGAAGTCCTAGTTACTAACCAACCTTGATAAATGGGGTCATTTAGTTTCTCCAATTGATAGTTTCGTCTGTTGATTTTACAGAAGAACATAAAATGCCTTCTCAGTTATTAAGTGAATAAAAACCGAAGTGTGGCTTTATATTTTTAAACTTTGAGAGTAACTTTAGGTACACATATTAAGCTCTGCTTGCACCACAAATCACTAAATGCGTTTAGCGCTAATCATATTTTAAACGTCATTTGAGTGATGTTTTAAATACGTTTAGCATAAACGTATTTGGTGATTTGTGGTACAACCAGGGCCGGCAGTCTCGACTAGATAGCGACGCCGTCGCAAACTACCGATCGCTAAATATTAAGGTAAATCCTCAGTTGTAGCCCGCAAAATTCAAATTCTACGTCGTATGTTGATCAAAATGCATCAGTCCTGTCGGACACGCCCTCCCGCTCCGGCCAGAGCGGGAGAAACTAGGTACCTATGTCATTTAATAACAAATGTCTTATTGGGTAAGTACTTGCCTTTACTTCCTAACTTAAAATAAATCAAGTTCTATCCTATGTCTTATCAGTATATCTTATCTGGGCCGGCAGTCTCGACTAGATAGCGACAAACTACCGATCGCTAAATATTAAGGTGAAACCTCAGTTGTAGCCCGCCAAATTCAAATTTTCTTTGATTTTGTTGATTGATATGAAATTGATGATTATTATTCGATAAATATATAATTCGTCAAAGTTATTTGACGAATTCCCACCCGAAAAAAAAACGGACTCATCTGCTCCACCGGCCATCGGTCCTCCGACAAACATGACCAGCCCACTGCCACTTCAAAATACTTACCCTGCAAGCTATGACGGTAACTCCGGTTCTTTTCCGGATAACTTCGTTTCTGATTTTATCCTTCAATGAAACTCCGAGCATAGCCCGCTTCATACCGCGTTGAGCGACCTTAAATATGTGGACCTGACTGTCAGTGGCCACGTTTTGGCACCGTATGTTATAACGGGCAGGACGCACTGGTCGAAGGCCTTAGTCTTCAAACTTTGTGGGATTGGTGACAAGAAGACTCGACGAAGTTTTCCAAACGCTGCCCGACCCAACCGGATCCTTCTGTCGGCTTCTCTTTCAAAGTTGTGTCTACCGAGCTGGATGACTTGCCCTAGGTAAACATACTCCTTCACAACTTCGAGAAGCGAGCCTTCGATGTGGATTGGACTCGACAAGACGTGCGAATTGTACATGATTTTCGTCTTGTCCAAATTCATGCCGAGGCCAACCCGTCTAAAGGCTCCATTTAGGCTATGCGGCATCTGGTCTAATTGGACGATTGCTTATTATTTTAGGTCTATTATTATTAAACCTACATGTATAAATGTTCATTATTACCTCGGGTGTTAATGGTATCAAATTTGTGATGATTTAATCTTTTCTGTTTATATGTATGTGAAGATGTTGTGATGATTCAATATTTTATAACAAATTCTTTTTTTAAATATTATTTCACACTAAAACTTTTGCTATTGATTGTACCTTTTCTCATTTTGATAGTAACGTGGGACGAGTTGCAGAATGAAAATATTATTTATTTTGATTTTCTGCAAGTCGTCCTAAATGGGCCGTAGTCATGTAGGACGAGTTGATGAATTACTCCACTTTTCGATAATTTTTGCCTTTCATTGTACATCTTTCACTCGAAACGTCTGAGCACAAAATGAAATAAAAGGAAAAAATGAAATTATAAGTGAACCGATCGTAGGATGTTGGATTTCGGCACTCGGCATCTTTCACTCGCCTACCAAAGGATCGAAAAATTAAATTAAAGGAGCAGATGAACGTTCATTCCTATATTTATAATTTTATCGCGTGAACGAGGAATGAAACGAAAACGAACCTTCGAAAAATAAAGCGTCTGCTATCAGCTTATGGGATTCATCATCTATCTATCTATATCTATAAAAGGCAAAAGTGATTGACTAATGTATCAACGCACAGGCCAAACCTTTAAGGCTAGAAACTTAAAATTTCGCACACGTATTCCTCTTATGACGTAGGCATCCACTAAGGAAGGATTTTTCAAAATTCAATCCCCAAGGGGGTGAAATAGGGGATAAAAGTTTGTATGAAACTTTTTATTCCTTAGACGTATTTGCATGAAATTTCGTATGAGTTGAGTACGGCAAAAATAATGAGTTACGTATTTCGGCGTTTTCCAAAATTCAACCCCTAAGAGGGGATGAAAGTTCTAAATAAGCACAGGCCAAACCCTAGGGCAAGAAACTTAAAATTTCGCACACGTATTCCTCTTATGACGTAGGTATCCAATAAGGAACCATTTTTCAAAATTCATAGGGGATGAACATAAGTTTATATGGAGAAACAGTGTTTATACCACGTATCCCATAGATTCCCAATGACCTTCCCTTTGAATTCAAGAGACTACAATTTCCCCTGAAAGTGTGTTTTGCCATGACCATAAACAAGTCAAAGGGTCAAACCGTCAAATAAGCAGGTGTAGATTTAAAGCAGAACTGTTTCTCTCATGGTCAATTTTACGTGGCATGCTCACGCGTTAGCTCATCCAGTACCCCAAACCCCAATAACTGTGCCTAACCCAATAACCAAAAAAAAAACAATAACTGGGCTCAACCTTTTTTTTTTGTGGTTGGGAAATCATCAAATGACCTCTCCCTCTCTGGGCGGAGCGGAAGGGCGTGTCAGACTCTTACTGACTAAAACCCACCCGTGTTCCTCCAGTTGCCTGTGTGCCAGGGCCCCGGCTGTATCGGACTCCGTCAATGATGCTAACATCTCTTTGAGGCGCGCGTGGAACACGACGCACCATCGCCCCGGGCCTGGTCCTTACCGGACGGCGAGCTGCCCATTGCTCACCGTCCGCAAGCCCAAACCTACGGTGGCCGGGAATCGGCAATCGACTCCCGACGCCCAGGGTGTCTCCTCCTGCGGCGACTAGGAGCGTGAGGGCGCAACGATTGCCTCACACTCACGCGCTCCGCCTCCTCCTTCGCGAGCATTACTGCTTCGCAGAAGAAGGTTTCCCATTCCCTCTCGCTCCGTACCATGTCCTGGACCAGGGCCGAATGCGAGAGATCGCCACCGCCGACGGCCACGAGGACACGGTGGTGCTCCGCCCAAGCTGGGCAGACCTCCACCGTATGCTCCACCATGTCCTCCGGTCGATCCACACAATGATAACACCCGGGCGTTTCCTCCCGCCTTATCCGAAACAGCCATGCCCGGTGAGGACCTGCGTCAGGCGGAAGGTGAGGACGCCGTGGCGCCTCCCAAGCCACTCCTCAAAGAGGGGACTTACCGCCGCAATTGTGGCGTGCCCAGCATTGGGTTGCGACAGTCGCACTCTCCATGCCGCCATGAGATCCCGGCGGAGCTGTCCGCTGTGCCGCGACTTCTCGCGACAGCGGAGTTTCGCCTCCTCGCGCAACTCCCAAATATGCGCGAGGACTTTTGCCTCCAGATCCCATGGCGGGAATCCGGCAAGAAGGTTCGCCGCCTCGCAGGAGAAACTGTGCTCGACCTGAGAATTGAACTAAAGACGTCATGCTCACTGCTCAGTAGTAGCGTTTGCCACCACAAGATCAATGAGGTAGTAAAGAGACAACTTTGTCGACAGTGATAAAGAGGTTTACCAACTATGCTGTCCATTAGTTTTAGGGAAGATTTGATATCTATTCAAATAAATAAAATTGAAATTTCTGTTTCTAATTTCAAATTTCAAAATAACAGCTATTTACTAAATGCATATGAAAGTATAAACGGTACAAAAAACAAAATACCAATTTTTGACACTTTTGTCTGTCTGTCTGTTTGCTCCGGGTAATCTCCAAACGCCTGGATCGATTTTGACGGGACTTTCACTGGCAGATAGCTGATGTTATACGGTAGTACGTTCCCGTTGGATAATATCCAACATCCACGCGGGCGAAGCCGCGGGCAGCAGCTAGTCTAAAATATTTTATCTAAAAGGTGTGGTTCGATTTTTAAAAGCATTTTTAGCTTCACTTGTTTTAGAATCTATTTTGTGGAAGCTGTAGGGTCTATCCACACATATCAGGGCCGTGCCCGGGACGTGGACGGACCGCGCTCCGTCAGGGTCTCAAATACTCGGTATCACTGTGTACATTTTAAATGAACTCGTTCAAACAAGTCCATGTCCAGGCCGGCGACGGACCCTCAATACCGCACTGTGTGTGCCACGGCCCTGTCACTTTCCAGGCACGGCCCTGATATGTGTGGTTAGAGCTTCACCGTGCCCGCATGCGGTAGGTAGGTATACTATATACACTCACTTTGTGCACGTTGGTCATATAATTATTTCTGCCAGAAAATTCGATGCCTTACGTACATAACGAGTACCTTGATATTCTTAGGTTCTTTTGTGTACCTGAAACTTTCATAAAATGTATGAATGCTGACCTATTTGCGAACCCATTGATTGAACTACCAACAATGGATTTTTGATAATTGCGTAGTGCCCCAGTTCTAAAACATTGCCCACGGCTTTCATACGCTATTTCGTGATTAATTGATTATCATTATGATGCAAAACAACTATTTAGAAGCATTAAATGTACATACATGAATGCGAGATAGCTATCATAAAATTTGATCAAACAGTTTAATTACCCGGGAAAATAATTATTAATTGTATACAGAGGTTTGGTAATGTTCAAAATAAATAGAGTGATTAGTTAACATCCATTGAAAATTGTTGCCTAACAAACAATGTTATTAATAAAACGTGATTCATTGCAGAAAAACATTAAACACAAAGTTTAACATAACTAATCTTATGATATTATTAAGAAATCGATGATTCAACATCCTTCTCTTGTCAAATTAATGAGCTACATACTTATAAACCTTATCAATATTGTGTTGGATTTTATCATTTACCTACCTTGTAAAAATAACACCTTTTTTTTACTTTCCATCGAATTAACGTTGTTCCTTTTGAAGCGCTTCCAGTTAAGATTTTAGAATTGGTTAAAAATAACTTAGCCGATATTCTAAGCCCGTTGGAAGGAACTTCGTAGACTTATACTCGACTCAAGTCGCCATGACAACGGCCGCAAAAGCGCCCTTCAAATCTACACTAGTTCATGACTCTTTTCCTAGGCCCCTTTTATTTGATTAAATTATCAAATAACTTCTCCCGCTCTGGGTGGATCGCGAGGGCCTTCAGATTTTTACTGACTAAAACCCACCCGTGTTTCATCAGTTGGCTGTGCGCCAGGGCCATGGTATCTCTTACGAACAATCCGCGACCCCGGCAGGCATCGGCCCTACCGGACCCCGTCAGTGGTGCTGACATCTCTTTGAGGCACGCGTGAAACACAACGCGCCATCGCTCCGGACCTGGTCCTTACCGAACGGCGATCTACCCATTGCTCGCCGTCCGCAAGTCCCCGCCTATGGTGGCCGGGAATCGGCTATTGATTCCCGACGCCCTGGACGTCTCCTCCAGCGGCGACTAGGGGCGTGAGGGCGCAGCGATTGCCTGGCTTGGTGGCTGTACCATATCATCGAAGTTTTGGTTCTAGGACATGCCGGTTTCCTCACGATGTTTTACTTCATCGTTTGAATGATACAACGGTTTACAATAAAACACTTTCATTAAATATTAGGAAACTAGATAGGAAATGAAATAAAATGTCTTATATTTATTTAGGCATTCCAGTCCGTCCGCAAACATCGTTTATTTTCTCCGGTTCTCTCTTTATTTCCCCAAATATAATTTCCTTTTCTATTTTCATACAGTTTTCGCCTCTGTAACATCAAAAACACTTGGAGCTTTACTTACCGTTATAAGATTAGGAAGGTTCCAACAAACTGAAATTCCGAGAGAAGCTTGTAAAGATCGCTACCGTTCGCACTCGATTTTCAGTCTGAACAGAATTAAGTTAGGAGTTTCGTATGTAAATAAAATTGGAAACTGAGATGACGTCACGTAGCACCCGCACAATCCTGTGCCATTGGTGGAATATCTACTCCAATAATGGGTATTAGAAAGTCTGAGCTGACATTAAATATATACGAACTACATTTCTTGTGTAAGTATGGTACGATAAGTAAAATATCCCCCTACTTATGAAGGCATAAGACATATTTGATATGGATTAAACGAGTCAAGGCAAATGATGGTTTGTGAGGAAACGAGTGTGTTTGTTTAAGCTCTTTAACATGCTGCTGCCACATTTTTATCTCGGAAGCTTCTTCGAGTTTGATCCTCGGGTTCGTTTTATATTTCAAGGCTAACATTATTACATGTTTGCTAATCTTGGAGAGTTTCTTTAATTCCTCTTTTGATGGAAGGTACAATGTCTATTTTATTTCTCATTTTCCGAGAACGTTTTCTATTTATTCAGTATATTTGCACGTTTCGGTACAACGTTTTAGAGAGCTGGCCGATGCCCAGGGGGAATGTAGGCCAGTCTAAAATGTTGTTTGCACTGACCTCATCTATTGTTTCCTGCTACAATAAGAATACATTTTGATCAATGAGAAGGTAGTTTTCTGCTCGTATGAAATCTTTAAAATATTTGTCTGATGGTAAAATTAAGGTACATATTTTCTAAAATGTCAGAAGATAAAATAATAATTCTTCTCTCGGACCTTATGAGATTTAACCTCTTTATGAAAGAGTCGATACATTTAAATAGCCATCTCGTCTCTCGTATAACTCAATAGGTTGTGTACATGCAAATGCGAAAATTTGGAAATCGATTCAACAACAAACAAGAGATTGCGACCTATACAAATCGCAAAATGGTTACATCCAAGTCCCAAAAGTAGATATGTAGTAGGTAATTACTCATTGGACAATGAACCACAGTTATCATGTAACAAATTAAAATTATTTTGTAGTACCAATTATTTGAGATAACAGTGATTCAGTTCACTACTTTTAGAATATAATCTGATACTTTTACTTATAGTCCGTGTTACCTACCTCCTCTTGAAAATTTAATTACTACAAATTATCATGTAGACAGCTAATTCTGTTCCATCTTTCTATCCTAGAGTTGTGAAACAAATCCTCTGTTTCGTATTTTAATTTGTTTTCCCTACAGCCGCAGCCCAGCGAACTAAAACGTTTCTCCAATAATGCCTTCTACCGTTTTCTTGGCTTACATGTACTTTTTTAACACATGATGTTTGTTAAGTACCTACTGCCTACCCGTTTGCAAGTGTATTGTAATTGGTGTAATTTTTCACTTATTGTATGAACAGTTGTATTACACATCCTTGCAGGGGAATTCACCTAGATTATAGTGCGATGACGTGGGCCCTAAAGCTGCGTTTACACTAGGGGAACCGAGCACGAGTGGAGCAAGAATAAGTACGCTCGTTTCATGGCAAAATTCAGAGATCGCACTGTGACTTTATTTTGTTAAGTAAATTTTCCGTTTTATACGAAGCTAAGGTTCATATTTGTATATTCTTAAGCTAATAAGGTTCAATTCATATTAACTTTTATACCTATTTATATGAATATTATTAGCTAAAAAAAGGCACATGTATTCGTATAAAACGCTAACTTTACTTACCAGAGAATCTTGCCGTGACCTTCCAAGTCCATTCGTGGTCCGCTCGTACCTACCATACGTCCGTACCATTTTATATTTCTATGGTCCGTAAGTTCTAGGTACCTATGAGCAGTAGGTAGATTCCTTGCCCTCATTTATCTCATATATTTGCACAGGATAAGCCTCCTTCTAACGTTATCAGATCAATTTGGAACTGTGAATAGCTAAATCGGCCGCATCCGTAGATTGTAGATGTTCACGCATTATTTTATGACTGTTTACGCCTACAAAAGTGGATAATACGGTAGTTTTAAACTTCGTACGGAAACGGATTGACCTTTTATTTTATTTTATTTTTTCATCGAAAGACCAACGAATACATCCTATACGTGAACTATTTGCCTATTTCATCTACAGGAACCTATAGCTTAGGTAATACGGGCTCGTGTCCACAACTCCACGTCAATGCGCGTTTTTTGCGTACGACCTATATACCGTATTGAAATATGTTTATATTACTAAGCCCGTAAATGTTTATTGCTCCACAAAGACACATAGGTTGGTACTCAATTACGTATAATAAGTGATTTTGAGAGAATGCTACTCCACAATTACCATTCTAGGCAAGTACCACGATTTTGGCAGTTTGTAGGTCCTGTACCTGCCTCAATAATTACATTTGACTTTGTGACTATAGATACGTAAGTATATATGATACTGTTAATAATGTAATCTTTGCCCGGATGGTAAAGCATCTGTCTATGTACTTGTAGCGGTATCTACATCGCTACATGCGAGCTACGCGTCACACTGACGTCACGCAAAATCCTGCATCGCGTCATTTAAACAACATCCCGACATCAAACGCCGGGCAGTTGTCCAACAGACACGACACTCGTCTGGTCGGAGGATCTTCCTTTTTTTATAGAGAATGAGTGAACTTTAAACCCTGTTTCTCATACTTCTATATACTTATGTTCAAATCGTCTGTATGTGGTATGGCCCCTCGAGATCTAAGACGTCTTATGTTTGTGAAGCATGCATGAATGGTCATTCGGTGGAAGGTTGCTTGAACATATGTGGCAAAACATTGCTTACAATGCTTCGCAGGCACGCAGATACCTACGTGTGTTTGTGCCTTTAGATTTATGTTTTTTTTTTTTACTAAAAAAATATGTTTTATAGATAACCCGACCAATTTCGTAAGAACCAGCTATTGTTCATAAGAAAATACACTCGAAACGACAATAAATTAATATAATCGTGAAAACAGTGGAGTGCTTACATGCTAACGGCTTCTTGACGGGTTAATGTCGATGTGTAACGGCTAAAAGCCAAAGTGTGGCTTCAGTAAAAGCCGGATAAAATCTTAGATGTAACGCAGTCAGGCTCTATGTTGTAACAGATACCAACTTTGATAAAAACATTAAAAAAAAATAACCATTATAAAAGTAAAATGAAACCTAGAAAAACCTTTCCAAATGTAAGCACATTACTCACTAAAGATACCCTAAGTCCAAACAGGTAGTTTAGGAAACAGTCTAGAATAAATAACTTTTATCTACGTATGGAGACCATTAAGGCATTAACTCAACTAGAATAAAACGATCTACGTATACATATATAAAGGTCATTTTCGTATTCAAGATAAAGTCTATTTTCTACGCCATTTTGGAATCGGAATATTGCATTGTTTATTCGAGGCTTAACAGCTGGTTTCATTGCGGTTAGTAATGGAACTCCTAATTGTGATTGTAACAATGACTACATGTTTCATTCAGGCGAACATTGGTAAATCTACTTAGTAGGATAGTTGGCTAGTCATAGTTATTAGCTTATTTGGTGAATGCCAAATATTTTAAACTTACAATATTTGATATTCACCAAATAAGCTATACATTATGTCAGCGAATTTCGAAGTGATTTCGATAGGGATAAGTTTATATAAAATGATCTAAAATGTTTATTTGTTTTAAACAATTAATTACGAATTATTAAATTGTCGTAAAAAAGACTGGAACTAAAATCCTATTTGTAAACTAGATATTAGTTCAACTTCAAGTCCAGAAAGTTCTATTAAATTAGATTGGTTCATCTCCCTTGGCTACATTTATTCTATACTTCTATGATTCGAGATATAAAGAACGAATTCGATTTGTAATTATATTGTCTGACAACTGTGAAACTACATGACAGAACAATCTATGAAATCATTAAACTTCTCAAAATGCTTGTAAGTTGTTTGAAATTTCAAAATGTAATTACATTCTCAATTTAGAACATTATGACGTTCAGAAAAAGAATTGATCGTAATTTCAATAAATTGCGTTGAAAATCATGAATCCATATTCTAGAGAACAATGCTCAATCATGTCGCGTCTTCATAATATTTAACTAGATTTACGTGGGATTACTATTAAATATGTAATTAAAATTGCGATATATGACTATTTATTATCCATCTTTCTAAAATTCGGGACTAAAGAGCATATAAACTACTCTTGAATGGCTACTAAAATATTGAGTTTGTATACGAACTCGATAAATACTTATGAACAATTCATGGCAAAATCGTTAGTATAATTAATTGTTTTCGAAGTATACCTTAGCGCATTGATTAATGTTGCTAAGCATCTTTTTGACATGGGTCATCCCTTAGTTTCCCCTGAGGACAATCACAAAAAGACAAGGGGGGCTTAATATGGCCAATCCCCTGACCCATTGCGAGGCTGAACTATAATAACTAATTCATCTCCCTTTGTTCACAGGTGTTAGAGGTCTTCACAATCTGGAGATCAACGTTCCCAACGCAGTGTTAGTAGGCGAGACTGTGACTCTAGAGTGTAGCTGGCAACTAGAAGATGAAGAGGCTCTTTACAGTGTTAAATGGTACAGAGGACGGGAAGAGTTCTACCGATACATTCCGAAGGAGCTGCCCCACACCAGGGTCTTTCCACTGCCAGGCATTGAAGTAGATGTAAGTAAAAACGACGTTAGATTCATAAGGTTCAGTTCCCATTTTCGTTCAGGAAAGGTCGGACGAATAAAGACGAAAATAAATACATTTCAATCTAGCTAAACAGGAAAAAAATCCCTTATTAATGATATTTTCCTTTTATATTTCTTGAAGTATACCTCCGAGTATACTAAACAAGAAAGGTGCAAAAAAAACTCGTTATGGCTTTGCAAATGCTCGCTTTACCAATAGTAAAAGGAAAAATTAACGTGAAGCCGAGATAAACAAGGATGAGGTAAAAAGCTTTTACGGTACTTTACAAGTTATGCAACAACCGACAACTTAAAACTCATTTTCATTAGAAAATAAACCAACAGTATGCAGAGACTTTCCGCATGCGGGGTAAAAACTATTGAGAAGAGTAGTTGAAACTACTTTTGTAGCACGACCATTGGAAGAAATTTTTGGAACCATTGGAAATAATATATTGACATCCAACAACAACCTCATTCGTTACGCATTCAATCTACTTTGCTTTATAAAAACATTTTTCGCAAGCAGTCCGCATGCGGTAAATAAATCTCCCGCAATCCGCAAACGATTTGCACCAACAAAAGAAAACGAGTATTATTATTACAGCTCACTAGCATGATCATAACTTAACTTGCATCCACTTTATTCTCCTCCCGGGACCATATATCGTCCCTAAGTCCAAAGATCGCATTCAGAAAATTCAAGCAAATCCATTTTATAAAACTTTCCAAACAAATTTCACGTTCGAAGCTGATAAAGCTGGAGATACAGCGTGTAATTTTATAGCTTTAAACCTGGGAGCATAGCACTTATGTTATATTGGAAGTTACTTACAGTACGTTCATAGTTGTTAGGATAGGCGTGAACATACTCTCTGGCAAAGTTTATTTATTAACGCTCTTTTATGGGATGTTTACATTGTAAGAACTATTTTTGGATCGTCAAAATAAACGAGTGCAGTGCGGTTTCCAACACAGAATCGGATTCTTTTATCCCGTGTTGTTGTAGGCGTTGGAATAACGCTGACCGTTGCATCTTTTTAGGCACTGATATACACATACTTCTGTTATTGATCTGATGGAAATGTGGTTGTGACTGTATCAGTCAGTATCAAGGCCAGGAGTGGGTGTTATTTCATGATGATGAAAAAAACTCACATTTACATTCTGAAAAGAAAAGTAGTAATATCTAAACCTCATATATATTTTAATATAAAAGTAGGCTCTGTTAAAAATGAATGTACGAAACACAAAGACCAAAAGATTGTATCAAATGTTTTTATTCTTTCTCTTTTCTTCAAACGGTAAAGATTACGAATTTTCAGATTATTTGAAGATAATTTCATTAGCTTTACGTTAATGTAATACGCCTCTAGATATTTTGAAAGACTTTCAAGTAAGCAACAATACTTACTTTTGTTTAAATATTAAAGATTAATCTGCCAGTAATACTATGAATTCTCTTTTTCTTCGTCCACTATATTTTTCGAGTATCCTACTATTAGGAGAGCTAAATGTACATATTTAATGGAAAGAGAACCTAGGCTGAGAGAGAATACTAAATTGTTATAGGTAAAAGTAAAGTCTTTAAAGTAATTACTTAGCTTAATATTTATTAGTTTTCTTTGACTTTCCACGTTACTTGCTTGCTGTTGCTTGGCCTATTACTGGCACAAATTTAGGCTAACAATGAACAGGCTCGAAACAATAACTAGACAGCTTTTATACCAACACGCGATGATCAAGTGCGTCTAGTTTATTACTTTTTTATAGTATACTAGCTGGTGCCCGCGACGTCGTCTGCGTGAACGCTATACAGTACCAATAATACCTACGATTATACCTTTTAAAATAACATTCATTTACCCGTTTCTTCTTTACATTTCATATCTACAGAAAGTGCAGTAACAGAGGGAGACTGTCTTTTATAAAACTGACCTTCAAAAATTGCTGATATTCAGCCTGCTTTGAATAAATGACTTTATGGTGATTCTGCTGAATTAAGTCATAAGTTGTGACTGAAGTAGATGGAGAAAATAAGGAATACAGAATAGGGGAAAAGTCCTATAAATACTTATATAATATTCTGTATGTAAGTATTTATAGGACTTCTCGATAAACAACATTAGTGGTTTGGCTCTCCGCAGCCAAAATGTAAAGAGAGTCAGGACTGGTGACGCGGGAGCAAGCGACGTACAGCTGCCCGTGTGAGAAGCAGCTCGTCCTGAGGTCGACACCCGCTGCCCCCAGTGTCTGCGACTGCGACTTATTGATGGTCATCGCGAAGCAAACACTCACGGGGAACTGTACGCGCTTGAACTGGTACGGGAAGTTATGAGGTATAAGGGGAATGCGTGAATATAATAAATATAAATACAGAATTATAAATACTGCCTCACCGACGCCACAACCCATAAGAATTTAAATAAGTAAAAAAAATGTAGCTAGTTCATCTCACTTAAGTTTATATGCGACATGAAAATATATTAATTAAGAAGTAATAATTACACCAATAAATACCGAACAAAAATATTAACAGTCAATTTTTATTTTGTTCTTACTCTATTACTATTTATTCTGTACTGTAAAAAAAAATGAGCATGTCTTATCTTTGAGATATAATTATATGGCATGCTTAATTTTCCTCTTTCTTCGTTATTTAGCCCAAATTGCTTACAGCGTGCCGTTTTCGAGTTTAAATTTTGTTATAAATGTATGCAGTTATTTTTGAGTTCTGATTGTCATTACATACAGACAAACTCGATGATTTTTATAAGAAATAGATGAAGCAGCTTAAAACTTATATAAACACTTTTTTTTTAAATGTCTTGCTCATCTCTGAAACGAATTAACGATACAATTTTTAAGAAGAAAATGCACAACTCCATCTATGACTCTTAAAAACAACTATTAACCTCGCCAACATGATCAAATTTAAATTATTTATATCCAAAAAGGGCTTACACTTGTAATTCGACTTGATGTTTTTGAAATCTCATAATTGGCGCTACTTTAAAGTTGTCTTGATACTACTTATATTCATTTAATTATGTTTATCGGCCTAAGTTACTTATATTGCGTGATTTTTATTGTGTGAAGCTAGCTTATAGCATGGTTAACATAATAACAACATTCAAATATGTGTCGTTAGACTACACGTTGTTACAGAATGCGTTGAAGAAATAAAGGTTCACTGCTCGTTCCCCGTAGGTGATAGCGTGATAATATGTAGCCTATATGTTGACCCGACTTCTTAATAATATTCGTGCCAAAGAAGTAAATCCATGCAGTACTTTTTGAGTTTATCCCGGACAATACAAACAAACAGACAAAAATTCTAAAAAAAAAAATTTTGGCTTCGGTATCGATTGTAGATCACACCCCAAGTATTCTTTTACAAAAATATTCAATGTACAGTTTTGACTTTCCTACCATTTTATTATATGTATAGATTAAGTTCTGGGAAGCACAAATCAAGCACGTTTTTGCTATTTACAAAAAAAAAAAATTTTTGATTAGGTATCATTTTTGTAACTCCTGCGGATACTTTTTTTTTGTAAATATCGTCATTTGAAAACATTTTCACAAAAAAATCACAGACTTCCAAAAAAAACACTACAAAGTGAAAAATAACTTTAATCTAATAACAAAAATCGAAAATACAAAACCAAAGACACCGACTTCCAAAATTAAAGTTATTTTTAACCAACTTCAAAAAGAAGGAGGTTGTCAATTCGGATGTTTAATTTTTTTTTCTTTTATGTATGTTCGGGCATAACTCCGTCATATATAAACGGATTTGCAAAATTCTGTTTTTGTTCGAAAGGGTATGTTCTCGAGGTGGTCCCATTGTCACCAAGTCAGAATCTGATGAGGGGATCCCATGGAAATTGAGGAAAATCCTCAAATTTTATAGGCACAGCTATAGCGATTTGGGTATTTTTTATAGTAACTCGGGCATTTGCTCTCGGAAGGCACCACTCGGTGAAGTGAACCTCACGATGAAGGCCATTGGTGGCAACCGGAACTACTCTATATTACAAGGGTTGCGATTCGATTACTTTAATATGTTTGCGAAGCAATTTATGCTCGTCACAATGTATATGTTGAAATGGAGCTGATGGTGAAGCCACCATCAGCTCCAGTTCTTTTGGTTCTTACCAGGAGAACTCCTCAACAATTAATGTCCCTGCATTGGGGAAAGGAATATTTTGTAAAAGGTGATGAGCAGTTGACATTAAGCTATTGTAACTTAGATAAATTAATAACTGACTCACTAAAAAGTGAAAAAAAAAAAAACACACTACAAAGTGAAAAATAACTTTAATTTCGGAAGTCGGTGGCAAGAATCTAAAATACAGGTCCAAAGACACCGACTTACGAAATTAAAGTTATTTTTCACTTTGAAGTGTTTTTTTTGAAGTCGGTTATTTTTTTTTGTAAAAACGTTTTTTATTCAGTTTTTAGTTGTAGTACACTACCTCAAACAAAGTCGTGTACCACTACTTGCTATTTAAATAACAGTAACAGGAAGTTATTATAACATCATCAACATACACTACGTGGAAAAAATAACCATTATTGAAGCTGAGTCAAAAACCACTCATCAGAACTTGACCAAATTTATATGGAACCCATCTGGAAGCCTATTCTTTCAAATACAAAAAGAATTTCCAAATCGGTTTATTGGAGTTCTAAGGTAACAAACATAAAAAAGTGCAACCGAATTGAGAACCTCCTCCTTTTTTGAAGTCAGTTAAAAAGGGAATAGTTTTTGAACTTCGGTCAGTAGATGAAAATCTTCAGTTAAGTCGTATTCCTATATAATCCTGCAACGAGTTTGAGCCAAAATTAGCAAAATTTCTGCCATACTTCTGAGTGGAATCAATACAAAAGAACGTTAGTCATTTGAGCGGAGAAGAAATGATCAGAGCCTTAGGAATGTTGGAAGCTGGTTCTCGGCATGGTGCTGTAGCAATTCATGATATGGGCGGGTATTTGGATTGGCGGAAGAACCGAACTGATTTGGATCAGAGGCACAGAATTACGCTGAAGCGTTAGTATCATATCTTGTCATTCCTTTGCGGACCTAATTTGGTGCTTCATTTCTGCTTATACGTGATAATGTACGTCCATGCACTGCCAGAGTCATTGCAAATACTTGCCGCAGCTAATATAAACGTCCTACCATAGCCTGCTCAATCGCCAGACTTGAATCCCATTGAGCACGCATGGGATATGCTTCAAAGAAGAGCTCTGCTAAATATGGATGCCATACCGAACACACACCAAAAATTTTTTTTTTTTTATTAACTCATATTGAGTATGCGGCAATCGCTGCGATCGTGTTAAAGGCATTAACGGCGGAAATGCAGACTACTAATTTATTTTACGCAATAAAAACCTTTAAAACTTTTATTTTTATCTTTTTATCACATATTAATGTCAGGATTAACTAAGGTGAAAAATCCAGCATAGGCAAAAATTGCGAGAAGTCTTTATTAATGCAAAAACATAGAGTACTTCGTCTATGAAAATATTTTATTTAATCAATCGAAATAGACATTTTTATTTAATTACAATACGGCTTTTTTTTTTAATACCTTTTTCCCGAGGCACTTTTCATGTAAGTATATTAATGTGTAGGTACGTCTACAGTACAATGAAAGTTTGAAACTTGGCTTTCTTACGACAGCGATGGCTGCCACATAACAATCACTGCGGCGGCCGTCATGAATATGATGGCAGTGGGATTTGACTGTATTGTATCAAAAAACACTCTAGGGATACCACCAACTTACTTTTATAAATAACGTTTCAGTAACGTCAAGTGACGGTAAATTGCGGACGCTATGTGGTGGCCTACGCTGGAAACCCAAACTTTTGTGAATACGCTCCGCACGGGTGCAATCTACTGGTGTGGTAACTTATAAAAACATCAATATGTCTGTGCTATCGCTAATTTGAATGTTAATGTATGTGTATAATACATTAATATTCAACTTAGAAACCTCCTGGAATAAATTCTCTAAAAGTCTAAATGATGGAGCAAACCGCATCAAAATCCATTGTGTAGCTTAGAAGAATTAAGCAGCCACATCTATCAACTGGGCTAGACTGGTAGATTACAGCCCTATCCCGCGCGAAGAGAGGAGGCGTGTGTCCCAGCAGTGGGAACATTATAAGCTGATTATGCTGAACGGCCACATCGACAGACACAAAAAGCGACTTTGTTTTATATTAATGTACAAATACAGATAATAATTCAGTAACGCAAACTTCTTTTAACTTCCTATTTTATGACTGTAGGTACCTACTGGTAAATTAAAGTAAAGTCCCATTTGCAGAGGTCTGAAAATTGATCACCTTTGAAAAGATGAACTTATTTCACTGTTTGTTAAAATACTGTTCCATTCTTTAATACCCGAGTTACCACAAACTTTTTTTTGTAGCGGCGGATATTCTTTTCGTCAATCATTAATATGGAACCAGTATTGTGAGTAGGTACTTAGTAGGTCTTGTAATTAATAATTAATCCAATACTTTAGCCATCCACGGTTTGTTCTAATGATTGTGTCTCATTGCTTTGTCGGATTGTATAATACCTACATAATAATCAAGAATTAATTCATCATACGATGTTGCGATTGATCAATCACAATAGGAGATAAGCACTTCTTGGTACCTTATACCCGGATGTATTATTTATTAGATAACAAGAAATCACATACTTACTCGTACCTACATACCTTCGCTAAATAGCATTCTAGAATTAGTTTTTAGGGTTCCCATTTTGGTCTGCCTTCATAAGTTTGTGGAAAAACGATAAAATAATACATTAGGTAAAGTGTCGCCTTATTGAGCCATGAGAGCCGCACTCCAACTCGTAAAAATAAATGGAGAGAAATCGATGATGTTGTATTATTTTAGGCTGCTTGAGATACTGGTCTACTTTGTAAACACAATTGTGTTATCTATTTGTTTTTAGATGTAGACAGTAGTTACCATTTTGACAGCTTATCTTTGATATTCGCTACCAAAAGACAAACCCCAGTTAAGAGCGATTCATTAATGCGGACGGACCCTAGACGCGCGAGCCAAATTTGCACTTGACTACCTAAAAGTTATCATAATAGACAATCTAATAATAGAGGTTTTATCTACGGAACGATAAAAGACTATGGTAATTGTTCTATTAAAAATGTAAGATTATTGACATAATCAATGCGGCACGAAAAAGGGGCCCGTAAAATAGAACAACAAACAATAATGTGGGGAAAGGGAAACGTATATTGAGTCGTGTCGTTCCGCCTAACTTTGATGGGCGGAGGATTCTTATGGCTTTGGAAGCTGAAATAAGCAATTCCGAGATGAAATCTGATGTATGATTTCATAAAAACTTTGGGGCCAAATTGTAGCAAGTGATAACGATGTTTTTTGTGTACGTCTAGGACCAAATTGAAAATTCGTGAAAAATATTGGTACTTTTATCCAATAATTGTCCAAGTCCGTTATTAGTACCTATTCTGCATATCTTTAGATAAAGATAATAGAGACGAAAATAATGATCTATATACCTAAATATTCGCAATAGGAAAGGCAGGAAGCTAAAGAAATTTGAGATACCAGTTAAGTACTCTTTGGAGCTAAAGTTGGAACGCTGCTCACCTGGAGTGAAGTTACAAAATGAATATGCGAATGATAATCTGAAACGGAGTGTGCCTCAGAAAGTTTGACGTTTATCTAATAAATAGGTTTTCAACTAAAAGGGGGCTTGTGGTTAAATGATAACAGCCGCACGAACCGATCGAAGGTTAAGCTACGCTTGCCACGGTTGGTTTCGGGATGGGTGACAATCTATTACATATCGAGACCCCTGCGTCAGTTGGTTCCGGCTGTTATTCTTAGATCTTTGGCAGTCGTTACTGGTAGTCAGAAGCCCAAAAGTCTGACAGAGAACCAGTCTTACCAAGGGGTATCGTGTTACCCAGTAACTGGGTTGTGGAGGTCAGATAGGCAGTCGCTCCATGTAAAATACTGGTATACAGCTGCATGCGGTTAGACTGGAAGCCGACCCCAACAGTTGGGAAAAGGGCAGGCAGATAGATATAGGTTTTCAACTAAATAAGAGTTGGATTCGGATTATAACAAACTATGTAGGTCTTATCTCTAAATCGGTCCGACCGCAATGGCTTTGAAATTGAAAAGGACGAATTAGAGGGGTTATCTCAGGAGCTAGGGGTCATCCAATGTGTAAAGTGCCTTTATGTAGATCAGAGTTTCTCAACCTTTTTTAGTTTTTATTTCTTTTACAGCGGACTCCTTAGGATATATGATCGTTTGCCCAAGGTTGGGAAACTCTGCTACTTAAATGCAGGCTGATGGTACTTGAAGGAAAATATACTCTTTTGTCTTTGTGAGGTATAATTACCCTCATCGTTGGATTCTCCAAAATAAATGAAATAGAAAAGAGGGCTTCAATTGACTAGAGTAGGTATGCCACCGGCGTGACACAGTAAAAAAGCTTTTCAAAAAGAAGGTTACATCTAAAATGACAGAATAATTTAAAAGGTACTTTTAAAGGTATTTTTAACTCAATATTTGAATATTTATTCTTGAAACTGCGTTTCTGAGAACGCTAGAAATGTTGGGCCAATCAACCACTCACTCAATCGCATAACTTGCGCTGATAACAGTTCTAGGAGATCTCGCATGTAATTGTACCTAGTACCTACCTACCTACCTACCATTTGATTCAGTTGTAACAACGTGTCTGTTGTACCACATGCTTTCTAAGAACAGCAGGTTAGGTAAAAACAACCGGACAAGTGCGAGTTGTTATACGCCAAAAAAAAACATATAAAATAGGTTGCCAAGACTTACATGAAGCTTTCACTGTTAAAAAGTGATCGTATCTAAACCTTACATCTTAATCAAAATGTTTTTAATTTTCTAGTTTGCCCCCATATTCCCCCCTATATTCAAAATTCATTTATTTATGTTCCACGTCCGTGTCAGGTCACAGAAATTCATATGTGCACCAAATTTCAACTTCCATCAGTCCAGTACATTCGGAGCAAATTGGCTGTGACAGACGGACAGACAGACCCTAGAAATCCAGAGATCCGATTCAGGGATCTAGAGATCCTATAAAGGATCACTCGTGCGTCGTTAAACGTGTGCGTGTGTGTGTGTGTTTCATTAGGACTTACGGAATCCTAAAAATATGTTTTCAAACACGAATTTCTCAGTATCTATTAAATCTATGTTCTTTTGTGCATATCCAAAGAATAATAGCTATTATGAATTGCTTTATTGTTATTTTATTAATTGAATTTTACAATTTACGGGCAACACGATTCTTATAAATGACATCTTATACGTATGATACATATTTGTAGACACCTATTTTATACGTAGGTATCTCTGTTTTGTACCTATATCTCAAAAATGCTCTTGTTTCATAAAGTTAAATTAAATTAAATTCAGGAATACTACGTTGAAACCTACTGTAAAACAGTACAACGTGATACCTCATGGATCGATCCATGTCAGTCGTAAACAAGGCGATGTAACTAATTTGTGATTTTATTACACACTAAAACATTTATTTTAGATGCCTTCCAATATCATGTAACATTAATCTTAATTTGTGGCTCTATAAATTACTTACAAATTGTAGTATTTTGGGTACTTAGCCTTGGAAGGGTGCTTTTTAAATGAAACGTTTTTATATGATCGATATTGAAAGTTGTTTATGGTGGCTGTAATTAGGCGTGGCTTAAAACCGTGGTTCCTAATGAGTGATGTGATACGATATAGTGTTATTTTTCGTGATGGGGCATCGTAAATCAGCACCGTGGTTAGAGGTGAGAAACTGTATAAAAACTGGGCGAGTACAGCAGTAATATTCATGAGTTATTATCGAGCTGTTATGTTTAAAAGCACATTATGTTAAGTATAATCACTGGTTTTATGTAGTAGGCTAGTCTGAAACTAGTCCGGAAAATCATGGGAAAACCCATATGCATACCTACACGTGACTAAAACTGTAAAGAATATTCATCAAAAATTAAGTAATCCGTCCTAAATTAGGCTAAGCCTTTATTTTTAATCCTTACATGTATTATCTATGTATGTCTTTGTTTTTTATTTTATTTATAAAATCATGTTTTGTGGCCTTCTTTTTTATCGAAGTCACTTCTATTTTAGTTTACTTTACTCATGTGTATTTTATAAGGAAAACCTGAAACCTAGAAATAATGAGTTATCATATCAGCTGAGTAAAGGCCTCCTCGCTTTTGTGCCATGCTTCCCTGATCTTCCTCGCGATCTTCTGTAGGTCGTCCACCTGGCCTGGGGAAATTATCTATAATTAAATCTTGCCTGTATTCCTGGAAGGTGAAACCCATAGTTTCGCCATTAAGTTTATTTCTATGTATCTACCTAACAGATTTTTACAAACAAAAGTTAATGTGAATATTTATGCAGATTCTTTCGGATTTCAACGAATTGAATCATTGTTTTAATTTTTGTATTTTTTCGCTCCGGCAGTAAATGATTTATTTTATATCTAATGAATGTTTTCCTGTTCTATAGATATCTCGTTCGGGCGCTCGTCGCGTGGTGCTGCAGCAGGCGACGCCGGCGATGGCAGGCCGGTTCCGATGCGAGGTGTCTGCCGACGCGCCAACCTTCCACACGGAGATACGATCAGCACCTCTCGAAGTCGTCGGTAATTAATATCCTGTTATATTACGAACAAAGTCATATGTTATCATGGGGAGGAAATCGGTTCAGAATTTCTCGATAAAGACCAAATCGTTGCTACGGAATGGCATCAACACCAATTTCATGTGAAATAGAAAACCTATCGAGCGACGAATTAATGAAGTATCGAGAAGTTTTAATTTAGGGCTAGTTTTGGTAAAATTATTTCGTTTCTCATAATCATAAACGGACTCAGCTAGTCAGCTTATAGCTTACCTAGATACTGCTCAATAAGAGCGCTATTGCCAGAGTGCTAAAGTTTCAGTTCCTTTATTATTGCATATCACAGTTGTCAAGCACCCACTTATTAGAAGTGTAAAGCAACGCAAAATCGTAACACTTAAAAATCCAGCCAAGTGCGTGTCGGACCACGCACAATGAAGGGTTCCGTAGTTGGGATGAATTTATCCCAAGAACAAACTTAACATTGTATTTGAAAAACCTGTTCTCCCATACGTTCCAACTGCAAATTTAAGTTGGTCGACTATTACTCGTAAACTTGTAAAGCCTACATACCTGTGATAGATTTCCTTTTAATTTCGTTGTACTATACTACTGCCGTGAATTTCTTCACAATCCAAAAGCAACCATTTAGCTGGCAGGGGGGGGGGGGAGACACTTGACTCTTAACAAAAAATTGCAATTTAAAGCGTAATTTTACGCAAACGAATCCCTGAATCGAAAAATAGTTTCCATAAACCGGTAATATTTTTGAATGACCTATCCAACGATACCCCACAACATGGGTAGACGAGAAAAAAAACATCCCCACTTTACGTGTACAGGAGGTACCCTAAAAATGTTTTTTTCGTGATTTTATTTTACAACTTTCTCGGCGTGATTAATATGTATATCCAAGCCAAATTATAGCTTTCTACGAGTCTCTGAGTTAACCTGCGGACGGACAGACGGAGATGTTCCTTGTTGACTACAGAGCCCTAAAAAGGATGTGTTGTTTTCCTCTTTCTCTGAAAAAATGTTAATTTATATTAAAAAAACAACGTAAATATTGGTGTTAAAATCATAATTATTTTTAGTCTAAGCCCAGAGTATTTTCATTTCAATCTGTAGGTTATCATTTTGGCGGAAATATCAAAAATTATCATATTTTAGGAATATTAATGCAGTGACCGGCCAGCAATTGGCGTGGGATTATGATTACCATAACTTGGGGAATTATTAAAGGCAATATATAATGACATTGGATTCTGAAATTAATTTTCACTTTGGTAATATGAAATTGCACTAGCACAAAATGTGTGAAGCGGAAAGAGGGAAACGTTATAAAAAGTGATTAAATTATCAGCACGATTTGCAGTCAAAGAGGATAATTTGTAGAAATATCAATTTTGAATGACAATACACTCGTGTATAAAATATACCATCAATAGCGACCGCAACTTTCGTCCATGTGGAAGTCATCTAATTCATCAAACATAACCCATTTATGGCTCTTGTACTTGATATAGCAATTTTTCTAATCGAATCAGTACTTCCAAAGATTACCTTTTACAGACAAACAAACCATTTTATCTCTTTATAATATTAGTAAACTAATATGATAGATATATGATTTAGATAAAAATAATATAGCGTAGGGAACATAATATTAGTAGGTACGCCAGTTACTTAATTCCAGGAAAACCTCTACCGTGACAGTAAATCGGGTCCTCGGAACCTCTCTGAAGAAGCGCTTCAACCAAAGTAAACGTTATTCCAGTACATTAAACAATATTACTGACACGACACTCTAAACACAGAAATCCTACTCATATTGTAAATGTGAATGTTTTGGTTGTTTGCGCGAGTAAGTGAGTTTGTTTGTATGTTTGTTACTCAATCACGCTTCAACGGCTGAACGGATTTAGATAAAATTTTGTAAACAGGTAAACTATTGCTTAGATTAAGATATAGGATATTTTATATCTGGATATATAAGTATATAGCAATTTCTCTAGGATACGACTGAAATTGCAGGCAATAGATAAAAAGCAATGAAATAAAATCTAGACACTGAAGTTAGCTAAGTTTACAAGTTAAAAGATAACATTACATCAAAAGTTTTCAGATCAGCCTTCATGTTAAAGTTGATCGTCTTTCTATAGTTCGTTGTTAAGATAATAACTTAGTCTATGAATAAGTAGGTGTTTATAAAGTTTTAATTTAGAGTAAGTTAATTTTGAGTATTTAAAAAAAAAAGTTTATTATTATTTACTTGTAATAAAATTCACCCGTGGATCGTGTTCCAGTACTTAAGGATTATGCTATGGAAATATATATTGGAAAATAGCAGCAATAATAACAGCAGCAGTGGTCTTATAGTTATTATATATATTCGTGGTCAATATTTTTCACACAAGTGACAATGTACAGACATAAACAGAACCGTAACTATGCTAATTTAAAATCGGTGACAGACAGGTGTAAATATGATTATTCATACAGGCCAGTGTATATACATATACGACCTCCAATAATATAAAAGTCACTTTTCGTGTCTAATTAATAATTCTGTGTGATTGCTTAATTCTTCTAAACTACACAACGGATATTGATGCGTTTTTCACCATAATTTAGAGAATTTTTCACCATAATTTAGAGAATTTTTCACCATAATTTGAAGAAAGGTTCATGTTTAATTCATATTAATTTTAAATATAATAAAGACATCTCGATGGTTTGTCAAGTCGTAAAAACCGTGCCAAGCAGGGGCAGGTCATTATTTAACTATCGAAAGAACAGAAAAAAAATAGAGTTATTTATCATAGAAACACGTGCGTACAAAAAAGATAATACAATCTTTGCAAGCAATTGTTTCATCAAATGATATGACTTATAAATGACAGAAAGTAATCTTTATACAATCATGTTGTGATTTGGGATCGGTGCATGTTGTTGCATGCGCACAAAGCCACATATTAGTGACGTAGTTTACGTACATATTTAAAATTGAAGCAGTACACAAATAGGTACCTATGTAGTTATGGGGTACAGGCCTACTTTTTATGTATACGCTGCTCTATTCAGTGCTTACTAGGTACTTAATTACTAATCAAATCAAATCATTTATTTGCATAACACAGGTTCAGAGGATGCTACAAAAGGTTCATAAGGTACACTGTATTATAACCATGTGAGGTGTGCAAAAATATTAGGAACATTATGACACAATTATTCTTAATCCGTTTTCTTATTAAATTACGTTGTCTTTGAAAATATAAATAGATAGTAAATTTCGTTACACATTAAATTAAATCTGAACTAATAAATTAATAAAGCAAATAAGCAAAGGCAAGCAAATTAATAATGTCATAGTAATTGTAATTATTATCATATTGAATTAATTTATAAATACTTGCTATAACTAAAATATAATATCTTTATCTTCGAAGTAGTCTTTTACATTATAATAATACTATTTAATTAGGAATGTGACTAATTTATTTATAAATACATGAGTAGGTAACTTCTTAATGTCATCGGGCAATTTATTATAAATCACTGATGCCATACAAATAATACTTTTATTGAGTAATGCCGTTTTCCCATACGTTACTTCTACGTCTAACTAGGCACGATATCATTACTTTCCTTGTATATCAATAATTTTCTGTAATCACATTCGCCAAGCGAGATAGTTTCCCAAATCCGCTTGTTTTAATAAAACATATTTTGACATTATCAGGTCTTCTACATTATAATAATAATTAGACCCACCACACGTCGCAGATTAATCGCAAGATAGTTTAATCGTAATTACTAATCAGATTAGATCTCCGTTCGTCTCCAAGTAAACGGTTTCGGTTCCGATTTTCACTGGAATCTCGAATTAAATCGGACTTTCATTTTCCATTTCGATTATTATTTAATTGGCTAATTTACAAACTCAACGTATCGTATCGTTGTGATTAGAAATTAGCCAATCCTTAAATCAATAAAATTGTTTGCCGTACATTTGCAATGTAGGTATGATAAGGAGGCCTTTTGACATTTGATTATGGTCTTTCTGTTGCGTGTACTTGTAGACGTTTCACAATCCATTGACGCTTATCTTCCACGCTGATTTTTTCGTGGATATATAGTCTAGAGTTGATACAGATCTTAATATAAATTTTGAAGTCTAATACGATTTGCTAAACCGTGTCATTTTATCATGGATAAAGTGAGCTTCTAATGGTATGCGGTGGAAGTCCGAAGGCACCTGGTTTTCATTCAGACATTATCTAGCAAATGCAGCTTCAGTACGCGACAGTGCAGAAATGTGGTTGAGTTATAAACCTGCAGGATTTAGGAGCTAGTTCGATCTAGCTGTCCCACTATTTAAATGTGGAATACGGATGTTATAGAATTATATAGCAGTTCCTCCAGGCTCAATTTAAACAGATTTTTGTATCATTTGTAATTTTTGCTTCCAATTGTGACATTTCTGAGATGGCGGGTAGGTACTGTGCAAAATTATCAATCTATCCTTTAATAATATTTAATACTTTAATCACAAACATTGAAGAAATATTAGCGGTAAGAAAGTTACCAATGTCCAGTAATAACAGCATACACGTAAAACAAGGCCAATAAAGGCTTCAAATTAAATGAAAGAATTCAGAATATCTGAATTTTCTGTTTAAGAGGTTGAACTAATTTAGTAGAAAGGTGAATGGCACAAAAACAGGATACTTTTATGAATTTACCTGTTACAAAATTCGGAGCTAATTGAATTCTTTTTTCATAGAATGTTTGTAGGTATTTTTATTTGCGTAAATATAATTGGTAGTACGAGTACTCTTGTTTTTATTATTACAACTAGGTTAGAACGTATTTACATGATAAATCCATCAACCATTGTGTACGAGGTGCATTAACCTAATTACTACTACAAGTCAATTTAAAAACAAACAATTCGTTACGTAAACGTTCGCTATCGGTATTTGCATCGATACTAAAACGTCGTCACCGCTCCATGTTGTTTACCGATTTCATTTAGGACCGCCAAGGCTGCTACTGTTCATGGTCACGCGACAATTATCCTCGTGGTGCCACCGGCAACCACTGACACCATCATTCCGAACCGTGTATTTAGTACCACCTGAAATTATTTCCATTAATTATTAAACGAGCCCACGACGCTGTTTGCGTGAATTTTGGAATTATAAACTTCTACACACAATTTCATTACTTTTCGGGTTCATTAATAATATATAGGTATGACTATGTCTTTCCCCAGGGTTCACGCTATCTCTATAACAAATTCTACTCAAACGCGTTCAACTGTTTCTCAATAATAACGCAACAAATAATATAGGTACTAGCGACCCGCCCCTACTACCCACGGTTTTTAAAACTTGACTAAATCGACGTTTTTAATTATAGGTATTTAAGTTTAATATGAATTATACATACGAACCTTTTGAAATTATTTCTATAAATGATAGTGAAAACTACACCAAAATCCATTGTGTAGTTTAGAAGAACTAATCGGTCACACAGGCACACGAAAAACGATTTTATTCTAGTAATGTAAATTATTTATTTATTTTATTATTTATGTATGCACAAAACATTGATACAGACCTGCAAAAGGAGAAATGTAAAGAGAGAGAGAGATGTTATTATGTTTATGGTAAATATTAATGTATTATAGGTACACATAAACCTTCCAGGATAAATTCACAAAATGATTGTGAAAATAACATTAAAATCCGTTGCAGTCATATAGACAGACATGAAAAGCGATTTTAATTTATAATAGATAGAGCGGCTCTTATAACAGTCTATAACAAAGCTTTCTTGTTCTCGTAGCGAATTTCTGCGTCGGATGTCCTTTTCAAAAGTAAAGTTCTTCTAGCTAGATTAATTTCTGAGTCCTCTAGCTCACTATATGTTTATTTTTCTTTCTTTCTTTCTCACTTGCTCTTTTCTTTTACCCTTCAAAAGGTATTTTATTGAAACTTTTACAGCTCTTATCAGCTCTGTATGTAAGAGGTTGCAAATGGCACGTAAAACGTGTGGAGTACGCGTGCGTATAGTCACGACTGCGAGTGTCATGTCCACGTGACACACGCTTAACACGCGCGTTATCCAAACACGCGTATTGCACGTAGGTGAATGGCATCGGCATTATTGGCTTAAAACTGTACCAGATTGGGGTGCATAATACGAGTGTCTTTTACCTCTAAAATATCTGCTTTAATTTAACTTTGTTGACCGAACGGGAATCCCGAAACACATGCTTTGAGAAGGCCATTTTGCATTCGGTACGAAGCACGCGCGAGGAACGTGACAGCCAGGGTTCTCAGCTCAGTCACTACAAAAACAAGTAATATCGAAATAAGAAGAGTAAAATTAGAAAATAGGTTTTTATTTCCAAAATCAGTATTAAAAACAGCCAATGTGAAACGATAGACAAATGTCGATAGGTTATACTCGTAGGTACTTATATTATGGATAATACCCTGGGTACATGTAGAAAACATCTCGCCATTTAAATTCCGTTGAAAAATCCATTGCTCGTAGTTTTTGTCGCACTAAATCCATCTTGCCGCACAGCTTGTTACAGCAGTTTAGATCGAAGGAATCGCATTAAGTTCTCTCTGAAGATTTTACTCTACAGATTGGGAGAAATAGCATTTCCTTGTGAACCGACGTAAACTTTGGGTCTTCATTTTGTATTTATTGCCATTCCAAAGATTGTCGCCATAATATTTTGTTAATGGCCGTTGGAACGACGCGACAGACATTGACTCTGAAACGAAACACGAAACTTCGTATTTCCTCATCGTGTAATAGACCCCTCGGGCTCCATAACGTTGCGACTTACTACATTCACGCACCTCTCTAAATTATAGGGCTTTACCTGTCCCATCATGACGTGATTCTGCGCCGTGAATCACGAATGACGAGCTCATTTGTGTGACGCGATGCCTCTATACAGATTAATTAGCTTCAAAGGATTCTTGAGTTCTGAGGGCCGCATTTTCAATGTTTCCCGTAGGTATAATGTGAGTAACAAGTTACTGGAAAAGACGTGATAGTTACGAGTAGTTATACCTCACGCACATCCTTATAATTACAGCGAGATTAAATACATCATGTATTCCCGGAACGTTCGTTGGTATTTATTTATACGCTGGGGAGGGTTCATAAAGTAAAACAAATCCCTTAATATAAAGAGATTTGATTGTAAGCGCCTTGATTTTTTCCTATTTGGAACGTACGGCGTGACCCACAAAGGGGAGTAAACGAACGTGCCATAAACACAGCTGCCTGTATTAATGTGATAGCTCCGAACAAAGTACACCTTTATTTCATTTAATCATAACCTTTATTTATCGTCGCTGAGTAAATACTTTTGAAAACCTCATGCTGATAATTTTATAGTTGTGTTATTCCATATTTGTACAAACAGTGCAGCCAGTATTAAGCCCACGGGTTTCCCCTCGTTGATGTTGGTAAATATCCCCCGGGAACGTGCTACCGGGACAACAAGTAGCCTATGTCCTTCCCCAGGATGCCATCTATCTCATTGCCAAATTTTATCGAAATCCATTCAGTGGTTTAGGTGTGAAAAGATAACATACAGAGTTACTTTCGCATTTATAATATTATAATATGGATATAATGTTGTAGGTACAAACTTTGTCATAGGAAAACATAGAGTTATAAAATACATGTCAAGTATAATATAAGGCGCTCTATTTATTACTATATTTACTTACATTATAAATTCAGCATTAAATCGATAATGACTTATCTTGGCAGTATATAAACTGCGTAAATTCAAAGCTGAATCTTTAGAAACACCCCACTGACCTACGAGCTAAACCTTCGCAGACATTACACAAACTACGGTATGAAAGCTTTTGAGTGTTCGCCTAACGTTAGCCATAAAGGGAATTTCATGTTTTTGTCAAGAACAGACTAACACGGTCATATTCATCTTGGCTCTCAACGTACGTTACATTTACGCAATACTCCGGCGAAGGCTAAAACTGTATAATGTTAACCGCGCTGAAGTGATAATTAGCAAAATGGTACAGCTATTAAAATGCCAGCGGAGTGGTTAGTTACCTACATTTGAATGTCAAGCGCCGCGTACCACTTCACAAGTAAAGTAACCACGTTCATTAAAAAATTTAAACCATGTACCTACGTACTAATTAATGTAACGACGTGACTTTGTGGCGAGTGCGCTCGCAAAAAGTACAGCATCAATATATTTTACGAAATTTTTCTGACCCTTGTCGAATTTCCAACGAAAATTGATGCCAAGTCCTTGCCAAAAGCTTTTTTCGGCTGTAAATATGATTCTCACTCATGATAAGCTTGTTAAAAAAACTGAAAGTGTACGAGTAAAACTATTTTTCGAATGGCCATTTTATTTTGCAACAGTATGCTAATATTATGATAGCATGTTGTACACGATAAGCTTGCGTTGGAATCTTTCCAGCTGCGACACATTTTCTTAGTCAATAAAGCTTAATAGTGGCACATAGAGGCCAACTTGTCAGACTAGATACTAGCTGCCTGAGAGCTTTTGCTATGACGCTATGGGAGAGAGTTGTATTCGACGGAAAGCCATTCGGGTTACATAATGGACACAAGCATCCTCGCAGGGTTTGGTCGAGCTCAAGATTGCTAATTTGGTCGTTTAGAGCCTAAATACGGTATTGAATAGCTTAGAAAACTTCTTACAAAATATATTTTTAGAATTCCCTAATAGCATTTACTGCTGGCACTCGGTTGGGCCACGTGCACGTGATCGTGGCTCAACTTAACGCCAACAATAAATGCTATTAGGGTTGTTATGCATGCATCGCCTGCTTTGTAAAACGTTCCATTAAAATTAGCAAAGTATCAAAAGTTGATCAATAAATCAGGACACTGAATACACCCGTAATACCCGGATAATCATGTGTTAATATAATAAAGCTCAAAGTTGCTAGAAAATCATCCCTATCGTAATATTATAATAGAAACTTTATTTTAATTCTTTTGTCCGATCTGGTAAACAAACAAGGAATTAAAACTTCGTAGCGAACTTGCTGTAATAAGGCCAATAACGCAATTTTTATGATGATAAAGTGTAGGTACCTAGCCTTTTTATAATACCCTGTCGGTGATCTGACTGAACTGAAGAACTAAGCTACTGGACTGTACCTAGCCAGTTTTGGCTATAAGGAAATTCGATCACCGAATGGAATAAACTATTTCTGTGATTAGTAATAGTCAGATTTGTAAATGTGGTTGTGTTTGTCCTCTCACGATACAGAAGAAACCGTAGCGTGAAGCACTGTTCGAACTATATTGTTTTTTTTTTATGTGCAGAGGCTCCTGAATGGGGTCCTAAGCTGGTGTCAGATCGGTCGTGGTACGGTGTGGGGTCCACTCTGCGAGCGACGTGCGCCTCGCCGCCTGCGCACCCTCCAGCAAACCTGACCTTTGCACTAAATGGACGTGAGGTAAGAAAATCTTACCAACTGGTTTTTGTACACTTTATAAAACACACAGATAGCAGGCTCCATGGCTGCAAGATTATTCTCTAAAAGCTATGAAGGGCTATGCATAACTTCCATTTATGTAAAATAATAAATTCTGGATATATTCATATTGTACTTGCCAAACCGGATACCTAAAATTGGAAAGTGACCTGATAGATATGGCTGGGATAATATCTAGAGTCACTGAAATTCCCCCTGTAGCCTGGCTTTAGTATTTTGATATTCATTTGTGGAACGCCGCTTCTAGCTATAACAGGGTGCGAGAACATCGATTTCCGAGTAATTTCCATTAAATAAATTGTGTTTTATTGCGGGCAAAATACCCATATATAAAAAGTAAAAAGTAGAAACAAAACATGGAGTAAAGTAAAGGTACCTATAGTCTTTAAAACATAAGTTTTTCGTCATTTTTTATTCTCGCTTAGGTGAACAGAAATTCATTCAATTAGCCGTAGCTACACCAAAATTAAATGAAAACAACAACATTTCGTGGAACTGTGAAGAAAATAAAACCACCTTTACCTGTGTTGTATTCAACATCACTGTTCAAATCAATATTAGTGCTGGCAGCTAGCGGCAAAAGTTAAAGAATACTAAAGTATCCGCGTTGTAATAATAACTCGGATGGCTCAGTAGATCGATGTTTTATTAATATGGAAGGCAATGCTCGCCAAGGATTCTTTTTCATCAAATAATTTGATTAACATCAAAGGCAGCAATTTATATCGTACCTGTGCTGTGTCCCTGTTGTAACGGAGGAGTAAAATTTGTGTGATAAAAATTGGACTTTATTAAAATTGGTTTTCTTTGACATAAGGTACCCATTTGGTCCCTGATTGAAGCACTTAACATAGTACAATTTATTAAAAACTTACAGAACACTGAATATTTGACCACGTTTGAACATTACCTATTTAAAGTTCCTAAGCAGTCAATGCAAACCCAAACAAATCCCAAACAAAACCCCAAACAAAACCCAAACCCAAACAGAACCCCAAACAGGATCATGTGAGGTCAGGTAAATAATTATTGTATTTTTATAATATAGGGTAAAGATCCAACCAACTAATCTTTTTCATAAATATAAGCTTACAAATCTTCCGATTTACCCTAAGTTGTCATATCAGCAGATAAAAGAGGTTTGATACTAAAAAGAGGAAATTTCTAGTTGTTAATGTAGATGTTTAACGGATATTAGAAACGGTTAACCGGAAGCTTATGTTACACCGGGGATTTTACAGTTTGTACTCACTTTTTTACCGGAATAGTTTTGCCTTATCTGTGAAAGGATTTTTTAATGCCCTAATGTTAGTGACCTTTAAATACATATATCTATTTAAAAGTACCTACCTGCGAAATAGCTTTAAAAAAAAACTAAAACGGTAGCTGCTGGTCATTTATAGACTACTACAATTTATTTGACCTAACCGAGCGTTACATACTCAAATAACACAAAGCAAATTCCCCTCAGACTACAAATTATCCGGTGCTCAACGCTAGTATCTTTCTGATAAACAATAAAAAAAAAAAAATATAATGTAAAACGTTAAATACAGCTTTTCTTAAATCTATGTCAAGTTCACACATGATTTGTGCCTGAACTAGGTAATCCTGTATTTCAGGCGATTGGAGGATAGGTTATGTACATATATTTAAAAAATGCGTTTGATCAGCGTCCAGCGGTTAGCTACAGACAGGGGTCCACCGTGTCCACGCGAACAATGGAGCAGTTCCTACTTGCTTCAATTTGACACGACCGTTGTTTTTGCCGCCGTCACTACCCGCTGCGTAGGCGAGTTCATTAATCACAAAACAGCTCAGAGCTATATAAGCTTCCTTTATCTAACGTAGAACTGTGTAATATCCGTAATATTTCCGGCTCAACCGCTGTGCGTCCCACTATTATATTATATTGTATTTTTCTCAGATCGACATGGATTCTCTTATCCACGAATTGCCGTCGTGGTTTAAATGGGATCCGCCGCCGAAGGCGGAAACTACAACTACGGAGCAGCCTGATGATGATGTGAATTTTAATATATTCCACGATGAAGGAAATATACAGTATTTGGATGAGTCGTATATAAATTTGCATAAAGAGGAGATTAGAAGGCCTTCGAAGGAGAGTTTGAAGCCGACGTTTGAGAGAACGGGTCCAGATAACAGGCTGCCTTCTGTGGGAGAGGTGTCGTTCGTGGTTAGGAATGAGGCGTTTGAGCGAGGCAGTCTCCGGCTGACCTGCATAGCGAGCATATACAACCTGTACGCTGCACGCGCAGAACTAATTTTCGATATGGAGCAACCAGAGGTTGCCTCCGTGCTAGGCGTCCGTAATAGAGCAGTAGGTAAGTGCAATCGATACTTGTGTGTAGTGACTCCGGGTCGCGAAATAGTGCCGGGATAAAACAGTGTGCCCCTGTTCTGGTCATTATATAATCTTTGATAGCCTTGACTTTGTCGCATTTTGGTGCAATTTAATACAAACATTATCCATTTTGAACACTGGTAATAAGACGTATTGTAATGTAATTATAAATACTAACACATTTTTCCCGGCATGTTCAAAAATTACTACAATTTTCTTATCACGATCTTAATCACTTATATATGGTTTTTATTTTCCCCTACCAAGACTATAAATACGGCACTGTACGTATTTGAGATTTATTTGTCTTCATACGAGTATAAGCCTGTTATTTAATGTTACAAACAATAATATTGTTCAATATTGTTTCAGATTCAACATCTCGTAGTCTTTGGCGAATACCAACAACGCTTGTTCCGTTATTATACAGCGTGCGGTAGTTTATTTAATAACGTTCTATCATTAATTAAGTACAAATTTATTTTTAAGAACTCGCCGTTCGCGTTAAAATAACTCTCATTGTGTACAAATTCATTGAACATATCCAATCTCATGAATTTATATTTTGTTGTACCACGATGACTTCCCTTTCGAATATGTAGATAGTATTGCGACAATCGCATAAAATTACTATAACGTTATTTTAATTAAAATAATGGTTTATAATTGTTTAGTAATAGGTCGAACTGGCCAAACATAGGTTTAAAAAATGAATAAATCAGAAAATAAGGGATTAGATGAATTATATTATACATTTGTAGAAGTTGTCGGATAATAAGATAAAAGCCAACTGTTCTTTCAAACATACGAGTACATTTTCAAATTATGGTATCAAGGAGTGTTTAGAAAAAAAAGTAATGACTTGGAGAAGGCCTATGACAGTGTGTGGAGGGAAGAACTGTGGTCGACACTATCCTTGTACGGTGTGGACGTGCGCTTAGTAAGGGCACTGAAATCTTTATACAAGGATTCCAGTGCTTGTGTTAGGATAAATGGGGCATACACGAACTGGTTCTGCATCTCGAGGGGTGTTAGACAGGGTTGTGTAGCGTCACCATGGCTGTTCAACTTGTACATGGATAGTTATCTGACAGATTTGAAAGAGGGTCAGTATGGATTGACGATGAATGAGTTGCCTGTCAAATGCCTTCTGTACACAGATGATCAAGTTCAATTTGCATCGTCAGCAGAAGGGTTGCAAGATATGGTGACTGTGATGGATGAATCATATTAAATGAAAGGGATGAATATAAATGTGAATAAGACGAAGGCCATGGTGTATGAAAGAGAAGAGGATGTATCGGTATGTGATGTGAAGTTAAATGATAAGAGTGTGGAACAAGTAAGTGGGTTCGTATTTTTGGGGAGTCTATTTACAAGGAATGGAAAGATTAATGGAGATGTGGAAAAAAGGGTAAATGCGGGAAATAAAGTAAATGGTGCTACACACGCAACTGTGACAACCAGTTGATGTCCAAAAAAGCACGACTGGCTGTTCACAATGGTGTGCTGGTGCCTACGCTTATGTATGGAAGTGAGTATTGGGTGTGGCAAAAGAAGCATGAAAGTAGAATAAATGCTGTGGAAATGCGTTCCTTGCGAAACATGTATGGTGTGACTATGAATGATAGACTCGAGAATGATGTGTTAAGGCAACGGTGCCGTTTAAACGAAGATTTAGTGACAAAAATTGAAAAGAGTATGCTAAGATGGTTTGGTCATGTTGAGAGGATGAATGAAGGGCGGCTAACAAAAGATATTTACAAGGCAGATGTGAGTGGAAACGCCGGGAGGGGACGCCCTAGGAAGACATATAGTGACCTTATTGGTGATGTTCTTCAGACAGGTCAGGTGTGTAGTACTCACAACCGGCGTGCGTGTATGACCAGATGTATGAACGTAAACGAGGCAAAAGGAGTATGTAAGGATCGTAGCAGGTGGCGTTCTGTAGTTTCTGCCTACCCCCATGGGAAGAAGGCGTGAGTTTATGTATGTATGTATGTAAATTGAAAAATCTACGTTTCTTATAAAAAATTCAGAAAATTATTTATATATTTGCAAATAATATCATTCTGTGGATAGAATCTAATGAAATAATAAAAATATCGTCAAGGCGTATAACGTTTCTGATGTCACGGACTAAAACTACTTGTAAATAATAATGTGATAGCTAATAATTAAAATTATTAATAATAGAATGTCTGTTTCAAAATTACCTAATAGAAAACCTATATGTGAACCTTATCTTCCAGAGTTACAAAGTACCAACGGTATGATATTAATAAAGAAGTTTTAATTTCATTATAAGTTGGGGCATATTTTTTACCCTTGACAAAGACTGATGAGTAACGATTAAACGAGGGAGATACATGTCATGTGGTTCTGTTTCTTGTACATAATATTGATTTATACAAAAATCTATACTGTTTTATCGTTAAAAATAATAATTTTATGAAAAAACCTTCGTGATTTTCGAATAATTGGAGATTTTTAACACTATAAGAAGAGTTGAAATTTCGGACGTGTCAATGAGGTTAGCTACTTGTTATTAAAGATTTGTAAATAAATAGTTATAATATCTAACTCTATGTAAATGATTATGGATGAATAGAATAAAGAAATATGTTGGATTTGTCTAAATAATGTGTATTTTTTTTACGCATAAATATGTTTTGTTTCCAGCTCAAAAACAAGAAAAGCCTCAATAACCTCTAATAATAATAATAATAATAGTAATAGCCTCTTAATGTATCAATATTTTATACTGATGCTGTTTCAGTGAATACTTTATGCAGTATGTAATTCTATGTAAAATAGTCCCAGCATACATACCTTCTAAAAAAACTACAAAAGTTTCGTACACACAAAACATTTTCATAAACATACACTGGGTCCCACATCAAACAAATAATACAACACTTAGGCGATATTGATAGCCGAAATTTTCGTTTATAGCTACGTACTTAGGAAGAATAACGAAGTAATTTCCCCTTGGAAGAGTTCCACCTAAGCCTCAATCAATCATAGTAGGAGATTGAGTCCACAATAAACAGTAGAAAACCCAGCCATTATCCTTATGGAGAAAATCATTTATTGAGCAGTTATTGTCGAAGAAAATGGATTATTCAGCTTCGAATCAAGCATGATGTATTACTTGTGCCTACTTTAGTTTGCAAAGGTATGTGAGTTCGTGAGAGACTCTTAGGTACTGAAGATAATAAAATAACGAAACTTTTCTCAGCACGTGTGTTATCGACAGAATGATGGATTAAAGTGTAATTTGTTTATAACACGAGGCCGTATTATCGCTTTATTTATAGCTCGAAATGTCGTTTTATTTTATGTTATTGTGGTAATGTTACCGCCCGAAAATCCATTTACGGACGTTTGGGTAATGCTGATACAGGCATATAGGTACTCATTACATGGCCGCCCCGGGGTAGAGCGAGCTTACCCACAACAAAACCAACAATTTATTTTCCAGTATTTACCAATGTCGGCAACCGCCGTGTGGCGCTATTGCAAAACCAATAACAATCAGTTACCCCGTTCTAAGGCTTTCGCCAGCCGACACTATTGTCTGGACTCTTCGTTAGGCGCTCTTTTCATTTACCCAGTTGCATTGATTGGACCAAATCCATCACGGCCCACAGACTCCTTTTCTGCCTGCCCATTGATTATTCCCCCAGTTTCGTGAAAATGAAACTTTATGAATTGACGACGGGGCCTCGTGACCCCTAACTAACTTTGAACTCAATAGAAATGGTTTTACGGCAAAATCGAATGAAAAATTCATGAATTATAATGCTAAAGTAATAACAAAATGAGTTTACAAGTTAAATAGATTACGGTAGACGTAGGTTCGTGCGGAAATTATGGACTTTGAAAATAAAGGGATGCTCATTTAGTTAAAGTTAAAATAAATCTACAGTCGGCGGTCTTAAAAGGAAAGTTGAAGTTTGTTTGTGATAGCCGCGGGCGTGTTCTGGACAGCCGCTGAAAAGCACTCGTGAAGGCGTGTTCACTGTGTTCAGTATTTACGAGTATGTTCCAAAATAATGGGCGTATAATGAAGCGTTGCGGGTAAAATGTAAGAATTGCCGAAATTTTAATGTGTTTAATTTTACCTTGACACAATCATTTACAACGAAACAAAAGGTTTCCTTAGATATCGCTTCATTGTATGAAAGTAGGTAGCACTACGTTCCTTGGTTACAAATATTATGATATCTATAGGGTATTCCAATTCATTCCCTGAAGCGAGAACTAGTTACCTAATACGGTACTACATTTTTTGATCACTGAACAGCACTCTAATTGCGGAACACACGATCAATCACAATCTGAATCATTTTGAAGGATATTCCTAATACATTGCTTCATATGTTCGAAAAATTTGTCTGTTCAACACAGTAAATATGGCAATGAATGTTGTTGAACTGTCAAAATGAAAGCCATTCCTACTGTATTACGCAATTACCCCGCTGTTCTAGTATAATTATGGAATGAAATAACCATAATCTCAACACGAAAATTATAATTATAGAATTATATTATTAATGAATATTGTTTATTTAGCTTCTAAATTAAGTCTTTACCACTTGAGCAGGCCTCAGAGCCCACTCAAAGCCTATTCAAGGGCGAGTGCTCTTTAAACTGAAAGGAAATCCCTCTGAGAAATGAATTAATCCGTGTTTCGCTGAGAATTTGTTCTTTACGTAAATCGGTTCGCATTTTTTTATCCTTTTCGAGCCTTTCTAACTCCACTGAGCTACGAATATTTGTTAGCATTAAGAAATACTTAAATAATGTTACATTAGATATTTAAAGGCACTAATACCTACGTTTATGGATGTTAGAAAAGGATCGCTTTTGAGAAACTGAATACTAAAATTAAGTACCTAATAAAAAAAAAAACTTACTAAAATTAAGTACCTAAGTAGGTACTTAATATAAGTAAGTTTTATATTTTTTAAACTAATTTAAAAAAATTACCTGAAGTATAAAACAGACAGAATACTTAGTGTTTCTAAGGAATTTGTAGAGATTACATTACACATATAGGTATCCTACTGTCAACATCAACTTTCAGTAAACCTTTAAAACTACCTCTTTCAAACCTTCAGTCAGAAAAAAGTATTTTTCATGAATAAAACACCAATTCCTAGCAGGATATAGGTTTGGAAGCCAACCCTAGAAAACCAACGGACTTAAAACACAATCGACTGCGTTTTCAATAGAAAGAACCATTGATTCAGAAACGCAAAGATAATATCTGTGAAAACAAGGTTTGCGAGAGAGGTTTGACATGAAATATTGTCAGTTTTCCGTCAATATGCATTGTAAAGTATGAGTGATGCGGCCGCTATCGACAGCGGTGACACGCGACCGGTGCATGCGACCTCCTGTCAACATGGCCTTGTTTGTTTTGACCTCATGTTTGTGCGCCTGACGGCCTCACGTCCATGTCCATGTGTAGCTAAATACTCATCATCTTTATATCAATAGCGCTCAGGAAATATGCGATGTCTGTTGTAACAATTTTGGAGGATGGTCTGCGGGCAATTGCCATGTTGAATCGAATGCAATTTTGTGATTTACAACTGAAACTGGTTTGGTTTGGAAATTACTTGGATGGTCTGTAATGTTATAGCTGATATTATGATAAATTCTGCAATTCAATTTGGGAATTCTCCGAGAAAATTACGGGTTATCGTAGTCGGACCAGATTATATTATATTGTATTATGTAACTGATTCTTTAAACCGCTGCTATTTCAATTGCAGCATTTCAAGGAAATGCCTTAAAGATATTTCATCATTAAAAAAAATTAACTGACAGAATACTTAGTACAAAGTTATCATGGTCAATTAGATCGACACTCGGGGGAGTGTCGATCTAATTGACCATTTTTTTCAATAAGACTTCATTATAAACTCGATTCATCTCTTATATGCACAAAATGCATTTTTATATCGATATTTTTTTACACCACTAATAATACCTGGTAAATGGTGTAGAAAACCAGTGTGACAAATTGGAAAAAAAAACTTGTTAGTCACACTGTGCACTGGTGTGACAATCCGGTGTGACTACGAGTCCGAAAAAATATTCCATACATACTCGTAACATTATGTTGTATTGGATGACCATTTTTTTTTTTAACTTACATGTCATACATAACTTCACGCCTGTGTTCCCCGAAGGATTAGGCAGAGGTGTACCTGTAGCACACCCACATTTCGCCAGCTATGTTTAAATCCCATGTAATAAGGGGGCGAGCCTATTGCCATCAACCGGACACAAATCCAGACTCCGGGCTGCTACCGAGAAATTCCAGATGGAAAAACCCGATAACACTTTGCCCGACCCGGGAATCGAACCCAGGACCTCATGCTCAGCAGTAGCGCTTGCGACCAATAGACCAACGAGGCAGTAAACGAGTAGTACGAGGTTTTTTTAAACAGCTTTTGTTATTCTGCTGCATCCGGTTAATCTGGAAGCCGACCCCAATATAGCTGGAAAAGGCTAGGCACATTGGTCCCGCGTGGGATTGGCCTCAGTGTGGCCAGAGCTTTATACTGGTTTGTATGATATGTTACGAAGCCTCTCTAAGTTTAATTCAAGTTTTCTATAATAAATAAAGTAATCAGACTTTATTAATAAATAAAGTCTCTATTCAATTCTTCTATAATAATAGAAGAATTGAATTGAACATCTAGCGTATACATTCAACAGACAGAAGAATTTCTTTTTTTGTAAATAAAACTAATTTTGCTTATTTTGTGAGGTTTTCAGGGCTTCAATTTTGTACAACAGTGGTTACCGAAGTATAAGTATTACCGACTCAGTAGTAAGTAATGAAATTACAAAGGTTATGTGTTATTTTTAGTCTGAATTTACAATTTTACAGGGCCTTCTGAACGCCCCTACGGGCATTCTGAACGCCCCTATATGAAACGTTGAAAATTTTCGTCGGTTATTAAAAGATCTTTTTTGCTGTTCTATCCATTTTGACCGCGTGAGTATTGCACTTTTCTACGAAACAGGTAGTTTTTTTTTTCCATAAATGACGATTCATTTCTACGCTAGGCGATCTATAATCATGTGCTTAATTCATGGTTATAGTTTTCGCGTCTATGTCCCTACCACACTGTATAATATCTGAGTTATACTAATATGTAGTTTTTTTTTTAATATTTGAAGTAGGTACAATTACTTGGTTCAAATACAGGGTGGAAAAAATGTCAACACATGTGTAGTCATCATCTCAAATATCTTTTACTTTCAATCAGAAAGTATGATAAGTACTTACAAATTGTTCAAAATTGATTGCTACACTTTTTCAGTCCTTAATATGTAGTTTATTTCATACCAGCACCCTAATTGTATAACACACTATCAATCACAATATGAATAATTTTGAAGCCTATTGCTAATCCATTGCTTCATTATGTTCGAAAAATTTGTCGGCTCCACAACGTAAATAACGCAATGAATGTTGTTGAACTGTCAAAATGAAAGCCGTTCCTACTGTTAGTGTTTTACGCAATCATCCCGTTGTATTGATTTTCACCTGCAACGTAAATAAATAGCAGACTCAAAGCGCTATATTATTTCACTGACGTTCCAAGCGGCAATTCCAGGAAATTTTAAATGCGGCAACAAAAGAGTTATGCACCTATCTACAGAATAGCCTGTTTCAGTACTAGTGCCAACAGAAACCTGATTCTTCGCCGTCTCCAGTTTATCACGCGGACATAACAAACGGCTGCTTTGGATCTTAGCTGCAGCTATTTTATTTACACTCCTTCATGTTTCACTGCAATAGGAATAATTTTAAAAGGAGCCTGACCATTTAAATTGTATAGCCTCGGTGCTCAAATATTTAAAATAAGTTTAAAGGGGTTGCGCTTAGGTAGCCCATGAAATTGAATTTTTTTTTTCTTATGTTTTTTGCAATTTGTAGGTCAGTGTCAGACTGTATGTTGATCAAATTTCGATTCGCGACCGTGACAAATGTGTATTCACTAAATCATTACAATCATGAATACAACTCTCTTTGCGAGCGCTGCCGCTTTCACCTTAGGGTTTGTTAATAAAACTTATATAAACCTTTTAGGAAAACATCGTGAGGAAACCGGCGTGTTCTAGAACCAAAAATTCGAAGACATGGTAACATCCGCCAACCCGCACTGGGTGCAACCCGCGTGGTGCATTACGGCCCACTCCTTCTCACTGAGAGGAGGCTTGTGTTCCAGCAGTGGGAACATTGTAGGCTGATTATGATAAATAATGCACAGGTGTGTTAGACCACGTTCGCACGGACGTAAACATATCGTGGTGGGATTTTATCGCGCACTGGATTTTCAACTCTCGGTGTTGAACCGAGCATTGAGTATCCAACGGAGTGCATCCAGTTCGTGAAAAAATCCCGGCGTAAAATTTTTACGTCCGTACGAATGTGGACTTACCATCTCAGAGACTTAGCTGAAATATCTCACGTACCTGTAACTGCACCACTCGCTAACGGTAGAATGCGTGCATTGCGTTGCGCGTTGCGGCTACACAAGAAATTACTTTTTTAATTTCTTCTGTAGCCGCAACGTGCATTGACGCGAAATCTTTACAAAATTTCTCTAATTACAAATTGAATTGGTGACCGTAATTAATTTTTAATATTGTATTGGATTTTTTTTTTCTCGCAATCTTAGTGAAAAGTGGAGTGTAACACACGGTGCTAAAAACCCATTATAGCTCGTTTTCTATTTACTCTATCGCTAAAGGTCGTGAGTAAAACTACCTCGTGTATAATTACGTCAACTAGCGTCTGTTTATTTACGTTGCCAATATTCCGTGAAACAAGCACTCGATTGGTAGCAGAAACTCCTCCAGTGAGTGTAACCAACTCTTTGATTGAGCACTCTTCATCCTACTCTATTGTTTATGCACAATATTGTGGAAATCAAAGATGTTGTTTAATTGTGACTGTAAGTGTGGAACGCTTTGTCTAGAACGATCTGTTTTTTATGGTTGTTAAAATAAATATTATAGTAAAAAGTAAAAATTGTTTCCTATCGCATACCAGAGGAGCTATGGGCTAAAATAACCACACAGTGGGTCCCAAACACCAGCAAACGGCAACGAGGCAGGCCCAGGAGGAGATGGCGGCAGGAACTAGACTTTTTTCATAAGGATTGGCCACAAATAGCAGAAGATAGGGATAAGGTGAAGGAGGGAAGGGAGGCCTTTGACATGCAGTGGACACAAAAGGCTGATAATAATAATAATAATCAGGCAGGAGCCATAGTCTTTCCATAGTACTAGATAACCAGTCCACTTAAGCTAACCAAATCCATAGCCCAATATCTTTGTTTCCATATTCTGCAATAGTCCTACACCAACCGGGGGTTATCCTTGGGTGCACTTGTATAGTCCGAACAAGGATAATCATTGGTTGGTGCCTCGTTTCATTAAAAATGTCTAACGGGTCTCTGCGAGTTGGCTTCGGCCCCTCTTCCAAAGGTCCGGGATCCCACGGTCCCGAAAAATGTCAACAGACGTAAAAATAATAATAATAATTTATTTGGTGACCCTTAATTTATTTCTACGTTTTGGTGACCTTTTCGGGGAAACTGAAGGTTTCGTCTGTGTAATTATGGACGAAGTTATCTGGACGAATAACTACCGGAGACATTATGAAAGACGGGACTGTTGACGTGTGTCGGGCATGCCATCGTCCGGCTGAGTCCCTCAGACATATTATCTCTGGTTGTTCTCGTCTGGCTAATGGCGAGTACTTGCACAGGCATAATCAAGTAGCCAGTATTATTCACCAGCAACTTGCTTTGAAATATAAACTAGTGGATTCCGTGGTACACGGTTAGCACACGAGGTTGTTGACATGTGGAATGTGAGCTCGGCTGTCATTGTGCCGATTGTCGTATCGGCCAATGGCCTGATGGCCGAAAGCCTCGATCAACATCTGTCGAGGCTCTCGTTAGGTGGTTGGGTCAAGGGCCTGATTCAGATGGCAGTACTCCTCGATACGGCTCGCATCGTGAGGAGCTTCCTGTTTCTGGAGCCCTAACCACCGGTAGCTTGGACCCTGCTCCCGATACCGGCGGACGGCGGTTTTTTTCAATGTTTTTATAAAAATATTTAAAAATGTATATAAATATGTAAATAAATAAACAACATAATAATTTATTTGCATAACATTCATTACAATTATTGTGAAGCCCTGACTCCAGAGCTACATGTATAATACCTGTATTTCAGGAGTCAGATAATATAATATAGTAATATGAAATATTTTTAAAAGTATATTTAATTTCTTTTACAGTATTCAACACAACTATTTACACTAGTTACTAATTTAAATGACTAACTAACTAACTATACAAAAGTAAAAAGACACTTAGGCGTCGAAGTACTCGTCCGCATCGCTTTGAAAAGGTCTCCAAATGTCTGCCCTACATCATTCAAGAATTGCCGATAGATTATCATTTTATGTTAGTTACAAATGTCGTCACCGCAAAACGCGTGTCCTGAACAATTGTTAATACGGAGATAGGACCATTAGTCATGCGAGCAACGTTATGGCGATTTATTTTATTTTTCCATTTCCTATTTAGCAGGTCAGCATCCTATTTACAAAAGCATATTATGTGTCAATGTAGTATTAAATAGGTAGTAACGCATCATTACCGACTCTATTAACAATTTTGTGGTTTATTCATAAACATTCCTTAAAGTTAAGTAATGATTATCGACTGTTTAACCATACATTTTTGACGTTTAAACGACTCTTAACTAAAGGCAACATTTATAAATAAAGGAGACTGTTTCAAAGATAAGTAGTGTATTTTTAAATGAATGAATCAACCGCCTTTTCTTAATCTTTTCCTGCTGAATTATGAATGAGCAAACACAATCATTGCTATAATCCTAATATAAATCCAAAAAGAAAAGGATAAAAAAGGTTATGACTCAGTTTACAATGGCCTACGATTCTAGAGAATTAGCAAATTCATCCATGTATCATCTTACCTAACACCTTTATTGATAAACACAGAAAGTAATTTAAAAAGTAAAAAAACTATTTTACAAAATACAACAGACTTCTAAAATAAAATACTACAAAGTGAAAAATTGCTTTAATTTCGGAAGTCGGTGTCTTTGAATCTGAATTTTATTTTTTTGCCACCGACTTCCGAAATTAAAGTTATTTTTCATTTTGTAGTATTTTTTTTGGGCAGCTGGTTGTTTTCTTTTTTTTGTATAAAAGTTTTTTATTTATGACTTTTTAGTGGGTCAGTTATTAAATTATCTATCTTACAATAGCCTAATGTCAATTACTCATCACCTTTCACAAAATATTGCTTTTCCCGACGCAGGGACGTTAATTTTTGAAGAGTTCTTCTGGTAAGAACCAGAAGAACTGGATCTTATGGTGAAGCCACCATCAGCTCCATTTCACCATATGCATTGTGACGAGCATAAATTGCTTAGCAATCATATTAAAGTAATCGAATCGCAACCCGTGACATTCTTATTATTGAGTAATTCCGGTGGCCACCACTTGTCTTCATCATCAGTTCCACTTCACCAAATGATGCTTTCCGAGAGCAAATGCATGAGTTACTATAAAAAAAAAACCAAATCGGTATAGGTGTGCCATAATATTTGAGGATTTCCCTTGATTTCCATGGGATCATTCATCATCATCATCATCTTGATTTTCATTAGATTCTGACTCGGTGACAATGGGACCACCTCGAAAGCTTAACCTCGAAAACAAAAAAAAGAATTTTCAGAAGCGGTCCACAGTTGACGGAGAAATCGGTGAACACATATAAAAAAATAACATACAGCCGAACATATAACCTCCTCCGTTTTGGAAGTAGGTTAAAAAATGACACAGTAACTCAGGCGCATTAGTGTAACCAGGTATTAACCTAAGTTATTTAAGTATTTAAAAGTCGTCTCACATTTCATTCATGATAAAAGATAATTCGATAATACATTCATTCATGTAAGCTTATTAGATACCTTAATAAGTATCTTATTTTATTATTTTAATTCGTAATTCTGACTAATTGAAGCGTCACATCACGGGTTGGTTATCAGCGCTAAAATCTTGTTCGATATGCATGCAGCAAACATGTGACATATTGATAAGGAATAGTATTTTCGTCAAATCTGCGTGTACGTAAGTACATACATAATTTGTATGTGAGATATATTACCCCGCGAAACATGTATTCTGTGCTGTGTATATAAAACTTGTGGAAAACTTGTCAAAAAAGTCATCAAAATATGTAGTTAAAAAAAAAAACATGTCTAAAACAACGTTTATAGCAGAGGTCCCCAAACTTTTTTGTCTCGTTGACCATTTGCCATGTTTTTTGGTTTTGGGTAGACCCATCTTGTGCAAATTCATCAACTGCAAATGTGTTTTTGACTGATTTCTAACTGTAGTGAGGTGTAGAGCAAAATTAAATAAAAAAAACACGATAAGTACTTAATGTCTTTGCGAATTTCTGAGACAAGAATGGACAAGAACTTCTACTACGCGTTCGCGGGTAGGTAACATGATGATATCTGGTATCATTATGTGCAAGTTTCTACAAGTTCAAAGTGTATTGCGACAAAACGAATGTCCTATTAACTTACACAATTGTATGAGATACAGGGCGGCGGGGACATCGACGCACAGCCTGTTACTAACATGGATTCAGTACATGATTCTGAAACCCCTGAATTTCCAGCCCAATTCCATTTTAGCGTGACAGCTTTCTAAGTGAAATCAGTTATCTTTGTGATAGAACAGATGGTCGTATTCCTTACCAGGTCTGTTAGTTTGATACCCAGAATACTCCGTTCCATAGCCCTCTATTAAAGTCACGACCTGCTTAAATGAGATCCACTCTTGTGGACCCCCGTTTACATCTCACGGACCCCCAATTATTTTATCACTCACATGGATCCCTTGTAGGTCGTCGGCGACTCCTGGGGGTAGATACAGACTACTTTGGGTATCATTGGTCTATAGTATACATGTGTGATATAATTATGTTTTGTACACGACAACTCGTTTACCAAAGTTCTTGAAAATAAGTAGGTATCACACCTTGAACGGGTACATGCCCTCGCATGTAAGTACACGTTCAAGTTTTACACTTACACCCACTATGCAGGTGCTTTCGGTATTTCATCTGTTTACATTGGAAATTAACTAATATCGACATATCGAGGCGAGAAATTCAATGAACGAGTAGCCAATAGGATTTCTTTGAACAGCGCTATTTTCAATGTTTTCAGTAGTAATATAAAATTCAGCGACAGTCCACGTAAATTAGATCAGTGGGCATCCTTTCTTTGAGAAAATGATACGGCGCCGGAAGGAGAGGTAATCTCATTAGAATGACGAACTTAGTTTGGGCTACTAACTTAGTTTGGCTCATAAATACGGGCACAAAATGTCTCCGCCAGCTGGCAGTGTCTTAAAAAGGATATAATAAACAAGTGCCGCTTGATCTTTGAGAAATAACAAGAGTTATTATGAAACTTGGAGCCTTCGACTCCATTAAGTGAACCAAAATGATAAAATAATTAAACGTATGTTTGTATTGTTACGTTGTTCCGGATGAGGTAAAATGTCCAAAAAATGTCAAGCCGTCACTCAAGAGAGCCGCAAACAGAAGCGCCACCGGTTTAGCTCTCAGCTCATGTGTACCGACATTTATAAAATTAATAGATATCTAACGTTATCATCCCCTATATAGCATAGTAATAATGCCCTGAGTTAACATAGTTTAGAGCGTAGCATAATCAGCCTACAATGTCCCCACTGCTGGGACACAGGACTCGTCTCTGTGAGAGGGAGTGGGCTGTAATAAACCGCATTACATGGGCCCAGTGCGGGTTGGAATATGTCACTTGTCTTCGAATTTTTGGTTCTAGGTCGCTCACGGTTTTGAGAGCAGTGGTGATGAAATAAATTACAAAAGTAAAGCGCCTGCCTGGGTTGGAACCCACGACCTACAACTCGCAAGTCGGGGCCGTTACCACTGGGCTACCACTGCTCAGTTTAGAGCTTACTATAATGAATAAGTTAGAGAATTATCTTCAGATATATAAAAAGAACAATGTTTGTTTGTATTTTATGCGCTCCAATACCGTTAATCCGATTGCGATAAAACTTCGTCAACTTATTGCTGGCACTTGTGCGAAGACTATAGGCATAGTACGACAACCACGCGGGCGGAGACGCGGGAAAAAGCTAGTCAATTATGAAATGAACATGCATTTCAGTTGGTAGGTATGATACCAACAATTTATAACGATTAATGAATAAACAATCTGTTGGACAATCTGCGTTAATTTGCGATATCTTACTATTACTGAGAGAGATAGCAAATATAACACATTTAACTTGATTGATCATTCACATTTAGTGTTTGTAGAATTATTGCTATTAAACATTATTGTTTTATGACTTCCATTATTACTTTTAAACTATTTCCTTATGCTTTTCACCTAAGATAAAAATATATGGATACTGTGGTGTTGTATGCTCATTCCGCTGGAGACTAGGCAGGACCACTCGATCACTGCCTTAGCCTGTGGTTCGGACGAGGCGACCGAACCGTCGAGTTACCGCTGAGTTCATAGAAAATGCATGGAAATTTTGTATCCATTTTTTGCCATGTACTAGTAGCTAGAGTAGTAGTGAGTAGTGGTGGTTTCTTCTATTATTCCTCCCTAATTTTAAAATGATGCCAGGAGATGCAGACAAAAATGTATGCCATTAGACCAACAACGTACCGTCATTGATAATTTTATGAACTTCTTTAGTAAGTTTTTATTCTCTAGACTGCTTTGTAGGCCATTCATGTAATTTTCACGTACATAGGATTCAGCGTTTTCACAAAACGTACCAACAATATTGACAATTTTCAAATATTATAGAAAAAAGAAACGTAGTGACGTATGTAAGTTCTTATTTATTGTTTGGTAGAGATCGCTTTTAGCGATTAGGCCGTACTTTGTAAAACTTATTAATCATTGTATTTTTTGTGACAACACAAAACAGTATGGTTGATATACCTATTTAACGTTAACCTATAATAATATCGGAAATGATAAATGATTTTATTTCTGTAAGTAGGTTGTACCAACACTTTTACACGTCAACCATATTTTAAAAAACTAGATGAGGTCGGCGTTTCCTATCTGACTACTTAGAAAAGAAAGGTCGAAACAAACTCAGAGGTCACAGTCTCTTTTAAAGTCCAGACATAATCTTGGTCAGATCATGTGAAGACCACATGGTCTCAGGTTGGTTTCAGACACAAATCTACATAGGTTTGTGTCTGAAATGCTCTTTTGGGGAAGAACCACACATATTGTGTGGACCTGTCCAGTCATTGCTTAAATTACTACTACTAAGAAAAAGAAAAACAATTTCAAGATATTTCTGACGAGGATAAATCAAAATATAGGTAAATTCAGAGAAATTAATTGGTAATAAAATGACTTCCAACTTAAAATGTCCGTTATTAAACAACAACATGGCTATAATATTGCAAATTACCGTATTGTATCAATTTGCGTAACAATTTATTTCCCTGACTGTCCTTGCATACTTTTAACTTATACATCAGTTTAGTTTAAAATGTATAGGTACCTAATTCTAAACTAAAATTCAAAGTTATGTTATGAACAAATCACATCTTGTAAGTTAATGTGTTTGCCTATTTCCGTCCGGTGGGGCCGGTAAAAGGTCCATGTTTATTGCTTACCTTATTTACGTGACGTACGGGAGTCTACTTAAAGCAGTTCCATCCCGACCCTGACTTGGCATTTCATGTAATATTTAGTGGCATTTTCACAAAATATTTGTCAAAATTACCTGCTTACATAACTGCAGGGTAATATGTTAGAACAGGAATGTATTTTTTTTTAATTCTTAACGTTATCGGGGGCCATCCATAAATAATTACGACACACGAGTTTCATGATTTTTGCGGTTATTCCGTTTTTCCACCCCAAAAAATCCAGCCTAAGGCGGATACGCGGACACGCATGTCCGAGAAACTGAATAACCCGATTATTGGACCCGTGTGATGTGACGTCATATACTTTTAATAATATTGAGAGAGTGTATCAGAAGTGGAAGTTTGTTAACGAGTGGAAAGGAACTAATGCTTTGATTCAGTATAAACCTTGTAGATACTCATGACAATCAATCACAAACTCTACGAATAAACTGTATGTTTTAGCTATTTTCAAGTATTAGTTAATTGTATCCTCTTAGCTTTTATTTCGGAATTCGTTTGGCTCCCTGTCTAACCAGATTCAGCTGAACTCCAACATTTACATGCAAAGACTGCAATCTGGCGACTAAAACTTAAATTGGGCAATTTACCGATATTCTGAAGTTAAACCAGTTGACACTAGAGTTGCTGGTAGGGTTGCCAACGTTTTTTTTATATCAATTTAGTATTTTCAAAGTTATTGCCTGTAAAAATATAGTGGATGGCGAAAACATAACAAAAATATAGTAAGTATGTTTAAAAAAATCAATGCATATTTTTTCTTCTTTGAGCCTTTATTAATATTTTTTTATTTTTTAAATGACTCATAGCTCTTATTACACTCTAAATTAAGGCTAAAAAATATATGATAATTTTTAAGATGCTTAATTTTTTATCAGTTCACCACCTGACAGCTGTATCGTTGGGGACACAATCTTGATATAAAGGACGAGAATTATAATTATATCTGTTATTATAATTCCTACATGGCTACGTAAGCACACATAATTATTTTGTCGTCTTATGATATAGAATGCGTATTTTTCGTTTTCGTGATTTATCTGATAAGAATTGATCACCCCACCTGTTAAGTATGTCATAATAAAATAAGGATATCTTTTAAGTCGTTAAGCATGCTTTAATTGACTTGACAACATCTGGTGCTCATTAATCTAAAGAATGATTTAAAGAGTTTATGCGATACTGAATCGTACGCCGTTTCGCCATCTACTTGGCCATTTTATTTCTATGTTCTTTCTTTTTCTTACTAAGTTCGTTCTGCCAGTATAAACTATGTAAAAATAAAGTATCTAATGTTGTAGATGGTAGCATAAGTATTACCTTTCGTGTTGTACAAATAGACTTGCCACAAATCTGCACTCTAATTGCATAACACACTATCAATCAACATGAGAATAATATTTTGAAGCCTATTGCTAATCCATTGCTTCATATGTTCGAAAAATTTGTCTGCTAAACAACGTAAATAACGCAATGAATGTTGTTGAACTGTCATAATGAAAGCCATTCCTACTGTTAGTGTGTTACGTAATTACCCCGCTGTTTTTCGTATGAACAAGAAAGGGATAAGTATCGGTTGACTTTGATCAAGAGTTTTTAGTTATTGATTTGCCTCCGGAAAACATAGGTACAATATTGTTTATGAAGAAGCAGTGTATACTTATCCTTATTTGCGCGGTCAATACCACGGATACTTTAGTTTAACTGGGATGACATACCTAATAATATACTTAAAAGATTTGAATACCTATTTGCCCCTTCGCTAACCTACATTTTTCAGCTATGTTTATCTAAAGGAATATTCCCTAAATTGCTTAAAAAAGTCGTGGTCACACGTGTATTCAAGTCTGGAGACAACAACTGTGTGAATAACTACAGACCCATTTCAGTGTTAACAGGCCTCTCAATTTTTTTAGAAAAAAACATTAACAGTAGATTGATAAAATATCTGGACAATAACAGAATACTTTCAGATTGTCAATTTGGTTTTAGACCTAAAAGATCTACTAGCCAAGCAGTACACAAATTAACTAATTATATTAAATCCAATCTAAATAATGGTATGCACACAATTGAGATCTTTCTAGACGTTGCCAAGGCCTTCGACACTATTTCTTGTACTTTAATTTTGCACAAGCTTGAAACTCTTGGGATAAGAGGAGCACAACTTCTACTGTTTTCTGATTATCTCAGCGATCGTCATCAATGTCTAAAATTAGGTCAGTATACAAGTTCTGAACTTAATAACTTACTCCTTTTTGAAAAGTCGGTTAAAAATACATGTTTTGGAATTCCACAGGCAGAATTTTGGGCCCTACGTTATTTTTAATCTATATAAATGAGCTATACAGCCTGCCACTCCGAAGTGGTGTCATAATGTCATATGCGGTTTGACACCACTCTATTTTTCTCAGCTAAATCAAGAGTTGAGGTTTATGAACTTGCTCAGAATGTTTTAACATTGTTTGTAATAGCCTCCATAATAATCTCCTAACATTAAATGCAGATAAAACAAAATACATTACATTTACAATGAGAAATACTAACATACCGCTTACTAATCTAAACATGTATGTACATAGCTGTAGCGCGTACGCTGACAATGCATGTTCTTGCCCAAGTTTAGATAGAGCTGACTATTTAAAATATCACTGTCACTATAAACTAAATTTCCGTAAACATATCGATTTACTATGTACTAGTGCACAAATTAATATATGTCTTGAAGAAATTACGGATCATAGCCGACTATAAATTAATTAAACAGGTTTATTTAGCTTTTTGTCAATCCATTCTTACCTATTGCATAGCTTCCTGGGGTGGTGCTGCAAAAATAATTTTACTCCCTTTAGAACGTGTTCGAAGAGCAATTCTAAAGGTTTGCTACCTTTCACCCTTTTAGATTTCCTACGCACCATCTCTACATAGCAAGTAATGTACTTACAGTACGGCAATTATTTATTTTAAGCTTAGTACTACACCAGCAAATTGCACTTTCTTTTGCCCCAGTACCTTCCGACATGAGAAGGAAGTACTTGGCTTGCATAAACTCCCAAACTAGACATGCGTTTGCTAATCGATTTTATGTGTTTTTATGACCTTTTCTTTATAATAGGTTCAACAACTTACTAAGCTTCTAGTGTAAGTTATATAAAATGTTATCAGAATATTTAGCGATACTCAATTACTTACACACACAGAAAAAACTTTTACAAATTTTGGCATGATGATAATATATTCCCTCGTATTTACTTTTGTATAATTACATAGGCTTAGGCTGCCATCAGACGGACTGCATCGCAGCAACCGCGCGCAGTCGATATATTCAACAGCATGCAGTTATCTGCAGTTGGATCTGACTTTGCGCAGTTGACGCCACGCATCTAGCCCAGGAGCTCAGTGTAAGATTTGACGTCGAAATGGAAGCACAGACGTTACTTCTCTTATTATTATTACGGCGCCACCGTCGGCAGCGGTGTAATCGAATTGAAATACTGCAACATGCAGTTCGGATGTGGATTGTCCCTTTGCTATACGTGCAAAGGGACGGTTACAAACAAAATAAAAATCATTCATTTCGAAACAAAGACGGAAAAAAGTGACCACCCAACACATTTCGAAGGAGATTGTTTAGCTTTGTTCAAAAGCTATTGGCAAGCACTTGGTGCAAACAAATACATAATTTCAGCAATTTTGGGGTTTCGAGTAAGGATATTCGAAATCCCGAAATCGCTTACAAAAAACCTCCTCTGACAACCAACAAGAAGGATCATGACGCAATATGCAACCGAGCCATCCCCTGCAATATCTCAGATAATTAAAGATCTATTGGATCAAGGTGTTTTGCAACTAGTTTCCAAGAAAACGCCCAGTTTTATCTCCAAGCTTTTTCTGCGGAAGAAAATTTTCATCTGCGCGCAGCAAAATCGCACCGGCCGGTCTTTCTTAAAAGTCGGTTACAAATACTAGTTATACGAGATGACAGTTTACCATTTGGGCTGGCTTCAGCGCTGCACCTATTTGTCTCTGTAACATGCCGGATCGCGGAGACCTTGCGTGTGAAGGGATGTCGAGGTCTAGTCTACCTAGACGACTTCTTTCTGGTCAACCAAGACCAATCCAAGTTATGTCTTCAGGCTGCGGAAACCGTGAGCACTTGGATATCTGGGCCGGCAAATCAACCGCCAAGTATGTGTCTTGGTACCAACTCAAGATTTGGAATACTTTGGCATACGCTGGCAAACAGCTGTAAATACACTATCCCTACCAGTAAAAAAGGAGAAAAAGCATAAACTACACACTAGACCGGTCGTTGTTGAAAAGTCACATCAACCTCCGGGAACTGCAAAGTGTGCTGGGTCAGTTAAACTTCGCTAACTTTGTTGTTCCCCGAGAAAGACTACACTGTCGCGAAATGCAAATCGTCATGCGTCACTTCAACAAAACATAACTCCATCAAAAACAGCTGCTGCCTCAAGTTGTGTATCAAGAGATAATATGGTGGCACGGAAACACAAGTCACACATAGCCTATACACAAAAAGCCTGCTACCCATTTCCTTGCGACAGACGCTTCGGATTGGGGTTGGGGCCCACATAAACGGGAGTCTAATGTCAGGTGCAAGGGCAACTCACCAAAGAAGATGGCACTGCAAAAAAAAGAAGCTATATGCAGAAATGGCGGCAAACAAAATGAATTGCAGAAGTCACACGTGCTAATCCAATCGGACAATCGAACCCTGATTGCATATAATCAAAAGGGGGTAAGATGTGATAGTTTGAAGTTTAAAACTATTAAAAACCTTCAAACTATTAAATCTTACGGCCAAATTAAACATAACCCGATCAGCCCATTACATACCGGGGAGATACAATAAAATTGCGGACAGGCTATCAAGAGGAAAACTACCCGCGGAATGGCATCTTCTACCTCGAGCAACAGCGGAAGTCTTTCAGAAGTGGATTTGTTTGCGACACAAGAAACCGCGGTAGTAAAAAACTACGTATCACTAGACTGCAGAGATCGATCGGTAAACTATATAGATGCCTTCAGCATACCATGGGACCATGGGCTAGCGTGGGTGCTTACTTGGTAGAGTCTCCGGAATGGCCTCGAGCTTTCTGGCTTCAAAACCTGAAATCAAGAGCTTTAGACCACCCACACGAACTATTAAACCTGTCGGAGACAATGATAGATGTTACAACATCGCAGCCTCCCCCACAGGTCGGGACATTGACAATGAAAGTTTCGAATATTGGTGGTGGGGTACCCAAATAAAAGACTGGTCTTCACAGGCAAAATAACTATTTGTCACCACTTAGACGATGGTTGCGATGGTGCTTCAACTCTCAAGTAAACCCAAAATATCATAAACCTGCAAAATCGCAAAAAAAAAAAAACTCTTTCGAGAGAAAAGTATTTATCATATATTACTATCCTAGTCCATAAATCGGCAGTCTTAACTTTTTGTGGCCCTCATGCAGAACAAACCTTTTCCAATTTTATAATAAAAAACACCTTTAAGGCAATAGGAGTAGCCTTACCAAAAGAACTACGGCCATCGTTCACGTGGGATCCACGTATCGTACTAAATTGGCTGTCATCAAATGCACCTAAAGACACTTTTTTTTATTTAGCACGTAGTATAGTCAGATGAATTGCTGGCATCAAGCCGTAGGGTTCATGACCTAACTTTGCTGAAAATCTCATATGACAGCTTCTTGGATAATGGCGCTAATATCTATTTAATACCTGCGTTTGAATCTAAAACCGATAAACACTATTTCGACGGTCTGCATGGACACTCTCAGAAAATTATGATAAAAATATATGTCCTGTCACTTTAGTTAGGCTTTTAATAGAAAAAAAACTGTAACAAAGATATCTGAAGTAAACAATTTGAACAATCTTTTCATCACTGTATTTAGTAAAAACAAAAGTTGTCTCATGCTATTTGGTAACTGGGTACGCACAGTTTTCAGAGATAGTGGCATTCATGCATCTCCGGGAAGCTGTAGGTCAGCAATAGTTTCCTTAAATTGGTTAGTTAATCAACCAATTGATGATATTTTATCACGGGGTAATTGTAAATCATCCAATACCTTCTTTAATGTCGCAAAATAGAACTCAATAAAGACAGTCGTAATTCATTTTACAATACTTCTACCTAATTTACAAGGAAAAAGAATGTCTTGAATATTTTGTAAGCAATTATCATTTAACCAATCGTCGCTAACACATTCCTTGAGAATTTGATTTATTCGTAGAATATCTAACCATAATAATCGTTACTTTTAACTGCAAAAATCAGTTTTTTTTTTTTAATTTAGAATATAAAATACATTATTGTGTTATAACTATAATAATAGAAAAAAAAATGATTACTACTGTAACTACCTAATTCTCAGAATAAACATTAGATAATCACCATAGCGTTGTGTTTTACCTATAATATTTCACCAGCAGTTAACAAATACGTCTTCATAAACAATGCTGTATGTTTTCCTTCTCAGCACATAATATTGGTTTTATTTTTTACCTACAACCGCTATATTAATTCAAGCAGAAAAAGAAATAGTAAGAATAATATTACATACATTTCCAGGCACACGATATGCTGTCGTTTACTAATCAATCTACAATCTTTGTATCTGTGCTTTATAGGTGCCTATATTAAAATATAATACCAAAACTAAAACTAAAATTATATCTACCTAAGAACTGTAGTAGGTTATATAAGATGGCCGTAGGCCGACTTTCGCATTTGAAGTCCGCAAAAGCTTCCTTACCTACAGACTTCCGGTCTTCTAACGTTGTGTGAGTCCGGAAGTCCTGTTGAGCAAATCGTCGTTTATTCTCTTTTAGCTTGCCGTTTCATATTTTGTTGGCTTCTGAAACGGTGTTACGTGAACTGGTATAGATGCTTTTATAGCCAAAGGTGTTTTATTGTAGGTTGGTCAAATTGAAACAATTATGTCATTAAAAACGATAAAACCACGTAAAAATCCCAGAGGGAAAATGTAAATTAAATGTAATGTAATCTAAACGTATGTACATTTTTTCGGTTTTAATCCAATATTTAAGCCAGTAAATACTTAAGGGGCTAAGTAGGCCGTAATTATATACCAATTGCACAAAACACCGTAGACACATTACAAATGAATTGTTCTTTGAGTAAATTAAGTTATTCAAGACCAGACGGTCTATTCTGTAAATATTTCACCATGAAAACTTAGGTGACATATACTCGCAGGTGAACTTGAACTGTCAAAAGTGTCATTCCCTAGCATCAGGTGCAGTGACAGCTCACTTCACATAAGTTTTCACGGTGAGATTTTTACAAAATAGATAGGCAGTTTCTGAACTGTCAGGTGACTTTAGTCCTCCAGACCGTATTTCGGCCATGGCGGCTAATCTCAACGGAAACGAGCTTCCGGCGAGGGAGATATTATAGTGCACAAGTGCGTGCGTAGACAGAGGCGCACTCTCTCTTCCGTCACTTTCATATTCCGATGGGACAGCAATCCTACACGACCGCCGAGAGATCAGGCGCAGGACCAACGGCTTAACGTGTTTTCCGAGGCACGGGGTATCGCACCGCCAACTTTCAAACTCCGGGATGTTACTAAGTCATTCCTAAAACCCAATAACACTTTACCCGACCTGGGAATCGAACCCAGAAACCCACGCTCAGCAGTCGCGCTTGCAACAACGAGACCAACGGGGCAGTTTGAATATATAAGTAGGTGACACATCATTATGAATAATATTTAATATACACAATAACAAAAGTAGGTAAATTACATTTACCAAACAGTATCATTTAAGCCTTCCGAAAAGACGTTTTCCTGCTTAAGCTTTTTGTAACAGTTCCGATAGACTCGAATTAAGCGGATTAAGGTGTATAACGGACTTCGCAAAGGATTGTTATGAATGTTTGGCGAATTGAGGAACATCTGGTAATGACCGCCTTGTTGGTTAGGTATTGGGTTTACTGAACGATCAATAGTGTTCTGCAGGAGAATGGAAGCTTCCAAATTCAAGTATTATTTAAATCCATATACTCCCATATACAGCATGTGTCAGAAACGTGTGCTTATATGTAAGGGTGTGGTACAGACCTTCAAACTGAACAACTCTCTCCGAGGGACTAACATCGTGATTGCGAAAAAATTATCGTCTGTCACATACATTTGGGTCGAGTAGGTATTAAAGTTTTGTATGGGACACATTTTTTTTTTCGTGATTTCTTTTTGGTCACAAGGAGAAAGTTGTTCAGTTTGATGGTCTGTACCACACCCTTAAATATGATCACACCTTTCTGATACATGCTGCATACTTACTATATGTGAAAGTAACTCTGTGTGTATGTCTATTCCCTCTTCACGCCTTAACGGCTGAACGTACACTCGAGAGCAATGAATCCGGGTCACTTAAAGAATCCTAAAAATCTCGGAAACTAAAAATGCTAGGTTAATGCAATAAATTGTATTTAATAGACAATGTAATACTCCTTAAATGAAGGTATTAAAACTTCTTAGTTATTGTAAAGTTATATCATAAAAAAATCAAATTTGAAAAAGGGCCACTTTCGAAGATGGAACTACGAAATTACAGCATTTGGTTTTGCTTTTGTTTGTAATCTGTCATTTATGTGGGTACATAAACCATGTTGATAGTGCTCTATATTCATTATTCAAGCTGAAATTATGTCGCTTACGCCTGAAGAATGCATCAGAATACTTACAATGCTGGAAACCGGCCGGAGTCAGCGCGATACAGCCAGGACTGTCGGTGTGTCGCTGTCAACAGTACAAAGAGTTCTCCGACGTTACGAAGAAACTGGTTCTAACCTACGCAGACCAGGAACGGGCAGAACCAGGTGTACCACAGCACGAGAAGACCGATACTTGGTGAACACCATGCTTCGAAATCGCTTTCTCACAGGAACTGAACTCACAAATCAGTTTCGACGCCTCGGAGGAAGTAACCCAAGTGCATGGACAGTAAGACGTCGGCTTGCTGAATCTAACTTAAAACCCCTTAGACCTGCAAACGGCCCTAAACTGGAGCGTGGGCATCGTATTTCAAGACTAAGATATGCCCAGAGCCACGTAAATTGGAGTATTGAAGATTGGTCAAAAGTTATGTTCTCCGACGAATCAAAATTTATGCTCTACAAGCACGATGGAAGACACAGAGTGTATCGAAGACCAGGGGAAAGATTCAAGCAAGCATGCATCGAAGAAAAAGTAGCCTACGGTGGTGGGTCTGTACTTGTGTGGGCCGGAATTTCTTCTGAAAGTCGCACAGAGCTGGTGATCATAGAAAACGGCTCTTTAACTAGCGTAAGATATGTGGAAGAAATCCTCAATGATCACGTTGGTCCATTTATGGTCAATTTAGGTGAGGATGCTATATTTATGCATGACAATGCCCGACCTCATACAGGTAGGATTGTGAATGACTACCTTCAAGAGATGAACATTACTCGTATGGAGTGGCCAGCGCGCAGCCCGGATATCAACCCGATCGAGCATGCTTGGGACGAGCTAGGCAGATGCGTAAAACAACGAAACCCTCCCCCAATCACGCTTCGTGAGCTCAAAATTGCTCTCACAGAGGAATGGGAGAATATTCCCCAAAATCGTATAAGGAACTTGGTGTACAGCATGCCAAACCGCGTAAACGCAGTAATGGAAGCACGAGGAGGCAATACGAAGTATTAAAATTCAAGAAAATCGTAATAAAGTTCAAAAATTTCATGTTTCCTATTTTTGTTTTAAGGAGAGATCAGCAGTTTTTTTCTTTATGTAATTTTGTATTAATAAAATGTATGGTGACTCATATTTTTTTTACTTTCATTTAAGGAGTATTACATTGTCTATTAAATACAATTTATTGCATTAACCTATCATTTTTAGTTTCCGAGATTTTTAACATTCTTTAAGTGACCCGGATTCATTGCTCTCGAGTGTATTTCGATTAAGTTTGGCACGCAGGTAGATCATGGCCTGGGTTAGGACATAGGATCCTTTTTATCCCGTTAGTACGTTCCCGTGTGATAATTGCCGACCTCCACGCGGGCGAAACCGCGGGAAAAAGTTAATTATAAATAAATCTTCCATACTTACCTAACAATACATTTGCTTGGTTACTACGTACCTAATCTTTATTATGTATGCCAATTGACAACTAATATTGATTGATCATTGTGACAGTATTAATAACAATTAATTGTGCGTAAGAACAAATAAGTGTGCATAATTAATAACAAATAAAAGCAAATTCTACGGAAAATTACCAGAAAATCAGATATCATTTCTGGCAATCATAATAGTCGATAGCACATTGATAAATGATGTACTAATTACAATAATACTGTGTTCTCAACCAGATGTATGATAACAAACAAACATGACGTATCTGCGAGATAGTGTAACATTTGAATCTATCAACAGCACACGTCCACCACAGTATATTTATTATAAAGAAAAGTTTTCATATGGGAACGCAAACAGTGGCGGACACAATAACGGGATACAAGTTGGTAAATTGGATTCGCGCCCCGGGGACGGGCGACGGCGCGCGGCGCTAGCCGGTGACAGCGCGCGGGCGGGGGAGGTTAATCACGTCACGCCGAGTGCGGAGAGTACCCGCGCCTCCGTCACTCCTCGATAACCTCGGCGGACCTTTAATATACAGCAATCGTCCAAAAAACTTTTATCGTTATAAATAATGTTGCAGGTTGAAAACGTCATCTCAAAGATGAAAACTTCGAAGTAATGAATGAACAGCTCTGGGTTGAATATATAGATGAACAAAAGTTTATACATCAATATTTTAATACAAAAAGTGGAGCGGGGGACTGAGGTCGGAATAATTCGTAAAGCAGGAGTTCATAAAGAAAATAAATGACATTGTTTTCCTGCAAAATCGCCGAGACGCTGAGCCTTTTAAAGAGTTAGGAAAATCCCGGCGTCGCGGCGGACACTTGAATTTTACTTTTCTACTTAAGGTTAGCAGCTTGTTTCACTTCATTTTGCTCAAACAACATAATTGTTTCTTTTATTTTTTCAAACAAATGAATTAATAACAAACTGTCGCTTTACATGAAAAATAAATCTCTTTGGTTTAATTTATCAAGGTACACCTGCAGCTGATGAATGTTGTGATTTGAATTCAATTGTAAAAACTGAATGAGAAAATATTTACATCACATGATTGAAATTAATTTAGCGTGTATGTACATCCCGGCTGTCTGCATTGTACGACTGACATATTATTTTATTCATACCGACGATGTAACAATGGTTATGGCACTATTTGATTTTCGTACACAAATATTCATGAATCGTTTTAAGGCTTTGTATGCTAGTATTTTGACAAGATAGTGTACGTAAACGATCGTTCGCATGCAAGCTTATATCCCCCGTTAGATCTACTCCGGGGTTAAGTTCTGAAAAATCCTTTCTTAGTGAACTTTTGCGTACAAAGTTTTTTTTTTGCAAATTCAATGTTGCTATAGTGTGAAGTGGTTTAGAATTTAGACTGAGCGTGGTCTGTCCGTCTGAAATTCCCGGAACCAGTTTTATTTGTCCGACAAAAACACAAGTATTTATGCAAGAATAAATACTGATGCAAGTAACGCTTCGTTGGTCTTGGAGCGAAAATAAAGATCATCTAGAAACAGTTTGTCTTTCCCTGAAGTTATAGACGCCAATCGTAGAAATGGGATTATCAGAATGCCGTGAGACAATAGGACAGCCACTTGCCTCTATTTATGCACAGATACAAACTTTAAATTCAATGTTGTCCAGAGCTTCACAAAGTAACCCCTTTCGCTTTGAAATGTTTGTAACGAGAAGCGCATACTTTTATTTTGTTTGTGTAAAACACTATGCAGAAAGGAGTCGGATGGAGATTTTGTATTGATCAGATGTTATGGAACTCAAGTCCTAAGGGACAGCACAGGAATCAGGAGTATGGATGCCATTAAGACCGTTATTCCCCTTGACCTTTGTAGAACTGCTGTGATGTGACTGCTGTGATGCATTATGGCACCTACGTAAAAAATAAAAATAAAATTTCTCGCATAATCTTTAATGCCTCATTTTTTCAACATTGTTTTACGCCTCGAAACTTATACCGATCCCATTCAAATAACTTCATCATAATTTTAATATAAATGGATACTTCGCAACAAAGGTTTTTATTGAAAATGTTTTTATGTTTTAATGAAGTATTAATTAAAGCCAAATAAAACAGAATAAGTATAACATTTACTGTTAAGATACCGGCTTCCAATAACTGTGCACATACGAACCCTGGACCATATTACGTAACATCGTATAGATCTGATATTTTATGTGAAAAAACTACTGGTAGCAAATTGTCAAGTATTTATTTTTGGAGCTATCGCAGAATCTTGTAGCAGTGGCCCGAGAGTGATAGATGTATCCGCTCAATCTCTGTCTACTCAGATTATTGAGAATTTACATTTACTTAGATACCTTGTAGTGACAACGACACCGCGATTTATTATGAAATGTTTTTGGCAAATGACTTTTTAGTTCAAAATTGCTATGTTCTAAGAGGTTTAGAAGACGTATAACTTTAAACAATGCTCTTATTTCGGTTAATATTTAAAACAGCAACCACTTTAAACCGGTAGTCCTCTCTCATTTTAAGAAAATTTTCACGAGCCAGAGGAAAAATTATATATTTAGTTGAACGTATACGAGAACTACTAACATTGATTTATATTACAAAACCCTCGTTTTAGAGCACAGTACCTAGAGATTTACCGACAATATGTAGCTATTCATAAAAAACAATTGAGTGGAGGAACGAATGGAAACGTTCGGAACGTGCAATTCATTGCATTTCAGCTGGAAAATAATTGTTCGCAGCTAATGTTCACTGTTCAGTACTTTTTCTTGTCGATTACATCAATAACTATGAGTGCCCATTTGAAGCTCAATGGTTGTTTACCAAGACTTGCTATACAAACCTTTTTATTGATAAACGTTGTTGCTTTCATATTTATACTCATCGTGAAATTCATGAAAGTCAATAACACACGTGACTCTCTTGTATAAATGATCATATATATCACTTTATGATGTCACAGTACATTATTATGATGTTTTCTGTGAATACGTAACAAATTGGCAGTTTAAAAAACAAATAGCATGTAAGTAGCCGACATGTTAGCATGAAGCAGCACTTAAGGCCGAGCCTGAGGGTACATCCGCGTCTACGCTCCGCTTTTTGCTCGAAACGAGTTGCTACAAAGTGCTCTTCAGCAGCTACTGTACCTCCCACTCGACATTAATGCATTCCATTACGAGTTATGCTACGTCCATGCAAATTAATGTTCATAATTCTTCCCGCTGTTCGCTCTTCGGTGTGTGCCGATTCAAATTTGACGTATTACGCGAATCATACCATCGAGCATAACCAAATACAGTAATTGAAAATGGAGTTTACTTAGTAACAGTATTAACAAGCGCGGCACGTCTAATGAACGCACTTCGAATACAAATAATTCAACCTCGACGTGTATCATTCCTGTGCTGGCTCTCCGAATATTTTCGTCACTTTTTCTCATTTCGGATGTCATCGTAAATTTCGTCGGGTGTTTGTGCGACGCTTGTAATTGCTGTTCGCCGATTGGCTCGTTCTGACTTACTGCGATTGTTGTGCGCAATCTAATCCAATTAATTTGTGGTTTCGTCGATTTAGGGGTGTACAAGTACACTCATTTGTTTCCTTTGAACATACATAGATACTAGGTACATATAACAGCTACGACAATATTAACAGTAATAATATCTCGTATTCCATTTCCGACTGACACTTTTTGTAGTCAAGGTAGAAAAACTCCTTAAAGTCTGGTAAAAGGCTAAACTATCTTAAGTCTTCTTTGTATGAATTACTTTTGATAAAGCTACGGTTTCCTAGAAAAGCGGTGACCCCCCACATAGCGTCCGTAATTTGCCGGTGAATGACGTCATTGCAACGTTGTTTATGAAAGTGAGTTGGTTTGTTTTTGACACCGTAAAGTGAAATCCCGCTGCTCAGAGATTGAAATCGCTAGATTTGCCCTCACCGTACTTAGTCACGCGAAAAAGTGTCCTTACTAAGAAGGGTGAACTCACACATTATTATATAGCGTTTCCATGACAATCAAGTCAAGTCACTGCATCATTGTGTGTCAGAGGTGTCAAAACGAAACAGAAACGCGACTATCTTTTGACGCGGTAAGACGTATTTAACGATTTAAATCTTTGCCGCTGTCATCATTTTTTTCATGACAGCCGTCACTGCGGCCGTTATGTGCGGTCACCGCTTTTCTAGGAAACCGTAGCGTTAGTAAATATTATTCTCGTTCCCTTGTTTTTCCTTAATGACCAATTAGTTCGAAGGATATTTTACCATAACTTCTTTCATTATTGAAACCGTGAGCGTTTTACCTAAAGCATTAGGTAAACGTTACGGAAACAGGTTCCACAAATGATTTTATCAACATAGGTGCGGCAACCCATTTCATTTATATAATTTCCCGTAATTACCTCATTAGAGTAGTGGCGTGCATTGAATGTTGATTCACAGGTCGAGCGAAGTGTTTTGTTCACGTTCGAATCCGCAAGCAATCGTTGGGAATACAGTGATGGTCGCACGGCTACGCCACTGCTACGGTGTTACGAGCGTAGCTGTGCGCCTACGTTTACCGCTACGCAGGGACCTATTAATACTATTGGCTCTGTGAGCTGTAGACCTCGCGATTCTGTCATTGCTTAAAACTGAATAAATGTTCACCTTAAAACAAAATGAGCGCGAAATGGCAGTTTTTTTTTTTATAATTTTGCCATTTATAAAAAAATCCAAAAACTGAATCGTAAATAAATAACCATATAATTATCAAACCTACTCACAAAATTTCACGAGAATCAGTCTCTACCGATCGGTCTGTTCTCTTTACAGGTCGCATTTCTCTAAATGCGACCTGTAAAGAGAACAGCCGCATATCCGGACCCGCCCCTGTTTCGCACGGTTTTAATGACTTGCCAAAACATCGAGACTTCTTTGTATGTTAGTTTAACATAAATGTATTAACCTTCCGGAATTAATTCTCTAAGTAATGGTGAAAACCACATCCAAATCCGTTGCGGAGTTTATAAGAACAACGCGGTCACACAGACAGACACTAAATGCGAATTTAATTTATAATGTGTATAGATTAACATACCATGCCGGACCACGAACAGACCACTACGGATTTACAACTTGCGTTCCAACACTCGGTGGTCCACCTTCTAAGGACAGCTGGGTTATCCATCAAGAGGTGAAAGACAATCTATATATAGACATAGAATAAAATGAAGTCGCTTTTCGTGTCTGCCTATGTGACCGCTTCGTCTTCAAAACTACACAATGGATGATGCGGTTTTCACCATAATTTAGAAAGTGTATTCCGGAAGGTTTATGTATATAACTCATTACTATTAAACTTGCATGTAATCAAGAAATTTCGATGTTTTGTTAAGTCCTAAAGTCATTCAAAACGTGAAACCATGCGAAACATTGGTGAGTCGCCACGACGACGATTTTTATTGCTTCTGTAACAACAATTGGAATATGGAAGATTTTTTAATTGATACGAAATTACTTTCAATCAGAACATACATCGCTAAGGCTCATTGATTAAAATCTAGGTATTTAATTACATAGTTGGTACCTTATTATAATTACAAACACAATTAAGTACGTACCCACCGAAAGAAAACGAATTAAGATAATCGTAAGTAAAACTCAATTGCGTAATTTTAGGACAACATCTTGAATCCCCACGACATTTAAATTTCTCGGGGGATCAATTTGATAGGAAAACAAGTTTGACAATGAAAATGATCATCTAAAACAGGGTTTTAACCCCCGACGCAAAAAGAGGGGTTTTATAAGTTTGACCGCTATGTGTGTGCGTGTGTCTGTGTGTCGGTCTGTGGCATCGTAGGTCTTAAACGGGTGAACCGATTTGAATGCGGTTTTTTTTATTTGAAAGCAGGTTGTCTAGCGATGGTTCTTAGACATGTTTTATCAAAATCGGTTCAGCCATTTCAAGGTAATCAGCCCGTTTGTTAGCTGCGGTAAGGATCTTAGTTAGACGCATAATGGGTATTTACTTTACTTTCAAACATATGTGTGACCTAAAATTTGAAACACCCATGTACGCTACATAAATATGCAAGATTATGGAATTCTTGGTCCGATGCTGCAGCCAGGATATCCAGCACACCAGTACACTCTTGAAAAAATAATATCAGATATATCGTGTTTGGTTTCGTTTTGATCAGTATTTAATTCTACATACAATACAATGGTGGCAACATGATGGGCTGATGCTGCAGCCAGGATATCCAGCACACTAGTACACTCTTGAAAAAATAATAGCAGATATGTCGTGTTTGGACTTGTTTTGATCAGTATTTAATTCTACATACAATGCAATGGTGTCAACATGATAATAATAACACCATGTAAATGTACTGGTTTAGCTATTACTATTATTATTTCAAGGCTCTGAAAAAAAAAAAATCAAACATAATACTAGTATAAATCCTGGTAACGAAACCATAGAGCGATCTAATTCGACCCCGACGCTATCTAGGGAGGCAAATGTCAAACTTTATTTTAATAAAACCGATTGATCGCGCCATGGTTTCGTTTATGACATAACACACAGTATTTATACGGGATTACGAAAACGCCAAAACAAGCTATTTGATGTAGTATCTAAATATACCCTGGAAATGCTCACAACTGTTAACTCATATACAAAACAAAACTAAATTAAGTTTAAAAAAATTCAAACAAAAATTAAATTTAAAATTTAAAAAAATCCCCAATGCCAAAAAGAAAAGCGAACATTTAAAAAGTCAAAAAGAATGCGTATCGTTGAGCCATAAAATTCGATTGAGTAACACCATATATTTTAATTAGGTATAGAAATTGATGGATGGCACGATAAGGTTTGCTCGTTGAAATGGCGCTATAATGTCGCGGCGGGGTACCGCCGCTTATGTAAGTCAAACCCTACATTTGATTGACTACCTATTAATTTACTAGCATTTCTAACCAACTTGCTTCGATACGATAATTTCTTGTAGAAAATCTAGTTGAGTGTTAAATTGTTAAGTCTGGGAGCGCTATGAGTAATGAGTATGCAATCTCCTATTTTAGCTATTTTTATTGCTTTAAGCTCAGCAGTACCCCGACGCGACATTATAGCGCCATTTCAACGAGCAAACCTTATCGTGCCATCCATCAATTTCTATACCTAATTAAAATATATGGTGTTACTCAATCGAATTTGATGGCTCAACGATACGCATTATTTTTGACTTTTTAAATGTTCGCTTTTCATTTTTGCGTTGGGGGTTTTTTAATTTTTTTATATATTTTTTTGTTTTCAGTTTACAAATTCCAAATGATAGGTACCTATTAATAGTGATAAACCGATCATTTTGCTTCTTTAATCTCAACAACACTTGAAATCAAAACTGTTTATTCTACAACATTTTCTCAGTATTCATAATTTATTCCATGCAAGGAGCAAAACCTCACAATTTTTTTATTAGTTAATGTATTCGGTTATCGGAACTTTATAAACAATGTTACCAGCCTCTAAATACTCTTTAACGAGACATTTCCCGGGGGATCTCGAGCCTCTACAACAAAATGCCTTGAAGCGCACATCTAAAGACCTCATACCTAATCCTTGTGTCGTGGCAATTATAATCCTTCGAAATTAAACAAAACACATCCGCTGAAATTAGACACGCATTTGTGGGGAATTAAAATAAACGTTTCCTCCCGGTCGGGTACGTGAGTCTTCGTTTAAAGAGGGTGATTAGAGCACACATCGCGTCGGAATTGCTGCGAGACACCGCCGCACGCACCTCCCAGACAACTGCGCCACTTCAAATTACTTGAATGTTGCTCGCTGCGCAAACAATTTATCTCAAACGAGACAACGCCTCGCCAACCCTGTGAAAAGACATGCTCACATAAATATTAATCTCCGACTAAATAAAATTGGGACTAAAAGTACCTTCACTGATACATCATTGGATAAAAAAAAACAACATTTTAACAATTCCAATGACCTGAATAAAGGCAGATCGCAAAAACTTTTCACATAAAATGCTGCAATTCTATTGTCGTTGGAGAGGCAAATTTGAAATTGAAAATAGCAGTCGGAGCTGCGCTCCGGAGCCGTTTATTTAGTAGCAGCGACTCCGCTTTGTTCTAATGTAGCCGCGGGATGCAGGTGAAACTTTCACAATTTACTAAGTCGCCACTGACCTTCGGTTTCGTTGCTGAAGCAGTTACCAAATTCATCACAAAGTTTTATAAATGTACAAGTTCTACCGCGACACCTACATCAGCACTTTAAAATAACCGCAACTGTGTGACAGTCTACCTCAAGCTAGAGTTACAACTATTAGCTTGCTGAAGGCAACTATCTCGACGAGCAGACAACCACTCAGACAAATCACTGCTCCAATATAGTCCTCCTCAGTCATGATGCTCACTGATGTGTACCTAGCTTAATTCGTTCCGTTTTATTTTTATCTTTTATATTTTATGTGGAATCTTAATAATTTGTAACAATAATTATAAATTTATTTTTTATGTAACTATTGTATGTCCTAAGGGCGGGACGGAGCTGATCACAATTTAATAATTTTAGACCTGTATTATGTACCTATCTATAATCCACAGTAAATATATTGAATTGCATTGAGCTATTCATGACGGCGAGAGCTATACCATCATGTACCCATACAAACTTCTGACACTGCGTCGTACAAACTCTTTTTATTGTTCAGCCAACTGAAACCGCAAAAGCGAAATTATTCGGAAAATTGGGCCAGTTGCAATGTATGATCCGAATCCCGATTATTGCAACGTAAAAAACAACGCTGTGTGGCCCGAAAAAGGAGTATTAGTGATGGCACAGCATTCTTGTTTACTAATGTAGATAAATACGTCTGTGAGACATTGTTTTCCCTACGTGCTCGCCGTGAGGGTAGGACGCTGGCCAATATTCGCATCACGGCAGAAACACACCCGTTAGTTGGCCCGTTTTGTTCACTACTCAGCAATCTTAATATTAACTTTTATGTGTACACACGGAAAATACCCTTATGATATGGGTACATGAATCGAGTTTTGTGTATATTTGTTTTCGCTGTCGCGCAGGAAATAAGCTTCACATTGACTAGCGCTAACAAATACCTCCATAATAAGATAAGCTTCTACCAAATGAAAAAGGGATGCAATCATAAAATAGCGTTTTTACGCTACTTCATTAACTCTGGCAACACTGGTAATAAACACTGGTAACTGGTAATACTGGTTGCTTGTGTTTCTAGTATATTGTCTGAAGTTTGGCATTTGGTCTGTTTTCGGTCAATACAGTTTGGTAGTTTAAAATGGTATTTAGTATTGCAGCGAACGACTCCGCTAAATGGGATGCTTTGCTCTTGGTGACAGCTAGCCGTCTGGTATAATCACTATCGTCTGTGTGGGGTTAACAACGGACATGAAGGATGCTATCGAATGGTTTTATACTTCGTGTTTCGTTTGGGATTTTTCTGGCGGTGTAAAGAGACGAGTATTGTTATTGATAGGTAAGGTACTTATTTTTACCCCTTAGAAAAAAAACACAGCTGTGACATCAACATTGTTACGATGCTTGGATGAGGCCTGCATCCAGCAATAGACATCTTCCGCCTGAAATAATAATGACGAAATAATAATAATGCCAAATCAAAAAGTAGGTAGGTACTTATAAATAAACCAACACTTGTTCAAGTGATGACCAATCTCTCTCTCTGGTGGATATCGTAACACATCCACCACGTAACCGTTTTCCAATCGAGGTGATTATGGTACCACCTTACATGGTAGGTGTTTAAAAAACTTTTTTACAAAAAAACAACCAACTTCCAAAAAAAAACACAAAAAAGTGTGAAATAGTTATTTATGATACTAGTGCGGAAAGATGGTTTTTACAAACGAGTAGACGAATCGAGACGTAGTCGAGGGCTTACCATAGTCAAGAGTTTGTAAATACCAATTTCCGCACGTGTGTCATACATACAAAACCAAAGACACCGACTTGCGAAATTAAAGTTATTTTTACGATTTTTGGTGTTTTTTTTGGAAGGCGGTTGTTTTTTTTTTTGTAAAAATGTTTCCATTTTTCAATTTTTAGTAGCGGGACCTACCCCACACTAATTCTTGTACTACTACTTGATATGTAATAACAGTGACAGGAAATTATTAACACATCATCAATATAAACTAAGTGGAAAAAATACGCAGTATTAAGGATAACTCAAAAACTGCTAGTCAGAAAATAATCAAATGTATATGGGACCACATGTGAAGCACCAGCTATCAAATAAAAAAAGAATAATCCAATTCGGTTCACCCAGAAAAAAGTTCTGAGCTAAAACACATAAAAAAAACTTTTTTACAAAAAAACAACCGACTTCCAAAAAAACACTAAACGACGTGAAAAATAACTTTAATTTCGGAAGTCGGTGTCTTTGGTTTTGTATTTTCGGTTTTGGCCACCGACTTCCGAAATTAAAGTTATTTTTCACGTCGTTTAGTGTTTCTTTGGAAGTCGGTTGTTTTTTTGTAAGAAAGTTTGAATTTTTCACTTTTTAGTTGCGGTACCTACCCCACACAGATTCGTATACCACTACTTGGTGTGTAAATAACAGTGACAGGAAATTATTAACACATCATCCATATAAACTAAGTGGAAAAATATGCAGTATTAAGGATAACTCAAAAACTACTTGTCAGACCTTGATCAAATTTAAATGGGACCACATGTGAAGCACCAGCTATCAAATAAAAAAAGAATCATTCAAATCGGTTCACCCAGAAAAAAGTTCTGAGCTAACACAAATAAAAAATAAAATAAAAAACATACAGACGAATTGAGAACCTCCTCTTTTTTGTGATGTCAGTTAAAAAAAGAAAACATACAGTCGAATTTAGAACCTCCTCTTTTTTTTGAAGTCGGTTAATAAAATACAAAGAACCTAATGTTGAGCAAAGCACGATTAAGACTGAAACAGCGATGAATAACAGAAAACCATTAGCACGAAAATAATGCATTTTTTTCTCATTTCATTTCTAGATTGTGAACATAAAAATTTCATGGTGGGGGTTAGTAACAGTTACAGTAAGTGGCTAGTTAATATTCCCGGGGCAGAGCGCGATAGTATTCATGTGAGCGTTCAGTTGGGGCCACGAAATGAGCTGCGAAACATTAGCAATGGCTTATAATGGACTGGACGAAGTGGTTCGTACGAATAATGATTTATGTTCAGGCTATGTAAGCGACGCAACTCGCATAAGTACTTTTTGTTATGGACTTTTTTGTAAAAGGTTAAATACTGTTTGTTTTCTTTTCAGCCGTCAAATTGATGTGCATTTTTTATTTTGTCTGTCATCTATATCTATATATTATTATATATATATAAAAATGAATCCCTATTTCCCTTGGTCACGCCATCACGTGTGAACGGCTGGACCGATTGCACTAATTGTTTTTTTGTTGTGTTCGTTATTGTCAGGAGAAGAATCTTATAAAATAAAAAAATAAGGAAGTTGAACGGAACGTTATAAAATTTAAGAAAAATTAACACCAATATTAATAATTGTCAGTTAATTGAAATAACTGTCAGCGATTGACAGAATGCGCGCTGCAAATATTGTTTAACACAGATGTATCGGTTTATAAATGAGTCGATAGTTTTAGTTTTAGTCAATAGTCAAAACTAAAAATAAACGACATATGATATTCATAGTTAAGACAGGACAACGTCTGTCGGGTCAGCTTGTCGTCAATAAAAACGATTGCGCTATTCTTTTTTTTTCTGTTATTTTTGCTAATTAAAGTTATTTATTTGTTTACGTTGTACAGTCACCAAAAGTGATAAGGAACCAAGGTCGTCTATATAGTAGAAGTTTAGTAAGAAACCGATGAATGTTTTCGAATAAAATTAATAGAAAACAAAGAGGTTTTATCAAATTAAATTTCATTAGAAAACATCCATCAATTTCTTACTAAACTTCAACTATATTCGGTGACTCTGGTTACTTATCTCTTTAGGTGACTGTAGGTCCGCTATTTTCTTACACTTTGAGCCCTTTAAGACCATAGTTTTAGGCTAGTTATGTTAGGTTTCAGGATTCAAAACTAAATGCCTTTCGACCCATGTCGTTTAGTGACGTTGTTGTATTTACTGCGATACCAAACTTATTTAATTCCAAGTGTTATTAATAATAATAATAATTTTTTATTTAGTTAACTTTTCAAACTTCTACAATATTTAATCTTACATAGAGGCCTCCTTTTAAGTATAAAAAATACCTGTGCTAGGAGACCCCGCTCTTCTAAAACTAGAAACAATAATAATGTAGGATGTATTATAAGGTAATATTTGTCCCAGGTTAGGTGCTTTCAACATTCTTTGGTAATACTTGATAAAAGGCGACTAAAATCGATATTTAGACCGTCCAAAATTGCTTTGGAGGCCAACGCGACCTACCTTAAATGAACATTGTAGAGAACCCTAATCATGACCTTTGTGTCGGGAATCGTAATCATGATTATGATAAAAATGCAGTATTAATGATTACTATACAATTTTAGATGATAAATATAATTAGTAGAATTTTAAATACCTACTTTATCAATATCAGTCGATATTCCTCTTCGTTATCATACCTATTAAAAACATACATTTTTGGATCATACGTGAAAATAACTTTTTGAATTTTTTATTGAAGATTCATAATGTACATTTATTTCGTAATAAATATAAGTTTCTGATATACATAATATGAGGTAATAGGCGTTGATAGCTACATTATCGAATTAGGTCTAAGATTTGTAAAGATAACCGGTAAAAATAAATACATAAATGAATACATTTTCAAAAGTCAGCAGTAATAAATAATTTTGATTAAATTCTTACCTCTGGATGATTTAATGCCCATTTAACACTCACTCTCATGAAGATCGGAGACTCTACACTCGAAGTGGTAGACGATTATGAAAACCTAGACAGTTTGTCCTAGGTTTTTATAATCATCAATCGTTGAATCCGACTCGGCTGGGCAGCGTTCGGGAAACTACGTAATTATTTTCATCCCACATACCGCATTGTCTCAAGACGAAAGTCTTTGACCTGTGCGTGTTGCCAGTGATTACCTATGGCATTTTCCTACGTGATCGAAACAGAAATGAAGATATCCGCTGGAGAACCAAGGTAACCAACATAGCCCAAAGAATTGCCAAACTTATGTGGCAGTGGGCAGTGCATACTGCTCGCAGATCAGATGGTCTATGGGGCCGAAAGGTACTGGATGGGCGACCACGTACCGGAAGATGTAGAGTTGGAAAGCCTCCCAAAAGGTGGACCGATGACATTATGAAGGCCGCAGGTATTCGCTGGATGCGAGAAGCACCGGTCGAAGTGGCGGTGCTTGGGGGAGGCCTATGACCAGCTATGGACGTCTTTTGCTTGAAATGATAATGATAGGTTTAACGAACAGACAGCTTAATATACCTACCTACTTTAGTGTCTGGTTAGAAATAAAGCTGTCATGAAATGTGGAGTCGCAACTTTAGGAAAAGACCAAACAACATTTACCTTCGTGTATCCTTTTTCATTTCGCCTGTTACGCTTAGTTATCTTTTCTAATTTAGCTGACCAAACAAGCTTTTTAAGGGTAGATTCAGCTTCAGAATTTAATCAATAAACGTAGGTATGGACAAAAACTTATAAATGAAAACATGCCAATATTTTGTTTTCAACAATATTTGTTGAGATACATATATTACTTTATAAAGCTATTGTTGTAATTGAGAATTGTGACATGAGTCCTTACTTCTCGGGATGAAAGGTAACGGCCTTATCACACTGGCCATTTGCGAGCGTGTTTCGTTGCGTGCGTGCGTGTCTCGTTGCGTGTGCGCAGCGAGCATGCAACGTGTTCGCCGCGTTTACGTAACGAGAGCTATTGATGTGAGTGAGGCAAGCGCAAAACAAGAGAGAGTGAGGTAAGCGAGTGTACAATATTGTGAAAATGTGGTGAATACGTCGCGTAGTTGCAGCTAAATCGCTTTGCACCCGTGGAGAGCCCGTTCACCAATCGCCGCGCTAAAAACACGCTGGCAAATCGTCAGTGTGATAATGCTTTAAGCTTTAATGAGTCAAGTTAAAAGGATACATGCTACATACTCAACACCCGTTTCCGCTTCACATAATCGCGTGGTTAGTGGACTTGAGTTCAAGTACACTACTTAACGCCACCGCTTTGCCACCTCGCTGCGGCCGCCACCTGCATCCACTTGATTTTAAACGGTACAACTAACTTAGCGGTTAGGTAAATAAAACTTAATTAAAATATTTATGTTTTCTTCCACAAAGTTAACAAGTATATTACAGGCGGTTAGGATACTGTCAACAACAGCAACTATGGAGTTTCTTGCCCATTTTTCTCCATTTTAAACTACTTTTTGGAAGCGGGAATTAGAATCAATTCTATTTTCTTGTAAATTGTATAGTTCAACAGTGCCTTTCAATGGCCTATTTGAAAAACAGATTTGATTTTTCCTTTGACTGTGACTTCAGCTGCAGGATGCATAGTCTGTTCTGGCTATTTTATAGCCTCTACTGAATGAATAATTATATAGATGAATAATGATCAGAGTTTTAGTCACTAGTAGACACTCTCATCGCGTATGTATTTCATTCTTACTGAATATGACAGTAAAATTATAAGTCAATACAAGAGTAGATTGATATGGTATTTTTCGATATCTGCTAAATTCGAAAATCAAAGTACATGCTGTAATTCAGTACAAAAACATTAATTATTTTTATCATAAATTACTGTCGTTTCTGCGTTTTTAATCCAGAATTAAAACCTAATCTCAATAAGTACCTATCTCAAAAATTTAAAGCACACCTCCACCTATCAATCACGCTGATTCGCGTATCGTAGTGAGATATTGGCCCTTCTCTTATTGTATCACACCACCAGGTTCAAAAACGTCACACGTGGAAAAAACAGAGCAGTCAGCTACATCGGTCATCGACCTTACAAAAAACATGGCCGCACTACCTTTTACTTTAATCCGTGTAATAAATATCTCTAATAAATGGATAAAGGTGAACTCAATTTATATAAGTGGTTTAATATTAACAAGATTCCGTTAACAAGTTAGACTGTGACGCTTCAGACAAGGATGTATAATGAAACTACAGAATCTATAATTGCCAGCACTGTTACATTAAAACAGTTTGCTCTGTCCAAACTTCAAATTGAATTAAGTTTGTTCTGGTCGTTAATTAAAACTTAAACATAATTTCATATTGAGTTGTGGGCAAACTGTGCTATGTTAAATAAACAGAACAACGTTAAACTTTGTTGAACCTGCCTTAAGATAACAAGAAGAGGCGAAACTCATTAAAGTTTTATGTTCGAGCCCTGCGCCGCGCATCCCGCTGTTGATCTTTTCCAGCCACTTTTGGAGCTAATTATTGCTAATAGGCAAATACAAAATTGCTACTAAGACACATCGAGTATACCTGAATTATTAATCTGCGACGGAAAATAGCAAAATTATTTTGTTCATTTCAGAAGAGCTGCTTTGATCCAAATAATTATAAATATCTAGAACACTTTCAGTACTGCGTTTGTAAAGAAGCTTATGTCTACAGATAAGCAGTGGATCAGCCGCTATTTTTAAATCTACTGCAGTATTTTTATCAATGATCCTAAGAACATGATCAGCTTTATATTATAGTGACGTCCAAGATTATTATAATCAGCAGCTGTCCCCTTATTGATAGCGCGTTGAGCACGTTGGTGAAAACATTTTTTTAACAAACGATTAACACGTTTTTCCCCTTTTCATATGTAATCTTTAATTGCTGGTAAATATTCAGATTGTATCTACATTCCTACTTACAGCAAGGGGTGGATTCCAAATTCAAACACAAGGCATTTATTTCAATTATACCATTTACAGGCACTTTTGAATATTCATGGAGTCGGTCAATTAGAAACATAAAGCTATTTGCCTATTCCAAAGCGTGTTAGATTTCTATGTCCTCGTATGTCCAGTCCTATGTCCTGTCCTCTATGATTTCCTTGTCAAAAAAATTAACCATGTAAATTTTGGGGAAATTAGACGTCTTGTCACTTGTCACCCATTTAACTTTAACTTTTACACTTTACATGATGGTGCAACAGTAGGTAGTTCAATTCTATGGTCATTGTTAATGTTAGTGTTAAAATTAACTTTACCGGAAACTATAACGTAGCTCTTGGTGCAACCCACTCTTAGTATTGACATTGTAGCTTTTCGTTAAATATTGACATTACCTAACATTACCTATTGTTTTTTATAAAAAATATAGTTTTATTATTTTAAATTGACATTATCCGAATTATTATAAACTAATTGTCTTAATTGGCAGAAGCCTCCAATAGATGTATATTTGTACGCCAAATGGCAAAACATAGAGGAACTTTAATATAACAATTGTAACATCTTGCACACTGTTTTAACCTGCGTTTGCAAATAAAGACTATTGATTGATTGATTGATTGATTATGCAGAAGAAACTTCATGGACACTCTTTTATATCAAAATATTTTTACAAAAAACTTTTTTACAAAAAAACAACCGACTTCCAAAAAAAACACTAAAAGACGTGAAAAATAACTTTAATTTCGGAAGTCGGTGCCTTTGGTTTTGTATGTTCGTGTTTGGCCACCGACTTCCGAAATTAAAGTTATTTTTCACGTCATTTAGTGTTTTTTTTGGAAGTCGGTTGTTTTTTTGTAAAAAAGTTTTTATTTTTACTTTTTAGTTGCGGTACCTACCCCACACAAATTCGTATGCCACTACTTGGTGTGTAAATAACAGTGACAGGAAATTATTAACACATCATCCATATAAACTAAGTGGAAAAAATCTGCAGTATTAAGGATAACTCAAAAAATACTGGTCAGACCTTAATCAAATTTAAATGGGACCACATGTGAAGCACAACCTATCAAATAAAATAAGAAACATCCAAATCGGTTCACCCAGAAAAAAGTTATGAGCTAAGACATATTAAAAAAATAAAAAATAAATACATACAGACGAATTGAGAACCTCCTCCTTTTTGTGAAGTCGGTTAAAAATATTGCTTGCATCGTCCATGTTAAAATCAAAATCAGGAACATATTATTGTGAGAACGAGGTAGAAAGCCGTGCTAGTTTAAATCGTCCAGTGCAAAAAGTAAACAATAAAACAAATAAATTGCAGATCAGATAGCGCTCCATGTGAAATACTGGTATTCGTCTGCATCCGATTAGTCGGGAAGCCGACCCAACCATAGTTGGGAGAAGGCAGGCAGATGATGAAGTAAGCCTTTTCTATGTAAGTTGGCACATGTTTGGAGCCCCACTCCTCAGGTTCAATTCAGAGTCACAGTGTCATGTCGATGGTTGCAAACAGTGCCATCGAGTTGAAACAAAGACAATAAATTGGACATTTGGTCCTTTGTTCGCTAATACAACCTTGATTCCTTCTTGAAGGAAACTTAAAAGTTTAACGAAGAACAACTTTTTTTACTTTTTTTGGTGGGTAATCATCAAATAACTTCTCCCGCTCTACGTGTCAGACTTTTACTGACTAAAACCTTCCCGTGTTCCTTCAGTTGCCTGTGCGCCAGGGCCACTGTAACTCTTTCGAACAATCCGCGACCCTTGCAAGCATCGACCCTATCGGACCCCGTCAATTAGTGCTAACATCTCTTTGAGGCGCGCGTGGAACACGACGCACCGTCGACCCGGGCCTGGTCCTTACCGGACGGCCAGCTACCCGTTGCTCGCCGTCCGCAAGCCCGCGCCTTCGGTGGCTGTGAATCGGCTCTCGACTCCCAACGCCCAGGGCATCTCCTCCTGCGGCGGTTAGGGGCGTGAGGGCGCAACGATTGCCTCTATCTCACGCGCTCTGCCTCCTCCTTCGCGAGCATTACTGCTTCACTGAAGAAGGTGACGGCTTGGCATGCCCTCTCGCTCCATACCATGGCCTGGCCCAGGGCTGGACGTGAGAGATCGACTCCGCGAGGACACAGCAGTACTCCGCCAAAGCCGGGCAGACCTCCACCGTATACTCCACCGTGATCTCCGGGCAATCCACACAATGGTAACACCCGGTCGTTTCCTCCCGCCTTATCCGGAAAAGGAACCTCCCGAAAGAACCATGTCCGGTGAGGACCAGCGTCAGGCGGAGGGTGAGGATGCCGTGGCGCCCCTTAATCCACACATCAAAGAGGGGACTTACCGCCGCAGCTGTGGCATGTCCAAACGTAGAACACCTAATACGGTCTTGTGCCAACGTTTAGGTAGTTCCTAAGTAATCAAGATTTTCAGACAATCCGATTCTCAATTCAATCATATTTTGACATTGAGACACACATATTTTTAGATTCTCGTTGCTATGCCATCGCACGTATCGAGAATTTGAATTCCGATAAGGACTTTTACAAAACCGACCCATTCCTGGCTACCTTAATCGTCGTAACCGTCTTCTTCAATGCTATATATCATCGAAAAAAGCGGGGTTTTCATGTTTCATGGACGGGATAAGGATACCTCTGTAAATTTTGATGTGTAGTAGGACACGTAGGTATTTTGAATTAAATGTATTTTCTATCCCTTCATAGTAACAAACGCGATGCCCTGTAGATAGGAATCATTCCTAAAAAGCGTAAATTGTAATGATAAAGATCACAGTTTTGTTTTGATATAGACGAATCTATGTATCTTTGATTGGTAGAATAGCAATTGTAGGTACATTAACAAATATACCTACATCAAAGGATTGTTTAAAAAGTTTTATCAGCCGCATGCGGTGACCGCACGCGATCATGGTTTGTTCAGACGCAAAAAAATGTGTCTAAGAAACTTTTCGAAGGACGTTTTCCCCCTGCATGCGGGTTATCTTGCGTATATTTTCATATACAAGCAAACTGCCAAGTATAAGGTAGGGAAGCAGATTTTTGTTTTTTGGACGATCTATTCCGTGTGTAACGTGCAGCAGCTAAACTCATAATATAAATTAGACCAGCAACCTATTTGTGTAACACACTTTCAATCACAATCCGAAAGATTTTGAAGGAAAATGCTAATGCTTCTTATGTATGAAAACTCCGCCTGCTCAACAACGTTAATAACGCAATTAATGTTTTTGAACTGTCAAAATGAAAGGCATTGCTATTGCAAGTGATGTTACGCATTTACCCCGTAGATCTACATGCGGGCAAGAAGTGCCTGACAGGAAACCTGGTTTAAGCAGTAGTAGCCCGAATGTTATTCTTCATTATAAGTCTGGCGAATAAGAATACCCGTCGCTCTTTTGATGTGAAGCCTCTATACAAGCACATTTAGTTCAAGTGGGAGGTGACGAAGAAGAAGTTGGAAGTGTTCAGCATGTTTTTTCTACAGAAATAGTTGATGATGTAATATATTGATAATAAAATATAATTGTGACATAATCTGATTATGTCATAAAGTAATGATATGTCAACAAAATATGACTGAAACGAATGTATTTGATGTCAGTAAATGAAACAAATGAAGGCTCATTTATTGTCTTCATTTTTGGACAGTTTCGTTAAGATTTATTTGTCGCTATCATTTGTCTTGCTACATCAACCGGAGATATACTGAAAGACTTAGGTGCCTTGCCGAATTTCAGAATATTATGATGAGAACTTTTTTTTTTTTTTTGGGTGGGAAATCATCAAATGACCTCTTCCGCTCTGGGCGGAGCGGAAGGGCGTGTCAGACTCTTACTGACTAAAACCCACCCGTGTTCCTTCAGTTGCCTGTGCGCCAGGGCCACGGTAACTCTTTCGAACAATCCGCGACCCCGGCAGGCATCGGCCCTATCGGACCCCTTCAATGATGCTGACATCTCTTTGAGGCGCGCGTGGAACACGACGCGCCGTCGACCCGGGCCTGGTCCTTACCGGACGGCGAGCTGCACATTGCTCACCGTCCGCAAGCCCGCGCCTACGGTGGCCGGGAGTCGGCAATCGACTCCCGACGCCCAGGGTGTCTCCTCCTGCGGCCACTAGAGGCGTGAGGGCGCAACGTTTACCTCACCCTCACGCACTCCGCTTCCTCCTTCGCGAGCATCACTGCTTCGCAGAAGGAGGTGACGGCTTCCCATTCCCTCTCGCTCCGTACCATGGCCTGTACCAGGGCCGGACGCGAGAGATCGCCGCCGCCGATCGCCGCCACGAGGACACGGCGGTGCTCCACCCAAGCTGGGCAGACCTCCACCGTATGCTCCACCGTGTCCTCCGGTCGATCCACACAATGCCAACACCCGGGCGTTTCCCCCCGCCTTATCCGAAACAGGAACCTGCCGAAACAGCCATGTCCGGTGAGGACCTGCGTCAGGCGGAAGGTGAGGACGCCGTGGCGCCTCTCAAGCCACTCCTCAAAGAGGGGACTTACCGCCGCAATTGTGGCGTGCCCATTTTATGATGAGAACTGGCGTAAACCGAAACGAAAAACGAATCACTGAAATGAAACCTGTTCATTTCAAGTACCTATTATTTAACGAAATTAAATCTGTGAAACTAGCTGATTACGCAAACATTGCTTTATCGCTTGTTGCCGTAATTTAAAACGGGCCATTTCCACTAATTAAGCTATTGCTTCATATTGTATTTAAACAAAAGCTAACTAACTAGTTAACTTTATTTAATACGGGAATAATTTTGGCATTAGCCTTTTTTTAAATGGCTTCATTTTTCTAAATCCCCTAGGCCGAAATCCCCGCATGACACTTGACGGACGGGAGACAAAAAATGCCGCATAAACCATATTTTTGTTGCTCTTTCAGACCGTTCCCTTTGTTTACCTTTTATATACTAACTACGGGTGAAGAAAAACATAATTTTAAATCATATAGAAGATATTGCTTTCATTTTAATCAGGTATAGAGCGAAGATTAACAGATATCTATCAAAAGATTATAACGCAATCACTGTATAGATAAAAATAATGAGTGCAACATATATAAACGCTTTCCAATAATAATTTACTTATTAGTGAAAAAAGTTCTGCTACCTAGATTTACTCCTTGGTACCTATAGTAGAAATACTGGTTTTGTGTATTATTCATTGTGGTAAAACGTGTTTAAAATAAAATGGCCGATATTCATTCGAAGACAAGAATTACGAACCGTGTGGAGCGGTTTAGGAACAGTGCTGCTGAGCGGTATAGCCTCAATGAGAAAGATGTCCACATCGGCCACCTAATCTTGGAGGCCATGTACGATGCCCCAGAAATGATCTGTCAGGTACTTGCCTATGTATTTTCTTTCATCTATGTGTCGTGAATCTATGGCGAATGTGAAACTTTTGGAGGTCTTTAAAATACATCAAGGTCCCTGAACTTGAGAAAAATCTAAATAAATTTAAATGCTAGATTTAATATTTCAATGTAAATCCATTATTAATATTTTAATTAATCACAAGCAGTATCAACATCTGTCTCAATAAATAATTTAAAGCATTTGTAAATAGTAAAATTTTACTTAAATGAATTTCATTTTTTTTACCCACTGCATATCAATTTCAAGTTCAACGCAATGTCTGGTTGATATACCCACCTATAGCCTAATTTCCAGGAATATTAATTTTAATTGTACGCAATTACCTTTATTTATATCGTTCTTTGGAAATCTACGAATTCACGGATACCAGTACTTCAAAGAACTGAATTGCAAAATGAATTTCGCCGGCTATTTTCAGTGCACATAAAGTATGAAATAAAAATCTTACTCATAGCTGTAAGTGCCAGGTAAAATTTTAAAAGAAACTAATAAGGCGAAAATAAAGTGCGGTAAAACTGAAATAACTCAGTGGAGAATACGTATTCATGTACATAATTAACACTGCCGCGACTCTCACGTACTACGTGAACTATTTGTAAATTTGACCTAGTACTACTACAGAAGATAAACTACTAGCACACAGTATCGATCATTTATGTAGCATTAGTAATACATTATTAAGATAGAAAGTTTCGTTTTTCTAAGGTTATTTATTCAAGCGTAATAGTATTTAATTTCAATGTCAGATCAATCACCTAATGTAGATAACAGTTATAAAAATTACCTATCGCTATGACAAAAGCTAGATAGACACTATAAAAACCTAAGCTATGTTCTATGAATATGAATTTCCTGCAACAAAATTAGAACAAATTATTTCTGCTAATCAAAGAATAGAAAACTCTAATCAAATCTTAATTAAGTATTCTTTGCAAAGAAAGATCTAACAAATTCAATTATAGCTTAATTTATTCTTAAGCAACGTAATTGCAAATCAGTAAATTCCGTTATCAAAGAAACATTTTCTGAAAAAAAAAAACAATCGCTACAATTATTATTGCTCCAGTTAGCTTTTTATTTTTAACCTTAAATTGGTACTAACGGCAATATTCACATCAAAAAAGTTTAAGCAACATGTTTGAACTTTTGAACGATTTGTACTATACATATACAATAGTAAAAACCGTTCAAAAGTTCAATATAATAAAAAAGTTTAATATATCTAAATTTCTTTTATAAATAATAAATAAGCATTTTTTGATGCATTAGTGACTAAAGCAACAAAATCATTCATTCAATTGTTAATTTCATCACAATAATTAGAAATATGTGTACCGCAATTTTACGTAGTATAAAATAAAGTTAAAACGAAATTAAACTTTTCATGTTTTACAAAATTAAACAACGACATTTTATTATTATTATTTGGTAATTCAATACAAAGTGTGACCGCCTCTGTTGTTTAAAATTTGTCGGCACCGATTTTTCATGAATTTATAAGATTGTTTATCTGATCCTGCGGCAATCGCTCCCAATGGAATTTTAACAACTCTTTCTGTTGTTGGGTTGTCGACATTCCGTCCAGGTTCTCCAGAACACGTCTCTGGAGCATGACCCATGCGTGCTCGATGGGATTGAGGTCTGGCGATTGTGCAGGCCACGGCAATACCAGGATGTTTTCCATTGCCAAATACTCTCTGGTCCTCCGAGCTGTGTGCGAATGCGTTTTGTCATGCATCAGCGTGAAATCTGAGCGAAGAATTTGTGCAAATGGGTGAACATAAGATCCGAGGACATCTTCAACGTGACTTTCAGCGTTCATTTTGCCATCTACAAAAACGAGCTCAATTCGTCTGTTCTTCATAATACCCGCCCACACCATCACTGTGGAGCCACTGTAAGGGTGCACTTCCTGGACGCTTCTCAGCCGTTCAGCTTTTCTGGGATGACGATACCCTCTTACCCTTCTCGTATCAGGCCTAAATCCAAACCGGGACTCATCGCAAAATAAAATTGTCTCCCATTGTAACACATACCAAAAAAAGATGTGATCCTCCTTTAGAGCTTTTAAAAACATGTACGGACCCATATAGTGCAGCCAATCAAGTTTCTAAGTTCTTTGCCAACATAGGTACAGATCTAGCCTCTAAAATTGTAGCCCCCTCACAGACATTTTCTCCATCAAAAGCTTCATCGCCTAATTCTTTTGTCATCCTTGACGTCGACTATTCTGAGGTTGAGTCAACCATCATGAATTTAAGACATGATTGTGCCGCTGGATGGGACGGAATATCTTCTATTCTCCTAAAAATGTGTCGCAAACCTCTTGTACCCGTTATCACACATATAATTAATATATCAATAGCCAAAGGAATTTTCCCAGAACCCTTTAAGAGGGCCTTAGTCCATCCAGTATTTAAGGGTGGGAGTAGGGACTGTGTGAATAATTACAGACCGATCTCGGTTCTTTCAGCAATGTCGAAGGTTATGGAAAGGTTGATAAATGGTCGTCTACTCAACTTTCTATACAAACATCATGTCATTGCGCGAAATCAATATGGCTTTAAAAAAGGTGTTTCTACTGAAGATGCAATTGCCGACCTAACGGAAACTGTTGCTAAGAATCTAGATGATAATCGTAAATGCCTTTCGATATTCCTGGACCTACAGAAAGCCTTTGACACAGTCTCTATTCCTACTCTTCTGTCAAAGTTGGAAGCCATAGGCATTCGGGGAACAGCGCATGACCTTTTCAAGAGCTACCTCCAAAACAGGAAACTCCGTGTCAAGATTGATTCATACTCTAGTGATGAAGAAATCATCACATACGGAGTTCCGCAAGGCAGTGTGATGGGGCCTACGCTCTTCCTAATATACATAAATGACCTTTGCACATTGGCTCTCCCCAACACCAAGATTTTCACTTATGCAGATGATACTGCGATCGTAGTTTGTGGAGATACATGGACTGACGTGAAATATTATGCAGAACAATCCCTACAAACAGTCATGAGGTGGCTGCAATATAACCTTCTATCACTTAATTTGTCAAAAACCAACTACATTCCTTTCTCTATTAGTCACAGGACCAAAGCCCCATCTGATTTGAAGATTTTTGCTCATTCCTGCCTGGGCTCCACCTCATGTTCATGTACGCCACTATCTCGTGTCAGTCAAACCAAATACCTGGGTGTAGTGATTGATGGCGGACTAAAGTGGTATTCTCACGTTGAAAGCCTAACGGCAAGGGTGAGGAAACTTATTTATATCTTCAAGTCTCTAAGACACTGCGCTGACCCCAAAACACTAAAAATGGTTTATCTTGCACTTTGCCAGTCTGTCGTCAGTTATTGCATTCCGGTTTGGGGAGGCACCGCGAAGACTAAACTCCTTGGGTTGGAGAGATCCCAGAGGGCTGTGCTTAAGGTGATGCTCAGCAAGCCGTATGGATTTCCCACAAGTGAATTGTATGCGAAGTGCAGAGTACTCACTGTGCGACAGCTCTTTGTGCTTAACGCCACCCTCAGAAAGCATAGGCAGGTTCCTCTGTTAGATTCAACCACTCGTAAAGCCAAATCTTCATGTCCATCTGTCCCTCACAGAACAGCCTTCGCTGGCCGCCAGCTTTATGTAATAAGCTCGCTCATTTACAGAAGGGTGAATAAGCATATCCAAATAAACAATTTAAACAAGCACGAACTTAAAACCAAACTACAGAACTGGCTGTATGATCAGGACTATTCTCGTACAGAAGATCTTGTTCATAACATAAAGTAGGCACGTAATAATAATCACTACTCTACAAAGCCGAATACAGAAACCCATGCAACACCACAAGATCAGAACATACCCCCACAAAACACAACCCCAAAACTCCCTTTCATACACCACACCACATCACACCACAACACAACAGAATATACCACAACACAACACACCACACCACAACATGACATACCACACCACACCTCACAACCACATCTCCCTCCGTTAACACACATACCTACACATTAATAGCCGTAGTTCATTATGGGATCATAATGCTATCACACATAGATTAAGGATTTTTGTACACGAAGTTACAGTAGAATACTGACTCCTAAGGCACAGGGTCCCCCCTAGTTTAGGAGGCAGGGTTTTCACTATCTAAGCAACCTTTGTTTCCCAAAGTTTAATGTTCCTATGTGTATTGTATGAGCTCTGTTTATTAAGGTTTTTGTGTTAATAAAGTTATTTTTTTTTATTTTTTTTTATTTTATTGCTCCTGGGTCTATGTCAAGTGTTCCCTACACCATTCGTTTCGACGAGCGCGATTCCCATGGCGTATAGGTGGGCATCTAATTGGGCATCGTGCTCGTAGCCCGTACTCATGCAGCCTATTTCTCACAGTTTGGTAGCAAACAACAACACCGCTTGAGAATTGTAGCTTTAAACCCATCTCCCGGGCGGTTAACATCGGCTGACGTCTTGCAATCAGTTATATGTATCGGTCCTGTCGTGCAGTTGTACTACTTCCATGTCCTGGGTGCTGCTCAGCAGGATCCCCTGTATTAACGTAACTCTGCCAAAGACGACAAATCACACTCCTATTGACACAAAAATGCCGAGATACCTGGGACTGAGTTCTTCCCGCTTGTAGCATTCCTACAGCTTTCTGCATTTCATCAGCAGTCAGATGGCGTCGCTTCATGACATTAAAAATTACTCACCACATATTTTTTTCAAAAACTATATATGTCAAAATAATAAAAAAGAGATAAATACCAAATCTCTCAAGCAACGAAAACACATGAAATCGGGAAAAAATAATTAGCTTTTATTTTAATAAAACAAAACACAATCGAAAAGTTTACATTTTTTAAATCAGCCAGTATTATGTTTCCGAGAACAAAAAGATTGTATTCCAATCTACTTTGTTAAGAAAACAAAAAGTATCGATTAATAAAGCTTTTAGTGTCTGTAAATGGTGCGTATTGCATAGAATTTTTTGATGTGTGTAACAAATGACACACGAGCATCACAATCACACACATCTTAACAAAACCTATTAAAAAAAAACGCGGAAGACTATAAGCAAAAATACAAAAAATACTATTACAACTACATAAGTAACTTATACTCGTATTATTAATATAATTAGCAAAAAAAAAAACGGAAAAATCTAATCAAAATAAATAAAAGCGAAGCAACCTGTATACGATTTTTACGTTGACCAGAACTGGTGTTCTAATGCTGATAGATGTTTATGGCTTAATGAATAATATTTGCTTAGTAGTGTTTAGCAGCGAATGTGAGTACAAATACAAACCATTTCTGGTTGAATGGTACAAAACAAACATGAACCTGTACTAAGAATGTATTGTACAAAATAAAAACAATCGGAATTACAACAATTAAAACTTTTTTGCATATGCCAGATCGATTTCACAACGGGACAAAAGGAAACCAACAGATCCGTAGCAAAACGCACTCGTCGCCTCGCCAAGGCAATGGTTAATTCAGGTCTGAAGCCCGGCGACCCAGCCATCCTCATCGGCAACAACCATATGGACCTGTGCATCCCTTATTTCGCCTGCCACTTCGGAGGACACCCCATGTGTGCCATTGATCCCAGTGTTGGACAAAGTGAGTTAATTGAAATATTCTTGATTTTATAGAGGAATGAGGGACAAGGTGTAAAGTTCACTCATACCTCCATATAAAAGGGAGGATCTTCCGACCAAACGGGTGTCGTGTCTGGTGGGCTACTGCCCGACGATTGATGTCGGGTAAAATCTAACTTTGCATGCGCGATGAAAGATATTGCATGACGTCAGTGTGACCCGTAACTCGCATGTGGCGTTGTAGATGCCGTTACAGTTTAAAATGTATTAAGAAAACAAAAAGAAAACATACCTACCATAAAATCTATTGCAATTTGGAAGCTATCATCATTCTCTAGCCTTGATCCCAATATAATTAAAAATATATATGACGGAGAAGGTACGTGTCTCTCGTTATTATCAGCCATTTTTTAACTACTGTGGGCGTACTATGGGTAGTGTTGGTTATTGCGCAATAGAAAAATCGTTTGCAGTTCAAATCAAATTATAATGGACGACCAAATTAATCACACTTGCGAATCACACACTGTAGGTACATGACGTAACTATACTGAACGCGCGACAGTTTCTAAACGTCTTCACTGCTTACCCGTCAACAACCAACTCTGCTTTTACTCTCCTCAATCGTGAGCGTTATAGACTCTGTCCAGCGCCACCTGGTGGCACCGGCGTCCCGATTAGTCAAGTCAGACGATTGATTTAACGTATTTCCGACATATATATATAATTAATATATATATCTTTATTTTATATTATTTACTATTATATATTTTTATTATATTAATTTATGTCATGCATGCATGTTTTCTTTTACATACTTCTCCAGTAGTCATCATCTCAATAGTCACCCTCATTCTAGCCAATTGGCAATTCAAATTGGCAGCTAATATTTTTAATTTGCAATCAAACTTCCAATTAACTTCACTTTCAGACGATCTTACAAGATTATTCCCGACAATCTTTCCGAAGATAGTGTTCTGTCAGAAGGCTTGTGAAGAAAAGGTCAAAGAGGCCTTTAAAGCGAACCATCAGGAGGGAACAATCGTCGTATTTGACGACAAAGAATATGATCTTGCTGCGTTTGTCAAGAAATACAACGGCACAGAAGTTAATTACAGGTAAAGAACCATCTTTAATCATTATGTTCAAAACGTAGCCCACGTAATTAATACCTAAACAAAAATCAGAGACGATAATATTTGGAACAAACGTAGATCATTAACACGCTCATCTATTTACTTACGATTACATCAACTCAAAATCAACCATTCATAAGTACAGTGATATAAATGGCGTCTACAATTTGATAAGGACGGAAAGAAAATTATTGTCTCTTGAATGGTAGGTTGGGTTATAATGAATTTTCCCGTAAAATGTGTATGGTTTTTTCAGGCCAGCTCTATTCGACCATTCCAAAACGACAGCATGGTTGATGTTGACCAGTGGCACTACAGGCTTGCCGAAGGTGGCTGTAATTCCTTTCGACACATTACTCAATGGAATTGTTAATTGGTGGTGAGTACCTACGCTTATACGAATATAAGTACAAAACATATTTTTTAATAGGTTTGAAGTTGGTTATTTATAAGCATGACGTAGGATATATCAGTTGCTTATAATTCCATAATATCCGATTTTTATAAAACCTAAAACAACACTGATGTAGTAAAAGCAGTAAAGCGATAAATAATAAATTAAAATCACAATCCTCGGCTTAGTCATCCGACTGGCCGATTAGTTTGGGTGTGGCGGATTAAAACGGTCGGAATTAGCAATTGAATCATTAATTTGCCATACAATCATAAATGAAAATATCATAACAGTGTAAATGGAATAACAGTGATAAGATAATACTTGTAAGGATTCCAAATTAAATAAAGTAAAGACTTCAATCTCAATCAATTTCAAACTTCAACAGATATGCACAAGATTTGCAATAAACCTACTATTACTACTATTGTATTGAGATAATTGGGTAACACACTACAGTAGGAATGGGTTTCATTTTGACATTCATTGCGTTATTTATGTCGTTGAGCAGACATATTTTTCGAACATATGAAGCAATGGATTAGAAATAATAGCCTTCAAACTTATTAAAATTGTGATTGATAGTTATGCTATTAGGGTGCTGGGATGTTTCTATAGCTTGTACAATATTCAATGCTGATCTGTGATATGATATACCACGGTCTTGCATCGGTATTAGGTATAAATGATTACCCAATCAATTAATTACAAGTAAGTGCCCTCGGAACTTTGTTACACCGAATATGCTTCGAAACTTATTGCAAATTTAGATAGTTCACAACAGCGAATATCGGCAAATAATAAATTAATGGTATTAGTTATGTTATGTCCAAAACGAAATTGCTCAGACTCATCGCACAGTTCAAGTAAATTGGACATATAACATCGGCTTTTAAACTTTAGAGAACCTCGTAAGCATGATATTAAAATCGCTTTACGATGCAAATATTATTTTGTAAAACATAAGGTGTTTAAAAAATCTGGAAACAACGCTGAAAAAGAACATAGAAGTGTCATTAAAAAGAAGGTTAGTAAGGAGTGACAGTAACAGATTTATTTCCGTCGTATAGGAAACCGTTCCCGGGTAGTTGTGACGTCACCTTGGCTATGGCAACACTGCAGTGGGTCTCATCACTTTTATACTTCATATCTGGCCCCTTGAAAGGCTACACAAGGGTCCAGTCGTCGGCACCATTGACTCCGATGAAAATCGTCGAAATTATCAATAAATACAGGGTAATGACAATAACAATAATGATAATAACATACGTGTGTTATTTATATGTAAGTGCTGATAACATGTTGCTACTGTGATTTTTACCTACTTGATATTAATAATTTTGATAATATTTCAGCCCAACACCACTGCATTTACGCCATATTTAATAGATCATTTTCTGAACGTGGCAGAAAAAAATTGTGACTTATCGTGTTTCAAATACATTCTTATTGGCGGCGGCGCTTTGGAGAAGCCATTACTGGACAGATTTAAAGTAAGTGTTATAACGCAGCACATAGGGTATGTATTACATTATCCGATATAGGTCCATTGTAGACTGTTAAGGAAAGAATGGCTGTTTTTTTTGACTTAATTTCATAAACTCGTCAGGCTTCCCAAGCTTTATATTTTCAGAGAAGAAATATCTAGCTAGCACATATATCTCTATGAACTCTGAAGGGAAACAAATATTATCATCATTCGAAAGGGGGGATTGCATGAATAGTATTAACTGGATCACCATTAGTTCCATATTTGTCTGAATAAAAAACATCATTGATATAATGATACATAATGTTCTAGTACATATCTATAAAAGCGTATTTATTTGCAGAGTATGTGCGACGCATTCTTATACTTGGCTTATGGAATGACTGAACTGTTGGCGCCCATCTTTGATTTCGATGACGACACGCCTTTCGGTTCAACTGGCAAGCCACAATCCCAATACGAATTCAAGGTATAAATAACTACTTACATGTGTATTTTTGGAAACACTTATATTGTAAACTATTATTATGAACTGCCTGCTGTAAAGTTCTAAATTATGGTCCCTTTGTAGTAAAAATATGACATCATAACGAAGTACGTATTAATATTGATAATTTTTCAAAAGATAATTATTTCGAAAACACATTAATTATTACAGTTAATACAGAACAAATAATAACAATATCTAATAGGTTTGTTGATATTAATGACTGATTACTTTTTGAACTTTTACTGATAAACAATATATCTGCTTGATAAGCTATCTTATGTAAAATGTGTTTTTAGGACTGGTATGTTTAATTATGTTTAAATATGTTTAATCATTTGACCTATTCTAATATTAATTATTTTATTTGCAGCTCATGGGTGAAGATGGTGAACGATTAGAAGGAACTTACAAAACCGGCGAATTGTGGCTTAAGGGCGATGCATTCTTTAAGGTAAAAATATACATTTCCTCCACCTTCATACATATTATTCAAAAATTTAAGTTAACTAGGATTATCTGGGCGTACCTAGCACGTGACAAAATAGTTATGCCGTTCGATAATTTTACCCAAAAATACTTTCTTGCGAGTAAAATGTTTGAGAACGATGCTCAAAATCTCAATCCCCAAAAAGGTAAACCGTTAGTAAATCCGTGGGCCGCGGATGATAATGCCCTCAGGATGAACACATTCATTATTTACCTGCGCGCTAGTACTGCTTCGGCCCTGACATATTCAATAAAGTATTCTGAATATTATAACTATAGGTAGTATCTATCACGGTCTGTTTGCAAGTTAAAAGCAGTACAGTTTATGAAAATACTCGGCGAATTAATGATTTTTTTCGAACTCTTATTCTCTAATTAAAATCTTATTTTTGCGGACGGCACGGTTGGCGCAGTGGTTAAGCGATTGACTGCTGCGCTGCGTGTCGCGGGTTCGATTCCCGCACGGAACAAATAGTTGTACGACCTACAAGTATTTGTTCCGGGTCTGGCTGTTTGCGAATGTGAGTTTGAATGTTTGTAAACGCACCCACTATACAGGAGAAATTCCTAGTGTGGGGCAATGCTTTGTTAAAAAAAAAAAAAAAACGTTTTATTTCGTTAGGTTGCAAAAAAACCCTACCCAAAATATTCTTGGAGCATTTTTATTCATCATATTATTGATTGAATAAACAGGGTCAGTGCCGGTTTTCACATTACAGGCGCCCTGAGCGAAATTTCGGCAGTGCACCTCTCCCCTCTTTCAGTACTCTGAAAGAGGGGAAATTTTTCGCCCCTTTCTACTAAAAGGGGCGAAAAATTTCAGCACTTCGCTATGGTTTTCTTATGTCCTATCATAAAGAACTAGGAGTTACTTCGTCGGCTTATGCAGAAAGTTTGAGAATTCAGAGAATGTCGGATGCAAGAGCAAGTGAAGAGATCTTAAATTATTTTTGGTTTTCTAACTCCAAACGCCAGAGGTGAAGGGGCGCCTAGTCACAGCCCCTTCGGCGCCCCTTCACCTCTGGCGCCCCGGACGATCACCTAGCTGCGCCCTACCCTAACGCCGGCACTGTACAGGGCTACCTAAACAATCCCGAGGAGACGAAGACCATGTTAACCGATGACGGCTGGTTCAAAACCGGAGACTTGTTCTACAAGGACGAGCAAGATTACTACTACTATGTGGAGCGCAAGAGACTTTTAATTAAGCACTACGGTTTTCTGGTGAGTGAAGAATCTTTTTGATGTTTAATTAGCATTTACGTTTTTAATTCAAAATTTCCATCAAAATGAACTAGGTTCGATTATAGACAAAAAATAACGCCAATGATAAAATGCAACAGATATTATGAATCTCAATGATGCGTAAACAAGCAATGCAATCAAATGAAATGTGCTAATTCAGACTAACTAGACTATTTTACCAGAACATCTAAAAATAACGCAATGCGAAAACTCAGTCAGCGTAAACTTAGCTAGACTTATTTCTCGCACGCTCTAATTCTAGTGGCGCACTGTCTCGAGTCGGTTGTTACGCGATAAGAGAAATACAAGACTTATTAGTCATTATTATGCAAGAAAAAAATCTACCAAATCCTTGCTGCCCGTCTACAGTGACGTTTCCATTCCAAGAAAAAAAAATTACAAATATCACTTCACGTTATTCAAATAATAATAAAAAATACCGTGGCTTATTGTCCTTCACTACTGATGTAAAAAAATGAATCGATTCATTTTAAGAGGAAGTTTTCACATGAGCAGTTCCATTCAGTTTTTTTTTTTTTTTTGCTTGGTAAATCATCAAATGACCTCTCCCGCTCTGGGCGGAATTTAAGGGCGTGTCAGACTCATACTGACTAAAAGCCCCCGTGTTCCTCCAGTTGCCTGTGCACCAGGGCTACGGTAACTCTTTCGAACAATCCGCGACCCCGGCAGGCATCGGCCCTATCGGACCCCGTCAATGATGCTGACATCTCTTAGAGGCGCTCGTGGAACACGAAGCGCCGTCGACCCGGGCCTGGTCCTTACCGGACGGCGAGCTGCACATTGCTCGCCGTCCGCAAGCCCGCGCCTACGGTGGCCGGGAGTCGGCAATCGACTCCCGACGCCCAGGGTGTCTCCTCCTGCGGCCACTAGGGGCGTGAGGGCGCAACGTTTGCCTCACCCTCACGCGCTCGCCTCCTCCTTCGCGAGCATCACTGCTTCGCAGAAGGAGGTGACGGCTTCCCATTCCCTCTCGCTCCGTACTATGGCCTGGACCAAGGCCGGACGCGAGAGATCGCCGCCGCCGATCACCGCCACGAGGGCACGGCGGTGCTCCACCCAAGCCGGGCAGACCTCCACCGTATGCTCCACCGTGTCCTCCGGTCGATCCACACAATGATAACACCCGGGCGTTTCCTCCCGCATTATCCGAAACAGGAACCTCCCGACACAGCCATGTCTGGTGAGGACCTGCGTCAGGCGGAAGGTGAGGACGCCGTGGCGCCTCTCAAGCCACTCGTCAAAGAGGGGACTTATCGCCGCAATTGTGGCCTACCCAGCGCTGGGTTGCAACAGTCGCACTCTCTATGCCACCATGAGATCCCGCCGGAATACTGTCCGCTGTGCTGCGCTTTCTCGCGGCATCGGAGTTACGCCCCGGCGTTTCGCCTCCTTGCGCCACTCCCAAATGTGCGCGAGGACTTTAGCCTCCAGATCCCATGGCGGCATTCCGGCAACGAGGCTCGCCGCCTCGCAGGAGACCGTGCGGTATCCCCGGACCAGCTGGATGGCCATGACCCTCTGGGACTCGTTCAACCGGCGGGCTGGCATTAGCGATGTCTAGAGACACCGCCAAGATGACCCCACCCCAGGCCACCGCATCCCACGTCGTGAAGGCTCGCACGCGCATGATGGCGTCCACCGTTGAGCACCCCCTGCGAAAACCAAAATGGCTTTCCGCCAAATCCGGCCCCACCCGCACCAGCCGCCCGACGAGGCGGTCTGCAATGACTCTTTCAAAGAGCTGGCCCAGCTCGTCGAGCAGCACGATGGGCCAGTAAGCGGACGGAGAGTCCGCAGGGCGCCCCGGCTTCTTAATGAGGACCAATTTCTCCGTCTAGTCCGTCTCCGTAAGTGGGAGCTGGCCCCCTCCAAGCATGCGCTTAGGAGCCCCCTAAGTCGAGGCCCGAGAGCCTCCAAGGCCGGGACCCAGGCTTTTCCAGGTAGGCCGTCGGGTCCTGGGGCGGTATTTTTGGCACTCAGCCTACTTACCGCCACTCTCAACTCTACCTCGGTCACCTCAGGAGCATCGTTGTCGTCGTCGTATGCTCCCCTCGCGAAGGCAAACTAAATCACTCAAAAGTGGTAAACATATTATCAAACTGTTCAAGCCGTATTCATTGTTGCACATAAATTAATTTCATGAAGCCAAGTAGGCTTGTAAATGTTCTTATTAAGATAGGCCTTTCATGAATACTTGAAATATTAAACTTGTTAAATCAAAAGGCATTGCATTTTATTAAGTTGTGTGCTTAAGCCGCTTCCCCGACCAAACGACCTTGAGCGTTCGGTCCTTCTCTGTCCCGTCGCTGAGTCTCGCTCTGTCTCGCTCCCTGCTCACACCCATTTATCATAGAATTCACAAAAAAAAAAAAAAAATATATAAAAGCTCGTAAAAAAGACAAGCGATCTTTTGAAATAAAATAAAACGTGAATTATTTAGATTTTTATTTATCTATCCTCAAATTATTAAAACGTCACTTTAGCAAAAGATTCAATCAATAATTTAATCCCTTTTTTACACGGAGATTTTAAATGAATTTATAACACATAAAAACAAATAAGAATTTGCAATGTGATGATAGGATATCAAACATTAATAATGTGCTTTTAGATGTAGTTTATTAATCTTAATTAATTAGTCAATAGCTTCTGAACGCACTATCGCAAGGTTTTGCTCGGGGTAGCGCCTTAAATAGGGTGTAAGAAACGACGTAAGCAGACGGAAAACGAAACTGGTGTTTTATTAATAATAATAATAATAATAATAAATTTAATTTCTCAAAAAAAAAACATAATCATATTTTACAGAAAACAGATTGGCAGTATTTGTTTCTAATAAAATGGATGTAGCCACTGCAACCGAACTAGGCAATGCATGTATTTCGGTTTTCAGTGCCTTTTCCCTACAATATTTTAAGATTAAACATACATATTATTGGATTATTTGGATTATTATTTTTAACAGACTTCAAAAAGGAGGAGGTTATCAATTCGGATGTTTCTATTTTTTTTAAATGTATTTTCGGGCATAACTCCGTCATATACTTATATAGACGGATTTCCAAATTCCTTTTTTGTTTGAAAAGGTATACTCTCGAGGTGGTCCCATTGTCACCAAGTCAGAATCTGATGAAGGGATCTCATGGAAATCGAGGGAAATCCTCAAATTTTATAGGCACACGTATAGCGATTTGGGTATTTTTTATAGTAACTCGTGAATTTGCTCTTGGAAAGCACCATTCGGTGAAGTGGAACTAATGACGAAGACCAGAGGTGGCCACCGGAACTTCTCAATAATAAGTATTTCACGTGTTGCGATTCGATTTTAATATGGTTGCTAAGCAATTTATGCTCGTCACAATGCATATGGTGAAATGTAGCTGATGGTGGCTGCACCATCGGCTCCAATGGTTTTGGTTCTTAACAGGAGAACTCCTCAACAATTAACGTCCCTGCGTCGGGAAAAGGAATATTTTGTAAAAGGTGAGGAGCAGTTGACATTAGGCTATTGTAACTTAGATTTATTAATAAATGACTCACTAAAAAGAGAAAAATAAAAACTTTTTTTTTCAAAAAAAAACTATCGACTTCAAAAAAAACACTACAAAGTGAAAAATACCTTTTTTTTTCGGAAGTCGATGGCAAAAAACAAAATACAGATACAAAGACACCGACTTCCGAAATTAAAGTTATTTTTCACTTTGTAGTGTTTTTTTTGATGTCGGTTGTTTTTTTTTTAAACAAAAGTGTTTATTAGTATTAATAAATCCCGTTCCGTCTTGAATTAGCGTGGTGATCAATGCCTTCTCTGTATGAGGAGAGGCCTTTGCCCTGCAGTGGGACAATAATAGGCTGGTATTATTAATAAATTATTTTATTCTCAGATTTCACCGTTGAAAATTGAAGGAATCATCAAGCTTCACCCTTCCGTGGCGGATGCCTGCGTTGTGAGCCTGCCTCAACCTGATTGTATGGAACTGCCCGTCATCGCCCTGCAGAGGAGAAACGGCGACAGTGTTGACACGAAAGAGATCTTCGACTTAGTTAGAAGTAAGTATTTTGATGTTATTACTGATTTACACAAAAACATTAAAATTTACAATAAAGTAAAAGATTAGTTACACTGATTTCTTTGCTAGGTACACGAGATATGCTGGTATAAAACAACCAGTTTACGTGTAACTACGGTCTCGTCAACATTAAAACAAAATCTTCAAAAACATGCATTATTTTAACTAAAACCAACCCTTTGATTACATCAAAAGTCATTAAAATAAGAATAAAATCTGATCAGATTTGAAAATGTTTATCTATCTCATAAACTATATTTTTCGATTACTTAATTGAATTGCCATTGAAAAACATCATACGTTAATTATGATCATTTTTAAGATAACCATTGGAAAATTTTGATTTTTAGGTTCTATGTCATAATCAGCCAATGTTATAAACAAACTAATAAATCACATATCTATAGTATCCGTGATAAGTAGATAGATAGGTGTATCAGTGTTCCATTAAAGTAATTGTTAATTGTCCTATTTACGTGAGGTTGATGTTCATTCGTCGAATAAACGTGTTTAGTAGTGGTCACATAATAAAGGATCTACCTGTACAGTCACGAGCATAAATACGTTAAAATTTCGCAAATTCAAAATTATTATTTCTCTTAATTTTTGATAGAAATTTTATGATGTCACGAACATAGTGTTTTAAAAAACAAACTGTTTGGAAATAGGTATTTATTTAAAGTTGCAATCGTAACTTCACATGAGGTGAGTGTAAGATATTTATGCTTGTGACTGTACCTATGTGACGCCAGGAAAATATATCATACTGGTTGCATTCTCTTAACCATAATTGTATACCTATTGCTTGTTCATTTTCTAGTAAGTTCGTTTAGCTCAAGATTATGAATATTTTGTCGTTTTTAAGATGTCTATCATAATTTCGCTAAAGAATTGAAGGCATCGGAGAAATATAGGATGACTTAATCTTAACTCACAATTATTACTAAGCAAGAATTCACAATTTTGCGTACCTTTATTCGCAATATTACCTAGTTACCTATACCTAACCTTTTGGTAGACACGATAGATATACAATAGGTAAACATGTAACGAAAATAGAAAGTGTTTTTTTTTTTTTGATATTTATACATTTATTTGCACACATAAAAACAGACAGGAAGAAAGGAACAGAAAGGTGATGCTTATTTCTAAAGAAATCTCTTCCAGCATACCTGCGATAGGAGAGTAGGTGAAACAAAAAATAAAAAAATAAATTAAAAAAACAATTTAAATATAAATATACAATATGAAAATATACTTATATACATATACTTCTAAAATAAATATCACTATTTGACTACTGAATTTTTGATTCATTTGTTTTTTGTTGAGAAACAGCAATCATAAATCCATGTTTTCATCCGACGGTTCAAGAAAACTCATATCGCTTGTCATAATTACTTGTGTAACAGTTGGCACGTATTTTGCGCAGTAATAATATTCATTTTGTAAAATAACGCGCAACTGTGGCCGTCGAATAAATTTCATTTTTCAATCAATCTGGGCAGAAATATAAAATATGTTTGCTCTACCATCACGTCCTTTGCTTAAAGTTTTATAGTTTTTTTTTCGGTTGTTGTTAAAACAGTGAAAAACAGCATTCACGGTTCCACGGAATAAAAAATAAACACAAGAAATAAATATATTATTTTTAAAATACATATTAGTTTTAAGAGAGATAAGCTCGGGCCATCTTGTGTGACACTCATAGCTGTGCACATTTACCCGATAAATATTTCGTTAATTTGCTCAATTGCAATAAACAGAATAATCAACGTTAATACGCAGCTCAAAGAAACAGTCTTATTGCATTAGATATGTACTTGCTCGTTATATTTTCACTAAACGGAGCTACGATTAATCATAATTAATTATTATTTGCCTGATCATTTCTTTAATTGGTAGGAAACAAATGACAGCTGTTCCTTTGACTGATTTCGTATTGACAAAATCTCAAACCTGACTACCTACGCAAAAAACAAATGAAACTAATTAATTTCCACAATCAGTTGGTAAGATAATGCAAAATTTCTTGTGACATCATGAACGGCTTTGGTAACTATACTCTATAGTAAATCATATCGAACCACACATTGTTAAAATTGGTTTAATAAAGGTAACAAACTAAGTTTCTCATAATTATACTAACTATACCTACCTTCTCAACCCGTGAGATACAAACACCTTGTTTCGTCTTTACCGTCTTCAAATAATACATTCAGAGGTTAGATAACAACGTCAAAGATAATGTCGAAAGAAAAATAATCTATATTCAATTGATTGCACTATAAACAACGGATGATGGGTGTGAAGGCAAGCGAACGGAATTTACTCCCCGGAGGCTCGGCATTTGAGATATTATTTATAAATTCCGTTTGGTGGTATTAATTTACATATTTTCAAGAAATATTATGTTCAAAAATTTTGAAGGCAAATAACTGAGAAGCAAATAATTGTATATTCAATCAAAATCTGTAATCGAATTGTTACTGCGTAATTTATGAAAGCGCGCTAAACAGAACGGTGGTTGTCAATGATCGCAGTGAATGTTTGGCAAGCTCAATGTATCTCCGCCGCCGTAGTTCGTATTCAGCGTCGCAGGTGGCACAACATATTGCCGGTCACGAGACTACACACGTTCCAGATTTATTACCAACGGCTAGCCACACGACTAAACAATTTCATTCTTCATGATTACTCAATTACTAACTTACTATTTTCAGATAACATGGAAGGGAAGCGAGTGAGTGGTGGTCTTTTCTTCGTAGATTCATTACCTGTTACGCCCTCCGGCAAAGTACATCGGCAAAAAGTAAAGGAGATGGCACTCACAGCGCGAAAAGCGGGAAAAATCCTCTTCTAAAGAACTAGATGAAGTGCCAGTGTTCGATTTCATCAATAAAAGTGGCCACTTACCAATGAGGATCTAAGTAATGATAGTTCTAGTTTAAGTGTGTTGTGAATTCTCACTCCAGAAAACATTAAAGATATCGCTTGTGAAAATGAAACTGGTACAAGCTTTTCTAAAACTAATTTAGGAGTAACATATATGTGTGTATTAGTATTAGTATTGAATTGTTGTCATTTCTTTATTGTTGTATTCAATTTCATTACAAGACCTTTTTGAAAGACAATCATAATCTTCATTTTAAGAAGATTTCATTACATTCGATTCAATTAAAACAAATTGCGTCTTAGCTAACCACTGTTTAAATTTAAGTTTAAAAATATAATTAGATTATAAGTTAATTTTATTACCTATTATAATACTGTGATGAAGTAGGGAAATTAGATTTGAAATTTAATAATAATGATTAATGACTATGCTAAATAAATTATTTGTTAACCACTCTGTTTTCATTTTTCTTCACATGAATAACTACTTTGTCATATTAAAATAAAGAATAATCCAAATAACGGATAAGCAACGTAAAATTCAACGTTATACTTAAAAATCACTATCTTATCAAACACCTGTGTATTGAATTACAAAATTAAGTACTAAGTGCCAAACTCGCAAATAAGTTAAAACTCATTGTTTCGAATCGGATTATCAAAGCCCGTTTATAATAATCAGCAGTTATCGAAAATACACCTGCGAACTTTTAGATATTTGCGAGTTTAGAATTTAAACTGAAACGATTAAAAATTCAGCTTCAGTTTACTTACGTTTACAGAAAATGCTTAAATAAACAGCATATTATAACTCTACGCTAGTTTGTTTAACCGTCTAACTCGAACCGTGTTACTAGAATTTCTACTCAGGACGAGTAGAAATTCTAGTAACACGGTTCGAGTTCGATAAAAAAACTACGATAAAAATAACAATTATAATTCTAAAAATAAAATTCTCTCATTTAAACTTATACTACCAAAACACTTTCTTCCTGCTTTGGGTCAGATCTTAATCAAATTCATGAATTTAAATACATTGACCCAACATAATTATGTAACAAATAAATCTGGACGTATACTCGACCTAGTAATTACCAACATACCATTGTATAATGTGATTGAGGCTTCTGATGCCCTTCTGATCCTCCTCTAGAAATATACATTCCAGTTTTACGTTAAGTAAAACTTTCTTATAACACGAATAATGGAAAATACAACTTTTATAAAGCAGATTAAGTCCAAATTCACAAGTATTTCATAGACCTGGACTAGACTAATTTTTTTTGATGGTTTAAGTGATAACGAAATGCTCAACATATATTATCATTATATATAAAAGTGTCAAAGCCGTAGCTATTTTCCACCTTGGTTTGATCGCAGTCCTATAATTTTTTTAAAGGAAAAATATAAGCTTAGGGTACGTTACAGGAAATATAAAAACCCAATGGATGAAATCGAATTAAAACTGGTGAGTAAGCGCTGCTCAAACATGGCTAACGTTTGTTATCGCCAGTATGTGTTGTATTTGGGGATAAGATAACAAACAACCCCAAGTATTTCTGGTCTTATGTTAAGATAAAGCGAGAATGACTGAGCTCATATCACAGAGCAATGACCGATGGCACATTTGCGATGAAATTTGGTGGATGGATTTCATCGCACACTAGATTATCAACGCTTTGCTTAGCGCCAATAGTTGAAAATCCAACAGTGTGTTTTTTCGACGCGCTGGGATGCACTCTGTTAGATTCTCAACGATCGGCTCAACACCGAGAGATGAAAATCCAGTGCGCAATAAAATCCCGCCGCTATACGTGTTCCGTTCGGTGTTGGTGGATACTAAATAGTACAAATAAAATACTATAAATCGTTATGTAGATAGGCTGGTCCCCGTCAGGGATTATATGTTCTGTGGGCTGGTCACACACGATGTCCTAGTGCTTGACTTCACACACTTGCAAACTGATGTTTGCCTCATATTTTTTTCATCAGTATATACACAAAATGACAAAGTAAACTCTGATGTGAATAATTCTGTTTTTCTAAAGAACTTGGATATGTAAAGCCTGAACATATCATCCCCTGTTATAGAGCACGATACACTGCTAACAAAACTGGAGACACTGGATTGTGCCAAGGGCGCTGGACGCGACAGAGTCCCACCAGCTTGTATATCTGCTTGTGATAAATATATGGTTGTATCCCTCTTGATAATTTATAATAAGTCTTTAAAGACAGGAATCTCTCCACATGAGTGGAAGGTTGCTAAAGTTGTTCCCATCCACAAATTTGAATACGATACTGTGGTGAGTAACTATAGACCAATCTCGATCTTGTCATCTTTTGCCAAAATCTTCGAGTCATTAGTGTGCCCTTACATACAGAACCACCTCGGGAAATATATCAGTAAGAGCCAACACGGATTTATCCAAGCTAGATCAACTTGCACCAACCTGGTAGCTTTCACTGAACTTTTCACTGAAGCCTTGGGCTCCGGCAGACAATTTTATGTAATATATATAGACTTTAGTAAGGCCTTCGACCGAGTTTCACATAAAATACTCTAGCAAAAGTTATCAGCATATTGCATCACCGGCCACCTCGCTAATGTGACTTAAATCTTACCTCCAAGAATGTACTTACTTTGTTGTGGTGAAAGGCTTTAAATCTAGTGCTCGAAATATTACATCTGGTGTGCTGCAGGGCTCCCTTGACGCCCTGGTGCTTATTAATATTTTTAATAGCGATTTGCCAACTTATTTTCATTCCTCTGTAAGTTTGATATACGTAGACGACTTGAAGCTTGGAAGAGTGATAGACCCAATTAATGATACCGTGTGTCTGCAAAGTGATCTCAACAGTTTGATTGAGTGGTGTGAGCGTAACGCCATGCACTTAAGTGGCAAAAAAATGCTTTCACATTAAATTCTTGAGAAGAGTTTACCTAATTAAAGGTGTATACCGCATTGGCAATGAAACTATTGAAACAGTAGACCAAATAAAGGATCTAGGCGTAATATTTGACCGTCAGTTCACCTTCCACCCGTATCTCGAAATTACCGTTAAAAAGGCCCCTAAAATATTGGGCTTCGGCAATTCGGAACGGAAGATCTTTCGCAATGGCAGGCACAAAATAGAGCTGTTTAATAGCTTGGTTAGGTGTATTTTGGACTCTTCCAGTCTGGTATGGAGGCCACATTATGCGACACATTCGCTTCGACTAGAAAGGTTATAGAAACGGTTCATGTAGCACGTCGGTACATAGTTATAGCGGAGTAAATAAAAAGGCATCTTGCACAAATAAATTGACGAAATTTGGCCTGACTTCCTTGTCTAGTTGAAGAGAATTGTCGGATTGTCTTTTTATGTACAACATTTTGGATAATATGATAGACTGTCCTAAATTTCGGAATAGGATTAAGTTAAGGACAGGGTCGCTGCTAGATATCCCAGCATTCGTATCACCCCTTTCTATCCACCGCGCCGAAGAACCATGTACGGAGGAAACTCCCCACTGCCTAGAACGTGTAGGCTCATGAACGAATGCAGTGATCTAGTAGATGTACATATGTATTCATTTGGTCGGTTCTGATCTAAACTTCTTGATCATTTGTGTCGCAATTTATAGTAATTCTAACGCGCTTTATTTTTATTATTATATCTCTATATATTTTTTAATATGACGGAAAAGGTACGTCTCTCTCGTTATCATCAGCAATATTTTAACTACTGTGGGCGTGCTATAGGATGTGCTGGTTACTGCACAATAGAAAAACCGTTTGCAGTTCAAATCAAATTATAATTTACGAACAAATTAATTACACTAGCGATTCACAAACTGTAGATACACGACACAACTATATAAAACGCGCGACATTTTCTAAACGTGTGCACTGCTTGGCCGCCACCGACCGTGTCGACCGTTATGCTGTAGAGTCTGTTGAGCGCCGCCTGGTGGCGCTGGCGTCCTGATTACAAAGTCAAAATATTGATTTAACGTATTTCCAACATTTAGATATGAGACGGCTGTATCTGTCTTTGTTTTGTTTTATACAAATTATTTAACTGCTCTATTTTAAGATTATTCACCTAGTAGCTAAAAATAAGGAAATGCTGTATTTATCAATAGTTTTTTGTTATATTTGGTTCTTTATTTTCTGTTGCTTCCTGTAATTTCTGTAGTGTATACGAACGTTGGTAAATCTAAATAGTTAAAGCTCGAAAATATACCTTTTACCGTGTGAGTAAGCACAGCGTACGTAAGTTTAGTGATTCCCCACACGGACCACATTTACCGCGTTAGATAGCGGTATCTCCCTAGACCAAAGTTGAATCGGCGCCGGAACGACTAGTGCCATGAAAGTTTTGAATTCGCATTGATTGAACGAACGCCTCTAGTGACGGGACCTATCCCAGTTGCGTACCACTTTACTATTGGAGACACCCTCATAATCCAATTTTTAGTTTTTGCATTACAAGTGGAAATCTAAAGCAAATCAACAAGTCAAGTCAAGTCTCTAAAACTGCCTTTCATGCTGATTTTGGTTAACAATATTTCGATTTCGTATATTTTTAAGAAAATAGAAGTGGGAACCATATTTATTTCAGTGCTAGTTTGGCACACAGTACCGATCTTGTTCATGATTTATGTACGGACTATAATCATAATTCTGAAACCATTTCGTTGTATGCCGATCCAATATATTTAGCATCATGCCTTTGAAAAAAAAAAAACAATACCTACCCGTACCAAAAAAAAAAGGAATTCTCGCTCCCATTCTGATTTTAAACTTTTCGTACTTACTTCTCCTCCGCAATTAGGCCACCACTTCCTTCCTACAACGAAATAAAATTGTAACTTGGAATATTAAAAGGTTTCCGATAAGACATAAAGAACTAAGAGTACAAAAGACAAAAGGAAATCTTTTAAAATTAAAAGTAATAACGAACGCAATGAAACAGGCGGTGACGACCTACAACAATACATTTTTAGGTTACAAGCAATTATTAGTATTAAAACTAATATTTCATCGTTACTTAACGATATCGAGGCCTTTTCAAAGAGCAGAAGTTCTGCTCAGTGCTTTAGATGTAAACTAATATTGTAAAGAGGTAAAATTGTTTGTTTGTTTGTAAGTGGTAGTCTCTGGAAGTACTTATCCGATTACAAAAAATATTTCACAGATAGAAAGCTATACTTTTCTCGAGTCCCATAGGATATTATGTTTCATGTATAGTAGACTTACACGCGGACGGAAGTCGTGGGCAGGAGCCAGTTAGTTATAGTTTTAAAAGTTCTATGTCATTTGTCTCAAAATTTTAATATTAGGAAAATACATGATTAGCTAGGTACGTTTAGAGTACCGCTTCGGCAATCTGTAATCTCAAACATAAAACAAGTTATTTCCACAAAACTCTGTTACTCTAAAAAAAAGGAGGTTCCTAAACACTACCGACTAGAAAATACACTATCGCAAACATCGATTGTGAAAGGATATTCGTCAGACGGCCCGATGAACAAATTAATGGGTAGCTACAAGAAGATCTGAAAACCAAAATAGTTACAATCAGTTTTGGTTTAATAGGTTCTCCTGGATTTGAGACTCACTGCACAGTGTGGATGATGTGAGAAGGAGATTCGCAAAACCGCACAGCCTCACCGACGAAATTCCGCGATACAAGAGGAACTGAAAAGCAACACAAAGCTATCTTCAGTTATGGTTTCATGGATTCTCCTAGTTTTCGGCCACACTGGACAGTGATAACTCAGTCATGTCTGCAGATCGGATCCAGGAAAGCTGTCGCACTGCTTACATCATTAGTTCATTACATAATATGCTGTGTGCATACATATGTATGTCGCCTCCAAAAACTACAAATGCGACAATGTATGACAAGGTGTAAACATTGTATGCCACAAAACCGCCTTGTACTGTTCAACGTAATTTTCGAGGCTATGAAGTGTCTGTAAATTGATTGCTTCACCCAACTTATTGGCGGCGAAGTGAAAAATTTAATCAAACCCTGCGAGACAAAAAGCAGAATAGAACCGGATGCTTCAATTAATTACCGTGCCGACGGCGTCTAATCAATCCTCTGGCTTTAACGATGAACCTGCTACTGTCTCACTAGCCCAATTAATCTGTATCCTGTTTTTACTCTTCTTTTTCCTCCCCTGATCAAATCTTTGGATAATCAAACTTTGCTCCCAATTTAACCGTATTTACCGAACCAACTCAAAGACTATTCTGATTCCTGCTATCAGAGGTTCTGTATTCAGGTATATGTTAATTCGTGTGCTGCTGGAATAAAATGATTAATTATAGTGGAATCCGGATACCGGGATGAATGTCATAATATATTTGAAATTAATTGCAGCTGTATTGCTGTGATAACCAAATTGCTATCTTACCTTAAACATTTTATTTTAAGCTCGTTTTTTTAACTCCAAAGCTATATTTATACATTACTAAAAGCTCTAAATATCGATTAATGAAGGTCTTCAACTTCATTTCAGTCCAATCATAATTGCGCCAAATGATTAGGTACTATTTAATGAATAAATTATAATTTTGTAGCAGCTTTAGCAAGCCTACGAAACTTTTTTTCATAATTTATTCATTAGATCTTAATGCGATTTGTAATAAAATATTACATTAAAAAACGAATCTGTAGAAGAAATTAAAAGGAAATTGACCCTTTTCGTGCAGGGCGCTTAGGTGCGATAATGTGCGAGCTATGATAAGCTATCACTAACATATTCCTGTCACACGTGGTTACACAAAGTGCATTAGCACCACTTGGGGTTCGTACTTTGAAACAGATAAAAGAGTGATAAAATTTTACGAACGTAACGTAACAGAAACGATCAGTTCTTGTGAGCGCTACTTTAGTAAGAGTCACAGATGTACGTGACGCGTTACACGAGACGACTAAATAATGACGCGCCAACAGTTGTGGCCGACACTGTAGCGCGTTGCTCGGAAACTTATTCATTATTTGTTGAGCAATTATGAGATCAATATTGGGTATTTATATGCTCGTGTTATCCCTCCCGTAGTAACGTGTCATTTTAAAAGCCGACTAAATAATATAAAAAATACGTGGAGCGGTATTGTCTGCGCTGAAACCAATTAACTTTCGTCTTTAATGTGTTCATGCGAGGTAACTTAGTTATAATTAAGCTTAAAACCTTTCCATTTCGCCTTAGTTTTTGGAGGCGTATTCTCTTAATATCTAGACTTCGAAAGACTGAAATAATGTATAATAAAACCAATAGTAAAAGGAATCTGTGACCCTAATATTTACGTCTTACAGCTGTAGCGTTCGAAGCATGAGTCCAAAAATGTGTTCCAAAATTGTGAAATAGGTAGCGGCGGCGGGCGACGGGATGTTGGCAGAAGTCGCTGGCCTCACGAGGAATTCACTGACACTTTTTCAATTTCCTTCGATCTCTTGAGACTATGGTAGGTAGGTACATGTTAGTATGAGCCTTATTGTATTTTGGTTTTTGTGAAACTGTTACGACACCTACTAAGTTGAATAAAAGGAGCAGGAGTTCGTCAAACCCAAAAATTCAAATCAAAACTAAATTTGAATAATTTGTCTTTACAAACATGTACAACATCAACGTTCAACGCACCTCATTTTATTCAAAACTTTTGAAAAGGTCTATGTTTGAAGTAGAAACAGAAAGACGCAATTTGATCAATTAAGAGTTAATGTTGATGTCATTATTTCTTCATGGAATTTCAAATGATTACATTATTTCTGATAGCGGCTGCGAGTAATGGTGTCATAAAAATATAATCGTTTTAAAACAGTAAGCACAGTGTGTAAACGAGGACCATCTAACGTCAATCTTCGATTCCAAGTCCTTGCAGAATGCAGCCCAGCTAACCGTTTACTGAACTGCAGTCGCGTGGCGATTGCGATCGGTCACCAACCTCGGTTGCCAATTACTTTATTGAAGTAACTTACATTACATTTTGTTGTAACATTTTTTCATAAAATTTGTTGTAAATTGTGGCCTAGATTCGTGGTCACGGATGTGTGTGTCGGGGCTGCAAACGTTCGTCATTCTGTGGACGAAGTAGACTGACTCCGACGTCACAATATAGAGCGCGCCATAGCCTCCCGCTACAACCACAACTATACTTATTTTCGTAAGTTCACTATACGTGTTACCCATCCATTTCTAATATAACTGGAAAGTTTGGACAGTGCTGAACGATGCATAGCGAAACACGAATGCTGTTAGAAATAACTTAATAGTAATGTCAATGGATACAAATGGACTGTAATAATTTACAGCGTACAGAATATGTACACATATTCTATATATACAACAACAACACATTATACACATTATATTACAGTATTACAACAAGTTATTTATAGCGTAAAACTTAGCTTTAACTTTCTTTTTTGTGGCTGCTCGTAATAGACCTCAAAAAGATAAAAGAGAATAAATTGGTGTTGACTGTTATAGTGTACCCAATGCATTTTTTTAAGTTAGTGCTTTCAATTTGATTTGCTTTGAATTCTTCGTTACATTTTATACATCTTCGAAATCAATTTAAACGTTCTTCTAATAAATTTTAGACAATTTACACGATTGCAGTATTTGAGGATGATATTGAAAATCCTCTGATGAGTTCCATTCTTAATAATGAATAGAACTAAACTTAATTTAAATGGAACCATCCCTACACTTCACCTTAGAATATAAAAAATCATTCAGAAATGTCGGAGACAGGTTGCTTACCTGCATAAAAAAAAACCGAATTAATAGCTTTATGTAAAGCCTTGTAGGGATCAAATCTAATCTTCAACTAAAAAACTAATTAAAAAAGTTCAATTGAAAGTAAACAGTTTTTTACTTTCAACACAATAGCATTCCTTTGATTGTCTGAGAGGGTATTGTGTAAGTGAAAAATAATAAAAAGTAATTGAGAAGGCTGGCTGAAAGATTTGTTATCAACGTCGCTGGTTGTGGGTTCAAAGTGGCCCTTGTATCCGTGACCGCAGGCGGACATTACAGTAACCGTTTCGTAGTTAATCTCCTGCCCTCTTTACCTCCTGTTGTCATGTGGGTTAACAATGTAAACAAACACTTCTGTCAACGTTAAAGCCTTTTTCAACACATTTGCTCAAAAAATGCTTTTACGATGCCTGTATACATGGTTCGAAAGTTAATAATTACGTACCATACAACGGAACGTGCGGTAAAATAGGTACTCACACCTAAGTACCTGTTTTACCGCATACTCCGTTATTTACGGTTACATACGGTTTATTTTTAATTTCCATAAAAATTATAAAGGACTACACCAAGGAGTTTCACATTACGAGAATAAATAAGCTGAATAATCGAACCTCCTTGGAAGCACTTTTGCTCAATACGTTTGTCTCACTTTAATATTAAAGAGATGTGATGTGAATGAGACAAAAGATGTAGTTCTAATTTTCAACAACCGCACGTGGCGCCATTTGCTATTCGCGCCATTTTCATATTATAAACGTCAAAGATTGTTTCGCCTTTCCAACTGATATTTATAAACAAAGCAATAATAAATGAGTTCAAGCAAGGAATCCGATATTAATATTGTACTGTTTTCTCCCAAATGTGTTGAAACACGTTGTATGACACACGTGCGGAAATTGGTATTTACAAACTCGTGACAATGGATTGGATCTTGGATTTTACATTCGTCTACTCGTTTGTAAAATCCAACTTACCGCACTAGTATCATAAATAACTATTATTCATACTCTTTATTGAAGGTGATACAGTACACATACTGAGTATGGTAGCGTTTTAACCCTGTCATTGTAAACCCACCCCTTGAACTAATTTTTAATTATACATATTAAAATTTATACATATATTAAAGTTTATGTACAGCAAGGGCAATCAAAACAACGTTAGGCTTTTTAAATCAGCCAATAATTGGATCTTTTTTGTACGTAACTGTACGATTAATTACAAATCAATGTTTGGATAGTTTTAGCGTGAAAACTTATCAAAAAAACATACAAAAATCTAATCTTTTCTCTTTATAATGTTAGTTTCGATAGAGCGAAGATTAACAAATTACTATCAAAAATTTATAACGCAATCAGTGTATAGATCATAGACTTAGGTAAATGATTAAATGATGATTAATAAAATGATAAAAATAATGAGTGAAACATATATAAACGCTTCCCAATAGTAATTTATTTATTAGTCGAAAAAATTGTGCTACCTAGATCTACTCCTTGGTATAGTAGAAATACTGGTTTTGTGTATTATTCATTGTGATAAAAGGTGTTTTAAATAAAATGGCCGATATTCATTCGAAGACAACAATTACGAACCGTGTGGAGCGGTTTAGGAAGAGTGCTGCTGGGCGGTATAACCTCAATGAGAAAGATGTCCACATCGGCCACCTAATCTTGGAGGCCATGTACGATGCCCCAGAAATGATCTGTCAGGTACTTGCCTATGTATTTTCTTTCATCTATGTGTTGTGAATCTATGGCGAATGTGAAACTTTTGGAGGTATTAAAATACATGAAGGTCCCTGAACTTGAGAAAAATCTAAATAAATGTTATTTCATGGTAAATTAATTGTTATTTCTTTAATTAATCACAAGCAGTATCAACATTTGCCTCATTTTTTTTTGAAATGGTAGAAAATGCAATTTAATTTACCTACTGTGTATCAGTTTCAAGTTCAAGGAAATGCCTGATTGATATACCCACCTACAGCATAATTTCCAGGAATATTAATTTTAATTGTAAACAATTAGCTTTATTTATATCGTTCTTTGGAATTTACAAATTTACGGCTATCAATACTTCAAAGAACTGAATTGCAAAATGAATTTCGCCGGCTATTTTCAGTGCACCTAAAGTATGAATATAAAAAGAAACACAGCTGGAAGTGCCAGGTAAAATTTTAAAAGAAAACTATTAAGGTGAAAGCAAAGTGCGAAAAAACTGAAATAACTTAGTAAAGAATACTGTTCACGTACATAATTAACACTGCCGCGACTCTCACGTACTACGTCAACTATTTGTTTATTTGACCTTATACTACTACGAGAGATAAACTACTTGCACAAAGTATTGATCGTTTAAGCAGCATTAGTACCAAAATTACCCAGATACAAAGCTTCTTTATTGCAAGATTATTTATTTAAGCGTATTTATATTTAATTTCAATGTTAGATCAATCAGTTAATGTGGATAACAGTTATTAAAATTACTTATCGCTATGATAAAATCTAGATAGACACTATAAAAACCTAAGCCATGTTCTATGAATTACGAATTTCCTGCAACAAAATTAGCACAAATTATTTTTGCTAATCAAATAATAGAAAACTCTAATCAAAGTATTCTTCGCGAAGAAAGAAGATCTAACAAATTTAATTATAGCTTAATTTATTCTTAAGCAATGTAATTGCAAATCAGTAAATTCCGTTATCACAGATATGTTTTCTAAAAAAAAGTATTCGATCGCAACAATTTTATGGCTCCAGTTAGCTTTTAATTTTTAACCTTAGAACAGTACTATCGGCAATAGTATATATGTTGGATTGGTAATTCATTATTTAAACAATGAATGGTTAAAGCTATAGAAGTTCTAAAACAACTGAGTTAATAAATAAAAACAAGTGACACACGAACACATGTCTTAACAGACATCGGATTTACGAAAATAAAACATTTTTGCATCTGCCAGATCGATTCCACAACGGGACAAGAGGAAACCAACAGATCTGTGGCAAAACGCACTCGTCGCTTAGCCAGGGCAATGGTCAACTCAGGTCTGAAGCCCGGGGACCCAGCCATCCTCATCGGCAACAACCATATGGACCTGTGCATCCCTTACTTTGCTTGTCACTTCGGAGGATATCCCATGTGTGCCATGGATCCCAGTATTGGACAACGTAAGTTCACTATAGCAAAGAAAACATACTTATCATAATATCAGCTGCCGTTTGACAGTCAATTATCTAATTTGCAATATTTCTAATTAAATTAACTTTCAGATGATCTAACAAGATTATTCCCATACATCTTTCCAAAGATAGTGTTCTGTCAAAAAGCTTGTGAAAAAAAGGTCAAAGAAGCTTTTAAAGCGACCAATCAGGAGGGAACAATCGTTATATTTGACGACAAAGAATCTGATCTTGCGGCGTTTGACAAGAAATACAACGGCACAGAAGTTAATTACAGGTGAAGAACCATCTAGAACCATTATGTCAAAAACGTGGCCAACGTAATAAATACCTAAACAAAAATCAGTTACGATAATGTATGAAACTAACGTAAATATGTTCACGTTCTTCTATCTACTTATGATTACATCAACACATAATCAACCATTCACAAGTATAGTGATATGAATGGCATTTATTTATTTAATAAGGACAGAAAGATAATGATTGTCTCTTACATGATAGATTAGGTTAATGAATTTTCCTGTAAAATGTGATTAATTTTTAGGCCAGCTCTATTCGACCATTCCAAAACGACTGCATGGTTGATGTTGACCAGTGGCACTACAGGCTTGCCGAAGGTGGCTGTAATTCCTTTCGACACATTACTCAATGGGATTATTAATTGGTGGTAAGTACATATACCTACACAAATATAAGTACTTATATTTGACAAAACAAAAAACAAAAGAAAACAAGAACAAACACAATAACACGCACACAAAAAACAACATAAAACACAAAAAAACAACACATAAAAATTAAAACAACAAAACAAAGAACAAATTTAAAACATACTTTTTGATAGCTTTCAAGTTGGTTACTATAAGCATGACGTAGGATGTATTACTTGCTTATTATTGCATAATATCCGGTTTTAGTAAAACCTAAAACAACACTAATATGGTAAAGCGACAAATAATAAATTAAAATTACAATCCTTGGCTTAGTGATGCGACTGGCCGATTAGTTTGGATGTGGCGGAGTATAACGGTCGGCATTAGCAATTGAATCATTAATTTGTCAAACAATCATAACTCAAAATATCATAACAGTGTAAATGGAATAACAGTGATGTGACTCCTTAATGCTTGTAAGAATTCCAAATTAAATAAAGTAAAGAGAGTGACAGAGATTGAAATCTCTGTCAATTTCTAACTTCAACATGTATTCACAAGATTTGCAATAAACCTACACTGTATACAGAATGCATTCCTGTGTTGCAATTTGCAACCCTCCAGGAATGTTTAGATAGCTTGTATTATATTCAATGCTGATCTATTTTAAGATATACCACGGTGTTGCATCGGTATTAAGTATACATCAATAGGTATACACCAATCAATTAATTACAAGTAGATGCCCTTTGGAACTTTATGACACCAAACATGCGTCGAAACTTATTGCAAGTTTAGTTAGTTCGCAATATCGCATATTGGTAAATAATAAATTAATGGTATTAGTTGAGGTTATGGCCAAACTAAATTGTTGGGACTCACCGCACAATTTAAGTAAAATTAACATTTATCATCGGCTCTTAAGCTTTAGAGAACTTCGTAAGCATGATATTAAAATGGCTTTTCGATGGAAATATTATTTTGTAAAACTCTACCACCACTTTAATAAATGTTCCGAATAAAAACATAACTCTGTCTATCCACAATTGGTCAAATGTGTCAAACATTACCTTTTACTTTTAATTATTTTAAATAGGTCTGCTATCTCTTCTTGTGATTTTAATAAACTCTTCGATTCTAGTACCTACTATTGCTTATCATACATGATGTGAAAAGTAGAGTATCCTCCTCGGGGATAAACGTGCCTTCGTCTTAGGCGAGCTTGAATACCTCGCTGCACTCAGGATTCTTGTCTTAACTGTCTTGCTTTGCTTGGGAGTTAACTCAAAACTCCCTCGCTCCGCTAGTGAGTAGAGAAACCTTGGTTACGCTCGGGATTCAATACGGCGCCCGCGACATAAGACACTACTTTATCCCATTGGTGCTTCTACTATTATAAACCTGGAAACAACGCTGCAAAATAACGCAAAGATGTCATTTAAAAATAATTTTGTAAGGAGCGACAGTAACAAATATATTACCGTTGTGTAGGAAACCGTTCCCGGATAGTTGTGACGTCACCTTGGCTATGGCGACGCTACAGTGGGTCTCATCACTCTTATACTTCATATCTGGCCCCTTGAAAGGCTCCACAAGAGTCCAGTCATCGGCACCACTGACTCCGATGAAAATCGTCGAAATTATCAATAAATACAGGGTAATTATAATTATAATAATGATAAAGTTAAGTCTATAATGTTCTTACATCCATTCTTAGAGCAAAAATTTCACAACATATTGAAAGTAACTCAATTATGTCTGTGTCTCAGAATGGATGTAAGAATGGGTTCCGCGGTACTAATGAGCTGCTCCTTATAGACATGGCTATAAACCAACAGGTTCGTAGATCCCGGTTTTTTTTTTCGACATGTTGGATAGATTATAAGAAGGCCTATGAGTCGGTGTCACATACATGGCTCATTAGGGTGCTGAAGCTGTACAGAATAGACGAAACTCTACGCACCTTCTTAATGTCGTGTATGGGGTAGTGAAGGACGATCCTTCTATATCCAGGATGTCAAAAGAGCCGGAGAACCGGTGAACCGATCAGGATTGAGCGTGGAATATTCCAGGGCGATAGTTTGAGTCCGCTATGGTTTTCCTTAACCTTGAATCCCCTAAGCACACTTCTGGAGGATTCAGGTCTAGGCTATTGGTTACGAAAAAGTGGTCAGGTGATATCACACCTGCTTTATATGGATGTTTTGAAACTCTTTGCCCCCAACAATTGGCGACTGATGGAGCTACTGTAGGTAACGGAAACGCTCAGTAGTGTCATCAGGATGGAATTTGGTGTGGATAAATGTGCAGTCATGCATGTAAAGCGAGGGAGGATTATGGAATCCGTGGGAACCCAACTTTCGGATTCTATACACCTTAGACCCCTCTCCTCAACCGAAACCTACAAGTATTTGGGTATGTCGGAAACATTAGGCATCAATGCTGCCGACATGAAACATTCGTTGAGGGAGCGCTTCTTTGGCCACCTGAATAAAGTGTTAAATAGTCTTTTATCAGGCGGAAACAAGGTGCGTGCCTTTAACGGTTGGGTCATGCCGGTTTTGATGGATTCAGACGGAACTGGACGCTCTGGATAGGAAGCTCCGTACATTGCTGACGGCATGTCGGATGCATTACCCACGGTCATCAGTGATGAGACTGTAGATCCCGCGGAAATGTGGGGGTTGAGGTTTCTTAAATGCTAAAACTCTCCACAACCGCGAGATTTGCAGTCTCAGAGAATATTTCCTTCAAACTGACGTGGGAATGCACCGAGATGTGGTCGCAGTGGACAAGGGTCTCACCCGGCTCTCCTTGGCAAAAGAGAACTGGCGCAAACCTTCAGTACTAGATACTAGCGATTGTAAGGAAGTATGGCAAGGCAAAGTGTGTGGTTCTTTCCTCAAAAGACCATTTCAGATACCAATCTACATGGTCTTCACATGATCTGACCAAGATTATGTCTGGACTTTAAAAGAGACTGTGACCTCTGAGTTTGTTTCGGCCTTTCTTCTCAGAGTAGTCAGATAGGAAACGCCGACCTCATCTAGTTTAAAAATATGATTGACGTGTAAAAGTGTTTGTACAAACCTACTTACAGAAATAAAATCATTTATCATTTATCATTTATCATAAAGAGCTTCACAGACGCTTTTTCCGGGCCCTCCATGGACCTGATGCAGACTTTTTGGCGTCTGTATCCTGGCTACGTTTCGGCGAACTCTTCGGGAAAACCGAAGGTTTTGTCTGTGCGATTATGAATGAAGTTATCGTGACGAATAATTATCGAAAATACATTGTCATGGTCGGTGTGGTTGACAACTGTCAAGCACGCCACCGTCCCGGTGAATCAATTTCTAACGGCGAGTACTTCCACAGACAGAATCTAGTGGCTAGGATTATCCACCAGCAACTTGCCTTGCAGTACAACCTTGTGGAGTCCGAAGTACCATACTACAGGTATGTGCCCGGCTCAGTTCTCGAAAATAGTTACACCACATTGTACAGGGATCGATCTATCATCACTGACAAGACTATTGCAGCCAATAAGCCTGATATTAAAGTGATAGATTGACGAGAGCGCCGTGCAATGATTGCTGATATCGCTGTCCCTCATGACGACAATCTCGTGAAAGCTGAGAAAGATAAAAAAATCAAGTATCATGACTTAGCACACGAGATTGTTGGCATGTGGGACGTGGACTCTGCAATCATTGTACCGATAATCGGTACAGTAAATGGCATACTAGCGGAAAGCCTCGACCAACACCTCAGGAGGCTCTCATTGCGCAGCTGGGTCAAGGGCTTGATTCAGAGAGCAGTACTCCTGGACACGGCACTCATAGTGAGGAGGTTCTTCTCTCTAGAGCTCTGACCACCGGTAGCTTGGACCCTGTTTCTTATGCCGATGGGCCACAATTTTTCATGTTTTTACATGTTTTTGTATGTATTTTGTAAAAAATATTTAAAAATGTATTTAATATGTAATAAGATAATAATGATAAAAACACAGGTGTGTTATTAATACTTTGATTTTTACCTATTTGATAGTCATATTTTTGATCATATTTCAGCCCAACACCACTGCATTTACGCCATATTTAATAAATCACTTTCTGAATGTGGCAGAAAAAGCTTGTGACTTATCTTGTTTCAAATCCATTCTTATTGGCGGCAGCGCTTTGGAGAAGCCATTACTGGACAGATTTAGAGTAAGTACTATAACGCAGCACATTAAATTATTCGATATAGGTCTATTGTAGACTGTTAATGAGAGAATAGCTGTTCTTTTTTGACCTGATTGAATAAACTCGTCGGGCTTCCAAGCTTTATATTTTGCGAGAAGAAATATCTAGCTAGCACATATCTCTCTGAACTCTGAAGGGAAAAAATTGTTATCATCATTCGAAAGGGGTATTGTATGAATAGTGTTAACTGGACCACCATTAGAATTAATTGATTGATTTAATCAGAATTGTCTGACTAAAAAACACCATTGATATCATGATATATAATGTTCTAGTACCTATCTATAAAAGCGTATTTATTTGCAGAGTATGTGCGACGCATTCTTATACCTGGTTTATGGAATGACTGAGTTATTGGCGCCCATCTTTGATTTCGATGACGATACACCTTTCGGTTCAACTGGCAAGCCACAATCTCAATACGAGTTCAAGGTATATGTTTTACACTTCAAAATAACTATAAGTAGTTAACACATGTAAGCATGTGTATTTTTGCAAACACTTATTATTGTAAACTAATATTATGAATTGGCTGCTGAAAAGTTCTAAGTTATAGTCCCATTCAAGTAAAAATAATGGGATGAGCTCATTGGACATCAAAAAATTCGTCATTAATCTAACATTAATTAACCGAAATAATTATCTTTTTAAACATTATCAATAATGATAATGTTATTGTGATATGATAATGATAGTGTTATTTCGGAAAACACATTAATCTCGTGGCAATGCTGCCAGCCTCTTGGGCACCTATCCCATTGACAGCGATGCGGACGAATTTTTTGATGTCCAATGAGCTCTTCCCATTATTATTTTTATTATTTACTTGTACATAATATATATATATATATATATTAGTTTAGCTTATATATTGTAATTAAGGTTTGTCATGAAAAAAGTACCGCCCATACATTTTATGAATTATAACTATAATATCTATTAAGTATGTTTCTTTCTTCTTTATTTCTTTCAATCTTTTTTTTTAAATAATAACGTTGCCCCACACTTGGAATTTCTCCTGTATTGTGGATGCATTTACAAACATTCAAACTCACATACACAAACAGCCAGACCCGGAACAACTACTTGTAGATCATACAAATATTTTTTCCGTGGGGGAATCGAACCCGCGTCACGCAGCAATGCAGCAGTCAATCGCTTAACCACTGCGCCAACCGTGCGTGCGTGCGTGCGTGTGTGTGTGTTTATATTAATTACCGATTACTTATGAACTTTAACTGATAATCAATCTACCTATACTTAAAGTAAAATGTGTTTTCAGAACTGGTTTATTTACTTACGAATCATTTGACCTATTCTAATATTAATTACTTTATTTGCAGCTCATGGGTGATGAAGGCGAGCCATTGGATGGAACTTACAAAACAGGCGAATTGTGGCTTAAGGGTGATGCATTCTTTAAGGTAAAAAAACTACATTTCCTCCATCTTCATATTAGGTCCTTACATATGAAATTGATGTTCTATAGAACTGGCTCCTTTGATCTCAAAAAGTCGGCGTTTGGTTAAGAATTCCAAATTCAAATTTATTTAAATTTAAAGCATGTCTATTTGTGTTTCAAATGTAATCATTCATTTGTTTTCGCGGCATTTAATTTTGCTTTGACATCGTTCTGTGCTCAATATGGAAAACATAAAATATCGCATTATTTTCGAATACGAATTCCATCGTGACACTACCGCTACAGAAACAGCTCGAAGGATTAATAATGTGTACGGAGAAGCCATTGTAAAAGAAAACACAGTACGTTTTTGGTTCCAACGCTTTCGTTCTGGAAATTTTTACCTCCAGAACAAACCTCGTGGACGGCCGGAGACCCCAGTTGTCAATGAGGAATTGAAAGTGATCGTGGAAGCGGATCCATCTCAAAACACTTCAGAGTTAGCTGCAGGCTTCGGAGTGAGTGATAAAACCATTTTGAATCATTGGAAACAAATTGGAAAAGGGAAAAGCTTGAAAAATGGGTACCGCATGAACTAAGTGAAGCAAACCAACAAACATGAGTCGACTGCTGCGTCACGTTACTCAACCGTCACAATAACGAGGGGGTTTTGAATCGCATCATTACTTGTGATTAAAAATGGATCCTATACGATAATCAGAAATGCTCATCACAGTGGTTAAATCCAGGAGAACCGGCTAAATCCTGCTTCAAGCGAAAGTTGACTCGAAAAAAGGTACTGGTTAGTGTCTGGTGGACCAGCGTTGGTGTCATCCACTACAGCTTCCTAAGATCTGGTCAGACTATTACGGCAGATCTGTATTGCCGACAATTAGAAACCATGATGGAAAAGCTAGCCGTTAAACAGCCGAGATTGGTCAACCGCTCTAGCCCACTGCTGCTTCAGGACAACGCTAGACTACAGACTGCACAACAGACGGTGGCGAAACTAGAGGAGCTAGGATTGGAATGTCTCCGTCACCCACCATACTCCCCGGACCTTGCTCCAACCGATTACCACTTTTTTTGGAATTTGGATAATTTCTTAATTGGACAAAATCTCAATTCAGATGAGGCAGTCCAAAACACCTTCAAAGATTTTGTTGATTCTCGCTCCCGCAATTTTTTCAGCAAAGGAATCAATGAGCTTCCTATAAAATGGCAAAAGTGCGTAGATCACAACGGTACCTACTTTGATTGACCAAATAAAAAAAAAAAGTAAAAAAAAAAAAAGTTTTGCTTTTTCCATATATGATCGTTCGAGCGGATACCTACCTGAGCATGTAGGGTCATTACTACGTATCTACATAGCAAGTAACAAAATAGGTATGGAGCTCGATGATTTTACCCAAAAACACTATCCTGTTAGTAAAATGTTTGAGAACGGTTCTCAGAATCTCAATCTTCAAAGTGGTAAACCGTTAGTAAATCTGTGGACCGTGGATGATAATGCCCTCAGGATGACCACATTCATAATTTACCTGCGCGCTAGTACTGCTTCGGCCCCAACATATTCAATAAAGTATACTGAATATTATAACTGTAGATAGTATATATCGCGGTCGGTTTGCAAGTTAAAAGCAGAACAGTTTTGGGAAATACTCGGCCAAGTAGTGAATTCTCAAACTCTTATTTTCTTATAAAAAAATTATTGTTGTGGAATTTACCTTTTATTTCGTTAGGGTGTAAAGAAACCCTACCCAAAATATTCTTGGAGCATTTTTATTCATTATTTATTTAATATTATACAGGGCTACCTGAACAATCCCGAGGAGACGAAGACCATGTTAACTGACGACGGCTGGTTCAAGACCGGAGACTTGTTCTACAAGGACGAGCAAGATTACTACTACTTTGTGGAACGCAAGAGACTTTTGATTAAGCACTACGGTTTTCTGGTGAGCGAAGAATTTTTTTAAAGTTAAATTAGCATATGCCTTTCTGATTAAAAATCCATCAAAATGAACCAGGTTCGAATATACCTACCTATATTTATTTTATTTATTTATTTATTTTTGCATAATGTACACTAAGTTACAGGCTAGGCTAAAACTTAAGAGTACATGACCCCGTTGGGGCGCCGCAAGTATTAACATTAACATTTAAAACATATGACTAGGTTCTAACTTAAAAGTTAACGTTATATTGCATGCCTACTATAACAATATCAAAACATTCATTATTACTTCCAATACAAAAAATGTTTCTAACATAATATATTTAACTTATAATTATTTAAAGTAATTTGAAATATTATAGTAACATTAATAAAATTATTTTATCCATAGATACATAACATTTGAGCTTTATTTTAGCTGCTTATCTTCCATAAACTCTTTAAAATTATAATAACTTTTTTCAAAAAGTAATGACTTAAGTCTAAATTTAAATAAGCAAAGTGTTTTTGTGGATCTTATATGTTCAGGTAACTTATTATATATTTGGATGCTTCGGTATTGTGAGCTATTTCTATACATATTTAATCTATGAACTGGTAGAATTAATTTAGTTTTGCGGCGCTCATTCTTATCAAAATTAAAGAGTTGTATATTCTTTTTGACAAATATGGCTATTTCTAGAATATAAATCGAGGGTAACGTTTGGATTTTTTCCTTGATGAAGTGAGGTTTGCAGCTATTTCTAGGTTTTATGTGATAAATTATTCGTCGACATTTCTTTCGGTCAATAATTAAGTCTTTAGCATCTACACTGTCCCCACAGGATAATTCCGTAGCGTAGCCATGCGTAGGCATACGCATAGTATGCCGTAAGAGCACAGTCTTTTTTTGTGTTTGATTTGAGTACACTAATTCCATATGAAAATTGTGATAGTTTTGTTTTGATTTTGTCTACGTGTTTTTTTTTTAATTTAAATGAGTGGCCAGTGTAATACCTAATTTTTTAATATTAAATTCATTGACTTCTTCAATTTTGATATTATTGGTTATGGTTTTTAAGTTAGTTTTTTGCTTTTGGTAGGGTTTGAATTGTATTATTTTGGTTATAAATAAAATAACACCAATGAAATAAATGCATGAAAAGATTCAACGGATATTAAAAATCTCAATGATGCGTAAACAAGCAATACAGTCAAATTAAATGTGCCAATTCGGACTTTAAGTTTCGTTCGAAATAACATTGTTCTACCAGAACCTCTAAAAATAAAGCAAGGCGAAAACTCAGTCAGCGTAAACTTAGCTAGACTTATTTCTCTTACGCTCTGATTCATCCTAGTGGCGCACTGTCTCGAGTCGGTTGATATGCGACAAGAGAAAACTAAGACTTATTTCGCAAGAAAAATATCTACCAAATTCTTGCTGCTCGTCTACAGTTCGACGTTTCCATTTCAATAAAACATTTTAGAAACATCGCTTTACGTTATTCAAATAATATTATTTTGACCATCGCCTATTGTCTTTCATCATTGCTGTAAAAAAATGATACGATTCATTTTAAGAGGAACCTTTCACATGAGCAGTTCCATTCATTTTTGAAACCCTGCAAACTCAACCATTCAAAAGCGGTTACGATATTATCAAACGGTTCAAGCCGTATTCATTGTTGCACATAAATTAATTTCATGAAGCCAAGTAGGCTTGTGTATGTTCTTATTAAGATAGGCCTTTTATGAATACTTGAAAAATTAAGCTTGTTGCATCAAAAGGCATTTAAAAAATAGAGTGTAAGAAACGACGTAAGTAAGCGAAAAACGAAACTGGTGTTTTATTATGTTTAGTATTCATAAATCCCGCCCCGTCTTGAGCAAGCGTGCTAATCAACGCATTCTCTGTATGAAAAGAGGTCTTTCCCCTGCAGTGGGACAATAAATATATATTATTAATAAATGATTTTATTTTCAGATTTCACCTTTGAAAATGGAAGGAATCATCAAGCTTCACCCTTCCGTGGCGGATGCCTGCGTTGTGAGCCTGCCTCAACCTGATTGTATGGAACTGCCCGTCATCGCCCTGCAGAGGAGAAACGGCGACAGTGTTGACATGAAAGAGATCTTCGACTTAGTTAGAAGTAAGTATTTTGATGTTATTACTGATTAACACAAAAATATTAAACTTCACAATAAAGTAATACGGCTAGCAAGATTAGTTACCCTGATTTCTTTGCTATGTACACGAGATATGCTGGTCTAAAACAGCCAGTTGACGTGTAACTACGGTCTCGTCAACATTAAAACAACATTTTAAAAAACATGCATTATTTTAACTAAAACCAACCCTTTGATTACATTAAAATAACAAAAAAAATCTGATCAGATTTGTAAATGTGTAGCTATCTCTTGTACTCTAATCTCTATTACTTAATTGAATTGCCATCGAATAAAATCATACGATACGATAATTTTTATGATAACCATTGGAATTTTTTGATTTTTTAAGTTGTATGTCATAATTAGCCAATGTTATAAGATTAATCAGGTATTATGCCTACCTAATAAACAAACTAATAAATCACATATCTATAGTATCTGTGATAAGTAGATAGATAGGTGTGTCAATGTTCTATAAAACTAATTGTTAATTTTCCTATTTACGTGAGGTTGATGTTCGTTCGTCGAATAAACGTCTTTAGTAGTGGTCACATAATAAAGGATCTACCTGTACAGTCACAAGCATAAATACGATACACTTTTGCAAAATCAAAATGATTATTTTTCTTAAGTTTTGATAAAAATTTAAGATGTCTTGAACAGTGTTTTCAAAAACAAAATGTTTAGAAATAGGTATTTATTTAAAGTTGCAATCGTAACTTCACAAGAGGTGAGTGTAAGATATTTATGCTTGTGACTGTACCTCTGTGACGCCAGGAAAATATCTCATACCGGTTGCTTTCTCTTAACTAGAATTGTATACCTATTGCAAGCTTTTTCAGTTTCTAGTACGTTTAGTTCAAGATTATGGATATTTTGTCATTTTTAAGATGTCTATTATAATTTCCCTAAAGAGTTGAAGGCATCCGAGAAATATAGGATTACTTAATCTTAACTTACACAGGTATTACTGAGCAAGAATTCGCAATGTTGTGTACCTTTATACGCAATATTACCTAGGTACTTTTATACCTAACAATGTTTTAGTAGACACAAAAGATATATACAATAAATAAAGATGTGCCGAAAACACAAATTGTTCTGATATTTATTTAATTTATTTAACCATTTATGTACACACATACAAACAGACAGGAAAAAAGGAACAGAAAAATACGTACAAAGGTGTTGCTTATTTCTAAAAGAATCTCTTCGAGCATACCTGCGATAGGAGGGTACCTTTATTAAAAGAGATGTAGACAACGTGTGTAAGAGTAGAATGGAAAACAAAATACAAAAATAAATAAAAAGCAATTCTCCAATTTAAATAAAAACATAAAATATGAGAATATACTTACATACATACTTCTAAAATAAATATCACAAAAATTTGATTACTAACATTTTTTTTTTGTTCAGAATTAGCAATCATAAATCCATGTTTACACCTGATGGTTCAAGAAAACTCATATCGCATGTCATAATTAGGTACTTGTGTAACAGTTGGCACGTATTTTGCGCAGTAATAATATCTATTTGTAAAACAACGCGCAACGGTGGCTACCGAATAAATTTCATTTTCAGCAGCGAAATCAAGGCAGAAATATAAAATATATTTGCTTTACCATCACGTCCTTTGATTATAGTTATTATGGCTGTTGCAAAAACAGTGAAAAACAGCATTTGCATAGGTTCCACGGAATAAAAATATTAACATGTTAGTTTTTAGCGAGATAAGCTCGGGCCAGCTTGTGTGACACTCATAGCTGTGCATTACATTTACCCGAAAAACATTTCGTTAATTTGCACAATTGCAACAAACAGAATAATCAACGTTATTACACAGCTCAAAGAAACAGTTTTATTGCATTAGATATGTACTTGCTCGTTATATTTTCACTAAACGGAGCTACGATTAATCACAATTAATTATTATTTTTCCTGATCATTTCTTTAATTAGTAGAAAACAAATGGCAGCTGTTCCTTTGACTGATTTCGTATTGATAAAATCTCAAACCTGACTACCTACGTAAAAAACAATTGAAACTAATTAATTTTCACAATCAGTTGGCAAGATAATGTTGAACTTCTTGTGACATCATGAACGGCTTTGGTTACTATATTCTGTATGAAATCATATCTAACCACACATTGTTAAAATTGGTTTATTATAGGTAACAAACTAAGTTTCTCATATACTAACTATACCTACCTTCTCAGCCCGTGAGATACACAAGCCTTGTGTTCGTCTTTACCGTCTTCAAATAATAAATTCAGAGGTCAGATAACAACGCCAAAGATAATGTCGAAAGAAAAATAATCTATATTAAATTGATTGCATTATAAACAACGGATGATGGGTGTGAAGGCAAGCGAACGGAGTTTACTCCCTCGAGGCTCGGCATTTGAGATATTATTTATAAATTCCCTTTGGTGGTATTAATTTACATATTTTCAAGAAATATTATGACCAAAATTTTTGTAGGCAAATAACTGAGAAGCAAATAATTTGTATACTCAATCAAAATCTGTAATCGAATTGTAACTGCGTAATTTATGAAAGCGCGCTAAACAGAACGGTGGTTGTCAATGATCGCAGTAAATGCTTGGCAAGCTCAATGTATCTCCGCCGCCGTAGTTCGTATTCAGCGTCGCAGGTGGCACAACATATTGCCGTTCACGAGACTACACACGTTCCAGATTTATTACCAACGCGACGGCTAGCCACAGGACTAAACAATTTCATTCTTCATTCTTACTCAATTACTAACTTACTGTTTTCAGAGAACATGGAAGGGAAGCGAGTGAATGGCGGTCTTTTCTTCGTAGATTCATTACCCGTTACGCCCTCCGGCAAAGTACATCGGCAAAAAGTAAAGGAGATGGCACTCACAGCGCGAAAAGCGGGAAAAATCCTCTTCTAATGAACTAGATGAAGTGCCAGTGTTCGATTTCATCAAAAATAGTGGCCACTTACCAATGAGGATCTAAGTAATGATAGTTCTAGTTTAAGTGTGTTGTGAATAATTGAAATATTAAAGATATCGCTTGTGAAAATAAAACTGGTAGGTACAAACTTTTCTAAAAACTATTTAGGAGTAACATGTATGTGCGTGTTAGTCTTTTCTTAATTGTATTCAATTTCATTACATGACTATCAAAAATCAATCAAAATCAAAATCATAATTTTCATTCTAACAAGATTTCATTACATTCGATTCAATTAAAACACAAATTGCATCATGACTAACCCCTGTTTAGATGTAAGTTTAAAAAATGTAATTAGATTATGGCTTAATTTTATTACCCATTATAATACTGTGATGAAATAGGGAAATTAGATTTGAATTTTAATAATAATGACTATGTCAAATAAATTATTTGTTAACCTACACACTGTGTTTTTATTTTTCTTCACATGAAAATCCCCTGACTAAAAAAAAAAACTTTTTTACAAAAAAAAAAACAACCGATTTGTTGTTTTTTTTTGTAAAAAAAGTTTTTAGTTTTACTTTTTAGTTGTGGTACCTACCCCACACAAGTTCGTATACCACTACTTGATACGTAAATATATATAACAGTGACAGAAAATTATGAAAACATCATCAGTATCATCACTATAAACTAAGTGGAAAAATACGCAGTATTAAGGATACCTCAAAAACTACTGGTCAGAACTTGATCAAATTTATATGGGACCACATGAGAAGCATGAACAAGCTTTCAAATAAAAATAAAACATCCAAATCGGTTAACGCAGAAAAAAGTTCTGAGCAAACACACAAAAAAAAACATACAGTCGAATTGAGAACCTCCTCCTTCTTTGAAGTAGGTTAAAAATGAAGAATAATCCAAATAATGACTAAGTAACGTAAAATTCAGTACATATTACTGTATTTTATTAATTTTTTAATTTTTATTTGTTCAGGATAACAACAATTGCGCAATATTGCTTAATATTTAGGTACAGATATTTTATAAAACACATAAGTAATCACGCAACCAGCATCGTTATCCATAAACTAATACAACAGTGAAAATAGTTTCAGCAAGGTCAGAGCAAACTTAGCAAACAATTGATTGTCTATTATTATTAATTAATGTGTCTTGTGAAAAAACATGTGACAAACTAGATGTGTGAATATAAGAACTAAAGCTAAGTATATGGAATCTAAAATGGTTTTTTGAAAATACTGGTTTTAAACTGTGCGAGTGATAATGCAAATACGAGTATGTCAATATCAGCAAAATTATTGTTGTAACTTTTCATTAGTAGACCTATAGGCACTCGTTCTCCTGCGTTGGTTCTGCACTGTTTCGGCGCGAATAAACCGCCTAAGTCCAGCAGTGGACGTATATAGACTGGTGATGATGATGACTGCCTCACTGACTGACAAGCATATCCAAGATTCAATAAGATTTGCAGTCATGTTACAATTTGTATCACGGGTGCTCCCACTCACTACTGTCACATTACGGGCCGGCCCGGTGAATCTAATGTTACATATTGTATCATTACAGTATAAGTATAAGTATAACGAATACGTTGGGAACGACTAGGTATGCGAAGGTATATTTGGTTTATTAGGTTATTACAATCAAATTTATTGTGACAAATCTTGTATAGGAACGTTTGATCATGATACAGTCTCCTTACTTTAAGAGTTGACAGGGAAAATTTATCTAGAAGAGTGTGATATGATGACGGCCTCCTAAATAATTTATGGTTAAGGTAACCTTAGATATTGACTGATACTTAATATATACTGACTGATTAACCAGTTGAGATCTAATAAGTGCTTTGTAAAGTAATAACATAACATAACATCACGCCTGTATTCCCCGAAGGGTTAGGCAGAGGTGTACCAATAGCACACCCACATTTCACCAGTTATGTTTTAAGTCCCATGTAATAGGGGGCGAGCCTATTGTCATCAACCGGGCACAAATCCAGGCTTCGGGCTACTACCGAGAAATTCCAGATGGAAAAACCCAATAACACTTTGCCCGACCCGGGAATCGAACCCAGGACCTCATGCTCAGCAGTAGCGCTTGCGACCACTAGACCAACGAGGCAGTAAGTCATAAGAATGTATATGTTTTCTTAAATGTGTTGCCGGTCCTCCACAGAGTTGAAAACCCTTCGCTGTGACATGATCAACGTGTGCATCAAAGTGTAACTTTGAATCAAAGAGTACACCTAAATGTTTAATTAGGGAAACTTTTTCCAGAGGAGTGTTAGAGAGAGAGTATGTGAATTGAACGGTATTAATTTTTTTGGTAAAAGAAATATACTTACATTTTGATAAACTTAGATGTAGTTTATTGGTCAGACAATAGGCAGAAAATAGATCAAGGTCTTGTTGCAATTTAACACAGTCTTAAACGGTTCATATTTTACGAAATACTTTAAGATCGTCAGCATATAGAAGGAAACCACAATTTTTAAAACAAGTGTTTATGTCATTTATGAATAGGATAAAAAGTAGTGGACCCAGTATCGACCCCTGCGGAACACCAGATGTCACGCTGATCACGTCTGAAGAGAATCCATTGACCACAACCTTCTGAGTTCTGTTTTTTACATAAGACGTAAACCAGCGAAGCAAACTCCCATGGACACCATTAAATTATTTTTTTTGTAAAAGCATGGTATGGTCTACCTTGTCAAAAGCCTTGCAGAAATCCGTATAGATTACGTCAACTTGTAGTTGGTTATCCGTATTTTCAAACAAAAAGTTAGAATACAAAACCAGGTTACTAACTGTGGAGTGATTTTGAACAAAACCGTGCTGTTCAGGGATAATATTATTGTGTAAGATGGGGTAGATTCATTATGAATTAATCGCTCCAAAACTTTTGACATGGTAGACAACAATGATATTGGACGATAGTTGGTAACATTATTCTTTGCGCCGCCTTTGTATACTGGCGTAATATTGGCAGTTATCCACGATTGTTGGACAATACCCTCCCTCAGACTAAGGTTAAATAGATAAAATAAAGGCACACTCATTGACTCAGCTGTGTGTTTTAAAAATAATGGAGGAACACAGTCAGATCCAGAGCCTTTGGTTATGTCCAGGTATTTAAGGGATTTAGCTATGGTGTCCCTAAGGACACCATAGCTAAATCGAAGTCAAGAATCGAAAAAGAAGAATCGAAGTCGAGTTCGAAGTAAGTATATACAATTTGTCTTTATCTAAATAAAGACAAATTGGATACACTTACTTCGAACTGCTACTGTATAGAATGACTATTTTATGAAATCATGAAAGACGCCAATTCTAACTTAATTATTGCTGATTCTAATGATTATAATTCTGTAAATTGTATGTATATTTGTTACGGTCGTGAATTATATTTTAATCAAAATACAACCTGACAGTGACCTGCAAATTGCAAAAACGTTACAAAATTTGAATTTCGCGGGCTAACTTAGCGCATCCCCCTTAACGAAATTCTCAACATATTTTATCATTAGGTATAAAAGTGCCAAAAGATCATCAGGTATTTGAAAGCTACTGTAGGCCTACAAGTCCCCTCTTTGAGGAGTGGCTAGAGAGATGCCACGGCGTCCTCACCATCCGCCTGACGCAGGTCCTCACTGGACACGGTTGTTTTGGGAGGTTCCTGTTTCGCATAAGACGGGAGGAAACGCCCGGGTGTTACCATTGGGTGTATCGCTCGGCGGACACGGTGGAGCATACGGCATATGCCTGGCTTGGGCGGAGCACCGCCGTGTCCTCGCGGAGGCTATTGGCGGCTGTGATATCTCGCGTCCGGCCCTGGTCCAGGCCATGGTACGGAGCGAGAGGGCATGGGAAGCCGTCACCTCCCCTTCTGCGAAGCAGTAATGCCTGGTAGGGTCGCGGATTGTTCAAAATGGTTACCGTGGCCCTGGGACGGGTGGGTTTTAGTCAGTAAAAGTCTTACACGCCCTCCCTCCGCCTCCGCCCAGAGTGGGAGAAGTTATTTGACGCCGAGATGAATGTCGTAATATATCTGAAATTAATTGCAGCTGTATTGCTTTGATAACCAAATTGCCATCTTACATTAAACATTTTATTTTAAGCTTGTTATTTTAATTCCCAAGCTAAAATATAGCTATATACATTACTTAGTAAAAGTTTTAAAAGTTCTAAATATCGATTAATGAAGGTCTTCAACTTCCTTGCGGTTCAATCGTAATTGCGCCAAGGAGTAGGTACTATTTAATGACTATATTATAATCTTGTAGCAGCTTTAGCAAGTCTACGAAACTTTTTTCATAATTTATTCATTCGATCATAATTCAATTTGTAATAAAATGTTACGTTCAAAAACGAATCTGTAGAAGACATAAAAAGTAAATTTACCCTTTTCGTGCAGGGTGCTTAGGTGCGATAATTTGCGAGCTATCTTAAGCTATCACTAACATATTCCTGTCACACGTGGTTACACAAAGTGCATTAGCACCACTTGGGCTTCGTATTTTGAAAGAGATAAAAGAGTGATAAAATTTTACGAACGTAACGTAACAGAAACGATCAGTTCTTGTGAGCGCTACTTTAGTAAGAGTCACAGATGTACGTGACGCATTACACGAGACGACTAAATAATGACGTGCCAACAGTTGTAGCCGACAACTATAGCGCGTTGCTTGGAAACTTATTGATTATTTGTTGAGCAAATCTTAAATCAATATTAGAATAGTTTTTTTATTTATTCGAGTAACCAAGTCTCAATAAGATTGTTAGTAAAACTTACGACTATGTTAGTGAACAGAGACACTAAACAAAAATAATACATGAAATAACGATTGGTCACCGTTGCGACATTCCATGACAGACGGCACAATAGTGACCCACGTAAACAGTCCAGGCGACTCGCAACCATGCTTAAGACACTGTTGGAGCCACCCCGCATCCTGCGCACCAGGGAAGCGCACCTTTTACGCATTGTTGCATAAAAGCAATCTACATGCGCATCTGCAAATATCCCTGACGAACTACAGAAACGGAGCAAACCCAGCAGTATCGTAAACGCATCGTTATACTGAACGCGGAGAGCGCTGTACGAATCTATGCGTGTATCTAGCCCACAGGCTGCACGTGTTAAAAACAGTACAGTAGGCTCGAAAAAGCGTGATTTAAACATAAATAGAGCATCGTGCAATCTGCGAGCCAGCATGTTCGCTCTAACCGACAACGCTCTCCGCTCCCGTTCAATGTCATCATCTTCTTTGATGCTGGGAGTCAATATATGACCAAGATACTTAAACCTGTAGACTCTCAAAATATTGGGTATCTAGATGCTCGTATGGCTTTTGGCAAACCCTCCCGTAATCATGTCTTTTTAAAAACTATATTTAAAAAGAACTTGGAGCGGTATTGTCTCCGCTGAAGCCAATAAACTTTCATGTTCAATGTGTCCATGCGAGGTAAATTAGTTACAATTCCGCTAAAATCCTTTCATTTACGCCAAATTTTTTTGGAGGCGTATTTTCCAAATATCGAAACTTCTAAGGAAAACTATAATAAAAAATATATAGGATAATGTATATTAAAACCAATAGTAAAAGGAATCTGTGACCCTAATATCTACGTCCTATAGCTGAAGCGTTCGAAGCATTTGTCGCAAAAACGTTTTCCGAAATTGTGAAATAAGAAGCGGCGCGCGGCGGCGGCCAATGGGATGTTGGCAAAGTCGCTTGACTGACGAGGAATTCACTGACACATTTTCCATTTTCTTCGATGTATTGACACTATGGTAGGTAGATACTTGTTAATAAGAGCCTTATTGTATTTTTGTTTTTGTAAAACTGTTATGATACCTACTAAGTCGAATAAAAGGCGCAGGAGTTCATCAAACCCAAAAATTCAAATAAAACTAAATTTGAACAATCTGTCTTTACACAAACATGCTCTACATCAACGCACCGCATTTTGTGAAGTTTTGAATTCAAGCCCATTTATTTTGTCACAGTTAAAGAATCATTCAAAAGTCTTAACATAAAAAACACTGAAGACTTATGGGGGATTTCCGTTAAGATTCTTGTAGATATCATTGATATAATTGGCCCTGTCCTAACAATGTTTAGACAGCGGTACGTTTCCTGATTTAATGACACATAGTAAAGTAGTACCAATTTTCAAATCAGGTAGTAAGGGTGATCCCTCTTATTATAGACCTATATCTTTGCTAACAGCATAGAGTAAAATCTATGAAAAAATCATGCTAGACCAGATGTTGTCACATTTTAACTCAAATGGGATTTTACATAGTAGCCAGTTTGGTTTCACGAAAGGTAGGTCGATGACTGACGCGGGAGTAAAACTCATCAGTCACATTTTAGAATCCTGGGATAAGTCCCAGGATGCATTTGGCATTTTCTGTAACCTCTCAAAGGCGTTTGACTGCGTTGACCACAATACACTGATCTGTAAATTACACCACTACGGAATTCGTGGACAAGCTGCTCATCTTGTTCTTTCATATCTATCAAAAAGTAAACGTTAACGGGGCGACGTCCTCGGGGTCCTTAGTTCAGATGGGCGTACCTCAAGGTTCAATTTTTGGCCCTTTTCTATTTCTAGTTTATATTAATGACCTTCCTTACATGATGGCTAATTTATCATAATTTACATTTATATATTATATTTCTTACAGCATAATTACCATGAATATTAATTTTAATTGTACACAATTAGCTTTATTTATATCGTTCTTTGAAAATCTACGAATTCACGGCTATCAATACTTAAAAAAGTGAATTGCAAAATGGATTTCGCGGGCTATTTTCAGTGCACCTAAAGTTGATTATAAAAATCCACGAAACTCATAGCTGCAAGTGCCAGGTGAAATTTTAAAAGAAAACTAATAAGGTGAAAGCAAAATACGGTAAAACTGATATAACACAGTGAAGAATACGTGTTCACGTACATAATTTACACTGCCGCGACTCTCACGGACTACGTGATCTATTTGTTCATTTGACCTTATACTACGAGAGATAGACTACTTGCACACAGTATCGATCGTTAAAGCAGCATTAGTACCAAAATTACAAAGATAGAAAGCTTCTTTTTTGCAAGATTATTTATTTAAGCGTATTTGTATTAAATTTCAATGTTAGATCAATCACCTAATAGTGTAGTAGATAACAGTTATAAAAATTACCTATCGCTATGACAAAAGTTAGATAGACACTATAAAAACCTAAGCCATGATGATGATGTTCTATGAATTATGAAATTCCTGCAACAAAATTAGAACAAATTATTTTTGTCAATCAAACAATAGAAAACTCTAACCAAATCTTAGTGAAGTATTTTTCGCGAAGAAAGTTCTAAAAAACCTAATTACTTATAGCCTAATTTATTCTTAAGCAATGTAATTGCAAATCAGTAAATTCTACTATCACAGAAATCTTTGCTGAAAAAAAAAACAATTGCAAGAATTATTGTTGCTCCAGTTAGCTTTTATTTTTAACTTTAGAATGGTACTAATGGCAACATATGTTGGATTGGTAATTAATTAGTTAAGCAATGAATGGTTAAAGTTATAGAAGTGCTAATACAACTGAGTTAATAAATAAAAACAATTGGCACACGAACCCTTGTCTTAGCAGATATCGGATTTACAAAAGAAAACATTTTTGCATCTGCTAGATCGATTTCACAACGGGACAAGAGGAAACCAACATATCCGTGGCAAAACGCACTTGTCGCCTAGCCAGAGCAATGGTTAACTCAGGTCTGAAGCCCGGGGACCCAGCCATCCTCATCGGCAACAATCATATGGACTTGTGCATCCCTTACTTCACCTGCCACTTCGGAGGACACCCCATGTGTGCCATCGATCCCAGTGTTGGACACAGTAAGTTCACGTTAAGAAAGAAAATATACTTATCCTAATATCTACTGCCGCTTGACAGGCAAATATCTTAATTTGCAATCTAATTTCTAAATAAATTAACTTTCAGAGGATCTAACAAGATTATTCCAATACATTTTCCCGAAGATAGTGTTCTGTCAGAAAGCTTGTGAAGAAAGGCTCAAAGAAGCTTTCAAAGCGAACAATCAGGAGGGAACAATCGTCATATTTGACGACAAAGAATATGATCTTACGGCGTTTGACAAGAAATACAACGGCACAGAAGTTAATTACAGGTGAAGAACCATCTAGAATCATTATCTCAAAAACGTGGCCAACGTAATATATACCTAAACAAAAATCAGTTATGATAATGTATGAAACTAACGTAAATATGTTTACTTATGATTACATCAACACATAATCAACCATTCACAAGTACAGTGATATGAATGGTTGGCCCACGTAATAAATACCTAAATAAGAATCAGTTACGATAATGTGTGAAACAAACGTAGATATATGCACGTTTATCTACTATGATTAGATGAACACAAAATTAAGTATTGATAGTGATATGATGAATGGTTTAAAATTATTATTATTTGATAAGGTCATCCGAAAAAATAAATTTTTAGAATGAATTTTCTTGTAAAATGTGCAAGACGTTTCAGGCCAGGTCTATTCGACCATTCCAAAACGACTGCATGGTTGATGTTGACCAGTGGCACTACAGGCTTGCCGAAGGTGGCTGTAATTCCTTTCGACACATTACTCAATGGGATTATTAATTGGTGGTGAGTACAATACATAATTATACAAAATATATTTTATTTCCAGGTTTAAAGTTGGTTATTTATAGGCATGATATAGGATGACGTATCACTTGCTTATCATTGCATAATATTCAGTTTTTGCATAATGCATAATCAGCCTATAACGTTCCCACCGCCTAGAAAATAGGCCTTCTCTCGGTGAGAGGGAGTGGGCCATAACCCACCACGTGGCCCCAGTGCGAGTTGGTAGATTTAGTGTTGTGTTTTGGACATGCCGGTTTCCTCACGATGTTCTCCTTCACCGTTTTGAGAGCAGCGGTGATGAAATAATTTACACAAAGTAATACGCCTGTCCGGGCTCGAGCCTACAAACTACAACTCGTAAGTCACGGCCATTACCACTGGGCCACCTCCGCTCTCCAGGTTTTACTATCCGGTTCTTATTAAACCTAGAATAAAACAATACTGGGTAAAATAAGTAAAACGATAAGTAATAAATTAAAATCATAATCCTCCGCTTTTTCATCAGACTGGCCGATTAGTTCGTCTGTGGCGGATTATAACGGTCAGCAATAGCAATTGAATTATTAATTTGCCAAACAATAATTATTCAAAATATCATAACAGCGTAAATGGAATTACAGAGATGTACATTCTTTGTTAGGATCCTACTGTAGCGGTATCAACATCGCCACATGCGAGCTACACGTCATACTGACGTCATGCAAATCCTGCATCGCGCAAGCGGAGTTTGCCGCGCGACTAGCATATATACAACGTCCCGACATCAACCATCGGGCAGTTGCCCACCAGACACAACACCCGTCTGGTCGGAGGATCCTCCCTTTTCTATAGAGTATGAGTGAACTTTACACCCTGTTCCTCATACCTCTATACTGGTGACCCCGAACATGAACGTCAGCGCAGCCGTCGTGCAACTACTTCAGCGTGACGTCATCATCACTTCCGCAAGCTTTAGAGCGGCGAGTCACACAGCCAGCCAGCACCCATGGCTTCAACGGGTATCCTGACCACCGGCATGCAGCGACCGCGCATACCTGGTCATCACCCTCAGCCTCATCAGCAACCTTGGCATAGCACACTGCACTTTCGGCCGGTCCACAAGCAGAGCCTTCAAACCCTCTCCTGATCGACGCCAGCAGTCAGCCTCAACCCGGCGCTGTACCACTACCACATCCGACGCACTGGAGCATAACGCAGCGCCACCCCGACTCACCGTGAACTATGCGGCACCCGGTTCCGACTCACTGGAACCTCAACTGGCCCTGGCAAGCATCGCAAGATACAAGACTCAGCCCACTATCGACCTCCGGTCACCGGGGGGGAGTGATGTAGCGGTATCAACATCGCCACATGCGAGCTACACGTCATACTGACGTCACGCAAATCCTGCATCGCGCAAGCGGAGATTGCCGCGCGACTAGCATATATACAACGTCCCGACATCAACCGTCGGGCAGTTGCCCACCAGACACAACACCCGTCTGGTCGGAGGATCCTCCCTTTTCTATAGAGTATGAGTGAACTTTACACCCTGTTCCTCATACCTCTATACTACTTTTAATAAAGTAAAGGCTTCAATCTCCATCAATTTCAAACTTCAACAGATATGCACAAAATTTGCAATAAACCCACATTGTATTCAAAATGCATTCCTTTGTTTCAATATGCAACCCTCCAGGGATGTTTAGATGGCTTGTACTGTATTCAATGCTGATCTGTCTTAATATATACAAGGGTTTTGCATCGGTATTAGGTATAAATCAATCACCAATCAATTAATTACTAGTAGGTGCCCTCGGAACTTTGTTACACCGAACATGGTTCGAAACTTATTGCAAGTTTAGTTCGCAACATCGCATATCGATAAATAATAAATTAATAGTACTAGTTGAAGTTATGTCCAAAACTAAATTGTTGGGACTCACCGCACAGTTCAAGTAAATTGAACATTTCTCATCGGCTCTTAAACTTTAGAGAAACCTCGTAAGCGAGATATTAAAATTGCTTTCGATGCAAATATTATTTTGTAAAACATAACATGTTTTATAAACCAGCACTCTAATTAAGTAACACACTATCTATTACAGTCTGAATCATTTTGAAGCCTATTGTTAATTCATGTTTCATATGTTCGAAAAATTTGTCTGCTCAACAACGTAGATAACGCAATGAATGTTGTTAAACTGTCAAAATGAAACCCATTCCTATCCCATACTGTTAGTATATTACGTAATTACCCCGCTGGAGACAACGCTGAATAAGAACGCAAGAACGCAAAAATGTCACTAAAAAGAATGTTCGTAAGGAGCGACAGTAACAGATTTATTTCCGTCGTGCAGGAAACCGTTCCCGGATAGTTGTGACATCATCTTGGCTATGGCAACACTGCAGTGGTTCTCATCACTCTCATATTTCATATCTGGCCCCTTGAACGGCTCCACGAGGGTCCAGTCGTCGGCACCACTGACTCCGATGAAAATCGTCGAAATTATCACAAATACAGGGTAATTATAGTGATAATAACAATCATGATAATAACACACGTGTGTTATTTATATGTAAGTGCTGATAACATGTTGCTACTGTGATTTTTACCTACCTGATATTAATTAAATATTATATATATTAATTTTTGATAATATTTTAGCCCAACGCCACTGCATTTACGCCAAATATAGTAGGTCATTTTCTGGATGTGGCAGAAAAAACTTGGGACTTATCGTGTTTCAAATACATTCTTTTTGGCGGCAGCGCTTTGAAGAAGCCATTACTGGACAGATTGAGAGTAAGTACTATAACCAGAGATCGGATTTTCGGATGCATATTCACCTAAAGTTGAGAGCAACCTCTCAACTTTAGGTAATATGGAATGCGCAAAAGATACAAAAGTATAAAAAAAAAAAAAAAACTAACTCTACGCCGCTCCTCTTACACCCTACATACACATATTAGCATCGGGAGTTAAACATTAATTTTAAATAAATATGCATCTGAATACATAAACAATCCAGGAATCCCGGGTTCCTTTTTAATATATTTTTTAAAGACCCTGCCATACTATTCACCCGACTAGTAATGCATTCCCGGTGTTCCTGGCTTCCCGGTTTCTATTTTTTACAAAAAAAAAAATGTTTTAAGAAGCCGTTTCCATACTTTTAGAGCTAAAAATTTTCTTTAGGTAAATATGCATCCCAATCTCTGATTATAACGCACCACATTATATTATCCGTTATAGGTCCATTGTATGTATACTGTAAAGGAAAGAATAGCTGGTCTTTTTTTACCTAATTTCATAAACTCGTCAGCCTTCCGAGTTTTATATTTTTCGAGAAGAAATATCTAGTTAGCACATCTCTCTGAACTCTGAATGGAAACAAATGTTATCATCATTCGAAATAGGGGATTGCGTGAATAGTATTAACTGGACCACCATTAGTTCCATAATTATCTGAATAAAAAACATCATTGGTACAATGCTACATAATGTTCTAGTACCTATCTATAAAAGCGAATTTATTTGCAGAGTATATGCGACGCATTCTTATACTTGGCTTATGGAATGACTGAACTGTTGGCGCCCATCTTTGATTTCAATGACACGCCTTTAGGTTCAACTGGCAAGCCGCAATCCCAATACGAAGGTATAAATAACTACTTACATGTGTATTTTTGAAAACACTTATCATTGTAAACTAATAATATGAACTGGCTGCCGAAGAGTTCTAGATTAGGATAGTCTCTTTCTAGTAAAAATATGCCGTCATAATTACTTACGTAATAATGATAATATTTAAAAAGATAATTATTTCCAAAAACACATCAATTATTACAGTTAAACTAGTACAAATAATAACAATATCTCGTGCCAATGCTGCCAGCATTTTGGGCACTTATCCCATTGACAGCGATGCGGACGAATTTTTTGATGCCCAATGAGCTTCCTGTTATTTTATTTTATTCTTGACTTGTACATTACTGCAGCGGCCGACCACATAGGCATTGATGGACGCACGTGAAAATGTAGGCCGAGGCGAAGCCGAGGAACACATACGTGAGTCCATCAATGCCTGCTTGCGGCCAAGGCTTGTATATATAGTCTAAGATCCCACCTTAAAACGACCTTCACCGAGCTGGTTAATGGATGAAAAGGATTTTATATTCAATTAAATATGTCAACAAATATATTGCAAATGGGTTGTCTAAAAAATTTCAGTCCAGAATATGATTAATTAACAATTAAAAATTGTTTTTTTTTTTAAACATTTCACCGGTTTGGTTAATAGACAAATTCCATACCAATCAAAAGTATGAAGCCCATAGAATATACAAACGTTAGGTTGACTATTTTTTTCCCGTCACAACTCTTGGGTAGGCAGGTATGTTTAGGTAAATCGATACTAGTAACTTGCACCGGTCTGGTTAATGAGTTAAAGTTAAATTAAAATAAAGATTATTTCATTACGAACACGGTGGTATAGGGTGAAATATTGCTGCGAGTGAATACGTGCGACAGAGAGGTCTACACAGCATTGCAGCTGAGTGTAGTTCGTCCATTGAAAGAAAGAAGAGTGCGCATGCTATTTGTCCTTGAAAATGAAAAAGCGATAGACTCGTACATGTTGTGCATAATTTTGGAGTAGCTTAATATTAAAATAGAAAACATAGTATTAAAATAGAGGAATGTTTTTTATTTTTATTTTGTAGTAAATTAAGTATATATGTGTATATATTTTATGTGACATTAATGTATATACATCTTTTGTAAATAAAAAGGTAATAGTAATACATATATAATACTAATCTTGCAAATTTTATTTCTATTATTAGCAGACAAAATAAAAACAAAAATAATAAAAAATCTTCTTTTTATTGTAATAAAATATAAATACAAAACTTTTTAATTTTTTCAAATTATTCAGGATCCGAGTCATCGGACATATAATTGTGATCTCCAACTTCTGAACATTCCTCGTCATCGCATTCTGTTTCAGTTGTTTCGACAATGTCTTCTATCCTTTAAGGTGCATGATCCCCAATGATCCTGATACTGGTTTTTTATATATTCATCTAAGAACCAACCGCAGTTCCCAGGCTGAAGTTTCACGCATACCGGATCCGTTGCATTAAGCCACATGGAATTTACGAAAATAGTTCGTAATGTTTTTGAGTCAATGATATCCAGCATGGTGGTATTGAGTTGGAGTCAAAGCCTTTTTTTTTTTAACTGCTCACTGTCTTCTTTAGCAGATTTTTTTTTTTTTATAAAAATGAGATATCTCGCATCATTCACTTTGGTGCAGTTCTTGATGCCATACATACCAGCAGTAAATTCTTGAACGGTGTTAATTTTTTCGTCAAGGAAAATATTGGCTTCACCTGTTAATGATGCAAAAACGGTTTGATATCTTGAATTTTTTGAAAATAGCTTATAAGGTTTTACTTTTCCTTTATTATAAAATGCTGCCGTGTAATCGCGACCTGTAAACGCATGGAAGGCGGGAAGACTTAGGCATAATACTAACTTCAACGCTAAATCGGTGCAATTAATGCAATCTACAGGATGGTTATTAGTTTATTTGTTGCCGAACTGGCAAGCCAAATTTCTGATTCAGAAATTTTGTGCTTTTTGGACGAACTACACACAGCTGCAATGCTGTGTACTCTTCTATCGCATGGGATGGTTCGCCGGGACCTCTCTATCGCATGTATTCACTCGCAGCAATATTTCACTTTTTTAAATTCGACAACCAGAATTCAGGACTGATTTTTCGCAGACAACCCTATACCACCGTGTTCTTAATGAAATAATCTTAAATTTTAATTTAACTTTAATTCATTAACCAGACCGGTGCAAGTTACTAGTATCGATTTACCTGTTTATACCTGCCAACCCAAGAGTTGTGACGGGAAAAAAATTGTCAACCTAACGTTTGCATATTCTATGGGCTTCATACTTTCGATTGGTTTGGAATTTGTCTATTAACCCAACCAGTGAAATGTAAAAAAAAAAACATATTTTTAATTGTTAATTAATCATATTCTGGACTGAATTTTTTTAGACAACCCATTTGCAATATATTTATTGACATATTTAATTGAATATAAAATACTTTTCATCCATTAACCAGCTCGGTGAAGGTCGCTTTAAGGTGGGATCCTATACTAATTCTCAAATAACGCGCGCAAATTCAAACTAAGTAAATTAATTATAAATTCTAGAATCAATGACGAACAACGATAACATTTCTCGCGCCAATATAGAGGTAGTCGAAGTAAAAAGTTCGTTTTATTTTAAATTATACGACAGATATGGGTTTTCATAGTATCCGGCCGCTAAACATGACGGATATGGAATTCATACTAACATTGCCGGCCGCTGCTCGCATGTATTTGACCAGTACAGCATTTTCGATTTATCTTGAAGAAGTTTTTCATAATAACGCTCGAATTTCCAAGAATGTTTGAGAAAATATATAGGTAGGTATAAATTTTAGTGTTGGCTTGTATATTGTAATTAAGGTTTGTCATGAAAAAAGTACTGGCCATACATTTTATGAATTATAACTATATTATCTAATAGGTTTCTTGATAAACTTACTGACTGACTGATTGATTACTTTTGGAAATGTTTACTGATAAACAATCTATCTATTTGATAAGCTACCTTTTTTTTTTTTTTTGGGTGGGAAATCATCAAATGACCTCTCCCGCTCTGGGCGGAGCGGAAGGGCGTGTCAGACTCTTACTGACTAAAACCCACCCGTGTTCCTTCATTTGCCTGTGCGCCAGGGCCACGGTAACTCTTTCGAACAATCCGCGACCCCGGCAGGCATCAGCCCTATCGGACCCCGTCAATTATGCTGACAACTCTTTGAGGCGCGCGTGGAACACAACGCGCCGTCGACCCGGGCCTGGTCCTTACCGGAAGGCGAGCTGCCCATTGCTCGCCGTCCGCAGGCCCGCGCCTACGGTGGCCGGGAGTCGGCTATCGACTCCCGACGCCCAGGGTGTCTCCTCCTGCGGCGACTAGGGGCGTGAGGGCGCATTGATTGCCTCTCCCTCACGCGCTCCGCCTCCTCCTTCGCGAGCATTACTGCTTCGCAGAAGGAGGTGACTGCATCCCATTCTCTCTCGCTCCGTACTATGGCCTGAACCAGGGCCGGACGCGAGAGATCGCCGCCGCCGATCGCCGCCACGAGGACACGGCGGTGCTCCGCCCAAGCCGGGCAGACCTCCACCGTATGCTCCACCGTGTCCTCCGGTCGATCCACACAATGCCAACACCCGGGCGTTTCCTCCCGCCTTATCCGAAACAGGAACCTCCTGAAACAGCCATGTCCGGTGAGGACCTGCGTCAGGCGGAAGGTGAGGACGCCGTGGCGCCTCTCAAGCCACTCCTCAAAGAGGGGACTTACCGCCGCAATTGTGGCGTGCCCAGCGCTGGGTTGCGACAGTCGCACTCTCCATGCCGCCATGAGATCCCGCCGGAGCTCTGTCCGCTGTGCCGCAATTTCTCGCGGCAGCGGAGTAACGCCCCGGCGTTTCGCCTCCTCGCGCCACTCCCAAATGTGCGCGAGGACTTTTGCCTCCAGATCCCATGGCGGCAATCCGGCAAGGAGGCTCGCCGCCTCGCAGGAGACCGTGCGGTATCCCCGGACCAGCCGAATGGCCATGACCCTTTGGGACGCGTTCAAACGGCGTGCTGGTCGGAGCCTTAATGAACGCGCCCACACCGGTGCCCCGTAAAGGGCCATGGACCGCACGACCCCCGCGTAGAGCCTCCGGCAGGAGGCGTTTGGACCACCTAGATTGGGCAGGAGCCGCTTCAATGCAGCCCCGGCCCGGTCCAGTCTGGGAGCCAAACGTCGGAAGTGTTCAACGAAGTTCCACCGGCTGTCGAGGACGAGTCCCAGGTACTTCATCGTCGACTCGACGCCGATGTGAACCCCCCCTGCTGTTATTTGGGAACCCGACAGTGGCGCGTTCCGAGGACCATGAAAACACATGGCCTCGGACTTGTGCAGGGCCACCTCGAGTCCCAATTGCCGGATCCTCTCAACGACTGTCGCAACCCCGCGTGTCATGAAGTCGGCCGCCGCCTGGTGCGACCTCTCCTGCGCCAGGACTAGCGTATCGTCAGCGTAACAAACGACGCTGACGCCGCTAGGGAGGTCGGCGCGCAGCACCCAGTCGTACCCGATGTCCCACAGATGCGGCCCCAGGACCGATCCCTGTGGAACACCGCACGACATCTCTCGCCGGTTCCATTCTCCTTGGTGACCAGGGTAGATGACGGCCCTGTCCGTCAGATAGGCCTCGACTATACGACAGAGGTAGGTCGGCATCCGGTGATACCGGAGTGCCTCCCTGATGCAACTCCAAGGCAGGGTATTAAAGGCATTGGCGATGTCTAGAGACACCGCCAAGACGACCCCACCCCGGGCCACCGCATCCCCCGTCGTGAGGGCTCGTACGCGCATGATGGCGTCCACCGTAGAGCGCCCCCTGCGGAAACCAAACTGATTCTCCGCCAAATCCGGCCCCACCCGCACCAGCCGCCCGACGAGGCGGTCTGCAATGACTCTTTCAAAGAGCTTGCCCACCTCGTCGAGCAGCACGATGGGCCGGTAAGCGGACGGAGTGTCCGCAGGGCGCCCCATCTTCTTAATGAGGACCAGTTTCCCCGTCTTCCAACGAAGTGGGAACTGGCCCCCGTCCAAGCATGCGCTTAGGAGCCCTCTACGTCGAGGCCCGAGAGCCTCTAGGGCCAGGACCCAGGCTTTTCCAGGTAGGCCGTCGGGTCCTGGGGCGGTATTTTTGGCACTCAGCCTACGTACCGCCACTCTCAACTCTACCTCAGTCACCTCAGGAGCATCGTTGTCGTCGTCCGTTGTGTGGTCCACAGTGAGCACCGCAGGAGGCGGAGCCATGGGCGGAGGAGTATGCTCCCCTCGCGAAGGGAACAGAGCGCCCACCACGCCCTCCACGAGCTGGGGCCGGAGACTCTGCGTCAGCGGGGGCGCCCATGGGCGGAGTTTCTCCCGCACCAATTTATATGGGCGTCCCCACGGGTCCCTGTTCAGAGTCCCCAGCGACTCCTCACGGGCCAGTCCCCTGGCCCGTAGGATCTCCGCTCGGAGGGCGGTCTTCGCCGCTCTGTAACCCTCGTACAGCTCCGCCTGAATGGCTTCCGTGTCCGGAGGGCGGATACGGAGCCTGCGGTGCCTGGTGTACAGGCGTCGCGCAGCAACGCACGCCTCACGCAGAGACGTTAGCTCCGGCGACCACCAGTACACCTGGCGCCAAACGCGTCCGGGCCGGACGCGGGGCATTGCCACGTCACATACTTCGGACATGGCCTCCCGGAACCACTCCGCCTCGTCGTTAATATCAGCAGGCCTGTCCGGTGATGACACCCAGGCCTGCACGATCGAGGCTTCCAGGAGGAGCTCCCGGTCCAGCCGCTTCAGCGCCCACTGCGGACCACTCGGGGCCTGTTGGACCAGCGCGCTCGAGGTCTGGGCGGAGACGTCAAACCGGATGTACCGGTGGTCGGAATACGTCTCCACCCCCTCCATAACGCGCCAGTCAATGACACGCGGTGACAGAGCGGGGCTGGCGAACGAAATGTCCACCACTGACTCACCCCGCATCCGCACACACGTGGGGACAGAACCCCGGTTTAGGACGACCAGGCCTGTCTCCAGAGCCCAGTCCTCTACCATCCTGCCCCGCGCGTCCGTATACCGGGAACCCCAAGCCGTGTTCTTGGCATTGAAGTCCCCGAGTACGAGCACGGGGAGGGAATGGTACCCGACGACGACGACTCTCAACTCCGCCAGGGAGTTGTGGAACTCGGCGAGAGTTCGGTTCGGGGAGAAGTATACCCCTACGACAACAATCTCCCCGAACCGTGCTGCTACGCAACCCCGTCCCCTCTGGACTGCCTCGAGCGACGGGGTACCGGCGGCGGCCGATGAAATTAGGGTCACTGAGCCGCTCAGGTCCTCCACCCAGTCATCCCTGGGCGGGACAAAGTACGGCTCAGCGACCACGGCGATGTTAATCGACCACTGCGCCATGCTCTGGAGCAACAGATCCTGAGCGGCGACGCAGTGGTTGATGTTCGCCTGGAGGAGGCGTAATGGGGCCATTATTGGCATTCCATATCAGCCCCCTCCCGAGGCCCTTGTGAGGGCCCTGCCACGGTTTCTGCAGCGGCGACGACGGTGGAGGCGGCAGCAGCGGCGGCAGTGGCGGCGAGTGCGGCGGTGACGGCGGTTGAGGAGGGTTTACCCCTGCCCCTGGCTTTGGCGGGTGGGGCGCAGGCCTTTCTCCCAGCCCGGTGATCGGCCGGCTTGCCAGCTGCCGCACATATAAAACAGTGCGGCGTGGCATTGCACGAGCCGGCCTTGTGCCCGGGCTGACCGCAGCGGAAGCAGTGATCGCTGCGGTCCACCTCCGAGGTGCATTGGACTCCCACGTGGTTCCCCACCTGGCAGCGGAAGCACCTCAGAGGCCGGGGTTCCAGCAGTTTCACCTGCGCGGAAACCCAGCCCACCAGGAGCCTTCGGCCCTCCCCGGAAACTTTCCTTGCCGCCGACACGGGGCAGCTCACCGTAATGGCTCGCATCCCCGTGTGGTCAGGACGAATGATGCCCGCCCTCACCTGCTCGGCAGAACACCCTCCAGTCCTAACGACGGCGGCCACCACCTCAGCCTCCGTCACACAGTCGTCCAGGCCTAGGATGCGCATGTCAATGCACTTGGTGGGCCTGGACACTCGGGCCTCGTCCGCATTTAGGGACGCCCTAAGCCTTTCGGCCAGAGCATCAGCGGTCGGGCCGCTGGCCGCACCAGGGACCTCCAGCATCCGGGCCCCAGTGGCAGTAACCCTTACCCGGATGCCATTGGTGACGCCCAGCTCTTCGAGGTTCACCGCCGCCCTCGCCTTCGTGAGCACGTCGCGGTAGGACACGCCCTTCTTCTCCGCATCCGGCTGTAGTGTAATCACTACAGCTGCGGACTTCGGAGCGCGGAGCCTAGCCGCGACGCTTCGCTCCTTGCGCCGCTGCCGCCTCTCCTTCCTTTTGATTGCCCTTGCTGCCTTACCCGCCTTCTTCTTCTCCCCAGCCACTTGCCATCCGGCGTTGGCCGGAGGAGAATTAGGTGGTGCGGGGGGCGGCTGGCTCGCCGCCAGGGCTGGGGCCCTCGCCGCCTGCGCAGCCACCCCACCCTTCTTAGTCTTGGGCGGCGCCGACTTCGCCGGGTGCGGCTCCACGGGTTTTGGCACGGACCCGCCTTTAGTCCGTTCTGCATATCCTGGCTTGGCCGCAGCGGCAGCAAAAGAGACCTGCCGGCTCGCCGCTAGTGGGGGGCGCAGGACAATGGCCTCGAGAGCGGAAAACCGGCTCTGAAAGGCAGCAAGCTCCCGCCGCACCAGGGTCAGAACCCGGTCCTCAGCAGGCACCGGCACCGGCCGGCCTTGCCCATGTTGCACCCCCTCCTGTGGTACTTCCCGGGAGCCGGCTGCCCGAAGGCCGGCCAGGTCCGCTCGGAGCTCCTCGTTCTCTTTTCGGAGAAGCTCCATGGTGGCTGTCAAGCGGCTGACCTCCGCCCGCAATTCAGACACCCCGTCCAATGGAGGCGTGAATTGAATGGCCTCCACTGCCTCCATAATGGAAGCCGCGGCAGCGGGTATGGCCTTGTCTTTAGAGGACTGAATCCTCTTCAAGGCCACACGCTTTAGCGCAGCTACCACGGCCACCTCCAGCCTGACCAGTTGCTCCGACTTGGAGCCGCCAGCGGCGTCCGGCTCACCGCCTGACAACTCCGAGTGGGCCGCCCTGCCACCGGTCGCTCCGGGATGGTGCCCCTCCGTGTCGAGCCCTTCGGCGGGCTGAGACGGCTCGTCTGGGCTGGTGAGGCCTCTGCCCGCATCCCTATCCCAAACTCCACTCCGCCGACTGGTCTTCCCGATTTTTCGGGTGGAGTTCCTCCCACCATCAGAGGATGACCCCTGGCCATCCCCTGGTTTGGGGCGCTTCTGGAAGCGCCTTTGGTTCTTCGCAGAAGCCCCCACCACTACGCACTCCGGGCTCTTAAAAGAGTCCTTCGCGCCCGATGCGGCGTCGGACCCCGACCCCGCATCACTCCCCTCCTCTTCGCTGCTATTTATTTGGTAAAAATTTTCCATATTGTTCCCACGAGTGTGGGGGATCTAAAATGTCCATCCTAGGTTCACCCCCTGTCCCTAGGCAAGTGTTCATTTATAACCCAACCAGAGGGTCCACTGGTACTCTGCTGGGGGTGCGCTAACGACTGATGCGCCACCTACAACTACAAAGTTGTAGATGACACTACTCCTCAGCCATTCATACCCTCGCCACGCACCAAAACTTGATATTAGAGGATTTTTTTATAGAGGTTATCTTCCTCGCGGCCCGGGCGGTTAAGCCAAGACCCTCGACCCCCGTCAAAAGTCAGAGACATAACCTTGACAATCTTCGGGGCTACGAGACTAACGGTGGCAGAAGGAGAAGACTCCTTCCTGCCTGCCCGGCGGCAGAGTTAGTGCACACCGAGCCCGCTCTTACTCCGCCGCTGTGCGTCTCTGCTTAAACAGAGAGACACACGTTGGAGCGTTCCTCCGACAGGATATTAGCGTACGGACAACTAGACCCATTAGGCACACAGTACCTAATGGGGAGTCATTGCCCGCACCCCAGGGTGCACCGTCCCGGAGACTGGCCTTTCCCCCAGACGCATCCAAGGGAAACTCCAGCCCACGGGCACACGGGGAGGTTTCCTGTCCTAGCTACCTAGTGAAAGTATAATGTGCTTTCACGACTGCTATAATTAATTATAAATCAATTGACCAATTCCAATATTAATTATTTTATTTGCAGCTCATGAGTGATGATGGCGAGCCATTGGAAGGAACTTACAAAACCGGAGAATTGTGGCTTAAGGGTGATGCGTTTTTTTTTTTCAAACGAATTAAAAAGCACCTTCATACACACCTACATAATTCAAAACATTTAGTTTACTATGATTACTTGTAGGCACCTGAACATATAGGGGCATTTCTATACAGGGTGGCAGGGACATCGACGAGCAATCTGTTGCCATGGATTCAGTAGGTGCATGATTCTGAAACCACCTGCGTTGACATTTTTCGTAGGTTAATTTTAAAAAAATGGTTATGCCATACATTTTGACCACGTAGGTATTGCACATTTCTATGAAACAGCTGATTAATTTTCTTATAATCCACGAACAATTTCTAAACTACGGGGGCTAGAATCTTGTGCTAAATTCATGGTAACAGTTTGCGCGTCGATGTGATTATTTTACCCAAAAATACAATGTTTGAGAAAGATTCTCAGAATCTCAATCCCCAAAAAGGTAAACCGTTAGTAAATCCGTGGGCCATGGAATATAATGCCCTCAGGATGAACACATTCATAATTTACCTTTGCGCTAATACTGCTTCGGCCCCAGCTTACAAATTTACTCAATAAAGTATTCTGAATATTACTGTCGCTATCTATCGCGGTCGATTTGCAGGTTATAAACAGCACAGTTTTGGAAAATACTCTGCTTAGTATTGATATTTTCGAACAGTTAATAGTTTTTCGATGCATTATGATTTCATTTCATCGATGCTTTTAGGCGACCAATGAACGCTGTAGAAAATCATAACTTGAGGAAAATACCTTTTAATTTAGTCTGGTTACAAAGAAACCTACCCAAAACTTGCATTGCAAATGCTTTTGGGGCATTTATTATTAATTATTGATTTAATACACAGGGCTACCTGTACAATCCCGAGGAGACGAAGACCATGTTAACTGACGACGGCTGGTTCAAGACCGGAGACTTGTTCTACAAGGACGAGCAAGATTACTACTACTTTGTGGAGCGCAAGAGACTTTTAATTAGGCACTACGGTTTTTGGGTCAGTGAAGAATCTTTCTAAGGTTTTATAAGCATTTACCTTTCTAATTAAAAATTCCATCAAAATGAACTAGGTTCCAATATCAAAATAAAATAACGCCAATGAATTAAATGCACGAAAAGATTCAACGGATATTAAAAATCTCAATGATGCGTAAGCAAACAATACAATCAAATTAAATGTGCCAATTCGGACTGAAAGTTTTGTTCCAAATAATATTGCTCTACCAGAACCTCTAAAAATAACGCAAGGCGAAAACTCAGTCAGCGTAAACTTAGCTAGACTTATTTCTCTCACGCTCTGATTCATCCTAGTGGCGCACTGTCTCGAGTCGGTTGATATGCGATAAGGGAAAACTAAGACTTATTTCGCAAGAAAAATATCTACCAAATCCTTGCTGCTCGTCTACAGCTCGAAGTTTCTATTTCAATAAATCATTTTACAAACATCGCTTCACGTTATTCAAATAATATTTTTTTTACTTTCGCCTATTGTCTTTCATTATTGATGTTAAAATATTATACGATTCAAACTTAAAACTCAAATTCCGAGCATTTATTTAAATTAAACCATTTACAGGCACTTTTGAATTGTCAAAGAGTCGGTCAGTTAGTCAGAAAGTTGAAGCTAGTTGCTCATTCCAAAACGTTTATCTCAGATTTATTTTAAGAGTAGACTTTCATATGCACAGTTCGATTACTTTTTAAACCCTGAAAACTCAGCCACTTAAAAGTGGTTACGATATTATCAAACGGTTCAAGCCGTATTCATTGTGGCAGATAAATTATTTACGTGTAGCCAAGTAGGCTTGTAAATTTTCTTATTAAGATAGGCCTGAGACATGCAGATCTACCCGTTATTTTAAGACCTTGCACATTTATTATATGATGTATACTCATTTTTTTTACAATAGATATATTGTATTCTATTCTATTCCTTTTATTAAAACTTGTTGCATCAAAAGGCATTAAGTGCTTTTTATAAAGTTGTGGGCTTAAACCGAATGAAATAAATTACGTAGACGACTATAATAATTTCAAAACTGCATTAGTGTGTAGTATTAATAAATGATTTTGCTTTCAGATTTCACCCTTGCAAATAGAAGGAATCGTCAAGCTTCACCCTTCCGTGGCGGATGCCTGCGTTGTGAGCCTGCCTCAACGCGATTGTATGGAACTGCCCGTCATTGCCCTGCAGAGGAGAAACGGCGACAGTGTTAACTCGAAAGAGATCTTCAACTTAGAAGTAAGTATTTTGATGTTATTACTGATTTATACAAAAATATTAAAATTCACAATAAAGTAATACGGCTAGCAAGATTAGTTAGGCTGATTTCTTTGCATGTACACGAGGTAGGCTGGTCTAAAACAGCCAGCATACTTACGTGAATTATGGTCTCGTCAACAACAAAACAATATTTTCAAAAACGCATTAATATTTTAACTAAAACCAGCCCTTTGATCACATCAAAAGTCATTAAAATAACAAAAAAAATCTGATCAGATTTGTAAATGTGTATCTATCTCGTGAACTATATTTTTCTATTACTTAATTGAATGACCATTGAATAAAAATATATGATATGATAATGTTTTATGATAACCATTGGAAACAATGGCAGTTTTGATGTCGCTTAGTTTCAGAAGCGTCCATGAATGAAAATATACACATTATACACTATATAAAACAGTTACAGGGCTTTACTTTGTATGCATTAGCTTTTTTATAAGCTGCACAAAGAAAAAAACAAAATTGAAACAAATATTTTATTCAATCTGACTGATGGTAGCTATGGAGTTACCATACACGCCAGAATATAGTATTTCTATATCTATATTATGCTCGTTAACTGGTTTTTGTGGCAGTTGTTTCATCGTTGAAACTATTAAGAAGCTTTACTACCTCGTTATTTTCAGAGAAGTATTGCTGTGATAACTCAGTTCTGTTCCATCACATTTAATACAATTTGGAGAAGCAGACTCCTGTCCCTTGAAAGGCATTTTAAACTTTAGAGCCAGTGAATATGTATTATATATGTAGCTTATTATTATTGACAGTTAAATTAATCCAGTATGTATACGTATTTGGAGAATTTAGCTTTCAAGGCAACATACATTGATGTCAGCTTCACATCAGAAATGTCATAATTGTCTTATTTTTATGTCACTACTCTGCCTTGTCGGAAAAGTACTCTGTGCTTGTCGTGATACGTCGTTGTCAATATGTAGTTGTGAATTGGGTTGGTGATGAAGTATAGAACACGAGGATTGTCCTAACGTAACCCAGGTGTGCAGAAATGATCGAATTTCGAAGCAATGCCATGTTACATTGTATGGTGATGCCGACGACAAGGGCATGACGTCGGCGTCGGCTAGTCGGTAATTGGACGAAGTTCTTCTAAAATTAGAATATAGTAATATAATATAAATGCTTTATTCAACTACCAAATAAATGTTTTATTTTTGATTAATTCATTATTATCAATTAATCAATTTTATTTACATTTTTTTTTTCCTATTGGTAGGAATAAGCCAACCAAGATGGTAAGTCAACATGATGCGATGCGCGGCCTCCCCAGCCTGAATACCTTCACAGGTCTTAATTTCTACATTTGTCTTTGAACCTTACATAAATATAGGTGTAGGCAAAGGCATTTCTCACCAAGTAATATTAAAAATATTTGTAAAGGTCATAACGACTGACAGTTGTGTCCATGAAGCCCATTGACAAGTACTGTCAGAGATAAAGCCTCTTAATCACTAGACAAATGTTCCTCAACACCACTCGCTTGAGACGTCGAGCGATGTTGACCTGCATCTCCAGATATCTTACACGACCTTTTTCATTATTTTCGATATTGCCAGCGACGTTGTCGTGCTAAGTCGCCCGACGTCACTTGACTTCGCCCGACATCTCTAGGGACACGAGTTGCGCCTCCGGAGCCCATCCGGCCGTGTTCGACGCACGACACAAAGCGACGACGGCGCGTTGTTTTCCAGTTGCAGGGCAACAAACCATCGTGCATAGTTCATGTTGGACGTATCTCTAGGTCGCATTTTTTGTCTAAATGCGACACCTAGATTACATGGAGACCTGCCATTCTTCTTTTTGATTTATTTGATCTTAAGTATGTCATAATCAGCCAATGTAGGTAATAGGACTAATAAAAAACGAATAAATCATATATCTATAGTATCCATGATAAGTAGATAGATTCCACAAAACTAATTGGTAATATTCCCATTTACGTGAGGTTGATGTTCATTCGTCCAATGAACGTCTTTAGTAGAGGTCTCAATAATAAAGGACCTACCTGTACACGTACATTTACGAGCATAAATACGTCACACTTTCGCAAATTCAAAAGCGATTTCCTCCTAAAGTTTTGATAGGAATTTTATGATGTCACGAACATAGTTTTTTCTAAACCATACTGTTTTGAAATAGGTATTTATTTGATGTCGCAATCGTAACTTCGCGAGAAAATTACTTTTGTATTTTGTGCAAGTGTAAAATAATTATGCTCGTGACTACTTATGTGACGAAAGGAAATATCTTAGACTGTGGTTGCTTTAGCTAGAATTGTAAACCTATTGCTGGTTCAGTTTCTAGTACTACGTTTAGCTCAAGGTTACAGTATTTTGTCATTTAAAAAAATATTTAATTAATAAATAATACGAGTATTATAATTTCCCTAAAGAGTTGAAGGCATCGAAGAAATAAAAGTTTATTTAATCTTAACTTAGCAAGAATTTACTATTTTGCGAATAGATACACGCGATACTAGGTACCTATACAGCATGTATCAGAAATGTGTGGTCATATTTAAGAGTGTGGTACAGACCACCAAACTGAGTCCCAATTCTGTATGGTTTTATTATTGCCCGCGTAATCTTACCACGTCAATATCGTGTCTCGTAGAAACGGTTTCGTTTATTGTATCAAAGAAAATTCGTTATTAGCAGATGTCGTGGTTAGATAAGGAATTGACGTGGTTTCGAAGTAAGGAATCGTTAAGTGGTCATAGTGAATTAGGGCCCTGAACGGAATGGTCCCATGGAAAATGTTGTTCATTTTGATGGGTTGTATCACACGCATATGACCACACATTACTGATGCATGCTGTATACCTAACAATGTTTTGGTAGACACAATAGATATAAGTACATATTCAATAGTAAAACTTGTAAAGAGAAAACCAATTTCAATATTATTTTATTGAGAAACAGCAATCATAAATCCATGTTTTCATCCGATGGTTCAAGAAAACTCATATCCACTCACGCGCTTGTACTTACGCGTGACGTAGGCCGAAATGCCCGCGAACATTTTTTGTCGGCGCGCGCCGTGCGCCTAGCCACTTATACACGACTTCTACACGAAATATTTCTATGAACTGATAGTAAACTAATGACTGTTTCATATAGTGGACAGACCAGGCTTGATTATACATTTTGTTTTAGAACTATATATGACGTAGTTTTTTTTTTATTCGCAAATAAATAATAAAATCTGTTTTATTTCACTAACTAAATTGTTGACCCTATGTTTTTTTTTTACAAAAAATGAAGTCCCATTCATTAACTACACAATGCCATCATAATATTTACTATTTTCTCCAAAGTTTTGAAATACAAAGAATAATAACATCGCGGGAATATACTCTCGAGAATGAGTCATGGCGGCCATTTTGAGCGTGAGAATAAAGCGCGCTATTCACGGATGTTTATTATTTTTACCTGACTACCAAGAAAGGGTTATGTGTATAGTTTGTTTGTTTGAAATTTACTGAAAATGTGTGTAATTTTAATATTGTAACTTTAAATATTGCATGTATGCAATTAATTGTCGAGTATCGGCCAGTATTAAGTGTATTGGGGTATAATTAAGGATAAAAAATAAAAAATGTACAACGTAATTATAACTTTTATTTCACAAGTAGTCATTTATTTGTTTATCATTGGATCACCAACATAGGCTACACAATTACATGCAAGTTAACATAAACACGGACAAATACAAGTGTGCGCCTCCAATCAAACCCAGCCAGACAGCCGGCAGACTGGCAACAAGAGTACAAATGGCGAAAGCTGGGAAGGAGCTACACGTCGGGTTTCTGCCTGGAGTACCCATATTTTTTTTCTGCTTCATAAGTCTGTAATAAGTATAAACATCAATATTTATATTAATTATTATGAAATGCCTCGTTGGTCTAGTGGTCGCAAGCGCTACTGCTGAGCATGAGGTCCTGGGTTCGATTCCCAGGTCGGGCAAAGTGCTATTGGGTTTTTCCATCTGGAATTTCTCGGTAGCAACCCGGAGTCTGGATTTGTGCCTGGTTGATGGCAATAGGCTCGCCCCCTATTACATGGGACTTAAACATAACTGGCGAAATGTGGGTGTTCTATAGGTACACCTCTGCCTAACCCTTCGGGGAATACAGGCGTGATGTTACGTTATGTGATGTTATGTAAATATTATATAATGTTCAGGACACAAAATCCCCATACATTCAAAACTATACATTCACATTCATACCTACATACATAAATATTCTAGTACATTTTATTATCAAATAAGTTTTAATTTAAACAAGAATAATAAATGTAATAATTTAGTTATTTAATACTAAGGACATGTTTCAAAACATACATACATAAATAAACTCACGCCTTCCTCCCATGGGGGTAGGCAGAAACTACAGAAAATCCATAATTAATTAAGTATTAATTCTATTTAAAACATTAATTTTATACTTTTTGCTGTGCCCTACAGGGTCCATAATTGTGCCTTAGCTTTAAGCCCATTGTAAGATCTTCAAACATTATGAAATGCAAATAAAGATATGAACACATACTCTTCAGCCGGGGTCAGCATGGGTGCTGCGGGGCTGGGTGTTGTGGGACTGGGTGCTGCGGGACAGAGCTCAGAAGGCCCTGGCGCTGGCTCTGCCTCTGGCGCTGGCCCTGCAGGTGTACTGAAAAAAAAACAATATGAGTTAAGAAGTTGAGAGAACAATTTGATTTCGAAGTTGATCCCGTTAAGTTTTTCAGTTCGATGCTATGTAGCGTAATCAGCCTAGAATGTTCCCACTGCTGGGACACAGGGCTCCTCTCTTTGAGAGGGAAATGTATTAGATTATATACAATTTGAGATAACAAGTTGATAGAACAATTTGATTTTGAAGTTGATCCCGTTAAGTTTTTCAGTTCGATGCTATGTAGTGTAATCAGCCTATAATGTTCCCACTGCTGGGACACAGGGCTCCTCTCTTTGAGAGGGAAATGTATTAGATTATATACAATTTGAGATAACAAGTTGATAGAACAATTTGATTTTGAAGTTGATCCCGTTAAGTTTTTCAGTTCGATGCTATGTAGTGTAATCAGCCTATAATGTTCTCACTGCTGGGACATAGGGCTCCTCTCTTTGAGAGGGAAATGTATTATATTATATACAATTTGAGTTAAGAAGTTGAGAGAACAATTTGATTTCAAAGTTGATCCCGTTAAGTTAGGTAATCAGTTCGATGGTATGTGTAACTAGCCTATCAAGTTCCCACTGCTGGGACACAGGGCTCCTCTCTTTGAGAGAGAAATGTATTAGATATATACTTTTTATACAGCTACTATACCTCTTTTCAAACAGGTACTTATGTATTTGATATACATTATACACTATACCTCTCTCCAAATAGGCATCGCCCTCGCCCTCGCGAGCGCCTGCGACCTGCTGAGCCTCGCCTGCCACCCTGTCCTTGAATAATATTATCCATTTTGCATTTTTTCTGAAAAATATGGCAAAAATCGAGATTGTTTTTTTTTTTTGAGTAATTATCACAAATCAGAACTCAAAGGTTTCAAGAGAGAAGAATAACCACAATTTATCATGAATAGGTTTCTTTAATCCGTGTCAATGAACTACGCCACGCCGCGTGCTTCGAAAAAAATTGGCTATTGGTTTTTGCAATTAGATTTTGTACTTTGAAATCACAACGAAATGATATAATATTGGTACCAAACTGTTCGTAATTAACCAGGCTACATGGTTAATACACATTAATTTACGTAAAAAGTAGTAATAGATTCGTTTTTATTACGTTTTTCAAGAGCTAAGAATTTTTCAGACAACAATGAAACATATTTCTAATTATAGGAACGATTTTAAAACTCGAAATTCAAATGTAGTATAGATAACTCGAAAGAGCGTTAAATCACGAACAAAATGGTATATAATGTTGATTATAATCATTACTTACCGTTTAATTATGTATCATAAAATCCGCGACGACGAAATGGCAGATTGACAGCCCACAGTACACTTCGCAAACTTATTTTCAACCACAGATAATTTTATTCTTACGTCCGATACACACACATGGCTTTCGAAACAAAAATTCAAAATTTAACCACCTTTCCAAAAAACATGAAACAGAAGGGGTGGGTCCACGCATAAAATTCAAAAAAATAAAAAACAAACGTGCTGTCCGCTGACAGTTTGAAGTGGTGAAATAATGAAGATGGGGGCGTTTCACGGATTTCAAAATTTACTAATTTTTGCATTGGGGCGCGTGAGTGGATAACGCATGTCATAATTACTTGTGTAACAGTTGGTACGTATTTTGCGCAGTAATAATATTTATTTGTAAAATAACGCGCAACGGTGGCTACCGAATAAATTTCATTTTCAGCAGCGGAATCAAGACAGAAATATAAAATATGTTTGCTTTACAATCACGTCATGTCCTTTGATTCAATGTTTGTACTAATTATAGTTATTGCAAAAACAGTGAAAAACATTTGCATACGGTTCCACGGAATAAAAATATTAAAATGTTAGTTTTAAGCGAGATAAGCTCGGGCCAGCTTGTGTGACACTCATAGCTGTGCATTACATTTACCCGAAAAACTTAGCGTTCATTTGCACAATTGCAACAAAAAGAATAATCAACGTTATTACACAGCTCAAAGAAACATTTTTATTGCATTAGATATGTACTTGCTCGTTATATTTTCACTAAACGGAGCTACGATTAATCACAATTAATTATTTTTCCTAATCTTTTATTTGATTGGTAGAAAACAAATGACTGCTGTTATTTTGACTGATTACGTATTGATAAAATTTCAAGCCTGACTACCTACGCAAAAAAAACAATTGAAACTAATTAATTTTCACAATCAGTTGGCAAGATAATGTTGAACTTCTTGTGACATCATGAATGGCTTTTGTAACCATATTCTGTGTTAAATCTACACATTGTTAAAATTGGTATATTAGACGTAACAAACTATGTTTCTCATATACTAACTATACCTACCTACTCAGCCTGTGAGATACACAAGCCTTGTTTTCGTCTTTAATGTCTTCGAATAATAAATTCAGAGGTCAGATAACAATGCCAAATATAATGTCGAAATAAAAATAATCTATATTAAATTGATTGCATTATAAACAACGGATAATGGGTGTGAAAGCAAGCGAACGGAATTTACCCCCCGAAGGCTCGGGGGTTCATTTGAGATTATATTTATAAATTCCCTTTAGACCACCAAAGGGAATTTATAAATATACTCTCAAATGCCAATTACCAATTATTTAAAACCTATTAATTTACATATTTTCAAGAAATATCATGATCAAAAATCATATATAGGCAAATAAATAACAGAAAAGGAAATAATTGTATATTCAATCAAAATCTGTAATCGAATTGTAACTGCGTAATTTATGAAAGCGCGCTAAACAGAACGGTGGTTGTCAATGATCGCAGTAAATGCTTGGCAAGCTCAATGTATCTCCGCCGCCGTAGTTCGTTTTCAGCGTCGCAGGTTGCACAATCTATTGCCGTTAACGGGACTACACACATTTCAGATTTATTATCTTCCAACGGCTAGCCACACGACTAAACAATTTCATTCTTCATTCTTACTCAATTGCTAACTTATTGTTTTTTCAGAGAACATGGAAGGGAAGCGAGTGAATGGCGGTCTTTTCTTCGTAGATTCATTACCCGTTACGCCCTCCGGCAAAGTACATCGGCTAAAAGTAAAGGAGATGGCACTCGCAGCGCAAAAAGCGGGAAAAATCCTCTTCTAGTGAACTAGATGAAGTGCCAGTGTTCGATTTCATCAATACGAGTAATAGTGACCACTTACCAATGAGAATCTAAGTAATGATAGTTCTAGTTTAAGTGTGTTGTGAATTCTCACTCCAGAAAATATAAAATATATCGCTTGTGAAAATAAAACTGGAATAAGTACAAAATTTTCTAAAAGTAATTTAGTTATAGTATGTATGTGTATTATTATTTAATTATTGTGTTTTCCTTTTTGTATTCAATTTCATTACAATCTACATTTTTACAAGATTTCATTACATTTCAGTCAATTAAAACACAAATTGCGTCATGACTAACCATTGTGTAGATGGGATGATAAGCTTAGGAAATGTGTTTAGATTAAAATTCAATGTTATACTTAAACACCTGTGTATTGATTGAATTACAAAATGACTATGTGCCAAACTCGCAAATAAGTTAAAACTCATTGTTTTGAATAGAATTATCAAAGCCCGTACAGTTGTAATAATCAGCAGTTTGTGAGTTACCGAAAATACACCTGAAAACTTTTAGATGTTTAAGAGTTTCGAATTTAAACTGAAACGATTCAAAACTCAGTTACATTTTACGTTTAAAATGCTTCGTATTAAACACAAACACAGAATATTACAACTCTACACTATATAACCATCTAACTTGAACCGTTATACTAGAATTTCTACTAGTCCTATAAGAAAAATGTGATAAAAATATCTCGAATTGATACCTTTTACCGTGTAAGCCCAGCATACGTAAGTTTAGTGATTCCCCACACGGCAGACACTTCCCGCGTTCGGTAGCGGTATCTCCATAAACCAAAGTTGAATCGGCGCCGGAACGACTAGTGCCATCAAAGTTTTGAATTCGCATTGATTGAACGAACGCCTCTAGTGACGTGACCTATCCTAGTTTCGTTTCACTTTACTATTCGAAACACTCACAGTCCAATTTTTAGTTTTCGCATCACAAGCGGAAAACTAAAGCAAATCGACCTTTTGTTACTGAAACTGGCCTTTCATGCTTTCATGCTGAAACTTTAAGTGGCAACCATATTTACTTCAATGCCAATTTGGCACTCAGTACGTCTACAGATCTATTTCATGATCCGTCAAAATCATAATTCAGAAACCATTTCGTTGCATGCCACTCTCATAATTTAAGCATTTTGTTTTATAAAAGCTTAATTCTATACCTATACAGCAGTACTGGAAAAAGGAATTCGCGCTACCATTCTGAATTTAACTTTTCGTACATAATTCTCCTCCGTAATTAGGCCACCACTTCCTTCCTACAACAAAGCAAAATTGTTACTTGTAATATTAAAAGGTTTCCGATAAGACATGAAAAACTAAGAGTATAAAAGACAAAAGGGAATCTTTTAAAATTAAAAGTAATAACGAACTCAATGAAACAGGTAGCGACGACGATCTACAACAATAAATTTTTTGGTATCGAGCAATTATCAATTTTAAAACTAATATAATATTTCATCATTACGTAACGTTATTGCGGCCTTTTCAATGCCTAAAAGTTATGCTCAGTGTTTTACATCAAAACAAATATTGTAAAGAGGAACAATTTTTTGTTTGTTTGTAAAAGGTAATATCTAGAAGTTCTGATCCGATTAAAAAATTATGTCACTGATACAAAGCTACACTTTTCCCGAATCCCATAGGATATTATGTTTAATGTATCCACGCCAACGGAAGTCGTGGTCAGAAGCCAGTTAGTTATAATTTCAGAAGTACTAGGTATGTCGTTTATCTCAAAATTTTAATAAACAGGGAAATACATGTCGAGCTAGGTACGTTTAGAATACCACGTCGGCAATCTCTAAAGTCAAAAATAAAACAATAGTTATTCTCACAAAACTCTGTTACTCTAAAAAAGGAGGTGCCCGACTAGAAAATACACTATCGCAAACATCGATTCCTCACGACGGAGGACGTCACACATATGTCAGACGCCCTGAAGAACAAATAAATTGGTAGGTACCTACAAGAGGAACTGAAAACCAACATGGCTACCATGAGTTATGGTTTAACGAGGATGCCCCAATGTAGCCCACGAAATTCAAATTTTCTTACGTTTTTTGCAATTTGCGGATCTAAATTTGATCCGCGGCCATATCAAATATTTATTTATAGAATTATAATCATAAAAATCATCAATACATCTCTCCTAAGTTCATATTACCCTATTGAATTACTATTTCATGAAATCATGACATTTGAGGCCAATTCTAACTTAGGGAGTTGTATTGCTGATTGTTGTATTGATAATAATTCTGTAAATCCATATTTGTTACGGCCGCGAATTATATTTTACTTAATATACAATCTGAAAGTGACCTGCAAATTGCAAAAAACGTAGGTATTTTTGAATTTCGCGGGCTACCTGAGCACATCCCCCTTATACGTTTCCTGGATTTTAGACTCACTGCACAGTGTGGACGATGTGATAAGGAGATTCGCAGGTAAACCGGACAGCTTCATCGACGAAATACACCGATACAAGAGGAACTGAAAAGCAACACAAAGCTATCTTCAGTTATGGTTTCATGGATTCTTCTAGCTTTTGACCACACTGGACAGTGATAACTCGAGTCATCTATGCAGATCGGATCCAGGTGAGCTGTTGCACTGATTACGTCTTTACATAATACCTATGCTATGTGCATACTTATGTCGCCTACAAAAATAATAAACGCGACAATGTATGACAAGCTGTAAATAATGTATGCCACACAACCGCCTTGTACTGTTCAACGTAATTTTCGTGGTTAATGAAGTATTTGTAAATTGATTGCTTCACCTAATTTATTAGCGGCGAAGTAAAAATTCAATCAAACCCTGCGAGACAAAAAGCAGAATAGAACCGGATGCGTCAATTAATTACCTTGCCGACGGCGTCTAATCAATCCTCTGGCTACAAGGATGAACCTGCTACTGTCTCACTAGCCCAATTAATCTGTTTCCTGTTTTTACACGACTTTTTCCTCCCTTGATCAAATCTTTGGATAATCAAACTTTGCTCCCAATTTAACTTTATTTACCGAACCAACTCAAAGAGTATTCTGATTCCTGCTATCAGACGATCTGTATTCAAGTATTATGTTAATTCGTTTGCTTCTGGAATAAAATGATTAATTGTAGTGGAATCCGGACACCTGAATGAATATTGTAATATATCTGAAATTAATCGCAGCTGTATTACTGTGATAACCAAATTACCAACTTACATTAAACATTTTATTTTTAGCTCGTTATTTTAACTTATACATTACTAAAAGTTTTAAACGTTCTGAATATCGATTAGCAAAGGTCTTCAATTTTATTGCGGTTCAATCGTAATTGCGCCAAGGATTACTATTTAATGACTAAATCATAATCTGGTATCAGCTTTAGCAAGTCTACGAAACTTTTTTTCGTAATTTATTCATTAGATCATAATGCGATTTTTAATAAAAATGTTACGTTCAAAAACTAATCTGTAGAAGAAATACGAGATTGGCCCATTTCGTGCAGGGTGCTTTCGTCCATGCGGTAATGTGCGAGCTATCATAAGCTATCACTAACATATTCCTGTCACACGTGGTTACACAAAGTGCATTAGCACCACTTGGGCTTCGTACTTTGAAAGGGATAAAAGAGTGATAATTGTTTACGAACGTAACGTAACAGAAGCGATCAGTTCTTTTAACAAACCCTCCCGTAATCACATGTCATTTTAAAAGCTAACTAAATAATATTTAAAAAGAACGAGTAGTGCAGTATTGTCTCCGCTGAAACCAATAAACTTTGATCTTCAATGTGTCCATGCGAGGTAACTTAGCTCTAATTCCCCTAAAAGACTTTCATTTTCGCCTTATTTTTTGGAGGCATATTTTCCAAGTATTTAGACTTCTAAAGACTGAAATAATGTATAATAAAACCAATAGTACAAGGAATCTGTGACCCTAATATCTACGACCTACAGCAAAAGCGTTCGAAACATGTGTCGCAAAAACGTGTTCCAAAATCGTGAAATAAGTAGCGGCAGCGGGCGAAGGGATGTTGGCAGAAGTCGCTGGCCTCACGAGGAATTCACTGACACATTTTCCATTTTCTTCGATCTCTTGAGACTATGGTAGGTAGGTACATGTTCGTAGGAACCTTAGTGTGTTTTGGTTTTTGTGAAACTGATATAACACACTCCTAAGCCAAATAAAAGAATAGAAAACAAGTTATTGTTGCTACAGGTGTTAACAAATAAAGCTGGTCACAATTATAAGGAGGAGATCACCCTAAAATTCAAATCATAACTAAATAATCGGTCTTTACACAAACATGCACAATATCAGAGCACCTTAAGCAGTTTTAATAAAAATGTTTGGAATATAAACAGAACGACTTGTAAAGACAATGTAATCAATTAAAAAAGTCGATATTGATGTCATTATCTCTTTAAAGATATCCAAATGATTGCATAATTTCTTATAGCGGCAGCGGGTAATGGTGTCATAAAAATTAAAACGTATAAAAACAGTAAGGACCGTGTTGAAACGAGGGTCATCAAACGTCAATCTTCGATTACAAGTCATTGCAGAATGCGGCTCAGTTAACCGTTTAATGATCTGCAGTCGCGTGCCGATTGCGATCGGTCACCGATCTCGGATGAGATATACTTTACTTTAGTGACCATCCCCATTTTGTGTTGACTTTTTTTTTCATAAAATTCGTTGTAAGTTGTGGCCTAGATTCATGGTCCCGGATGCGTGTGTCGGGGCTGCAAACGTTCGTCGTTCTGTGGACGAAGTAGACTGACTCTGACGTCACAATTCCGCTATAGAGCGCGCCAGAGCCTTCCGCTACAACCACAACTATACTTGTTTTCGTGAGTTCACTATATATACGTGTTACCCATCCATTTCTATTATAACTGGAAAGTTTGGACAGTGCTAAACTATGCATAGCGAAACACGAATGCCGTTAGAAATAACTTAATAGTAATGTCAATGGAAGCAAATGGATTGTAATAATTTACGGCATACAGAATAGGTACACTCATTCTATACAGTATTACAACAAGTTCTGTAAATAACTTGTTGTAATACTTAGCTATTTCTTTTTTGTAGCTGCTCGTAATAGAACTCAAAATGATTAATGTGAATAAATTGATGTTGACTGTTATGTGTACCTAATGCATTTCTTAAACTTAGTGCTTTCAATTCGGTTTGCTTTCAATTCTTCTTAAATTTTAGACGCTTTACACGATTGCGGCATAATGAGGATTTTGACAAATTTGTTGACGAGTTCCATTCTTGATAATGAATGGAACTAAACTTAATATAAATGGAACCATGCTACACCTCCTTTAGAATATAAAAATCCATTCAGATATGTAGGAGACAGGTTATTTACCAACATATAAAACAAATTGAGCCGTCACGGGACGCCTCCTGGCAGATGTGAAACAAACCATCGTATAGCGTGAAGATGCGACGTCACGGCATGCGTTGCCACTTCAACAATCGGTTTTACTCGCGGCTATAGATGTTTCACATCAAAAATTGTCACCCATCCAAAGACTGACCTTGGCAAGCGCTGCTTATCCTGGCGGTTTCACTTTTGCGAGTTAATCAAGGTAAAACACGATATAATCAAAATGGTCACCCATACAGGCACTGATCTTAGCAAGCACAGCTTAACATTGCAAATTCATTCTTATTTACCCTATGTTCAAGGTCCACTTTTAAATGGCTTATTTTTTTTCTATATGACACTAATTGTTTTTGTTACGAGGGCCTTTCATGTTCTTACTCTGCACTATAAGAAAACAAAGATAATGAAAAACATCGAAACTATTTTGTATAGAAAATATAGCTTGACGATGCGTCGCCACGGCATGCGTCGCCACGCCAACAATCGGTTTTACCCGCGGCTATAGATGTTTCACATCAAAAACGAATTTAATACCTTTATATAAAGCCTTGTTGGGAACAAATCTTTAATCCCTCTATCTCATTCAAAAAATATCTTATCCTGTAAATCTTCAGCTAAAAGACTAATTAAAAAATTTCAATTGAAAGTAAACAGTTTTTTACTTTCAACACAATAGCATTCCTTTGATTGTCTGAGAGGGTATTGTGTAAGTGAAAAATAATAAAAAGTAATTGAGAGTGGATGTAGGCTGGCTGAAAGATTTGTTATCAACGTCGCTGATCGTGGGTTCAAAGTGACCATAACCGCAGGCGGACATTACAGTAACTGTTTCGTAGTTAATCTCCTGCCCTCTTTACCTCCTTTTGTAATGTGGGTTAACAATGTAAACAAACACATCTGTCAACGTTAAAACCTTTTATTCATAATCCTTATTGAAGGTGATACAGTACACATACTGAGTATGGTCACGTTTTAACCCTGTCATTATAGACCCATCCTTTGAATTAATTTTAAACATAAATTAATGTTTACGTACAGGCGAGGCCAATCAAAACAACGTTAGGCTTTTTAAAACAGCCGATAGTTGGATATATTTTTGTAGGTAACTGTACGATTAATTACAAATCAATGTTTGGATATAAATCCGGAAATGTTTTTTTTATTGATTCAAATATACTCGTACCTACTGATTTGATAATCAAAGGGAAAATCATAGAACTGCTTATTATTCCATGGGAGTTGTGAGACTCATTAAGAAAAACAAATTATTATGGTACGCTTGGCAACGACTACTGGTAGGCTGGAAACTAATATTGGTACCTACCTCCATAAACCCAATGCATTATTATTTATTTATATTATGTAACACCCTTTGTGCTGTTATGGGCACACAAATACCCACATTTATTATGAATAAGGGTATGTACGTAAATGCAGGGTGTAAAATATTTGAAAATAAAATATTTAGAAAGCAGTTTCTATTACGTGCTATTGCCTCCGACGATCCGTACTATCAAAGACACTGTAATACTTTATGCTCTGGAAATACTGGATCAGATTTTTGAATATTTACGAGTAGATAGATCTTTTACTTTAATAGAATCGTGAAAAGAACATTAACCTAAATAACATTATAAATGCGAAAGTAGGTTTGTTTGTTTGTTACGCTTTCACGCTTGAACGGCTGAACCCATTTGGATGAAATTTGGCACACAGATAGACCATGACTTGGGTAAGGACATAAGCTTCGTTTAATCCTGGATCGCAGACGAAGTCACGGGCAACAGTTAGTAAGGATTATAAAGGCATAACTAACTTTAGAATAGTTTCCAGTCCAGTGAGTCACCCATTGATATCGAAAGAGATTAATTTAAAAAAAAAAACTATTTTACAAGTTTACACATAAGGCATAACTGTCCCAAAACCCTTTCACGGTATCGTAATCAATAATAAGTAACCCTGTACAACTAAATAATATATTACTGACATCAAAAATGACGTCGTAAATACTAAAAGGATTACATTAAACAAGATACTTAACAAAAAAAATAACCCCCAAATCTATGAATAGGCAACTGTATCAAATAAAGCAGGTTCATTATATTCTTAGTAACTTAGATTACTCGAGGACCGCAAGTGGAATTTTAAACACGTTTTAGTTTATTCCAAAGTGCTCCCCAGGTATCCTGAAATCTGAGTTGAATACCTGAATACTATATTTGTAGGTCAGAACTTTTGAAAAATAGTTTGTTATATAGGGACATAGGTAATGTTATCTTACCCTACTAAATAAGGTGTTGAGTAGAAGGCCTAACACATTTTTTTAAAGGAATGGGGATGTCATTTGGTACCACTAAATGGTTTTTTTTTTTTTTTTTTTTTTTCTTTTTCAATTTTAAGACTTTGGAAGCACACAAGTAATTGTCTAAAACCAATTGTACTTTGCAGATAACACCATAAATTAATGAGCCTCGTATATTACAACAACAAACAAAAAAATTGTGACACATTTCGGTTGATTCAAGAAATCATATTATTATCTCAATTACCTACCTACCCCGACTTAAGACATAGATTTTATGGGTGAAAACTAGGATATAACAGTCCCTATTCCTAAGAAGAAAATTGTGTCAGTCCATATAACAATTATCCTGTATAATAAGTACGTAAGTATTTAAATGCGAAAGCATTCATATTTTTACACATATGTTACTTGTAGGCATAGCGAGGTAATTACGTAATACACTAACAGAATTATTTTTATTTTGACAGCTCAACGACGTTCATTGCGTTATTTATGTTGTTGAACAGACAATTTTTTCGAACATTTATGAAGCAATGGATTAGCATTTTTTTATTCTTCAAAATGATTCAGATTGTGATTGATAGTCTGTTACGCAAGTCATGAAACTATTATGTAAGCTTGGATTAGAACAATGGTTCATATTATGAAAATGGATCAGGTAGGTGAAGACAATTTTTAGCTGACAACGAATCCTAAAAGAGGTTATTAGTTATTATTATTATTATTATTTATCTTTTCACATTTCTCGGGACCCTGGGATCCCGGACTTTTGGAAGGCATACGAGGGGCCGAAGCCAACTCGCAGAGGCCCGTTAGACGTTTTTAATGAAATGAAGCACCAACCGACGATTATCCCTGTTCGGACTATATAAGTGCACCCAAGGACAACCCCCGGTTGGTGTAGGACTATTGTAAGATATGGAAACAAATATATAGGACTATGGATTTGGGTAGCTTATGTGGACTGGTTAACTAGAACTATGGAAAGACTATGGCCCCTGCCTGACCAATGTTTTATATAAAATACACAGATAAAATGGCAGGGGGTGACTTGCACACTCAATAATGGGCCCCCGAAAATGGTCGCTAGCACATAGTGTCGAAGTGACAAAGGGGCAACATGTCCTGAGGTGCTTATGAGGAGTGGAGAGGTATCCCATGGCTATCAGGACAATCCCGGAAGTACGGTCAAGATCCCTACCAGCATCTTACTGGAATACTTCCTTCCTCCGAGCACGTTTGCTCTTGCGAATCTCCTCTCTAGCCGGCCAATAAAGGCAAGAAAGAGGCGGGAGCACTGTCCCTCTTCATTGTTCACTCCAGCCGGCCAATAAAGGCAAGCCAGAGGTGAGGAACAAGACTTCTCCCGGGAGATAGGGTCCGTGGGGTCGCTACTGCCCAACAGCTCGCCACATGCTGCCCTGCGGGTTTATTATTATTATTATTATTAGCTTGACGGTGCCGCATGTGTACTAATGACCTACAGTGTGTTTTAATTACAATATCCGTAACTATCGCAGCCTAACAAGGATAATGATAATTTTCACTTAAATATCATGATATAACCACAATGCAAATATTAAAAGGTTTAAAAGCATAACGTTGTTACAAAATGGATACAGCTTAGTGTACCTCTTCTCTCAACCCAGTGGTCGTTTATGAATACTAAAATACAATGTGCCGCATAATGGCACTATAGTCTATTCAAAATATCGATTACAGATTTTGTTTAAATTTTATAAACTCATCCTGTCTGCACAATCAGCGCCCGCCATTATCACAACTGACTCAGCGGTTCTTTTCATAAAAAAGAATGGATGTATTTACTCTGAGAAAATTAAAGCCTAGACTGAAAGTTAGTAGATATCCAGATACGTAACGAATTAAGCGTTTTGTTAACCGCTCTTGCTATCATAACATTTGTTGGATACGAATATACGAGACTGTTACATTTAAATACTTTGCTTAAGGCTGTTGGAATAATTGGATAGCAATGTACGCGTACGTACAATTCGTATCTCGGGGCAATTTATTACAATTCCAATTTAAGGATAAAAGAATTAAAGAAATGAAAATTCAGAACAAAGATATACACAATAAGACAACGTTTGTTGTTACCAACCTAATATGTACCTTTGTTAATGTTTCATCTGAAATATCGTTTTCATTTTTTTTTGACCCCACTGTTTGCTTCAGTACCCTAGAAAACCATGAAAACTATCTATATCTCTCTGTCTCATTCTGTTAGGTATATATGTATGATAAAAAGTCGCATGGAGCTTAACGCTTTTTCGTTACGTGACGATTTCTACAATTTTACTCCTACCGCAAGCTGCGTTAAAGAACTTAATTCCAAATTGCGAAACATACCATGTATCATCAACACTAGCCAACAACAAGCCATGGATCCGATGTGATTTCCCATCGGCAAAAATGACGAGCTTCCATACAAATTTTCATTCCGTAAACCCTTTTAGGGGATGAATTTTCAAAATTCATTCTTCTAGAGTCACCGGTTTAGGCAGTGCATTTTCTGTCACTGAATGAATGAGTTTATGATTTTTATATTAGAATATTCTAAACTAGAATTCTAAAAATCGTATTATATATCACGTACCGATGCAGGTCTATCCGCAACCCGATCTCTCACCGCTACGTCACCCGCGCATGCTCGTCGTTTATCACCCGTAGACCCGTGAACCCTGTGCTACGGCGTAGCTCACTACGAATGCTCGATCTCACCTCCGGAACGTTTTAAAAGAATACTATTATATTTTGATCATTCTAAAATGAAACTTTTCAAATTACCAACGCTGAATACAAACCTAATCTGTTTGATTTATAAAAAGAGGATTTTTACACATTTTTTTTTTATAAAGTCTCAATTAGCGTAATACTGTGTTTGATTGCTTTCCTGAATAACTTGTGAGTAAGCACTACAGAATTAGTAACTTCAACGTTTCTAAGTACCAAATATGATTTATTCAAATCTACATCGCTTGACACTATTAAGTTACTTGTTCACATCAGTTAAGCTCGACATGACATATACAGAGAGAGTGCGGTTGTTAGTCATACACACAAACAAATGAGAACAGCAGAAGTACTGACCTCCAAATCTCTGTGGATTTTCATCAAAATGGACCAACAACTCTGTAATAATCTTAGTTAAAGATACGTCTGCGTTGTCTGGCAGGAAAAGATAATAAAAAAATGCGTACCATTATCTATAAAAAAGGCAAAAATCACGTTTGTTGTATGGGAGCCCCGTTAAATATTTATTTTATTCTGTTTTTTAGTATTTGTTATTACAGCGGCACCAGAAATACATCATATGTGAAAATTTCAAATATCTAAATATCACGGTTCATGAGATACAGCCTGGCGACAGACGGTCAGACAGACGGACGGACAGCGGAGTCTTAGTAATATGGTCCCGTTTTACCCTTTGGGTACGTAACCCTAAAAAAGAAGAGAAATTCATACATATTAGATAACAACTTAGTAACATAAGATATAGTTAAGAAGACTGATAAGTTTAGTTTTTAAAGCTTCCCCTGCGCCTGATAGGGTCGATAATGATCTCATTTAATTTGAAGTTATCACCTTTTTTTATTTTATTGTTGGGTGGGAAATCATGAAATGACTTCTCCCGCTCTGGGTGGAGCGGGAGGGCGTGTCAGACTCTTACTGACTAAAACTCACCCATGTACCTTCAGTTGCCTGTGCGCCAGGGCCACGGTAACTCTTTCGAACAATCCGCGACCCCGTCAATGGTGCTGACATCTCTTTGAGGCGCGCGTGGAACACGACGCGCCGTCGACCCCGGCCTAGTCCTTACCATCCGCAGGCACGCGCCTACGTTGGCCGGGAATCGGCTATCGATGCCCGACGCCCTGGGTGTCTCCACCTGCGGCGACTAGGGCCGTGAGGGCGCAACGATTGCCTCACCCTAACGCGCTCCGCCTCCTCCTTTGCGAGCATTACTGCTTCGCTGAAGGAGGTGATAGCTTCCCATGCCCTCTCGCTCCGTAACATGATCTGGACCAGGACACGAGAGATCGCCACCACGAGGACACGGCGGTGCTCTTCGCAAGCCGGGCAGACCTCCACCGTAGGGCATTCAATATCGGAAGGTTCTCAAATCCGGAACTAAATTCCAATACCGGAGATCTGATTCCGGAACTGATAACTTTTAATTGTCTCTAATAGAGAAACCATCTCTATCTAGGAATAGAAAAAGGTTTGTTTCAAAACAAACAAGATTTATAATTGTATCGGTCTTTTAGGGCCAGTTTCACCATATTGTGTTTATTCTAAATGTCCCGTTACTATTTGATGGGTTGTCTCACTACAAAAAATAGTCCGTCACAATGCTTAGAATAGCATTTAGTAACAGCAGAGTTTGGTGAAATTGGTGCATAATCATTTTTAGTAACATCTAAAATTAAACATATTTGGTCATCTTTCTCGCTGAATACTCTAATTAGACATTTAAACAGTAAAATCAACAAGGCTATCACAATAGAATTAAACGTGGAATATTATGAATAAAAAACATACGACACCTATTTGAATCAGAAATTCCTTCATTATTGCGTTTAGGAAAGGTATACTGCTGGTATACTACACTGCTTGTGCAGAGAAGTCTTCTGGATTGTGTAAATGGTGTAGCACATCTGCTAATACTAGTCGTCTTTGTTTTATACGACTTCGCAAGTTCATCGGAAGTTTAAAACTCAAAAAGCTGTTCTATTCATGTTTCAAGAGCATAAACTGTAACGTGGTAGGATCCAATAGCAACCTTATTGTAACAACCATAAAGATCATTGTAAATTTTACAAACTTGTCAATGGCAGCAACCCAACAACAACCTTATTACAACGGCAATAAAGGTCATTGTGATTTTGACAGTGATATATAATATATTATAAATAGATGTAGATATATTTAATAAATTTAGAGGTAAAACATAGCTTTGTAGCAAAAAAATAGCTGTGAAAGGACTATAGGCCTGGTTCGCTAGCTGCTTGGAAAGTTACACAGACGTTAGATAGTAGCCTTCAGAAAAAAAAACAAATATCAATGATTTTGAAACACTGTATGAATATCGGAATTACGATATTACTCCTCTCAATTCCGGAGTTGAGATATCAGACAAATTGTAACGAAATTCCGGAATTCCGGAATTGCATGCCCTACTCCACCGTATTCTCCACCGTGTCCTCCGGTCGATCCACATAATGATAATACCCGGGCGTTTCCTCCCGCCTATTCCCAAACAGGAACCTCCGAACCGAAACAGCCATGTCCGGTGAGGACTTGCGTCAGGCGGAAGGTGAGGACCTGCGTCTGGCGGAAGGTGAGGACGCCGTAGAGCCTCTCAAGCCACTTCTCAAAAAGAGGACTTACGCCGCAATTGTGGCGTGCCCAGCATTGGGTTGCGACATTCGCACTCTCCATGCCGCCATGAGATTTCGCCGGAGCTCTATCCGCTGTGCCATGATTTCTCGCGGCAGCGGAATTACGCCCCGGCGTTTCGCCTCCTCGCGCCACTCCCAAATGTGCGCGAGGACTTTTGCCTCCAGATCACATGGCGGCAATCCGGCAAGTAGGCTCGCCACCTCGCAGGAGACCGTGCGGTATCCCCGGACCAGCCGGATGGCCATGACCCTCTGGGACGCGTTCAACCGGCGGGGTGGTCGGCGCCTCAATGAACGCGCCCACACCGGTGCCCCGTAAAGGGCCATGGACCGCATGACCCCCGCGTAGAGCGTCCGGCAGGAGGCCTGTGGACCCCCTAGTTTAAGCAGGAGCCGCTTCAAGGCAGCCCCGGCCCGCTCCAGTCTGGGTGCCAAACGTCGGAAATGCTCGACAAAGTTCCACCGGCTGTAGTGGACGAGTCCCAGGTACTTCACCGTCGACTCCACGCCGATGTGATGACGCCACCTAATTATACATTGTGGAATGTTATAAATGATTGAGGATTGAGTATTTAATGATATTTTACTGTACTTAAAGTATCGGCAAACCTACCAAAAAAAAAATTGATTCTCCCAATCTTTCTTGCAGGATTAAAATACTTAGTTAAATAAAATATACATATATCTACGGAATGAAGACTCGTACAACGTTGATCGAACTTCACTCCAGAAGTTCATTTGATCTTGTTAATTAATCAGAGATAAATAAATTTAAATAATTTCGTAACAGCTCGTAGAGAACTCAGCGCCATTTAAATATTTTATGGAGACTCGGATTAGTAAGCACTTAAGGAAAACGGAATATTTTAGCTCAATCCTACAGAATATTATCACTCTAGATTCTAGTTTTTATTGCTTAGTTTCTTTTATCGAAATTTAAGGCTATTTAAATGATAAATGATTTGATTTCTGTCAGTAGGTTTGTACAAACACTTTTACACGTCAAATGACATTTTAAAAACTAGATGAGGTCCGCGTTGCCTATCTAACGACTCTGATAAGAAAGGCCGAAACAAACACAGAGGTCACAGCCTCTCTTAAAGTCCACACATAATCTTGGTCAGATCATGTGAAGACCATGTACATTTGTGTCTGAAATATTCTTTTGAGGTAAAACTACACAGATTGAGTGGGCCTGTCCAGTTAGTGCACGCATTTGTCAGTAATCGTGCAGCTCAACTCAGAACTTAAGGCGCTCCACGATTCAACGAACGATACCAAAGAAGGGACATTTGGGTAGTCCGCATAAATTACTCTAACTGCCAGACCATGATTAAAATTAACTAAGAAGAAGAAAAAACAACAATAATCCACATAGTCTTTACATTCACAATAATTAAAATAAGTAATATAATATTTTACAAAGTAAATACACTGGATCGCAAAAATTCCGGGTCGCTAATAAAAACCGTGATATCTCCATAAATTATATACCTAGATCGCTATAATAAATAATATGTAGTAAGCAGGTTACTAATGCTTGTTCTAAATCTCTAAAGAGGTTTCAATTGTACAAGTTACAGGTTAAAAAAAACAGCTCATTGAAAAATATCAAAATTTAAAATTAGGAAAATAATATTTTTTCTGCTTTTGTTTCAAACCGAGCTGTCATTATAAATGGTTCTCTGGATTGATCAGAGTATTCAGTGCAATATCATGTCGTTAACACCTGAAGAATGTACATGGATTATTACCATGGTACAAGAAGGAAGAAGTCAGCGTAGCACTGCTAGAAGATTAGAAGTATCTTTATCAACGGTCCAAAGAGTACTACAGCGATTTCAAGAGACCGGCATGAACATCAGGAGACCAGGAAATGGCAGGCCAAGGTGCACAACTACACGAGAAGACCTATTCATCGTGAGCACTATGTTAAGAAATCGACATCTCACGGCTGTTCAGGTCCGAAACAGTCTTTAAGAAATTCACCATAAAAATGTGAGCTCTGATACGATTCTGCGACGTCTTCGTGAAGCTGATGTAAAGCCTTATAGACCAGCAAAAGGCCCCAAACTGCTCAGAGAACATCGAGTTGCCAGGTTACGGTTTGATGAGGATTGAGGACAGATGAAGATTGGTCCAAGGATATGTTTTCCGATGAGTCCAGATTTTGGTTAAATAAACAAAATCTGGACTGTCGTGCGGAAGTACGCACGACAGGAGACGAAGAGTATTTAGACGACCAGGAGAACGGTATCATCAAGCGCGTTTTGAAGAAAAGGTGCCATTCGGTGGAGGATCAATAATGGTTTGGGCTGGGATATCTTCAGAGGATCCCACGGAGTTAGTGATTATAGAAAACGGTTCTCAGACTGATACGTACGATATATAGATACGTAGAAGAGGTTTTAAATGAGCATGCTGGTCCTTTCTTAGTGAATATGGGTGCAAATTCCATTTTTATGCACGATAATGCCCGAACACATACTGCTCGTTTGGTCAATATGTATATTCAAGACGTCGGTATTACCTGCATGGAGTGGCCAGCTCGCAGCCCAGACTTCTTCTTCTTCTTCTTTAAGGTTATGGTTTCCGCACTTAGTCCTTCATGTGGACCATTGTGCGTGGGCCATGGCGGCCGCCGGTGGTTATTCCAACCAGCCCACCTCCTCATCCTCCAAGACTTAAATCCCATAGAACATGCATGGGACGAGCTCGGGAGATGCGTGAGACAACGCTCTCCTGCTCCCGTTACCTTACAAGAGTTAAGGAATGCGCTAGTGGAAGAATGGGCGAACATAGACCAAAATCGTATTAAAAATTTGGTTTACAGTATGCCACATCGTCTTAATGAAGTGATATGGGGTCGTGGAGGAAATACAAAATATTAAATTGACAAAAAAAACTTTTATTTTTTAAGATTCACTGCGAAGGGTATTTTCGTTGTCATAAGTTAGAAGCCATTTTTTCTTATTTTAACCGACTTCTTTTAGTATTTAATTAAAGTTATATAGTGTACAAAACGTGTTACACATTTTTTTTATATATTAATCATTCATCTACAATATACTACGAGTATAGTTTCGCAAATTAGTCTTATGTATTTAAGAAACTATCACGCTATTTATTAGCGACCAGGATTTTTTACGATCCAGTGTAATAATGTCAATGTACTTATTTATAAAATTCAACAGTGTCAATGTGTCACGTAGATGTCTGACTGCGTTGATGACTCGTGTGCCGTGAAATAATGTTCATCCTCTGTAGGTCGATGCTCATCATGTGAAGGATCTGGGTTGACTGAGGTGCTCAGAAAAACTTGTCACTTGGCTTGAAATTCAGTTAATTTTATTGAAGCTCCTTGTGTAATTGTATGTGTGGCATTGTCATCTTTGGGATTTCTGTCCGTCACTGAGCTCGTAAAAAAATCTACTTCAGTGAAAACGACCGGGTCGAAAAGCAAAATGCCAGTCACTTTAAAACTCTGTGCTGCACAAGCCAAAGTACTAGTTTTCAGTTTTGCAGGGGTGAAAATGCCCACCATCTGAAATACCGTGATCCAGAATAGTTTCGCAACCATTTCTCGCATTCATTGGCATAGTATTTTTTCAGGACTGTGTGAAATCCACAGTCAAGTGGCAGCATTTTGTGGCTTGTGTGAGTAGGTAAAGTCAATGTATAATGTAGTTATCACGGTAAAAAATAATAGCGCCGATTGTGCAATGTAAGAAGTGATTATCCAGAATGAGGAGAACTGGGCATTCTTTGGTTGGCTTGACATTTTTTTAAATTCTTTTTTTATCCTTTTTAAAAAGAACCCGGTTCTTAATAGTTAATTAAAATCTAGCCTATAAGACTAATAAGCCATTTTAATCTAACATTTTTTTTTACATGATACTTATTTTAAAATTTTGAATAATGTTGATTGTACTTTACAAGTTCGTTCCACTTTCTTAGAGTCTGATATAATGATAAAAACACTTTGTTCATGTGTTATTATGAGGTGTCATTGTCACAATTATTTCTACACTTTTTACACTACACTAACTCAAAAGGTTTTAGTCTCCGCACTATATTTGTTTGGTCTAACAGCTTAATTGCCTCAATGTTCACATGTCGGTGGAGTCGGTGTTCATGGGCCTTAGCAAATTTTGGATTATGTTAGTGACTCGTTCCATTTTTAGGTCACGATGGAGGTCGTCATTTCTTATATACCGGGGCGCATTAACAATACTCCTGAGTACCTTAATCTGGAATGTTTGAATAAGTTTGATGTTGGTCGGTTTAGTACAGCCCCACAGTTGGATGTCATGTGTCCATATTGGCATAAGAATATGCTTATATAATAAAATGTTGTTATGGATCGATAGGCAGGGATCCCGTCCAATCAACCAATACATGTTTTTAAAACGCATGTCTAGTTCCTGTCTTTTCTTTTTGACGTGCGCTATCCAGCGCAGTTTCACGACAAGCGTTATGCCAAGGTATTTGGCTGTATTGGCGTATGGAACTTCTTGGCCATTTATGAAGATTGGGTGGTAATCACAATTCCTGTTGGTGAACTCAACGTGAAGCGACTTCGATTCGTTCAATTTGATTCTCCATTTATGTGCCCAGTCATGAACTTTGTTTATAGCGATTTGTACCATTGTTATTGCTTCCGTATGGCATGACCCTGTCGCCATAATGGCAGTGTCGTCCGCAAAGGTTGCACTAGTATTGTTTTCCAGCTCTGGTATATCATACGTCTACAACAGGTAGAGGACTGGACCCAGCACACTACCTTGAAGCACGCCAGCTTTAATAATGTTTAACTCGGAAAAGGCATCCTCGTGCCTTACACGTGACATTCTATCTGTAATGTATGATTGCAATATATAGCCAAAATCATTGGTCAGCATTAGTCTTAGTTTGTATATCAAACCCTTATGCCAAACTCTATCAAAAGCTCGTACCACATCTAAAGATACGGTGGAGCAGACTTTTTTATCTTCAAGCGTTCTCTCAATAATGTTGGTAATTCTATGTACTTGGTCTGTTATTGAGTGTTTCTCTCTGAAAACAAACTGATGGTCAGGGATCAGGTTTCTCTCATTTATGATAGGTTTTAGCCGTTTTAAAAACAATTTATCAAACAGTTTTTATAGTAATGCAACAGGGAAATGGGCCTGTATGATGATGCTTCGTGAGGAGGTTTACCGTACTTTGCAATCATAATCACTTCAGCAACTTTCCATGGCTCAGGAACATGCTTTAGCACGAATGCAGCATTGATGAGCCTAGTAAGCTTAACGATGGCTTTACGCGGAAGATGTTTTAGGATTTCTTCCGTAATAAGGTCATTTCACCCTGGGGATTTTTTAGGCTAATGATTTGGATTTCGTTTGCAACTTCTTTTGGGGGTCACAAGCCTAATTCTTTGATCTTGCAGAATATTGGAAAACTGCAAGTTGTCTACAGACCCGTCATTTGGTTGAAAGGTTTCTTCTAGGTGGTGTGCAAATCTTAGAGCTTTTTGCTCATTACTTATGGCCCACTTTCCGTTATCATCTCTGATAATGACATGACAAGCCATGATTTGGTGTAATTAGCCTTTTGAGTGACTTTGTCGCTTTTCAAAAAGAGTATCGTGTTGTATGGTCACGGCTTACCTGACGTAGGTTCGTATTGAAAGCCACATCTTGAAAGGTTTGTATTTTTTCCTTCAGTCTTTTCGTAAGTTTATTTAATAGAGTTTTATCTTGCGGGAATCTAGTTTGCTGCCATATGTTTCTTTTTGAGTCCTTTTTTCATATAATAGGTTTATTATTTTCTTTGGGTAGGTATTTCCTTTAATTTTTTTATAAGCTATGGTGTATTGTTCCATGCACATTGTTGGATATTATTGCTAAACTTGTTTACTTCAGAATCGAGCTGATCTTTGCTTTTTAATTAAGTTTTTAGGTCAATAATATTTTGTAGTTCTAAGTTAAAACTTTCCCAATCTGTAAACTTGTTAACTAATGTCAGGTGGTTTTCTCTGAGTTATATATTGTGAATTAATTGTAATAATATCGGAGAGTGATTGGAGTTTATATATATATACTTCTACACTCAGATACTTCCACACTCAGATAATTGGTTGATGTTTATAACTGGTAGTTTCTGGCGGTCAGTCCGCCAGTATGAAGATTTGCCGTTACTTATGACCTCACAACGCATGTCTTTCACTGCACTTAGAAGTTCACTTCCCTTAGTTGAAGTTAATCCTGATCCCCAACGAGTGTTCTTAGCGTTAAAGTCACCGCTTAATATAAATCCAAGGAGTCTGAAGAAGTGTACGCATTGTTCTTTGTTTAACGTGTGTCTTCGTGGACATTATACGGCCGCTAATAGTAGCGGCCGTAAGTTACAGTTTTTTTTTTTTTTAACCGATATTGCCACAGATTGCGTGTCTGGCTCCTCGTATTTACACTGTTCGTAAAGACAGATATTTTCTCTAATAATAACCGCGCTAACTCTTCGGGCCGTGCTGTTAGGGTGCAGCGAATGATAAAGCTTAGCCTCTAAACTTTACAAAAGACTGTTTAGTGAGGTGTGTTTCAGAAGTCAAACATCAATATTTTCTGTGTCTAGGACTACTTGCAACTCATGTTGGTGTTCCAGCAGTCCGTTGGAATTCCACGCCATTATTTTTAGTGTGTTATTCATGATTCATTTTGATAGTTCTTGATTCTAATTTCTCTAGTCTCTTGTCAAATGAGGATATGCACTTCAAGATCTGGTTGAGCTTGTCCTCATGACTTGATGGTTGTGTGCTTGGTTTTACCGCTTTAGCATATGAGGCACTTTTAGATGTATGTTCCGTTATCGCGGCAGTCTGTACAAACTGTGCACTTTGCTTTGTTATTTGTTTGTTAGGTCTTTATCAATTTCCTTAACGGCAGGGTTGTTTTGTGGATTATTTTTTGAGTACCTGTTCTTTATCATTTGCACCTCCTTGGCAACTAAACACCCTCTGTAGTTGGCTGGGTGAGGTAAGCCATAGTGGACACACTTAGGTTTTTCTTGTACAGGTTTATTACAATCAGCTGTGAGGTGCTTACCTGTACATTTAATACACCTTGGCTCTTTTGAGTAATACTTTTGAGTATGACCATAAGCCTGGCATCTCTTCCACTGCGGTATTATATTGGCATGCATGGTCCTTAAAATGTGTTAACCAATTAATAAAAAAGAACTGAATTGATATAACTAGAGTCAGATATCATGCCATTTGATCCAGGATTTGCACCACCCAAAAGTGTGACCTTCATCCTTTTTCTTCCAAATATGATCGCAGGTGGCACATAAATACTCGATGCACTCGTAGTTATGTTACTACCGTTATGTTAAGCCACTAGATATTTGACTTACTGATCGGTTATCTTTCGTGCTCAATACTTTTGGGGTTGGGGGCTTATTAGGTAGTAAGAGGCCCAAGACGCTATAGGAATCTTTTGTGACCTCTCCAAGGCATTTCATTGCGTCGACCACGAAACCTTAATCTTGAAACTTGAGCATTACGGACTTGGAAAACTTGCTCTCAGTTTGGTAAAATCTTATTTAAATGATAGACAACAGCAAGTTCAAATAAATGATGTCAATTCAATCAGTTTAAAAGTAAAAATGGGTGTACCACAAGGCTCGGTATTGGGTCCTTTCCTCTTTTTAGTATATATTAATGATCTACCCCATTTGTTAAAAACCCAACCACAAATGGTTTGCTGACGATACTTCTTTAATTTTTTTAAATTAATAGACGTGCATCAAATCTTCACGACGTAAATAACGCCCTACTGCAGATCCAAAATTGGTTCACTGCTAATAATTTAGTATTAAATGGGAATAAAACTAAGTGTATTACATTTTCCTTACCAAATGTCAAAAGTACAAATTGTGAGATAGTATTAAATCAAGAGAAACTAGAATTCATCTATAAAACTGTTTTCCTGGGGATCACGCTCGACTCAAGGCTTCAATGGGGTCCTCATTTAACATCCCTTGCAGAACGGCTAAGTTCAGCAGCATATGCTGTGAGAAAAATCCGTCAATTTACTGATGTAGGTACCGCGAGGCTAGTCTATTTTAGTTATTTTCATAGTATTATGTCGTACGGTATTTTACTAAGGGGACGGGGTGCAGACGGCGAGTCTATTTTTATTCTGCAGAAAAGAGCCATAAGAGCCATATATGACCTCCGCAGGCGCAACTCTCTAAGGGAACGGTTTAAAGATATTATAACATCATGACGGTACCTTGTCAATATATCTATGAAAACATCATGTACGTAAGGAAAAATCTACATCTTTTTAGTAAAAGAGGTGAAAGACACAATTATATCACTAGAAATCGGGATCAATTAGTTCAACCAGGTTTCAGACTGGCTAAGGTAGACTCATCATTCATGGGGTACTGTTTAAAATGTTACAATAAAATACCTCCCCATATTATTACTTCAACTGAATTAAACGAAATTCAAATCTTTTATAAAACGCACACTATGCAGCCAAGCATATTATAAGTTGGGGGATTACATCGCTGATAAAAATGCTTGGCTCAACTCCTGCTCCACAAGGGCGCATAAACTAATTGATTAGCATTTGAAACTACTGTTGGAGCTGCTGAAGATTGTAAAAACTATCTTTGCATTGTATAAATTCAATGTTTTAGTATTGTATAATTGCATAGCACATGTGTGAGTCCTATGTACGTACTATAAAGCTACCATTTACTAGGTTTTTCTTTCATTGACTTGAATGTGCCCTGGCGGCTGAGAGTATGTCATGCTCACTCTAATGTCTCGCTGGTGGTGGCGTGTGTGTTATATCATTAAGTTCCCTTCAAAATGGTTGAGCTGAATGGTGCTGATCCATGCGTCATGTTCGTGAACGGGCGCCGTCAGTGGGGACTGGTCATTTCTTAGCTACCACGGCTTATTTTAATTAATAATAATATTTGAATTGCTTTTGTCTTTTTATTATGGACGCTTTTAACGTTCTGCATCGTTCTCACATGCATAATTTCAACATGAACGATGTAACCAATATTTTGTAACCATATTTTGATTTAAAAGAGTGTCCATGGAGTTTCTTGCCCGTTCTTCTCCATAGGTACCTACTACGCTTTGGAATGGGCAACTAGCTTCATCTTTCTGACTGACCGACCCTTGACAATTCAAAAGTGCCTGTAATTGGTTTATTTGAAATAAATGCTTTGAGTTTGAGTACCTGTATACCTTTTTCATCCATGTTTAAACCAGTTGGGGTGGGAAATTGTATTTATCTTGATATAATATCGCTCGACTTGCGGCCGGTTGAACCAAATAGCGCGGGCAACACTCGTCCACGTTGGTTGCCTTAATGATAAATCTGGATAGCGGCGTAGAAAATACTCGTAACCAATCTTTTTCTGCTAATTTAGGTTCTCTATTAATTCTGTGCAGAATTTTATTTATAGTAGCAAATTTAAAAGCTAACCCCCTCAGTGTTTTTGCTGTCATGCCAAAGTAGGTACATGTCATCTGAAAACTATAAATGATGAGAGAAAAATAAATGATAAATGATCAACGGGCTTAGCACGACGCTATCTATCTCTTCGAAGAATAGAGACGGCTATTCCCATACAAAGTGACATTTCGTTTCTCAATTTTTGACATCGCACCGTAAAAATCCTTCTAAAATCTGTCATTTTGTCTTCCGTTTCTGCCAATCGTTGTCTAGGTCATTTTTAATGTAGACTATTTCAGAAGACAGTTGTCTTAGGTAGTGAAGACAATTTGATTTTTAATCGCCATGCTAAAGATGGTAGAAAACTTTTTACTCGACGGCCACAAAGTATAAAAATGGAAAGGAAAAAAGGAATTTTTCACTTTTTGTATGGAAAATATGAAAAATGATTACCTACATGTTGAGTTTTAGGGGTTTAAGGGTTCCATAAAGGGGGTCGAAATTTTCATTATTTTTGCGATAGGACACACCATTTTCGAGATATAAGCAAAATAAAAGATAAACGTGAATAAATTACTGAATTTCGTAAAAAGTGCAGTTGACTCTTACTACTTTGCTGCCGTCTTACTGTCTTCACGAAATGTCATTTTTGTCTATTCTTCCGTCGACAAGACGGTGCTTGTGCTAAGCCTGCAGAGAAGTCTTTTTCGACACTTACGGTAAATGTTGCTTCGTACCTCCCAATTTTATGGCAGGTTCTGACCTCTTTATTCGTTTTCTTAAAGTTGTCTCTGCCATACCGAGGCGGCAACTGACCTTTTCGATTTCCCTTTTTCTATAAGCTTCCGAGCCTCCTCTATAGTTTTGGTGTCACAATTCTGTCACTCAGTCTTTCTCTCTCTCCTAGACTTAGTGCTGAAAATATATAATAAAGCTATAAAGTAGGTAAACTAACCAAAATTCTTATAAATAAAACTACAAAAAATCAAAGTTGTACAAGAGTGCGCGCGCCCTCTTACACGCGCCACAGTGCGCACTCTTACACGAATCACCCTAACGCAGAATGACGTGCCACAAGCGACTCTCTTGCGTAAAGTCGTAATTTCTTCTTTAGAACTATGTGAACTGACACCGCCTTTTGTAACAAAAAAGTTTAGATTATTGTTTCCTGGATAGATTTCGAACAGTATTGGCAATGGAAAACATAAAAATGTTATATCAAGTGACGTAAAAATCTATTGGCTTACCTAAAATCCATGTTTTTAGCCTCACAAAGATAATTTGTCGGAAACGCGCACAGTTTCACTTCAACACCAAAATACGATTGAAGTTAGCTGCAAATGTCATATAGTACTCTCCGAAGGTTAGATGCGTACTCTTACCAACCGCGTACTCTTGCACCACCTTACCTAACCTTAGGTTTTCCTGTAATCTATATCATGAGCATAAACTATTTTCTAATTTCGGAGAACAGGGAGTGGTAAACTTTCATCTATTTTCTTAAATATCTTAAAACTATTTTAAAATTATAAAAATATTTTTTTAAGACCCTCATAGTAAGCCCTTTCATTTGATGTATCACACGGTAGAGTTTGCAAAACTTTTTTATTTTTCTCCCAAAAGTGATATTAAAGTTTCATTTATTTACGATACACGTCCGTATTTGGGTCACAGACACTCATATGTGTAACAAATTTTCAACATACCATTAGATTAAGAGCAATTGACTGTGACAAACGGACAGACAGACAGACATACGAGCGATCCTATAAGTGTTCCGTTTTTTTAATTGAGACGTACGAAACCCTAAAAATGTGACCATTGAGTTCCCTTTTATAGAAATCTACATTTGGAAACAAGCAACCGAACTTACTTTCCGACTAGCTGACTGACTCCTTGACATTTCAAAATTATCTGTGAATGGTCTAATTAAAATAAATGGTTTGAGTTTCACTCTTTTTAAAAGTTCCGTTGTGGAATCTTTCCCAAGATAAACGAAAACTTATTCTCTTAGGCACATCCGCTTATATAACGCAGTATTTATTATCTTCTTATTTATTATATTATCATCATTAATTGGGTTGCGGGAAATACCTGGATGGAACGTACGGAACCAGGAAGTATGGCAGAAGGAAGGGGAAGCCTATACCCAGCAGTGGGTCAGTCCGGGCTGAAATGATGATGATAATGATGATTTATTATCATCATCTGGCACTTGCTTTGTGTAAAATAGTGTCAATTTTAGTTAAAATAGTAGGCAAATTTATACCAAAAAAGGGCAGGTTGAAGTGAAAAGACAAGACTAATAGTGGCGATGATACATTGTTCGGCCATCGCCATTCTATTATTTTTAACAATCGCTATACTGTCATCATGTTACCCAGTCTCATATCCACATTATCCACCTTACCTCGGTCAACAAGTAAATATCATTTTATATTTTTAATAACACGCTGTTTTAATATATTTTTCCAGACCAAAACTGGGGCATATTCTCTGAACCTAATAATAAAAGCAACGCGCGGACTATTTCCCTGAAATTCTTACTCCAACAACATTAAACAACAAATAAAATTAATTTTAAAAAGTTGGTTCATTTTTAAGTTTTCTCGACAAAAAATGTTTAACTAACGTTTTCTTTGAGCTTCCCGCCCTATTCAGGTCCAACAGAAGAAAACCTTATCGTCCTAATTAGTCTGACTACTAAACGTCTCTTGAAGGCGTCACTGAAGGCCAGAACGGCTTCAGCGGGCTTAATTCTACCAAATAATTTAGTAGCGTGCACTTTGAGAGAGTAAAGTCATTTAAATAATTTAATTAACAAAGAATCTAAAGCTTACGGACTTCTCATTTATTATTTCTCAAAAACAGAGTCGGTATCTAACTTTGTAACTTTTCGTCATGTTTGAACATCGAGTAAACAGTACGTGGGAGTTTTATATTAATTAACGAATACGCACCGTCAAGACTTCACAAACACGTAAAGTTGCGAGTTCAACAAATCTTCATATAACCGTTTTAGTGGTAAGCAGCGAAAGTTCCAGCGGCGTAAATCACGCGATTCTTAGAGATGGTAGTTAGGAAGCCACAGGAGTGCCGTAATGTAGCGCCCTCTGCGCCGGGCTCCAGGAAACTGATAGTAATAAATGGATGCCTGAATTTTCGCTACTGTTAAAAATCACTAAGCTGCAGATGGACTCAGTCTTCGTATATTTTAATTTTCATCATGCCATAACTCCTAGTTGTGTTAGTTACGGTAATGTAAAATGGTTATTGCGTAACTGTCTAATGGCTAGCTTTAAAACCAAAAAATATTGATTTTTTGATAATCATGCAGCAATGATATTACCTGAACTAATAATCAGTTCGTCGCAAATAACTGAATAACTATAACTCTGTCAGAAAATGACAATATATGAGTACAAACAAATTATAAACTAATTTAACGTCCAGACTGCAATGTTGTCGTGGTGACCACCGTTAACATAAACGTATTTAAGCGTATAATGCTCGGTAATACTACACATTAGAAGTTCGTGGTTTTCAGTAATGCCAAGAAAATTATTGTGTTGCGTTGCCGGGCAGTCTGTTGTACAACTTCTTAATCGGCTGTAAGCATAGAGCCTGTCATACCAAACGCCTGTAATACGTATAACGTATAATCAGAATAAATGACGATTGAACGTAAAACTCCCAACTTTAAAAATTACCATTCAAAACAAATTTTCTCAAACATGCTTGGAAATTCGAGCATTATTTTGACAACCTTCTTGGAGATAAATTGAAAATGCTGTACTGGTCAAATACATGCGAGCAGCGGCCGGCAATTTTAGTATGAAAATTCATATCTGTCGTGGTTAGCAGCCGACAATGATATGAAAATCCATTTCTGTCATGTTTAGCGGCCGAATAAATTACTATGAAAACTCATATCTGTCATATATCAATGTATCTGTCATGTAATTTAAAAATGGAACGAACTTTTTACTTCGACCCATGATGTCAAGCTAGGAGGTAACTTATCAAAGATTTTATTTAAATCTCGAACTGGCTTAGCAAATAGAGCTGTTTAAAGTGAAAAAGAAACAAATTAATATATTTGCGCGTGAAAAGTAATCGTTGTTCGTCATTGATTCTGTAATTTATAATTAATTTACTTACTTTGAATTGCCGCGCATTATTTGAGAAAAGTACTACTATACAAGCCTTGGCCGTAACCAGGCATTGATGGACTCACGTATGTGTGCCTCGGCTTCGTCTCGGCCCACATTTTCACATTCGTCCATCAAAGCCTCTGTTATCGGCCGCTGCAGTAATGTACTATATCTACGTAAGCGTGCATGTCTTGTCTTGATATCAGTGTTTCATAATATCATCTTGTCATTTGCAAAACGTAGCTCGATAAACACGTGCATCGGCAAACGTTGCCATGAGACGTAAAAACGGAAATGGAAAACCATTTCTACGTTACCCAAGAGCATTGTGTTTTCCTTCTAACTTTTTCCAACGCAAACGAGGTAGGAAAAAGCTATTAAACAATAAATGAGGCTCATAATCTCCCTATACACTTGTAAGTTTGGGAAACTATCGTAACATAAAATACAATGAACGTATTTCCTCGTGGAGCGTGCTGGTGAACTGTGGCCAACTTTGATTCAATGTTGGTGTACGTGTGATAGTAAATACCTCGCTAGGGCTCTACAGAGCGGAATCATTAACAAGCCTAAGTTATTCCAATGTTTGATCAACATAGCTTTTGACTATATTTCGGTTTTGAGATGTTTCGGTTGTTACGCAATAGAGATTTTTCTTTTGAGTTGGCTTTAAAAATAAAATGGCTACCGGTATAACGCCCCACATCTTTTAACACAAGCAGTCCCTTGAGATGTTAAAAAAGCTTTGGAACAAGGCCTCGCTGTAGGCGACTTGTATTTTAAATCTCATCATCATATTTTACTTCCCAAAACATAATTATATTACTTAGTAGCCATTAATATTCAGTTAGCTATTTTACATTCTGGTTTAAACCGACAAAACATGAACCACCACCATTAGAATAACACTAAATGATCGACAGGCACGAATGAAACTTAATAATTATGCGGCCTCATTATGCGGCAAGATATTAACGAAATCTTTGCACACACAAAAACAAAGTCAATATGTTTGAGGGTGTAAGCCAACGCGGCTTCGGCGAAGGAAAATGTACTTTATTGCTAATATTATTCTAAGAGGATGCCCTTGCCAACCCTAACGCTTTGTGGCAGAATTCTTCGACTTCGTCCCAGGGTGACGATATGGAAGCCTTATATCCCGACACAATAAAACTGTATTGTCCATGATCACGAGATTATCGGAGGAATAGCGTTTGCGGGTATGCAATCAAATCGTGTTCTCGGATACAAGGACTGAACTACAACTCAGGGAAGGGAAGTTAATCTTGCCGATAATTGAGTTGACAGTGTTTTGTTTGTCGCAGTGGTATTGTTTCTAGAATTAGATGAGCTTTCGAGAAATACTCGGTTTGCACACGGTTTATTTTATATTACTGCTTATAATCAAATGCAATGCATGCTTGAAGTACAGTCGCCAGCACATCAAGTTACCACAAACTGTCAGAATTTCTCATTCGATTTTGAACTTAACCATCAACATTTTAAGGTTTAAAACCGTTTGGAGAAATTTTACAGTTTCGTGTAGCTTGACCTGCTGGCGACTGTACATTAAGTTTTTGATACGGTTTTCTTGTCGGTTCAGGCAAAAACCAAATTACTATTAAAAAAAAATACAGCATCCGCATTTCAAACCTACGTACACAAATAATTAAAATCTCGAAAGCGACATCACACAGACTTCGCCTAATCGAATTTCAAATAAAGCAAATCAATAACTCAGGCGTCAAGTACCTAGGTATAAGAAAGTCTCCACCGAACACATCGAAGTTTTGACATTAAACGTCAAAAGACATCACAAGTAATGAGAAGGAAAATACGCGGTAGGTACTTGCAAATGCCGGTCTCGAGCTAAATCGAGAACTCATTAGCAAGTCGAACAACAAGATCGCAAGTCATTGCATAGCACGAGACGAGAGGGAGGCGCGGGGGATGTGACGTGGGGGTAATTCATCCACTAGGTATAGTTTCAACTCAATGTCTCCTTACCCTCGTGAGCCGTGCGAGAACCGACTCATTACGCTTCTTTGTGCCTTCAGGCTTTCCATTCATTAATCCATGTATTAAACATTAAGGTTCTATGGTAACCTATTGTTAACCTCAGTATAATACTGTACTCGGCCCACTAAAGGCTACCCTTTTACTTTACTAGACCCACTGTGCTATTATTTCTTTATAGTGCTCTGCATTATTATGAGCTGAGAAAACGTTTATTGTTATAGCACGTATACAATGTCGTTATTTAGGATAAATACTTTTAAAAGTTATTCGACTCCAAATCTCTACTGGATGTAGATGATGCACAAAAATTACAGATTTATTTTTACTATTTTGGTCTGTTCACTACATTTACAAAAATATTAATATGTTAAACGTTATAGCTAAGCCAATATTGTACTAACGAAAATATAGCTATGGAGTTAAAATCATGGAAATATCAAAAGTGGAACCAACATTTATGACCTAGTTCAAATTACTACTACAATAAAATGAGTTCACGGACCCAAATAAATGCAAGTAAAACAGCAAGCAAAAGTGGCTTATTATCAGCTCCACAATCACCAATGTTGGAAACTCTGAACTCCAATGTTGTTAAAGCGGACAGAAGTTTTATCGTCAAACCACTTTTCATATTTGATATAAGATAAATTTAGTTGATTCATAGTCTATTTTAGGAACTTTATTTACCCTACTTTAGCCTTTGTCTGGTGCTTTAGTTGTGATTTCCTGCTACATTACATTATGCCAGTGTTTCTGCACTGTCGTTTATTTGTTATTGCTGATACAATTCGTCTAGGCGTCCGTGTTATTTGGAAGGGTTTTTGTCTTGTCTCCAACTGACATGAGGCGTGAGAGAAATGATAAAGAAAAATAAGTAATAACGACATCTTATGATTAAACTTTTTCCCAGTGAGAATAAGGAAAATAAAAGGACACTTTTATTAAAATAAAGCGAGTTTTTTCTGGTATCTAATACAAACTCATACAATTCTCTGATGATTAAACTTTAGTTGTTAATTGTTGGGATGTGAAATTAAGTTTTATGCTGTAATTTTTTTATGCATTCGGTATAACTTATATATATAACTTTGTTCTAAGTTAAAAAGTATATTGAGGCTAAAGTCTGAACATTTTCCACCACCTCATCGATGATAACCAACCACAAAATATAAACTGGAACACGAAGACTTGTAGCGAAACAAATATCTATACAAAAATTGGCTTCGAATTTCCCCAAAGAGAGAGCCGGAAGCATAACATTTTACTACTATTGAAGCATTCAGTATAGCTCATTATTCTTACTGATAAACAGTTTACGTTCAAACGTTTACAAGATTCTGTGGAGAACAAAGACGATGCTGCGTACACAACTACACAAGTTGCTCGTACTGTACCCACCTAGACTTGCGACGTGTCCAACCTCTGAGCACCAAGTTCCACGCAACTCATGAATTATATAGTATTGACAACTGAACACACAGGTCAATGTTTGGAGGCCATAATAAATTATACATTCTTAGACAAACATATCTACTGAACCAAGCCCCACATGCTTCATAACTGACCCTTCAAAATATATTAAGTGAAATGCGTGTAGGTATAAATAAACAGAGGAATCCACTTACCACGATTATAAAGATAGAATACACGATTAACTGGTTATAACAGTACTTGTGAATGTTTCCCGGAACACATAAACTTATAGTTATGAAGCCTCTGAACCAGTATGATAGGTATTCGAAATGCCGAGCTTTCGATGTGACGCCATTTTAAATACAGAAGCACTTTATTGTAAGTAAGCTTACTCTGCCGGAACAATACGGGGAACGTATTTAGATATAACAACCATCTTTTAGCTTTAGATGAAATGCTATCCGATCCGTTCTTGGTATCAAGCCTTATTTTAGAACCTGAAAATGTTAGAAACGGACTGAAATAAATCTCTGAGGCCGTGACTAACATTTATTGACCACTTCGCTGAACCAGCTAGCTATAAAAGCTTCAGAATATTTCAGAAGTAGGTATTCTTTGCTCTACTCTTGGATCCAATGATTGATTGAACTACGAATTTATAAAAGGCTTTACGTACTCGAAATTGAACAGAAGACATAAACTATATCAGGCGCTAAACGTCGTAAAAACCGATAGAGGGTGGTGTCCCGGAGTGAGTAGGTAGTCAGTAAACACTATGGTTGTGGCGAAGAGCCAGCAATGAGTCACTGAGCCTGCTTCTATAAAATAAAAGTACCCAGCAAAACGCTCAAGAACAAGGAATTGTTCTCATAATAAACTCGATACGAAGTTTAAATTGACGTGAGATAAGTAATGTTGACGAAACCCCAGAAAGACGAAGCACACACTTGACAGTAAAACACAATCTTCCCAAAGAAATCGTTTGAGTGTTCAATACGTATTTTAATAGACAGTTTCAACTTCACAACTCGTTGAGCTAGTACGAGGAGAGTGGAAACATTTGTTCGAGCGGAAGCAAACAAAATTTTATGTTAAATCACGTTTTCAGCACCAGTGGGAGGAAATCGTTTTATTGGAAGTAGAAAATTTCACTTTAATTCGAAGAATCTTTTGTTCTATTTTTAATGTTAAGCACGTAAATCGGTTCATATCTTTGTAGAACAGATTATAAAATATGGACTGAATAAAGAATTGTAGCATGTGTTTCCAGTTAATTGCAAAACTAATCTTGTTACTTTACCAGCAATTCGAAACCGAGGGAGTGACTTGATATATTCTGTGCGCAAACTTAAATCAGAGCTACAATCGTCCTTTACGATGGTCCCTATATACCATTCGCCATTTTTATTTGTATGGAAAAGTCATATTAAACATGCCGCTCATGTTCTTCAGCTCGTTTACGGCTTGAGATTATCCATTTGAATTCCGTCTTATTACGCAATAAAAATGCCACAATGAATGAAGCTACATTGCTTGCTTGTTCTTTTATGTGGAGTGTTTTGAGAATTTTAATTTGAAAAATTCTTTTCTTCGAGCTTTCATAGATGAGTAAGTAAGTACCTAAGCGTTCATTTTTTATTCTCATTCATGTTTTTCCTTTGGGATTATTCGATTCTTCTCTTTTCAGAATTAAATGTCCTTCCGCGCAACTGAAGAATCCTTTTACTATATTTTAATGACCTCTGTTCTCATCGACTGTTTTATAAAAGGCAGGGAAATGCTAGACAACTTTATCCCTTCTCGTTTACGATGTTTGTAAACTCTGGGAGGTAAAGTGGCGCGTTAGTGTCGCATAAAATGTAGTACAGCTGTAATGGACGGAATTAACAGTAAATCGCTACAACTTTACAGTAAACTATGAATTTTACTGAACAGTTAAGCTCTCAGTGTGTTATATCTGCTACATGTTTTTTTCCGTGAACTTTGGCACCAGCTTCCAGTCATATAGTGCTAAAAATAAAATCGATAAACAAAATAAGATTATTAGGAAAGTTATATAAATAAACTTTATTTTAAACAGTTTAAAATTACAGTAATATACTTTAAAACTATTATGAAAGATCCCTATTCTGCAAAACTTCGAATTTAAAAGTTGTAGAAATATTGTATAATGTCTTTCGAACTTTTACTGCGTGCTTAAGTAAAATAAAAAATATTTTTATCGATTCGTATTAACATAACAAGTCTCCTGAGTCCTGCTACGATGTTTTTCGTAGGTTTTTTTTACCTACCTCTATATTATCTAGGTATACATAGTATGAAACAAGGTCACTTTTCTTGTCTTAGATTTCCAACTGCTTATATCTTCTAAACTACACAATAGATTTTGATGCGGTTTTCACTATCATTTAGAGTGTATTTTCGAGAAGGTTTATGTGAACTAAGATAAAGCCCAGAAATCACGATGTTTTGGCATGTCACCATTGCACCCTTGCAAAGTAGGGGCAAGCTACTGTATAAGAATGAATGTAGGTATTATAGGATAGAGTACGCATCTGTTCATTTATTAACCATTTATGCACATTTATAAACAGACAAGAAGAAAGGAACAGAAAAATACGAGCAAAGGTGATGCTTATTTCTATATGTATGTGATCCTTAAGACGGAGAAGGTATGTCTCTCTCGTTATTATCATCCATATTTCAACTACTGTGGGCGTACTATGGGAGGTGTTGGTCATTACGCAATAGAAAAACCGTTTGCAGTTCAAATAAAGTTATAATTCACAAACAAATTAATCACACTAGCGAATCACACACTGTCACACGACACAACTATACGGAACGCGCGACAGTTTCTAAACGTGTTCACTACTTAACCGCCAACAACAAACTCTGCTTTAACTCTGGTCAAGCGTTATGTTATAGACTTTGTTGAACGCCGCCTGGTGGCGCTAGGATCCCGATTAGTCAAAGTCAAACCAAGTCAAGTGATTGATGACATATACCTACATAATTATTATAAATTAAAGTCGCTTTTTGTTTCCGCAATCGTTTCTGTCTGTGTGACCGCGTTTATTTTCTAAACTACGCAACGGATTTTAATGCTGTTAAATTCACCAACATTTAAAAAAAATGGTCTATGAGTAAATAATAAACTTACATATAATAAAAAGAAAGCACGATGTGTTGTCAAATCGTTAGAACCATGCGAAGCAGGGGCCAGGGACATGTCGCTAGTTTAGTCTAAAGCCATTGCCATTGCATAGCCATGAATTTTTTGCTATTTTTGTATTGCTTTTGATATAATTATACCCAAAGTGGTCTATATCGATCCCCCCCCGGGGTTGACGACGACCTATAAGGGGTCCATGTGAGTGAAAAGAATAATTGGGGGTCTGTGAGATGTAAACGCGGGTCCACGATAGTGGATCTCATTTAAGCAGGTCGTGCTATGGAACGGAGTATTCTGGGGATCAGACTAACAGACCTAGTTATGAACACGACCATCAGTTCCATCACAAAGATAACTGATGTCACTTTGAAAGCTGCCACGCTAAAATGAAATTGGGGTGGACACATCTGTCGCATGTCAGACGACCAATGGACCCAACTTACGATCTAATGGGTGGCAAGCGACATCGCGGCAGGCCCAGACCGAGATAGCGGGATGAGCTGGACTCCAGCAACAAGAACTGGTCCTTAAACAGAGAGAATTGGAAAGAGATTAGGGAGGCCTATGTTTGCCCTGCAGTGGGACATCAAAGGTTTTTAATATAATAATATTAATGGAATAACCGACATACCCAGATTATTTGTTGCTCAGTTTTTACCTGAAAAAGGTAACAAACAGACCGACAACGATAGTACTATTGTAGGTACTGTCATAGGTTTTCTAAAAAAAATATTTTCGCAATTTTATAATATTCGTAGCGAATTAGTATACAGGATGGTAGGGACATCGACGCGCTACCTGTCACCATGGAATCAGTACATGATTCTGAACTCCCCGGTTGAAATATTTCGTAGGTTATTTAAAAAAAAAATGCTGGTGCATACATTTTGAACGCTATGGTATTGCACTTTTGTAGAAAACAGCTGTTTTTTTTTAATAACTGACCCAAAATTTCATCGCTGGGGAATCAGAATCATGTACGGAATCCATGTTGGTAACAGGTTGTGCGGGGATGTCCTTGCTACTAGGTATCTCATAAAATTGTGTTAGTAGGATATTCGCTTCGTGGTCGCAATACACTTTGAACTTGTAGAAACTTGCACATAATGATAGCAGATCATCATGTTACCTACCCGCGTAGGTACGCGTAGTAGAAGTTCTTGTCCATTCTTGTCTTAGACATTAAGTATGTAACGTGTTTTTTTTTAATTGTTTTTCCGCTCTACACCTCACTACAGTTAGAAATTAGTCAAAAACACATTTGAAGTTGATGAATTCGCACAAAATGTAATATAAGCTAGGGTCTATCCAAAACCGAAAAACATAGCAAGACAAAAAAGTTTGGGGACTTTTGGTCTAAAGGAAGGATATTTGAATATTACAACATGAATAAAAACAAAACTGTACCTATCAAGCCTTAACTCTATAATTAATCAATCACTGAACTATAAAAACCACAAGTAAGCGCAGGTGGTCACGCGTACTCCATTAGTATTAAAGGAACATTAAATCAAAAGTCACTTCATCAAAACCAGTAGGTATCCTAAGCTCGTTACGAACGAAACTTATATTAAGGGCACTTTAAAGTTGTTCTAGGAAAAAAAATGATGAAACTAAAAATACACTTCAGTACTTCTTATCTGTTTGTGACAAGCCTTAAGAAAAAGGAAATTTTTATTTATGTTAAAATTGAATAAGTGAGGTGTAAACTGTTTTACAATATTTTAATTTTTTTTATCTCACGAAGCGACGTGCGCTTGTCTTGTGGTAACCAAGTGTACAAACACGCTGTGAATTTTTGCGTGAAAACGAGTAGCGTCAGCACATAACGCACTCACGCACACACTTACACACACACGCAGTTCCGACTTTGCCATTATCCCAGACGATACCGAGAGCTACTGCGCTTACACACACTTTCACAGCGTGTTTGTACACTTGGTAACCACAAGTAAAGCGCGCGTCGCTTCGTGAGATAAAATACTATAAAAATAATGAATCACATTCAAAATAATAATAAATGTAAAGAGTAGACAATGAAAATGTTTTGGTATGACATTAACACGTAAACGGTAAATGGTAACGGTACTTATAAAACTTTATGCTTTTTCTACCTTGGTAAGGCAGAAAAAGATATGTAAAAATATCATCACCAAGTTGGAATTAATCGTCAAAGTATGATCGATCTAACCAATCTTACCTCAACAACAAACACCTATGAGCGACCTTTTGCTGCCACTCTGATAAAGCAATGCATGGGCCGAAGGTAAGAGTATAACAATTAATTACTTATTAACTTTAGTTGTACGACTATAAGAAAACGAAGATCTTTAAAAAAATGTTGTTGGCCAGTAACCATAATTTTAAGATAATCCCTTAGTTTATCATACGGACAAACACTGTAAAAGAGGAAGCAAAGAGACGAAGAAACAAGCGTACAGCATAATACACTCACTCCAATGGAGTACTAAAAACCAATAACAGAATGTAGAACTAAAAGGGAATTCGTATGCAAAACGGACAAACGCAGGCCGCACAAAGGGAAACGCTAGTTCATTTCGGTACAGTATCCCTTCCTCATAGTTGGTGCGGAATGTCGGCCTTTTGACTACACCTGGCGTTTGTGATAGCACTACACTACTGCCGAGTACGGATCTCCATTCGGTTTTGTGGAACTGTAAAAAATTGTCAATCATGTTGTTTTTAAGCAGTCTACACACCAAACCTGCCGACCCGCCGACACAGCCTCGGCAGCTTGATGTCAGCGGCTTTATTTCAAATGAATCATGTCGGCAACTTGTACCCACGCGTGTCGATGCAAAAAAACATTTTTTTTTTGTGTTTTTACATCAAATGACTTCTCCAGCTCTGACTAAAACCCACCCGTGTTCCTTCAGTTGCCTGTGCGCCAGGGCCACGGTAACTCTTTCGAACAATCCGCGACCCCGGCAGGCATCGGCCCTATCGGACTCCTTCAATTATGCTGACATCTCTTTGAGGCGCGCGTGGAACACGACGCGCCGTCGACCCGGGCCTGGTCCTTACCGGACGGCGAGCTGCGTGTCGACGCCTAAGTCGACGACTCATGTCGGCAGGTCGGCGGGTTTGGTGTGTAGACTGTTTTATAGATTTTCATAAGAAACACCTGTTCACTTAATGTTTATTTATAATGTTCGAATTTCTATCGCTTCTGTCAATTATGTTAACATTATATTAGGTATAAAGTATCTGTAAAATACATACATAAATACATAAACTCACGCCTTCTTCCCATGGGGTAGGCAGAAACTACAGAACGCCACCTGCTACGATCCTTACATACTCCTTTTGCTTCGTTTACGTTCATACATCTGGTCATACACGCACGCCGGTTGTGAGTACTACGCACCTGACCTTTCTGAAGAACATCACCAATAAGGTCACTATATGTCTTCCTAGGGCGTCCCCTCCCGGCGTTTCCACTCACATTTGGCTTGTAAATACCTTTTGTTAATCGCCCTTCATTCATCCTCTCAACATGACCAAACCATCTTAGCATACTCTTTGAATTTTTTGTCACTACATCTTCTTTTAAACCGCACCTTTGCCTTATCACATCATTCTTCAGTCTATCATTCATAGTCACACCACACATGCTTCGCAAGGAACGCATTTCCACAGCATTTATTCTACTTTCATGCTTCTTTTGCCACACCCAACACTCACTTCCATACATAAGCGTAGGCACCAACACACCATTGTGAACAGCCAGTCGTGCGTTTTTGGACATCAACTGGTTGGTCACAATTGCATGTGTAGAACCATTCGCTTTATTTCCCGCATTTACCCTTCTTTCCACATCTCCATCAATCTTTCCATCCCTTGTAAATAGACTCCCCAAATATACGAACTCACTTACTTGCTCCACACACTTATCATTTAATTTCACATCACATACCGATACATCCTCTTCTCTTTCAAACACCAAGATCTTTGTCTTATTCATATTTATATTCATCCCTTTCATTTTATATGATTCATCCATCACAGTCACCATGTCTTGCAACCCTTCCGCTGACGATGCAAGCAGAACTTGATCATCTGCGTAGAGAAGGCATTTGACAGGCAACTCATTCATCGTCAATCCATACTCACCCTCTTTCAAATCTGTCAGACAACTATCCATGTACAAGTTGAACAGCTATGGTGACGCTACACAACCCTGTCTAACACCCCTCGAGATGCAGAACCAGTTCGTGTATGCCCCGTTTATCCTAACACAAGCACTGGAATCCTTGTATAAAGATTTCAGTGCCCGTACTAAGCGCCAGTCCACACCGTGCAAGGATAGTGTCGACCACAGTTCTTCCCTCCACACACTGTCATAGGCCTTCTCCAAGTCCACGAAAGCATAGTAGACTTTCTTGTGCTTTGCCAGATGTTTTTCGGCTATGCACCTTAGGGAGAAGATCTGATCCATACATCCCATTCTCTCTCTAAAGCCTGCCTGCACATCCCATATTTTCTCACATGTCACTTGTCACTTATCTGTAAAATAAATCTCTAAAATTCAATAACTCTCTAGCTAGATTAAATAACTAATAAATATTTGAGTATTATCAACTTGAAAGTCTTATGTCGTGTTTGCTTCACTCGTGTCAAAAGGTAGATTACTGCAACTTTATTTCTTGTACTGAAATAAAGTTATACGAATCTATTTAAAATCAATTCAAACGGTGTCTACTTCATTCCGTTCAAAAACCTTGCACGAAAGCGTTCTAGAAAAAAGTTTACCTACCGTTTTAAACTAACTAGTGATTCAGGATGTGAAGTTTTTTTTTGTTTAGGGCCGATGACTGCCGGGGTCGCGGATAGTTCGAAAGAGTTACCGGGGCCTTGGCGCACAGGCAATTGAAGAAACACGGGTGGGTTTTAGTCAGTAAAAGTCTGTGACACGCCCTTCCGCTCCGCCCAGAGCGGGAGAGGTCATTTAATGATTTCCCACACAAAAAAAAAAAAAAGGATGCGAAGTTTACACAAAACATAAAACTTGAAAGTGCAAGAAGAAATGCCATTGCTGGCAGCGGTGAGCGTGAATTTGGCCCCTTTCCTCTCCATTTATAATATTAGCAAACTCCCGCGGAAACTTCCTTAATTAGACTCGCGTTAACCGAAACTTAATGTAAAGTACAGTCGACTTCTGCTCTTTTAAAGTCACGTAGATTCAACTCCTATAACTTATAACTCTTTTTGAGTTCGGTCCAGTAAGAAACTTGGATATCTCGGCCAACTTATTACACTACGGCTCGTTACAGGCGTACTTATATGAAAAAACGCGAATAAAAGACCCTATTTAGGTTTCTAAGATTTCATAACAACCTACTTTACTAAGTTACTATAAAAAGGCGCCGCTAATACTGTTATTGTTAAACACAACTGATTACAGAATGACAAACCCACATTCATCGAGAAGATTACTTACGTAAAGCGACTAAATAACAGAAAATATCACATAAGTATCCGGCATGCCACATTCTCGATACATTTTATCAAACGTGCATTGCCTGGAGGAAGTTCCTGTTTCACGCAATAACTCAGCTGTATGAGATAATAGCATTTTCTTCGTGGTTGGTAACTTGGTACAGCGGACACGCTATGTATGTAGTTAATTCTCAATGAACGTTCCGATGAACTTTCATTCCAAATTGTGAACATCGAAACAGTTTGTAACTTTAAGTCCGAAGGGCATAAAATCTGTTCGTGTAAACAAGACCGCAGTCTGGATCAAACAAATGATTTTAGTTCAAGACGACATAAGTTCCAAATTAGGGCAGATTAACATGTGAGTCCCAACTCATTTAAAATACGCTGAACAGGTTAATTAAGAGAACCAGCGGTGTGTGAAATTGTAAACGTATGTGAAAACATTCGGTGGTTTCTGGGAGACCACCGCTCCGCCCTTTATATTTACCTGTTAAAGAGTATTGACCTTAAATTCAATACTTTTAATGGGCATGTTTTTACGTAATAACACGATGAGTCCTCCCCTTACTAAAGTATCTTACGATACTGTTGTAGAACCGTTTAGACATTAAATTGATACATGACTTCGGAAAGCCTGCCCATTATTTTTGTATTTATTTGACTTCAGCTTTCATATATCACAGTGTGGTACTTTATATATGTTGGCGAGTCCTGAAAAACTATGTATACTTATGAGTAAATCGATAAGAGTGAATCTTGGGACACAGTCTGGGGAGATTTGGGTTATATACCTAAGTATAATCAACGTAACAATCGCGGGGTCTGATTAAGTGTCAGAAACAAAACGTGCCCCAAAGTTCTTTAGAAAGAAGCTGGACAGTGAATTGTTGAAAAGTGAACGAATTCCATTAACGAAAGTGGAATTAAAGCCCGGCTTGCTTGATAATTTAGCTGCGAGTGAAGTGTTTCATACCAACTCGTTACTTGCCGAGTGATCATGCTTTTAGATTGGACCGACAAAGATTATTGTGCCTTAGCTTTTAATAAGTCAGTACGCAAACGGATCACTTACTTGCGGGAGAGACGATTTTCCGTAGACTATAATACTTTACTTCAAAGTTATCCTGAAATATTTTTTTCTTTTTTACTTAAATGTTGCCTTTTCAACTTAGCAACTTGGAAGGGCAATAAAGAGTTCCTTCTAATTGTATTTTATACATTTAAGTGATTCTCACACAAGCCCTGACTTAGATAAGATATACCTAATCATGGATACACAACCAATATGATTAACTTGACTATAAAAACAATTCATTTATTTTTCAAGTACAGTCAATAACATAACCTAAATTACAGAACATTAAAAACTGATAAAATTTGTATAAAATGACTAATTATTATACCTAAGTAGATCAGGATATAATTTACAACTTACGCACATTAGTAATCGGTATACATTAATTAATTAATTGTTTTATTTTCATTACAATTTATAAATTATATAAGAGGCACTGGTTTATTTTATAGCCATATAAATAAGATTATTCAAATGAAATCATTTTTGAAATTGCCTCAACATTTTACGCGATTACGTCAAACAAGCAAGTTTCCCAAACTTTTTCTATTTGTTATGTTGGAGGAGATAAATCCAATTTACTGAATAATTCAATTAGACACGATTTAAAGCCCAAAACTTCTTATGAAAATATATTTTCGTTCGTCTAAGACATTAGGTACCTATCTTAATGCCACAGACAAAATAAGTATCTAAGTATCTGCCTAAGAACGTGTCCAGTAACTGTGGGCTAAATTAATTACTAAAACTAGCCTAGTTACAAGACGTCAACAACAAATTTTATCTTGCCAATTTTCTAATTAATATTTATTAGGTAAGTACCTACTTTATTTCATAAATTGGTTCTGTATTATATCTAAATTAATTGTGTAAATAAATCAACAATGAATACCCAAGACCAAAATTCGACAAGTCCAAGCGAAACCTCATCAAATACCGTGCAGTGTCCTCATTGTCTTCGAATCTTTAAACGAAATGGAATACAACGGCATATGCGCGCTGCCCATAGTGAAAATCCACCTCCAACAATTACCCAGACTATACACACAACATGCCTAGAAGATGCTTTTGGATCCCTATTTTTTAATGGAACCTATTCCTATTCGATCCTAATCGAAGACAGACATTGGTAAAAACGATAGGAAAAAGTGTGAACTGTTCATGGGAAACTATATGACCTTCCCTCCAACACTGTAAGTAGAAGATTTATTCACAAATTAGCCGAAGAAATAGAACCTCTTGTTAAATCAGACTACCCTTCTGAACGCCTTTTGAGACAAAGAGAAAAGAATATTAAGCAAGCAAAAGATATAACAAGATTACTTGACCAACGCCAAAGTTGTTCATAAATAACAATTTTGTACCACGGTTCAAAATTGTTATTTATGAACAACTTTGGCTTTAACTTAACATAAGGGCTTGTAATTGACTCTATGGAGTCAATTACAAGCCCTTATGTCAAGTCGACTCATAGCCCTAGACAAATATCCAGATGTGAGACCGATTGGCATTGGCGAATGCCTACACAAGATCCTATCCATATGCATGATTTTAGTCACCGGGTCTGAGGTCATCGAAACCTGTGTTCAATCGCTACTCTGCAGTGAACTAAGCAGCGGTATCGAAGGTGCTATACACGCAATGAATGACCTTTTCCAAAAATAATGCCCACCAGGCTCTAACTGGGGAATCCTACTTGTCGATGCAAATAATGCTTTAAATTCTATGAACAGACAGTTAGCTCTCTGGCAAGCAAGAATATATTGGCCATATTGCGTTATTTTCTTATATAATACATACAATGGTCACGCAGAACTTGTAATACGTGATTCTGATATGAGATTATATAGCAAAGAAGGAGTAACCCAAGGCCGTCCACATGCCATGCCATTATATGCCCTTGCAACACTACCTATAATAAACAAACTATAAACAGAACAAGCCACTACCCAATGCTGATATGCAGATGACTCTTATGCCCCCGGCAAGCTCAAAAGCCTACGTCAATGGTGGCATAAAATTAGTAAAATAGGGCCACCATATATGGTTACTTTCCTCAAGACAAAAAAGCATACCCAATCATTTTACCTTTGACACAATTGCCCCTGTCCTAACAGGCATATCTAATCAATGTTTAGACAGCGGTACGTTTCCTGATTTAATGAAACATAGTAAAGTAGTACCAATTTTCAAGACAGGTAGTAAGGGTGATCGCTCTAATTATAGACCTATATCTGTACTACCAGCATTGAGTAAAATCTATGAAAAAATCATACTAGACCAGATGTTGTCACAATTTAACTCAAATGGGATTTTACATAGTCGCCAATTTGGTTTCACGAAAGCGAGGTCGACGACTGACGCGGGAGTAAAACTCATCAGTCACATAATGGAATCCTGGGAGAAGTCCCAGGATGTGATTGGCATTTTCTGTGACCTCTCAAAAGCGTTTGACTGCGTTGACCACAATACACTGATCTGTAAATTACACCACTACGGAATTCGTGGACAAGCTGCTGATCTTGTTCTTTCTTATCTATCAAACAGGCAGCAAAAAGTAAACGTTAACGGGGTGACGTCCTCGGGGTCCTTAGTTAAGATGGGCGTACCTCAAGGTTCAATTCTTGGCCCTTTCCTATTTCTAGTTTATATTAATGACCTGCCTTACATGATGGCTAACTTATCGGATATAATTTTATTCGCTGGTGACACTTCTCTTATTTTTAAAATAGATAGAAAAGATACGGATGTCTTACATGTGAACGATAGTCTGGTGGTTCTTTCGAAATGGTCCGCAGCTAATAATCTTTTACTTAATGCGAACAAAACTAAATGTCTTAAGTTTTCATTACCAAATGTACCCCAAGTGGGTCTAAATTTAAAACAGTTTCCGTAATAACATCTAGTTCCTAACCATCAAGGTTAGGAACTAGATGTTATTACGGGAACTGTATTTCTAGGAATTACTTTAGATTCAATATTGCAATGGGGTGCCCAAATAAGAGCTCTTTCAGGTAGATTAAGTTCAGTTACATATGCACATATGCAGTAACAAAAATAAGGCAGTTGACTGATGTAGCCACTGCTAGGTTAGTATACTTTGCTTATGCTTTGTTTTGCTTTTTTTGTGTTTGTACTGCTGTGGGGATCGGCAGCTGACGTAGATTCAATTTTCATTTTACAAATGAGGGCAATCCGCGCGTTCTATAAAATGGGTCCACGCGAGTCTTTTAGAAACAAATTCAAAGAAACTGATATACTAACTCTGCCTTCTCTTTATATCTTAGAAAGTATTTTGTATGTTCGCAAAAACTTAGAACTTTTCAAAATAAGAAGCGATTTCCATAATATAGATACACGTAGCAAAAATGAAATTGTAATACCCAAATTTAGATTAACTAAGTCATTTCTTATAAATAGTATCCGCTTTTATAACAAGTTACCAAAGTCAGTTACTGAACTTAGCGATGGAAAATTCAAAACCCACATCAAACGTTTACGTATCAAAAATGAATATTATAACATTAAAGACTACGTTGAAGACAAGGAAGTTTGGCAATAATTCCTTCTGCACATGTGGCTTCCCTGGTACCACATTAACGGCAGATGTCTATTAACTGTTCCCAAATTACGAAGTTTTTAGTTTCTTTTACTTACTTCTTTGACGTAATCTCATTATTTGACATTATATACCATAGATTCTTATTTCAACTCCTTATTTAAGGGTTTTGTGGATAGGATTTTGATTCAGATTTGTAACAGTTGTAATGTCATTCGGTCTAAATAGGCTTTTATTTTTATATAGATTCTTCTATATTTTGTGAATGTTGTAGGCCTAACTTGTAGACTGTAGATTTATGGACCTTTTTTATATTTTGTTGAGTACCTGTTACTTGTTGACAGGCCTACACTGTCCTCCCATATCTATCAACACTGTAATTAGAAACATTGTAAAAGCCCCTTATTTTTTAAAAGAGTAACCGTGGGGTTTCTTGCCGGCTGTTGTCCATAGGAAACAACCAATTGAAACCATGCACCTAGCTTCTGACGTTTCATAAGTGCCCATGTTGGTTTATGTGAAATAAAATATATTGATTTTGATTTTTGATTTCCGAGAACGACAAACTAACAGCTCAACAGGTTTTTAGCTCAACAGATCATCATAACCATCATAACCAGTGATCGGAGTAGGTAGATTGAACTGGGGTCATTGATCCGAAACGTATATATTACTATGGACATTCCGGAATTGGTGGATTATTAAAAAAAAACCGGAACTTATGTAGGAATTGTATTCTGCCAGAGTGGAAGGAGTCATTTGATGATTTGCCATCCTCAAAAAAAAGGTAGGAATTGTAATAAAATGAGCAATTTTATTCTTTATTATTCTTCATATTTTTTTTTGTCACGATTTGACAAAACCCAACGACCAATCAGAACAAAGGATCATGGGTGGTACAATAACCGGTTATCAGAACAATGCGTACGCCCGCCGGAAATACTAAATCCGGAAATACCGGAATTACTTTCCGGAAAAATGGCTTATCCATGTTATTCTTTCTGTGTGCATTTATGATACAAGTACTAAAAATCAATCTACCTACTCCGATCACTGATCATAACATCATGATCACGCTTCCTTCGTTGTTATAGTGGTGAAGGAAAATGCAACTTTGCAAACAAGAAAATTAAAACCTTGATATCCACAATAGAAAGACTTTCAATTATCTGTAAAGACTCACCCCAAGCTGCCTACACTGCCCTCACTAAAACAGCTCAATTCCAATGGCCATTCCTATTAAGAATCATAGATAACGTAAACCAATTCTTTGAATCAATTCCTTGAACCACTAACAAACACACTGCGTACCATTTTTTTATATCACTCTATTAGGAGGCGATATCTCAACCTTAGATGCTGCTTATTCTCGCTATCCGTTCACAAAGGCAATCTAGCAATCTGCGCTCTATCAAAAATTACTAATATAAACTATGTATGTTCAAAAAAAAGGTTATGCAATCTTCTCAAATGCTTTGATAGAAAATACTCATATGGACCTCTCTCAACATCATAAATCCCTTAAAAATGCACAGACAGAAAGCCGCAAAGAGAAAGACACTAGCGATGACGAACTCTTGAATACCGTCTTGGTCAAACTATCCCCTATCAAGAGGAGAGCGATTGAACGATCAATTTCGACAAAAATGAAAACAAAATCTTTCAACTGGCTATCTATCGTACCGACTAAAAAATACCATTTCGATCTATCCTCATTAGAGTCACAGAGTACATTTGATTAGAGTCTAGAGACGCACCACAGATAACTATATACTAAGAGACGCACTGACATTACTACAGAACATATATACTATTAGGGAGGACATTACGTTACCACAGATCTATGCCAAAATCATGTGATAGCTGCGTATGGCTGTGGCTGCGATGAAGTCAACGTTGATCATGCTCTATGATGTAAAAAGGGTGATCTAATAACACTTATTAATAATGGAATTAGAGATTTATTCTGTGACTTACTAGTATGTCAACATGCATGGGGAAATGTTGTCAAAGAACCTGTCATCTCCAAAGGAGACTGCGGACTACATGGAGACCTTTCTTGTCGGGGCGTTTGGGATGCTCGGAGCTGAAGGTGTTATTTGGTATCCGTGTTGTAGACACTGACGCTCCTTCTTATATTTCACGCCCTGTCGCCTCTGTACTAAAATCCGCTGAAGAAGAAAAAATAAGGAAATATTGAAACGCTTGTGAAATGCGACATTCACCCTCCTTATTGCATCCGTTGACGGCGCCTTCGCTCCACAAATATCTACCTTCGCAAAATATCTTGGAGCTGCAATCGCTGACCACTGGAATAGGTCCTTTAGCGTAGTGATGGGTTAGCTAAGATCAAGAATCATCATCTCAATAATCCGTGCCACTAGCGTGTGCATTCGCGGCCCAAGGCATACATTTAAACCAATAGCTAAGTTATTCAGCTTCGACGATGGAGCAACCCTACCTAGACAAGACTGATGTGGTTGCAACTGACTAACTGAGAAGACGTAAGTTGATTGCAAAAAGTTGCTATGGATAAATGAGCCTGTTTTATTGGTTTATTTATTCAATATTTGGTGTACCTAAATATGTGACTTTTTTTTTGGCATGTAAAGTTTGTATTTGACAATACCAGTTTTGAATTTTAAAAAAATATACTAAAAGCGTTTTCTTATTTCTATTATGAAAAGACTATTACGACAAAACAACCCCGCGTAATTTTGTAGTCTGACATTTTGATTTCTATTGTATAGCCGTGCACTAATAATGTTTTATATTAAAAATAGGCAGGCTAAATAAAACTTAAGTAAGTATAAACGGTAAAAAAACTTAATCGTTTTTAAATTGTGTTACTCCAAGCGGCACGTAGCAGTACTCGTCAATCAAATTATAACTTAATACATTACTTATAGTGCTATCTTTATTATGAAGATAAATAACCAAATCACTTCCATTAAATAGACGCTGAATTAAAATTAGTAGGGCAAGCCAGTAGTAGATTGGATGGACAACGTGTAAACCAAAAAGAAAGGATGGACTTCCTTCACTCAATCAGGGAAAAACCGCCATGTTTGTTTTTCAACGCTGTCATCGTCTGCAACATCAAAGTTTCCTCGATTTTCGTCAACAGAAAATACGATGATTGATGAACTAGTGCACCCGGAAGCCATTCTGACGTAGAGAAAAAAAACTTCTTCGCAGGCGGAAGCCGCATTGTTTATTTTTTTTCTCGGTTTGACAACGGAAACAGGAAAACCAACAAATATCTCTGTCGATAAATTGTTCGCGCCATTGAGTTTGCACAACTCTTTATTGTCATAAAAAATGTGGAATAAAGTGTTTTGTTCTTATTGATTGCAGATGCTCTGCGCCAGCGTAAAGTTGATGGTGTACGTGTTTTATTTTTACTTTCATTGAGACAATTTCATTGGTGTATGAGTAAATATGTGGTTGATAACAGTCACAGGCATACACATATATTAGTTCGTCAGTTCAGCAATAACTGATTTCATGATTTATTCATTAATATCTGTTTTCAAGAAGACAGCAAATATATGTGATCATCTCTGGAAGGCACATACAAGTAGCGGAGTAGCGGTAATAAACCATCAGAAGGCCCAAGTGATGTCAGATATTTTTTTATCACATGGTGGGTGGGTGGATGGGGTGGTGGGTGGTGGGGTGGTGGTGGTGGTGGTGGTGGGGTTGGTGGGGTGGTGGTGGTGGTGGTGGTTGTGGGTGGTGGTGGAAGGTGGTGGGGTGGTGGGTGGTGGTGGTGGGGTGGTGGGAGGTGGTGGTAGTTCTTCTGAACTGAACTAGATAGGTAGATATTTATAACGCAAGACATGTGCGATATTTCTGCATTCTGAGAGGTGACATATCTTTTTGAAACCGATGTGGATTCCTAGGTGGTATTTCTGCGATGTCACATATTTATGTTGTTTGTGACTTTACGTAGCTACTTACTTATAGGCCAGTCGAATAAATTATTATTGAAAACAGAAAAAGATATTCGACCTACTGATTCAATCGATATCTTTACTTACTTATTATATTGCCTTCATTTAATTAGAAGCCTGAAGTAAAGGAATACTTCCCTATAGTATTGGTATCCACATCTTTATGATATGGGTGCCTACCTTGCTAGAAACGTTTTTACTCTCAGAGCAATTTTCTCAGTTTGTTCTCACATTTTCACGTCTGTCTTACTCACTTGTCAGTTGTCATGGATGACAAGTTCTACATTATCGGCCATGTATTAGATAGATAACTTCGACGATTGCGATGAGATCCGATATATCTAAGTAGATATACTTCTGACAGGTAACATTAGTTAAAAATGATGCGAGAAGTAGGTACTTAAGTGTAGGAGATGAAAGATCGATGAATCATCATTTGCTAAAGTGCTTTGATAAGTTTAAAAGTTTCCAAGATCAACACATAAGTTGTCTTTAATAAGCTACTGGAAAACTAATCTGCAGGTCTAGGCACTCGACACAACTGCTAGCATATATTATTCACAACTTTGTGATTGCACAGCTATCTTAGATATCTTTGTAAGGAGACCCCTAATAGAAATATAAATCTCCAAGTCCGTAGGCTGACGATTTATGGAGCCACCCAACTTACCCTTTTTATTAGTCACGTCTGCAACATGATTTTTTTTCTCTTTTCACTACCTTATCAGCGAGCATCGAATATTTTTACAGCGAAAGAGCGCAGCCACAACGAAGCGAAACCCATTACATGGCGAAAGTTATAGACCTCATAAAACAATAATGTCCCGGCGTAACTTTGAAAATGAATTTCGGTGTAAACGATGTAAAATTAATCTTAGTTTTAATGTCTACATTTTAACAACATTGTCAGTGTCAAAAGTCAATTTATTTACGGCCTGATTCTCCTTCTAAAAAAGAAAAAAAAAATTACCGATTGATTTACCAATGCAAGGTAAAGACTCCAGCAAACAGGCGCGACGCGACAGCACGACACAAAGGCACTGCTCGTCGCGTGACCCGCGGTGCATTTATGTCGCGCTGTCGCGTCACGCCAGTGTGTACGAGTCTTAATTAAGTAGAACCTAATGGCCGATGCTCTGTTGAACAAATAGGACTCCTTAAGAATTACTGTCTTTATTGAATGAGAAGTTATGCTACGGTTATTCATATTGTATTGCTACAATATTGGGACTACGGTAAAAAGAGACATATTACAATTCTAGAGATAGTAAATAAGAATCCATCCACTCCACTAGCTATTCTAATTTTAATATGCGCACGATCACTGAATTTGAAAGTCAAGTGTTTGTTAATGAGCCGTTTAATTATAACATTTGTTTGGTCTGTTTTCCGAGCGACTGGCCGAATTTATTGCCAATCAGACTGTGACACGTCCGCGGTCCGCACGACATTAATACGTAACACTTTTATCCCCCAGTCGTAGATCGTGACTGAACACACAAATAATATTAACGATAGGTAGCTACTAGCTAGTAAACATAAATATTGGTTAGTAATTGCGTAACTGACGTAACAGTCACGTGCACGCGCAGAACGAAAAGGCTAAGCAATTTTCTAATAAGTACATTCCTTTCCTGCGAAACGGTCACCTTTTCTGTTTCAATGCATAATATTGCATTACATACGCGCGGACATTAATATGTATGTAAGTACAGAACAGTACTCTCAAAAACGATGAAGGAAAATATCGTGAGGAAACCGGCATGTCCTAGAGCCAAAAAATCGTAGACATGAGACATCATTCAACCGCATTGGGCCCGCTTGGTGGATTATGACCCACTCCCTCTCACCGGGATGAGGCCTGTGTCCCAGCAATGTAATATTATAGGTTGATTATGCATGCTATTATAAGCTGCTAAGTACAGAAAATCATTTTTTTTAATATTGGTTAACTTCCAGCTCTACTAAACTGAGTCCAACTCATTCGCAGATGGTTTTCCAACTAACCTCAAGTTTTATGGAACCTGTACATAGTAGCAGATGTTGGGATTTTTTTCAGTCATTAATTAACCAATGGAGCAATAAACGTTGGCGTCTGGCCAATGTAGACTAGTCTACAAAACAAAGTCGTAAGAAAATGACCATTCTTGTGCTTGGACACTGCCTGATTCAGTTACTTGTAACTCACAATTTAAATAGGTTGTGTTAAGGTACACAAAAATATCATGCAAGACAGGACAAGCCCTTGTAGACCAATCATCATTATCATTGCAGCTGAAAGACGTCCACTACTGCACATATACCTAGGCCTTCCCAAGCGTCGCCACGTCGATCGGTCCTTGCTTCTCGCATCCAGCGGATTCCAGGCGGGCTGTCATCGACACAAGGTCATCGGTCCAAGGTCATCGGTCCACCTTGTAGGAGGCCTTCCAAAACTGTGCTTTCCAGTACTTAAGTGCTCCCACTCCAGAACCTTTCAGCCCCATCAGCCATCCGTATATGTAGTACTGTCCGGATATGTATTCCGTCAGACATAACGTAATCATCTTCCTATCAATCATTTTAGATACAAAAATTTTGATCGAATTACATTGAGAGGAATGTTAGATACATTATCTTACGAAACTTAAACTCTTAAACATAAAAAGTTACAAATGTCTTAAACCGACAACCGTCCCAGGTTTACCGACCGACCGTCCGGTAAACGGTTTATCGACTCGAAAAATAAATTAAATTAATAATAATAAATCACACGAACGTAAATTCCTCCGTATATTTTTTTTGTATCTTAAATTAATTATAGGAAGAAGATTATTTTATGTCTGAAAGAATATTTCATAACAATGAAAATATGTGTAAAAGCCGTGTAAAATATTTTCAAGAGATTATTATTTTTATTATAATTCGAAAACCATCAAGAATCGCGCAACATACATGGGTTTTTTTGGGTATTTGCGGGAATAAGAAATCAATAAAAAAAAATATGACGTCACCATTTAGACCATCCTGTATTCAAATATCATAAAGAAATTATAAAAATACCTTTTTCTAGCAGTATCATTCAGTAAATAAAGCAATAAAAGCCGGTAATCTAGTAGGTTATCTATACGATGAAATGTAAGAGAAATTTCAATACTACGTTTATTATTCTTCAATTTATAAACTCCAACCCACCTTATGAACCTACTCCACCAAAACCTAGAACTTTGCAATTTATGTTTGTATTGGCAGAATAATTTAGTTGCTTTCAAGAGTTGCCACCTACTTTAACGTTTACCTAACCTATGTAAACTAGACAATATTGCCAACTGTTCTACAATGTTCTTCGGCTCATATAACATCACGCCTGGTTCCCCGAAAGAGTGGGTGGGTAGGTTTAGATATATCTCGCTTTTAGCCAGTTTTTTTTATTGCCGGTAAGAGCTATGGGAGATGGGTATATGGAATAACAGGATTACAGGACACACATCAAGACTCCAGACTTTAACCTAATAAGAAATTTGTAATGGATAATACCTATTCAGTACCACTGTCCGAATTAGGGATTGAACCCAAGAACCTATGCTCAGTGCAGTCGCCCTGGCGACCAGTATAAAGCTATTTGGGTTATAAAGTACAAGCAGCCGATCTACATGTACAGCAAACAGAGCTGAGGGCAAAAAAATGACAAATGGCATTCGCTTCGGAGCGATTCTATTTCTAAAATCACTATCGCTTACGCTAATGTTTCCATCATAAAAATCGAAAATTAGCGATAACGATGATCGCTAGTAGACGAGAATGCGCAAGAATATCTACTTGCTAGCAGCAACTCTACACTCAATCGCTCAAGACTTCAGGGTAAGTTTTAGGCACGCCACATCCAAATGCCGATTATAAGGAATCTTAAATCTCTTGGTACTCGACTGCGGCAGTTTCTTATCGCCTCTCAGAAAAAACTGGGTATTACTGTTTCCATCACGTCCTGTCGTGTTCTTCCCGAGTCTTTCTGCCTTTTTAGCGTACTTAACTCGTGTTCACAAAACTGTGAACGAAGGATTCAATAATTTGTGAATCTATTGTTATATAATAATTATAATACACATGTTTAATTAGCTATATTTATTATTTGCAAACATATTTTAATTTAATCCAGTCGTTTTTTTTCCACCTTTCAGTTACATTATACATATAACTATTTAATTAATCAAGAAATCAAATCCATAACCATGGACGACCAAAAAAAGTCGGACGGAACTTCGCTAAGACAAAACTGAGTCCTGTGTGTGAATATTTGTGTGAGTGTTGCCGTTTGCGCGCGTAATGGCCGACCGACTGTGTGCGTGCCGGGCCTGTAGGTACAGCGAGCTGACCGACTTGAGTGACAGTTTTTTGTTAGCGAGAATCTGTTTGACTGTTTTTGTTCGTCCATGTACACAACCAATACCTACTCGAACAAGAATGTTTAAACGAATAATACATCATTTAAATTGTGAGTATAGATAATGCTGGTAGGTACTTACATAATTTCACTACACACATAACGCTTCTTCACAGTTTATCTCAATGGAAGTTTAACAAGTCTTTCAGTTGTTGGGTTGTCGACACTCCGTCCACGATCTCATATAACACGTCTCTGGAGCATGGCCCATGCGTGCTCGATGGGATTGAGGTCTGGCGATTGTGCTGGCCACGGCAATACCCGGATGTTTTCCATTGCCAAATACTCTCTGGTCGTCCGAGCTTTGTGCGAACGCGCATTGTCATGCATCAGCGTAAAATCTGAGCCAAGACTTTGTGTAAATGGGTGAACATAAGGCCCGACGACATCTTCAACGTAACTTTCAGTGTACATATTGCCATCTACAAATACCAGATCAGTTCGTCTGTTCTTCATAATACCCGCCCATACCATCACTGTGGAGCCACTGTAAGAGTGCACTTCCTGGACGCTTCTCAGCCGTTCAGCATTTCCGGGACGACGTTACACTCTTACGCTTCTCGTATCATGCCTAAACCCAAACCGGGACACATCGCAAAATAATACCAATAAAATTTTATCCCATTGCTCCTGGGTCCATGTCAAGTGTTCCTTACACCATTCATTTCGACGGGCGCGATTCCCATGGCGTATAGGTGGGTGGCCTTATTGGGCGTCGTGCTCGTAGGCCGTATTCATGCAGCCTATTTCTCACGGTTTGATGGCTAACAAGAACACCACTTAAGAATGGTAGCTTCATACGTATCTCCCGGGCGGTTAACATCATCTGACGTCTTGCAGTCAGTAGTAGGTATGTATCGGTCCTGTCGAGCAGTTGTACTCCATTCACGTCCTGGGTGCTGCTCAGCATGATCCCCTGTATTAACGTAACGCTGCCAAAGACGACAAATCACGCTCCTATTGACACCAAAATGCCGAGATACCTTTTTTTTTTTTTTTTGGGTGGGAAATCATCAAATGACCTCTCCCGCTCTGGGCGGAGCGGAAGAGCGTGTCAGACTCTTACTGACTAAAACCCACCCGTGTTCCTTCAGTTGCCTGTGCGCCAGGGCCATGGTAACTCTTTCGAACAATCCGCGACCCCGGCAGGCATCGGCCCTGTCGGACTCCGTCAATTATGCTGACATCTCTTTGAGGCGCGCGTGGAACACAACGCGCCGTCGACCCGGGCCTGGTCCTTGCCGGACGGCGAGCTGCCCATTGCTCGCCGTCCGCAGGCCCGCGCCTACGGTGGCCGGGAGTCCGCTATCGACTCCCGACGCCCAGGGTGTCTCCTCCTGCGGCGACTAGGGGCGTGAGGGCGCAACGATTGCCGCACCCTCACGCGCTCCGCCTCCTCCTTCGCGAGCATTACTGCTTCACAGAAGGAGGTGACGGCTTCCCATTCCCTCTCGCTCCGTACCATGGCCTGTACCAGGGCCGAACGCGAGAGATCGCCGCCGCCGATCGCCGCCACGAGGACACGGCGGTGCTCCACCCAAGCTGGGCAGACCTCCACCGTATGCTCCACCGTGTCCTCCGGTCGATCCACACAATGCCAACACCCGAGCGTTTCCTCCCGCCTTATCCGAAACAGGAACCTCCCGAAACAGCCATGTCCGGTGAGGACCTGCGTCAGGCGGAATGTGAGGACGCCGTGGCGCCTCTCAAGCCACTCCTCAAAGAGGGGACTTACCGCCGCAATTGTGGCGTGCCCAATGCCGAGATACCTGAGACTGATTTCTTCCCGCTTGTAGCATTGCTACAGCTCTTTGCATTTCATCAACAGTCAAATGGCGTCGCTCCATGACATAAAAAATTACTCACCACTAAATTTGTTCAAAAACTGGATTTATCTCAAAATGATAAAAGTGAGTTAATACCAAAATCCAGCAACGAAATTGGAACACATGAAATCGAGAAAAAATAATTAGCTTTTATTTTAATAAAAACAAAACACAATCGAAAAGTTTCTATTTATAAAATCAGCGGGTATACGGTTCCGTGAACAAAAAGATTGTACACCAATCTACTTAAAAAAATAAAGTATCAATTAATAAAACATGCAGTTTCTGTAAATGATGCGTGTTGCTTAGAGTTTGTTGATGTGTGTATTTATTATGTGTGCACAGCCATGTTGCGCAATTATGGCGCATCGGTTAAATGTACATGTGCATGTAGGTATGCGGTGCGTCAGGTGAGTGCAACAGATAAATTAACGAATATTTTGTATTACATTTGTTCCGCCCCGACTCTTGCTCGAGCCAGCCCGCGCCGCTGAGCCTGTAGCTTTAAATTCATACCTAATAATAATAATTCCGATCCATCCTGTCCCTTGCTGCCCTCTCCCAGCGACGCCCTAAGCCGAGGCTCGTACCCCGCAGGGGATGCCCTTAGCGTGTTGTTGCCTAGTTTGTAAGTTTTATAAGCCCTAGCTGGGGGCCTTAATTTATTAGGGCAACCACAGGCATGTCCGGTTAAGCAGCCGACAACTTTTTTTTTGTGTTTGGCGTCTCGCAGGTCAACCTAGGAGCTCCTAGGTTGACCTGCTGGAAGCCAAACACAAAAAAAAATTTGTTACTAACAGTATTTTTAGTCGATGATTTTTCTATCTACCAGTTGACTCATGAATTCTTTAATAGAACCAAAATCAAAATAGCTACCTATATGTTTCCATTTGTGAGCCCCTCCACAGTTCTTCCAGTGATTTTGATAAGACACGGGTAAGTGATTTCACCAAACATTCATCATGTCGTAGCTGCGAGAACCCATCCGTTTGTCAGGGAGCGTGATATATTAATTGCAATATACGGCTAATTTCATCTTTAGCACAACACATTTGCCAGCTTATTATGAGTAAGTATAGTGAATTGTATGGTATTTTCGGCTATCTCACCAACATCGAAATGTGCAATAGCCAATTCTTCAAGATAAGTATAACAGTTTTTTTAAAATCAAAGAAAACATTTAAAACAGCTTTACTTTACTTTGCATTGGTGAATACGTATTTACCTATTGTTTTATTGACACCCCAAAAATGTCTTCTCATTCAGTGATACCAAACCAGCGCAAACACACAAAGGCGACGTTCAAACAATATCCGCATAAACCGTCAATAAAAATATGATTCTGGAGTCCTTCCTACAACAAAGTAAAATTACTGCGTGGCAATTGACATGCGGATATGGAAATAAGATGTAGAAACACTCATTCATCCACACGTCCGCACTCGTATCCCGACTCCGAGCCGTTGCGTATGTACCTACCGTCGCACGAAGACACGATCTTGCTCTTTGTTCACGAACCATCATATCTTGAGATCCTTCATTTTGAAAGGCAGTTCGTTATCTGCGACTTATTCTGTTCCAAACATGTATAGATTTCAGGAAACAGGATTTAAAACTCATTAACATGTGTCTAGTGTTTAGTAGAGTGAGTGACATAGTGGTTAGTAATTACTGTACCTACGCTATATGCTAAATAGGGGGTAAGGTTATCTAAGTACCTAAAGTCACCTCGTACATCGCCAGAAAATCTTTTTTTTATCAATGATTTATATTTGTCGTGTTTTTGTAGGGTGAGGAGCCAGACCAAGAGAGATACAGAAACCCGCAGGGCAGCATGTCGCGAGCTGTTGGGCAGTAGCGACCCCACGGACCCTATTTCCCTAATTTCTTCTTTATTGGCCGGCTAGAGTGTAGATTCACAAGAGCAAACGTGATCGGAGGAAGGCCGTATTCCAATAAGATGCTGGTAGGGATCTTGACCGTAGTTTCGGGATTACCCTGATAGCCGTGGGTTACCGCTCCACTCCTCAAAAGCACCTCAGGACATGTTGCCCCTTTATCGCTACAACACTATGTGCTATCGACCGTTTTCGGAGGCCCATTGTGTGAGTGTGCAAGGCACCCCCTGCCATTTTATCTGTGTATTTTATATAAAACATTGGTCAGGCAGGGGCCATAGTCATTCTATAGCCCTAGATAACCAGTCCACTTAAGCTACCCTAATCCATAGTCCAATATCTTTGTTTCCATATCCTGCCATAGTCCAACTCCAACCGGGGGATGACCTTGGGTGCACTTATACGTATAGTCCGAACAGGGATAATCGTCGGTTGGTGCCACATTACATTAAAAAAGTCTAAGGGGCTCTGCGAGTTGGCTTCGGTCCCTCATATGCCTTCCAAAGGTCCGGGATCACAGGATCCCGAGAAATGTCAAGAGACGTAAAAAAATATATAATATTATTCTTTATTTTTTGCCAAAAGAATAACAACCTTACAACAAATTTTACACTAGTACTTATTTTATATGAATCTAAAAGATTAGATACCCAATTAGTAACTCAATGCACAATAATAAATTCTGGTTGTTACGAAACCGATTCACCCCGACTCCCCTACTAGTTAAAAACTGCATTACGGTGGGACAGCTTTTCTCGTTTTCAGTTTACAATATTATATATCGACGCCCCCAAGTCGGTAATCGTAAAACTTAAATTTTACAGGAGAAATGTTTTTCTGTTTTTGTTGAATAGCTTTTCAACGAGTCGGAATAGTGAGGTCATTGATGCATCAAACGAAAGCTATTTTTTTTTCTTTAATTCAATTCTTATTTTAACATTAAATTTTGTGCGTGAAAAGCCTTGCAATTTAAGAAAATAAATATTACACAAATATATTAGGTAAATTGTTTAGGTAATATACACTTACGCCATTATTGCAGTAAAATTGTAAACAATCTTGATACGTAACATTACAATACGGACTTTTCCAGCGTAATTTTTCGTCTTGAAGACAATACGTAATTGGTTATTACGGTGTTATTGTGGTTATGTTAAATTGACACAGTAACAGTATCGTTACAGAACATTGTTTTTGGAGGAAAATTCTGAAAAATATTTTTGTGTAACCATCCAGTGCTAATAATTTTTTATCGATTTTTTAAAGTGTAATAGGTCCAGGTTTACAAGAAAAGACTGTAGATGATGAGTATAATAACAATTAATAATCATAATAATTAAATCAGAGTCAAAAATGAACATCTTAACCTTTAGAAGAATTAAGAATTAACATTTATCAATTAAAATAATTTTAGGGACGTCAGTCATGTCAATATTCATGATTAAACATTAAAAAGTAGAAGTTTCAATGATAATTAAACGCAGCAATAAAATAGTGTCACAAAATTAACACCTTATGTTTTAGAAATATTTAGGGATATAAATAACTATGAATCTTAATGAGATCAATTACTTAATTAATAAGTGTTCATCCGTAATAATTATATTTTAAACACAGCAATAAAATAACTTCACAAAATTAACACCTTATGTTTTAGAAATATTTAGGGATATAAATAACTATGAATCTTAATGAGATCAATTACTTAATTAATAAGTGTTCATCCGTAATAATTATATTTTAAACACAGCAATAAAATAACTTCACAAAATTAACACCTTAGGTTTTAGAAATATTTAATTCAATCACTAAGAATCAGATCAATTACTTAATTAATCAGTCGTCATCCGTATCAATTATATTATCGTTCGTGGTATCAGTATATATGACAATGACTCCCAAAAAGGATGGTAAAATCGCGGATGTGCTCCACTTTTACATAAACTCCTAAGGTCTGTATGCAAAGGTTTACTAATTAGAATGGGTTGGTGGTATGCATTTTGCAACTCTACATTATTTAAGCCTATGGATACATCTTGTGTTCGTTTTCGTCCCCTTCGTCTAGCATTTAAGGCAGTGTGGGAATTATTTAAATCAAGCTCGGTATATGTTACGTTAAAATTGTACTTATAGAACAGCTTGCCTTCTTGCGTAACGTTAACCTCCATCACATCAGCCCATCGGATTATATTACCGTCTACATCACGCCGCCAATGATTGGGATCTACAAGTGGCTTAATATCGTACATTTCAGACTGCTCTAATTCTTTTTTCACCAGAGATTTTAGAATTTAAAATAACAGTTTAATTGGTCGGGAGTGTATAAAACTTTGTTCTGCAGACTCTTTTCTATACATGCGTGCATAGAATCACCCTCGTTTGGGCTATGCCCAGTTTCAAAAAACCTTTACGTGATAGATATCCTTAGTAATTTGGCAACATAAACGTAAAGGCCAAAAAATAAATCGGTTTTATTTTGCCCATAACATCCATCAGAATATAATAAAAATTTGGTAATGCCTTTATCGTTTTCAGTTTTAAAGAAACTTAACAAACAGCTCCCTATTTCTGTGCTGCATCTTTTTACTATTTGGTAGTGCCATAGATAACAATAACCTATTTTGCGTAGGGCATCAAATACGGTAAAACTGTAAACTGAATATTTACGCTTGTAATGAAACGTACCCACTTCAGATTGGGTATATTTAAAACTTTTTGTAGGTCGAAAATAGGTATTGCACGAGTAGTATTGTTTTTGTCAGCTGTGCCTATCTATTCTCTCTTTAATTGTCGAACAATTTCTTTTTTCTCCAAATGGCATCTGTGTTTTTCTTCTAGGGTAATTTTTACTTCAGGGTCAGTCTGATTATATACAGAGCACGAAGGACATTGGTCTTTTTTGGGTTTCAAAAATTAATAGTTATACTGTGTATTAAAAACGTGTTTCATATTGTCGCTTAGATGCCATCACAACATAATCAGTGTAACCTTGTTGTGCAATCCAGACGGTATAAAAGCGATACATTTTTGAGGTATTCCCTTTTAGACCTCATTCTCGTACAGTGGGATTCCACTTTTAGAAATAATTCAATATGAGCTTTAATAGCGCCTTCTGTGATAGGTGCTCAAAAAACTCAAAGCATTTATTTCAAATAAACCAATTACAGGCACTTTTGAATTGTCAAGGGGTCAATCAGTCAGAAAGATGAAACTAGTTGCCCATTCCAAAGCGTAGTAGGTACCTATGGAAAAGAACGGCCAATAAACTCCATGGACACTGTTTTAAATCAAAATATGGTTACAAAATATTGGTTATATCGTTCTTGTTGAAATTATGCATGTGAGAACGATGCAGAACGTTAAAAGCGTCCGTAATAAAAAGACAAAAATAATTCAAATATTAAATTAAATTAAAATAAGCCGTGGCAGCTCAGAGATGACCAGTCCCTACTGACGGCGCCCGTTCACGAACGTGACGCATGGATTAGCATCATTCAGCTCAACCATTTTGAAGGGAACTTAATGATCCAACACACACGCCACCACCAGCGAGACATTTGAGTGAGCATAACATACTCTCAGCCGCCAGGGCACATTCAAGTCAATGAAAGACAAACCTAGTAAATGGTAGCTTTACAGTAGGTACATAGTACTCACACATGTGTGAGTGTACAATAAATACTAAAAGATTGAATTAACACAATGCAAAGATAGTTTTTACAATCTTCAGCAGGTCCAACAGTAGTTTCAAATGCTAATCAATTATTTTATGCGCCCCTGTGGAGCAGGACCAGTGTTGAGCCAAGCATTTTATGAACGATGTAATCCCCCAACTTATAATATGCTTAGATAGTGCTCAGTTTCCTTGGTATGTTATCCTGCGTCCCCCTTTTATCTTTGTAATCCGATTCTGTATGCATTTTTTCTATTGCTGTGTATACCATTTGTTATCCAATTTGAAAAGTACCTATTTAAAAAGAAAATCTTGCATACAAGTAATTTTAGAGCACCACGTCACGTTTAATCAAACAAAAATATGCTACTGTTTGTGTAAATAAACATTACGCACCGGCCGGCGAACAGTATCACGTGTTGGGGGTGTGGCTAATATCTATTACTCTCTTATTGCCATAGAACGAAAGAGACTAATGCGTCTTGCAAACTGTTGGGCGCAAAAATATAAAAAGCAATATCGAAAACGGGACCAGACGTGTTCAATTTAGATACGTATTGCAATTTTACACATATTTATTAATGAATTATTTAGTTTAAAAACCTTGTTAATTCCCATTACGGTCTGAGCTGACTCGAAATAATTCGACAACAACAACGTGCTAGCGTTTACCAAGAACTGCACGAAATTCATTCACGCCAATAAGTCGGTAATAGCAGCTTACCAAAATTAAATACGAAATACACTTTTGTATTGATACATAAAGATACTTTTCTCGACATTATTTCGTTTTTTAATTTCCCTACAATAAAAGTGTTTTTCATGATATCTTCGAAAATATCACTACGAAAAATGTGAAATAAATTACTAAGATGTATCCCAAACCATAGGTTCCGAATTTGAAATAACAATAAAAAGTCCATAATAGCACATTACCGACTTATTGCTTGGGGGCATCGATATAATAAGCCGAATTGAGAGAAAATAATTAGATAATCTCACTTTCCAAATAATATAGCGTCTGTGTGTAAAATGTCTCACACATTACAAATTCAAATAGGCCCAAGAACTACCTTCTCAGTTCTTCAGTCAGTCAAACAGTTATCTTTGCAGCAAATACTGTAGCTTAGGTAAACCAAGTGAACCTATATAGATCGGATCGTGCTCTCAATAAAGTTACAAAAGAATTTCAAGGTTCATAAAGTTCCAAATTAAAAGAACACTGGGCAAACTTACCTTGACCAATGACATCAAGTCTTATTCAATCTGCGTCGAAGGGGAAGGCGGAAACAACAGTAATTCCTTTAAAACTTTGAAAGCAAGAACTAAGACGCTATTTTCTCCGTGGGACTACAGTAATGGCTCGGTGAAATGTTTATAGCGCCCGCTTCGCGTCCTGCGAGCCTGAAACAAATCTCAGATCGCAATAAATCGTACGCTGTAGGTACGTACCGAGATTTATTCTTTGATTAGCGTCTCTCTATTCACCGAATACGTACACAACAGAAATTGGCAAACACCAAAAGAATACCTACTATAGGAACGCAACTAAGGGCGGATTTCCACAATGAAACTGATGAACGCGATCACCGCATTCAATAGCTGTCAGTGTACATATTTCAGAACAATGATGACATTGATAGCTAATCGCATTCAGTTTCATTGGTGCAATAATGGCACTTAGTCCCATTAAGTATAAACACCCAGGCATTTAAATACACAGGGAAACGTCAAGCACAAACTTCAAGGTAACATTTCTTTTAACTTTTTTCTCTTTGTTACTTAAGTAAAAATGAACCCGTCTTAATCTTAAGCTGTCTACCCGGGATAAAATAAATTGGCTAAGAGACTGATCCTCATTTCCTATTCAAGATTTTATAAAATGCGACATAAAACATTCCGTGCGCTAACTGAAACATCAAAATGCAAAACTGTAGAAGAATGTGACGCTGACTGAAAACACGTGGACTACCTACTTTAAGCCTAGTAGAAATCCCTGTCTTGTAATATATATATATATATATATATATATATTCTTTATTTCGGACACACAAACGCAATTCATGTAGCATTAGTAACAATTACTTAAAAACCTATGTTATTAAACTTTCACAAAACTAAAACAACTAAAAAAGACGTGGCCCAACACGCTGGCACGTGCCTTCGTACCCAGTGCCTTTTAAAGGGACTGTCTATTGTGTCTAATAATGTTTTAGGTTGCTGTTGGAGCTTCCGCGCAACCTACCAATTATTGACGCTGTTCTCTTCCTCATAATACCATGGAAATCGTCAACACGGGCTTCCGCGAACATCTTCGAAGCGCTGCAGAAACGCGGAAGCCCCATCAACGTCTTAAATCCTTATACTGTACGTGAAGGACGTTGTTGACTCTCTGTCTCTGTGTATATTTCACCCACAAGCTGCACATGTACCTAGACGGTTTGGCAGTATTCCTGAAAAAGCGCCACTTTATCATCAATGTAATGTAATGTAACTGTAATGTAAATTAAACGTAGAGTAGTGTAGACCGATTAAACCTTAATCTGCCAAGATGGTGAGTTGCTGTTAATGTGGTTATTAAAATATTCATTGTAGGTACCTACCTACTATAATAATTATTCTAAGTTCCATAGGGAAATCAGATGCTCCCCGTCTTTCCTCTGCATTTCAGAAGTCAGTGAGAAGGAAGCCTTCCGCGTAAAATGTAACATAATTACATTCAAAATAAAGAAACTCATCTACTTACCCTAGTAGGTATAGTTGCAAATTGGCAAAAGGCGCGAAAGAGAAAAGTGTTTTTAACGTTTTATGTAGGCTTCACTTGCACTACGGGACCCTTTATAGGTTTTACAATTAAAACATAAATAACATGAGTTTATTTCAATTAATTAATAGGTGAATTAATTAAAATAAACTCATGCTATTTTACATCAATATACATCATCATAAGCATATATTCGTCCACTGCTGGACTTAGGCCTTTCCTAGTGAACGCCACTGAGCCCGATCTTCGGCTCTCCTCATCCAGTCTCTGCCAGCCGACTTTCGCAAGTCGTCACTCCTCCTGGCCGGCGGGCGTCCCACACTATGTTTGCCTATTACGCGGTCTCCGCTCTAGTACTCGTTTTCCCCAACGATTGTCGGTTCTGCGAGAGATGTGACCAACCCATTGCCATTTCAGCTTGCTTATTCTATGGGCTATGTCGGTTACCTTGGTTCTCTTGCGGATAACCTAATTTCGGAGGATTAATATACCAAATGTTTAAACTCAAACAAGTGCAGAAAAACTGGCCAAGAGCATTACGGGATCACACAATTAAGGTTCCGAACCAAAGTGGACATAGCAGTCTTTGGAACGGTCGCCGGCTACTTTTTTTGGTCTTTGGCAAGAGATTTATGCGTGCGTCATCGAGACCTAACATTATGCCAAAATTCAAATACCTACGTTGCACAACAGGGGGCCTAGACAAAAACTTTTCTGATAGCGTTAACGCCAGACGCTAACGTCAAAATGTATGGTAATGACATTACCTGTGGAAAGGACACGTCATTTCATGTGTTAAGCAAATGTCAACTCCATACAATTTGATTTTCCGTTGGCGTTAACGCTTACAGAAAAGGAATTTTGTCTAGGCCCCCAGGTCTCGAGAAAAACTTTTATGACAGACGGACAAGAAAGTGAGAATAAAAAGGTTCCGATTTTCATTTGTTCGGAACCTTAAAAAATAAAAAGCACCGTGTAGTATGTACCTTACGATAGACTGCATAGTGAATTGAATATCGCGTCAAGCTCACTCCAGATAGTTCCGATGTTTACGTTTAATCAGATCGTGGCTAGAATGTTTGATTTATACAAACTTGTGTCCACTACAGTTCGATTCTGAGTGACGGTTCACATTTCTGTGTTTATTAAAACAATACCTGAAACTTGTAACGTTGATAGGTTATAACTTGAACCGAAATAGATGACTAAAGTTCATTTAGAATGTAGCTAATACACCGACACACATTGTTAAAGAGCTGTATTAAGTAGGTACTTACTTGCAGTTATTACTGAGGACTACTATACATTACATATGATAGCTCGCTTTTATTATAAAATTCCTTCATTTACCGGTATGTAAAATTTAAGAGTCAATAACAGCTCAGGGCCGTTGTGGCTATGGACGTCTTTCGGCTTGATGATGTAGACTCAATCAGGAATCTGGACACTATACTACCTATATCTCGAGTTCTGCTCCTTCGTTTGTATGAGGCGCGCTATAGGTAGGTACCAATAGTGCAATTACATAGCTGTCAGTTAAGCGATCAATCAGCACTGCGTGTCCCAAGAGCAAACCGTTTTTGACGTCCCTTTCCCGCCCCAAAAATCTGCAACCTAGAGCAGTCGTCAGGAAACCGAAAACGCCATCGCTTCCCCCAAGTAATTGGATGTGGAGGTATAACATACAGCTATTACCATTTGCAATCACTTTAGCCGCATCTACGCAGATTGGATGGAAACCTACGCCAGCAGAGTTGGTTAACGGCAATGGATGTAGTACTACCAAGTAGTTATGTAGCACAGTAAAAATATTTGCATCAAGGTTTAAATTTAATGGGGAAAGGAAGGTTAGACGGACCCTGCAAGTACGAAGGTCCACCTTAATTCATTTTGAAACGAATAATGCTATATCTGAATGAGTTGTGTCATGAAGAAGCTCTTCATGGTCCCTCTCTTGATCAGCGTAGGTACTCATCACTGCAGTCCACGTTAGCACAGTATTAGCAAGGCAAGTTTGTTTTTCTAAGTTCTGATGTAAATTTGATGATTTTCAATTGATCTACAGTTTGCTTTGGCCAATATAATTGTTCTGGCGTTCTCTAAATGCAAAGTGACTTATGATTGAGCTATTATTAACTGTGTGGATGATAGCGATACGCATTAACCAGAAATGAGGAGTTAATGTGGGTTATGCTAAAAGGCAAAACGGACCTATGGCAGGCACTGGCAGACTAAAGGGCTGGCAAGGGCGGTCCCCCCCGGGGCCCCCACCCCTAGGGGTCCCCCAAATCTGGCAAATTTAATAAAATCCCAAAAAAGGCCAAAATATGGTCAGTTAGAAGCAGTTTGGAGTTGGAGTTACATATTATGTGAAATATAAATGTAGTAGGGTCCTAACATACCCTTAGTCCACAAACTTTTTTTGCCTATGTCGAAAGAGTAAGTAATTGTTAAGCTGTGCTGCATGCATAAGTCACAAAGTAACTCCTATCTTCGTATGAATAGTCAAAAGAAAACCTAACCTTCACTTGCTTCATAGTTGTACTATTTGTTATACTACTATAATTACCCACAAAGGAAAAACATAAAGTGTAGGCTTCTTCTGTCATATTTGGTTATAGTAAAAATTAATGTCTATGGTTATGTGACTGTTGTGAATTAATGAGAAATCCCGTGTGTTAAGTAGGTACCTACCTATATTATTTTAGTGATAGCTGTTCGTCAGGAATAATCTGTAAGAATGCATCAGTCAGTGTATCAATGTTATGCCATTAGGTAGTAGTTAGATATATTAGGTATATGCAGGAGCGCAGGCGTTCAATAAGTCACTAAAAACATTGTAGGTACCTCGCTTGCTCCCGCGTCACCAGTCCTGCTGACTCTCTTCATATTTTGGCTTCTGAGACCAAAACTACAAACGTAGTATAGGTACTTGGAAGTTTTATAAAATTTGGCTGTTATTTTTGTATATTGTGGTGTCTTATAAAGTCGCGGACAGAAGTTACATAACTTAAAATTACATAATAATTACAAGAACAATCTATATTAATAATTATTAAGTATAAAGAGGTACAATTAGTGAGTTTGTATGTAGGGGGTAATCTTCAGAACTATTGATCAGATTCCGAAAATTGTTTCACTAATGGGAAGCTACAGCTTTGCCGAGTGTCATAGGATGTGTTTTATGTTAAAACAAGAAATTTCACGCCGATAAAGTCGCCGACAAAAGCTAGTAATACAATACATAATGTCAAAATTTATCTGGTAAAAAATCTGAGACACTAGGTATTAAAAATGTTGACATATCAAAGTTTTTAATGTTTGCATAAACAAATGAACCTGATTTTTTTAGCTCCTTCGGGAATGTATTTTAAACGTTTGGTGCCATATCTATGAACAATACTCATAAGTACAATAAGGTAGTATTTGTTTTCCGGACACGACGACGAGACGACTTTCATCTCTATAAGTAGGTAGGTACGATTGAAAGCTTCAGATGCTAACACAAAAAGTTGTGGATTTTGTTTCACAAAGATATGCTCCTTCATATACAGGTTGGTCCAAATAGTGAAGTCATAAAAAAAAAATTGATGCTTCATGCCCAGGGATATCCGAAAATACCCCATGTACTTATGTTCCGCGATTCTTGATAATTTTCAAAGTATAATATTTTTTTAAATTTCTTGACAATTTTGTCGGACCGCTTTCAAAAAATTCTATTTTATTTTTACACTGTTCTTTTACATTTTTTTTTTTTCAATTTTCATTTTTATTGAATATTCTGTCAGACATACAATAAACATGTTCCTATTAGATGATCATGATGATATAGGATGTTCATTTAAGATATTTTTTTAAATCGAATTGGTTTTAGAGGAATCTTTGATACATCAAATTATCATAATAAACATCAACTCTTAAAAATGAAAAGTTCCAAATATGTCATAAACCGACAACGCCCATCCCAGGTAATGTCATGGCCCAGGTAATGGCATGCCATCATAATATATCTAATAGGTTTTTCAACTCTGTTGTGTGTTAAGATGTGTATGTTAAGATAAAAGAAAAAATTATCGAAAAAAAAGGGCCCTACAGAATTCTGTAGGGCCCTTTTTTTCGATTAATTTTTCTTTTATCTTAAATTAATGATAGGAAGATGATTAGTTTATGTCTAAAAGATAACTCCATAGAAAATAAAATTGCATAAAAAATAATGTGAAAAGGCTGTGTAAAAATAAACATAGAATTTTTGAAAGCAGGTCCCACAATGCTTTCAAGAAAAACAAAATATATAACTCGAAAACTATCAAGAATCCCGGAACATACCTACATGGGCTATTTTCGGATATCCCTAAGCATGAGGATTTTTTATTTTTTTATTACTAGCCCATGATATGCAGTTATGAATATTCTAGAGTTTAATTAGTCCGTTCTACCTTCCTTCCCCTATTTTTTTTTTTTTTTAGCTTGGAAATCTATACCCACCCGTGTTCCTTCAGTTGCCTGTGCGCCAGAGCCACGCTAACTCTAACATTATAATTATTACTTAGTGATTTAAATAATTTTATTGATACCACCAAATTCGTGTAACGCGTTACACCTGTGTTTTATACCGATAAGCATAATAACTTTAGTGTCCTTTCCCTAGGCAGAGGGTCATCTTCCCAACCTTACCAAATGCGAATAATGTCCTAAAGTGTCCATTTCACGGCAATGAAATCCATTCCACGGGTATTTCATTATGTTACAGGTTTGTAGTGAGTGCCTGTTGGTAACGACATCTAGGTTCAGTAATATACACTAAACGGTCACAACAATTTCGTTTCATTCCAATCAGTTTGTTTCGATTCTACTTATAAATATTAACATACAATCTTCAAACATGAAACAAGTGCATTGTGAATTTGGTTACAAAGGCAGCATTAGTTGTAAAAAGACAACATTTTATTCTGATTGTGGCGCCACCCCGAACGGACAAAAGACTTTTTTGTTATACTCACACTCGACGAAATAAAAAATTGCGCCCCGACCATTTAGTTTAGAGATAAAAAATATTTGTTTGAGTAACATTTCCTTTTCGATAAACAACATTATCTTACTGCTGTTTCTGCAACAAAATAATCATTATTTTCTTTCAATAATATTAGTAAAAGACGCTGAAACGTTTTCTTTAATGGAAACACTTCCACTCTAATGTCACCGGTCATTCCCTTCCCGGGCGGGCTGTTTCTGTTCGTTCAACTTTTTAACACTATAAACTAAAAAAAAACAAGGGTACTTCCACCCTAAAATCAAATAAACATTTGCAAGAAGAGAACAATAAATAAACACAATATTTACATCGATTCTAGATAAATATAATGGTTCAACCAACTTCTAAAGTTTTAGGTAAGATTGACATTGTTTAAATGTTCAAAGATTAATAATTGATAATGTTATCTCAATTGTTAAATAATGATAATAAAACGATGACATGAATGTGTTAATATTTTGTACGATTAACTATTTAGTTTACTCTTAGTCAAAAAATAAAAAGTTTAAAAGTATTTCCTCCAAAAATTATGGAATATTAATCATGATTTTTATTTTACATTCTAAGAATATGATTTTATTTATCCAAACTAGGCACATAAGCAGTTTTGCTATACCAGTATAATAATAGCTCTAATAACAATTTTTTTTTAGAAATGGGAGGGTTAAAGAAAGTTTACATCAACAAATCGAATGTTGAAGCACAAATTAAGTCCATACTGGAGACACACCCTGTAAATGGTGATAACTTCAATGCATGGCTACTAAAAGCTATCACCGTAATTGACTTGACTACACTGTCTGGTGACGATACACGGTCCAATGTTTTTAGACTTTGTGTGAAGGTTTGTATAAAAACAATTCTCTCACTACATAAATACTAAATATATTTGGTACTTCAGACAAACAAAAATCTTAAAAATATTAATTCCTAAATCATTAATTAATTTCTGCAAATAGTCATCCTTCATTTCTTTAGGATACTAATATGATTTATTAATACATTAACTGGATAGGTATCCATACTTTTCTTTCATACTTATTTTTAATTTCAGGCCGCATATCCTTTACCTTCAGACTTAAAAGAAGAGCTGAAATTAGAAGAAACCATTAGAACTGCAGCTGTGTGTGTATACCCTAACAGGGTGAAGGATGCCTATGATGCCATTAAACTAATGAATCTCACCAAAGAAATAAATATTGCTGCCGGTAAGCTGAACTTTACATTTTTGTTACTACATTTTTGGGTAAAGAAAAAAAAAATGAAAATAATGAAGGTTCTTCATTCCATATTTTAAGTTTTCAAATCAAATGAAGTGATAGTATTGTTAGTAATATTTTCTTAATACTAGTGTTAGACTGGTGTTAGTTGTATTTTTTTCCCTATATGGAACTCCTTTTCTGGGTAATAGCCTCTTTGATCCCGTGCCACTTTTCCCTGTCTTTGGCGTATTTAATAAAAACATTATAATAAATAATTAGTATAAGTGTATAGTATGAAGACTTATTAAACATTCAAAATTTTTACAGTTGCCACCGGTTTCCCCTCTGGTCTTTACCCGCTAGAGACAAGACTGCAAGAAATCAACTATGCAGTATCAAGTGGAGCCACAGAGATTGATGTGGTCCTTGACCGCAGTTTAGTGCTAACAGGGCAGTGGGACACCCTGTACTATGAAGTTCAGCAGATGAGGAAGGCATGCGGGAAAGCTCACCTTAAAGTCATCCTTGGAGTTGGAGAGCTAGGAAGTTATGAAAATGTGAGTTTTATTGATACAATACGGAATTTTCTAAAACTTAGCGTTATGAAATTTAAAGTGTTAAAGATTACAGGCAGCATGAGAACTAACAGCATTTTGCAATTGAGTTGTGTTTGAGAGTATAACTGTAACAAAGGATTATAAAGCAATTGGGCTTCAAACCATCCCAGTTCCATTTTGTCACTAATGGCTTCTATTTTCCAATGATATCTCAGAGCCAATAAACTTTTTTAGATTTGTCTTATAAATTGCTACAAAAATTGGTCATACATTCATACTTATTACTTTATTTTAAGTCTCACTCTTAGTTATTCGTTTTTATTACTGTGTAAAAAATGACAGATTAATTTGATACAGATTTACAAAGCTTCAATGGTGTCAATGATGGCTGGAGCAGACTTCATAAAGACATCAACAGGCAAAGAAGCAGTGAATGCTACGCTTCCTATCGGTCTGATCATGTGTAGGGCTATAAGAAAGCATTACCAGACAACAGGTGTTAGGGTAAGTAATTTCATCAAAGGAAACTACCTCTTTGGTCTATTGGTCTGAAGCGCTACTGCTAAACATATGGTCCTGGGTTCAATTCCCAGGTTGAGCAAAGTGTTATTAGGTTTTTCCATCAAAAATTTCATAGTAGTAGCCCGGTGTCTTGATTTGTGAATGGTTGATGGCAATAGGCTCGCCCCCAAATGGACACATGGGACTTAAAACTGGCGAAATGTGGGTTTTACAAAAAAGGTTCACTTCCTCCTAATCCTTCGGGGATTACAGGCGTGATGTATATTGCTCATTACTAGAATATTTTAATTAACTATGTAGATAAATACCGTTTGATTACTTAGAGGTTCTCATCTAAAGCGCGGGGTCCAAACTCACCATTTTTGGTACCTTACATGAAGGTCAGTATAAAAATTATATTCATAGACGAAAATTAAAATGCTTGTACGTTTTAATAAAAAAAAAAACACCCCTTTGGTCGAATAACACACTCGGTCATACACATTTGTTCTACAGATCGGCCTAAAACCGGCTGGGGGCATAAAGACGGCCAGGGATGCTGTCAATTGGTTGGTCCTTGTGTACACAGAATTAGGACCAGAATGGCTCACACCAAAACTGTTCCGCATCGGTGCTTCTAGTTTACTTGGCGAACTAGTAAACAGCATTAACAAGTAACTAACTATCTATTACTATTATACGAATTTTCTTTTTTTAATTGTGAATTATTGTTATTGTTAAATCAGGTGCAATTGCACATAAGAAAAGTGTTATAATAAATTGATTAAGATTGAGTAAGTGCCATATTTTTAACATAGTTTTATGCTTTGTTATATTGTTATGTAGGTACTTCTTATTAATTATGGACAATTACTTTCCTTTTAATATTTGCTGTTTCTTAACCTTTTTTGTTAAAGTAATCATTTATATGACATTCCTTTATATTCCTGAGGATGTACCAACCAATAAGAAATATTTTTGATACAAAGATTTATAAAGGTTTTAATCGTTTTTTTAATGTTAATAGTTTATATCTATGTGATATGATAATGGATGCTATTGATATTTTGTTTAATATAAGTAATAAAAAATATGAAAAAAAATTAAAACTTTTTATTTTATTTAGTTTAACATATAAATTATTATATCTTATCCACTATATGACACTTATGGTAACAGACCTAAAATAGCTTACATAAAAATCTACTTACATAACATAATACAATTTGTATTTAGCTATTTCACATTGTATGCTCATGTCGTTTAAGGACTGAACCCTAACAACTCTCTCTCTCTCTCTGAACTCGTCAATAAGTTGTAGTAAATACGATTATTTACAAAAAAAACTATTTACAACATTGTAACTCCGCAGAGGTCATGAAGATTAGATATTTTTATCAATACCCGATAACAGAGTACGAACACACGTACAATACCTGTTAGTAAATATATCACATCGAGTTTAAGAAACAAATCAGCTTTGTAGAGCGTCATCTCACTCATATGTGTGATAGTCTCTTCCTAGCGCTCGATATATCCTTCGGTCCCCGGGTACTGTCCTTTAATAATATTCGATGTTCATGACTGCTTTTCTACGGGCTCTTCAGCACGGAAGCCATACTCGGGGTGTGCGCTATAGTTGACAACGCGCATTTTTCCGGCCCTGTCCATGTACCCATAGTGTCCTTTCACCAGGCCTTCGTTGTCACGCTCCTCGTACCGGAATTGACGGTTTTTCCTGCAATTTATACAATTTAGCTATCATGGATTATGGTGATCAGGGTAAAGGTAAACAATTAAACATCGGAAGAAACCTGGACTTAAAATGGCCTGAAAGAGCTGTTCACTAGTTTACAAAGGTCTTCGTTTATTCTTCAGTAGGAGCAGATGATTATAGTTTTATCGTAAGTACTACTTGGAAACTGATGAAATAAATACCTACATACAAAATTATTGTAATGACGCCTATCATGTCTCCTTTTAGGTCCAAGTTACCAACTGACTGTCAACAGATGGCCTTTGACAAGTCTTCTGGCAGCAACGGCGACTACATCGGCCGACAACCCAGCTTCAAGTTGGCTAGTGGTATGACCACAGGTAAAAGACACCAGCCTTTGTTAAATTAACATCAACTCAGTCTATCTATAGCCTCAGTCCAGTGCTGGTCATAGGCCTCTCCTAAGTTGCGCACACATCTTGTTTCCGCCTTCCGCATCCAACCTGTCCTAGCCGCCTTTTCTAGTAGATATAATATGTATAGGCCGCCTCCATTCGACCTTTTTTTGTTTGACTAGAATACATACCCTTTGCCAGTATCGTATCCGAACTGGTAACTATGAGGTCCCTTCATGCCATGCATCCTGAACTCGGTCCTGCCATCAGGTGCAGGGGCTGCGGGGCCCACGTCTTGTGGGGGGGAAGGCGCGGGCGCCTGACGCGGGGGCGCCTGACGCAAGGGCGCAGGCCGGGGCCCATAACGAACTGATGCAGAGGGGCCGTGACGTGGTGGGTACGCGTTGTCTGAAACATTATACACAAGTCTTATTACACCTTTGAGTGTTCACCATTGCAAAAAACGTCACACTTTACTTACCTAGATAGTTTTGAACAAGAATAAACCATTTACCTAGGAAGTTGATGTAAGATAAACATACACACACTCACTATAAACTCACGCCTTCTTCCCATGGGGGTAGGCAGAAACTACAGAACGTCACCTGCTACGATCCTTACATACTCCTTTTGCCTCGTTTACATTCATACCTCTGGTCATACACGCACGCCGGTTTGTGTACCACGCACCTGACCTTTCTGAAGAACATCACCAAGAAGGTCACTATATGTCCTCCTAGGGCGTCCCCTCTCGACTTTTTCACTCACAGCTGCCTTGTAAATACCTTTTGTTAGTCGCCTTTCATTCATCCTCTACATGACCAAACCATCTAAACATACCTACACTTTTCAATTTTTCACAACACGATGTAAGATAAACATTTGTCCAATTAGCTATACCTACGGTAGCTTTCAAATACCTAATAAGCATTTATCAATAAACCCATTCAAATTCATTAATTTGTATACCAACTTAACTTATACGTCGAGTGTACGAAATTGTATCTTTAACAATAATGTTATTCAGTAGTTCGTTGGAACTGTTAGAAGGGTCGAACAATCTATTGAGATTATTACAGTAACTTTAGTCATACTATACAACAAGTTTTTGATTTATACATCTCAACCCACTTCAAACAATAATTGTTATGTTATATTACACGTACGTCCGGGGTATCTCAAATTAGTTTCCGAAGTTTCTTGTTCCGCCGAAGTAGGCTCGCCATATGTTTCCTCTGAACCACCATCAGCTGACTGGTTTTCCTGAGAACAAAACAAGTTTCAAGTTAAATTCATATTCGTTAAATTCTCACCGTATTTCAAAATGATATACTACTGACCTTAGCGGCTTCCTCATCTCCCTTCAGTTTTCGTTGATGTTCAGCTTTTTGGTAATGGTATAAATTCTTCTCGTCGGTCGGTGTGTATTGTTCTATTTCAGCGTTAGTCTGGGGCTTGAAGTATTTCGCAGGTTTTGCTTTAGGTACTTCTGGGGCAGAGTTAGCGAACTGGGCCAGGGGTATCGGAACAGGCTTGAATCCACCAGAATACTTCTTAGGATACTGTTTTGTTGGCGTATTGAATGATTGTGGTTTAGGTGGTGTTAAATGTAAAGCGAGGGTAGGTTCTGCAGGATTAAGTTGTTGGTTTAGTTGTGAGTCTTCGTTTTGGGGGTGCACATTATAGTCAGATGGTTCAATCGGCTCGTTATTTTCATCGACATGCAGCTCTTCGTCCTCGGGCACTTCTATAAAGAACTCATTGACAGCATCAACTGAAGGTGGTTCAAGGTGTGTTGAAGGTACAGGGGGTATACGTAGAAGAACTTGACCTCCACCGGCTTGGTTGGGGTTAAAAAAAATTGGAATGGACTCCACAGGCAATCTTTGCTGTAATTGGGCGTTGCGTTTGTTTTGGGTCTGTGCTTGAAGAATAGGCAGCCAGTCACTTTGAGCATCTGCAGACTCTTTAGGTACGTTATAAAAGTTGGGCTGTTTTTCTTGTGAGGGTGGTATCAGGAACGTGGGAGGTCCCTCGGGCGTTTCTTCAGGCTTGTGAGGGTTTGGAGGGATGAGGTAGCTGTCGACATTGGTATCGTCTGATATGTAGTAAACAGGAGTATTCTGGGTGCTTTCCGGAGCACGGGGTACTTCGGTGGGTGAATCTACATTGTCGACAGGTACTTTTATTGTTGATACTGATAATATGAACGGCAATATCTGAAACAATACAACGTGTGATATTAGTTAAGATTTACACTCGCAGAATATTGGCGAGGGTAAGTACACCAAATTACGTGTCAATAGGAAGAGCATTTTCATTGAACTTTGCAAATTTTCTAAAAGCATCCATTTTAGCAAGTTATTTTAGAAATACTCAATCATAGATAGGTAATGATAACGTTAGGCTTTTTATGCAGCCTAGTTTGTATGTTCGCAGACATAACTGCGGTAAAATTCGACTATTCGGGAGTCACGACTTTTCTCAGAATCGAAATAAGAGCTCTCCTTTATTAGCAGGTAGGTTAAGTTACCAACCTGTCTATGCAGTGTATCTATACACTCGTATATACCTACTCAGTCATCCTTCACGACGCCCCTGGGAGCAATTGACCGACCTACTCTTAACACATGACCAAGCAGAACTTATTGAAACTGCTTGCCAAGTCAACTAAACCTTGCAAAAAAAAAGTAGTGCATTCCATTCCATTTATTTGTAAATTAACCGGACCATTTCTAAATAGCTTGAAAGGGTTACGAGATCATTGCACTGCATCTCGATGAAAGAGGTTTCAATAAAAAAGTGAATTTGTTTTTCTATTAGATCATGTTACGTAAAGTTCAATTACGAACAACTGTGTCACAATAAAAAACTGTATGACCAGCGCAAAAAATCAGTGCAGTTTGAAAGGTTTGGGCAGACTGTGGTGGTTTAAGGCTCCCTCAAATAGGCGCGACGCGACAGCACGACACAAAGGCGCCACTCGTCGCGCTGCACGTGGTGCCTTTGTGTACGCTGTCGCGTCGCGCCAGTGTGCACAAGCCTTTATCTGTAATAAGTACCTGTCTACAATGAACATAAACAAATAGGTTAATAAGTAGACAGTAAAATATCTATTTCTAAGTAATAGGTTGGATTATATTATGTTATGTATACCCAATCATAAAATCATTTAATGGAATAACTTTGAATGGTCTTTTTTTTCAATTTATCATCGAATTATTTCGTTCATATTGGTTTGCCTTCTTCTGAACTATGTTGGTAGGTACCATTTAACCACACCATATACCTTCCCCCATTTTACCAGCTTGTTCCCAACGAGTCACACCTCAACGGGTAACAGTGTGACTCGTTGGGAATGTTTTGGATAATAATTCCCAACGAGTCACAGTTACTGTTACACTGTTACTATATCATCTATCGCCACGAAATATTTTCGTTCTCAGATAAACAAAAATTGTTCCCAGGTATTTGGTACAACTTGGGGCACCCCGACTCGGACAGGTTAGGTTAGAAGGGGACGGCGGGGTCTGAAAGACCCCGCCGTCCCCTTCGTGGTTATTTTTTTTTAAACCGCCCAGAAGTAGGAGTCCCGCGAAGCGGGACTCCGTCGGCTACGCCTCATTATTCACTTCACTTATTATTCGCTTCATTATTTAGCTTAAATGATACCCTAAATCAAGGTGGGATCATCCCAACGAGTAACAGTGTAACAGTAACTGTGACTCGTTGGGAATTATTATCCAAAACATTCCCAACGAGTCACACTGTTACCCGTTGAGGTGTGACTCGTTGGGACCAAGCGATTTTACCATATTAAGTATATGCCGTATGGTAAAATGGGGAAATAGCGATGCAGGGGTGGGGGCAAAACTGGGACAGGGATTTCGACGTTGATTTTATACATATAATTAGGTAGGTATACCTACATACCGTATCGCGAAATTTGAAAACAGCAACTGTAGTGACCATTGTCTGTAGAAAGTAGTTTACTTTGGCAACTGCTGTGTCCATGGATTAACAAGTGGATAGGTATAGTTAATTTAAGAAATCCTTGCATCCTAACTTTGAATTAAAAGACGGTCGCGATGAACTTGCCATTTTTTAAACGATTTATTACGTCACAGTAGACGCACACCTCTACTTTAAGACAGGCGTGAAGTACCTACCTACATAATTGGTGACACAATATTTATTAGACCATGACTACATGGTAGGTACCTACAGAACTTTTTATTCATGTTTGTTTTCAATTCGTTGTCAATGCACATAATATGAACTCTGGCAGGAAGTAAAAATAACATTTGTTGTATCGATAACAATCGATGTCACCTAGAATGATTTTGACGTGATTTTCTTTAAATGTTAAAGCTTTGTAATTATATTAAGTAAATAATATGTCAGCGCTCTATGAAGCGGGCTATGCTCGGGGTTTCTTTGAAGGATAAAATCATAAACGAAGTTATCCGGAAAAGAACCACCGGAGTTACCAACTTGCAGAGTAAGCAAGCTGAAGGGGCAGTGGGCCGGCCATGTTTGTCGGAAGACCGATAGCCGGTGGAACAGACGAATCCTGGAGTGGCGACCGCGTATCGGCAAGCGTAGTGTGGGACGCCCCCCAGCTAGATGAACCGACGACCTCAAAAAAGTAGCTGGGACAGATTGGATGCGGAAGGCGGAGGACGGGGTGTTGTGGCGCAGCATGCGAGAGGCCTACGTCCAGCAGTGGACTGCGATAGGCTGGCTAAGTTGATCGAAATAATATATATCGCAGAAACCGGTTTTAAGTTTTTTTTATTACCGGAAGTCTTAAATAGGAAGACATAGAAAACTACATACATATATCTCGGTCTTGGGAGAATGTTTAAATGAAGGCATCAAAAATATGTGCACTAACTGGTCAGTGCTAAAGATATAAATCCGGAACTTATGTTCATCCGGCTATTCAAGTCAAGCTGATACCTTATCGGCACTTCCAATGTACCTAATTAATCTAGATGGTCTTGCTACAATTTTCTTCTAAGTGCGAAACAAGCCTAACCGCTAATTACGCAATTAAGTGAGTCTACTAGTTTCCCCATGGGAGACTTTATGTGGTCTACATTTCATTTCCTTTCTGAGTTCGTAATAAAAAGTTATATTTCTCCATACATAGTGTCATCAGGAAACAACTTGCTGCAGGTACCTATGACATAACACGAAACAAGAAGTGGCACAAAGTTAATCTTAAACATATAAAAAAGTGTAATATCTTGCCACTGTGCACTTATTTGTGAACAGTAAAAAACCTGATGGCATGGCGGTCGTGAAATTAATGAACCGTGTACGAAAACTAATTTTTACTTTCCACGCCGGAGTCGCTAAGAAAGTATTGTGCGTAGATTGGATTCCAATAATATACTTAATAATGTGCCTGTGTAAACATTGTGATTCAACAGCATCGATTGAATAAGTTTAAGTTAATACGTAACTAGTACCTACTTAATTTAAATCACGAAAAATTGATATTATTATAGACCTTTACAACGTGATAAATGATTTTATTTCTGTAAATAGGTTTGTACAAATACTTTTCACGTCAATCATATTTTTAAAACTAGATGAGGTCGGCGTTTCCTATCTGACTACTCTGAGAAGAAAGGCCGAAACAAACTCGAAAAACTCGGCAAAACGAGTCCCTAATTAGGTAAAGTAGGTAGGTATCAATCATTTATGTAGGTACCTAATTAGAAAATGTAAGTAGACAGGTAGGTACAATTTAAAAACCATTCGATGTAATAAACACGCAAGTTTTAATTCCAGTAATTTTATAGAAATCTTTGTAAAATAATTGCCGGCAAATGGCGACGACAATGAATAGCGAATTAATAAGTTTATGATTATCAGTCGGCTAATTAACGACGGATCAGTCATCATTTATTATTGGACACGCCACGAAATGGTTTTAAGGTCGCATGCTGAACTCCTATGTTTTTATTTATTTAAATTATTTTGTCGATATTATTACATATTGAGCTTCTCAAAAAGATTGGCTATGACTTGGAACAATTTCGAAAAGTAAAAGCTTTTGCCTTAGATACTACTAGGATTACGATATTCCTTTGTCTCTTTTTACCATAAATAAACGCACAAAATATGGAAAAATACATGTAGTATAATGTTGAGTCCTCCCTCCCTACCTCTTCTTTTATACCTCCTACCTACCTCTTATTATCACACAAAATTTAGTAGATATGTACGTATGTATCTATCTATCAACTCACCTAATGAATTCTCAAATTCTCATACTTTGACTTTGTCTCGTCTGCCCGAACGTTAGTAAGTAATTAAAGCTGAACTTAATTAAAAATACCTATCCCATTAAACTCAGACTAGCCAAAAGCAGATTTCGTGGAAATCTGTTATGATGAGCGATGCGTAAGCCTTTACATTATTAAATACGTACAAAGGTAGGTAGGAAAACTATGTAACTATCATAATATATTATGTATAGGAGCATAATAAGTAATTAAGAGAATAGATGAAGCTGTTATTAAATTCAATTCTAGTGTGATCATTATTCAGATATGAAAAGGTAATAATCAAGAGTGTAATTAACGTCTGCTTTAGACTTTAACGTGCAATTATTTATAATAATACACTATGTACCTAGACTAGTCAGTAGGTAAATCTTAATTATTTATCGTTGCCAGCTACCTGCAGTTTTATTGCGGTGATTATAACAAAAAATATGTTTGATTACCCACAAACAACTCGGTTTATCCTTTTATTATGCATCTTCTATACTACAAATAAATAAAATTGAAGTGTCTGTTCGTAATGTCAAAATAACAGGTTTTTACTAAATGCTTAAGAAAGTATGTGTACGAGTATATACGGTACTTATTTTTTTTTTTTATGTTTGTCTGTCTGACGTCCGCCGGTTTGTTCCAGCTAATCTCTGAAACGGCTGCACCGATTTTGACGGGACTTTCACTGGCAGGTAGCTGATATTATAAGGAGTAACATAGGCTCCTTTTTGTCCTGGTAGCATGTGCTCGTGGGATAATTTCCGATATCCAAGGGGGCAAATTCGCGGACAGCAGCTAGTAAGAAATAAAGAAGTCATAATGTGTTTTTCGTTGCTCAAAAACTTTTAAAAATCAAAGTTTGTTCCTTAATAACTGTTTAGGGTTAATGCGTATGTAGCGTGCCCCAAATTAGTCTTTTATTTATCAAACTAAATATTGAAACTTTTCCATTTACCTACCATGTTGTTAACCTACTCAATGTAAGTATATCTGTGGAAAGCAATCATAGAGTCAGAATACTCAGAATGGAGGGATAGTGCTTCAAACGTCGACCATTATAATATCTACCTAGTGAACTGATGTAGCTGTCATGCGGCCGTTCACATATTGAAATTTCAATGACCAAAATCACTACGCTCGGTCAGCAAGATAATGTTATCAGCACACACAATTCTCCTAGACAACATAGGTAGGTACTTATTTTGTGCTGGAAGTTGAAAGTATGAAAATCTGCGTAAACGTAGGCTGCCAGCAGAAGCAACCCTTTTGTTAGATAGATAGCAAACAGTTATCTTACCTTCTGTGACTGTGAACTAGCAGTCAATAGCTAGATTGACTGCTAGTTCTATTCTTGTGCAGGGTTCTGTTCCGTTCACAGACAACTTAGCCCCGGGGCTAAGTTGTCTGTGGTTCCGTTCACGTTTGATTTGTTAAGGTATGGTGGGGTAAGTTCTGGGTAAGACCGTACGAATCATATTCTGCGCCATTTTATTCTGCCGCGACTGTCGGAGCAGAATAAAACGGCGTAGAAAACAATGTATTCGGGAATTTAATTCGTACGGTCCTAAGTACCCCAGCGCCGAACTAACCCCAACATATTCTATCCTGGTACCTACCGAAACACAGAAGCGAGTTAGTCATAACAAGAACGTTTGTCACGAGAAATCACAACCATACAGTAACATCAAAGAAATCCTTTTCTCTATGGTAGTGTACCTACCTGCTTGTGGTTGTAAAATCGATTTTAATGAGTTTCGACCATTAGAAAGTGATTCTTTGAAGCAAGCAAGAGCTTCCTGCGTTGACTTGACGATCTCACATTGAGTCTCGGGATCAAGATTAGAGTAAGACGGGTAGACTGATTGTACTCTATTAAAGTAGAAGGCATCTGCCCACGTAAAAATGGACAGACTTCTATTATAGACCAATTTCGATGTCCGGATTCTACAATATGAAGACAAGTATTGTAGGCCGGACGTTAGTTGTTATAAAACCAGTATTAGCTGGCCTCTTATGGTATTGAAACTCCATACTACGCGAGGCCAGCTCAAGATCAAAGTGCTACCACGGACGTGCGGTCTACTGTACGTACGTACAGTTTTATTAGTGTTAATTAGCTATCCCATCCTACGGGTATTGACATCGGTGGCTAGAAAAGTTAACATTACTTACGTAAGAATCACGTCGATCCAGTACTTAGGTAAGTTCACATCAGCCTACCTAGTAGGTAAGTCTTAATCTTATCCATAAAATGGTAGCTACCAAGTCTTGTACTTTAGTTTACAGCTTCAGATAGAGACACTAGATTTATCTAGACTTATTACGAAGTAGGTATCCAGTCGTCTAAATTCGCTTAGGCTAATCAATGCCAAAGCAATTACCTACTGCAGTGGGGTTACGCGTTTATTTTTTATAGTAAGGTAGGTACTTGTTTAATTAAGAGAAAACTAAGAAACACTTGATTTGTAAACAGACTTTTCTTGATTTTTGTTTGATTGGTAATCAGACAGTTAGGTACAATCGTCTGTATGCAAATATCCACTGCTAGATTATTATTTCTGTTCCTAAATTCGGTTTACCCCATACTACTGAGGGCTGACCCTTAGTTAGGGCAACACCTGTCAGGTATTAGCGTGATCTTGCAAGCAAGCAAACAAACAATCAATCTTATTCTAAGAACGCTCAAAATAGCAAGAATCTAGCAAACTTGGGTAACCTTTACAGTACCTACCGTACTGTAAAGGTTGTCTGCTTGACCCCTGTGTTCATTAGAGTACCTAGTAGGTATACAGAACCAACCTATACACCTTCTAGTTAGGTACATACATTACATGCCCGGAGGCAATCATAATAATCTATTCTCTTTTTAGTAACAATCATATTCTGAGGAATCCTAAAAATATTAGGCACGAGTAGACCTCGCCCTGGGGAATGAGTACCTATGGTTTTCTTTTTTTTTCTGTTCCAGTAACGAGGTAGGTGTAGGTAACTAATTGGATACGGTCTACTAGTTACTGTACCTATTAATCGTTATGGTGTGGGGTATACCTAATAATAAAAATCTAGGAAGGAAAACTAGGATTGTAGGTAGGTACCTACTCCTAGAGTGAAATAATTTGAATTCATTAAACAGCAGAAGCACTGAACCGGGATGCTCTCCCCTTTTAGAACTCGCCCCTCGTCGCTGTTATAGGTACAATAGAATTAAATATAACGATTATTGAAACACAACATGGCCTGTGTCGATTAAACAACATTTTAATCACTTATGGGAGAGAAGAGGCCTTGTTCACATCGAAGCTCCCGCCCACGACTGAAATCTGTGACTGAAATAGGCTGGACTGCATCATATTATTTAATTTTCTTGCGGAAAACACAATTGTACAGTAGGTACGAGTACTACAGTAGGTAAATAATACCTAAAGTTAAACATTAAAAGCTAAAGAAGGATTATTACTCTACAATCCACTACGTTTCCACGGATAACGAAAATGAGGTACCTAGGTACTAGAAGGTACCTACTAGGTAAGGTACATACTAGACAACTAATTGATTGAGGTTATTTTAAGTTATCAAGCTATAAAATGTGTTAAAAAACACAAACGTTAATGAAGAAATTAAATTCCTTGATATACCTACACTAGAGTGCTATATGTAACCACTACCAGCTTCACATACGTAGCTCTGTCAAACCCTTCAGATAAAACATGCGTGATGGTTTTTCAAGAATTTAACCAAAAGTTTTTAACCGGTTTTAAAAAGGATGAGGTTGTCAATTCGTCTGTATGTTTTACGCGATATCTCAGGCAATTGTGGATCGATTTCGAAAATTCTTTCTTAATGGATAGGTCCCATATAAATTTTATTAACTTTGCTTGGGTAGTTTGTGAGTTACCTTCAACAATTGTTGAAGCTAACTATTGATACGTATTTGTTCCACTTAGTGTAGGTATATTGATGGTGTTATAATCACTTCCAGTCACTGTTATTTCCATAGCAAGTAGTGGTATACGAATTCGTGTGGGGTAGGTACCACAAGAAAAAAATTAAGAAAAATATAGTTATTTTTGTTTGATTTTCGTATTTAGATGAAACCACTGCTTGTGGTCACGACCAATGGCGACGATATTCTATTACTTACCTGCTTTCTAGGTCCGTCTGGGTAGAAAGCAGTGCTTTCAGAAACCTTCGATTGTAAGCGATACCTTTGCGGCTAAGAACCGAGGTGTTCAACGTAGCCGACTAATTAAACCACTGAGAATTAATGCATGTTGTAGTAGGCACTAAGGTAGCTAGGTAACTAGGTAATAATTCAATTAAAGCTGGTTAGTTGGTACCTACTTAGGTACCCAGAGACGTTACCTAGAGATGAATTTGCTTAAATAGGAAAAATGCAACTTGTGTTCATCTTGTAATTCCCGTAAAAAAAACGTTTACATAAATGATGCACCAATACTGGAACACTTTGTCCGGTTGCACGTGCGGTAGTGATATAGAATAATTATGTGTACCTAGTTAGTAAATACTAACTCTTAGTTGATAAGTTTCTTACTAACCAATGGACCAATGTTGTCAAATTAAATAAATATTATTATTATTATTATAAAGGGTACATTTAGCCATAGTAAGTATATATTTCCCATACAGTGGAACACTGGTTGATATTTTTATTTTTTTTGTAACTTTTTAGTATATACCTACTTACTTAAATGAATTAATTAATATGTAGAGCTCGTCTGGGTAAGCTACCTACCTCTATCACCACATTTATTCCTGCTTCCAAGCAGTGTTGCTGTGAGAAAAATATTGTAGAATATTCAAAAAGCTGACAAAAAAGATATTGAACTGTTTGTTTTTCAGCACGAGTCGTTACAACGTAGAAAAGCTATTTGCTGTAAACTTTTTATATTATGGAAACAAAATCCATAGAATCTAAGTAACTTTATACTTAGCAGGAAAACATGTTTTGTACCAATTTTGGTAATAGCATTTTCTTGCCTTCACCGTAAAAGTTGTTTCATTAATATTACCTACTTAATTGTTTATTTTTAAGTATTTTTTAAATCAGCGGAAAAGTTTGAACTAAAACTAGTTTTAATTATGAACCTACTTACCTACCTAACTAAAAATAATTAAACTTAAAACATTATAGATTAATATAGTCATATTAAATGGCCTTTGATAGTTACTTATAATAGGATACCTACGTAAGAAATCATGAAAAACACAACGATACATACCTATCTCATTAGCTGCAATCGGTTCAAAAGGTATAAGGAATAAGGCTGTTCGACGCAACAAACTATGACATGAGTAGGTACCAAGATAGGTACATATACATAATATTCTTAACACTTCCTAATGGCTCCACCGCAGTTAGACAAAAATTTACCTACAATTATCAAACCAATTAATATCAGCGTTAAAAACTTATTTACTGTAGCATCGCAATTAAATGGTTTTTGCATATTTTTTGTAGTTTATTTCATCAATTAATGAAGCGTTGTATAATTATTATGTTTTGAAAATGTTGTTTTTTGTTTACACGTTCCTTACAAATTACTTCCTGTATATGTATAAGTTGTATAAGTTTTTTTACTACGCAATATTGGGTAGGTAGGTAAGCACCTAACAGCTAGGCATTTTTCTTATATAGGTAGCATATAAGCATAACATCACGCCTTGTTTCCCCGAAGGGTAGGACAGAGCTGTTGTACCTAGGACCCCCCCACATTTCGCCAGTTATAATAAATAATAATAATAATACAATTTATTTCAGGCGAAACAGGCCCATAGAAAAATATGTTAAGTATGTGTTGTGTGTGTTTTGTGTGTATGTGTTGTGTTGTGTGAATGTGTTAGGTATGTTGTGGTTATGTTTAGTCCCATTTAAGGCTCGTGCACACTGGCGCGACGCGACAGCACGACACAAAGGCGCCGCTCATCACGCGGCACGCGGTGCCTTTGTGACTCGCTGTTGCGTCGCGCCAGTGTGTACGAGCCTTAAATGGGCCAGTGTGCACGAGCCTTCAAAAGGGAGCGAGCCTATTGCCATCAACCGGGCACAAATCCAGGCTAGGTAAAGTAAAATAAATAAATTCTCCTAGCCTTTCCCAACCTTCTCCAAAAACAGTTTAATAATGTTTTCTGTTTTTAAATCCAAAACAAATACAAGAAAATTAGAGTGTAACACAGTATTAGGTTACTTGGGCACTTTTACACTTCCCTAAGTTTTCTTCGTGGACATTTTTAAAACGTAGACGAAATTAGGTTCCTATTATTGGAAAACGTTGTATAGGCTAACCACGGACAATGCTAAAAAAACAGAGAGAAGTCCTGAAAAACAATCTCGTGACGTGAATAATAATTACTTCCTACGTTAGTTATTAATTCAATGAATCATAAGTATTTTTTATTGGGTATTCATTTAATTATGTACCTATAGATTGTAAATCATATCATTTTTATTCAATTGTAGTAATTTAAAGGATAGGTTGTAGGTAGGTACCAATATTATATACTTAGGTAGGCATTCAACAGATGCAATAGGTAAGAGAGCAGATTTGATATTTTTCCAATACATTGGTGTTGTCTCGAATTGGAATCAACATTTAATTATGCAATGGTGTTGCATAAAACAAGTTTTATTTATAAACCACTTCATGTTATTTCCTGTTCAATAGTGGCTTTAAAATTGGGTCATTACATCACATAAGTACATACCAAGTATGTAATAATGTAGGTTAGTATATCTATGTAAGTAGTAAAATAAATGATCTATACTCGCAAAACAAGAAAAAAATATAGCTCACAAGCACTCACCGTGCGGTGGTGTACAATAAAATTAATAAACCAAGGTTTCAGTAACTACACCAAGATTCACTGTCATTCATTACATAGTGAAATCACGTACACATACAAACTCGGAACAAATGTCATACAAAACTTCAAATATTTGTCCTCATGCGGAAGTCGAACCCGCGACGACAAGAACAACAGACGCCAGCCACCTTTTAAGTCACCAAGGTTAAAGAACAGAAAAATAACTATTTCTATGGATGTCCCCTGCATTTTGATATGCATGAAATTCTATTCTGTGTGTTCTATATTTTGTAAAACTTATTACTTACATAGGTAAATTATTACCAATTCGGTATGTGACGAATCAGACAAAAGGATACATTTCGTCTGAAAGGTAATAATAGATAACTGTAATAACGTTGTACCTACCGTAATAATTTTCAAAGGTTAAGCAGAGTTTTAGGAAAATCAGCTAACGCAAAATGCGCTGCCGCTGCTCATACACGTCTAAGCAGTACATCGTCAATCCTAAAATACTGGACGCGTAAAGCATGTTTGCAAGAGGTTTTGGAAGACTGTTGTAGACCAACCTACTAAGCTACTACATCTACCTATCAGGCAAGTAAGACTAGTGGGTTACAAAGCAATCATGCTCATGGTTTCCGGACCTAGCATTAGATAACTAAGGAGGTAGGTAAATACAAGTTTTTTTTTTCTTCAGAAAAACCATAATTTCAACCAACAATTTCCCCGGAAATTGAGCCCAATTACGGCGGCCGCGCCAGAATAGGTACTAGATCAATAATGCGATTCACCTCAATTGGTTTCAATATCAGATTATATTTCTGTTGTTAAAGAATTTGTAACCAAAAGTAATACTTGGTGAAGAAACCTGGACAAAGAAACTCGGGCCAAACTTAAACGAGTAAACACCACAAAAATATTGATCGGATGATTATGGTCTTAATGAGCTTGGTTTACCAGTGAAAGATATTGAAATGAAAGTGAGACTAATAGGATGCGACCGTTAAGCCAATCGTGGAGAAAATTTTGATAGAATCTATTGCCCTTGGTCGGCCTTGGTTAACTTTCAAGAGCTGTCACTCAGCGCTGTTGCATAGAATTCACCTATAAATTATGTATTTAGAAAAGTATCACAATGGTGGTGGTGCAGATGTGATGATAAAATAAAATAAACACATGCCGCACTTAGGTATGTATGTGTAAGTGCAACGAGTTCTTTTTTATGTGGCTTTAAAAATATATTTTTCAAATTACAGGTAGTTAAACAACATGTTACGCGTAATATTGAAATAAGAATGCTCATAAAATAATATTTTTGTGAGACCTAGGTACGATCTGTAGTAACAAGGATTCACAAAATGTTGGATAAGGCTTGTACCTTTAGTTCAAAAAGGAATCCCGCGGAATATCGGAATGAAGTACCTAAGTAGGTATTTAGTTAGATATTGTTTTTGACATTGTATGTAATGTTTCACCGTTCAAGACCACATTAATTATCTTCAAATTAATTATCATACTTTTACTAAAGTATCAACATAATATAAAATAACATTACGCCGGTAATCCCTGAAGGAATAGGCAGAGGTGTACCTAATATAAGTAATAAAGTAATAATGTATCAATACTCACAAATATCGATGGCCGCCACATTTTAATAACGTTTATAATTTTTTTCTACTTCACTGTTACAACGATCAGTCTTCTCCTATTCAATTCTCAAAGAATACTGCACAACACTTTGTATTATCGAGAAGTTTGCGTTACAATTTCCCGCCCAGTACTGCGCTAGCGCCTACCTTACCACTCATAATATTGGAAGCGAACGGCGCGCGGCGACCGCGCTTACAATTTATATAACATCGCCAATCCAACGCTGCACAATATATAATTTAAACTTTAAATCACTGTTGTTTTGTTTTAAAAGTTAGATAAGATTGAGGTGGCAGCATCATAATTTACACAATAATTCAGCCATGAAATTAATCGTCTTCTTCAGACTGTTGAGCATCTAATCGTTGCATGTTTTACTTAGACTTCGTGGAGTGCGTAAAAACTTGTCTAGCTTCAAATATTTATGCCGAGTTCATGGCCGAAAAAATGCTTAGCGAATCATTAAAAATCAGGGGAATTGCCTAGTGAACCTAGGTCACCCTAGCTTTTTGCATCATTTGAGATGCTAAGAATTAGATACCTACTGTTATTTGGTAGGTAGGTACCCTTTTACTACTAGCTCTGTATGTAGATATGTCTATGTATACTTGAAAACATCATTGATTAATAATAAAAAAATGAAATGAATAGCCATTCCTCCAGGCAAGGGCGGATTCAGGGGGGGGGGGCACAGGGGCACGTGCCCCCCCCAAACGGTTTAAGTGAAATATAATCGAATCGTTTGGATGGACTTAACTGAATGCATATCCATCATGACATTGCTTCAATGATGAACGCTGAAGAAGTACCTACTATATCTTCAGCAGCAGTGGCGTAACTACTAAGGTTCAAAGGGGTGCAGTCAGTTCATGCTCGGGCACAGAGGTCTGCTATGCTGACAATGCACCGGCCTAGAGTCGGCGAGAGGATTTCAGGATAACATATAATGCTAAAAAGAAAGAAAGAAAGAAAGAAAGAAAGAGGTTTCCTTTCTTTCTTTCTTTCTTTCTAAAAGGACAGCGCAGTCAGAGGGGCCTCGCGCGTCAAAAGTTGGCATTGCTTTCTTCGACTCATGTAAAATATCTAGCAAATACTGTGAATGGTCAAAAGAAAAACTAACCATACCAATTCGAGATGGGGTGCTAAAATTATTGAGGTCACTCTTGCAGCCCAAACTTTACTACCTATGTCGACAAAGTTACTCTTATTTCTGTATCTCTGGTCAAAAGAAAATCAATCCTATCCGAGGCGGGGTGCAAAAATAGCATTTTTGTTTGAAGTTATTCTTAAATGTGAATGTGTGTGTGTGTGTGTGTGAAAAAGAATAAATCCCAATAACAACATAGTGCAATAATAGATGTGGGAGACGCTTTTGGACTGTCTGGTCCAAGTGCCCCTCACAGAAATAAATCCTGGATCCGCCCTTGCCTCCAGGGGGCCAAGTCTACTAATTTACAAACGTCCCAATGGTCTCTGCATTGTGAGTTTTTGACAGATTTGCCATACAGAATCTGTCAAAAACTAACAATGCAGAGACCATTGGGACGTTTGTAAATTAGTAGACTTGAAACCCTGATTGCCCTTTATGTCAAGCGGTGGTTCACTGGTTCATGTGGTCATATTTTCTCTATCATGGATTAACAGTATTGACAAACAAAAGTGACCATAATATTCGATTGCTCTTACAAAATATAAACTACGCCTTGGCTCATGGTTTTGTGGAATTGATTGAAGAAATGAGAAATTCAATAAACTTAATTTTGTGGTAGATTATTATGTAGGTAGGTACTGAATCAATGCTACCGCTTTATGTTGTATCTATTATGTAAATATATTACTTCATTAATTATAGACCTATTCATTGTACGTGTTATTCTATGGTAGCAGTTATTTAACCACATAGCATTACGTAGTATACAGGGTGGAAGGGGCATCAATGCGCAACGTGTTACCATGGATTTAATACATGATTCTGAAATGCCTTGCGTTGAAATAATTAGCCGGATATAAAAAAAAAACGCTGTTACATAGATTTTGACCGCGTACGTAGGTATTGCACTTTTCTATGAAACAGCTGTTATTTTTTTTTAATAACTGTCGAAAACTTTTTTCGCTAGGGGGGTTCAGAAACATGTGCTGAATTCATGGTTTCAGTTTGCACGTCGATGGCCCTACCACCCTGTATAATTCAAATTATCTGCGCTGTGTTGAGTACCTATATTATATAATTAGTGCTATGCAATCAACACCTACTTACGTGACTAATTACCTGACCATGAGCTTTCAGTCCATTATGGTAACAATGAATAGGTAAACCTTAGAAAATTATATTGCAACACACTGCTTAGTTTGTCTAGTATAATATTAATAAATAAACCACTTAAAGTGACAAAAACGGACATCTGGCCCAATGTGCCTTTACCTTCGCGTTACTAAAAATTTAAATAAAGCAAATAAGTTAATTTAACTTTTTGAGTTCAAGGTAAACACTACCAAACCGAGCAGATAGGTTTATTTTACAAATATTAAGAAACCATTAATGGTTTACCTTACAATTCGTCACCTATACAAAAAGTTCAATGGTAACAAAAAGGCCTTGGTCATTGCCCTCTCCAGTGTGCTAATAAATAGTAATAGGAAACAAATACACAAAAGTGAATAAGATTAATCATCTTTAGAACTTAGTGCTTTTGTTTCTTTTGTATTTGTTGTCTTTTTTTGTAGTTATTAATATTAATGATGCTAGTTTAGAGACAATACGTACAGAATACTGACAAACTATACAAAATTAGAGCACGTGTAAGGCGAGCTACACAGGCCTCTTCCACAAGATCGGCTTATTTCCCTAGTTTTTACCTAGGTATAGCTAGTTTAGCTGTGTATGGATGAATAAATACCACCTATTTTTGTAGATTCCTATTTCAAACAGCGGAGTAATTGCTTAACACATTAGCAGTAGGAATGGCTTTCATTTTGACAGTTCATCAACGTTCATTGCGTTATTTACGTTGTTGAGCAGACAAATTTTTCGAACATATGAAGCAATGGATTAGCAATAGGCTTCAAAATGATTCAGATTGTGACTGAGTTTGTTACGCAATTAGAGTGCTCGTCAGTCAAAATCTGGATACTGGGCAATTTGGACGAATAAATTATGGTACCAACTTTTTCCGTACCCTCTAGAAAACATTTGTTGGCTATATACTTTAGATAGAAAAGGTTCTAGCTAAAGTAGCCAACGAATGTTTTCGAGAAGATCTGGAGGTATGGAGCATGCAATATGCAATAAGTATATGGGACCCTTTAAAAGGACAAAGGTTCCCATACCTATATTGCATGCTCCATACAAAACAGCCGTCCCTATATCCACATGTGTTTTGTGTGCATACTCGTCAACCTTTTTTTTAAGATAACTAGTGGAATTTTTATGAGATGCGAAGAATTGTATAACCCTCAGGCAGGTGTCTTCAACAAAGAAAACTAGTTTTATATTTAATTAGACGCTCCGTGACCAATTACACATAATAATGTGTACTATGTTAGGTATTCAACTCGTGCGCATCTTCCGTTGACGTAGTACCTATGTTATTAAGTCGCAGTAAGTATATGAAATTGAATAATTCAAGGACCTAGACATAACGATAATATGATCGGACAAACTCAAGACGATTAGATGACAGTATCCGATAGGTACTTATAAATGGTCGGTCACGCAACTCGCAATCGTTTACTGCGCGGCGTTTAAAATAGATTGACTTTTTCACAATACCGATTATTGGGCAAATCATTTTTTGTTAGTAAAAGAACAGATGCAAGGTCAACCGCGACAGGTATTACATCCCATGCAGTTTCATCATACTTACAATAAAACGAAGGTATTATTAGTAAATAGCTTCTGCCCGCGATTTCGTTCGCGTGGAAGTCGTAAGACACCCAAATACACTAAAATAACAGCCACGTTTTTATAAAAAAATCCTAGTATACCACGTTTGTAGTTCAGGTCTCAGCAGCCAAAATACAAAAGAGTCAGGACTGGTTATGCGGGAGCAAGCGACGTAGGTACGTGTGAGAAGCCCCACCTTGAGGTCGACATCCGCAGCCTTCAATAGCAATTTCCCATTGCTTGCGAAGTTTTTGTTTTTAGTGAATTAATGAACGCCTGTGTTCCTGCATAACATACTACCTAATGGCACAACAATCTGTTGTATTCTTACAGATTATTCCTGACGAACAGCTTTTACTAAAATAATATAACAGTAGATTGTAAACCTCCCATATTATTATTATACTTTGTTGTAAACACGCGGGATTCCTTCACTTGACACGGGAACCATAGATGACAGAAGAGGCCTAAACATAATCATTTTCTGTGTACGTACTACAAACTATCACATAATTGTATTACAAAATGTAAAAAAGAAGCAGCAAATATATCAACTTTAGGGAATCGAACTTAGCAAAGCAGTCGCCGAACCGCTATTTGCTTTGTTGAAAGTTGATAAAATAGCCGTTATCTTCATGATTTACTGCTTAGGTCCGATTTTACCAACGTAGAATAAGTTTTATTCCAAGGATAAAGCTATACTTACTCTCAGAATAACCATGTTTTCATTTCACCAACTACTTATCCTGAGAATAACAAAGTTATACCAGAGTAACTCTTAAACCACCAATTTTGAAGGAATAACAGGCTTATTCCTCAGATAAAATCAAAATGGCGTCAAATTTTTACGTCAGATGAGCCTGAGCGACCATTGATTGTGCACATTGAATTGCAATTCAGAGAAAGTAAGAAATGCAGCGTTTTAGAAGAATGTTATCGGACACTGAAAGCGATAGTGAAGATAACTATGTTATTTTGAGACGTCCAAGATGGTTTAAAGAAAGAAATGAGCATTTTTACAACTACGACGAAAAGGATTTCATGATTAGATTTCCTTTATCTAAAGCAGCACCATACTCTTGGCCACCTTAAGATTTTATGCGACCAACAACACTCAATTAACAACCGGTGACTTCAGTGGGCTTATTTCGAAAATATGGCAGCACACAGAATAAAAATCGGTGTGAGTTGGTTTGGCGCTCACGAAAATTGATGTGTAAGCATGTGAGCTCGCATCAGTTTGGTTCACGCGCTCACATAGACACGGGTCTTACGCTGACGTCATCTGACGCTCGAAGTCTTACGCTTACTCGTCTTACGCTCGAAGTCCCAGCTAGCCCCTACGGTAGACCGAGCGCTAAGATGTTTACACATCAATACACAAAGTTAGTGCAGCTATAGCATCATTACAGAATATATGAAATTTCAATGATGTTAAAGTGGTCTGTTACCAGATCCAGCAATAATTTTTTTTCTTGTACTAGCCAGTTAGCGCTACGTTTCCTTTCAGACATTTTAGAAACACAATACTACAACACAAAGCAAAATAAACGAAATTTAAACACGAAGCACGACTTTACAGTTACTTTGTTTGAAAAATAACAGTGACAAGTGTGACAGATGTTCAAACTGACGACTAAATTACAAAGGTCCTGTTATGCTATACTGTACTGAGAAAATGACAAGCCTATTTAATTTGTCTACATTCAAATTCATCCGTTCATCACTTCACATTCAACGTGCCACAGATAACAAAAAAACACTTATCAACGAATAGTTATACTAGGAGTAAGTTTTTGTCTTTGCAAAGTGGTGAAACGTATTAAGAGTTATTCTGAGAGTAAATGCAGCGAATAATTTTATACCAGGGATAGTTATTTTTGGATAACGTCCCCATTGGTGAAATTGGACCTTAGCTCCATACAGGTGTGATAATCATTTAAAAGGTTAAATCTGTAACTATCTGCTATGTTCGTTCCCTATTCAGCCCAGTCGAGAGATTTTTTTTTGTGATTTCTGACTTGTCCAGTACTCAAACCAATAACAACAGCGACAACGGTTAGGGTACATGCCCAATAGGGGCAAGGCCTCACCTCAATAAATCCACCCTGTATATGTCAAGGTTGACTGCTTAGCTCCACAAATGTATAGCGTGATGATAATCATTTAAAAGGTTATTTCTGTTACTATCTGCAATATAAATGTCGCAGCCATCTGGTTAAAGCCAGCTAATAGAAAGCCTAGGCCGTTCATAAAATGCCGGCATCCAATTGAATGCCTAGACCGATAGTTAATTGAACAAGAATCATTCATGTTTAACAACTTGGCGTATTGAAAGTCAGCCCTTTGAAGATGACTGACCAAGACTCGGCCAAGTGATTCAAACTAACATCATAAATTCATCAATATCCAATTTAACTAAATGACTGCACGACATTCAGCCATCTGGTTAAACATTGCGCTCAATGACTTGGCTAGTTGTCCTTCAGCTATTTAATTGAATGGCGCGTTTAATGAACGCCCAGACGTCCAATTACTTGGCTAATTTAACCAGAGGCTCTATACCTTTTGGCTCGTCTTTTTACAATTTGCGGTAAACTAAAGAAGAATTCGACCATGATCACGGAGCATAACAACCAGACCATGATGCAATATTGCTATTCCCCTATAGCACATAGCGTGGTGATAGCATGACTGACCAGACATATAGGGAACATCTAAGCAAAATTTGAACAAAATCTATCCAGTAGTATTTGCGTGATGCTGGAACATACATTCAGACAAACGGACAAAAATTATAAAAACTATATTTTCGGCATAAGAATCGTTCCCAGACCTCGTAGCAACTACTTTATTTTTCAAAAATATTCTATGTACAGTTTTGACGTCGCTACGATTTTATTATATGTATAGATACAAACCCATTATGAAACTAATTAATAATTAAAATACATGAACTGTTTACTGATTTCTTTATTGGATATCGCCGGTACAATACTAGTTGACCAATTTAAAATGCAATGTTTATTATTGTATCACTTCGAATAGTAATTTCGAACGCTATTTGTACACAGGACAACATACATAAATGATTGAAGACCTATTTTTAAAATAATACACGGCAATATTTCTACTTTTTATCTGGTGTGTAAATGGATTTACAACTTCCGAGTTGACAACGTAAAAATATACAAAATAATAAAAATAATACCTATCAAGTCTTACATATTGTTTGTGTGAACAGCTCTTTTCAAGTTGTTTGTCAAATCTCTACTAAATAATTCATTAGTTTATGTACTACAAGTTATACAAAAGTTGATACTGGACACACATTACCTCTAAATACAGAAACCTTTTCAATTCAAGACTTATTAATTAACCTTACCTTACACTCCTAATCTCTTATGATCATAATTATTCACAAGCGACAAATAATACTGCTAATAAGAGGACAACGTGTATCGAGACTGCTTTTAATGCGTTTATAAAAAATGTGTTAATGCCAATAAACAGACTTTGTCCAATTATTACATTAACAAAGAATGTTATAATTACACTCACTGCAAAGTTAGACGATGCAGTGAACTTGCAAATAAAGAATCGCATCCGAAAACACACCAAAGAAAAAATAGAAATGTGTGACTACAGTTATGTTAAAAACGACTTTCGCAATCAGATCATATCGTTTAAAACACATTACAAATTAGATAAATAGTTCTCTATGCATATAGCATTTGCATACATTACTACTATGTAAGAACATATCACGGACCTGTAGGTTAAATGAGAAACTAAAGTTTCTAAGATACTAAGGGCGCCTATCTAAAATTACGATTGATAAATACTCCGTACAAGCTATATTCGACTTAAGACTATGTAGCAACATATCACATCCATTAATCGATCCATAGCCACAGTAATAAAAGGACTTACTGACAACCAACCACACTTAACTATTAGTGGGATTGAATATGTACTTGAAAATTCTACACTCATTGAGTAATTAGTTTGGAGAAATTCAGAACTTTTCACGCATTATTAATAGTTTAATATCCACACAAAAACAGTTTCCTGAAGATCGCACTAAGTAGTGTTTTATTTTACATCATGTTTCATAGTAAGTACTTAAGGATAATCACTTTATATCATTTATCGAAAGTATGTTCAAAATACATAAATAATCGTAAGAAATGTGTACATTTTTATTTTGTATAAATTAAATAGAAGTATAGATCTACAATCCCAAGAAAATCATAAAATTTTGTGACATTTTCAATAAACCTTATTTCTCCAACTAAAGTTTGGGATGTAGATGAGAGGTTGTAGAATAAATTCGTCTTATTATTATCATAATAATATCAAGGAATTCATGGTGAAAATGCCATGCTAGGCTAGACAAATTAGTTTGTGGCAGTCAGAAATGGTTATGTAGGTATGTTACCACAAAACTAGAAAACACTTCATATTCCCTAGCATGTGAAATATTTGTATATTAATATGCACACTCCATTTTCATGGCGTTTTAAAAAGTACCTATTTATTACAGAAAAATATTTTAAGCACATGCACATGAACCGTACTGTAATTGCATCAAGTGATTGGAAGTATAACGCTTTTGTTTCGTCAATAATATTATAGAACTACAGATACATCGGATCAAATATACTTATAGGTACAAAAGAGAATAAATATAATACGGAGGAGAACAAATCCGGCGGGGCCCACCGAGCTTCGCAGGTAGGTAAACGATAGTGAACATTTAAAGCCACGCTACTCACTCGACCGGAAGCGAGTCAATCGTTTTAAAGGAACACTCGGTCATGCACATCAATCTTAACACTGAATATGGTCACACTCTCGCACTAAACGTTTGCAGTCATGGGGGCCTACCACTGCGGGTTGGGTGGTAGGTAGCCCTCCGGCGCGTACGTGGGAGCCGGCGGCGGCGCCGCGTACGGCGGCACGGCGCCGGCCGGGCCCGCGTAGCCCGGGTAGTACGCGCCGCCGCCGTAGCCGCCGTAGTACGCCGGCGTGGGGTACGCGCCGTATCCCATCCCGTAACCTAATCGTAACACATTAATCATAATTAATAATACTTGCTACCAGTTATGCCAGAACTACACGACTATTCACAACCGTTCGATGCGCTACATATAGCATGAATCATAATTCAATTGATAAGGTTCGTAGGGGGAACGCAATAAAATGTTGTAACTTTTATGGTGGAAAATGTTTAAGTAGTAAATAAATAATAATTATTAGATATTTCGTAACAAAACTTAAGTGCTACTAAGTGCTAGTAACAAACACGCTAAGAAGAAGTGCTATTGTAAAATATACATTGAGTGATTCATTAAAAAAGGAAACCAGTGGTCTATTTAAAATAAAATAATTTAAAATGATGTTTTTCTTATTTCGAATAAACTTGCTGTGGAATCGAGCGGTTGTGAATAGCTGCGCTGGGCCCATTAAATAAATACCAGTACACTTATACTAGTATTTCCTTAATGGGCCCAGCATACATTAAAGGATAAGGGGCATTACCTGGGTACTGAGCGTAAGGTCCTTCCGGGGCAGGGTTCCCGACGGGGTAGGCCTGTCCGGGCGGCCCGGGCGGCCCGTGCGGCCCGTGCGGCCCGAGCGGCATGGCGCCGGGGGCGGACGACTTTGACAAGTCAGCGGGCGCTGCCGTGCCGCCGCTCATCATCGCAGGATGACTCAGGCTGAGGGGCATACCGGGCGAGGGCTTCATATGTCCGGCGTGAGGAAGTGGCTGCGGTTCGTGTGGGCGACCCATTAGCCGGGGGTGCGTGCTGACGTGCTGCGTACCGTCCAGGGGAGAGCCAGGCGCGGCGTGCGACACCGGCTCTGGCTTGCGGATGCGTGGTGCCGTCGCCGGGCCCAGTAAGCTCGACACACTGTGAGGCATAGGAACGGGCGCGGGCGGAGCGCTCACGGCTTCCGGCACGGCGTCAGGTTTAGCAGGCGACCGACGCTTCTTCGTCTTTGCTCCAGGCTTCTCTTCACCGGTCGGAGAGTACGACTGCGTAATATCATCCAAGTTTCGACGGAAGTCTGGCATCCCCTCTTTGTTCAAAACGCTTGCAGTCCTTTCTAGCTGACTGAGGCTGGATTCTAGTGACGGCCGACCACCCGGCCTCTGATGCCTGTAATTCTTCAACGGATTAATCTTTCTTTCGACAGCATCTGCAGTGCGGCTCAAATCTGCCGCATCCATTTTTGACATATCTGGTATTTTAGATTGCTCAATGGAGTTATCTTCTACTGTCTTATTTTCTAGAACATCCTCGGAGGGCAATTTTTCATCCGTCGTTAAAACTATGGGTTCTGGTTCAGGATTCGAATCCTTATCAGGTGTTGTACTTGGTTTTTCTTCTTCCATCGGCTTAAAAGATTCTGGAGTTTCTAGTTTACTCTTATCTTGTTCTACATCAGAAGATGGCTTTGAACTCTGATGCTTATTGTTATCCTCCTCGTCACTATCTAATACATGAGTATCTTCATCAGAGTTTACTTCCATCTTACTTGTAGAACCGGAGTCATTGCCGTCAACTTCAGATTTCTTGGGTTCTCTCGGGATTTTCGTTATACTCACGGAACCGGGTAGATTGGGCCGTAATAATCTGCCTGCTAGTGGGGATTTTGGACGCAAACTTGAGTATGATCTAAGTTCACCCAGTCGACTCCTGATATCGGATATTTTTTGACCCGACATCATGGGTCTCATTTTGTTTTGTCCTATTATAGAAGGCCGCATTACTCTGTGAAAACCTGGTCTTGGACCTGTTTTTGATGTAATTGTAATTGCCGAATTATTCTTCAAAGACCCTGGTATGTTTGACACTGGACGACTGCCTAAAACTTAAAACAGAAACACGTCATTATTGAAATGTTAATGAATATTACAAAGCTGGATTTTACGAATCACAAATGAAACCTTACCTTTCTTCCCTATGGGACTGCTGTCTTTATTATCTGCGCCTTTTTGTCCCAAACCTTTAAACGATGTCTTGATGGCAATAATTTTACCGGATTCTAGCTGCATATAAATTCCTTTTGGTGATTTCAGTACCATGACTCGTTGTCCCGCCTTCAAAACTATGTTCGTCTTCTCGGCTGAGTTCGTCGGTATTACAACATCTATAAAAGAAGTAAAGATTAATAGTTCGAAGTTGCTAATAATATTTATTAGACCATGCTGTAGCTAAAAATATTGCTAAGAAATTGACAAGCGCGCGTAAACTGTTGTGATTGGTTGAATTATTTAACAATCGCAATCGCATCAAGATGTTAGTCACTCCGTGTAAAATACTGGTATTCAGTTCCGTCCGGTAAGACCGGAGGCCGACTCCAACATGGTTGGGAAAGGATAGGCAGACGATGACAAAGAAATATGGGTTGAATGTGAATGAAATAAGTTAGGTAGGGCGCTGACCTAGCGGCAGCGTCATCTCCTGCGCCGTCATGCCCTGGCGCCGCCACACGTCGGCCGGGATCCAGCGCGCGCCGTGCTGCATGGGGCGCACGGACGCCACGGGGCGCTGCACCAGGCTGCCGTCCGCCGTGCGCACCGTGCGGTACGCCGTCGTCGGCTTTGGGGCTAATGCTGCCTTCTTTTCTAGCTCGTATCTGGAAAAAGTTATGGTATAATAATATACTTCGCCAGGTATAGCATTCCGATCACGGGCGTGACACAAGCCTATGTCATCACCGCTGTTACCAGTAGTGTGTAATAATAACTCCCCAATCGCCTTTATTACCTGTGCGAATCCGATAAAACAAAGAGGTTTTAACTAACAATTACGTCGGTATATGTTTAAATTGAATTGTTTCGTTTGATTAGAAAAAATGAAACGAAAATTTAAATGGTTTATATATTTTTTTTTAACAGAATGGTGACCAGAAATGTTTCCATAATTCGTGTTTTGTTGCAATAAAGTGGCAACTGGATAGTGACGTAAGCATGTGTCACTCCCGGAATGCCAGACCTTGTTTTTTTAGACTATGGAAAACGTATAGTCGTTTTGTTTTTTAACAAGTCGTGGGCCAGAACGACGAACCTGCATACGAACTTTCATCCTTTAACCCCTTTCGAAGATAAATTTTCAAAAATGGTTTCTTAGTGCTCATCTTTCTTACAAAAGTAACTCTTGTGCAAAATTTGATGCTTCTAGCCTAGACTAAGGGGTTTAGGTTATGCATTGTCTGTCAGTGAATGAATGAAAGAATTAAAAATAAATATTATGTAGATTACTATGAACTACTAGCTACTTAGGTAGCTAAATAATACTGACTTTTCCTGACAATATAAATAAAACTAACACTAATTTACCATCTGACACTCTTACGTTATAACTTTATTTGCTTCAAATAAGACATGTCAGATAAGTTCACACCCTTATAAATACACCTATAATAAAACTCATACAAGTTAATTTCTCAAATAGTTAAAAATCTAAACTCACCCTCTTTGGGCCAGCCTCTTTTCAGCACTAGATAACTTCTTCTCTTTTCTATCAACAAGTAGCGACTCATGTTGGAACGGTTCCTTGCTCAGCATCCTCCCGTGTTGCGATATAACCCCTTGCATCAGCACATCAATGTACTTATCTTTATGCTCAGACAGATCTTTGATTTCGGATTCCTAGAAAAAAGAAAATGTTTTACTCGAAAGCAGTAAAATTGATGATTTGGGTTTATTATATTTCTTACGATTCGTTTTTCTTTCCGAACACCCCGACTATGTGGGCTGCAATGCATTTTCGGGAAATGTCAAGGGTATTTTAAAGTATTTCATTTAAATATCTAATTAAATAATTCGAAGATACATTAAAGGTTGGCACTATCTAACTCCACGTACACGCTGCGTGAATACAGACGCTGCGCTAGCGTCGCGTAGGCATGATTTTATCGATACTGACAACTTGTCGCGTTATATTAAAACTTACCTTCTCATCATTATCGAAGCATAGATTAGTGATTTCTTTCATAGAGAGAACAGCGTCGGGATTACACTCGTCGACAACACGGTCAGCCATGCCTTGCTTGTTTATCTGACGGTCATAAATCTTCTTCTCGAGACAACAGTCCATTACGAAACGGTAGACGAAGCATGGTTTTCTTTGTCCGTATCTGAATAATATTACGTTTAATATGAGAAAAAAACAAAAATAACATGAAAATTTTACTTACACGATTATTATACCGAAATACAAGCATAGAAAAATAACATCAACGTTTTAATATCACAAAATCGCTCTACTAAATTTTATACCAAAACATAACGACTATAATCCCCGAACGAATAGGCAGAGGTGTACCTATAGTAAACCCACATTTCGCCAGTTATGTTTAAGTCCCATGAAATAGGGGGCAATAAGCTGAAATGCGTCAAATATAAAAAATACTTGCCTATAAACACGACAAACAGCCTGTGTATCGTGGCAGGGGTTCCAACTGGCGTCGAAAACGATTACCCTGTTGGCTCCAACGAGATTGATACCAAGCGACCCGGCGCGAGTCGATACGAGGAACAAGTATATGTGCGGGTTGGCGTTGAACTCGTTAATTAGCTTCTCACGCTCTAATGCGTGTGTTGAACCATCCAAGCCTGAAAGAATATGATTTATGAATAGAAGCTTAGCTAACAAACATTCATTTTGGTTTCCAGAATAATACTTACGATAATAGTTTGTATTTCTCTCCCAAAGACAATTTGTCCCAGGAATGTAATTCTTTTCTAAAAAGTCTTCAATGAGATTCAGTGTAAATAAACTCTGGCTAAACAACAGTAGCCTATCTCCAAGCTTTATGCTCTCATTCAATATGTAAAAGAACAATTCCATTTTTGAAGAATTTTCAATAATCCCAGGAATGTAATCTTTTAGCAATTCAGCTGCCCAGTCGTATGTCATTTCTTCAGCTTTCTTGACCATCGCTAATTCTTCTTCTCTATTCATTTTCTCTTCCTTCTCACTCTCTTCAGATTCAGAGTCCTCATTATTCTTTTCTTTCGACGTCTTCCTATCGTTTCTTCCCTTAGCTTTCGGTTTACTCTTCGCCTTTGACTTTTTACTATCTTTCCCTTTACCCTTTTGTTTACCTTTCCCCTTTGGAATTTCTTCTTCTGATTCGGATCCATCACTCTTTCCTCCATCTGTTTTGGAGTCCTTATCTTTCTTTTTAATACATTCAGATTTTGAATCTTTCAAAAGAAGAGGTTGGTTTTTATTCATCTTCTTTGTTTCATCTTTCACTATTTTCTTTGTATCCAAGTCTTCTATTTTGACTTCACCATCAGACTCCGATTTCATCTCAATTTTTTCCTCAGCTTTTAGTTTATCAATTTCAGTCTTTATTTCAGTAATAGGCCATGATGTTACAGGACTGCCAGAACTGGCACTACCCATAGGTGGTTTAGTTTCAAGGTGTGGGGGGAAATTCTGATATGAGCATGGATAGTTGTTACTATTAGAGTTGCTTTCTTGCTGTTCAGGGTAAGATGGCGTATTTGGAGGATATCCATAAGCAGGATTACCAAATGGCACAGGGTTTGTATTTTGTGTTTGCGGTATATTAGGTTCTGTTTTGATGTCAATAGCAGGGTAATTACTAGGAACAGTGTTAGGCTCGCTTTTAATAGCAGGTTGCGTTGGCACTTGTGGATCAGTTTGGCTGGAAGGCATATTGTTGGGGAAGCCTGGGTAATTGGTAGGATGATTGTCATACTGGTTATACGGAGTTGAATTATTTCCATATCCAGAAGTGTTGGCAGCATATGGTGGAGGAAATGGTTGATTTGGATATCCTTGAGGCCCAGGATTATTAGGATTATAAGATCCCTGTGGCGCGTTGGCGTTATACTCAGAGTATCCAGGATGGTTATGATAGCCTTGATATGGTGGTCTTTGTTGAGTACCAGTGTAATTATCTTGATTATTCGAGTAGGGTTGCATCGCATTTCCGGGATACGGCTGATCGTTCGGCGGTGCGTTGTAGTTCGGTGGGTATTGCTGAGAATTATTGTATTCAGGAGGGGTGCCTCTGAAGTCTTGTGGTGGCTGATTATTTTGTTGATACTGAGAATTATTGTAATATCCAGTGTTACCATAGTAGTTTCCATTACCCCAATAGTTTTGGTTATAACCTTGTCCACTTTCTGGAGGCATGTTTTGTGGATACTGATTAGGGTAGTTACTCCCGTATGGAGGTTGTTGCTGGTAGTAGTTACCTTCGTAGTTTTGGTTGTAACCTTGATTGGGTGGGTAGTAACCAGGGCCTGGGTTTTGATAGTTGTGGTACGGTGGGTAGGACCCGGAAGGCTGGTCTGGTCTGAATGCGTTTGACGGTGGACCGTACGGAGCGTTAGGGTAGGGCGCATTGCCGTAAATGTTGGCGTCGGGGCGTGTCGCCATCGGACCAGTGGTTGTATTAGGCGGTATGGTCGCTGCTGGCTTTTTGGATGCACCCTAAAATAATAAATATTAAAAGCTAGATTAAAGTCATTACTCTTAGAAAACAGTTGTTAGTCTTATTTTTTTTTTTTTAATAAAGCTCAAAATATGTACAAGGTATGTTATATAAATTATTATAATAATGTGTATAAAATTTGATGCTTAAGATGTGAAATTTCCTAATCTATGTAAATATTGTGATTATATAACGTATACGCACTATTTTGCGTTATAAGTATTTATGTGTTAACTTTCTGCGCCCTAACAGGGTCATGTACTCAAGTCTTAATCTGTAACTTTTGGTACATTGTGCAATAAATGAATAAATAAATAATTAATGATTATTTTGGCTATAGTATATTCTAATGTCATTGCGTCTTAATTACTTAATGTCACACTCAAGTGGTACATGAAAATTTTAAGCTTTTACATAATTGTCTCTAACCCGTGGTTTTCCTGGTCGACGACCCGGCGTTCCCTTCATGTTTCTTGCGCGTCCGGCTTTCGTAACGCCACCAATCTCCTCCAAATCCAAATCTTCTTCAATAGCGGCGTTCACTTCACTACGCTTCTTGAGGAAATTGTATAGAACGTCAGGGTGATTCCAGATCTAAGAAAAGTATATAAAATAGATTATGAATATAAAAGTATGGTTGAACTAGTAGTTAGAATATAAATTCTCACATATTTCTGCAGAAGTAATTACGAGGCACGAAGTTTTTTTTTTTTTAGATTATCATTACAAGCATGGTGCTTATGGCAATTTACATTCGAAGTGGTCTTACCGACTTTTATTAATGATATTGCAATATTTCATACCTTACAACAAATTGCGAAAGCTTTCAAAGGATTTGGCACTGAAGTGGAGCGAACTACTTCATTCATGAACCTATCGTAGAGTTTACGTTGAAGTGGTGTCATTCGCACTAGGAGCACGTATTCTTCCTTTTGAGGTAGCGTTGACTGCAGAACTGCATGCGATCGTCTGTAAACATATGACTGGTGAAAATGTTTAGGACACTTAATGTTCCAACACCGATCTGGCCTTTAAGGAGATATACTTTTCTTCATTTTGGGTATACCAATCTCAAAAAGGCAATTAGTAAGACGGTAACTGGCCAGTAGAGCATTAAGGTCCTAGCGAGGTAATTAAACTGACATTTTTTTTTATAAACATCACATAACATCACGCCTGTATTTCCAGAAGGGTTAGGCAGAGGTGTACCTATAGCACACCCACATTTCGCCAGTTATGTTTAAGTCCCATGTAATAGGGGGCGAGCCTATTGCCATCAACCAGGCACAAATCCAGACTCCGGGCTGCTACTAAGAAATTCCAGATGGGAAAACCCAATAACACTTTGCTCGACCCGGGAATCGAACCCGAGACCTCATGCTCAGCAGTAGCGCTTGCGACCACTAGACCAACGAGGCGGCGGTTTCTTTTTTATTTATTTTTTTATTTTAGATGGGTTTGCTCAGACATATAAAAAGAGTCATGACATGACCAGAATATAATATTTATCATAAATATAATCATGGCTAGATTCAACTTCATTTATATTAATGTGGAAAATCAGTACGTCAATGCCCGTACATGGCATATAGGAAGCAAAACATGAAAAAGTTAATGCTGTTATTTGATATCTTACCTTTGTACAAAACCTACAAGCAGTGAATGCAGCACGTGGGCGCGATATCTCATGAGTCGTATGTCCTGAGGAGTTGAGTCTATGCACTGTCCGTTCTGAATAGGACGCTCAAACATGTTACAAAACTCCGTCTTGCTACCGAGGTAGTTTGGACGCACGAAGTCCACCATACACCAGTATTCCAGCAAGTTGTTTTGCAAAGGATAGCCTGATTTAAAAAAATACAAAATTGAAAAAAAAACTAGGTCGTGAGGTGACACCAATGGACGTATTTTCTGTAGAGCAATCTACATTCGGTTTGAGCCACTTACTTTTTGAAAAAAGATAAGAGATCACTCTGCTAGATTAATCTTAATTTTATTGCTATTATGCTCAATTGATCTCTCGTGGCCGAATACGCTTTACGATAGATCACAACTTTCGCATTCTGATTTTCTTAATAAAAGCACATAAGAAAATAACGTTAGGTAAAACAAAATACCATGTGCTTTTGGCCAAGAATTAAACTCGTTTCCAAATTAATAATGTTAGTGAATAGTACACAGTCATACCTGTTAACACTACTCTTCGCCTCGTCCTCATTTGCTTCAATGCGTATGAAATATTCGAGTGGGAATTCTTAATTCGGTGTCCTTCGTCACATATAACCAAATCTGGACCTGGCTTGACCAATGCTTCATACATTTCTGTAAATCCAAAATAATGGTTAAAACAACAATTTTCTGTTCTCTCTAGACTACAGGGTGTAAGGTATATAGACGCGCAAACTGTTACCATGAATTCAAGCCCATGATTTTAGACCTCACAGTGGAATTTTTTTAGCAGGTTTAAAAAAAAACCGGCCAAGTGTCAGTCGGACTCGCGCTTGAAGGGTTCCGTACCATTATATATAAAAACGGCAAAAAAAAAACACGTTTGTTGTATGGGAGCCCCTTTAAATATCTAGTTTATTGTTTTTTAGTATTTGTTGTTATAGCGGCAACAGAAATACATCATCTGTGAAAATTTCAACTGTCTCAACTATCACGGTTCATGAGATACAGCCTGGTTACAGACAGACGGACGGACGGACAGCGGAGTCTTCGTAATAGGGTCCCGTTTTACCCTTTGGGTACGGAACCCTAAAAATCAGTAGTATTATTTAAATTTTCACTTGAGTCAAAAGTAAACAAAGTATGCATAGTAGTCAAGTATCTATAATACATAGTAATTTATTAATTCCGAAGAAAAATTATGCACTAACATCATAGCTAGTTGTTAAGACATAGGCTTCTTTTAGTAAGGCGATTATTTTCATTGTCACTTTACCAAATAAACTAGAGTCTAGCGAGACGCTCCACCAGGTTTCTGACTAGTCATTATACTGGGACTTTTAACTGTACAGTAACTTGATAGTTGGAGGAATAACACTTTCTGACAAAAAAAAAGTGAGGCGACAAAAAGAGCTAAATTGAATGAATGTTTTAATTATATGTAAACGCAGTTTTATGTGAACTTAATATCTGAAATTTTAAAACACCTTATATTTGTTTCTAACATAACTCAAACAACCAGTAACAAACGATTTCACGTTAAAAAAAGACAATGAACTGAAAATAATTTTACGATTGGCCATGTAGAGTAAAAAAAAAGCGTCATTTGATTATAAGGTTTTAAGGACGCTATCACATTTTTCCACAAATATCAGTGCTTTTCAGGTACCATTTTAATGAAATAGGATCACTATTGCGAGGATATCTTGGTGTCAACTTAAAGATAATATATTCATCTCCAGAATGAGCCCATAGAAATTGTATAGCCCCATACAACATTTTCATAAAAATTGGTTTTAACCATCACAATAACACCAACAAATTTAAAAAGATGGGGTCTGATTAGGAACCAGTACAGCTAAATCCACTGCATTGTTAAACTTAAAAATAATAAGAAATTGTTGCTTATATAGTCCCCTATACCGGTAGCTAAATATTTTGTAGGTAAACAAATAACTTGTTCATTTATGAGAAAAATAAGAAACGGCCTCAAATTTCTCCATACATTTTCTTCTTGCGGTTCGTCATTCCGCGCTCGGACGCGCTCGAGGAAGAACGGGTGTATCAATTTCTGGCAAAAAATATATTACTTAAAGAAGTGTGTTCTGTATTGTATACTGTGGTTGGACGAAGTTGATACTTTTTCGGACCGAAATAAAAGTAAGTACGATTATTGGAATTTGTTTTAGAAATAAGTACGTAGTTGTAATTTTTTTGCATATTTGTTGTAGATTACGGATAATCATTGTGTAGATAATTATATTAGCTATATTCAAATTAAAATAGCTGATACAATTTTGTTTTGAAACATTCGATACAATAGTCGACTTTGGGGTTTTTGGGGGTGGTGATTACGAATAACCCATCCATTTTTTAATTCAAGTTGGCGGATGTACATTTTGGTGATAAATCGACTTAGTTGTCAATTCATAAATCCAGAATAGTAGATGGCACCAAGTATGGCTTTTTGTTTGTGTTGTGCATAGCTAAAATATTTATATTTGTTATTAATTATTATAGATGCCACGAATTCGGAAATTCGGACAAAGGAAAAAAAAAGGTTCCCACGTAGTAGTAAACAAAAGTAATGAGACTTTGTAAGTATTTTCATTTAGAAATCACTTTTCTACTCTGGAGTTTTGTTGTCTTGTATTAGAAAATATAGTAGGTTTTTTATTTAACATGGGGAGCTTAGATGTCTACGTAAGCGAAGATGAGGAAAATGAAATTTCACTTATGAGTTATATCAACGTCTGTTGGTAATTTGATTTACCTTAGGTACCTACTAATGTTGTCATTTTTCATTTTCAGGAGCAGGGATGCACAATAAAAGAACATAAGCCAAGAGGCAGAAGAATAATCGAGATTGATTACTTTTTTGAGCAGCTTTTCCTTATAGGTAGCCACACTTCTCTTTTTGTTTGCAGCGTGAAGTATCTAATCATGAATTAAAAAAAAGAGCTGGCCTTCATTCTAAATTTGAACTTCTTTGCAAAATGTGTAGTGAGAAGTTTATCCTTGAAACAATGCGCAAAGACGATAGTAAAATGTACATCAATCAGGAAGTTGTAGCAGGAATTATGTCCACTGGTGCAGGATAGACCCAGCTTAATACTGTCCTTGCCCATGCTGACATCCCACCGATATCTCTGCGGTTGTATGAACTTACACACGATCGAGTTTGCCAATGGCGGGAACAAACGACGGACCATTGTATGACTGAGGCAGGGAAAGAAGAAGTCGAGCATGCAAAAAGTATCGGGAATGTGTCATCTCAAGGAGTGCCAATGATAGCCGTAATTGCGGATGCATGTTGGAGTAGGCGTTCATGCGGCACAAATTAAAATGCTTCTTCTGGCGCTGCGGCAATTGTTGGACAGCACAGCAAAAAAGTGATTTACTGTGGGGCGAAAAATAAATATTGTGTGACATGTTCCCATTCAACAAATAAAGGAATAGAACCACCAAAACACACATGTTTTAAAAATGTCAGTGGTCTTTCAACTGCGATGGAAGCTGCAATTATAACAGAAGGTTTTAAATGTTCCTTACCTGACCATGCACTTATTTATTCCCACTTAATTGCTGATGGAGACGCCAGTACCAATAAATGCTTACTACCAGAACTAGTTTACCCTCGATACGCGAGGTCTATGAATCTTAGAGATCATAGCTCACACATACGCACAAACATACTGACGGAAACACATAATGCGTAAAAGGTTCAACAATATTCCGTTGGATATGGTTGGATAATCCACATTTTTTTTTATTTTATCAAATTTTTCACAGTAAGGTACACTACTGTGTACATTTTGCGATTGTTAACCTGCTTTTATACAATATAGTATACTTTTTACTACCTACTTTTGTTTTAATTTTTATGAAAAATACTGAGCTCGCGCCCCAGTCTCAGTAAATAAAATACTTATTGTTTTCATAAGGGAATGATTATTTTTAAATAACATAACGAAAGTCTAGGATAAACTCCCAGGCTAGTATTTGACTATGTAATGCTCCAACAATTGTCAGCAAAAATAATATTTAGAAGTACTAACATCTTCTCTAACTAAAAGTAACCCCTACGATAATCGTAGGTGATCCTTGTAATAGTAAAAGGTTAAGGTCGTTAGTTTCCGTAAGAATATGGTATTTAATCCACATGGCCAGCGCTTGAAATTTTTGAGTACCTACCTACGTAATTATTATTATGAATCATTTTATTTCAGAATAAACATCCCATACATTGTTAGTAAATATTACTTATATGTTAGTAAAATTATTAATTATTATAATTGTTTGATGAATTTCAAAAATACTAAAAATATGGCTATCGCGCAGATAGTACTTAGTCACAGTTACCAAAATTAGATTGCAAACTTACAACTAACTTTACTCAATGAATATAAGTAAAATTAAAAAATAATACTTTCAAGTACCAAGATTAGATAAGTTACCCATAAAATCGAGCGGGCAGCGGTTTCAAAGTGTGCGTGCGCGTAATGTTGCTGTGTTGCGACTCAAATGCCTAAACTTGAGTGTTTCAAAAATGTGATAGCGTCCTTAAGACTGGCAAAATAATTATTTAATATATTCCAATAGAACAAACACATTTGTTTGGAATTTATTCATTTTCAACTATTTATAACATTCATTCTTTTCGCTAAGTTCCCTATCCCAACCCTATAGTTTTAGAATGGTAAAATTATTTTGCTTCGAACTGTCAAGTTACTGAATACAATCAAATGGCCAAGTTTAGTTTAGTATTAAAGTAATGCTCAGTATGCTCACCATCTAAAAGTTTCTTTTCTTCATCATTGGCATTGTCCTCCTTTTTCTCTTCTTTCTTTGTATCATCCTTCGGATCATCTGGCTTCGCCGTACTGTCACCATCGTCTTTATCCAGTTTCGAATCTTCAGAAGCCTTCACGGAGAATAAAATAGCTTGTAATACATACATACATACACTCACGCCCTCTTCGCATGGGGGTAGGCAGAAACTACAGAACGCCACCTGCTATGATCCTTATATACTCCTTTCGCCTAGTTTACGTTCATACATCTGGTCATACACGCACGCCGGTTGCGAGTACTACGCACCTGACCTTTCTATCTTGTAATATATATACTCTCAAAAGTAACGACGAGTAAATTAATCGGCATTACTAATATTATGAAGGGGTAAAGTGTGTTTGTATGTAGGGGGTAATTTCTGGAACTACAGATCGAATTTGAAAAATGTTTTTTGCATATTTTAGCCCAATTCTTGAGAAAGGCTTATAGGCTATTAACAATACGTTATGACCCTTAGGAGCCAGCAAGAAGAAAAAAAAGTCAGAAAGAACGCTAAGCGAAAGCGGATAGCGCGGGCAGGTGATGCGATACGACGGGGTGGGTCGGAGAACAAGAAATTTCACACGGACGAAGTCGCTGGCAGAAGCTTGTATAGAATAATAAAATTTTAGTTAAAAACTATTTTTTTAAACAAGCTTTTATTAAACTAAAAAGTACCTACTAAAGAAAAATTACGTTAACATAAACTTTAATATTTTATTAGAAGCTTGCGGTTTATCTTAAAGAGTAAGAAGGACGTTCACGCCTCAAGGTTTTAAGAAAATATTAAAGTTTGATGTTAGCCTAAGTTTTATTTAGTAGTTCACTTTGGTGGATTGTCCATCAACAAAATTGTGAAAATCTGTAGTAACAATAATTTTGGTAAGATGTTATCGGCTGCACTTTTATGCACCTTTACGCAGACACATATCTTGGCAGCATGTTAGTCGTGTCGCTGGATAGTATACCATGTGGGAAATCATCAGATAACTTCTTCCGCTCTGGGCGGAGCGGGAGGGCATGATGTCAGTCTTTTACTGACTAAAACACACCAGTATTCCTTCAGTTGCCTGTGTGCCAGGGCCACAGTAACTCTTTCAAACAATCCGCGACCCCGGCAGGTATCGGCCCTAGCAGACCCCGTCAATTGGTGCTGACATCTCTTTGAGGCGCGCGTGGAACACAACGCGCCGTCCACCCGGGCCTGGTCCTTACCAGACGGCGAGCTACCCATTGCTTGCCGTCCGCAAGCCCGCGTTTACGGAGGTCCGGAATTGGCTTTCGACTTCCGACGCCCAGGGCGTCTCCTCCTGCGGCGATTAGGGGCGTGAAGGCGCAACGATTGCCTCACACTCACGCGCTCCGCCTCCTCCTTCGCGAGCATTACTGCTTCGCAGAAGGAGGTGACGGCTTCCCATGCCCTCTCGCGCCGTACCATGGTCTGGACCAGGGCCGGACGCGAGAGATTGCCACCGCCGATCGCCTCCGCGAGGACGCGGCGGTTCTCCGCCCAAGCCGGACTGACCTCCACCGTATGCTCCACCGTGTCCTCCGGGCGATCTACACAATGGTAACACCCGGGCGTTTCCTCCCGCCTTATCCGGAACTAGAACCTCCCAAAACAGCCATGTCCGGTGAGGACCTACGTCAGGCGGAAGGTGAGGACGCCGTGGTGCCTCTCAATCCAGTCCACAAAGAGGGGACTTACCGCCACAATTGTGGCGTGCCCTGGATAATACACCTACGAATTTAATAAACATCGTCCAAAAATATGGGTACAATATTGACAATCTTTTACCTGTGTATCTTCCGTAGGCGGATCCGACTTTTTCTCATCTTTCTCCTTTTCGGCTTCCAATTTAGCGTCAGCTTTTCTTTTCTTACGAGGTTTCTTATCTTTCTTCATACTGAGTAGTCTGTATAACTCGTAACCTATCATAAGAACTCCGCCTGAGGTAGTCCAATCCTACAAAGTAAAAAATAATATTATAGTACAGTATTTTTATCTCACGAAGCGACGCGCGCTTTACTTGTGGTTACCAAGCGTAAAAACACGTTGTGAATGTGTGTGTAAGCGCAGGAACTCTCGGTACCGTCCGAGACAATGGCGAAGTCGGAAGTGTGCGTCTGGGTGTGTACGTATGTGTGTTATGTTCTGACGCTACTCGTCTTCACGCCCACATTCACAGCGTGTTTGTACACTTGGTAATCGAAATAATAATAACATCACTTATTTGCTAAAAACATGGTATAAAAGATGGTAGTGTTAATAATGTGAACAAACATGTTTTACTTAATAGGTATAAGCGTGCAAATTGTACATGCAGTCAGTCATAATGCGATTTTATGTTCCAGGAACTCCTTAACACTGTAAAAACTATTAGCAGATAACCATTTGTACAGTTTAATTTTGAAGAATCTTGTATTTAATGTTTTTAATTAATTTGGTATTCTATTGTAAAAAAAATTAAACACACAATTTCAAACACAATTAAAGCGCGCGTCGCTTCTTGAGATAAAAATACTATAACACTGACAATTTGAAAAAGTTAAAACTGTCTCTAAAAGGATGTAAATAATAGACAGTTTTGTCCTAATATCATTCCAACTTTTCAAGAATTAGACTTATAGCTGAGGCATTTATCATAATATTTATACTCAATATGACCAGTGCCCATTCAACGTTTTAATATTATGTTCCATAGTTTAAAAAAATCCATACCTTCACTACTTTGGCTCGCATTTGTAAAGTTTTGTGACTATCGTTGAGCACATAGATAGGAAAGTTCCTCGGTCGCACGTCGCCGTGGGCTGACAACGGACTTGTGTTCGCCTCAAATGGTAACCACATGTTAAATTCTGCTACCTGAAACATTATACAGAATGGATTTTAGGAATAGTACACACAACAATCACGTGTTAATTCTCTTTGGTAAGGATAGATCCTCTACATGTTTAATAGTGGTATTGTCTTCTGAACCGAACATCAATCAACTATGTTAAGAGTACCTGAATAGCCTTGGGGGCTATAACCGAGTGAAGCACACATTCGGCTCTGGCCTCCGTAGAAGTTTCTTTAGCTTGGAGGGTTTCGAAAAAAAAACTCGCATTTACAGACTAGATATGACAGATGTATTGAAACTAGATAATTCTTATAAGTGAACTTTACAAAACTATTTTTGGCAACACGGCAATGCTGTCTTCTGGGCACGTTTCCGCATGACAGCGATGCGGACGAGTACTTCGACGCCTAAGTGTCTTTTTGTTTTTGTATTTATTTGTATAGTTAGTTAGTATTTAAATTAGTACCTGGTTTAAAATAAATACTATAAATTTATTTAAGAAAATAGATTTACTCTATTGTCTAAGTCACTTTTTGCCAATAAACTCAATCAAGTTCCGAAAAATTCGCATTGAAAAATGCATTAAGAATAATCGCTCTATAAGCTACTACTTGCATCATACTAGGACACTTAACTTACCCAATTCTGAAGTGTGTTGATTGGCATGATACACAACACAGTTTTAGATGACGTGTGGCGTAGGAATATATCACAGAAGCACACAATTTGTAATGTTTTGCCAAGGCCCATTGAATGTGCCAATATACATCCAAAGCCCGATGATGTCGAGAATCGTTCAACAGATTCTATAATGTTATCAAATAAGAATCTTACACCGCCAATCTGGAACACAGACAAATCACATACATGAAGCTATTATTTACATGTATTGGTATTGAGACCAAAAACTGAAAATGTTAATATCAATGTCTCTTATGTTGGAAGTGTCAATTTAAACCCAAAAGTACATTTAAAATATTCGCGATAACGTAGTTTGCACCATAGACCATGGTGACATTATATAATAAATCAACTATAATTTGTAATGACTTTTACCTGATGAGGTTTGATAACCCTAGCAATTTGTGGTGCCAAGAATATGTCCTCATCATTTTCCGGGTGACCAATATTGATTAACACACGGCCTTGTTCATCTGGGATGTTATACGCATCATTCACATGGAGACCTTGAAAACAAAGAGAAATATTTTCATTCAACTTTAAAGTGTTATGCAGAATTTCACACGCGGGATTGGTCCGCATGCGTGAAGTTTCACGATGCAAAACCAACCAAATACAAAAAGTGCGTCGCGCGTGCTTGTAGCAAGCATCGTGATTAACACATAATATGAAAAGATACATTGCGGGTACCAGCATACGGCCAATCCCGGGTGCGTGATTTTATCCGCATGACACTTACAATACCCTCACTCTCAGACATGAACTTTTACAATAAAATTAAAATGATCTATGTAACAAAAGAATTGCAAGCAGTAAAGGGATAAGGCATTTAACAGGAACTGGCTTAGTATGCATCTTTACAATCCATAATCGGCCTATAGGCAACATTCCCAAGCTGTGACTTAAGCCACTTCTCTGTTTGAAAAAACAACCCGACTTCCCCCAACATTGAGAGGGCAAAGCGCGTAGCACCATTGACAATTGAATCAGTTTTTATCTTTCGGATATAACGCTAAAGTGACCCAAAGGCGCTAGGTAAGTCTCTATATCAGTAACTTCTCACCACCACCAGAGAAAGACTAGATACATATTTTACAGGGTATTTATTATGCCATATCCTTTCTATTTCAAGAGTCTTACCTGAGTTACCAGGATCCTCTTCGGCTTCAGGACTAGGCGGCACTTCTGAATCTGACAGCATTATGCAATCATCAGAATCAGATGACGAAGACGAAGACTCCTCACCACTGCTGCTATCAACTATCTCTACAACCTACACATTAAAATTTTGTGTTAACTTTTTGAAATAGTTAGGACTAATCATTCCTGAAAACCATACTGATATTATTTGAGAGAGTAATAGAACATCTACATGTACTTGTTTTCAATTAGATAAAATATAAACTATCCATTTTCAACATGGATGATACTAAAAGAATCCTTGTATGGGACAAGCGTTTTGGGAAACTCAATCAGCTTTTAAAAGTCATACAGGTAAACTTTAACTAAAAATGAGGATAATACAAGATTCAAAATTATAGTTTTCCTACCTCTTTCTTATCTGCCTTCTGGTCAGATTTCCCTGGTTTTTGGGCACCAGAAGTTGTAGGTTTCAACAACTTTGTAACTTCAACTTGGCCAGCTTTAAATGTCTTTTTTGTTTCACCCGATGGTAATTTCACTAGCACTGTATTCGGTAAACTAGAAACAAGAAAAGAACACCAATTAGTTTTTTTTTTTAAATTCATCTAATATTGATATTTTGAAGTTACGCTACATACTTTAGCTTCTGCCCAGGAAGAGACTTCTTCAGAATTGATGATCCTCCTTGCAACAGTGATATAGTTTTCTGATGTATTTTATTTTGTCTATTAATTGCTATTTGCCTTTGTACCTGTTTAAAAGAACATATACATTAGAAATACCTTTTCATTATTTAAATAATGAAACGGTATTTAAGCCACCTAAAGGTGGGAAGGGTAGGGGTAAGGTAGGTTGCATAAGCAACCTTCATTTTCTAAAACATAATTTCAGATTAAAATACTTAGAATAATTGACCTTACAGAGAATACGTTTGAGGGAGGCCTATGTCCAGCAGTGGACATCTTTCAGCTGAAATACTGATGATGACAGAGAATATAAGATGAAAATCAGTACTTTATTATTTGGACTTCCATTCTAGCTTTCTTGAGTACAAAATTAATATACTCATACCTCTCTGATGATCCTCTGCTGTTCCTGAACTCGAGCCAATCTCTCCGACTCCTGTCTCTGAGCAGCAAGTGTTGAAGCATCCAAATTCTTCTCATCCATGACTTCCCTGATATTTCGACGTACATTTATAGCGTTGGTATTCACTGGTTTCTTCTGCAATATGAACAATTTTTGAGTAACTATTTTTGTTCTATATTTAATTATGTTGAAGCCTCAAAATCGAACCAATAATTCTGTTTATGAGGTTGCATTAGTTACTTGATAGAAACATTGACTATTGTACCAGATTATGTCTTGGTACCTTGTAATTTAATAGAATAAGTGATTCTGGTGAACGGTAGGTAGATACCAGATTGTACTTTGAAAATTAGTCATGTTTTTATTGTCTCCTTTATCCAGTAACAGTGATTACTGTAGACATAGACGATCTTCAACTACTGTTGTAATTTATGTAAAATTCATAAGAAACATACTCTGTGAAATATTACAGCAGAATAACATATTAATATCAAGTATCATGTTATGTTTAGAACTAACATAATTGTGTAAACAATATCAACAATGTCTTAAAGGATCAAATCATGATCTTATACAGTGGACATTATTATGACCAAACTCAGATAACCGTAAATATATCTCATCACATTTATAATGACTAGAATGTATGAATGTAGTCATTAGTACATAGTATTACACATAGGTACACATAACATGACTATTGTTTAGCCTTCTACTATTACTAATCACCCAACATAGGAATGATTAGAATAGTATAATTTAGGTTTGTTTCTTTAACCCAAACGGGGTTCGATTTGGGATCATTGATATTGCAATACAATGCAAATTATCAATAATTATTTTCAAAATTACTATAACAGCAGATGAAGAAGGATTATTTGTTTTGTGTCAACATTGTGATAAGGTAAACAAACAACTTTAAAATTAACCAACATTGTTATAAAATTGCAGTAATATGTTAGTAAACAAACAATAAGGAACATGTCTTGGGTTAATCAAAGTATTGGCAGGAGATCAAAAGTCTGTTTTACAGTACAAGTTATAACCATACATACTGTTTAATATATTACTTTCAATGCATTTTATCACTGCTAACACAAATAATAGTAAAACTGGCTTTTATGTCTGAATTTAGTACTGACCTGAATGTTACAGAGAAATACTAAGAATAGAGTTACTATGGGCCCATTATTTATATACACAACAATATAAATCAACACATACAAGATAATGAAGAATAAATCTTACCTCATCTTCGCCATCAGACTTCTTTTCTTCATCTTTTGGTGACTCCCCACTATCATCCTCCTTTTTAACAATAGGCTTGACACTAATCTCTCCCATTTCTTTCAATTTCTCTGTGATGTCGAAATCCTGACTACTTTCTTCTTGTTTAATATCTAACAGCTCTTCTGCTGATTTCTCTGGGCACAAGTCACCCTCTTCCACTTCCGCAATTTCAACGTTTTTACTATCTAAGTCACCCTCATCAATAAGGTCACGAATTGAAAGGGTTTTAGGTTGTTCTTCTTCTTCTTCCTCTTGTTCCTGTTCCTGTTCTTGTTCCTGGTCTTGCTCCGGCTGTTCTTCTTGTTCTTGTTTAACTTCAGGTTCTGGACATGAAGGAGGCTCTTCTGGAGGTTTAATAGTGCTTTGTGTATCCTTTTTCGCCTCCACTATGTCACCAGTCTCAGGGTCAATGTAACTCTCGTTTTCTTCATTCAATTCTTGCACAGCATTGAGGTTAACTACAAATTCCTCCTCTGATAGTCCATCACTTTCTGTCTTACTGTCTTCACTTGAAAAGTCACTTAATTCTAAGACGTTATTACCAACTAAGCTGCGAATTGTAATACCTGTGTCCTTTTTGAGTTTCTTCGTGAAATCATGAAAGTTTTTCACAGCTTCCATCTTTCGCTTGTGGCTCATAGGCCTGGGCCGAGGAGCCGCGCGCTTCCGAGCGCTCATAGCCGCTGCCTGAGCAAAGTGAGCTCGTTGTATTCTGGCGATGGTCTCGTCATCGTCCTCACTGTCTACCACTTCTTCCTCGGACTCCTCCTCTTCGTCTTGCACCTTGCCCTTCATTTTATTCTTCACTGAACTCGTGCCGCCGGCATCATCCATGACAATAAACTAATTTCTAATATCTCAGATTCACTAAAACCTATCGCAAGTCATCATTTTCACGTCTTATTTCATTGAATGAAATCTTAAGCACACTGGATTTTTGTTATGAACACAGGCTTGTTTCATAAATGGAAATTAATTTTCTTGGACACAAACAACCTTTTTCAGGATAGCTCTTTGTAGCACTTTTACAGGACGCGGCATTAAATATCCAAGGGAATAAGCCGGATGACACAATTATTCGCATAGCGCGCCCGATCAGGTCAAAAAATACGACATATCGTCATATTTGGTTTTAATTATCGATAATAATATAATGTCTGCAATTAAAATTTAGGAAGCCATTACTTCCGCAATAAATAGCCTATTCAACTACTATTCGTTCGTATAGAATTTGTGTATTCGACAAGCGTGTTTACAAAAATTGTGGATGGGCGACTGCGTCACAAAACGTCACGAAGACCTTATTAGCGGTGACTATTAAAGTGTTTAATTGCGAATTCTCTTGTGCCAAATGTCTATGTAACTCTCATTACAGCATCTCGCACTTGCCATTGAAAATGCATCCTTGTTGTACAAAAACAATGCGTCAAAAATTGTAACAGCAAATGTTTTTAGTTCATGGCAACATTATTGATTTTCTTCACGGGGTTGACATTTAATTTAATTGTCTATGAAATACTTTATGGTAGGTCAATAAGTGAGGTCCAATATTTATATGATTTTTATAGAAACATTTTATGCACGATCCCGATCAAAGTACTACTAATTAATTAGTTATTTATCAGTAAAGCTTACTTTTATTTACTATTTTCACTAGATAGGCAGTGGCCAAAAATGAAACTAAAAAATTCTGTAAAATAAAATGATTTGACCCCAGCATATCGTCGATGTTTTATTAAGGGGATGTAACATTCTTTTGGAAAAGTAACTTTGTATAGCTATTATAATTTAGCGTTGAATCTTTATTACATAAAAATGTTATATCACAATAGATTAGCCCAAACGCATCCCAGCCCCCACCTCTCCATATAAACGTACTCACAAAATTGTAATTTAAATCATATTTATATGAATAACAACACATAATATATCGTCACACCTGTATTCCCCGAAAGGTGAGGCAGAGGTGTAGATACCTAGAAAAAAAAAACAAAAAAAAACCGCTTGCTTCACATTAGGGCACGAAACTGCGTTGAAGTTTTGACTTCAGTAGAAGTGATGAAACGAAAAAGCGACATTAAAAAGAGAAAACACAGGATTTAACGAACGAGAGAATGAGATATAATACATTAATACTACAAGTTCACATATTTTTTGTTCACTGTATCGATATTTTTGAGCGATAGGTATTTAATATTTCGACATATCGATAGAGCATTCCAAATATCGAAACGGTATATAAATCTTTTTTTTTTCCAAACTGACAAACAAAAATGTTTACTTTTTACTTATGTTTTTTTTAATCCGGGAAGACTCCTTGATTCACACACAAATTGTATATTACGCCTTGTAAGGCCTAAAAATCTTAATTATGCTCTACCAAGCCTAACCGTAGACGTATAAGCCAATAGAATGAATAGGGCACTGGGTTGGCATGGGGTGGCGCAAGTGTTCTATAAATGTTTGTGTGAGTCTATGGATATTTCTGATGTGTTGCCATTAAATAAATATGGTTTCCCTAAAAAACGGTTTTGAAAATAATAGGTTTTTAGGTGCACTAGTTTTATACTAAATTGAATTCATGAACGGTAATATTACAAAAGGTCTATCTTTAGTCCACGGTTGAACATTCGAGCCAAGTTTTGTTTTGGAATTAGACCGTAAACGCCTTATTTTGTTTGCCCTTGTCCCATATGACTTGGAGTCTGTGCAAAATGTATTTCTCTTCCATTCTCTCTTCGCAGCCGTCTTGTTATAATTCAATCGCTTATCCATAATATCCATGCTATTCTTTTGTCTCCCTAACCTACAGTTACCTAAACTCATACGTTGGCAAGACTCAGACAGTTATGCCAGACTGGGGGGAATCCCCCCAAACTTGTTTTTTTTTTATAGTTATGGGGGGCTAATTGGGGGGACAATATTTTTGGGGGGATATTTGGAGGGAAAAAATTGGGTTTGGAGGGAATTGGGGGATTTTTATTACCAAAACTGTAATCCGGGAAAAGCCGCGGCTAGCCGTGATGATTAAATCAGTAGTTTCAAAAGACATTTTGCGCAGCGTTATCAATTACGTTTTTACAGATTCTGGCTGTTTCTAATTTATGATTTTGATTCATGACAGGATAGAAAATATTACCAACACAAGTTATTAAAATCTTCAAGCATCCAATTAAATAAATAAATATTCTAAAATGGAACCTATTGCTGAAATGGTATAAAATTGCATTTCATAAATAAATCAATGTTTTGCCATTTGTGGGGGGTTTTTTCTTCAAAAGCTGAATTTTGGGGGGATTTCAGGGCAAGTTTGGGGAGTAAGCTGTTGCTGAAATAGCATAAAATTGTATTTCATTAATAAATTAATAGTTTGCCATTTGTGGGGGATTTTTTCTTCGAAACCTAAATTTTGGGGGGATTTTGGGGAAGGTTTGGGGAGAACGCGAGACGGTCATCTGGCAACACTGGACTCAGACTGTCACAGAGTTGTCATTTAATTTGTCAACAGCAAATTGACGCTAAGACGCAACGCAAAGCAACGCTACAAAAATAAATATTCGTTTCGCCGTAATTTGTGAATTCAATTTATTTCTTCGGTGTTATTAGCTAATTATCCAAAATGGTGAAACTCTCAACAGAGTTGATACAAAACTCGATGCAATACATGAATCCATGTCGAGATCGAGAGTTAGATCTTAGAGGTTAGTTCTTGGATACACTTTTGTAATAGTTTGGGCTGTTTTATTTACTTCTACCCGATACATGTACATAATAAATGGATATTTTCTTTTTCTAGTAATTAAATTGATTTAACTTAATACTAGCTTGATTACCTTCTAAATCTCCCCGCCTCTTCTTATAGGTTACAAAATACCGCAAATTGAGAATATGGGCGCAACATTAGATCAGTTCGACACCATTGATTTCTCAGACAACGATATCAGGAAACTGGATGGGTTTCCGTTGCTGAAAAGGATCAAATGCTTGTTGTTGAACAACAACAGGATTGTGTAAGTATTATATACATCCATAAACTCACGCCTCCTTCTAATGGGGGTAGGCAGAAACTACAGAACGCCACCTGCTACGATCCTTACATACTCCTTTTGTCTCGTTTACGTTCATACACCTGGTCATACACACACACCAATTGCGAGTACTACACACCTGAACTTTCTGAAGAACATCACCAATACGGTCACTATATGCCCTCATAGGGCGTCCCCTCCCGGCGTTTCCACTCACATCTGCCTTGTAAATACCTTTTGTTAGTCCCTTTGATTCAACCTCTCAAATTGATCAAGCCATCTAATTATTATGATGAAAACAATCAATACATAATCACAGAATTTGATTATTGCAAGATTTACTATTAATACTATTTGTAATATTCATAATTAGTATGTACCAGTGCAGAAGCAAGGGCAATGCTTGACTGCCACATAATAACTTAACATTTTTTTTTTGTGTGAACTCAAAAGCCCATCACAGTCAAATTATGCATAGGTGTACTAGAAACAGTAAGAACAATTTTTAATATACACATAATTTTATAAATGAAGAGATTACCAACACCAGAGAAACAAATAAAAGCTTAACATATCTTTTTCCAGAAGAATTGGTGAAAATTTGGAACAATACATACCTAATTTAGAATCCCTGGTGTTGACAAACAACAATATAACAGAATTAGGTGATTTGGACCCTCTAGTCACACTGCCAAAACTGAGAACACTATCACTACTGCATAATCCAGTTTCCAACAAACAACATTACAGGTAAATGTAATATTTTACATATGCAGTTATGTTATCATTATCTATTTTTAGCCTGTGGTATCCCTCTATAGGGCCACATTCTCCTTTTCCCTTTGCCATTATGCCAATATGAATCTATGGACATCAATTTATGTTTTTAAAGATTATGTGGCACTGCAGATAAATATTTGCTATATTATTATTCTCTCATAAGAAATATCAAACAAAATGATAATTTTATAAACATCTATAATGTTTGGTCCTTGATTTCCAGAGCATATGTGGCATTCAAATTCCCAGAGATAAGATTGTTAGATTTTAGAAAAATCAAACAAAAAGAAAGGGATGAAGCAAATACTTTGTTCAAAAGTAAGAAAGGAAAAGAGATGCAGAAGGAAATTACAAGAAAGGCTAAGACATTTGTGCCTGGAGGAAACATGCCTGATCCTAAAGTTACAAGTAAGTTAATGTCAATATTCCACTAATAATGTGAATGTCAGGACCGCAGGACCAAGTCAAGATTTCAAATGTTGAATAGCATAAATAATTAATACATAATTGGTACGTTTTTATCAAATAATTAGAACCACCTAAATACTTTTTACATAATAGCATCTTCAAGTTGGTCCACCAACATAAATTTATAGTCAAGGAGGTTACTGTATGATACAGATTGTTATTGTTTTGCAATTCCTATTGATTACAAAATAGTAATAATTTGTACAATACAACAGTAATCTCCTTCGATCCCTATTCTTAAAATATGTGTTGTGTTTATGGCAATCTCAGTTAATCATTCACTCTTAACTGACATGACCAGCCACATAAACACAGTAACTACAGTGTTCACACTATAATTGCTGTGTTTACGTGGCTTAAATGCATCCTAGCATTCATCCAACAATGTATAGTATCCTTATATTAAGTAAAATCTCACATTCTCAATCAATCTGTTTCAGATCTCACGCCACAGGAAATCCACAAGATTCGAGAAGCAATCAAGAATGCTTCATCTCTACAAGAAGTGGAGAGGTTGACGAGAATGCTCCAATCAGGCCAAATCCCTGGACAGAAACCTTTACTACCACCAACTCAATCAAATGGCCAACGTAAGATTTGTATAAGATACCAACTATTTGGTCCAATGGCATCTGAAACCAATGAATTCCAATGTGGTGATCCTGAATCAGCTAATTGTATGTGTAATGTGGAGAGATAGGTTGTGGCGCAACTTGGAAAAGGCCTATAAACAACAGCTTGCACTAAGCAGTCTCTGAAAAATATTGTTAAATTCAGTATACCCTTATTTTCGACATGTCAATGGCGCTATCAGTTTCAGCACACAGCTTTTTCAAGATACTTTTAAATCAGTTACGTCTATTTATTCTACCAATTTTAATATTTATCTGAATTAACATACAAGCAGCATGTTTACAGCACAGCTCAACCTAAGAGTGGCAAATGAAGGTCTATAGAGTTGCAACTGGAAATGGATTATCATCAACCTGCCTAAAGACATATTTGGGCATACTGTATTCCCATAGAACCTAATTAAATATTAACAACCAAATGTACTAATTCTTGTGATTCCAGAAGACGACGAGGAGGAGATGGAGACTGACCAAGCAAATGGCCAGTAAGGAGGTTACCCGCTACAAAAATATACAGACTTTTTGTTTAGGCTGTAAGAACAGATACAACCTGATTAAGAAATTTCCTTTTTTAGATTTAATTATATGGAGTGCGATTATGTTAAGCTGGTAAGAACGGTGTTTAGTTTTACACTAAATATTTAGCTATTAAGACAGATACTACAAAGAAACCAAGGTTATTAAGCAAAAGAACAGATACACGATAGTGCAGATAAATGTTCAATACAAAAATAATATGTATTTTAAGAAAATAAAGTTTCGTACTAAACAATGCCTAGATGGTATTGTATAAAGAAAATCGAAACCTTTTTGCTGGTTTTGTAATATTCTGATATTATCTGAAAAGAACTCCATACTACAACTGTTTTCATTTACATTCTATTTTTCCAATAAAACAATATTCTATTAAATTGTATTATTATTTCATTTCATAATTATCATTTTCATGTATACGAAAATTGTTTCACTTTTAAATATAATAATTCATCATTGCCAGCATCTAAATAGACAGTATAAATATCAGGTAAAAGTACCATTCGTCCCATTAATTCTTTTATAGAGGGCCTTTTTTCAGGCAAGATTGACAGCATAGAATCCACAAGGTCCTGCATGCTCCTGTCATACATCGTCAAATCTATTGGATGTACGCTGCCACTTGTAATTGCCTTTACTAAACCCACTAACGTCTGAAAACAAAATAAGTTATTCGGGTTTGGTCAAGTACCAATTTGTTTATAACAGGCCTATAATTTGCAAGTCATCGACTGAGGCACTAAGATATATGGCAACTAAACAGGAGAACAATCAAATCAATATATTAATTATATTCAGAAACTATCCAAATTATACATACCTACCTACCTATGTAGATACATGTTTGCAAATGGATTCCTATTTCCGGATTGAGTTCGTGATAAACCCCTCTTCGCCTCGCACAGGATGCGCCGATTAGATACGTTAATTTTTATTGTTCTGCTGTTTAATAACTAACTACTCCAAGTTCAACACTTCAACTTACCTCAGCGTCGAAAGCCCTCTTGTGAGTACACATTTCATAAAGTAAACAACCTAAAGCCCAAACGTCACTTTTGCAACAATACGGTTTGCCTTCACACAGTTCTGGGGCCAGGTAGTAAGGTGTGCCTATTACAGTCGATGTCTTCTTCGCGCTGAGAAAAAATTAAAACAGGAGATATTATCACTGAGTTATCAGTGTTATCACTTATCACAGTTATCAAACAACAGATTTAATTTAAAAATAATACACTTAATTTGATTGAATACCTACACCCAAACCCAAAGATAAATTCCGACAAATTTCTTACACTCAAAAACCCTTTGCCCGATGGAATTGTACCCCAGGACACCATGCTCAGCGAAAATGAACGTGTAGGTACTAATGAAACAAGTGCCTAGCATTGGGGAAAACTAGGCGTGATGTGGTAGGATTACTTAATCAATAAATTAATGTATTTCAATTCGGCTCACCTTGCGAACAGTTTTGATATTCCGAAATCACCTATCTTGACTACAACACCATGCTTGCCAGTCAAGAGAATATTTTCCGCTTTCAAATCTCTATGAATTATATTTCTACTATGTATGTAGTTTACTCCTAACAAAACTTGGCAAAAGTAGAAAAGGATTTCCTGTAATCATAATTATGGAGTGATTATGTTAACACGTTCGTCCCTATACCCGGAAGGTATTTACAGTATTTTTATCTCACGAAGCTACGCACGCTTTACTTTTTTTTTTCGATCCCGGGTGGAAAATCCTCATGGATGTCCCCCGCCCTGGGGGGCGGAGGGGTCTGTCAGACTCTCACTGACTAAAAACCACCCCGGTGTTCCATCTCACACCTGCGCCGGGGGTCGCGGGAACGTACGAATCTTCCGCTACCCCCGACTGGTGCCGGCCCGCCTTTGCGGGCCCCGTCCGGTCGTGGGAGTGAGGTGTTTGACTCCCCCCGCGACATCTAAGAGGGGCGCGCGTGGAACACTACGCGCCGCCGCCTCGGGTCCTGATGTATGGGGGGCGACGGACGTCCCCAAGTCCGTCGTCCCTGGACCCATTTAGGGGGGCTGGAAGAGGGCGTTGTCCGCCCTCCGCCGACGCCCGGTGCGCCTGCTGCGGGCCGGGTGAGAGGATGAGATCTCTCGCTCCCTTTCCGCAGCCTCCTTCTGCGAGATAACTGTTTCGCAGAAGGATACCACCGCGTCCCAGGACTCGTGACCGCCGACCATAGCATTCACTACGGCCGGCAGCGACAGGTCACTGCCTACTCCTGAGATGAGGGCACGGCGCGGCTCCTCCCAAGCGGCACACTCTGCCAGCGTATGCCGCGCCGTGTCCTCCCGACAGTCGACGCAGTGGTGACACCGGGCGTCCGGCTCCCTGTTTATGCGACACAGGTACTTCCCAAAGCAACGCACGCTTTACTTGTGGTAACCATTGTAAGTTGTAACCAAGTGTACGAACACGCTGTAAATGTGTGCGTGAAGACGAGTAGCGTCGTCAGCACATAACACGCACACACACTCTCTTTCGATTTCGCCTTGCTTGGTCTCGACGCCTGCGCCCGCGCCGACGACGATGCGACGGTACCGATACCGAAAGCTCCTGGCGGGCTGCCGGCCGGCCGTCCTGCGCTTACAGTTACACACATTCACAGCATTTTTGTACCTACTCTTGGTAAACAAGTAAAGGCTTGTGCACACTGGCGCGACGCGACAGCGTGACACAAAGGCACCGCGTGCCGCGCGACGGGTGGTGCCTTTGTGTCGGGCTGTCGCGTCGCGCCTGTTTGTGGGAGCCTTAAAGCGCCCGTCGCTTCGTGAGATAAAAATACTAATACATACACAGTCAGCCTCAAAAAATTGTAAGTAACATCGTCATGTGTGTGACATCGACAAGAATTCAATCTTTGTTCCATAGGTATTATTGTAGCAATGTGTAGCCACAGAACATTACGACTTATTTATTATCTTGTTGAGGCTGACTTTACTTCTGCCTAGACGATATTGTCCTCTGGATGTAGGCAGCGCATAATCAGACGGGCAATGGTCAATGTTAGGGACGAAATAATGTATAGCAGAGGACGTCTTACGGTTGATATGATGATGATATCAAGTATGTACCTACTTCTACATGCGATTACCATACAGAGCACGAATTATTGCCATGCAGATACAAACTAGGTAATAGGGGGTTTATTTATAAACATTGCTTAGAATTAAGTAGGTAGGTACCTAATTATTAGCAATTTGCTGTTCCATACATTTTGACCGAGTAGGTATTGTACTTTTGTAGGAAACAGCAGTTTTTTTTTAATAATCTGCGAAAAATATCAGTGCAGGGTGCCAGAATCATGTATAGTCGCCAGCACATCGAGTTACTACAAACTGTCAGATTTACTCATTCGATTTTGAACTTAACCTACAACATTTTAAGGTTTAAAATCGTTTGGAGAAATTTGACAGTTTCGTGTAGCTTGACCTGCTGGCGACTGTACCTACTGAATCCATGGTAATAGGCTGTGCGTCGATGTCCCTGCCACCCTATATAATTATTTTTGACGTTTAATCATCACATAGCTTTATAATTAGAGGTGTAGACGTGTTAAAGTCCCTTCCAGAGACAAAGTCGACTCATTGTTGCTTAAGCCACAAGCCGTAAGTAGAATAATCAGCAGTTTAGCAGCAGTCTAAAATACATACAGTGCGGCCGACGAGAGAATGCGTTCTTGACACCTGGCAGTTTCATACAAACCAATACGTGTTTTGCGAATTTGATCTTTATTATCTACTAGAATTGCCGCACTAGAAGGTATCAAGAACGCATTCTGTCAACGGCCGGACTGTAGGTGTGCATTTATTACCTTGTGTTGTAATAATTTTGGACATCTCTGATACATGTATTCCGCTAGATTCCCGCTAGTGGCATATTCCATGGATATCATAACATGGTTATCAGTGTAATAGCAATCATAAAACTTAATGATATTGGAGTGATGCAGCGAAGACAGGATCTGAACTTCATTTGCTGTTTTCTGAAATAATGGGGGTACCTATTCAGTTAGATATCCACATACCTTCTTAATGCTTCTTAATGTTTAGGTACTTGTATACCTATTTTATTTATAAATACCTATGTTATCTTTTTAATATTTTATTATTATTATTAGTAATGTCTGTTATACAGAGCACCTGCCATCTTATCTCTTCACCACCCTTGGTTGACTGGTAGAGAATGCCTAAGGCATTAAGGCCGCCTTTGTATACTGTTGTGTGCGAGAAGTTTTAATAAATAAATAATGCTAATAACATACATCAAATTAATAGTGCCCAAGTCTGTTTCGATTAATGTAGGTATACTCACTTGCTTATGGTCTTGTAGTTTTGTGTTCAATTCTATATCCTTTAATATTGTTAACTCAGAACTACCTTGCTTTTCACATAAATACACGTTCCTGGAAAACCAAAGTGGTCAGTGATTCAGCTCTGTGTCTATAAATACCAACAGTAGTCTGATCCTCGGAGGGAGTTATTTTCTTAAAGTTGGTGGAAAGATTAACCACTAAAGTAAGTACTTAATTATTAATTATGTACATACCCGTACGTCCCTTTACCAACTGTTTTTAAAACTGTTAAGTTATGACTTTTAAATCTTTTCGTTACACAGTCCATTTTTGTTATTACTTATTTCCTATTTATCTTAATTCAGAATGTCCATTAGTTTAAAATATTATCCCATTATTGGGCTCATCACATTCAATGCAAGTACAGTTTACACTGGCTAAAATCTAGAACTTCTCTTAGAAAATTAAACTACCCGCATATGAAAATTAATAAAATTATCATTATGAATAGTGAGGTTGAGTGTTTATTACTTATTACCACAGCAAAAAACAATATACCTACTCGTACCTTGTACAATGTAATAAACTAATAATAAAGGTATGCCCAAGGGAGGATCCAGGGCATTCCAGGGGGGTCATGACTCCCCCCCTGGGCTAGGTCTAGGTCGACGACTGATATTTTATCTAATCTCATTGATAAATTCAGTAAAATACATACTTCGTATGAAGGCAAACACGCGAACGACACGCATAATGATACGACTATGGGTTGGAGTGTAGCCATAAGGGCGCTACGGAGCGAGGACTTCAATTTTATTGCAGTAGCGGATAAACCTTGTCTATAGCTTTTTTTTTAACTTGCTGAGGAAAATAAATTATTAAACAAAAGAAAATGTTTTTCGCAAATCGTTAGTTTCTTGGTTCTATCATATAGAACGCCTAAATATAATAGGGATATAAGCGTCTTGGTGTTTTTTGTCCCCGACCAGCCGTTTGCCGTAAAATAATGTCGAAGTGATCCTTTTAGAACATAAGATGCAAGAGCGAGCTCGGAATTTGGGGCACCCCGACTCGGTCAGGTTAGGTCCTAGGTTCGGATCATAGATAAATATATTTCTATGGTTCGAATCGTGTCAACCCCATATTCGGTAAGTGTTAAACAATGTCGCTTTTATATTTTGTGTACATGCCTATCTATCTAGGTCATCTTAGGGCGTGTCCCTATTTGCTAATTATATCTTATTGTTTTAAATTAGTATGCCTTTTGCTTAAATATTTATTATGCAACCTATTTGCCATTAGCTCTGTGCATTCTAAGGGAACATGGGCGTCGGGAGCAGGGCTTCAAAATAAAATAGGTGTACTTAAACACATTCAGAACTAAAAAAATGTCCAAAAACGCCTAATACAATAATAAAGAACTCAACCTATTCCAGGCGAGATCCAAAAATTGTCGAGTTTCTTCGCTCGTTTTAGTATTGTGCATTCTCTCAATTCTAAAGCTTTTGTGCATTAGTCAACAAAGTACCGAATTCCTTTTTTCGAAAATATAATCGACCCTAGGTGAGGTGCTAACATTATCGAGCTTGCTTCGCTCGCTCTTGCAGCCTACATTCTCGAACTTTCTGTCTAAGTCGACAAATTAACTCCTATTTATGTATGACTGTTCAAAAGGAAACCTTACATAAACAAGGCGGTCTGTTATAATTTTCGCTTCGCTCGCTCTTGCATCTTATATTTTTCTGACTGTCAAACTTTTCTGTCTAAGTCGACAAAGCAACTCCTATTTATTATGTAGCATATTGAGAAGACCAGTAAGGACTCATTTTGTTTAGCCGCCCGTCACTCCGACTGGTTTAGTCCACCACTGATTGGAGCCTGTCCTGACTGGGCCTCGACTATGTGATCCCGGCCTTTGGCTCAGAGGCTGTATCCGTCTTTGGGCACGCCGATTGTAAGTATTGGGTTTTCCAGACTAAGTATTTAAATTTTAATAAATTCTGTTCTGTTGTTTACCTAGGTAGGTACCCAGCATAAAATCGAGCTGGTGACTGCAGGTCCACGTCCAAGCGTGTATTTTGCGTACGGACACGTAATAATACCTACTATAGATTTTTTAATAACATTATTTTCAAGATATTTTTAACGCAAGCAACATTGACAAAGAACGTCAAACTTGTGTTTCCATCCGTTTAATTTATTTTGCCGTAAATTTGATATTTTCAATTTCTTGACGATATCAGTGCTTATAGTATTTGTGTTTGTTTCCAGAAACAAAATTAAGTTATGAAGAGTCACCTAACGATGACCTAGATAATAGCTATTTATTAATATGATTTTCGATTTAGTAGGGGCCTTTGACTAGCAGTCTAACTCACGAAGTCTATCGTACACAATCATATTTCTATAATTTCTATCAACTATTTTTTGTTTTTATTTTCCTCTAGATGTTGAACACCACATTACCCAGATTAATGGAACATTCCTACAAAAGTGGCAACACTACTAGTTTTACGACTCGAACTACGGCTCTAAAATCAGCTGGCTTACAAACTAAAAGTTGTAAATATTAAAGCCAGTAGTATCTAAAGGCCTTATTATTAGCTGGTTCGTTAGATAATTATCTGAACTGTAAAGATGGGTCAAATGATGGGATCTTACGACGCGAAGAAAGTTGGTCTTTATATGGATGATCAACCAACATTTGACCCGCAAGCAGGATTTGTTAACCAGAGAAAACCAAGAGGTAATTTGTTTAAACTCTATAATTTTGTCAGTTCCTAGCACCCCAAACAGTGTTCCATGTTTTAAGGTGGATTTAAACAAAAGTTACATAATTATTGTTTAGGTTATGTTGCAGCCAAAACAAAGTGTTATTGATATCTAAAAACTTCCAAGATTGAAGACGTACTAATAACTGCCACTATCAAAGCAAAATTTGCATAATTTATTTTAAAAAAAAACAATCTGTTTACTTACTGCAGTTGTAATTCCTTTTCAGAAATGGTAGCTCGCGAGGCTGATCTTATTTCTGCTAAGATTCCACCAAAGCACCGTGACTACTGTGCCCATCATTTGTTGGAATTCCAGTCATGCCGCTATAAAAACATGCCATTGATCTATAAGTGTGCCCATGAGAAACATGCCTTCTTGACCTGTGAAAAGGATGAGTATGTTGATTCAATATCATATTTCTTTAGCAACAGTTGTCTATACTAATATTAGAAAGAGGTAAAATTTGTTTGTAAATTTCTATGTAGGGGTATTTAATCTCTGGAACTACTGGTTGGAATTCGAAAACTTCTTTTTGCATTTGATAGCCTAATTCTTGAGGAAGGCTATAGGGTATTTAACATCACGCTAGGACTCTTAAGGAGCAGTGGTGGCCCAGTGGTATCGGCCCCGACTTACGAGTTGTAGGTCGTGGGTTCGAACCCAGGCAGGCGCTTTACTTTGTGTAAATAATTTCATCACCACTGCTTTCAAAACTGTGAAGGAAAACATCGTGAGGAAACCGGCATGACCTAGAACCAAAAAATCGAAGACATGTGACATCTACCAACCCGCACTGGGCCCGCGTGGTAGATTACAGCCCATTCCCTCTCAAAGAGAGGAGGCCTGTGTCCCAGCAGTGGGAACATTATAGGCTGATTATGTAGGACTCTAAGGAGCCGAGCAGAAAGTCTGAAAGAAGGCTAAGCTAAAACAAAGTAATAGTGTCGGCAGGCGATGCAATGCGACAGGGTGGGTTGGAGGAACCAGAAATTTCATGTGGATGAAGTTGCAGGCAGAAGCTAGTAATATATAAAAACCTTACTATAACATGTGTTATGGTAACAATTGGCCTCCTATCCTTAGGTGTAGAGGAGCCGGTTCTGCCATTTCAACGAGTAAAATACAATCACTACTACTCTTTAATAACGGATTTTGTGGAAGAAAAAAAAATCTCAATAAAAAAATTACTGAATAGGACACTATCAAGAGTATATTATATTAATTATGTTCTGTGATTCTATCATTCAATAGACAGCAAGATTTTTTAAATAACAAAATTTTCTAATGAGGTTGGATATGTACCAATGTGAAAGAAGTTTGCTTGATTTTATTGTTCTGATGTGACCACCTTTTTTATCTAAAGTACTTCTTTAGTTACACAACAGCTAGCTAGATAAATGAAAATGTTGAATATTAATATCAATCAATATTCAATAAATATTGTGTTCATTTGTGTAGAGCAGAGGTCCCCAACCTTTTTTGTCTTCTAGACCACTTGCCATGTTTTTCGGTTTTGGGTAGACCCTGTATTATATAATGTATTATCTATGGTAGACCCTACTTCAAATGTGTTTTTGATTTCTAACTAAGTAATAATTTAATGTATTTGTTTCTAACTGTAGTGTCTAGAGCGAAAAAACAATTTATAAAAACATGTTAATTACTTAATGTCTTGAGACAATAATGGACAAGAACTCTTACTACGCTTACTTGGGTATGTAATATGATGATATCTGGTATCATTATGTGCAAGTTTCTACAAGTTCTAAAGTGTATTGCGACCACAAAGCGAATATCCTATTAACTTACACAATTATATGAGACTAGCTTCTGCCCGCGACTTCGTCCGCGTGAAATTTCTTGTTCCCCCGACCAACCCCGTCGCCTACCTGCGCTATACTTCGCTTTCGCTTAGCGTTCTTTCCGACATGTTTTGTTATTTCTCGTCTCCTAAGGGTCGTAGCGTGATGTTAAGTAGCCTATAGCCTTCCTCAAGAATGGGGCTATCAATTACAAAAATATTTTTTCAAATCCTACTGGTAGTTCCTGAGATTAGCGTGTTCAAGTAAGCAAACAAACAAACTCTTCAGCTTTATTATTAGTATATAGATACAGGGTGGCAGGGACATCGCTGCGCGACGAACTTCCTGTTTGTTACCCTTGATTCAGTAGGTACAGTCGCCAGCACATCAAGTTACCACAAACTGTCAGATTTTCTCCATCGATTTTGAACGTAACCCTCAACATTTTAAGGTTTATAATCGTTTGGAGAAATTTGACAATTTCTTGTAGCTTGACCTGCTGGCGACTGTACATGATTCTGAATCCTAAGGCGATTTTTTTTTCGTAGGTTATTAAAAACAAAAACAGCTGTTTCCTACAAAAGTTAAATACCAACGCGGTCAAAATGTATGGAACAGCATTATTATCAAATAACCGACGAAAAATTTCAACGCTAGGGGAGGGGGGGTTCAGAATCATGTACTGAATCCATGGTAACAGGTTCCGTCTCGCGTCAATATTCCAACAGTTTCCAGTCCGTCGTAACAATATTAGTTTTACATAACTGTCAGTTGTTTGAAATAACTTTCAGCGATTGACAAAATGTGCGCTGCAAATATCATTTAACACAGATGTATCGGTTGATAAATGACTCGATAGTTTTAGTTTTAGTCAATAGTCAAAACTAAAACCAAACGACATACTACATTCATAGTTAAGACAGGACAACGTCTGTCGGGTCAGCTAGTATTATTATATTAAAAACCTGTGATGTTCCACTTCAGTGCAACGGCCTCCGTACTCTCTTTCCACATCTCGCTGTTTAAAGCTGCTAAGGGCCAGTTCTTCTTGAAGGAGTTCAGCTCATCCTGCTATCTCCGTCTGGGCCTGCCGCGATGTCGCTTGCCTTTAAGAGGGACCCATTAGGTCGTAAGTTGGGCCTATTGGTTGTCTGACATGCGACAGATGTATCCAGTCCAATTCCATTTTAGCGAGGTAGCTTTCCAAGTGACATCAGTTATCTTTGTGATGGAACGGATGGTCATTTTCTTAATCCGGTCTGTAAGTTCTGGTTATCAAAATACCCAGAATACTCCGTTCCATAGCCCTTATTAAAGTCACGATCTGCTTAAATGAGATCCACTGTCGTGGACCCCCGTTTACATCTCACGGACCCCCAATTATTTTTTTCACTCACATGGACCCCTTGTAGGTTGTCGTCGAACCCTGGGAACGATATAGACCACTTTGGGTATCATTGGTTTAGAGATATACTTATTGAAACTGAAGCGGATGCCGCTTCAGTTTCAATAAGTAAATCTCAACGCCACATGCGAACTACGCAACATACTGACTTGACTTGACTGAGGATGACTGAACTTTACACCCTGTTCCTCATACTTCTATAAAACTAGCATCTTATTACATTAATATTTACATGCCAATTTATGGCTATATGTGTCATATCACTAATAATTTATATACCTACCATCTTTTGTACCGCATGTACTGCAAATAAATGACTTTAAAGATAAAGATAAAGATGCATTTATTTGTATAAACATGTGTAACATGATACATAAATATGCACATATGGATGGAAATGTGTTTAAAATTGCTGGTTCAACATGTTTTCAACATGGTTCGCCATATTCGGCGTACAAAATATTTAGAGTAGGAAATAAATGTCAAAATTCAATAAATTCAAATACATAATTACAGTCAATACAAAAATATACAGTCAATACGAAAATATAGTCAAGAAATTCAAAATAATTAAAACAATAAAATTAAAATAAGTAAAACAATAAAATTAAAATAAGTAAAACAATAAAATTAAAATAACCAAAACAATAAAATTCAAATAATTAATAGAATAAAATTACTTCAACTAAAACAATAAACAGAATATTAAGTTAGGATCATTCAAAATTTGTCATTCAAGAACTCCGTGAAATTATAATATCCCTTACTAATTAGCATTTTTTTTAGTTCTCTTGAATGAATTAATATTCATTATCTTGGTATTAGGAATCTTATTATATATTAATGTGGCCATGCCTATTACACTTTTCCTTAGAAATGCTGTTTTGGCGGGGACTGATTACACCTAAAGTCTGTACTTCTCACGTCTATTTCTATCTGAATGATTAGTCAATAGGGGAAACAAATGAGGATTAGTTTTTACAAATAAGGATTTGTAGAATATGTAAACTGACAGAAGTGTTAGAATTCTGTGCTGTTTAAAAATTGATTTGCAACTGTCTGTAGTTTGCAACCCAAACATAGCTCGTATACAACGCTTTTGTGCTTTGAACGCAGTGTCCTTTTGAGTTGAATTGCCCCAAAAAATTATTCCGAATCTTAACACTGATTCAACAAGCCCATAATAAGCCGCAACTAAAGTATCTGTGTTAACAGTCGATGCCAACTTATAAAGAGCATATGAAGAAGTACTTTTTTTATTTTTTCAAATTTAATTAATTTGGGTTTTCCAATTTAATTGCTTGTCAGTGATTAATCCCAAAAATCGGGCTGTTTCAGCTTCTTGTATTATTATGATTGTATACTAAATTGAATTTTGATGAATTACGTTTTTTTTCTCGTTGTCTAAAATGCATTATGTTAGTTTTATTCACATTAATTTTCAAATTATTATTATTAAGCCAGTTAATTATAGAATTTAATGAATCAGTAGAGTCAGAATAGTAATTAAGCAAATTTTTAGGTGCTATGGTTACAGTACTGTCGTCAGCGAACAATGACATGAGTTCCTTAGTTGCATTTGGTAGATCATTAATGTATAGCAGGAACAAAGGGGGGCCCAGTACACTTCCCTGGGGAACACCATAAGTGACGTATCGTTTATCAGAGGAGAAAATCTGTTCCCTTTTAGTTTTAATATTAAATTTAGAAATTTGCGTTAATTGTTGGCGGTCTGATAAATATGATTTTATCAATTCTAGGACATTTCCTCTTATACCATAAGCCTCAAGTTTGGCTAGCAGAATATTGTGGTCTACATAATCAAATGCTTGTGACATGTCACAATAAATAGAACAAACTGGTAAAGATTTGTCAACTTGTGAAGAAACAACGTATAAAAAGTCATAAACCGTCATGTTGATGTTTCTATTTTTCCTAAAGCCTTTTTGCTCATCACAGAGGATTTCATTGTGGTCTAAGTAGCTATTGATTTCACTGTAAATATATTTCTCAAAGATTTTTGAGAATATGGAAATTAGTGCTATAGGTCTATAGTTCTCCATTAAGTATTTACTACCTTTTTTAAAATAGGTTTAATAATAGTGACTTTAAGGTATTTTCGAAATGTCTCACTTTGTATACAAAGATTCAGAATATGACTTAAGTGATGAGAGATATGTTCATTCACCGCTTTGATGACTTTAGTCGAAATACCGTCATTCCCTACACTGCTAGTATTTTTAAGATTTCTTATAATTTTCTACATATGATATGGTAAACAGGGTGATAAAAACATTGAGTTCGGTTTCGGATTAATTAGGGCTGTGGATTCTTTTCTAGCACCTGTAATGGGATTTACTTTTTCAATAAAATAGCTATTTAACGCATTGGCAATTTCTGTAGGATTTGTTGTTAATTTATCATTAATTTTTAATTCTGTTGTTAATTCTTTTGGAATATTTAATTTATTTTTATTTACAATTTGCCATGCAGTTTTACTTTTATTAGTCGATGTTTTTATTTTGTAATTGTTTTGAGCACGTTTAGTAAGGTTTATAATCCGTTTTAGAAGTTTTGAATATGTTGAATATTTTTGTTTGTTAGTCAATGTTGGTTTCCGTCTGAAATTCCAGAGCAATTCTCTTTTATTCCTAATACAGGTCTTAATTCCACGTGATATCCATCTTAGTTTTGTATTTATTTGCACAGTAATTTTAGTTTGCGGAAAACACAAATCATAAAATAATTTAAAAGTTTCTATAAAATTATGATATGCAACTGATAATGGATCATCTGTGTTATATACTTTACTAAAAGAAAGGTTTTTATATATTTTTTAAATTTATGTATAGTTTCTGACCTAAAATCGCGCTTCATTATATGCCAATATTTTAATTTAAATATTTTTTTAACTGGTGGTGATCTGATAAGCCCAATTCTAACACATCGGTCTTACACTTTTTTTTAAGGTCATGTGCAAAGTTGTCAATACAAGTTTTACTTGATATTCTTGTGGGCTGTTTTAGTGCTAATGCGACTTTGATAATAGCTGCTAAAACTTATTGAATGAAGAAATAAGTGTGCCCCATGAAAGTATGGTATGTTAATCAAATAAGTGTTAATAAATTACTGTTTGGTTTCAGTTATGAACTTCGTATGAAGGAATTCGAACGTGAGCGTCGTCTCAGGCTACGTGAAAAGCGTCTTGTTGGTGTTGCATAAAAATATAAATAAATGTTCAGTAGAAAAAATATGTTGCTATGAATACTGTGTAAATAGAATATACAAATCTATCAATCAAAATATTTTATTTCACCTATACTTACATGGGCACTTATGAAACGTCAGAAGCTAGGTGCACGGTTCCAATTATTAGTTGTGTCCTAAAAAAAATCGCTAAAATTTCGAGGTCCATCTTATGCTAAAAAAAATACACTGCCACTCTTGGGGCTACAACCCCCGGCCACGAATTGCTATGAGATGGGTCGTAAACACGAACCCCCTCATTGTGTTTGCAAACCAATGTCATAAATGATAAATGATTTTATTTCTGTAAATAGGTTTGTACAAACACTTACACGTCAATCATATTTTAAAAACTAGATGAGGTCGGCGTTTCCTATCTGACTACTCTGAGAAGAAAGGCTGAAACAAACTCAGAGGTCACAGTCTCTTTTAAAGGCCAGACATAATCTTGGTCAGATCATGTGAAGACCATGTAGATTTGTGTCTGAAATGGTCTTTTGAGGAAAAACCACACAGAATGAGTGGAACTGTCCAGTCAGTGCACGCATTTGTCACTAATCGTGGAACTCAACTTAGAACTAAAGGAGCTCAACACTCGACGAACAATACCAAAGAAAGGACATTTGGGTAGGCCGCATAAAGCACTCAAACTGCCAGACTATGATTAAAACTAGCTGAGATGGAAAAAAAAAACTACAATGACCCACATAGTCTTCACATTCACAATATTAAAATAATAACCATGTATCTAATCTATACCCTAAGTCATCAATTCAGATAATTTATGTAAACAAATGTGATAACAGATCAAAAAAATATCGTCTTAATGGTAATTCACATAAAATGGTGGAAAACAAGGTTAGATTTGCTTTTAAGTTCTGATTTTTAAAATAATAATTAAAAAATTATTATACCGTGTTAATTTTTATAAGTTTTCGGTTTTAAACAAAGTTATTAAAAAAAGAAAATTTTGTGGTATAAAATATTTTATGATACTGGTAACACTACCGGAGTTCCCAACATTCTCAAATTTCGTTTGACATAATTACAAAGTCGCGTCTTTTCACAACATTCGTTTTCTTTTCCCGGATAATACTATTCGCTGCGTCTTTGTTAATTGTGCTTTATTATCATCGTGTTAACTGTTTCATCTTGTTGTTAGTTGTTATATTTCCTTGTTTTAGTTGTGTTTTTGTTAAGTTTTATTTGTTAATTGACAAATGGAGCCCCAGCCGGGTCCCTCGAAGGCCGCTGCCACCGACAGTTTGTCGCCTGTCAAAAAGCGGCCTCGAAAATCTCTGAGTGCCACTGAAAAACTCATGGTGATGAATGTCTACAAGCAGACATACAAGAATTGGCCTGTTAACGAATACTGGTCTTTAGGAGACTGTGCTGCCAAAACTGCTACATTATTAGGCATATCAGCAGTGACAGTGGGAAGAATTGTAAAAGAACATAAAACAACCCAAACCCTGAGTTCTCCCAAGAAGGAAGGTCCACAGAACACGACACAGAACAAACACTGTTCGGCTACGATATTTTGTTTGCATAGCTCGTATAAATAGTTAACTGTAATGAAAAGATAGAAAAATTTAATATTAAATTGTTTTGTACCACTGTCCTGTCATTTTGACAATGACATTTCTTTGTTTACTTAAATTATCTGAATTGATGACTTAGGGTATAGGTAATCATAGGAATACCTTTGAGCGCGCGTTAGCTACGCGCGCCCATGAGTTGTTGCTATTTTGTTTCTGTAGGCGCGCCACGACACTGATTCAAAGCGCCGCTTTCTTCACGACACATCGGCGCGCGGCGCGGCGCGGGGCGGTGCGTATTTCTAGTCTATACAAGGCCAAGCCAAGTTACAAACGTTTCGTATCGAATCTCTTTCTACAATCGTTAACGCTTTGGCGTAAGCAATTTTAGAAAACGATAAGTTGGTAGCCAAGTTGACGCGACTGACTCGATCGCTCGTTCTACAATGTCCTTAGAAAAAACCTATACTTTAGTCTATGGTGAGCGTTCCTACAAACGTCAAACTAACCTTTGTTATTTAAAAGTCTATCATACTCGGGCACTTCAGTTTGAAACATAAACAATGACGTGATACGCGTCATGAACTAAAATCGTCACGTGAAACAAACAGAACAACTGTGAACAACAGAACAATAATTGTGACCCTTTCAATATACTTATATACTCGTATTATACTTTATTATTATGGATATCACTGTATTTTTTTACATTTTTTCATAAATATACTGAGAAGGCACAGTCATTATATTAATGTCCTAAAATTTATCTCTAAGGGAGTGTCTGGGACTTAATTTATTAATTGAACGAATTGCCCTTTTTTGTAAAACAAAAATAGTCTGAATATCGGCGGCATTTCCTCTCAACAGAATACCGTACGACAACATATTTAAAGTTGGCATTTTAAATGCTAAATGGTAAATAAAGTCCAAAATAATGGTAAATAAACAAAACACTTCTCGGTTTCAACACAGCTGTATCATATAGACGCCATTTAATTATCGTTAACTCTTGGGTTTCGGCGATCGCTTAGCTATCGTTCAAAAACATCGATATCGTTTCGTTAGCGCTTGTCAAAACTGTAACTTGGCTACCATATGTATAGGATGTAGCGATCAACGTTGTAGAAACGATCACATTTCATTCTAACATTTTGAACGATCTGATAAGTTGTAAACATGGCTACGAATTTTCTATTCGTTTGTTCTGACCACGTGACTTAACGTTGACATGATGTCATTCCTATACATTTGATAAGTTTTCTATTAGCGTTGTCGATTGTAGATTGTCAACTTGGCTAAGCCTGCAGAACGTAGCCATAGGAAACTGCTCGCGTATACATTGTAATGCTGTTTTTAAATCTGTGATTAAAATGTTTATGTACACGAATTTTGCGTACCGGTCCTAATTCCTAGTTGCAAAATGTTACTATTCAATTAATGATTATTGGAATATTGATTTGACTTTTGTATTTTTTTGACATTTCTATTTATTAATGTAAGTAACTCAATTTAAAATTTATTCTCTATATTTAATTTTCCGATTAGTTCTTAATTATATTACTTTGCACACCTCATTAGGTTATAATAAAATGTACTTTTTATACCTGTAACACCTTTTTAACATGTATTATGCAAATAAATTATTTGATTCGATTTGATTTGGTCGTGTATACGCATTAAGCTGTGGTCCCACCGGTCCGCTTTGTCACAGGCTAGATCGCGCCAAGCCAGGCCGACAGAAGGCCGTGGGAACCGTTGCATCCGATGAGGCCTCCGGTGGCCTGTCGTCGCCCGTCCGATCCGTCCGGTAATTTCAAAGACACGGCGCAGCAGGGCGCGGTGGTACGACGCGGACGCCTAGTGTCGCGGCCTGTAGGTATAGGCGCGTTTCTTCTGCTTTCTTTTTGATTTGTTTATAAAATGTTGACCACTGAATAAAACCTCAGCGGCTGCAAAAGCAAGCCTTGCGCTCGATATCACTTGACATGTTGGAATAGCGGCCAACAGGCCGCATCCGGCTGGCACACGCCATCGGGAATGCTCGGCACGGGCCGCGACTGGCTTTGACAGGCGTGGAAACATCTGGCAGTTTACGGGCCGTGGGACAGTAGCTATATTATAGTGTGACCGCTTAGTCCGCGTGTGCTTACACGCTAGGCGACTTCATGACTTAATCAATCCGTACTAGAATATTACTGTCCTCTATGTCTAATAGGTAATCCCCACCAAATTTATTGCAGGTGGCTATAATAATAGTTTTTTAGTTAGAAGTATATCAGTGGACCATTGAAAAAGATGTTGCAGGTATTCAGCGATACCTATAGGCCTGCAAGAAAACGAGTTGAGAGTGATGGCACAGGCAGGTACGGCACACAGCAGTCTGTTGTTGAGTCGTGATTTATACAAGGTGTTCAAATAATGCACGTCATAAAAGTGTTCACCCATATACAGTGTGTATCAGAAAGATCAACACAATAGTGGAACCGAAGTAATATTTTATTCAGAACGATTCAAGAGCATCTGCCAAAAAAATATGATCCATATACCGCCAAAAAACAAAATTCAATTTTAAAGCAAACTACGTAAACAAGATTTGCGGTGAATGAAAACAACCACAGTAATTTACCGTAGAAAAGTGGGATCACCACAGCAACGGTTATAAGGATTTATCCTTCAATTTAGACTGGTCTCACACTTTTTACTGCGCCGTAAAGAAGTTATAAAAACAAACCTGTATTAAACGATACAGAAATCCTGCAGCTGTGATCCAATGAAGACTATAAAAAGAAATACCTGGCGTCTTGGACGAACAAAAAAAGTCTGACGGAACTCAGCTAAGTCCCGGTTATGTTTTAATATATTTATGTGTGAGTGTTGCCGTTTAAGCGCGTAGTGGCCGACTAATGTGTGAATGTGTGAGTGTCGCCTGTACGTGCAGCGAGCTGACCTACTTGAGTTACACAGTTTTTTATTAGCGAGAATCTGTTCGACACTTTTCTTCGTCTATGTCTGACGTCTTGGTTTTTTTGTTTTAATGTCATGGAAATGACTTGAAATCGGTACATGGAAGTACCTACTAACTCTTAGGCCAATATTCTAAGTCCGTCTGAAGGAACTTCGTCGACTCACACTCGACTCAGGTCCTTTGACAACGTCTGCAGAAACGCCGCCCTTATGTTCTTTGTTAGAGGGTTTGGTTTCCGCACTTAGTCCTTCAGGTGGACCATCAACACCCCCTTAATTTAAACTAGCACATTTTTTGAGAAAAAAACTATAATCCTTACAGACAAAGTTAAGCGATCACAAAAAGTTTAAACTTAGTTATAACAATTTAAAAATATTTTTGCTACCAATGTACAGAATGGACGATCAAGTACTTGAACGTTAACCAGTTGTTAAAAAATATATATACCTAATATTTTTCCCGCAGGCCGACCCATCTAACCTCTGTCTTGGGATCAAATCGAGCGATTATAGTTTTTCTTGATTTTTATGTTTTTAATTATTTCATGTCCCCACTACACGAAAATACCCCAGCGATTCGGAGTGTAGCGACAAGACTCTGAAAAAAACTATTATAATACGTTTCACGATGGTTTTTATCACGGTTTTAAACCTAATGTCAAGAACCCTACTCGAGGGTTCACTTTAGAGCGACCCTATTGGAGGTTTCTTGTATGGAGAAAGGTACTTATATGTGCTCTATGAAAAGTAGGTGGACTCTTTGTTAAGGTACCTATGTTTTGAACTTTGAGTTTTGCAGATGATTTCTCACACTAACGAAAATTGAGGTTTATGTCAATTTGCAACAAGTTTTAGCTGTCAATTTCACTGATGGAGGCGGAGTCAACGTGGAGTGAACTGTAGGATACATAGATTACGCTGCAGTCCGGCCGACGAGAGAATGTGTTCTTGACACCACCCGTCAGTTCCATTCAAACGAACACGTGTTTTGCGAATTTGGTCTTTATTAGTTACTAGAATTGTCGCACTGACAGGTATAGAACGAATTTCTCGATGGCCGGACTGTAGTTTATACTAAATCTGTGGTAGGAAATGACTTAGAGTAAGAGTGTTAGACAGGGGTTATTTTCACTCGAACTTATCAAAGTGTAAACCGGCATCACTCATGATCATAAAATTCTATATCAACCCTACATAATCGGTTCCTATACGTAGGTACCTATATGTAAACTAAGCTGACCCCAATCACTAAGCTCTTTGCGCTATGAGTAAGTATGTAAGTAGGTAGGTAGGTGATTCTACTTATTGTGGGGTGGGGAAGGTCTATCAGTAGTACAGACGGTATGTGAAAACCTTGACCATACAAGCAATGACAATAGACGATGCAAATGGCGACACCAAAAATGGCTCACCAACAACGTACTTAATATAGTGTATATTAGGTACGTCGTTGATGCGCCAATTCTGGTTTCAAAGTGATAAAGACATGCAGTTTCATCAACTTCCAATAACGAGATTTCATGTGACAAAAGTCCAAAAACTAAGTTTCCGTAAGATATTCTTTCGAGGTCTATACCTTGAAAGAATATCTCCAGATATATCTCGTGTCCGTGTTCCTCAAGTGCCTATGTACTTGAGGAACACGGACACGCTCTCTTATAGGTATGTCTGTCGTGCTCTCTTATGGATCTTATAGGTATGTTTATAAACCCGAAGCAAGCAACATAATTTCCGACTCCAACATTCTTTTCCCAATCATAAAATATTTCCGGGAACCGCAGACAATACTCGTCGAAGTGTTTTGCTCACGCTCACGGAAAATTTATATAAACAAAAATTAAATGCTGTTCAATTGAGAGAGAACGTCGAGGCCGAATTGGCTACTTTTTGTTTTAAAATGTTCTAATTGTTCAAATTAGCTTTTTATGTAAAGAAAAATTGTATAAGATACACGGATAATTTTAAAATCCAGGAAAACTAAACGTCCTGTTTTCTATGGGAAATTGCATGAACTATTGAAATTTGGACGTCTGCCGGGTCAGCTATAGTAGATACTTAATCGAAATGGATTTAATTTCATCACACTCTTAGTTTTCATCACATTCGTAGTACCTACGTAAACGTTAGCTTAATCATTGATAAAAAATAAATGGTATTTAGAGTGAGTTGCACCAACTAACTTTAACGATAACCAATGCCATGTCAGCCGTCAAATCTCCGGTTATCCGTAACACAGGTTGCACCATTTTAACAATTGTTAAAATTACGTCACAAATAACTATAACATTAACCGCTCAACTTCGGGCGGTTAAGGGCTATAGTTACGGTTTGTGTCATCATTTCTTTGGAGTGGGGCATTGAATTCCTTTTCAATGTTTTCCCATGCTTGTTTTTTTTATGTTTTGTGCTTGTGCGGTCTGTTTTTATGCACATCAAAAATGTGTTTTTCGGCAAGGATTTGTAATCTAGAAACTTCTGCCTTGCTAAAATGAACACTTATTTCTCTGAAAATATAAGTCAGTTTTCATATTAATAAACTAATCATATAAACATCAGAATATGGATGGATTATAGTTTTACATAATTGGAAGTTCACCCATGTGGTATTATTTTGCAGTAGTGGATAATATATAGGTATTATAAAACAAAGGTATTTAAATAATAATAACATTCATTCTAATTTTCGTCTTCAGCCTCCGAGTTGACTCAGATACTAGACGATCTTAGCACGGCAAGCCTAGAGGTCGGACTTCAGATGAATATGTCAAAAACCAAGTTGATGACGAACAGCCGGCGTGCATCGCAGGATCACTATGGCGGGTGGGGAGGTCAAATACGTTGATGAGTATCTCAATCTTGGTCAAATAGTCTCTTTCCAGGCAAGACAAAACAAAGTAGTTCCAAGACACTCCGAAAATGCCTGGAAGAGCTATTGGGCCATGAAAGATCTAATGAAGGGCGATCTTCCTTTGTTCCCTAAGAGAAGACTCATCGACATGTGCATACTTCCCATCCTCACATATGGTGGTCAAACAGGGTCTTTGATAAATCAGCAGAGGTCCACGCTCGAGGTTTGCCAGAGACCTATAGAACGGAGTATTCTGAGTAACAAACTAACAGACCGGGTTAGCTATACGACCAACCGTTTCATCACAAAGATAATTGATGTCACTTGGAAAGCTGCCACACTAAAATGGAGTCAGACGACCAATGGGCCAAATTTTCGACCCAACGGGTCCCTCTTAGTGGCAAGCAACATCGCAGCAGGCCGAGATGGAGATGGCGGGATGAGCTGGACTCCTTCAACAAAAACTGGTCCTTAGCAGCTTTAAACAGACAGAACTGGAAAGAGATTAGGGAGGCCTTTGCCCTGCAGTAGGATATCAAAGGGTTTTAATTAATTTTAACATTCATTCGCATAATTCTGTTGTGTGTGTAAGACCTTACGTTGTATTTTATTATGTAGGAGGAACGAGGAATCGAAAAAACAATATTTAAAAAAATATAAAAGCAATACCTACTCACTTTGTATTGAAGTTGTGGAGCAAATTCCTATTATATTTTAACTTAACTTTTATCTTTCTCTACATAAAATATTTTGCAACAGAATTTAAATACCACGTGTATAATTAATAATCCTGCCGAAAAAATAAGTTTGAATTTGGTTAATTTTGAAAGCGTGATGAGATGATAACAAGCTTGCAGTGTTGCCCTTGTCAAAAAAAATACCCATGTAAATTTTGGGGAAATAAAAAGTCTTGTCACATGTCACCCATTTAACTTTAACTTTTACACTTTACATGATGGTGCAACAGTAGGTAGTCAATTCTATGGTCATTGTCAATGTTACTGTTAAAATTAACTTTGACGGAAACTATAACGGAGCTCTTGGTGCAACCCACTCTTAATCTCTATTCCATAAATTCTTGTTTTAGTTTTATGTGGTCTATATTTTTTTACGTCTACCCTCTTTTCTAGTGAAGTGGCGGCGAAAGGCAGCAATTTTGATAAGTCTTCGATTTCGACTACGTGGAAGTACAGTTGTGTCGCGGTGCTAAGCATGACTATGTGTCCAAAAGCACCTAGAACAGTCAGACTATTCTAAACTATTGTTATAAGTGCCTTCTAATCGTATCACAAACATCTTTGACAATCGATTGAGTGTGCCTACGATTTCGGTCATGAAAGACTTTTTTATAGAAGACCATGGTGACGTCTCATCCATCAACGTGGAGGAAAGCTGTCTCTGCAAGGCTGATTCAACCGGGATAAAGGAGGAGCATAGGTCAGGACAGCGTTCGGTTAGCTACGTAATATATCTTCTCGTCTCATATACCACAGTGTCTCAAGATGAAAGTCTTCGATCAGTGCGTGTTTCTAGTGATGATCTATGGCACTGAAACGTGGTCGCTCACAATGGGCCTCATTATAAGGTAAGGCTATGCTTGGAATTTCCCTACTTGATTGAATCAGAAATCAAGAAAATTGGCAATGTGCCCTTTCCACTGCCACTTAAGGGCAGTGGGAAGGGTATATTGCTCGCAAAACATATGGCCGATGAGGCAGAACGATTCTGGAGTGGCAAACGCGTACCGGAACTTAGCGTTGGAAGGCCTCCGTCAAGGTGGACCGATGACTTGGTTGAGGCCGCAAGAATCCGCTGTATGCAAGAAGCACAGAACCGGTCGAAGTGGCGGTGCTTGGGGGAGGCCTATGTCCAGCAGTGGACGTCTTTCGGCTGAAATGATGATAGCTAAGGGTGGTGGAGCCAATATTCCTTTTTTAGTCAAAGACTTGTATCGTACGATTTTAAATTTGGAAAATTCTTCGTTTCGTACATATCTAATATTTTCACACCACCTGCTCGACAATGGTGCCGATTTTCTTATACACCGAACTAAACTAACTAAACTATCACTAAAATTCCTTACTTTTGGCTATGAGAATCTTAAAGCTATTCTGCAATAAAATATCTTTAAATTTAAAAATCATTTTGACGCAACTAAAATATAATTTGACAATCGCGACTCCACATGTTTGCTCTACCCCGTAAATATTTTTAGAGCCGGACGCGCGCTTGGTTGGCAACCTCGGCGTATTTTATTTATGGAATTTTTAACTTTTTGTATGGAAAATATTTAAAAAAAATATACCTACATGTAGAGTTATATGGGTTTAAGGGTCTCATAAAGGGGGTCGAAATTTTCATTATTTTTGCGATAGGACACACCGTTTTCGAGATATAAGCAAAATAATAAAAAATACCGTACTGTTTTTGCCCCTGAAGTCGAGGTGTTGTGGTGAATCTTAGTTCATGACAACAAATTTTAATCCACACCTTTTTAATCGCGATTAAAAATAGCCAGATTTAGTTAAGACAACCAAAATTTTAAGTGAAAAACGTCAAATTCAGAATAGCAAAATTGCCGTTTTCACTAAACTAATAAATCAGTACCATCTTAGTGCTGTCAAACTAAAATATAGTTAAGTTGTGTCACTTTAGTCTATTTCAGAATAAGCAATCGTCTTTTGACAGGAATAAACTAAATTTTAGTGATTTTTAGTCTAGATTAGAGAATTTTGTGACAAGAGAATCGGCACCAATGTCAAATTATATGTCATGCAAACCTAACCTAAAGTGAGTCATTAAAGCCTCCTTAAAGGTCTAGCCGGGCATTAATATTGTACTGAATTTCATTATGTATGACCCGCTGGTCATATGTGATTTGAATTTGGAACATTGGAACCTCAAGTAAAAATCGCATACAAATATTTTCCTTTGTACATACTATATCCCATGCAGTTATCATTGAGATCTGTACTAAATGAAAATAATTGTTCGGAAATCGAAATGGCCACCGAGAGTAGAATACAAATAAAATAAATGGAACACAAACAAAAAAAGGCGCGATATCTGCAAATCACTTTGCTGCTAAACAACAAATTAAACTATAAATTCTCACAAAAATTTCGAGTGACGATAGTGATTTGACTCCGGAGTACATTCAATCCGAAGTCATTGGCATTGCCCCCAATATACTCCCAGAAAAGTCCAAGGAATCGTACCTATAAGCCTACGACGATTTTTACAAATGGAAAACTTCAGAGGTGTCAAATCGTATCTGAATCAGTGCTTTTAGTTTACTTCCAGCATTTATAATTTACAAAGAAGTCAAGTAGCCTATGGTGCATCTATTCGATGCTCAGGACAACAATAAACATTAAACATAATAAGTATTCAATTTGATACATACACCAAATTACTGGCATTTACCTAAAAAAAGAAAATCGGAAGGATATCGCACTAAGAAATCAAGTTTTCACAGCTCATAATGTGGAAGCGTTTCTAAATTAAGCCCCTATCACACCTTTCTTGACACAAAAGTAAGTTTCTACCTAATGATTGAATTTTTAGTAGGTACCTAAAATTTAGTTATAATTACTTAACTAGCGACCCGCTCATGCATTGATCACTTGTGTGTGTAAATGTAGTGCTCCCGTTCACTTTCGCTATTTTATTTAAGGAACTCTACTTATGCAAAATTTCATGCTTCTAGGCCAAGCGGTTTAGGCTGTGCGTTGTCTGTTAGTGAATGATTTAAGGCTTTTACGAACAGGCGCGACACGCGATACGCATCGCGCGCGACACAAAGGCGCCGCTCGTCGCGCGACGAACGGCGCCTTTGTGTCGCGCTGTCGCTTCGCGCCTGTCTGCGGGAGTCTTTAAGAATTACCAACGAGAGAAACATTATAAATTATCTTATTCTCTTTTACTAATTGTACCTACATACCGCTAAATTGACCTAAACCAAAATGCTCTAGGATTTTTGAATCGAAAATTCACTATGTATTTTCGATTCAAAAATCGTTACAATTTACGTTTCGTTTACTTCGTGCGTTCGTGTTAGGGTTCTGAACTTTAGCCATTATACCGTGTGCGTTACGTCAGCGGAATGTTGTCGCTTTTCAGGATTTCGGCTTGACAGATAATTAGTACCCCGTCTCGTGTAAATGTGCCCGAAATTTAGAATTTGTGCGTCCAGCCGATCCAAAGATATTCCCGAAAAACAGATTAACGTTACCCCAGCGGCATGTTTTTTAACCGATGGTCGTAGCTGAGTATAAACTAGCTACTTACATAGATCACATTTGTGCCTAATTGTACCCGAAAAATGAAATTTGTGCCTCTTGAGGTTTCAGAATTATTCAAGATGCGGCCTGGGGTAACGTTTAGCAAATTGCTATACCTCTCAAACGGCATGACATACAACTACGATTTTTTTTACTGCGGTGGGTCTTAATTTGTGCTTATGCTGTGCAATTTTATTTTTCTATAATCGACACCGTTAGAAAATAAGAAATTGATTTTCAAAGACCCTAAAATCGATCCTTGCGCTTCAATGAGAAACCCTAGAAACTTAACAATTATGGTGGTTTGTACTTTTTATGAACTCAAAGCATTATGTGAAATTAGATGTTTCTATTCCAACTCCTCAGAGAGCTATTCCATTTTAATTAAAATCTGGCTACGCTAAAATGTAACACTCCAATACATGAGTTATTATTAGTTATTGTGTGTGAGGTTACTGGTGGCCTTACTACTCTCCTGGAGGGTAGTGGCGTCGTCGGGGTCGACTGAAGTATGCCTCGGGCGACGAATCTTACTAATACGGGAGGGAGTGTAGCAGGCGGCTGCTTTAATCAGGGAGTTGGGGTGTTTTATGCCGCAGTCGAAGAAACGCTTTGAAAGGCGTTTCATGAACTGTTGGATGGTGGGCATTTGAAGGTCTATGTGAAGATTAATATTTCGGACATAGAAGGGGCCTCCCGTAACCTTTCTGAGGAAACGGATCTGAAGGGTCTGCATCTTATGAAGATGGCGGGGCTTTGCTTGCTCAAATACAACACAAGCATAGGTCATAATGAAACGGATGACTGCGGTGTAGTATCGCAATTTGCATTTGAGAGACAGTTTACTGCGGGTGGTTAATAGAAAGTGGAGTCTACCGAGAGCGAAGGCGGTGCGCGAACGAGCCATCCTTATGTGCTCACTGAAGGTAAGATGGTGGTCGAGGATCACACCTAGGTATTTAGATCGCTTCTCCAAAGGGATCGGTTTGCCATACATAGTGATCGGACTGGGTGCATTTGTGGTTCAATTTATCCACTTGTAGCGCGCAACGAAGTCACCTTCCTTTTGAGAGCTGAAACTCCCAGAATATACCAGAATACTTTATGCTAAAAATATTCACAATGGAGAACACTAAAATTGTATGACGTAATACCACAAACGTGGTAACCAACGGCTCCGATAGTTTTATAAATATTTGGGAAACCTACCGTTTTGAATCTAAAACTGCTTACCTACTTACAACAAGGATTTCAAATAGCTTATTAGCACAAATCTAAATAGTTTAGCTCAGGCCGCGTCCTACAAAGCGATCGTCGCGCACTTTTTAACCGATTTAAAAAAAAAGAGGAGGTATTCAATTCGGCGTTTTTTTTTACTTTTTTGTTACCTCGGAACTCCGTCATTTATAAACCGATTTAAATAATTCTTCATTTGTTTGAAAGGATATCCTTATAGGGTGCTCCCATATAAATTTGGTCAAGTTCTGATGAGTGGTTTTGAGTTAGCTTCAATAACACGTATTTTTTCCACGTAGTGTATGTTGATACTTAATGTTATAATAACTTCCTGTCACTGTTATTTACTTAGCAAGTGAAGATATACGAATTTATGTAGGGTAAGTACCACAGAAAAAAAAAACTTAATTACAAAAAAAAAACAAAGAATTCCAAGTTTTTTTAGATGTATGGTACACTCACGTTTCGCCGGTTATAAGTATAATGTCTGTTCCATTTCATAGGTGAGTTTTTTATGGTTATTCTGCTTATCCAACCCACAAAATCCACCCTACGGTGGATACGTGGAAAGGCATGTCCGAGAATCCACCCTAAGCCCCTATAAATTTCGTTTATCCAACTAGGCCTAGGGTAGATTGTCGGATATGCGTTTCCGCGTATCCACCTTAGGGTGGATTTTGTTGATTTTGGGGTGGATAAACGGAATAGCCCGTTTTTTTGTTGTTATTGTTTTCTTTTTGTTTCTTTTAAATTTTGTGTTTGTCAAATTAGAGTTTGTAAGTTTATATAACAATGCTTGAAATAAACTATTAATCTACCAAAGTTTTTTTTCCAATTAATGTAGGTGTTCGTTGTAAGCTGCATAGTTGAAGTTTAAAATAACCTCAATATTGATTGAAACATAGTTTGCAAGATATAACTAATATCAATTTCTATAACTACTGAATAAATTAGATTCGAATGTGGTATTAAGCATAATTCAAACTTCGTCGCGTTTGGCCTTCCATATGTATGTATGTGTGTATGTATGTGTGTATGTTGTTGTTGTGTATGTATGTATCGGATTTCTTCGTTGAATGCTCAACGAAGAAATCCGATAGCTCGTCATACACAATTAAGTAGGATACAACTTGGTACTTACTCGTATTTTTCGCAGAATAGTTCCAAAGAAAAGCAATAATCCTTGCTTTCTATTTTTAGGATTCTGTAGTCAACAAGGAACCCTTATACCCGTCCGTCTGTCCGCAGTTTAGCCCAGAGACTATTAGTATTAGAAAGCTGTGATTTAACACATGTATTAGTCACGCCGACAGAGTTGTAACATAAAATTTTGAAAAAAATAAATTTTTAGTGTACCTTCTCTACTCGTAAAGCGGGAATGTTATTTTTAATTATTGTTTTTGGGCATGTGAAAAAATACACGGTAGTAGTATATAATATGTTACCGTTAGAATACGGAATACGTTAATATGCGCATTAACTAGGTAATTTGCAAATTATCGGGTACGATCCGTTAAAGTGTGAAGTTTTACTTTAAGTAGCACATATGTGCACTTTATCTAGTTAATCTGCATATTTACGGATGCTACACCGTTAAATCGTGGAACACTTTTGTTTCGTTTTCATAATGCCCACGCATTATGAATAATGACAAGCTTAGTCGACGGAGCCCCGCTTTGCGGGGCTCTTACTTCTGGGTGGTTTAAAAAAAACCAGGAAGGGGATGGTGGGGTCTGAATGACCCCGCCATCCCGCTCTCTCGCTCTCGCTTCTCTCGCTCTTGTATTTGTTGATTCGTTTATCAAATTAAATAAATGATTACAATGAATTCGAACGTTTTATTCAAGCAAAGAGCCTGTTTTATTAACTTAACCGTATGCTTGCTCGTTAGTCTGCAGATTACCTAGGAAGTCTGCAGATTATCTAGTTAATGTGAGAACTGATACAATTTTTTCCACTTTAACGGACTCAACCAGATAATCTGCAGATTAATAAGTTAATCTCCACTCTAACGGATTTACGCACATTAGCGGTAACATATATTACGAAGTTAAAAGGAAAACTATCACAGCTAGGTAGGCTTTACAAGTTAACGAGTAATGGTCGACAAACTTACATTTGCAGTTGGAACGTATTGGAGAACATGTTTTTCAATTACAATGTTAAGTTTGTTCTTGGAATAAATTCATCCCAAATACGGAACCCTTCATTGTGCGTGGTCCGACACGCATTTGGCTGGTTTTTTTATAGCTAGGTTTGAAGCGTTCACCTACTCGTGACATTTTCATCGTAACACATAACATCACGCCTGCATTCCGCGAAGATGTAGGCTGAGGTGTAAATTACACCCACCTTACCCCGAAGGTAGAGGTGTAGGTAGGTATGGTTCTTAACTACACCCACATGTAACTAATAATATCCAAGTATCAGAGGGTGAACCAATTGCCATTAGCCGCACAAACCCAATAACCCAACATCCGGGCTACTATTGAAAGTATTCTAATAATAATAATACCATTCATTTCAGGCTAGACAGGCCCATAGAAAATACCTTAACCTAAACATACATATTTTCATATAAACAAAACATGTGTTAATGAAAAGGCTTAAGACTATGCTAATAGAAAACTCCAAAATTTACCGGTCTGGGAATGGACCTCATGCACTTGCAACACACACACTATTCGCACTTGCAACCACTAGATTCTAGATTAACGAGGTAGGCATTAATAGACGACAATTTGAACATAAATGTTGACATTCAAACTATCTAAACACGGCATCCTTTCCAGTGTCATTCAACGCGATATTTTTTCACATTTTATGAAAGTACAAAAGACGCGCAAATTATTGGTACCTGAACAATAGACTGCAGAAAAATGTGAAAGTATTTTAATACAGGCCTATATATATTACTATGCCATAAAAAATATTTGCATTTTAATCATCCTGTAGGTAAAACCTTGACTATAATAAAATACTCTTATTAAACTTATTACTCTTTTTTTAATCTTTTTTTTTTCTATTTTTTTGTCGATATTAAATCATAGATATGAAATCATCGTAACTACCTACATTTTATTATGTATATTTATTTTGAAGTCCCCTGTAGCAAGGGGCGAACCTATTTTCATCAACCGGGCACAAATCCAGACCACCTCCTCCATCAAGTCACCTCTGCCTAACCCTTCGTTCGGGGATAACAGGCGTGATATGTTATGTTATTTTGTCATGTTTTGAGAATTTGATGAATAATTTCAAGCGTTTTCTTATTTGATACGAAACATTCGTAGTTTCATTTCCAATGCTTTCTTTTGTATTCCAGTACCTAAAAATAAATTCTTCAGAATTTTATTCGATTATGTTGCTTCCTATTTCAGAAGGCGTTGTATTCTTATTTGGATAAGAAAACGCTACGAATGTACACTGTACAAATAAACAGTGCCAGGTGAAAATAAACAGACAAACATGCCTTCTTTGTTTATTTTGTCCCTTGACTCTACTCGTCTTTTCAGTTTTGATCTGACACAGCAATTCAGGTATTTTTTCACAGTAAATTCAATTATTCAGCTTAGATTATTTGATGTTTGCACTTCCACTTCGGATCTAAATCAAATTTAAGTGTCTCTTGTTAGATTAAACACATAAGGATATCGAAAAAAATTAAGGTATTAGGAGCGGTATACTGTATATACGAGTATAATTATGTTGGTAGAAAATAGTTCACGTGAAAGTATTCAGCTCCTGAGAAATGTTTGAGTAGGATATATGAGAGAAAGTAAGAAACTTTAGCTATGTATTCCATCTACAAGATAAACAATTTTATTTTCACCTCACAACCTCAGAAATATTCTGTTTATCATTCGAAATCTGTTTGAAAAAGTTATATCTATACGCTAGCTAGATAGCTAGATTGTTATACAAGGGTCGAAAGGAATTGATGACTTTCACCCTTGTTAAACACTCTACTTTTCATTTCGAATATAAAGAAAGTAAAAAATAGTAGTTTTTCCAAAATATTTATTGATAATATTAACATGAGACTCATTTTTATAAAATATTAGTCTATTAAACCGATATTTTGAATTTCAATACAGGTTAAAGAGTCAGTATCCCGCCAAAGTATCTAGTCTTTTTAAATATTAAATATGGAACACACCGTGTCACCGCCGCGGGCCGTCCCGCTTAATATGTATTTTTTTAATTCACACTAGCTATTTATATACTCTTAAGACCCCAATTTTTTTATTTTTATTTTAATCGATATTTTTCACAATAATTAAGTAAAATTTTCGTAGTCAACAGTTACCTGACCAATTTTAGTTCTATTATTAAATTCATTCCCGCCCTCGAGAGGGAAGCAGTTACTATGAGTCTTTTCCGCAGCGTCTTCCACCCGCTACTCGGATCAAACAAACACTACTTGCCGAGTATGAGAAATAAAAGGTTTTTTAAAATTCGACCTAAAACCTTTCTTTTCAATCATTTTCTGTAGAACATCATGTTCATTTCATGTCAGTGCGCCAACCTCATTTTTAGAATAATCACACTGGCAAGCAGGCTGAATGCATGAAAAAAAAACATTTTATTTCTATATTCAATTAACTTTCCATCATTTTGGTTTGTTTTTTGATAAAATCGTAAGAAATCATAAAATATGAGTGAGTCCAGCAGCGATGAAGATATAAATTTAACACCTGGAGAGTTAGTGTAAGTGGTACATAATGCCGAATTGAGTTTTCTTCCGGAAAAATCGCGCTAAAACTACATAAAAGCGTACAATTTGTTCAATGCATGGAGACGGCGCAAAAACTTTTTCGGAGACTTTATTGCTATCATACTTCATTGAACTATCTAAAACAAGGAAATCAAGCACACTTTAGAGCATTTACTCGGTGCTAAAAGCCACGATCAAAATAAAAAAATTATATACACATAGAAAAATAATCCAAAGTATTGTTTTTCTTGCACCTAGCATTTTACTCGCTTGGATGAGGTAAATAATTTGTGTGTTTCAGGCGGCAGCAAAGTTATTCTGCGTCTCGTACCTTAGAAACCCTCGCTACGCTCAGGATTCTATATTTGGACCACCCGTTTCGCTCGTGGCTCGGGCTTCCTCTGATTTCAATACAAGTACTCGCGCCAAAAAAAAAATTTGCAGCCTTGCATAACAAATAACTATTTTACAAAACAAAAACAACAAAAAGATACCTAAGTAGCAATTCAGACAGAAATACTACTTTAATTGTTGAGTAAAATGGCCAAATTAATGTAGTAAATGTCCATCATATTCTTACGGTTTCTAAAATAAGTTTCCAACATTTCTACGTTTCTCACAGCTACTTAGAGCTGGCAGTGGCTGTTTCCTATCTTAGAAGGATTAGAAGGAATGCCTTCTAAGATGGGAAACAGCCTCCGCAAGCAGCGTCACTGTCAATAGACAGTGAAGCGGATTATATGAGTTGTTAGCATACCACCAGAACCCAGTGTCAAGACAGATGAGACAAGGACATGCATGGCTATTGCTACTTCACCGTAGGATCAACCTAGTAATACATTCATGAGCAACGAGAATACAGTATTGAATAAGAACACCGATAGCTGTGATGATGAACCATTGGCTGCAAAGTAAGTTCGTCGACAGTATAGTGCAGCTTGATGTAATTCACGGAGTCATTGGTCCAAGATAGATGTGGCTAGGATTGATGGCAGTTGAATCAGACGAGTTCTTGGTGTCGAAACCACGAAGCGGTAAGCATAGTGTGGCATGCTCCTCAGTGATGACGGATCAATGAGCTTACACAGGTGGCCGAGACTGACGGTTGTAGTAAATCTTGTCAAAAGCGTTTGTCCAGCAATGGATTGCGATAGGTAGCATTGAGTGAGATATTAGGTCTTTACCTATGAAATTGCCGTTCTGCAGTACTGGCCATTTCAAATCAAAATAATTTTTGTTTGGCTAAGAATTCTAATTTCAAATTAATTTTATTTTAAAAACATGGATTTTTTTTCTAAAAGTAGTCATTTCTTTATTGATTAGTGTTACATTTTCATCGCATTTCAATCTTTTTCGTCATCATGGATACGTTAAAAATTCGAGTAATTATGGAATATGAGTACCGTCGTGGCAGCAACGCGGCACAAGCGGCACGCAACATCAACGACGTTTACGGAGCTAACACTACAAACCAACGCACCACCTGTTATTGGTTTGCTCGCTTCCGTTCTGGAAATTTCGACCTGAAAAATGAACCTCGCGGTCGTCCGAAGACTTTGGTCGACAATGACGAATTAAAGGCGATTGTGGAAGCTGATGATACACAATCTACGGCTGAATTAGCAGCAGCTTCCGACGTTAGCGTCAAAACAATATTGGTCCATTTGCGTCAAATTGGCAAGGTAAAAAAGCTTGACAAATGGGTGCCCCACGAACTCAATGATCGCCAGCGCGAAGTACGCGTCGAGACGTGCCTTGCACTGCTCAACAGACACACAAATGAAGGAATTTTGAACCGCATTGTTACCTGCGATGAAAAATGGATTCTGTTTGATAACCGTAAGCGCTCAGCAAGTTGGTTGGATCCTGGTTCAGCACCTAAACAATGCCCTAAACGAAAACTTACCCCTAGAAAAGTGATGGTCACTGTTTGGTGGTCTAGCGCCGGTGTGATTCATCACAGCTTCTTACCAAACGGGGTGAGCATTACTGCAGATGTGTACTGTGAAGAACTGAACACAATGATGGAGAAGCTGGCGCATCTCCAACCAGCATTGGTCAATCGCTCGTCTCCGCTGCTCCTGCACGACAACGCGCGACCTCATACTGCACAGCAGACGGTCTCCAAGTTGCAAGAACTGGGGTTGGAAGCTCTCCGTCATCCGCCCTACTCACCAGACCTTGCGCCTACAGACTACTACTTTTTCCAGAATTTGGATAACTTCTTGGCGGGAAAAAAATTTAATACCCGAGAGGCAGTACAAAATGCCTTTGAAGAATTTGTTGCCTCCCGTCCAGCTGATTTCTTTAAGAAGGGCATCAATAAACTGCCACTGCGATGGCAAAGATGCATTGATTGCATGGGTGATTACTTCGATTAATACAAATAAAAAATTCATCAAAAAAAATTCGTTTAAATTTTTTCATACAAAACGGCAATTTCATAGGTAAAGACCTATTATTATGCCTATTGATAATGCCTAGCATTTGCACGTTATAAGTCAAAGTGATCATATGAATCAGTTATAGCTCCAATGTAGGACTGCGTGGTAATAAATACGACAAAAAAACTTTAATGCAAAAAAAAACAACCGACTTCTAAAAACAACACTACAAAGTGAAAAATAACTTTAATTTCGGAAGTCAGTGTCTTTGGATCTGTATTTTAGTTTTTCGCCACCGACTTCCGAAATTAAAGTTATTTTTCACTTTGTAGCGTTTTTTTTAAGAAGCCGGTTGTATTTTTTTGTAAAAAAGTTTTTTATTTTTCACTTTTTAGTGGGTCAGTTATTAATTTATCTAAGGTACAATAGCCTGATTTCAACTGCTCATCGCCTTTTACAAAATATTGCTTTTCCCGATGCAGGGACGTTAATTGTTGAGGAGTTTTCCTGGTAAAAACGAGAAGAACTGGAGCTGATGGTGAAGCCACCGATATTGTGATGAGCTTAACTTGCTTAGCAACCATATTAAAGTAATCGAATCGCAACCACAGTGAGTAGTTCCGGTGGCCACCTCTGGTCTTCATCATCAGTTCCACTTCACCAAATGGTGCTTTCCGAGAGCAAATGCACGAGTTACTATAAAAAATACTCAAATCGCTATAGGTGTGCCTATAAAATTTGAGGATTTCCCTCGATTTCCATGGGATCCCCTCATCTGATTCTGACTTGATGACAATGGGACCACCACGAGAGTATACTCTTTCAAACAAAAATATAATTTTAAAAATCGGTTCACAATTGACGCAGAAATCGGTGAATATACATAAAAAATAATAATAAAACAACACATATAACCTCCTCCTTTTTGGAAGTCGGTTAAAAACACAATTTAGGCTCGACCATCGTCTTCGCCAAGGCGTGCATCAAGACGTGTGAATATTACCTTCAAAAGCTACAGAAATAGTTGCATTACATGTCGCAAAATTGTCAAAAAATATATGTGTCGAAAACAGTGGTACCAAAAGGAAAATAATAAAGCTTCCGAAAAACAAATTAACTTCTAGCGATCTGTGGTTGACTATAATACTAACTAGCTGTGTTTAAATGAATTACCGAAACATTAATACAAAATTAACCGACAAAAATGTTGTATTTAACGAACAAACATGAACTTATTCAAATTATAATTCTACGAAAAATAATCTATACTTTCCAATAAAATAAACTAAATTTCCAAAAAAAAACACTAAACTTCCGAAAAAATTACTAAGTTGCCGAAAACATATAATATGTTCCCGAAAATCCTAACTCTAAACGGTCGACGTCAGGGGCACCCCGAGGTTCGGTTGGTTAGGTTCCTTTAAACCCTTTAGACAGAAATAGGAGCCCCGCAGAGCGGGGCTCCGTCGACCTGCTTATTAACCCTAACCCTAGCCGGCCGACCTCAGGGGCACCCCGAGGTTTCGTTGGTTAGGTGTAAGGTTGATTGTAAATTTATAATAGGTAAGTTACAATAAAAATGACTACCTGTAGATTTTGGTAAAACGCAATTTAAGCTGGTGAAAAATATTACGTCAGCAAATATTGTATAAATTTTTCGGAATTTTCAGTATTTTATTCGGTCGTTTCTTTATTTGTATTCGCATGTAAGTTGTCGGAAAGTTAGTATTTAAAGCAGTAAATTTCATATTTTGAGTACGCTCATATTTTAATTCTTTTTCGAAGCTTTTATTACTACCCGTACCAAAAGCTACTGAAATCGGCCGTTGTGCTCAAATACACCATTCTGTGCAGAATTATTTTCCCTTCTTATTTTCTTACTTTTATATTTATTTGGTTAGATTATGGGGGGAAAATATGCATATCATAAATAAAACACATTTAATTGATGTTTGGTGGTTAATGGATTTAAGTAGGTAAGTATACCTAATAAAGAACAAAAACAAAACCATATTAGCAATTAGTTGTCGTTTTATACACCTGTTATCTATACTCTGCCTGTCCACTCGGGGAATAGGTGGTAGTTATAGGTGTGAAGTTGTTTATGACCCTTATTTCCAATACATATAGCCCTTACTTGTTCAGTTTATTTTTAACAGTGTCTTCTTATAAAATGACACCTGCGTCAAAGTCAAATCGTTTATTTTAAAGCGCATAAAGGCACTTTTGAACTGACACTGCGAAATGTATATTTAATAAATTTTCGCTAGTATTTAATTATGTATTTCTAAGATCCTCAAAATAACGTAAGGTAGCTTAAATAACAAAATGATAAATTCTTAGAAGCTAAATTAATTACATTTCGAAGAAATAGTACTCTAACTGGTTTTCTTTTCGAAGAAATAGTTTTAGTGATATTATTAGTCATAATTATGATGGTTCTCCTAACATCATCGTCTACTAGGATTTCTTTTTGTATTTTGCAAAATTATCACGTAGTTGGCTTTTCAATAGCCAGGTGGGTGGACGACCTACAGGAGATCGCGGGTTAGCCCTGGATGAGACTTGCACGTACCTGGGAAGCATGGCTTTTACTTAGCAGTGGGTGAAATAGGGCTGCCAGTGATGGTGATGATGATGAGGCCTTTCATATCGCTGCCCTTGTTCAATATTATGATATCTTGACCGTAGTATGTTTTAAGTTATTTATACTTTTAAGATTTTACCTACTGTCACTAATTCGCTTGTTGTTATTTGAAATGTAGTTAATTTATTAAAACGAGTTTAATGGGTTTGGGAGTTATTTATATTTCAATATGAATATAATATTTTTTATAGTAGCTTTAAGCCTTGTAATAGTAAGATAACCTCGTATTGAACTCAGATATATATATATATATATATATATATATATGTTATTGATTTTGAAGTAGTCCCCTATAAAATGGTTTATTAAAAATTATACCTATATTGTAACTCTTACCTATACTTATAATTTTTTGTTTTGTTAAAGAAATACCTACTAAATATTTAACCAACCAAGCTTCTAAATTTATGGAAAATAAACAGACATCGACATAATTTTAAGATATTTTAGTATTACAGCACATCGATATTTGAGAATGTAGGTAAGTTGTCCGACTAAATCCGCGGAAATATTTGGTAAAGGAGAAGGATTTTTTAATATTAATAAAGGAGATAATGTTATACTCCACTCATGAGAGGGTCACACTTTAATTTAGTGTCTAAATTGTATCAAATATACCAAAGAGAAACAAAACTACATCACATTATCAAAATTAATTAGGCGCACGTCATATACTTCACATACCTGATCGATTCCACTGAACAGCGATCCATTGACGACCGGCTGCTATATTTACCAAAGTATTCCTTTTATTCCTTCAATAATAATAATAATAACCCCACCACCGTATCTCCACGTTGACGTCATGGTGGAGTTTGCGCGCTCCTGAACTCTAGGTCTGTACCGGTAGAGTTTACTTTGCCGAAACAGGTCTAGGGTGAGGAGCCAGACCAAGAGAGATACAGAAACCCGCAGGGCAGCAATTGGCGAGCTGTTGGGCAGTAGCGACCCCACGGACTCTATCTCCCGGGAGAAGTTTTGTTCCTCACCTCTGGCTTGCCTTTATTGGCCGGCTGGAGTGAACAATGACGAAGGACAGAGCTCCCACTCTTTCTTGCCTTTATTGGTCGTCTAAAGTGGAGATTCGCAAGAGCAAACGTGCTCGGAGGATGGAAGTACTTCAGTAATATGCTGGTAGGCATCTTGACCGTACTTCCGGGATTGTTCTGATAGCCGTGGGATACCTCTCCACTCGTCAAAAGCACCTCAGGATACGTTGCCCCTTTGTCGCTACGACACCATGTGCTAGCGACCGTTTTTGGGGCCCATTATTGACTGCGCAAGTCACCCCCTTTTTTTTTTTTTGTATGGGTAACCATCAAATGACCTCTCCCACTCTGGGCGGAGCGGAAGGGCGTGTCAGGCTCTTACTGACTAAAACCCACCCGTGTTCCTTCAGTTGCCTGTGCGCCACGGTAACTCTTTCGAACAATCCGCGACCCCGGCAGGCATTGGCCCTATCGGACCCTGTCAATTATGCTGACATCTCTTTGAGGCGCGCGTGGAACACAACCCGCCGTCGACCCGGGCCTGGTCCTTACCAGACTGCGAGCTGCCCATTGCTTGCTGTCCGCAGACCCGCGCCTACGGTGGCCGGGAGTCGGCTATCGACTCCCGACGCCTAGGGTGTCTCCTCCTGCGGCGACTAGGGGCGTGAGGGCGCAATGATTGCCTCTCCCTCACGCGCTCCGCCTCCTCCTTCGCGAGCATTACAGCTTCGCAGTAGGAGGTGACTGCTTCCCATTCCCTCTCGCTCCGTACCATGGCCTAATCCAGGGCCGGATGCGAGAGATCGCCGCCGCCGATCGCAAGTCACCCCCTGCCATTTTGTCTGTGTATTTTACATAAAACATTGGTCAGGCAGGGGCCATAGTCTTTCCATAGTCCTAAATAGCCAGTCCACTTAAGCTACCCAAATCCATAGTCCAATATCTTTTTTTCCATATCCTGCAATAGTCCTACACCAACCGGGGGTTGTCCTTGGGTTCACTTGTATAGTCTGAACAGGGATAATCGTCGGTTGGTGCCTCATTTCATTAAAAACGTCTAACGGGCCTCTGCGAGTTGGCTTCGGCCCCTCGTATACCTTCCAAAGGTCCGGGATCCCAGGGTCCCGAGAAATGTCAAGAACTGTAAAAATAATAATTTATTTCAGACTATTTGTCCATAGAGTGTTAGTAATACACACTTACAAAAACAATCTATAATAATTATCCTATATGTAGGCGAATCAATAATGAAACACTGAGACAATTTAAAGTCTCTCAACATAGAAATGTTTTTATTAGACAGTTTTAGAATTTTCTGTGTAGAAATAAAAGAAAAGTAAAAGTCTTCCTGACTCTGTAGTTATCATAAGATGTTAGAATCTTAAACTAGTGTTTGTTAAAAATATGCATAAATTTCTCAGTGAGATATTGAAATTTAGGCACTTAGGTTGCGTTTTACATATATCCGATTTTTGAATCAGATAGTTGAGCAATTTTTTTACATGAAACAAAACTTATCTCTATTTGTTTTTTTTTTAAAGATATCTTACTATTGAACTAGGGCAGCGATATATTCGTGTAGTGCAGGAATCGAACCCTCGCTCAGCAGTCAATCGCTCAATGGTGGCTCTAGTCGAGCCGTCACATTCAAAATGGAAACGTTAGTTAGGATTTAATTGTCAATCAATCCTTCTAATAACATAATGTTAAAGTTTGTATGTTTGGGTGTTTGTTATTCAATAACGCAAAAATCGATTCTTAGAAGTTAACTCAGTTCGCCCCTAAATTCGGTTATCCCACTTTACTGCCAGTCGATATTCACAAACAAAAGGGGTGTTCAGACTGGCGCGCTAATTCGGGCCCCTCAAAGAAGATTAGTGTAAATTCCGAACACTAGTTATGGCTTTCGTGTTGTAAATCGGAAAACTAATAGGACAATTTACAAGTAAGCTACATAAATATATGGGCCAAGTATTAATATAGATAGAGTTTCCCAGATTACTGTAGCGAGTTTAGATTGAATAGTTTGTTGATTTGTCATCATATTGAAAGACAGCAATGTACTATGTGGAACCAGTTGAAAAGTTGAATCCGGGATACTAGTTGCAAAGTTGAATTCTGCCAATCTATTCTGTAAGTCGATATCTCACCGTGCAAACTTAGTTGAAGTGAGCGTGAATTGAGTTTTCAATAGTGGCATTCCCTAGCATCAGGTGGCTAGGGTAGCACAGCTCACTTCACCTAAGTTTTACGGTGAGATTTTTACAGAATAGACCGGCAGGATTGTGTTTCATTTGACACAGAGGACACTGATGCTGCTGCTGTCTCAACTGTATCATAGTTCCTTGAAGTATAAAGTGAAACAGGTGGGTCAAGGCACACGAATATATTTTGCTCGCCTGTTTAAATATTATAAAAAAATCTCCCTTGACTACCCTATATTTCATGTGCAAGAGAAGCTGTGAGAATAATCATCAATAAAATTCATATGCATACCTATTACATAATAACCCATTCTCCTCAATAGATTTGCTATATGTAGCATCAACCTCCCAATACCATTTAATTTTCTTAAAAAAGCGATGGAGTAAAAGAACCTATGATTTTTCTTAATACTTAAGAATACGTCAAGAAATACGTTTTTTTATCAAATATTTGTGCTTCAATGTATATTTAATTCCAGTTCGTTATTTTAACGAGTGCCAATTTACATTCAGAGTATGTTTTGGGTAGTTATGTATATATTCATTATTGGAAGCCGTTATTGCGTAGTTAAAGTCTTTAAGGTCATGTCGGCGTGATTAATCCTCCGAAAATAAACAAACAGTTTATAAATTAAGTCAATTATTTGATCATTATCCGTCTTGCCTTACCAACTAGGTTGGGGTTGTCGCCCATTCTAACCAAATCGGCTGAGTATCAATATTTTACATTTAGTGACTGCCATCTGACCTCCACGACCCAATTACTGGGAGAAACATACATTATTCTATAGTTAAACAGTCAATTTGACGATGATAGAGTTTTAGTATTTTATTAGGCGAGTTTGGCGTGAATAGTCAACGTTCCGGTCATAAATAACTATCATAAAAAGGCAGTTTATTCGTCCTTCTAACCCCTTGACACGAATTACACCTTTGATCAGACTTAATTATCTTTGAAAAACTAGGGGATATTAACTGCGTCATCTTATAGTGGTCGCAAACGCGATTGCTGAGGTCCTGGATTCTATGCCCAGTACCCTAATTGCGTAAAACACTATCAATCAGAATCTGAATCATTTTGAAGCCTATTGCTAATCCGTTGCTTCATATGTTCGAAAAAAAAAACTGCTCTTCAACGTAAATAACGCAATGAATGTTGTTGAACTATCAAAATGAAAGCCATTCCTACTGTTAGTGTATTACGCAATTACCCCGTTGGTCGGGGAAAATTTTATTAGGTTGTTCTGCATCCGGATTTTCCCGGTCGCCCGGAGTCTGGATTTGTGCCCGGTTAAGGCAATACAATTTATATACGACTCGCACTTGACTGTAATTTTATCGATAATTAATTGGAATGTGTCTAACACTATTGTTAGATGTCAATTAAACGTCATCGTACCTTATATAAATAATTACTGGGTTGTTGAAAAATGTTATTAGGTGGTTCTGGATCGGGAATTTGTCAGTAGCAGCCCGGAGTCTGGATTTATGTGCGGTAAAGGCAATATGCTCGCCCCCATTTATATGAGTCTTAAACATATCTGGCGAATAGCTGCCTTATACAGTATACACCTGTGCTTACCATTTCCGAGAACTCAGTCGTGATGTTATTTTATATACTTGTAGTGAAGGTGCCTTCAGTATGTAGTCATAAACCTAAAACGGCAAGTGTCATATCATATTAAGTGGCATCGTTTGGTCATCGTCTGGCGATACCGTGACGTAAATAAGCAACGTTATGTGATGTGTACGGACGTATAGTTTGTTCCTACTCGAAGACATAGGTCGGCGAGGAAACTTGATATATCTGCCTTAGTCTCATATAGTTTGTATTAGATGTAGATAGTTATATTATATTATCCGCGTGGGCGAACCGTCGCGCGTCGTCGCGCGTGAAATTTTTCCGTATTAATATTATCACGTTCACTTTAGGCAAGTGATAAATTGCTTTACATTTATACCTACATAGGATGAAAAGTATGGGGTTTTTAACCGACTTCACAAAAAGGAGGAGGTTCTCAATTCGTCTGTATGTTTTTTTTTTTTTTTTTTTTTTTTTTTTTTTTTTATGTGTGTTAGCTCATAACTTTTTTCTGGGTGAACCGATTTGGATGATTCTTTTTTTGTTTGATAGGTGGTGCTTCACATGTGGTCCCATTTAAATTTGATCAAGGTCTGACCAGTAGTTTTTGAGTTATCCTTAATACTGCAGATTTTTTCCACTTAGTTTATATGGATGATGTGTTAATAATTTCCTGTCACTGTTATTTACACACCAAGTAGTGGTATACGAATTTGTGTGGGGTAGGTACCGCAACTAAAAAGTGAAAAATAAAAACTTTTTTACAAAAAAACAACCGACTTCCAAAAAAAACACTGAAAGACGTGAAAAATAACTTTAATTTCGGAAGTCGGTGGCCAAAAACGAAAATACAAAACCAAAGACACCGACTTCCGAAATTAAAGTTATTTTTCACGTCTTTCAGAGTTTTTTTTGGAAGTCGGTTGTTTTTTTGTAAAAAAGTTTTTTTACTTATGTATTTATGATTTTAATTTCAACATTATATAGTTTGTAAATATCTATCAGCAATCACGATTTGATATAAGATTTGATAAGGATTTATTCAAACGTTAATCAAAATATTCATAAAAAAAAAACTAGTCGTATCCTAGTTAGTATTTGCTATATTTCATACATTATATTATTTACTAGCTGCGCCCCGCGGTTTCACCCGCATAAGTCACGATCCCGTGGGATTATCGGAATAAAAAGTATCCTATATCCTAATCCAGGTCATGGTCTAGCCACGTGCCAAATTTTATCTAAATCCGTTCACCCGTTTTTAACCGACATCAAAAAAAGGAGGAGGTTCTCAATTCGTCTGTATGTTTTTTTTTATGTGTGTTAACTCAGAACTTTTTTCTGGGTGAACCGATTTGGATGATTGTTTTTTATTTGATAGCTGGTGCTTCATATGTGGTCCCATTTAAATTTGATCAAGGTCTGACCAGCAGTTTTTAAGTTATCCTTAATACTGCATATTTTTTCCACTTAGTTTATATCGATGATGTGTTAATAATTTCCTGTCACTGTTATTTACATACCAAGTAGTGGTTTACGAATTTGTGTGGGGTAGGTACCGCAACTAAAAAGAGAAAAATAAAAACTTTTTTTACAAAAAAACAACCTTCTTCCAAAACAAACACTAAAAGACGTGAAAAATAACTTTAATTTTGGAAGTCGGTTTTTTTTTTGTAAAAACGTTTTTAGCGTGAAAGCGTAACAAACAAATATACAAAAAATCTAATATTTTCTCTTTATAATATTAGTTTAGATATTAATTTAGATTAACACGTTTTGACAGAAAACCCAACAGACTTCTCGCACAAAAACGGTCGTTTACCTAAAATATTATCGCTCCATTTTTTGTCCTAAAACAGGTACTTATGAAGACTTATAAGTAGGTAGCCGTGCCCTGCCAAAACAAAGGCAAACTATTGGTTAGTAAACATAGACTACGTGCATACTATTGGATGATTTGCGTTTGTATCGGCCTTGACCAAGGCCATATTTTTGCAAACATGGCCTGTATCGTATAGCGTTCTGCGTCATACTTGGACAAATTATGATGTGCGCAGGACCACCTTGATACTATGAAAATTGCTGCACATGTAAATAGCCCAGGAAGATAAGACATTGACAGCGAAAAAATCCTAGTGAAAATTTATCACTCGAATTATTTTTGTTCTTATTTTCTTGGGCTAGACAATGTCGCTTAGGTATAGTGATTATACAAAATAAAATAAAACTTCTCGAGTCGGCACGAGTTAAACGATAATACCTCAAACCTGTGCGCAGTGTAAAGAGACCATACTACCTTTATGTGAAGATTCTTGTAAAGGTGCGTCCAGACAATGCGATACTTGTGGCGCGTGCTTCGAATGATAAGTCACGCGTGTGACGCCTGCCTCACTCAGGCTGAGGCATCTGACATATAAAAAATGTGCATAAGAATTGAGGGCCATAAACCTGAATCAATAAAGTAAAATGTTATCAAGATATAGTAGAAGTTGTGTATGTTGATGTAGTAGAAGTCTTGACACACCCAAGCTAATTAATTTAAATGGTCATTAAACTCCGTACAGTTCATTTGTTTCTACAACAGCTTGTCTATTCACCAATTTCAGTTCAAACTTGTTATACGAGGTTCTTGATATTTTTAGGACGTATATAAAAACAACATTGCGCACAAGACCCAAACCAACTTTACATTTTGGCTTGAATAAACACAGTGCAGCAGAGTTGTCATAGTACATTTACAGAAACAAGTTTGAAGTCGGCTCGCGGCGGCAACAAAAGGCACAGCTATTATGCAGTCATATGTGATAGTTATCAGTGATTGTTGTGATAAGTCGGCACGCTATGCTACGGTTGTGTTCACAGACGCCCGTCACATTGACTGTATCATAGTATAGTATAGAGGTGTTTTCAGGCAAGCGTCGCTCGTAGAGTCGTAGCTGCAAGACAGTCGCGGTCCGCATGCCCGTCAGATCCCACGCCTCACGCGCGCTCAGGCTGCTACGAGCTACGCCGTAGCACGTCCCGGATTCTCGTAGCCAATTCCTAAAACTACGATTTTAAAATCGCTTTGAAAGGAGTCTAACTAAATTTACTTAAATTCTCCAGTGAAGTTTTTGAGTTGAAACTTTAAAACTAATCCGTGTAAACTAAAACTGTTGTAATCGTATTATAGTGGTTTAAATGTTTAAATAAAGAGATCGAGGATTTGATCTACTTTATATAAATGTGATGCTTGTGAGCTAGTGTGTGTTTTATGTGTACGTGTTTGTAGCTTTAAGTTTTGATATTGGTAAGTATGATTATTTTCTTTAAATAATTAACGAGATATTTTCAGTAACAAGTTCCCTAGTTTAAGAGGAAGGTGGAAGAAATTCATTAAGTTGCTGAAAATTTATGGTTATTAGCATATTCGCTAGGTGCTGACGTAAAGATTCCCTTATCTTAAAAGTAATAAATTACGTGTGTAATTTTATAACATTTATTAACACACCAATTCCATGATGTAAAACTCAAGTATAATTGATGTTTCAGTTATAGCTAGTTTAATTAGCGTGATTATCTTTTTAATTAATATTTATATTTACTATAATACAATTACGACTACTGACAATCGCTTTGAAGTACATTCTTCTGAATTTAAAAGTTTCAACCAAAAGTTGATACGCAAAGAATCTACAATAACAATATTTTATCGTCACAGGCTAATCTTATTTTCAAATTCTCTAAATATTTCCAATATTTTGGCAATGAAGCGTGTTTGGAAATCCAATATTGTTTGTCAAACAAATTACTAATACTAATAAAGTTATCCATCACCATGTGAGACTCATTTTCTTTGAAAAATAATATTAAAATCGTTGGCAAAATGTGCTCAATATATCAATTTATCTCATATAAACTTTGTGGTTGTTTTTTTCTTATAATAATATCCAATAAGATAATGTGATCCATCAAACGACGTGATAGGTTTACTCATATAGCGGGAAAGGACAGTATGTAATTTGTTATATTAAAACACGTGTTTGGTGGGATTATTGATACCTTTAATCCTACTAATATGATAGTTTGTACAAAAGTTTGGATGTTTGTTACTCAATCACGAAAAAATGGCTCAGCGGATTTGGATGAAATTTGGCACACAAGTTAGTTTATAACCTGGATTAGCACAGGATACTTTTTACCCCGGTTAATGACACTCAGACGCAGTCGCGGGCAGAAGCTAGTTTCTAAATAAATATTTAATGTATGTTATTGTTTAGTTTTGAGTTTAGGTGAAATTAGTGTTTACAAAAACATTTTAGATCATAATCAGTTTCGTTGCATATTTTTATTTTTGTTTTAAAATTTATCTTTATTAGTGTTTACAGTTTTACTAATGTGTTTGTTTAGGGATTGTGTAGTATTGCGGATTGAAACGAAGTTATTTTTAGACTCTGAAAGGAGCCGACTCCTTTCGAACTCTAAAAAAAACTTCGTTTGACCGATCATGGATTCTGGAAACAAACACGTGAGTTAGTTAAATCCTAAACAATAATAAACACGACTAGGTATCTCACAAAACTAACAAATCACCAAAATTAACATTCATGTTTTTCAGTAACTCACAGAATTTACTGAAACCGTGTACTTAATAATTTCACTTTAATAATTACTTCATTACGAAAGCGTTATATTTTAACGGACTAAAAGCTTGGAAATGATAGGAGTTGAGACTTTAATTAAGAGTTACAGCCGTAAAAACCAACACAGTTTCACGCAATTTATATCTCATTAATTTATGAAATCAAATCATTACCAACATCGTCTACAGAATGCGGTCTCTTTAGTAACAGAACTTTCGAAGAAACTTATGTAATTAACAAACTTGTGGACACCCATAAGGTACCTGTAGTCTTTATGAAGTAATATTATCTGTCACATATTAGACTAGAGCTATGCCGCGATTCCGCACGTGTGGATTAATTCTTTACTAAAACCTATACAGAAAAAATCTCAAGTTAATCGGTTAGTGGTTTTGAGTTGTATTTCCACTGATAAATAGACAGAAAGAGACGACGTGTTATGTGTTGTTTTTTGTCTTTTGTTGCACCCAATAATAGTATTACCTATCCTTAACAGTATGCTTAGTTAAGACAATAGAGTGTTGCAGTCAAAAGTTGAAATATGTATGTTTAAGGGCTCGATCACACGTACCAAAACCACACCACATCGCAGTGACAAAATGTGGGAAGGCAGTGGTTACGTATGAATAGTGTGACTGCAGCTTCTTGTATTTGCGTTGTTGTAACTACAAAATCAAATCAAATGGTTGACGCAGCGTTGTGTTTACGATGTGGCCGGCAGCTAGTGCGCGGTCTTGGTGGTTGCGTTGTGGCTGTGACGGGGCCGGCCGCTAGTGCGAGGTCTCGCTGGTGGTTGCGGTGTGGCTGCAATGTGGCCGGCCGCTTGTGCGCGGTCTCGCTGGTGGTTGCGCTGCTGTGTCTGCATGCGACGTGGCCGGCCGCTATTGCGCGGTCTCGCTGGTGGTTACCTTGTGGCTGCGACGTGGCCAGCTTCTAGTGCGCGGCTTCGCTGTTGGTTGCGTCGTGGCTGCGACTTGGCCTTGATGTGGTCGGTATAGCCACGCGGTTGATTTTGATGGCCAAATTTGTTCCGTGTTAAAAAACTATTCATGTTAATACAAATTTGCGCTCGTCCACGTGTTGTCGTTGTGGTGTGGTTGTGGTACGTATAATCGGGTCCTTCCTTACCCGCGCATTGATCACAATCAGTCATCCGATTGTTTAATGTTTGTTGTGTGATAGACAATCAGTTGGGCATCCATGCATATATCAAAAGCATTTGTAAAGTCAAAAGCAGTTTCAACATAAAGTTTAATCCATTTGTTCATTGTTCACACCGGCACAATGCTCACTGAGTCTCTCTGAAACTATGCTTTATCCTACTGATATTACCCGACTCAAGTTTTAGTAATCCTTAGTAACGCGGCTCGCGTTATTTGATAACCAGAAGGTATTAGATAACAAATATTGAACGCTATTACTTTTGCGGAAGCTTCTGTCTACAAATTCGGTGGATTAAGTGACAAATTGCTTCCCATTTATATGTTTGACTTAGTACAAGTGATCGACTTTTTGGAGTCCAAGGTCAGGAGATAATGGAGGTACAGCGAAGATGCAAAAGGCAAAGGGTAGTTGAACGGGTTGGGTAAGGGGTCGATTGAACACGCATTAGAGTATTTCAACTGAAATGTACAAGAGGCTGGCAAAGTTTTGGAGGCAGGGATTGTTTCGTAGAGAGACAAACAGGTATATAGGTTCCCACATACTCTGTAGGTAAGTAATGAAATGTTCGATTTTCATTTGTTTCCCCTAGGAGGGAGTGTGGCCGGATATTTGCCAACCTCGGAGTAAACGAGTATATTCGTACGTACGTATGTAAAGTCAGGGAAATTAGTTGTTATGCAAATTGACTACAAACTAAAATTGTCCGTTTATTCAAATTATAAATTGACATTCTTTGGCAGTTGTATGAAATGGTTATATCACGATAAATTCACGTAGGGTGTTAACTTGTGTAAAAATGAATTTCCTTGACTGTACCTACTAAGCCCTTACATAAGTCAAATGGTAGTAAAAATGTAGCTGTAAAAGTTTATCGCATCACGTGTCGATTTATGTTTGACGCTGTCCAAAATAAAGAGTTGGCAAACGGATTTATGAATGTTGCTGTTTGTATTTACATTTAACTAAGTCGTGCCTTTCGTACAAGATTTTAGCGCCTCTTTATTTGGCAATACAATGTATTTTAGAGGATTACATTGACTTTAGATTGAATGTGTCTAGAATTCATATGTCTATATTTTGGCGCTATAGTAAAGAGTAGCTTCTGCTCGCGGGTGCATCCGCGTGAAATTTCTTATTTTAATATAATATAATATATGCTATATTACTCGGCAATATACTTTAGCTGCCCCTTAGTGAAAGAAGTAGTACTGAAGATATTACTCCCTGCATACAAATTCACAAATTTTAACTTTTTATATTAGATACTAGCTAGACGTTGTCATTTCAAAATTTCAAGATAGAGTTAGTGTTCATAAAAAAAAAAAAACATAGAAAAAGGACATTCACTTTTTCCGAAATTTGTAAATTTTGCACAAAAGTTCAACATTTTCTTTCCATAAATACCTTATTTGGACTGTAACGAACATTTTGAAATAAAATATAGCCTAATCGGTCCAGCCGTTCTCAAGTGATGGGCTTACCAACGACCAGAATTTTATTTTTATTTATATAGGTACATACTAGCTTCCGCCTGCGACTTCGACCAGGTGAAATACTTCGCGCAAGTGCTAGCAATAAGATGACAGAATTTTATCGCAGTCGGATTACCGGTATGGCAACGCATAAAATACGAACATACAAATATTGATTTTTATATATAAGAGAAGAAGAAGAAGGTAGGTAACCTTCTTCTAATATATAAAAATCAATGTACTGTGTACTTAGTATAGAAAAGTTAGAGTCGCTCGTCGTAATTTAGCTGCCAGATACTTGGTAGAACCGTACTATTTGTCTCCCCCGATTTCCCGGCCGCAATGACGTTCAAAAGATTTTGATGAAATGGGATCAATCCAATGTTGTCGGGAGCGAAAAAACCAATTTATCTAAAGGGTCAACGCCACCACGTGGATATTTCCCGGTCGCACTTCCATTCCCCAGAACTGCTCTATTAAATGTACAATAGCTGTCAATTCAATTTATTGCGTTACGCTCTTTCATTTTATAACATTTTCACAAAAATGATTTACGATATTTTTTACTGAAATTCAAAACACGTGTCGTTTTGAAATAATTCAATGGGGCGGCAATTTTGTGACAATGTATCGACACGTTCACTTTAAAATATAAATGTATGAAGCTTTTAAAGTATCATTTGGAACTCTTATAAGTACAATGCTAGAATTTATTGAATTGGTCTTCAAAGGCTCACAATGCACTGAAACACTTATCGGCTTGCGACGAATCAAGTTAAAATTTTATCGATATTTTTGTGCCAGCCTAAGTCCGTACAGTGGAAAAATGAATAGGTACCTAAGTGAGTTGAGCGAATGAAGTTATACGCTCCAGTGACGTTCAAAGTAAGTTTGGGGCTATATATTTGCATCGTAATCTTTATTCACTAAACAGTGGCGACTGAGCAAATTTTGTAGTATCTGATGCTTACGATGACTCATCGCAATGTACTTTTTATTGAAAGTAAACAGATTCTTTTAAGACTTTTACGATCATACAAATAACAGATCACAATAACGCTACATGAAAGGAATCCGTGTTACTATATTATCGCTATATAAATTTAAGAAAGGCCTTGTGAATTGGGAGCATTAACGCAATTCATTTTAAATTCTCGCTGGTAAAGGTGGAGAAAAGTGGATAGCGATCATGAGATTATAATTCTATTAGCGGCCATCATTATTTATCCATTTAAAAAGAACGAGTTGTTTTTTGCTGTAAAATTTATCTTATTTCGTTATAAAAGTAACACACAACTTTATTTGGCAATAAGTGAAGTGTGGAGAAATGTAACTTAAACTCGACTTAAACAGCCAAGGCTTGAGGCGTCATTTTAATTAATTGAAAGCATGCAGCATTTCGCAAGTTTTTAGTAAAAGTATTTTTATTAAGGTGAACAAGTCCATTGAATGGCGTTGCTATTTTAGCAAAGCATTGTAACTCACTCCAGACGTTAATTTGTGAGGTAACATGTGTGATGAAGGTCTGACAATGCGGCCCAAGTGACTGAAATTGATGTTAGAAAAAGTTCAGTGTAGTACATAAATATACAGGACATTGAATAAGGGTGTTTAAATAATAAAGCAACAACGTTACTGCTGAATAATTTATGGTAATGAGTCGTAATATTAATGTTCCTTTTGTTGTATTACAAGTTATAACATTTTACGATATTAATCTACTTTGTATTGTTTGTAACATTTTAGCGGTAGTAAAACGAATAAAGAAATGTTTGTTCGTATTAAATTCACCGCTGTATAAGGAAAAGATTTCTAGGTCTGCACAATTGTATCCTTCATGTCTACGTTCCTAAAAAGGCACGAAATGCAAAGTCTAATTTTATTCTAATTTCTTCCATAAAAGCGGGGTATTAACGAATACACGTGTTGTTGAGTCATCTCGAATTCTTGGAGCTTTTACAACCCCAGTTGAGTGGTAACTTGGTTCCAAGTACTTACCAAGATTTGCTTATAAATACCTACTTAGTGAAGTTTGTCTTCACGGTTAAGTGCCCTTAATTCTATTGTTAAGTTTTGAAGTAACTTTTAATAGCATGGTGAAATAGAGTATGTTATGTTTAATAGCATGGTGAAATACAGTATAACATCTTCGAAACGAATAAGAGGGGTCACAAAATTTTATTTGCAACGTTCTTCAATATTAATAATCAAAAACATAACATCACGCCTGTATTCCTCAAAGAGTTAGGCAGAGGTGTACCTATAGTTCTCCCACAGTTATGTTTAAGGCCCATGTAATAGGGGGCGAGCGTATTGCCATCAACCGGACACAAATTAGATGGATAAACCCAATAAAACTTTGCCCGACCCGGGAATCGAACCCAGAACCTCAGCAGTAGCTTTTGCGACCACTAGACCAATGAGGTAGAGTAATAAAAAATTTATCGCTCTAATGAATAGGTACTTAATTTGGTATATACTTAATTAAAAACTTTTTGGAGGTTATTCACCTAATTGTCTCATCATTGGGAATATTTTAAGTTATAAAAGTCGTAATTTGTTTTTATTAATTATTCCTAAAGGTTTTCTATAGACTGGGCGTTAGTTACCCGAAACTATTAATGACTTAATTAATTAAGTTATTAATTATTTATTAATTAAGTTTGTTAATAACGTGAGGAGTGGCAGTTACCTATTACTCGAGTTTTTATGGGTGCTATTAGAGACCCTTTAGTGAGTATAAAGATGGGTCGCTGGATGGTAATAGAGATAATTATACCTACGCTATATAACGTAGGTCTAAGCCTATGTAGTTAGGTACTATAATAACTATACTATATAATAAGTATACTATATATATATACTATAATAAGATACCCTCACGCATAAGAAACCTACACTCATTCAATGCATTCAAAACTCAGCTTGGCCTGTATGTAATCGCTACCCGAACATTACTTGAAAAATGAATCTGTTGGGTGGGTTGAGTTTCGAGTAGTTTTAATTAGTCTGTGACGGATGTTGTCGAACCTAATATTAGTATTTAATTAAGTTATAGTTATTGTTCTCAAGTAAGTGACATGTTATGTTTTTATTGAGAATAAAGTTTCTTTAAACCTAATAACCGTTTTATTTAAAGCGCTTCCCCGATCAAACGACCTTGAGCGTTCAGTCCTCTGTCCTGTCGCTGAGTCTCGCTCTGTCCCGCTCCCTGCGCACGACGAGTATTTACAATTTTTTTGCAATAATTTCAATTAAAAATAATCAAGCGTTGTTTTAAAATAAAATAAAACGTTATATATTTTGATCTATCCATTAGTGTAATCCTCAAATTATAAGAACGTCACCTTTAGTAAAAGACGCATGCAATCAATAATTTTAGTCACTTTTTTACAAGGTGATTTTAAATGTATTTATAACACATAAAAAAAACAAATAATAACATGCAATGTGATGATAGAAAAATGTGTTTTTAGGTGTAGTTTATTACTCTTAATTAATGAGTTAATAGCCTCTAAATAACGCACTATCGCATGGTTTTGCACGGGGTAGCGCCTTAACCTCTGTCTCCCCCTCCTCTCCTCGCCTCTGTCTGTCTGGCAAGTAAAGTCTGCCATAAAAAATCAACCACAAATAACCATTTGCGGTTGATTTTTTATGGCAAATAAAACCTTATTTGCAGACGATACTTACTTAATTTTTAAGGTAGATAAACGTCCTACAAGTTTTGACGACTTAAATAAGGCCCTACTGCAGTCCAAAATTGGTTCACTACTAATAATTTAGTATTAAATCGAAAAGAAATGTATCAGATTTTCTTTGCCAAATGTCAGGAGTAGTGATTGTAAGATAGTATTGAATCAAGAGAAACTAGAATTCGTCGATAAAATTGTTTTCCTGGAGATCTCGCTCGACTTAAGGCTACAATGGGGTCCTCATTTAACACCTCTTGCAGGACGGCTAAGTTCAGTAGCTTATGCTGTCAGAAAAAACCTTCAGCAAATAACAGTTGGGACTGGTCATCTCTTAGCTGCCACGGCTTATTTTAATCATTTTAGTAATTGGATTGTTTTGTTATTAGTTTCTATTTGCTGTGCTCAGGACGTTTTTAACGTGTACGTCTTTTTTAGGGTTCCGTACCCAAAGGGTAAAACGTGACCCTATTACTAAGACTCCGCTGTCCGTCCGTCAGTCTGTCACCAGGCTGTATCTCGTGAACCGTGATAGTTAGACAGTTGAAATTTTCACAGATGATGTATTTCTGTTGCCGCTATAATAAAAAATACAGAATATTTGTACAGATAATAAACAGAATAAAATAAATATTTAAGTTTTTAAAGATAATGGTACGGAATCCTTCGTGCGCGAGTCCGACTCGCATTTGGCCGGTTTTTTACATCGTTCTCACATAAATAATTATAAGTTCAACATTAATGATGTAATTAACTAATATTTTTTTAACAACATAATTTAAAAGAGTGTCCATGGAGTTTCTTGCCTGTTCTTCTCCATAGGTACCTACTACGAGTATGCTTTGGAACGGGCAACTAGCTTCATATTTCTGACTGACCGACTCCTTGACAATTCAAAAGTGTTTTTAATGTTTTGAGTTTCGAGTTTGAGTTATACAACTGAGCATGAGGTCCTGGGTTTGATTCCCAGGTCGGGTTGATGGTAATAGGTTCGCCCCCTGTAACATTGAACTTAGACATAACTGGCGAAATGTAGTTGTACTACAGGCACACCTCTGCTTAACCGTCAGGAATACGAGTGTTTTTTTTAACATTATACGTAAATATAATGCTTAAATACATATTATTGCACGTTGGATTTTCAACTCTATGTGCTGAGCTAAGCGTTGAAAATTTAACAGTGCGCTTTGTTTAGGCATTACATTTAAGTGTTTTTCCTATTTACTGTTTATTCATTCGGTTTTATTCTCATGCTGTGCCTGAGTCACAAGTTCATGACAAGTTGAGGTCCCGAGTCGAAGAGATGGTTAGTATTTTTTATTGTTTTTATTTAGCGAGAGCGTTAATGACATACAAGTACAAAGAAAGGAACAGTTTTTTTTTGTAGAAATACCATTTTATTGTTTGAATGCTTACCAGAATTGTACCTGTGAATAGTTCTAGGCAAAAAGTAATAAGTTTTCGTGAGGAATACATTTGGGTTTCCTCACGATCTGGCGATGTTTTCCTTTATTGTTTGAAGCTCGTGATAAATTGGGCACACAATATGTTTGGAAACACGTAGTGGCAGAAGTTGCGATGTTATTAGTGCGATCGACATTCAATACTTCAATTCACAATACCTATTATAGCGGACAAATCTGGTGTGTCTCGCTGCACAAAATGTAAAAGGTACCTACTTATTATGAAAGATAATTGTTCTATGATAAACATCAACTCGTGCTGGCTACAATGTTTTATGATAGTGAGTTTAGGCTGCGTAAATATTTTTTGTAGAATATGTTGATGAAAAATATTTTAATAGAATATGTCGAAAACAGTGAAGAGCTATCTATGAATAGTGGTATGATGAAATACTAAGTAATACCTAGTTGACATTTTAAAAACCGTAGGTAATTATGGCCTTAATAAAGTCTAATCGCTTTAAGGCGCCTTCAAACAGGCACGACACGCGACACAAAGGCACTGCTCGTCGCGCGACAGGCGTTGCCTTTGTGTCGCGTTGCCAGTCGCGCCTGTTTGAAGGAGGCGCCTTTAAGTGTTTTTCTTGATATTTTGGGAGACATAGGTTATACTTTTAAATAAATGGAATGTTATAAAGCTGTCATTGGAGGCCATATATAAAACCAGGCTTTCTTTGAAAACTTTCTCACCGTTGTCAATTAAGAGTTAAAGTGAACTTTAACCCATACAAACGCGAATTTGTCGGCAATCTGTAGTGTATGTATATTACATAGGTACTGTTGATAGAACGAGGTACTCGTGCTTAAATTAAAATCACGTCGATCGATCATTTAGCGAGGGCGGGTAAATTGCATTTGCCGTGGTCAGCCATTTTTTAGGTGTGTTGTAAGTTAAGCTGGTGATTTCCATACTTATGAATACTTTTGTTCTTGGTGGTGCTTAGTAATTGGTGTAGTATAAATTATTAAGGGAAGATGGTAGTGGTAATATAGGTTCAGTTGCATCTAGTAAGACTGATGCCGATCCTAATGAAAATGAGTGAAGGCTTAGCAGATGACTCTTGTTGTAGGTAAATGTAATTCAGATTTGATAGGTATAATTCATGCCACCGGGAGTAAGACAGTTGAAAGACCCATAGATAGGTACAATTTCGAAAACGCGGCTAAGGAAAAACAAATAGCCTACAGTAAAACGAGGCAATAACGATTACCCGGTAGCTGAGATTGCTTCTACAATCTCCAGCAATCCTAGTGGAAGTATTAGTATTCCAAGAAAGCTAACCAAATTACAGATTGCAAAGGTACACAAGACTGGACAAATTGCTAGGGTGCTAACTCCCGTTTCTACTTCATTTGATTTGATTCCGACAATTTTTATTTAAATTGCGCGATGCCACTGCCCAAGTAATGTAAATTGAAGACTTCAAATGTATACACAGATAATGTTTTGTAAATCTCCTAGCATAAATCAGAAGATTGTGTCGCTTTTTGAATTTTCGTCCTAAGTATTATTATTCAGTAAACGAAAATTTATAACAACAACGGTACAAGAATCTTTTCTTGATCTTTTGGCGTGTAGCCAAAACCGGATCTAATGCAGCTATTTTGTTTTTTTCAATACATTTCTGTGACAATTTGACAATCTTTTCGAATCAAATCAAATCACAATATTTTATTTCTCATAAACCTACATGGGCACTTATGAAACGTCAGAAGCTAGGTGCACGGTTCCAATTGGTTGTTTCCTATGGAGAAGAGCCGGCAAGAAACTCTAACCTCATTTTACCAACTACAGCCCCCTGACAATGTTACTCAGGCGCCAAAAGATCCTTTTAGCACTCTACATATCTCTATACTTATAGTTAATAGTAAAAATACCTAACACAAAGACATTCCGGTATATGAATACTTTTTTATTTTCAGACAAAATCGATCAATCAGGTCACCGTCACAATTCGACCGCAACTGTCAAATTTAGTACAGGTACCGTGAGAGCTTAAAACAGTGTTTAAAATAACCACTATAAAGTGTAAATTAACATTTATGCCCATTAAAGTCAGAGTTTACACAAATTATGTAACAGAAGTTAGTGCAAAATGTGTGTTGTTAACAACGAAGTTTAGGACAGCATTTCATATATTATAATCTGTATTAAAAGGAACACCAAACTTGTTTAATCTGTTTTCAGGCCAAAATTAACAGATAATGCAATTAGGCTGTTAATGGAATTAATTGAGGCAACATTAAGGCACGTCATTAGATAAAGTGTTGGATAGGACAATGTGAAAGGTCTACGTGTGTGTATACTGCCTCTAAATTGATTTTCCCACTTATCTTAATTAAAACGAAAATCAGAGTAGAAGAGCATGGGTGACGTAATATTGTTTTAAAATGATTTGTACGACACATCGAAAAACAACACTGCAAGTTTGTAGCTTGCGATGTTACATCGTCATTTAAGAAAGATTCATTACGGAAAAGAATCATGGTCGAATTGTCGAGTTTATATTATTCACGAAATTACAAAGAAAAGTGCGTACTTTCGAGCTCTAAATAAAAGTTCATCTACGAGTACAAGTAGTGTAGGTGCGTAGGTATGTATCAATTAATCTATACATACATAAAAATAAATAAAATTGAAGTGTCTGTTTTTAATGTCAAAATAACAGCGTTTTACTAAATTCATATGAAAGTTTAGAAGGTATTTAAAACAAAAAACAAAAAACTGTCTCTGAAACGGCTGGACCGATTTTAACGGTTCTTTCACTGGCAGATAGCTTATATTATAAGGAGTATGTTAACTTTGACTTACTTTTATTTTAGAAAAAGAAAAAATAAAAAGGAAAGAAATCAAAAGAACGAACGAAGTCGCGGGCAGCAGGTCGTTTTGAATAATTCAGCAAAACTTAATTGGTGCCTCAGTATCGAACATGTAGGTAGGTATGTGCGCTGTGCAACATTGTAATTTTGTAATCCAGCCAAAAATATCACAAGCATACGGCCTAGTGGTTAGCCTCCATTCACTTTCATATTGACCATGAACTGTTGGCTCGACATTCAATAATAAATTGTACTAGGTACATACGTGTCAACGTTTCACCCATACCCACTCTTACAAAGTAATTTACTGCTCAAGAAATTAAAATGCTAAGAGCATTATAAAGACTCTTACAAGACTTCAACTGTACCTGTAGCCTAGTAACCATAAAACGGTATAATAAAGAAAAGAAAGAAATTAAGAAAAGCTTGTCCTTAGACGTTTATAACTTAATTTCGGATACAATTTGCCGCACCTTTATATTCATCACGGTTTTATCGACCTTTGTGCACGTAAAATGATTTATTTTATACTGGTTTTGTAATAAACGAAGACGTGACGTGTAGGTCGTGAGTTCGAACCCGGGCAGGCACTTTACTTTGTGTGTTTTGATTTCATCACCACTGCTCTCAAAACAGTGAAGAAATTAAAACATCGCGATTAAACCGACACGTTCTAGAACCAAAAATATGGCCAGAGATTATGGCTCACAGGGAGGTCGCTTGTTTCCTAGCAGCAGTATAATTATAGGCTGATAATGCTGGAAACAGCTACAAAAAAAAAATGTGGGCAGATTTTGATATGGTTTTTACGGTCACATATGAATATTTTAAAAGTTTTTTATACGTTAGGCATGGCCAGTCAATGGCAGGTCACATTAACAACAAGGATATTGATTTTTACGTTAGCCATATTTTGTAAGTGTGGTTCTGTTACTGGATAAAGGCATCACCCTCAGGAGACACTTTTTTCGTGCAAATGACATTCATAGGTAAGTATTACCTCACCTCACATAAGCATTTCTTTTTTATGATGTCTAGTGTAAAGTCCTAAGTGCAAATAGTCATTGTTCCTTAGTTTAAGCTCCAATATTAGATTTCTATAAAATAACTACAAACCTAAATACGTAAAGAGATCGATATCTATTTGTATGATTTTATCATCGTACATACTGTGCCGAATGTCATTCCCGTTTATTTTCCCTACAAAGAAAATAAACAACACTGTTCTCTCTGTTTTCAGTATAATTTACGAGAATACGCTGGCACACGGCTTTTATATTATTTTGTATTTATCGAATTTTGTGTGGATTGAACAGACATAATATTGCGAAACGAAAACGCAGACAGTTCAGGACGAAAAGAATTTTGGGTTAGGTGCTTTATATCTTCTCATAAGAGATATTGTTTATAACCTTTAATTTATTCTCTTAATTTAATTTAACGGACACACACTTCTCTATGTGTTTATGGCGTATGGCACTCGTGGGTTGCAACTGCAAATCAACGTTAAGTGTATGAACGTATGTATCAATGTTGTCATCTGACATTATGCTTAGGTGAGGCCTTTTTGTCATTATAATCATTGTTTTCTGGAACGTATTTTTGGAACGAAGTTCCTTATCGCACGGTACGGACTTGGCGGACTAGGCGAAAAAATGTGTAAGAATTTTCCGTCACAAGTTTCCGTCACGACCCTTTCTTTACTTGTTTGTTTGGTTGAACGCGCTAATCTCAGAAATTATAGGTTGGAGTTGAAATAATATTTTTGTGTTGGATATTCCATTTATTGAGGTCGGCTTTAGGCTATATAACATCACGCTATGACCAATAGGAGCGGAGCATAAATGTTTTTCTTGTTGCAAAAACAGGAAAAAAAAAAATTTTTTTTGAGCTTCCGTTGCGTGCGCTTCGTAAACGGTTAAAGTTACGCAAAAATCATGTCTGACGAAATTGTTCCCCTTTAAAAGTTAAAAAAAGTCAGCAACAGCACATGTCTATATTTTAAGGTTGACTCAATATAACCCTTTTTATGTTAATCAAATTTGTTCTATGGATGTTCTAAATATACTACGAAAGGAACTTCATTCCAACCGAATGTTTCGCGATACTCATGCATTTTTTTTTTTGCTGTATTGCCTTTTAACGCATCTTTTTTTTCTTTCTATCTCTATCAGCCGTCATCTCAGTATGGACTAATCTAGCCTCTAGCCAAAACATCTAACACACAATACATTTATCGTAACTTTGGTCTTCTCCTACTCAGAAGGCCATTCACATTCATTTTCATCAGCACTTAACTCGTACATAAAATTATTCCAAAGATTATCTTGAGATTAAATTGTTTGCAACAGCACACGTTACTGGCTATAAACGTTAGTTGACATTTATATACCGTAATAGGTTAAATAATAGCCTTTTCCCAGAGTTAAGATTTACGACTAGCGCTGAATATTAAGCAGCTAATATATCTTTATCTATACGTCTAGATCTCTTAGCTATGATAAAGTCTATATAAAATATTCTAAAAATTATTGCAGAAATCTCTTGAGTCTAGAACGTGCATATCATGTTATCAGCAATAAAAATATCTTGATTATAAATATCAATCAAACGTAATTTGTATTACGAACTATTGAACATAATACACAATAATTACACATGATAACATGTCACTTCCATGATCTTAGATAACAGGAAATATTATAAAAATATCTATAAACATTCATCAGATATTTCGTTATCCCAAAGGTCAAATTACATAGGAATGTTGATTCGGACACCAGCGCAGCGGGGCGAGCATGGGCGTACCCGAGACGTTTGTGACAAGACATACGGTAATGGTAAGGACGCGGACGCCACGGTTGTATCGCCCACACTGTGAGAAAATGTGTGACTCAAGCCATGTCACAGTGGCCGTGCTCGACCCGCTGCCGCGCTGCATAAATACCTCTAAGTACCTATTTAGTCATTTTAGTGTCTGAGGAGTATGAAATTAACATAAAACTCAAACTTAAAGCATTTATTTCAAATAAACCAATTACAGGCACTTTTGTATTGCCAAGGGGTCGGTCAGTCAGAAAGATGAAGCTAGTTACCCATTCCAAAGCGTAGTAGGTACCTATGGAGAAGAACGGGCAAGAAACTCCATGGACACTCTTTTAAATCAAAATATGGTTACAAAATATTGATTACATCGTTCATGTTGAAATTATGCATGTGAGAACGATGCAGAACGTTGAAAACGTCTGTAATAAAAAGACAAAAGCAATTCAAATATTAAATTAAATTAAAATAAGCCGTGGCAGCTAAGAAATGACTAGTCCCCACTGACGGCGCCCGTTGACGAACATGACGCATGGATCAGCACCATTCAGCTCAACCATTTTGAAGGGAACTTAATGATGCATAGCTGTCGTAATACCTCAAGAATAGTTATTTTGGGAACTATAAAGACAAAAGTAAAAGAAAACACAAAGTTTGAAGCTTCCATTGAAACATTTTTAGAGCAACCGCAACATCTGGTACAAACTTTGCTTTTCGAATTCCGTTAAAACCCAAAAACTTAGTAAGAAGAAACCTACTTTGTAAGATTTGTATAAGCAACACCGAGTTAACAGTGATTTAAACAAGTCATTTTAACCATGAATCGACTGAACCGAAAGTTTAATTAGGTCAAACTTTGTATCGGTTAAATATTTAAATTGGGTCATCGTGTAAAGTGCCATGGTTACTAAAAAAAAAACCTTTCCAGCTGTGACACATGAGACTGAAAGTTTTAGTTTGTGAAGGAAATCAATAGTCGTATCACAATTTCTTCAGTAGTAAGTATAACAAAATATATCCGTATGTACAGAGCCTTAATAATTCGTCGAGTATCAGATGCATTTTCTCTCGGGTAAGTTCAGACGATTATTAGCCACTTTAAAACTAAATGTGCTCCATGAAAGTTTATAGCTGAAAACATTTAACGGCACTACTATCAGCATTTGCATTCGTATTCTTCTTCGGGATGTGTTTCTAGATAAAAATGGCATGGAATGGCATTTAATTTCAGTTTCCATCCAGCATCAATACCTTTAGCTATATTGAAAAATCTTTAATTTGGTCTATTACTTTCACTTAAATACTAAGAATAGAAAGGGCCCCGCTGGATAGAATAAAACTTCTAGAATAGAAAAGGTCTTTATTTGCTTAGAATGTAGGTACATAAAATAAGTTGTTAAATTATATAATAGGATCCATGTACGAGTATATTCTGCCTTAATATACCGTGCATAATTTTTTAATTTGATCAGGTATTTTATTAAAGTTTACAGGAGCCATACAAATCACATTTCTTTTCAATAAGCTTTATGCTATATAGCTATATATATAGATTGGTACTGGTATTGAGATCTCATAGCTATACTTCGATTTCTAGTTTCTATTAAAGTTGCAAATATACATCGATTTGTTATTACAAATATTGCTTATTTAAGGATATAGAGACATGGGAAGGTTAATAATGTATGAGACTTAAATATAGGTACCGGTAAAATGGGGTGAATAGCAACGCAGGGGTGAATCGTAACGAAACTTTAAAAGGAATTATAACATTTAAATAATATAATTTGTTGCCTACAGGGACACGTAATCGGTTAATTATAATACAGGATACACGTTAGAGTCCTTTTTGGCGACAGACTATAATATTACAATGTTAAAATCCCTTTTAAAGTTTCGTTACGTTTCACCCCTTTTTTTTTTTTTTTTTTTTTTTTGGGTGGGAAATCATCAAATGACCTCTCCCGCTCTGGGCGGAGCGGAAGGGCGTGTCAGACTCTTACTGACTAAAACCCACCCGTGTTCCTTCAGTTGCCTGTGCGCCAGGAATACGGTAACTCTTTCGAACAATCCGCGACCCCGGCAGGCATCGGCCCTATTGGACCCCTTCAATGATGCTGACATCTCTTTGAGGCGCGCGTGGAACACGACGCGCCGTCGACCCGGGCCTGGTCCTTACCGGACGGCGAGCTGCCCATTGCTCGCCGTCCGCAAGCCCGCGCCTACGGTGGCCGGGAGTCGGCAATTGACTCCCGACGCCCAGGGTGTCTCCTCCTGCGGCGACTAGGGGCGTGAGGGCGCAACGATTGCCGCACCCTCACGTGCTCCGCCTCCTCCTTCGCGAGCATTACTGCTTCACAGAAGGAGGTGACGGCTTCCCATTCCCTCTCGCTCCGTACCATGGCCTGTACCCAGGGCCGGACGCGAGAGATCGCCGCCGCCGATCGCCGCCACGAGGACACGGCGGTGCTCCACCCAAGCTGGGCAGACCTCCACCGTATGCTCCACCGTGTCCTCCGGTCGATCCACACAATGCCAACACCCGGGCGTTTCCTCCCGCCTTATCCGAAACAGGAACCTCCCGAAACAGCCATGTCCGGTGAGGACCTGCGTCAGGCGGAAGGTGAGGACGCCGTGGCGCCTCTCAAGCCACTCCTCAAAGAGGGGACTTACCGCCGCAATTGTGGCGTGTTTCACCCCTGCGTTCCTATTCACCCCGTTTTACGGTACGCAACTGTCTGCCGCTTTAAGACCAAATATAGCTCTCAGGCAGCGCTTCTGCGCTTTGAAAATGCTTTCTCGTTCACTACAGTGACCCCAAAATATTATACCAAATCTTAAAAAGATAAAAATTACTAGACCATGGTAAGCCACTAATATTGTCGATACATTTACATTTCTTGATAGATTATGCAACATAAACGCGGCTGTGCTTAAACGTTTACATATATCTTATGCTTGCGGCTTCCAAGTTAACTGGCTGTCAATAAAATTATGATTCCTAAATATTTTGTACTGTTTACTTTTTCTGTAGTTTAACCATTGTAGTTTATATCCATATCTCCCGTAGATATTCGTTGGTAAAAGTGCATGATTATAGTTTTTTGAAGATTAATAACTAAATTATTATTGTCAAGCCACTTTATTAAACTACTAATTGTATTGTTAATGTCATTTACATAAGATTCTTTATTTATACATGAAACAATGGATGTACTATCATCTGCAAATAATATCATAGGATGAAGTATGATAAGTGGCAAGTCATTTATATATAATAAAAATAATAAAGGCCCGATGACGCTACCCTGCGGGACACCATAGTTTATTTCTCTAAAAGACGATATAGATTTTCATTCCCTTCTAGATCCTAAACACAGGCTCGATACCTCCGTACATTGTCTACGACCTTTTAGGTATGTTTTTATTATTTTTGGATGTAATTTCTACTTTACTATCAAAAGTTTTGAAAATAAGTGAATAATTTGGAAGGTACATTAGAAGGAACATCTCCAAACAAATTCAAGTCTCTATGGAACAGAATAACGAAGGGCCCGCGGTTGGAAACCGAAATTAAATGCCATTTCTGTCTTTGTGGCGGAGATACACACGGCAACATATCAAGCTAAACATTTCCAGTATAAGCTGAACTGTCATTGTACAGAAATCCTATACAATGCGAGACTAGCTTACACTGGAAATCTAAAGCTTGATACGTAGCCGTGTGTACATTGAATATTTTCGTTTGATGAGACAGGTACATTCCACAAGCTAACAGTCTCCTGGTTTCGTTGCTATGGTTCAAGGGGCAAGCTAGTTAGAAACATAATTTTTCGTGGTATCGAATAGGCTACGGATGTAATAAAAACCGTCCAATTGCGAGTCGGACTCGCACACGGAAGGTTCCGTACCACCGTACAATATTCAACACTACATTTTTTTTAAACACATGTCTTGTGTTGTGTTGTGTGTGTATATGTTTTATGTATGTATGTATTTGTTGTATATGTAAATGGTACACCACTGACTACCTGCATTATTGTCTCTCCTTCTACCTTGAATCCATCCAAAGGTTGTCTGTAAAATATCGCTTTTAGCGATAAGACCGCCCATTGTGTCACCCTATGTAAATTTTCTACTTTTATATCTGTAATTTTTATGGTGTACATAATAAAGAGTATTCTATTCTATTCTATTCTATTCTTGTTTGGGGACCCCCTTTAATTTTGTACTTTTTTTATTATTTGTTGTTATAGCGGCAATAGAAATACACACTCTGTGAAAACTTCAACTATCCACCTATGACGGTTCATGAGATACAGCCCGCTAACAAACAGACGGACGGACGGAAAGCGGCGGCTTAGTAATAGGGTTCCGTTGACACCCTTTGGGTATGGAACCCTAAAAAGAGATTACTTCTCAAGGGGGTAGACAGTTTCGGTTGTCTGTCTGATAAAACAACAAAATTTCATTAACAACCACTAAAAGTACAATTATTTAGTAGCTTGTGTTTACCAGTAGTTCAGTAAGTAGCTAATGGACAACTACGAGTATGAATAAACCTTTGACAAATTGATTGAACTGAATCTACTATAGAATGTTTCAAGCGGGAAATCGTAGTTTATGCTACAATTATTCCGAGATCTACAAGCCCCGGGGCCAAACCAGTATGTTACGCGCACACAAATTGTATTCCGGAAAAACAGTACTAACATTTATTTAAAGGGAAACTTTAAAGTAAAATGTATTTTGTATGGCGCAAAGTGAGGTAAATGGATAAATAAGAATGTTACTTTACGTAAAGCGAAATTGTTTCCTCGGGAAAATGGTTTGGTTTGTGGAGCATATTTATGTCAATATTTATACGAGTAGTTATGATCCTGAGTTACGTCATTTTCTTGTGGAAATAAAATGTGATTTATTATGTTTTGATATACTTAAAGAAAATAAAAAATCATAGAATAAACGACTGTGATTGATATTGCGACGTTTTCGTAAATCATAGATTAAATAGAAATCATAGGTCATGTAGGAAATTCATAAATAAATAGACTCAGTTCGGGGCTGGGGTGACTCAGCTATTAGTTAGCGTCCGCGGTCGAGTATGTTAATATTTAAATCCGCTTTATGTATGTAAGTGGGTTATGAGGCATTTTCACGTAAGTTACCATAAATATGGAAGCAGGTCGTCATAAGATTGGACCCAATTAACTAACAATTGAACTGGAAATCTTTCAATAAGGATTTAATACTCAATACCTTATTTGCTTTCCACAATGTGTGCTTAGGATGAGGTTGGGGATGTGGTGATTTAGGAGCTCCGATGACCATACCTAGTATATTAAATAGGTATAACTAAATTGTCGTGTTCGTGAACGGACGCCGTCAATAGGAACTGCGATGGTCATCTCTTAGCTGCCACGGTTTATTTAATTTTAATTTATTATTTAAATTTGTTTTTGTCTTTCTATTACGGACGCTTTTAACGGTCTCCATCGTTTTCAAATGCATAATTTCAACATGAATGATGTAACTAATATTTTGTAACCATATTTTCGTGGAGTTACTTGGCCGCTCTTCACCATAGGTACCTACTACGCTTTGGAATGGGCAACTAGCTTCATCTTTCTGACTGACCGACCCCTTGACAGTTCAAAAGTGCCTGTAATTGGTTTATTTGAAATAAATGCTCTGAGTTTGAGTTTGAGTTTATGGTTATCCTAGAAGTACGTGTAAACGTGTAGCGCCGACCCAAAGTAACATGGGACAAGGGCAGGAAGATGATCATGGTTATCTAGAAGTAGATAAAATATATAAATATTTTTAAAATATAATATTAATATTTATTAAATATACTCCTTTACTTGCTTTACCCTGCCCAGCTTCGCACAGGTAGCACTAAGTATCTAACACCTACCCTACCTACCTTCCCTACCTTCGCTACCTACCCTATCTACCCTACCTCCCTTAGCTACCTACCTACTCTACCTAGCTGACCCGTCAGACGTTGTCCTGTCAATATTTTCCTTTGGGTTTTTCCTATTTTATTTTTTCCATTATAACACCCCAGTAAAGAGGTGAAAAAACAAAAACAAAAAACAAATCGGTCAAGCCGTTTCCGAGTTTCAGCGAGACAACGTATTCATTTTTATATAAATAGATAGATATAAATATTTACCAGCCCTGAGTCAATCAACAAACTTAACCTATCGCAGTCCACTGCTGGACATAGGCCACTCCCAGGCTGCGCCACAACTCCTCGTCCAACGCCTTCCGCATCCAGTCTGCCCCAACCACCGCTTTTAGGTCGTCGGCCCATCCGGCCCTGCATATCAGTTTATCAATTACATCCATTTTAAATCGATTCTGGTTTAAAGCTTAACAGAAAAATAAATAAATGAACGAAGTAATAAAGTAGTAGACATAATTACAGTTTCCAATAAAATTACAAGTGAACCATGGACGAACAAAAAAAGTCAGACGGAACTCCGCTAAGACAAAACTGAGTCTCGTTTATGTTTGAATATTTATGTGTGAGTGTTGCCGTTTGCACGCGTAAAGGCTCCTGTAGACAGGCGCGATGCGGGTTTAATAGAACAAATTCCATAATGTTTTCATAGACATTGTTGTACTAGAGTCGCGTCACGTTGTCGCGTTGCGCCTGTCTGTGGGAGCCTTAGTGGCCGGCCGACTAATGTGTAAATGTGTGCGTGCCGGCCCTGTACGTGCAGCGAGCTGGCCGACTTGAGGGACACAGTTTTTTGTTAGCGAAAATCTTACCGACTTTTTTATACCGTCATTTAATTAATGCAATTTACATTCAATTGTTTGTGTGAACTGAACCGATTAATTAAGTTATTGGACCATTAATTATTATACTGATGATTAAGTATTGATGATGATGTATTGATGTTTAATTATTCATTGATGCTTACTGTATTGCATTCAGAGCATTCGACTATTAACTATTTAATCTGTCTTGTTAATTAATCTTTTATCGATAGCCATGTAGGGAAATGGTGAATGATCTCGCTGAGAATTTATTCAAATAGTAAAAATGTGACAATACACAGTAGGTAGGTAAAAAATGTGTGTAGTTTAGAACTAACTAAACGGTCAGACAGACACGCAGTCGCAGTCGCTTAGTGACCGTTTAGATCTTCTAAACTGCACAATGGATTTTGATACGGTATTCACCACCATTTAGAGCATTTATTCGGAAGGTGAATGTGTAATACCTCTAGAATTTAACTTAGATTTGTCACAGAAGTCTCGAGTTTTTTTAACATGTCACCATTGCACCCGTACGAGGCCGGGGCGGGCCGCTAAGTAGCTAATTATAAAATAAATATAATAATAGAATAGAAGGAAAATTACCTACTGTGCCACTTCTCTCTCTTCTTTATTTTGTCTACTACGAGCAGTCAGCCCCGCTGTCACTTACGGACTAGCTACAATTTTTAAAGCTGCTCTCTCGAAAAAGCTTGAAAAAAGCATGCAGATGAAGCAACTTTTCGTCGGCATTTACAGAGAAATTACATCTGAAAAAAATGTTAGTAATCTACATGATATAATACGTAATTTGGTTTAGCCATACTTTTTCTATCGGTATCACAAAATAAAATAAAAATACACCAAATCACCTCCAAATCATTGAGATGAAACCATTTTACTCCTTCGTTTTTTATCAAAAGAGTATAAAAATAATATCTACTGCTTTGCAATACAAAGGAAAATGATTTGGTTTTGTTACTTTTGTAAAATATGTATTATTTTTACTGTAATAAATTAAAAAGGCGTCCGATTAATGACTGCGTCTACGTCACCCCCGCACTCCTTAGATTCAATTGGTCATTAGCTCCGCCCAAATGCTCAAGGTTATTGGCATTATTACAAGCCTTAAGACGGCCTGAGCTTATCTCATACTAGCTTCTGCCCGCGACTTCTTCCGCGTGAAATTTCTTGTTCCGCCGACCCACCCCGTCGCATCGCATCGTCTGCCCACGCTATTACTTCGTTTTCGCTGAGCGTTCATTCTGACTTTATTTATTTTTGTTCGGCTCCTAAGGCTCTTAGCGTGATGTTAAATAGCCATAGCCTTCTTCAGGAATTGGGCTATCAAATGAAAAAAGAATGTTTCAAATCCGACCGGCATCATCAGTTCCAGAGATACATATATATACCCCCTACGTACAAATTTACAAACAAACTTTTACCTCTGTATAATGTAAGTAAAGATATAGATAGTAGGTACTAGATAATAGAACATGGATATAAATAATTACTCAGACTCATGGTCAACAGTTGTATAGTGCTATAAAATATGACAACTTAAAAACAGAACACACGAATGCAAATTATGAAAAGTTTAACTAAATATGTGCACTGCGATTAGATAACCACCACACGGTTTGTGCGTGTTATCAGTTATCTAGTACATCGAGTTGGTACTATGAATGTTACTGTTCATTTTGGTGTGAGCCGGACAAACAGGGCGATACACGGGATTCAACTGGCATTTAGCGATTTAGCGATGTTGGTACAGATAGTAGGAACATATTTGGTCGATCAAAAACAAATTAGTTTTGTGTCCCTTATCTGATATTCTCGATTATGTACAGAGGATCTGAGGGTCACTAGCAACAGAATATTCCACTGTGGTAATGCCATTATGCCCTATTTACCCGATGTAAGTTTCTTGCCTGTGGCAAATAATAAAATTGAAGCGACAAATAACTTTGCATCGTCCAGACATCTTAGTTATTATTAGCAATTAGCATTGGTGCCCATTCTCTTGTACACCGAACTAAACTATCACTAAAATTCCTTACTTTTGGCTATGAGAATCTTACAGCTATTCTGCAAAAAAAGATCTCTAAATTTAAAAATAATTTTGCCGTAACTAAAATTTAATTTGACAATCGCGACTCCACATGGTAAGTACTTGTTTGTCCGTGATTTCTTTTTTAGAGCTGGAGGCAAGCATAGGCAGGGGCAGCCTCGACGTGTTTTATATGGATTATTTTACTTTTTGTATGGAAAATATGAAAAAAAAATTACCTACGTGTAGAGTTTTAGAGGTTTAAGGGTCTTATAAAGGGGGTCGAAATTTTCATTATTTTTGCGATAGGACACACAATTTTCGAGATATAAGCAAAATAAAATAATAAAAAAGATACAGTACTGTTTTTGCACCTGTTGTCGAGGTGTTTGTGGTGAATTTTTGTTCATGACAACTAATTTTATTCCACAGTTTTTTAATCGCGATTAAAAATAGCTAGATTTAGATAAACAACCAAAAGTTTAGGTGAACAACGTCAAATTCAGAATAACAAAATTGGCATTTTCACTAAATTAATAATTCAGTGCCATCTTAGTGCTGTCAAACTAAAATATAGTTAAGTTGTGTCACTTTTAGTCTATTTCAGAATGAGAAATCGTCGTTTGACAGAAATAAACTAAATTTTAGTGATTTTTAATCTAGTTTAGAGAATTTTGTCACAAGAGAATCGGCACCATTATCTAGCATTATTAGTTAGACGGTGATTTTATAGTTGCTTCAACTTATAGTATGCTATAGGCAAGTAAATCTCAACGTCTAAATCAGCGGGGTAATTGCGTAACACACTATCAGTAGGAATGGCTTTCATTTTGACTGATCAACAACATTCATTGCGTTATTTACGTTGTTGAGCAGACAAATTTTTCGAACATATGAAGCAATGAAATTGAAATTGTTTATTGAAATAATTGATTTACATAACTATTTAGAAAATAGGCCTTAAACTAGAAGTAGGTATATAGCAATTGGATTCTACCTGAACTAGGAATAAACATGTTTCTCAGGTATCAGGTAAAAGAGCAATTCGTTCTATCTATAAATTAAGTCCCAGACACTCCCTCAGAGATAAATTTAAAGAGATTAATATAATTACTGTGCCTTCTCAGTATATTTATGAAAATCTTTTGTATGCACATAAAAATATTAATCTGTTTAAAAAATACAGTGATATCCACAATATAAATACTAGAAACAAACACAAATTTATTGTTCCTACAACCAGGCTCAAGAAAATAGGTGGCTCGTTTAGATGCCAATATATACGTTTTTATAATAAACTTCCTAGCCACATTCAAGATCTAAGCTTTAATAAATTCAAATCTTTTATAAAACGGAAACTATGCCAGAAAGCCTAGTATACTGTGAAAGACTATATTGAGGACAAAAAGGCTTGGGATTGAGCTGCTCCAATAAATTTACACGGTGAATGTTGATTTTAATTTGCTAGCTATTTTAGACATGAATATTTACTGTAAAAAGTATTATATTATTTTCATTATTGAGAATATGAGGACTATGTGGGTCATTGTTTCAGTTATATTCTTGATCTGGCAGTTTAAGTAGTTTATGCGGCCTACCCAAATGTCCTTTCTTTGGTATTGTTCGTCGAATCGTTGAGCTCCTTAAGTTCTGAGTTGAGCTGCACGGTTACTGACAAATGCGTGCACTGACTGGACAGGTCCACTTAATCTGTGTGGTTCTTTCCTCAAAAGACCATTTCAGACACCAATCTACATGGTTCTCAAACATTATGTCCGATTTTTTTTTATATACACATTGACATTGTTGAATTTTATATACACAATGACATGAGTATTTACTTGTAAAGTATTATGTTATTTTAATTATTGTGAATGTGAGGATTATGTGGGTTATTGCTTTTTTTTTTCGCAGTTAATTTTGATCATGATCTGGCAGATTGAGTAATTTATGTGGCCTACCCAAATGTCCTTTCTTTGGTATTGTTCGTCGAATCGTTGAGCTCCTTAAGTTCTGACTTCCTGAGTTGAGCTGCACGATTACTGACAAATGCGTGCACTGACTGGACAGGTCCACTCAATCTGTGTGGTTCTTTCCTCAAAAGACCATTTCAGATATCAATCTACATGGTCTTCACATGATCTGACCAAGATTATGTCTGGACTTTAAAAGAGACTGTGACCTCTGAGTTTGTTTCGGCCTTTCTTCTCAGAGTAGTCAGATAGGAAACGCCGACCTCATCTAATTTAAAAATATGATTGACGTGTAAAAGTGTTTGTACAAACCTACTTACAGAAATAAAATCATTTATCATTATCATTTATCATTTATCTATCTCACTCAAGTAATTAGAAGTATTCTCATAAGTATTATCTACATAACATCACGCCTGTATTCCCCGAAGGGTAAGGCAGAGGTGTACCTATAGCACACCCACATTTCGCCAGTTTTGTTTAAGTCCCATGTATTAGGGGGCGAGCCTATTGCCATCAACCGGGCACAAAGCTAGACTCCGGGCTGCTACCGAGAAATTCCAGATGGAAAAACCCGATAACACTTTGCCCGACCCGGGAATCGAACCCAGGACCTCATGCTCAGCAGTAGCGCTTGCGACCACTAGACCAACGAGGCAGTCAAAGAAAGTAAGTATTATCTAAAATTCCTAAAACCAATAGTAAATAATTTATCTACTATAAATAGTAAGTATGGTTCTTTTTTGCATCAACGTAAGTAATTTTTGCAACCATGTTCTATTATCAACAAGGTCGAGTTTACTTTGTATTACAGAAAAAAAACAAAGTACAAAAAACCGTGTCAGTAAAATGTTAAGATTGCATTTTTATTTATAATACGAATTGTAAAAACGAAAAGTATTTTTTTTTATGTATTATATCTAGTAAAAGACAATAAGTATATATCATAAATTAAAAGAATACTAATAGATAAACATTGGCGGTCTTACGCGACCTCATTATAATCTATAGAACTTATGTATTTGTCTCAGCTATAATAATAATAATAGCTAATGGATTAGTAATAGGCTTCAAAATGATTCAGATTTTGTTTGATAGTGTGTTACCCAATTAGGGTGCTGGCTTTATGGACAGTGTCTGCACTTCATTTTCATCTCTTTCATTCAAGTATATTTAAAGTTCAATCCATATTCAGCCAGCTGACGTTTAACGTCATAATTTTCAAAGTATTTCCTTGATGCTGAATAAATCTTATACAATATGAAGGTAGAACTCAATCGGGGTCAGAGGATATTCAGAATGGATAGGTTAACACTTGACACTATCTCGCCACTGCCATTTTCATTTGGGTCTTATCATGGTGGACCTCAGACCAAATAAAAAATCTAGACATAGCGCTGTCAACAGTGACGTGAGGCCGGTTTCGTAACATGTGAGCACTTAGTGAGTAGTTACACTTAGTAGTTTGGTTGAAATGCGTGCGTGTGAGCGTGTATTTACAGAACAAGGTGTACTCGTAGTTTTGCATGCTTCACTATATTGTTCACAGCGCTATGTCTTATTTTTTTATTTGGTCTGTGTGGTGGACATACTCGACCTGGATAAAACCATTCTGTTTATTTACTTAGTAAAAAGTTATAAATATATGAAAGCAATGTAACATTTTCTGAAAAAAAAAGCTGTTCAAGTCTATAGAGATTTAGATTTAAACTTCAATTTCAAAACAAATCTTATTTCGGCGACGTAGTCTCCAGAGAAATTCCTGTCCATCTTTGAGGTCTACATGTGCAGATACTAAAAGAGATTTGAAAATAAGTTTAAAAGAAAACACGTCTATCATATCTGAAGGCTGGCACAGATGAGAATTCTTACTCTTGGAGAAAAAAAAACATTTTTCAGGGACAATAAATTAAGCCTCACACCAAGAGGGCTGTCCAAGAGATATTAAAAATATATTCCGTGAACAACAAAACCATTTAAATGCGGATTTGTTTCTGAGTCTTTTCAATGATAAATTCTGGATACAATACTGTCCACAATAGTCATGTACATAAACACTGTAATTGCTTGTACAAGCAGAGAACCAAGTGCAAAGTTATGAAAGTGCTAAAAACTTTACAGTTGGTCAACTTATCAACTATAGTTTGAAAAATAAGTTATTATTGCTTTGAAATACTTGTTCGGAACATAATATTGCGCTCGCTGATTGAATCACCGAGTGGTTGCGACAAAGATGGAAAGATAACCTCTACTTTTGTCCGTTGTAAAGGCGGCTGAAGGATAAAACCAAGATGATCATTAGTGTAACATTCTCTTTTGTTTCTATTTTCTCTCTGACTGAGGTTCAAACCAGCGGTCGTTTTATGACTTATGTACAGTCACCAAAAGAGATAAGTAATCAGGGTCGTAGGATATAGTTAAAGTTTAGTAAGAAACCGATAGATGTTTTCGAATGAAATTTTATTTGATAAATAAATTGCTTGTTTTCTATTAATTAAATTAAATTTTAACATAATTAACAACTTACTTAATGTTTTTATTTTAACTTCACTTATATCCGACGACCCTGGTTACTTATCACTGTTGGTGACCGTAACTACCACTTAAAATATTGCGGAAAAATATAAGGACACTAGAAGACGATTCTAAAATACGTTCGTTGTCCGTCGCCTATGTTTCACGTAAATCTGTACTAATACTATTAATTAAGCTGAAGAGTTTGTTTGCTTGTCTCTTTGTTTGTTTGAACGCGCTAATCCCTTGAACTACCAGTCGGTTTTGAAAAATATTTTTTGCATTTCGTAGCTCAGTTCTTGAGGAAGGCTATAGGCTATTTAACATCACGCTAGAACCCTTAGGAGCCAAGCAAAAAGAAAAAGCCAGAGAGAATGCTAAGTGAAAACGAAGTTATGGCGCAGGCAGGCGATGCGATGCAATGGGGTAGCTCGGGGGAACAAGAAATTTCACGCGGACCAAGTCGCGGGTGATAATTACCTAGTGATTTATATGCAGGTGATTTCAAGACACGAACTATTATCTATTTCGTTTAAGGTAAATTGGTGTTTAATCATATTGTAAAAATTAAAGCCATTATTTGAAATTGTGTTACGCATTTGAAAGTAGGTACTTTACCTAAGGGCGCCTATGACATTAACTAAATAAATGGTCTAGCTAAGCTTACTGTTGGCATAAATATTATCTTTAACGGCTACAGAAATGAATATATTTGAGCCTAATACAAAGCTAGATGGAAATCTACATTTGATTCATTTACTAATTAGTAACATCTGGTTTATTTTTAATCCTCCTTTAAAAAAAATCTCTTAATGTAATATTTACCATTTTCTCTTTAAGTCTACCCAAGTCCTGACACTAATTATTATTTGGAATTAAAAACGACACGTGCCTAAATGTGACGAAGGTTTCATTTATTATTTAGAGGATTAACTTTTTTGATAACAGTATACGTGTTCGTCAAATGTCAGAAAATGTCACTGGGAAACAATACATAACATAACATCACGCCTCTATACCACGAAGGGTTAGGCAGAGGGGCACCTCTACAGGTAAACCGAAAACCGGCGAAATGTGGGGGTACTACTACCCCCACATTTCGCCAGTTATGTTTCACGCCCATGTAATAGGGGGCGAGCCTATTGCTGCCATCAACCGTGCACGAATACAGACTTCGGGCTGTTACTGAGATAGTCCTGATGGAAAAACTCAATAACGTTTTGCCCGATCTGGAAATTGAATCCAGGACCTCACGCTCCGCAGTAGCGCTGGCGACCACTACACTATTGAGGCACTGAGAAACAATTCATGTTATTATTTCGGTCCTATTAATAACACCGTGGGTGGTCTTTACGCAATTAAATATGGCATTTATTATCATATTAGTATTCACGATAAGGCCTTAATATAGATTCTGAACGGGATTGGCGCTGGGATGATGTGGCTAATGTATTTGAAAATAAATTACTTGGATTTCAAGAGCTATCGTATACTATATATTTGAAAAATAGCGCCGTGTGAACGTAGCCTGGTCGCCTAACCGTATAACTCGGTGGCCATGTTACAAAGCATGGTCGATGACGTATCGTGTCTTTGTTGGTTTGTAATTTTTAACATATTAATACTTGTATCTATAGCACTTTTATTTTGGTAATTAGTTCGATGAGATGGCAGTCCGACATGACCGGGGACCGTTAAAAAAATATTATTGTTATAGAAACTCCGATTGATTTTGGCTCAAACTTTCTGGCTAGCTCAAACTCAAAGTATTTGTTTCATGTTCAATTTTTAACGGTTCGAGTATGCCGTGTTGTTTCTGGCATCATAATAATAGGTTATTTACTATTGTAATCACAACTCCATTTGATAAACATGGCGTATTAGCGAACTATCAATATTCTCATCAGCAAAAGTTCTCGCCAAAAATTCGAAGACATGACGTGACATTTACCAAACCGCACTGGGTCCACGTGGTGGATTACAGCCCACTCCCTTTAGAAGAGAGGAGGCCTGTGTCCCAGCAGTGGGAACATTATAGTCTGATTTATGCATGCATTTAAAGTTCTCGAGATAGGACGATTCAAAGAGTTTGGCTAAGGCGAGGCGGCCTCTACACCTACAACAACAATATGATTGAATCATCCCTTGCATTCTAACGATCCATTATTTTCACGCAATAACATTGACGGCCCACAAGCTTCAATGTTTTTGCGTTAGCAAGATCTGCACAATACTTGTCCGACCCGGTGCAATTAAAATATGGTGCAATAGAAATTAATTGATGGTTTAGGCCTGCCTAATTAGGTCTAATTCACATAAAAACTCTTTTTAATTAGGGCCAGCGCACACCTACCGAGGCGAAGCACGGCGCAATTGTCACTGCCAAACAAAATATCAACGTTGTGTGATTAAAAATAAAGTTAAGAATGAATAACCTGAGACGCGTGACTCTCCGCCTGGACGCGTTCTCGAGCTAACGGAAATTTATTTTCAACTTTATTACAACTTTTCCAAGGTCGATATTTGTTTGGCAGTGACAAATGCGCTGCGCTGCGCGTCGCCAGATGTGCGCCGGCCCTTAGGTATTTATTTTACTTAGGTTTTTTATTTATCTTACTTAGGTTTTTCTTGCTCAACAGTAAATATCATGACACCATTACGGTATTCCACAAACTTAGGAGACACTTTGAATCCCCAGGTGAAATGATTTGTGAACTTTACTATTTTGTGTTACGAAACTTTGTGTCGTCAAGAAGTTTTAAAGAACAAAGTATGTAATATATTGTAGTACATACACATGTTATGTAATTAAGTCTAGAGTAAACAGTTCTAAACGGTTTATTATGTTACTTAACAGGTAATATACAGGGTGGATTTTCGAGATGGGGCAGTAAGGACAGGTACTTTAATCGTTGTAGCTACAGGAACACGGTCTTAGAAGACTGCCCTTAAATTTTGAGGAATTCGGATCTGTATTCACATATTTAGAAAAAAATGTACGTACAGCCAGCAAGAAAATGGTCTATTTTCACAAAAAACTTTTTTTGATGACAATCGATCCTTTTTCATATAAGGATCAAAGAACTCTATCGGATCTACTGAGGTTTGAATTCTAGAAAAGTCGGAAATCGCAAAATCCTTTTCCCATACATTGCGTGGGAAATGAGACTCCAATTTACTTTTTTACTATGAATTGAGTAGCTGGTTAAGCAACGGTGAAGGTACTTCTCTTACTACCCCGTCTCGAAAATCCACCTTGTAGGTTTTTGCCATTACTCTATCATCATTTTGTCCACTGCTGGTCATACACCTCTACTGCTACTACTTGCTATATTATTATCACAAATCTCTTAAATACCTACAAATTAAAGCAAACGTGAAAAAAGGCCGGACGGGAGTGTGGTAACCATCTTCCGACAGATTTATTTTCCGTTCTAAAATAATTTAGATTCCGAAGTAATTTTTCCCTTAGCTCGAAACAGATTTTAAGAATTTAAATTACTTTACTGGCTTTACTTTTGTGTCTAATTTTTTGTTAAAACCCTTTTTGGTGAATTTGTTTATTTTTATAGAGATTCAGCGAAGATAATTATACCATTATTTCTTAAGAAAAAATCCATGGTCAATCTCGCATTCAGAAATACATCTTACATCAACACGTGTCTATCTACCAAAATAATTATTATCAATACATGTCATGTACTTTAATCTATATTTCATAGTTAAGCGAGTAATACATGTTGATTATAATAATATAGTACGAGATTATTCCTACATTTCCTACTCGAATTTTGCACATGATATTAGTCGAGTGGGGTCGTGTGAGTGAAGTAACGTAATTGGAAATGTAACGTTATTTAGTGTATATCAGTTTCCACCATTTTGTACAGTAACACAGATGTTATCGACATTGTTAATTGTGTGAGCTGACATGAGGTTTGTTGATTATCGAGTATTTGCTTTCTATTTTATATTAAACAACAAACACTTTTGAACGTGTGTGCTTGGTTTTGTTAAAAGTGAACCACCCTGTTTCTGATATCCTGATCAAGTCTGTGACTAGGTATTTGATTGGTAAATCAAGTAATATCATCTCATTTGATTGGTTAACGGAAATAATATGATAGAATACAGCCAATCAAAATTCAGTCTACTAGAGAGCTATTGATTTCCATCACAGTTTCCAGAGACGACAGCGATGCGGACGAGTTCCTACTTCGACGGCTAAGTGTCCTTTTGTTTTTGTATTTATTTGTGTGGTCAGTTAGTTAGTCATCAATCTTTCATAACTACAGTCCCCTTCTTTTCTTATATCGATACGATGACAGTCCATTAGACAGCCATGTTCAGCACAGCGGGTCTAGCACGGCCACTGTGACATACATGGCTTGAGTCACACATTTTATCACAGTTGGCGATAAAACCATCCGTACCGTCTTGCCACACACGTCTTGGGTACGCCCATGCTCACCGCGCTGGGCGTTTACAGTCTATAATTATGATGAATATGACAAAGACGTATTGTTTGATTTGATGCGAGGTAGTAAATTTTGATGGTTTAGGTAATATAAATGATGTTGTGTAGGAACTAGGTCATATACTAACGTTGTCTGAAGGACTGTCAGATGTAGGTATTGTATGGAGAGGTAAACAGATGCACCCTAATTAAGTAATACACTATCACAATCTGTATCATTTTGAAGCCTATTGCTAATACATTGCTTCATATGTTCGAAAAATGTGTCTGCTCAACAACGTAAATAACGCAATGAATGCTGTTGAACTGTCAAAATGAAACCCATTCCTACTGTTGGTGTGTTACGTAATTACCCCGCTGATAGTGAAACAAAATTCACCACTGTTTGACATTATGATTTTTTATGGAATTTATAAATCCATCACAACATGGGTAGCTGTCTAGAGTCTGGATTTGTGCCCGGTTAATGGCAATGGGTTCGCCCCCTATTACATGGAACTTACAAGAACTGCCAAAATGTGAGTGTACTATAGGTACACCTTTGCCGAACCCTTCTGGGTAACAGACGTGATGTTATGATATGTGTTAAATAAACCATTTTTCAAAAAAAAAAAACCCTTCCTTCCATGAACATTTTAGAGACCATTATGTTTGTCAAATCGAACCCACACGTATTCCCCTTATAAATTGTCAGATAAAGTTGTTCGAAATAGACGCGACAATAGCAATCTTTGCATTCCTAGATCCAGAACAGCTCTACTGCGTAAAAGTATATTCTGTATGGCGCCGATTCTTTATAATAGGTTGCGAAAATATTGGAGGGAATATACAAAAGAAAAATTAAGAAGTAGGTTAAAAAGCCATCTGTTAGAGAAAGCCTATTACAGCACTGACGAATTTCTGACTGATAAATTATTCTGACTTGTGTGAAATATGTAGATTTTGTTCTCTATTTTATTTTACTTTTTATTTTATATTGACATTTAATTGCTGTTTTATTGTACATTTTCATTATTGAGTTGATAACACTATGGTGGAGTATATTTTAATTATTAAGTTCTAATTTATAATGTTAATTGCTTTGAATAATGGATAAATTTATAATTATTTTATGCTTTACCTATTTATATTTGTACGCCATTGAAGCAAAACATGACTGTAATTAAATCTGATGTAACATTTTGCAAGTCATATTATTGTGTGTATACTTATGTTTTGGACAAATAAAAATTATCTTATCTTCTATTATACAAACAGCAAATTTATGCCTTGAAGGACATTTGAATACCTGAATATTTGAATTTTGATATTTGAATACAACAAATGCATGGTTTTTGATAAAAAATATGAATTTTTGGCTTTGAAATCATCGCTCTGGGCGGACCTGGAGGGCGTGTCAGACTTTTACTGACTAAAACCCACCCGTGTTCTTTCAATTGCCCGTGCGCCAGGGCCACGGTAACTCTTTCGAACAATCCGCGACCCTGGCAGGCATCGGCCCTAGACCCCATCAATTAGTGCTGACATCTCTTATAGGCACGCGTGGAACACAACGCGCCGTTAACCCGGGCCTGCTCCTTCCCGGACGGCGAGCTATCCATTACTCGTCGTCCGCAAGCCCGCACCTACGGTGGCTGGGAATCGGCTTGGAATTCCCGACGCCCAGGATATCTCCTGCGGCGACTAGAGGCGTGAGGCCGCAACGATTGCCTCTCCCTCACGCACTCCACCTCCTCCTTCGCGAGCATTACTGCTTCGCAGTAGGAGGTGACGGCTTCCCATGCCCTCTCGCTCCGTACCCATGGCCTGGACCAGGGCCGGACGCGAGAGATCGCCGTCGCCGATCGCCTTAATTAATTTACCTGTTATTGCGTCACATTTAATTGTTTTAACCTATTGTGGTATAGTAATTTTATTCTAGGTGCATCGTCTTCACATGTAATTATATAATTAATGTATACATAATATTGTAAAACATTTTTAAAAGAGTAACGGTGGAGTTTCTCGCCCATTCTTCTCCATACGAAACTACCTTTTGGAAGGGGCAACTAGAATCAATTCTATTTTCTTGTAAATTTTGACGTTCAAAAGTGCCTTTTATGTCCCTATTTGAAATAAATGATTTTACTTGACTTGACTTCACCTCCGCGAGGACACGGCGGTGCTCCACCCAAGACGGGCAGACCTCCACCGTATGCTCCACCGTGTCCTTCGGGCGATCCACATAATGGTAACACCCGGGCGTTTCCTCCCACCTTACCCGGAACAGGAAGCTCCCGAAACAACCATGTCCAGTGAGGACCTGCGTCAGGCGGAAGTTGAGGATGCCGTGGCGTCTCTGAGTCCACTCCTCAAAGAGCAATGGCATTAAGGAGGTATATTCAATATTTTTGGAGCGTGCCAGACATCGAAACAAGAGTAGAGAAAAGTTACTACATAGAACTACAAAGGTAAATAAGGACTTGATATGAAAAGAAAAAGTTGGCAAACTTGACAAGGTGATGCTAAAAACTAATTAGAAGCCCATACAGCCTTTGGCTTGTCACCCACCTAAAGGTTTAGACTTCTATAGGTAGGTATTAATGACGTAAAGAATCTAGGAGATGGATACAAACTTTCTTATCTATTCAATGCTGATTCTAATTATTTTTTTTATCAACATTAGTTAATAATGTTTGTTTCTATGGAATCAGTTGAGCTTTATTAAAAAAAAACACGTCATATTTATGAATGAAAACTGTAAAAAGACGATTGTACTCGTATACACTTAGTTCTAACTCCAAATTGTACGGTTAACTTCTAACACTAGTCCAACACGTTAATATCCATCTCAAGTGATAAATTCGATGTCTACTAAACAGACGATGGCAGTATAACTTCTTCAGAAAATTTACAGTTCTCCAGGGAAATCCGAACAATGGGCTTAATACCGCAACGCAATTAGTTGACAGTTCCGAGTATTTTAGTACATTAATTGAGTGTGTTAGTAGCATCTATCAATCGTATCATTTGTACGTTTCACATGGCCTTGCTGTATAACAGTGTTGGGCTCAATCACAATAAAAAAACAATCGATTGATTAGTCAAACTATTTTTTTTGTAATTAAATTAGTTTGTAAAAATCAGAAAATCAGAAAGATCAATTAGATTAATGGCACCTCCTAATAAAAAGATCACAATGGGAATTTTCGAATGCCCAGCTTTAAAAGTTCAGATATTTTTTTTAAAGCGTAACGAAATAACAATAAGAAATAAAAGCAATATATAAAAATACATATGTCAATCATCTGCTTGATTATACATATCCTACTAGTACAGGAAAAACAGAAAAAAAATCTTCTACCAACAGAAAGAAAGCATAAGATTGATCAAATACCTATTTACGTACATGTTTGCACACTATGTATAACTAATAAAACAATAAACAATTTGTTTAATTTAATAATCGTTTTCTTTTGCATTTTCATAGACATTACCTACTATTTCAAACAAAATTTGAATCCAGATTGAAAACTAAAACTAATTCAATCGATTAATTAAAAAAATTACACGACTAAAAGTAATTCAACCGTCAATCGTTAGTTAAAACTAATTACGTTACTTTTAGTTTTTAATCATCAATCAAATTAAATTTTTGTCAACTCTGCTGTATAGTTTCTTACGATTTAGTGTTGTTTAAGGGGGCTGCGCCAAGGTAGCCCGCGAAATTAAAATTTTCTTACGTTTTTTGCAATTTGCAGGTCAGTATCAGGTTGTATTGTGATCTAAATATGATTCGCGACCGTATCAAATATGGCTTTACAGAATTATAATCATTAAAATCAGCAATACAACTCCTTAAGTTAGAATTGCCCTCAAATGTCATGATTTCATGAAATAGTCATTCGATAGGGTAATATGAACTTATAGAGATGTATTGCTGATTCTAATGTTTATAATTCTGTAAAGGTATATTTGTTATTGTCGCGAATCATATTTTAATCAAAATACATCCTGACATTGACTTGCAAATTGCAAAAAACGTAAGAAAATTTTAATTCCGCGGGCTACCCTGAAGGATCCGCCTTAAGACGAGGGCTCATGTGAAGGATGGGTACGTTGGTATAGTTGTTGCGCGTTAGCATGGCAATAGCGGTCATTGCCCTGTCCCTAATATCCCTCCATAGGAAACTAAAGAATAAACTATTATGGATTTTCGTTATTTGAACATGTTGCAGATCACGATTGATTCAGGATGTTAACGGACTATATTTCAGTTTTTGGAATAAAAAATGCTAGAAAATGTAGGTCGGTCATTGACCGTTATTGCCATGCTAAAACGCGACAACCATAGTTTGGTCTTCCTATACAATCAAACATACAGAAATTACCAATTATTTTGTTAAGTAATAAGGAATAATTAATTAATTAATTTAATCACCATTAATCCATGGTGATTCTTGCAATGGACTCCAAACTTTGAGTTCCATTTACTTTTATAAATTTTTTGGCTGCCATGTAGAGGTTTAAAAATGTTATCGTATGCGGAACAGCTATTCAATTTTGATTTACGAATAACAGTTTCAGATTCCAAGATAAAAACAAAGCCTTCAGCCAACGCCAACGTTATATTTGAATCAAATAAACAGTTGCTTGTGGAATGATACCGTATAAGTTTTCTTATTTTAATAAAAACAATGTTGCTAAATCGTAGCTCAAGCTGTAACAACAATAAATTCTACGCACGAAGCTTTTTAAAAGCGTTACTGTGTTAAAAAAAAATATAGATTTCCTTTAACACTCGGCAATAAAATATAATTTATTGTGCGAAAAGTTTTATTTTCCTGTAGCGAGTCCTTGATATGAGCGACTGTTGAATTCAATGCGTGAAATAGAAAGGGAGGAATCGGATTTGTCACAATAGACTCGTCCCGTTGATTGCGACCCGGACACATTGTATGGGTTCGCTTCAATAGGCTCAGTTATATCAATTGATAGCAGACTATCAATTTCTGTATCATTGACGTACGTTTCCGGGGAGTCCTAAACATGGTATAGGCTTCTGATGGACTCTCAGAATAATCACACAACCAGGTTGGGGCTTGCATACAGTTTTATCTTACCTTATCTCTGAAATATGTGCTTTCACCGCATAGCTTACGCACGATTCGGTGGCTCATAAAGAAGTAAAAAAAAACAAAAAAAAAACGTTTAAAATAAGTGTCAGTTTCGTGTAGGTATTGCAGGTTACGCTAAACTGACGCAAATTCGCTTGTTCACTTTAGCGTTTCTATGTTAGGCTTTACAGGCGGGACAGCCCGATGCTGTGACATTGGATACGCCTACACGCCACTGAGTGCATGTAATGTGTAATAATATACCTAAGCGTTCCATCTTCTTGATCAGTATGGGCCTTGACACGGTATCAAAGGCCTTGGCAAGGCACACTTTTTGCTTTTGTCAAGGTTATCAATGACATCATCCACCAACTTGGAGACTGCGTCCTCCGTTGATCTGCCATTCCGAAAGCAGTACTGGTTGGCCAAGGTTACTTAATTACTTCTTTTTCAAGTACGCTAAAAGTCTCTTGTTCACCAGCTTCTCCAGAATTTTGGACAGAGACGTAAGAAGAGATATAGGCCTGTAATTGGATGGGACTGAGTGCATGTAGTGTGTAATAATAAACTTATAATTATCTTGTGGTACAATTTAAGTACTAACATTAGTTTATAAGTTGTTTGTATACTAACCCAAATGGACTAATGGTCTGAATTAAATGATTTTTATTTTTTTATTTACATGTTGTCACTTGATTCGACCTCACTCTAGTTGCGTAACACACTGTCTTATCACAACCTGAATCATTTTGAAGTATATTACTAATCCATTGCTTCATATGTTCGAAAAATGTGTCTGCTCAGCAAGGTAAATAACGCAATGAATGTTGATGAACTGTCAAAATGAAAGCCATTCCTACTGTTAGTGTGTTACGCAAGTACCCCGTAAGTAAGGTGTTCCACCGAACCTTAAGTGTGTCTACGAAAAATGGTGTCAATAAAACGAGCCATTTTGTCTGTAGGTATAGGCAGAGGGTAAATGTGTCGCTACTTTTATAAAGAAGAAGGCATTAGTGTTGATGCTGGGCCTGTATTATCAAGATATCGGATTTACCAGCCGCGGCCGTTCGCACGTACAGTCAACAAAAGACTAGGTATACAGGCAGAAAATAAATATCTTTCTACGACGCTGTTAACGTTCATTGTTTTTCTTGTGAGAAAAAAGTTAAATTGAAGACTCAGAAAGGAATGTAAAAAAAGACTTAGTATCTAGTACAAACACAACAATCAGATGCCTGTATAAGTACCCGTCTGCCCATTTCGTCCGGCGGCGGCGGTGAGATGGGCAGACGACATTGTTACCATCGCAGGTAGAACCTGGACGAGGCTGGCACAGCAGCGTGTGGATTAACACAAGAAAAGAGAGGCCTGTGCTCAGCAGTGGATGAAGTCCAGGTTGGGCTGTGGATGATGATCATGATGCTAGGTACCTATTTACCTTTTTGTTGACATTACCTATGTGTGAACTGCGAGTTTATACAGTTCGTAGTTACTTAAAGGTATGTCAGTTTGTATCGCTCTACAAGTAAAGGGCCGAATCGATTTGAGCGGGTAACGTGGCTACGTTCCGATGATTTGTCTTGGTCACGCGACTGACATGGGCCCTGGATATCCTGTCAGAACATAAAATTGAGGTCGGTTAGAATTATTACACAAAGCTTGGCGCCGTATTTTGTTCTCATCTTGTGTTTGTGCGTAATACTGGGTGATACATTGAGATGGATCAGAAGATATATCTAAAATGAGGTTACAATGGATAAGAAATTGTTTGTGAATCTAATTACTCTGATAAGCCTACTTATCTAGGGCAAAAAAACAATTATGAGTATCAAATGATAAACAGTGATTCTTGTGCATTTACAGCTTTAAAAACTTAGATATTCTGAAGAAATTTTTAGTTCTGTAATCTGTAGACATATTGAAGTGTTTTCCTTCGCGAAATAATTTACAAGAAACTGAAAAATTCGTTTTTCTTTACCAGGAATTATGTTTTATCAAGTTTACGTTGAAGCATTATCATAATCCTCATTAATCGGATAAGTGCCTACTAGAAAATAAAAAAAGATTTAATTAAAACTGTCAATTCAAAAGAATCCCAAAATAACAAAAGTTGAAATTCTTACATGCTGCGAAGACACAAGAATGCTTAAATTGAAAGGTTTTCTCAGTCCGTTTTCATACAATTTTGCTCTAAATGGAAGTCATAAAGTTGTATAATTATGTGCATCTTTAGTGCGCTAAGTGATTCCAGAACCGCTGTTTAACTAGCAATATTGTTGTGGAAACAAAGCACTTAGAGTCGATGTTTGATTATCAAAATCGATCTTACTTTAATGCAATTAAATCATTGTGCATTGTTATAGACGCGCTGACATGCGACTTACTGCAAATTTTCTCAGAACAAGCTTTGATTTTTATGATAAAACTTGCAACCCAACCTTGCGGGGTAAGTGCGTAACACACTAACAGTACGAATGGGTTTCATTTTGACAGTTCAACAACATTCATTGCGTTGTTAACTTTGTTGAGTAGGTAGAGATTTTTTTTCGAACATATGAAGTAATGGATTAGCAATATCCTTCAAAATGATTCAGATTGTGACTGATAAATAGTGTGTTATGCAATGAGAGTGCTGCCTGACAAGGGTTACAATGGCGACATGTCATAACTTCGAAACTTTTTGCTATCTATCAGTTAAATATTTAAGTATTATTCATACTCATAAACCTTTCGGAATAAATGCTCTAAATTATACTGAAACCCCATCACAATCCATTGTGTAATTTAGAAGATTTGAGCGGCCACACTTGGGACACGAAAAAGACTTTATTTTTAGCCGACTTCAAAAAAAGGAGGAGGTTCTTAATTCGACTGTATGTTTTTTTAATTTTATTTTGTGTTAGCTCAGAACTTTTTTCAGGGTGAACTGATTGAGATGATTCTCTGCTTCACATGTGGTCCCATTTAAATTTGATCAAGTTATAATCAGTAGTTTTTGAGTTGTCCTTAATACTGCATATTTTTTCCATTTAGTTTATATTGATGATGTTTTAATAATTTCCCGTCACTGTTATTTACATATCAAGTAGTGGTATACGAATTTGTGTGGGGTAGGTACCGCAACTAAAAAGTGAAAAATAAAAACTTTTTTACAAACAAACAACCTACTTCCAAAAAAAAAAATACTGAAAAATAACTTTAATTTCGGAAGTCGGTGGCCAAAAACGAAAAAACCAAAGACACCGACTTCCGAAATTATAGTTATTTTTCAGTATTTTTTTTTTTGGAAGTAGGTTGTTTGTTTGTAAAAAAGTTTTTTATTTTTTTATTATGTAGTTTGTAGATGCATGGTGTACAGCAATTCACAATGATTCTCTGTACCTAAGTGAATGGCATGGGAACTTGTGCAGCTTTACCACTGTGGCTGACAATTCAGTGACAATATGTACAATTCAACTTAGTTAATTTCAGTTCAGTTCTATTACCTAAAAGACAGCAGGTATTCACGAGTAAACAATTAAAACGTTTTAAATTGAAGAACACAAAGCTAATAAACTTCTAAAGTGTACTTCTTCTTCTTCTTCTGTCTAGTTGTACTAGTTTAAACAATGGTGCCTTTTATTTATCAGGGTGAATGTCCCGTCAGTTTTATTCGCTTTAATTATACCTGTAACAATGTGAAAATAAATTGCAATCTCAGTGTCTTGTCTGCACGTCACAGGGAGGCAGGGCAGGGACCGGCTATTAGCATTTATATTAACCCTTAAGAAAACAGGTTTGTGGAAATTAAAGTAAATCAGATTACACCTCCATTCCCTTACGCAGAGTGAACGATGAATATATACTCGTACTTAGAATTTATTTTATGTAAAGTTTATTAGGTTATCTTAAAATGGTAAAAGTAAGGCTCTTTGTACACACGTTTTTCTTGACGTGATAAACTACGGTTTATTCGCCGTGGCACGATCTTCATATTGTATGGATCATGGAAGCTTGTTCACAGACACGCTTTTTCTACGGCGCGGTTTATACGCCTTACTGTAAAGAAACCATGCCGTGTAAAGCTGTGATAACTCTGGATGCTTTATTTTGATGATACGTATTTGAATTCATGTTTACGTCAGCGAAAACATACATTAAAGACTTACTTAGATACTTAAATAATAGTACATAACTGGAGCATGATGCTTGACAATGATCGAATACCAATGTTGGAATTGCACTTTTCGACAAATAATAGCAAGTCAGAGGTGCATAACATGTACAGTCAGGAAAATTAATGGCTTTTTATGTGTTTAGTTTTTTTTTTCACTACGCCAATTTGCCGTATTATAGCCATTTCATATAACAGGCAAAGAATAACAGTTGTGATTTTAATATACGGTCAATTTAAGTTAGTAGTCAATTTGCTTAGCAGAACCCAGCAAAGTTCTGGCATTTCCCAGACATGGGTGTCGAGGACAACGTAGGGATTACGTGAGGAAAAGCATCAGCAAGCGTCTGCCTGTTTGCTCAAAACAAACTGCGATCATCAATCCATCTGCTAAGCGTGGTAAAGAAGGTATTGGTGCCGATTCTCTTGTCACAAAACTCTCTAAACTAGACTGAAAATCACTAAAATTTAGTTTATTCCTGTCAAACGACGTTTTCTTATTCTGAAATAGCCTAAAGTGACACAACTTAACTATATTTTAGTTTGACAGCACTAAGATGGCACTGAATTATTAGTTTAGTGAAAATGCCAATTTTGCTATTCTGAATTTGACGTTGTTCACCTAAAATTTTGGTTGTCTAACTAAATCTAGCTATTTATAATCGCGATTAAAAAGGTGTGGAATAAAATTAGTTGTCATGAACTAAAATTCACCACAACACCTCGACTTCAGGTGTAAAAACAGTACTGTATCTTTTTTTATTTTATTTTGCTTATATCTCGAAAACGGTGTGTCCTATCGCAAAAATAATGAAAATTTCGACCCCCTCTATGAAAGCCTTAAACCCCTAAATCTCTACACGTAGGTAATTTTTTTTTCATATTTTCCGTACTAAAATTAAAATAATCCGTAAAAAATACGTCGAGGCTGCCTGTCATGCGTGCCTACGGCTCAAAAAAAAAAACACGGGCAAACAAGTACCTACCACGCGGAGTCGCGATTGTCAAATAAAATTTTAGTAACTTCAAAATTATTTTTAAATTTAGAGATATTTTTTTGCAGAATAGCTGTAAGAATCTCATAGTCAAAAGTAAGGAATTTAAGTGATAGTTTAGTTAGTTTAGTTCGGTGTACAAGAGAATCGGCACCATTATCTATGAAGGCCGTTCAATCTAGCGGTCCTTGATGTGACCTACCACATCATGCATCGGTAAATACTTACCAAAAGTGACCTACCAGCCGCCGCTTGTGTGTCGTTTTGCGTGAATGTGACGCATATTTTCCTACAACTCGTAATTTTTTGTATTTGTGTGTTTTTGTCAGCGTCATGTTTACCGCAAATAAACGTATTTTCTTTATTTTCTTTTTTCTTTTACCTATGTGATCGTGACTTTCACAGGTTAATGAATTTCGTTAACATGAGTATTTCAGTGGAGTAAGCTGACCATCTGAGTAAGTCGATGAATGTTGAAGAGTGCAATACCCGAATTATAAATAAAAATGTACTTGTATAACATAATATCACGCCTGAATTCCACGAAGGGTGAGGCAGAGGTGTACCTATAGTACCCCCACATTTCGCCATAATAGAGGGGCAAGCCTATTGCCATCAACCGGGCACAAATTCCAGAGTGCGGGCTGCTACTGCGGAATACCTACCATGCGTATAATTCTGGTTGGTTAAGTTGGTTTGCAGTTAATTAGTAAAGTATCAAAATGGCCTCGAAAAGTAACGAGCACAACCTAAAAAACTTATGGACAGTCAGCAAGGTAGTATCAGAGCTGACTACCCAATATTTTCACCTACTACGGCAAGATCTTCATTATGTTTGTATCTAATTAACGTTTATACGCTTTATTTACTTAAGGTTAAAGCGTCTGGTTAGCACGCAAAATTAAAAATTTCTTACGTTTTTTACAATTTGCAGGTCAGTAACAGGTTTTATGTTGATCTAAATATAATTCACTCCCGTAACAATTTTTTTTTTTTAGGGACTTACTTAAACATTACTGGCGGAATGTGGGTGTGCTATAGGTACACCTCTGCCTAACCCTTCGGGGAATACGGGCGTGATGTTATATATATATATATATATAACATCACGATGTTTAAGTCCCATGTAATAGGGGGCCAGCCTATTGCCATCAACCGGGCACAAATCCAGACTCCGGGCTGCTACCGAGAAATTCCAGATAGGAAAACCCAATAACACTTTGCCCGACCCGGGCATCGAATCCAGGACCTCATGCTCAGCAGTAACGCTTGCGACCACTAGACCAACGAGGCAGTCTAAAGTCACAAAAATCATCAATATACATATATCTCTCCCAGTTCAATATTACCCTATTGAATGACTATTTCATGAATCATGACATTTGAAGCCAATGGGGTTAAAAACTGAAAGCTACTAGCTGTTTATGTTTACTTTTGTGTCGATCACATAATAAATGAAAATTAGATAAATATTTAGGAGACTTGGAGTGTAGCACTATTACAAGACGAGCTAAGGAAAAGGGAAGCATCTACAACTGGTAAAAAAGCAGCTATAGTAGAAAAAATAATAAATTATGAACGTTTTATAATATAATAGATGATCTTCCTGACTGAACAATTTCAGAGATGTTAATTCTAACACTGATCTAATATGACAATAAGTATAAACACACACACATTTACTATAATTTACGTAATTACTTTATTTACCACAAATGCCGCTAAGTAATAAAAACGGGCTAAGTTCTCTTGGGCTCATCATCTGTTTACGAATTTCTGCCATAAAAATCTTCAGGTTTAAAAGAATAGGACATAAGCTTGACGAAATACCGGGTTTCCATTTTTTTTCCGAGAGCTTTCTCCCACAATTTTCGCCTTTTAACATCCTTGGCAAAACATGGGTCCCCGTTATTTTGCAGTCAACAGCTGCGAAACGGGGAATATTAATTAATTATGCGTAAAAGAAGTCGCTTGTTTACGAAAACCGGACAAGTGCGAGTTCAACTCGCGTGGAGATGGTTCCGTACGATAAATATGTTACCTACTAGAAACATTTCATGTAAAGTAGGTGGCCAAGACTTCCGTAACGCTTACACTGTTAAAAAGTTATCATATCTAATGTAGAGCCAAGCCCCTAGTTCTAGAAGGCTTAACTTTGGCCGTTTCGCGGCCGTCGCACAGACACTCCTATGGGCCTAAGGTAAGAAATTAAGTCACTGATGTTTAATGTTGTGTCATGCAATAGTTTAATGGAACGGCCAAGCCATACATTTTGACCAAGATTATAAGGTTTGTAGAGTTAGGGGTCGTCGAGTTAGGGGCTTGGCTCTACATTCGATCTGATAACTTTTTAACAGGTAAAGCGTTATGCAAGTCTTTGCAACCTACTTTCCATGAAATGTTTTTGGTGGGATTTCATTTCTTTTTGTAGGGTGCTCTACTTATTTTATTTTAGCGGTGATATTGTACTGTTAAAATCATAATCCTTAGTTTTAGTATAGTCGGCTAAAATGGTATTTCTTGCACGCCAGCAGTTACTTTCATCATAGCCAACGAAAAAGGGGTTCTTTTTTGTTATTTATGTATATGCTAATCTAGCTTGTATAACAAATGGGAGTTGGTATACCGATTATCCGTAAGAAGTACAAAATTTCACATACCTTTAACGGACTAAGAGGATAAAAGTTTTTTTTAATTTGTTGTTTTTTTGCAAATCTTAGCCTGCATACCAAATTTCAGGTTATACGTTGTTGTATAGATAACAGTTTTATGGAATTTCGTTTCACATAAAAAACTTCTCATATATACTTTCATAGAATAATCAATACGCAGAATACTTACTTTGAAAAAAAATTAAGCACTGATTTTTATTACGAATAAAATTTAATGTTTCAATATTCATATCATAGAATAACAAATCTAATATTCTTTATCCTCATGTTGTATAGTTAATATAAAACTTTTTACCAAGAAAAACATTTTATCGAGTGACAGTTTCTAAACGTTTCCTATTTCTGAATGGCAATAATAATAAGGCGTAGTCCACGGAGTCCCGCTTGGCGGGGCTACTGCACCTGGGTGGTTTAAAAAAAAATACCACGATCGTACTACCGTGCCCCCAGATCCCAAGAACAAACTTGACATTGTAATTTCGGAAGTCGGTGTCTTTGTATCTGTATTTTGTTTTTTGCCACCGACTTCCGAAATTAAAGTTATTTTTCACTTTGTAGTGTTTTTATGAAGTCGGTTGTATTTTTTGTAAAAAAGTTTATTCACTTTTTAGTGAGTCAGTTATTAATAAATCTAAGTTACTCGTACAATAGTCAACTGCTCATCACCTTTTACAAAATATTCCTTTTCCCGACGCAGGGACGTTGATTGTTGAGGAGTTCTCCTGATAAGAACCAAAACCACTGGAGCTGATGGTGGCTTCACCATATGCATTGTGACGAGCATAAATTGCTTAGCAACCATATTAAAATCGAATCGCAACCCGTGAAATACTTGTTATTGAGAAGTTCCGGTGGCCACCTCTGGTCTTCATCATCAGTTCCACTTCACCAAGAGCAAATGCACGAGTTACTATAAAAATATCCAAATCGCTATACGTGTGCCTATAAAATTTGAGGATTTCCCTCGATTTCCATGGGATCCCCTCATCAGATTCTGATTTGGTGACTATGGGACCTCCTCGAGAGCATACCCATTCAAATAAAAAAAAAAAAACAATATCCGTCCACAATTGACGGAGAAATTGGTGAACATACATAAAAAAAAAAAAACATATATATAGTGGAACATATATCCTCCTCCTTTTTGGAAGTCGGTTAAAAATACGACGAAACGCTTCGAGAAAAGGTACATTGTGCCCCTACTTTTTGTTTTTGGCCCGTCTTGGCGGGGTACTACCGTGCCCCCAGATCCCAAGAACAAACTTGACATTGTAGTTGTAAAACATGTTCTCCCATACATTCTAACTGGAATTGTAAGTTTGTATGCACAATATTGAAAGATTGACCATGTTATTTTAGGATTCTAGACTTCTTATAGGTTTTCCTGTAATCAGTAAGTAAAGATATAATATCTATATATTTCTCAAAATTTTAGGCACAGTAGTTTCGGAGAAAAGTGATGAATGGGAATTTCCTTAAATAATATCTAAACAGTTCATTTTAAACTAACTTAAAGAGTTTGTATTGCTGATTCTAATGATTATAATTCTGTAAAGCCATATTTGTTACGGTCGTGAATCATATTTTAATCAACATACAACCTGGTACTGACCTGCAAATGGAAAAAACGTTAGTAAATTTGAATTTCGCGGGCTACCTTATCACATCCCCGTTAATCTAACGGCTGTAAAACTGTAATATCCATGCAGGTAATGCAGTTGGGACTGGCTATATAAAGTAACGACATGGATTACCTTTGTATATTACCTCCTGAGAGCTTAATGGCTCAGTGTTCCACATCTAGGTTAGTATTCCGAATAGATTGCATGGACAGCTTCTAATCTAGACATTCATTAAGCCATAGGGAAATAACATTGTTTACTCGTACATTGGCAGTTAAATTTTATGCGCTCCCAATTCAGATGGTACGTTAATCCATACTAATATTATGAATTCGAAAGTAACTCTGTCTGTATGTTACCTTTTCACGCCTAAACCACTGAACGGATTTTGATAAAATTTGGCAAGGAGATTGATGGGATCCTGAGGAAGGACATAAGCTACTTTTTGTCTCGCTATCACGTTCCCGTGGGATAATTTCCGACATCCACGCGGGCGTAGCCGCGAGCAGAACCTAGTATTTTATAAATGGTTATTACAGTTTGTATTTATTTATTGTAACATAAAAATGGCGTCTGTATTCCCCTTTGAGGTGAGCAGATGTGTATAGTACACCAACAAGTAGGCTTCGGGCTTCTACTGATAAAAACTCCATTGCAAAAGAAAACACTAGGTATAACACTGCCTAAATCGAGATCGAATCCAAAGCCTGCTCGCGCTGCTGGCGCTTGCGACCAGTAGATCAACGTTGTATTTATTAATTCTGGATATTAGTATTATCCCTATTAGATGTGGTGTGTTATATCACAGCTAGGTGCTATATTTTATCTACATACATTATTACAAATTAAAGTCGCTTCTCGTGTCTGTCTCTGTGACCGTGTTGTTCTACTAAACTACGCAACGGATTTCGATGCGGTTTTCACCATCATTTAGAGAATTTATTCCGGACGGTTCATGTGTATTATCCAGCTGTTTTGCATTAAAATAAAACAGTTATTATGATATGAAAAACAAATATCTACGTACACTTTCTTACTACTTATACATATACATACATGCAGGTGTTTTAATAAACTGTCTGGTGAACATGATTTGGATATATTCAATACCAGTGTTTCTCGGCTTAAGCATTTGTTGATGAAAAGCTTCTTTACAAAAAAAATATTGTTTGCATCTCTAAGATTCTTAGTTTGTATTAGTCAATCGTGTAATATTTATTTCCTAATTTATGTTATAAGTATTTTGTACCGACCTTTTCTTTTTTTGAGTTTTTAATTTTATTCTAGTGTTTATCAATGGAAACTTTTCAATTGCATATTGTTTAAGAATACTGTATAAGTTAGCTGTAAGTTTCCCGAATACAATAAAATAAATAAATACTTTCGCCCCATCAGTGGGAACATTAAAGGCTGGATCATTCTAAATTCTGTTGAGAGGTATCCCTCTCTTTTACTACTTTACACAAGTAATCATTATGTAAGCCTAGTGGCTCTTCCTGTTTAATTTCACCTGAAGAACTACAACAACTACTACAACATCAGACAGCCTCCCGAAGGCTACCACAGACCTAATCCTTCCTGGAGGGTCTATCTTAGTCTGTTTAAAAATCTTTCGAGGAAGCTTAGCAACACGTTCTTGTAAACCAAAATCAACAACGATTTACTAGATTTTAAGTAAACACCTTGATTTTCAGTGGCTTTGGCCACACTTTGGCCGCACTGTTATTAAACATTTAAAAGTTGTGAGATATCTTACAATATTAGAGTATGTAAATCTCTACCAATCAAGGGGTAATTTTCTATCCCATATGGGTGAGTTTCTTGGCAGTGGTGTACCTAAGGATAAAGCTTTTGAAACTTACTAAGGCCCGTATTAATAAACGTTCCTCAGCCCAAGAGGTCGCACTTGATAACAACCTTGAGATCATGACCGTATTAATAAACATAATAATTTGTGTACTTAAGGTACGGCTTGGGTTTACGTTATCAGCCGAGTGATGGACTGATTAATAAACGGAACTCTACACTTAAGTATACAATAGGTGTGTATACTCGAGATGCGTAAACCTGAGTGTAGGCAGTACGTGACTTAAGGTCGTGATTAGTAGCGCGAAACATGGAGTTTAAAAATATTTTGGGTGAAATTAATTATTACGATGAAATAGAGTACCTACTATGACGATATTTTATGACCGGTTTTATGCTACAACATTATTTCAGGTAGGAACCTATCTACCTATGTAAATATTGTAAATACATTTATCATAAGTATAATTTATTTAATTACTATTTCTAGGTATAACACAAAGCCATTAAGTCCACAAATGTACTTCTTTAAATGTATAAAGTTTAATAAATAAATAAACTTTAAAAGTAGTAGGTACCATATAAATCCAATTAATCTAATTTTAAAACCCAATATATTTATGTGAAAATGTAATCTAATAAATTCACATTTCAGCTTGTTTATGGTGACCTAATACATTTAGCAAAACCTACAGCATCAAATTTTTTTATTTTTTTTATTTTTTTATTATTATTGGGAAATAAATACACATTTTTTTTTACAATTTAAGGCTTTCTTGGGTAGAAAACAACTTTATAACGTGATACAGCGCTATCCATTAAAGTTTTAACAAAATAAAAGTATTTCAATAAATCTTGCAACATAAAATAATGAAATGCATGTTATTCTAAACTTCGGTCAATGTGACGTAATCGTTCACAAAATCAAGCCATCAAGTACAGCGCATTGAGGAGCTGATCTTGGTAACTGAGATACTGTATTCATGTGTTTATTAATTAGCAATGATCTTGAGATGCTGAATGGTGTATCAAATGATTACGCACTTGAGCACGTCATTGAGGAACGTTTATTAATACGGGCCTAAATGTACAAGAAACTGTTAAAATCTAACATCTGTTGGTAAGGTAAGTGATATACGCAAAAAAAAATGGGATCAGGTTATTTTGGGCTAATGCCGTGCAATCTACACTATGACATTCACCTCTGAATTGAGCTTTATATGTAATTAGTGTGGATTACCTCCAACTACATTTTAGCAAGTCCCATGTTCTTCTACCGAATACTGCCCCTTGCAACCTGACTGTCCCCCCACCCCAAATTTCCAAGCTAAGAGTTGCAGCTTGTCAGGGCTTAGAGGTTCGTACATAGATCTTGTATAGGTACTGTATCTTCGAGAGCTCTCATCTCCAAGTACGGAAGCCAGGCACACTGGGTCCAGTATGGGGCGATTTATACATAGTAAATCCCCGTCCTATTTCCGAGTTCAGATGACTGAGCACGCGGTCTTAAATTGGGCGAAGAGAACATCCATGCTGTCACCTCTAACTAATAGCATCGGAGAAGCTTGCCAAGCCATCATTTGAGTCCAATGTGACGTACTGTCGCACAACGGCCGACTTATTTGACAAGAAAAGTTTGACGTCGGGGACGCCCCACTTTGAAATATGGCCGAGGCCTGGGCCTGGAGCAACAGGAGTCAAACTAGCTTGTTTTTTTCTAGACAAGCGGTCGGGAAAGCCGTTATAACACTTATACCCTCCCCGGGAGGTAAACCGCCGAGAGAGTGATGTTCAGCTAATCTGCTAACTTCGTAATTCTGCAAGTTAGGTTCTGGAGCACTAGGGAACGTATCCACGTATCCCTCGCTCATCCTATATATACGACAAATGGTCTTTTGTCGGATTGCACTAGAATATACGCACTCTGAAGACTGGCTTTTTGACTGTTTATTACTGCGTGTATGGCAAACATCTCTCAACTTCGAGTGCCATTTTTTCTAGTTTGGTCAAGTTCCTGACCAGAGTAGGATTGAATTTAATATTCTTTATTATGTACACCATACGAATTACAGATATAAGTGTAGAATATTTTACATAGGGTGACACAATGGGCGGTCTTATCACTAAAAGCGATATTTTAAACAAATCCTTTGGTTGCATAGAGTAGCCCGTTCATGTGGGCTCCTTACCCTTCCTCCACGGCATGTGGAAGTGGAATCCTCACTGGAAGTGAATTTCCTTACCCATGTGTAGAGGAACTGAGCTGTGGTCTATCAATAGCCTCTGGCGACCACATTTACTCTTGACAAACCAGTGTAGCAACGTTTTAACATCTGTCTTATTTTGCCCTTATCAAATAATTTTCTGACGAAAAGAATTCCCTTAAAAGGAGATCAACATTTAGGTGCTAATAAACTTTGAACTTGTTTCAGGGAACAAAATCATTTTTTTTTGAAATGTTGATATTATTATTTTACTTTCTACCTTGCCTGTACGCAGGGCCTTGTAATTGGTATCAGTGTTCAAAAGAACCTACTTGTTCTAACTCCTGATGGAGATTTAGAATTGACTTAGAAAATTCATTTATCACCCAAGCTTGGTTAGGACCCACACAGTCTCTGACACGGAGATAAAAAATAACTTTTCCTTGTGGGACTAGAATGCCGATACCACAAGCTTACAAATTCTCTGCCACTCACCTGGCTACTGCTGCAATTGTCCAGGGAACTGCAGAAAAGCCAGAAGGGTGTGTTGTCAATCCCCATACTTTTCTTGGTTCTAAAAGACTCGCCGGAGTCGTTGGTGTGAACTGTTTCATGAACAGCTACCCTTCATTAACATAATCATTGCTTCCGTTTTACTTTTTATTAATGTTGGAGTGTAAACAATAGGCTATTTGATTATAATATCATAATATTAGATATCCGCAAAGGTTAATATTATGGGTTTATTAGCATGAATTATTTTAACGAAAGTGATAAATTATTTTATTTCTATAAGTAGGTTTGAACAAACGCTTTTAATACGTCAATCATATGTTTTAAACTAGATGAAGTTTCGTATCTGACTACTCTGAGAAGAAAGGCCTAAACAAACTCACAGGTCACAGTCCAGATAAAATCTTGGTCAGATACTTATAAATAAAAATAAAGGTACTTATCTCAAAATATGAATATAAATATTTTCAGTATTTGACTTCCTGTTATGATCTTCAGTATGAAACAGAAACAGGTTTGCAGTATTTCATTCCCAAGCTATTACATGGTTCTTTAGGCAGCCTACATCATGTCAATAGTATGAATCTTGGCCTAGTTATCTTTGCTATGATCCTCATTTAGTATGTTGTCAAAATAAAATAAATATATCTTATATAACCAGCTGTAAATCATATATTATCAGTTTTAATATAGTATTATATATATCCTAGATAAGAATGCTTGGAAACATGCTGGTCCTGCTCCATAGGACAATCTAGAGTCTAGACAAAATCAAACTGGTTGCTAATTTAATTGTATAATTTATAATTTTTATGACATTGTTTTTTACATTATGTAACTACTTTAACTCTCACACTAAATTATTACTTGTGAAATTTTGGAAAAATCATTTACTTTTCAATATTTGTAAATATGTGAGCACCATGTATCTATCTCATAATTAATTTACCTATCATGCGTTATATTTAATTATTTTTACCTAGTAAGGATAGTAATTTTATTCTAGGTGCATCGTCTTCACATATAATTAATGTATACATAATATTGTAAAACATTTTTAAAAGAGTAACGGTGGAGTTTCTTGCCCATTCTTCTCCATACGAAACTACCTTTTGGAAGGGGCAACTAGAATCAATTCTATTTTTTTGTAAATTTTGTCGTTCAAAAGTGGCTTTTATGTGCCTATTTGAAATAAATGATTTGACGTTGACTTTAAATTATGTAGTGGACGTATTTGCTCCCGTTCTAATTTTGATAGAGGAATGGTCCAGATGGACCTGGTCCTGATCATAACTATAAGATTTCCTTAATTATTACAACATACAGCAAAAATATACTGTTATATAAATTCTAATGTTGTTTAATTCTTATTAGTTTTATAAACTTAATGTCATTTTTAATTAGAAATTTTAATGTTCTAATTGCAGAACGAATGTACTGTTATAAGGTAACAGGTTCCGACTCGATGTCTTTGCCATCCTGTATAAGTCACGAGAATGCAAAAAAACTAGCAATATTCTCCTTTTTTCAGTCTGAGTTTATCTTGGCCATTACTGACATCGATCAAGGCAAAATATCGTGAGGAAACCTAGACTTATAGTTAAGTCAGAAATCGCCAACCCGTCTTAAGCAATTGCGGTGATCAATGCTCGTGCCTTCTCTGTGTGTGAAGAGGCCTTTACTCTGCAGTGGGACAATAAAAGGCTGGATTTATAACAATGAGATGCATTTTAATTAGGCATTGCGTGTTGTTTAGAAGGGTAACGTCACTCCGGGCGATCGGCTAGAGTAAACGGTCGAAGCTTTATTTATATCTTAAAACACCCTTGAAATGATTTTGGCTGTTCTAGAAATGGCTACAGTTTATCTTTTTTGGAGAATTGTAAATGAAATGAATATCTCAAATTTTCTAATAGACGAATGTACCATTCGCCTTCGGGTACATGATCTTCATCAGCCCGTATCGACGTTCTCTCTAAGTTGAACTGATCAAGTGATCACATTATGAAAATATGCAATCGCTCAAAAAAAAGTAAGGTTATTTTTTCACCATTTCTTAAATACCACCCTAAATCTCTTATTTTAGGTTTGGCATTTCCAGACCAAAAACTTGTCCATGTACACATACTAGGTAGGTTATATTACCGATACGTAGAAAACCTACGTTATACCGGAAAATGAAATGGAATTGACAATTTTCCACATAGTAAGCTATAACGTTGCTAGTAAAATTCTGTGAAATGATATCGTTTACTACGACATTTTAATATCTAGTTTCGCCTGTAGCGTTAGAGGATATAATAATTTAATGATGAATGAAACGTCATGTCGCACAGTTTGATATTTCCTGTGATACAACAATAAACATAAAAAAAATATTTTAGCAAAGTTAGAATTGGAAACCTGGCTCATTAAAAACAGGTACTTAGGTGGGAGTACCTATTTTACCGCAAGTTCCTTTGTATGGTGCGTAATTTAAAACTTTCGAACAATGTATACAGGCACCGTAAATGCATTTTTTGAGCAAATGTGTTAAAAAAGTTTTTTTTAGCTACTCATAGGTAACATGGGGAGGAAATACGAAAATTGGAAGGCGATGAGTCAGCCAGTCTTCACTGACGTGATGTTCAGATCTTTAAGCGGAAAACATGAAACGTCAAAATAAAGCACATGATTTATAGCTTGGCTCAACGCAACATTGTACTGTAATGGAAAAGTGTTAGTGTTGAAATACCTATATCGTGGCGATTTGGGTGTTTGAAAATTATTCCAAAACCAACAAGAATGTGCATAGTTGTTTTTTTTTTTTCATAGGAAAAAAGCCTGAACGCACTATTCGGCCAGCAATATTGGCAATATTGGCACCAGTATTTTCTACTTTATTTGTCAAGCTTTGAAAGGACAGCTTGTGGCGATAAAACTGAAAATATGCCCTACATTATAATGTGATTGATGCATAATAAAGATATCTATGAAAATGGTAAAATAATGTTAAGCAAAGTTGACGATACTATGATTAATACTTTAATTAAGTTTGCTTCGTTAGACGTCACTAACACAGCTCTATCAAATTTTAAACACGAAACCGTTTTCCCTCCAATTTCCTGTTAAGTATTTCTATTTTGTCAACTTTTAGAATGGCCTTTTATATTCAGCATCATTTAGCTCCCTTCAAAAAGGTTGAGCTGAATGATGCTAATCCATGCTTCATGTTCGTGAACGGGCGCCGTCAGTACGGGCTGGTCATCTCTTAGTTACCACGGCTTATTTTAATTTAATTTAATATTTGAATTGTTTTTATCTTTTTATTACGGACGCTTTTAACGTTCTGCATCGTTTTTACATGCATCATTGCAACATGAATGATGTAACCAATATTTTATATTTTGATTTACAAGTGTCCGTGGAGTTTCATGCCCGTTCTTCTCCATAGGTACCTAATATAAACGCTTAGCTACATCACACACCAACAACTAGCTTCATCTTTCTTACCGACCGACCCCTTGACAATTCAAAATAAAAATATATTTTTTCACATAAATCTACATCATCAGAAGCTATACTCGAAAGGTTTAGGTAGTTAAATAAAGGTAAACAAAAAAAAACCACGTGACTCATAGATGTTAAACCTTTTATTTCAAATTTTAAAATCATATTATTTTGAGTCCCATAATAATACCCTCTATTCTGAATCTGATTTGGGGAACTATCTGTTACATTAATAATAAATCGTTCAGTGGTATCATCAATTATTTTGTCTAATTTAAACATTTTCTGTTCTTCTCTTATTACATGACCCTCGCAACTTTTCCAATTCTCAGCAGTCACATTAGCTAAAGCCTCTGGCAAAAGAATGTTTAGGTCAGACAATTTAAAAGTTTTATTTTTGTCTGCTACAAACCCTTTAACTTGAGCCCATATTAACTCAATTGAATTGCGCTCACAGTGGTATGGTGGCAGCCTCAATACAGTGACACCATATAATATTTTTTCTAATTCATCCACAACTTATTATAAGGCATCTGGTTAACCGACTAAACGTAATACCTGCTACTTCAGTTACCATACTACGTCACAGGTGTACTCAAATTGGCAACGTTATCTAATTCGTTTGATTTTCAAAAAGGTTTAGGGAACCTGTCATTTTGGGCTCTTTACAATAGACAGATTACAAAATATTATAATATTTTATAAATCTAACAAAAAAATTGTGCGCATACAATTACATGTACGAAGAGTATACTTTACGAATAAATGATAAAGTTTAACATACATTAATAAAAGAGGAAACTATCGTATAAATCGCAAATAACTTTAAATTCGTTGAAACGTATTTTTAAACAAGAAAGTGTCAACTATAAAAAACCCTTTTTACGATTTGTTTACCTTTATTTAACTACCTAAACCTTTCGAGTATAGGTGCACGGTTCCAATTGGTCGTTTCCTATGGAGAAGAGCCGGCAAGAAAATACACGCTAACTCCTGTAAAAATAATTGGCTTTTACAATGTTTTCAAATTACAGTGTTAATAGGTATGGCAGGACAGTGTAGGCCTGCCAAGAAGTACCAGGTACTTAACAAAATAGAAAATGGTCTACAATAATCTACAGTCTACAAGTTAGGCCTACAACGTTCTCACATTCACAAAATATAGAAGAATCTATATAAAAGATAAATAAAATAATAAAACTGACTGACTGCCTCGTCGGTCCAGTGTTCGCAAGCGCTACTGCTGAGCATGAGGGCCTGGGTTCGATTCCCGGGTCGGGCAAAGTGTTATTGGGTTTTTCCATCTGAATTTACTCGGTAGCAGCCCGGAGTCTGGATTTGTGCCCGGTTGATGGCAATAGGCTTGCCCTCTTTTACATGGGACTTAAACATAGCTGTCGAAATGTGAGTGTGCTATAGGTACACCTCTGCCTAACCGTTCGGGGAATACAGGCGTGATGTTATGTTATGTGTTAAAATAATAAAAATAAAAGCCTATTTAAACCAATTGACATAATTGCCATTACAACTAGTAGCTAGCCGTCTGGTAAGGACCAGGCCCGGGTCGACGGCGCGTTGTGTTCCACGCGCGCCTCAAAGAGATGTCAGCACTAATTGACTGGGTCAGCTAGGGCCAATGTCTGCCAGGGTCGCGGATTGTTCGAAAGAGTTACCGTGGCCCTGGCGCACAGGCTACTGAAGGAACACGAGTGGGTTTTAGTCAGTAAAAGTCTGACAAGCCCTCCCGCTCCGTCCAGAGCGGGAGAAGATATTTAATGATTGCCCACCCAAAAAACAAAAGGACCTGACGCCACTAATTCAGGAGAAGTCTTTTATTTTACAATTAGTAAATAAATTGTCTATGCATGAAATTGACGTTGCTATTATTCTAGTCGCTTCATTAAATATACATTTTAAATTGAATGATTTAAACAATGTGATTAGCTTACATTTTTTCGGTGAATTAACTAATAGATCAATATTTAGATCACCACAAACAAAAACTAATTTATTATCTTTAAAAACTTTACTTAGTATTTCTTCCATAATGATCAAAAATGATGACAAGTTTGAGGCTGGTGGTCTATACACACCTAAGAAAGTATGGCCTCAACATGTTACCTCACATAAACGATCAACAGAGCAAGCAGTGATATCCTTTCTTTCCTTATGTCTAAAACAACTATAACACAATATCAAGGTACCACCCCCTATTGAAGACCTGTTGAATGCCCTGGCAACTGAAAAATGATTTACATCAAACAACATCCTATCCGGGTTTAACCAGCACCCTAATTACGTAACTTACTATCTATCACAATCTGAATCATTATGAAGCCTATTGCTAATCCATCGCTTCATGTGTTCGACAAATTTGTCTGCTCAGCAACGTAAACAACGCAATGAATGTTGTTGAACTGTCAAAATGAAACCCATTCCTACTGTTAGTGTGTTACGTAATTACCCCTCAGGTTTCATAAAAACCTAAGATATCCATATGATATTTATCTATTAAGATTTCCACGTCTGAGATTTTGCCAGAGCAGCGATTAATATTTTGGTGATATATGCTTAATATCTATTATGATAATCTTATTATGCTTCTCTTTTGTCGACTTCAAAAGTGCCTGTAATTAGTTTATTTGAAATAAATGCTTTGAGTTTTATGAGTTTTGATTTATTATGTTATTTCTGAATAGGGTATTGTTTGTAGCGCTAGCACAGAACCCTCGGAGGTATAATTTTGTCGGCTGAATATAATTGTCTTTTATTACTACTCAAATATTGAGCTTTTGGAAAATTTAAGTAAATTCAGTGACCTTGCTGGTTTATATGCTTTGTGGAGCTTTTTATTATATGGGCATTTTTTTCTAGGGTTAATTATGACTATCTAAGTCAATATTGCCAAAGTAACATAATATAATATCACGCCTGTAATCCCCGAAGGGCTGGGTAGAGGTGTACATGTAGTACGCCGACATTTCGCCAGTTATGTTTTAGTCACATGTAATAGGGCCTATTGATTGTTAATGTGTCCAGGAAAAGATCATAACTCGTAAAGTCAAATTCTCACAAATGTAACCTTTGGCTTTGTTTTGAAGATTGTTTACTACGGAAGATGGCCTGTAAATAGTAGGTATGCCGATATAAAGTTAATATATTCAATATAAGATTTTAAATTAAAAAAATCGGGTCTGCAAAGAGGTCTACGACAAAGGCGATTCAGGTCGAGTCGATTTCACTTATGCGGAGCCACAAATCAGGGAGACACTGCAATCTTTTCTAGAAGCCATTACCTATTGCTTTGCTGTATATCTCAGAATCTTCAGCTTTATCCGTAGATATAAATTGTTTTAAGTTTCTGTATATAAGACGTCTGCTGGATGTGTGGAGAAATATAGGCGAGAAAAAGTAAGAAAATTTCCTTTTTTCCTTTCCATTTCTATACTTTGTGGCCATCGAGTAAAAAGTTTTGTACCGTCTTTAGCATGGCGATTAAAAATCAAATTGTCTTCACTACCTTAGACAACTGTCTTCTGAAATAGTCTACATTAAAAAGGACCTAGACAACGATTGGCAGAAACGGAAGACAAAATGACAGATTTTAGAAGGATTTTTACGGTGCGATGTCAAAAATAGAGAAACGACATGTCACTTTGTATCGGAATAGCCGTCTCTATTCTTCGAAGAGATAGATAGCGTCATATTAAGCCTGCTGTAGGTGAAACACTATTATTGATCTCTTATTGCTTTCTGGGTTCAACAGACTCTTACGATTAAGGTAATAGGCATGCCACTCTTTATCTACTCGAATACTAAATTACTTTCGCTGAAGCAAATGAGAAACGTTAATAAGAAACATTAATGAGAAACATTAACGTTTCTATCTGTGTGAATGTCGTGTGTGTGCTACGATCCACATACTAAACGTGTGGACTGATTTAGCAGGTCTTTGTTTGATTTGCTTAAAGAGGTGACGATTAGCTCAACAAACATTTATTTAACACGTTTTTAGAACAGTTATATTGAATAGTTACTACGCTAGTAGAAAAAGAGGTTTTGGAATGAAAGTAGGTATTACAAGCATGCTCTTTTACTAGTTGGCTCCTTGCCTAATTTAAAAAATTATGCAAACCGTTTCTCATAAGTAGTATGTTAGGAAATTTTGTGTTTACTGAAACAAACAGGCTGAGAGACAGACAGACACACATTCGTGTTTATTATAAAAGCTGTAAGTATACCTGTCATTCTACTAAGTTTGTATATTGTACTACGTATAAACTTATGTACTATACAGAAATGCTTTCAACGCTAAACAGACTATAGTAATTTCATTACGATTTCATTCTGTATATCTACATCTATATCTCAGGTATTGAGGGACAGCGGCCAAGTGCGACTCGCACACGAAGGGTTCCATACCTTCGTACAATATTTAACACAACACATTTAAAAAAATACATTAGTAATAAAGAACACGTTTCTTGTAAGTATGGGGACCCCCTTTAATTTTTAACTTTATTTTATTTTTAATATTTTTTGTTATACCGGCAATAGTAGTACACACTGTGAAAATTTGAAGTGTCTACCTATTACTGTTCAAAAGTACAACCCTGTGACAGGCGGACTGACGGACAGCGGAGAACTTAGTAATAGGGTTCTGTTGGCTCCCCTTGGCTACGGAACCCAATAAACTGCGTTCATTCGTAGCCTACCTGTGTAACCTCACGCAACGTTCTGTACAATCGATAATTCATTGCCCCTTGTTATATTGCTACCAGAACTACTATTTTTAGTATCAATATTCGATAAATATGGATTCTTAGTATTGGATTTCAGATTCCTATAACATGGAGTGTGATTTCTTATTAAAAATACTACGTAGGTAAGGCTTTCACTAGACTTTTATGACCTGCCTCAGGTGAAAACGGAACAAACAGACAGAGACAATTTTGCATTTATAATTAAAGTATTTTAACACCATTGACTTTATAAAACATAACTAAATGATTAATGAAAGAAACCTAAACCTAAATAAAGTATTAATATGGTAAATATATAGTTTAGTTTGGTTTTATAGTTTAAATTTGATTAGGTATATAAATAGGTTGTGCAAAGGCCGGGCATGTGTTATGGCTAGTAGGGTATACTAAAGATTAATGACCCAACACACTGTAGTAAATTAATGACTAAGCTTTTTATTGGAACTGCTTCGAGGACTTTGCTCATTTTGTTAGGGGATACTACACGAGGCATAATTTGATAGTTACTTGTATACATACTTGATTATCTAATACTAGCTTTTGCCCGCGGTTTCACCCGCGTGGATGTCAGAAATTATCCCACGGGAACGTACTACCGGGATGAAATGTATCCTACATATTAATCCAGGTTATAAACTATCTGAGTTCCAAGTTCCATCCAAATCCGTTCAGTCGTTTTTGCGTGAAAGAGCAACAAATATCCATCGATCCATCCATCCATCCATCCATCCATCCATCCATCCATCCTCACAAACTTTCACATTTATAATATTAGTAGGATTTATAATATTAGTAGGACTAGCTTCAACTCGCGACTTCGTCCGCGTGAGATTTCTTGTATAATAAATAAATAAATCGCTTTATTTCGGACAAACATCCATATAGTGTTAGTAACATACAAAAAAAATAACTTAGTGCCTAGTGTTAGTAAAGATCAGCCTCCGCACAAACTGCTGCACAATCGGAGAGCCGAAGCTCTCGGCTACAGTCTTCAGGATGCTGTTCCGACTGCCCCTCACTCTCCTCAGTAGCGACGCAGTTTTCTTGCGTATAATTGCATAGAAGCCGTCGGTGCGGGCTTGGGCAAACATTTCCGACGCGCTACAGTAACGAGGCAGCCTCAACAACATCCTGAAAGCATTGTTATATTGGACGCGCAGGACATCCAGCGATCGTTTAGTATAATTGACCCATAGACTGCCCGTGTACAAACTTTGGCAATAGGACTTGAAAAGTGTTACTTTGACTTGGTCTGTACACCGCGCAAATCTACGGGACAACATATTACTCCGGACCGCTAGAGCCCTGCGCTCCCTCTCAATGTCTACATCGTCCTTGAGGTCAGCGGCAAGACAATGCCCTAGGTATTTAAATGTTGACACCCTATTAATTGGTGACCCGTTCAAAAGCAACCCGGGTCCTTCTCCACGGCGTTTGCCGCTGACCTCAAAGACCATGTATTCACATTTTTTAACATTGTAATTTAATCCATGTGTGGCAGCGTAGGTCTCACACGTTTTAAGCATCTGTCTGATTGCTCCCGCCGACGGACCCAGCAGCACCATGTCATCTGCATAGCTGATGTTGTTAATTCTAACCCCATCAACACTGCATCCGACACGCATGCTGCTGAGTGCGACTATGAGGTCATCCACGTAGAGGTTGAAGAGCCTGGGGGACGTTAGACCACCCTGTCTCACCCCGCACTCCAACCTATACGGCTCAGAGACTATATCATCCCATTTCACCCGATTGACTTGGTTACCATACCAATACTGGAATAGCCCACATATTTCCGCAGGTATACCCCTGTCTCCCATCTTCCTCCAGAGCACATCGTATGAGACAAGATCGAACGCCTTGGAGAGATCAAGGAAACAGGCGTACACCGGCGTACCGCGATCTTTATAATATTGAACGGTATGCTTGAGACTTAAAATAGCACTTTCAGTTGATAGTCCGGGACGAAACCCGAACTGTGCGTCATGAAGATGTATGTAATTACTTAAGCAAGAATCAAGCACACCGTCCAACACCTTGGCTATTATAGTCGCAAGAGAAATGGGACGATAGTTACTTCTGTCTGAGATATCACCTGTCCTGTTCTTCACAATGGGAACTACTATGGTCTTCATTAGATTAGCAGGAAGGTACGCATGACTAATACACATTGTGAAGAACATAGACAAGACTCGCGGCAAATGGATACCTGCATGCCTCAGGTGCTCAATTCCGAGACCATCATGTCCTGGAGATTTGCCTCGTTTCATGTTGTTAATTATTGCACGTACTTGCTTAGTTGAAAAACGTATCAGAGGTTTCGCGCCAGGACGGATGGGCTCACAATCATTCACCACGGTTGAGGTTGAGGGACCGAGAGGGGACTGAACTTTAAAATGGTCCTTAAAAACATTAGCAATTCCCCCCTTATCACTTATTCCTTCCACACACGCAGAGAGGCCAGGTTTCGCACCCAAATTACCAGTGGACTTCCAAAATTTACCAAAATTATTACTAGCTCGTTGTTCTGCTAGCCTATCCATTACAATTTGCTCAGCGTGATTTTGACAAAATTTCAGTTGACTTTTAAACACTTTTCGCGTCTCATACATTTCGTCATAAACCGGGCCCGTCGAAGGACGATTGTTCAGTATCCAGGTCTGAAAGCTACTCCTGGCCTCGCGGTGAGCATCTCTCACATACTCATTCCACCCACACACTCGCTTACCTCGTCTCGGCCCCCTCCCAGATGTCTTTCTAGATTGCCTAGCCGCCACACATAGGATTTCCACAATCTGTTCGTACAAATTGTCCAGAATAACTCTGTGCTCAGCCAGTAGCAGCAGTGTATATATCCGAGTTCAAAAATAGGGTTCACAATTCATCGGGTCCTTTTTTTAATGTAACATACATTACCTCGATTAAGGTACCTGCCCGGATTGCCCCATATCAAAAATCTACCCTATATATATCATTATTGACTGCTTAACTCCATAAAGGTATACCGTGATGATAATCATTGAAAATATTAATCTTGAATATTTTGGCTCGTTCTATTACAATTTGCATTTTGTAGATAATACACACATCAAATGTTTAGGGATCAAGCACGTTTTTGCTAGTTTAAAAATAATGGTTTTTTAGTTATATTTTTTGTAACTCCTATGGATACTTTTTAATAAATTTCGACATTTGAAAAAGTTTTTGCTTTGATTATATAAATCAAAGCGTTTTTGATTTTCGGTCAAAAGATGAAAATCTTCTGTCAAATCGTATTCCTTTAAAATCTTGCAACGGGTTAAAAAGTATGCCATACGCACGGTGCTGTAGCTTGGAACAAAAGTATGGGAATCATATCCGACCAGTTGAAGTAGGCTTCTGCTTTTGGAGATACACTACTCAATTCTATAGATTTTTAATTTATTAGTAGAGTAATATCAAATATGAATTTTCTTATTGGGAGATGGCGCTGTTCTCAAATGTTCATGGGTTTCGTCTAATGCACAGAATACATATAAATACTATGTATAAATAGGTTTAAACACAATATGTTCCATTTTAATCAGATTTTCTTAAAATACCAACTTTTTTTTTTACAAATAAATATATTTAGGGAGTGGAAACACCTTTTAAATTTATTGTGCTAACATACAACGTTTGTTTAAATGGATAAAATCATCTAATAACGCAACATAAATTTTTGAAACTGTTTTAAGTCTAAATGGAAAAAAAGGAACGCAACTCGCGTAATTGTCAAAATATTATATGTTGTAATTTTGTTTATTCCGATTATAATTTATGGATGCGGTTCGATTAATTTCTGGATTATTCTTGACGACTTTGCTTGTATGGACTTTTAGGATTCTGCTTCTATCCATTGACCTGGAAAGGTATTGGATACCCGGAACCGACAACTTCGCTAAATCGGAACGACCCCTGCACGTAAATCTGGACTGTGTACTTGTTTGTGAAATGCACCGATATTGTGTTGTATAAAAATATGAACGCGAGCAAGTGTTGTGTGCTGATCTGCAAATATTCAAGAGTTGGCCTTCAAATATTGTAAAAAAATATTGAAGAAGAAATAAAGTAGGTATTTGACATTGGATTTAGTGTTTTATTTTTGGTTAAAAACTACTACCTAACTAAAATGGAAGGAAATAGGACAGGGCATACCGCAGATTTGAAACTATTATAGCTTTATAAAGCATTATATGTATACGTATAGCTAGTAGCTATACGTACCGTACCTATATATTGCTTCATGGAGTGTTGTTTTTAGTTGTTGCTAGAGGGCGCCAGCGCCTTGAAATTTTCGAGTGACGTCTCTATCTCCCTATATAACATGTACTCTGTGGCCATACGTTTGAGTGGAATCAATACAAAAGAACGTTATTATGGAGAGAAGACGTCATTTGAGCCGAAAGAAATCAGAATCAGAGCTGTGGGAATGTTGGAAGCTGGTTCTCGGCAACGTTCTGTGACAATATTCGCTCTGGGCACTACGCAGAGTATTATAAGTCGATTTTGGACAGGTTACCGCATCACTGGCAGCGTGGCAGAGCGCCATGGAGGACGAGCCCGCATCACCACACGCAGACAAGATCATTACTGTTAGAATATATATGGGACACCAGAGAAAATAAAGCTTGAATCGGGGAAAGGATCTGTTTATTGGACTCACTTCACTACATGACGCAGCCTCTTGTTCGTGCCGCCATTACTCGTCTATTACTTAAAACCACAGACTAGTAATCACAATAGTGATGCCACATTGTAATCTCTAATACCCTTCCTCAATGTGAACATCACTTACAATCTTAAAACTTAACTTTCACAATATTACAATACAAATACCTTTATTAGGTAGGTACTTACTTCACAACTGACTCTACATAAAACTCGAAACTTATTTTTAATATCCTAAGCAAACAACATGTCTCTCAACTTAACAAAGGTAACTTTACATAACCCTTTAGTACATATATCAGCAAGTTGATCTCCTGAAGGTACATACTTCAAACATACAATTTTAGCTTCAACTTTCTGTCTCACAAAATGATACTTAATATCAATATGTTTAAGGCGCTTATGATATTCTGGATTTTTGGCAACATGAATTGCAGACTGATTATCAATATTTATAATAAAACATTTACAATCAACTCCTATTTCTCTTAACAAATTCCTTATCCAGCAACCCTCTGCAATTCCCTTTCCTAATGCTACATATTCTGATTCTGTACTTGATAATGATATACACTGCTGTTTATTACTTGACCATGACACTGTATTACCAAAAACTTTCATTATATACCCTGATGTAGATTTCCTATCTCCTTGATCTCCTGCCCAATCAGCATCTGTATACCCTTCTAACTGCACATCTCCTTCTTTTCCATAAATTAATTTTAATCCTATGGTACCCTTAATATATCTTAAAATCCTATTCAATGCTTTCCATAAGCTCTCATTAGCACAACTTTGAAAACGACTTAAATAACTCAATGCATAACACAAATCAGGACGCGTTCCCAACATGGCATACATGAGACTTCCTATTAACTGTCTGCATCTTTTTATCAATTCTTTATCTGTAGCTACTTCTTCTTCTAACACTAAACCTTGTTCTATGGGTGTTGCTATAGATTTACATCCTTCCATATTATACTTCTTCAATAAAGTTTTTAAGTACTGCTCTTGGTCTAACTCAATTACATCATTTTTCTTAGTTATATTTATTCCTAGATATTTTAGATTATTACACCCTAAGTCTTTCATATCAAATTTTCTCGGATGGCTTCTTTAAATATTTTTATGTCATGTTTATCTTCAGAAAGTAAAATTAAATCATCAACATATAGTAAGATATAGAACTTCTTATCCTTCTTATAATATAAACAGTAATCAGACTGGTTTCTTAAGAACCCTTCCTGAATCATAAATTGATTAAATTCGTCATTCCAATATCTTGGAGATTTCTTCAATCCATACAAAGACCGTTGGAATTTCAATACTTTGCCATCTTTCTTCATACCTTTTGGTTTCTCCACAAACACCTCCTCTTCTATGTTTCCATATAAAAATGCACTTCTGACATCCATCTGCTGAATATCCATGTTATATTTACTAGCAATTGCTAATAAAATCCGCAGTGTAGGTAGTTTAGCTACTGGAGCATAAATCTCTGAGTGATCAAACTCATCTTCTTGCTTAAAGCCTCTTACAACCAATCTAGCTTTATAAAGATCTTTATTTCCTTCTTTCTTAATCTTAAATACCCACTTAGTATCAATTACTTTCTTCCGTTCAGGTAAACTTACTTCTCTTCACGTTTTATTTTTATTTAGTGCTTCTAACTCTGCCTCTATTGCTTTTAGCCATTCTTCTTTATGTTCTCCACTAATAGCTTCTTGATAAGTTAATTTTTCTTCTCCTTGTGTTATCAAAGCCATCTCATAATCTTTTATCCATACAGGCTTCTTCAGTTGTCTTCTACTTCTAGGTATTTTCTTTCCTTTAGATGTCTCTTCTTCTGTATCAACAGATTCTTCATCTAAGTACTCTTCCTTCATGTCAACTTCACTTGATCTCTCATCTTCTACAATACTTTTTATTTCGTCTTCTTGCTGCTCAACTTCTTTGCAGTCTTCTATCTCAATCTCTGTATTTTCTTCCTGTAATTCAACTTCTTTATCTTCTTGATTCTGTTCCCTGTTCTGACTGTTAAGTGGAGTTTCTTGTTCTTGTAACATAACATCTTCTTCATCTGTTAATTAAATACTTGAACATTTATTCTTCTTTACTACTTCTTTCTTCTTTTTGATAAATATTACATCTCTATAAATTTCTCCTCTTCTTGTGTTAGAATACCATACCCTGTATCCTTTTGTACAATCACCATAACCCACAAAAACTCCTAATTTACTCTTGGAATCCCACTTCAATCTAAGCTGTTTAGGTACATGTGTACATACGTTAGTACCAAAATCTCTTAATAAAGTAACATCAAAACTCTGATTATACAGCAACTCATATGGTGTCTTCCCACTCACCATACTTTTACCTGTTCTATTTATGGTAAATACTGCTGTATTTACTGCTTCAGCCCAAAGTTCTTTCCCTAAACCTGACTGAATAATCATTGTTCTCGCAGACTCAACTATTGTACGCATCTCGCGCTCAATTCTACCATTTTGCTCTGGAGTATAACTAACTGTTAACTCATGTACTATACCTTTTTTCTTAAATAAATTCTCTACTGCTCTGTTCACAAACTCTGTTCCATTATCTGACCGAAATCTTTTTATTTTACACCTAAACTCATTTTCAAACTGTTCTATAAATTGCTCAATTTTCTCTTTAGTTTCATACTTATTCTTGATAAAATAAACAAACGGCAGTGTGTGGACTGCCAGAGTCGTTGCAAACACACTTGCTGGCTTGCTGCAGTTAATATCAACGTCCTGTGATGGCCTGCTCAATCGCCAGACTTAAATCCCATTGAGCACGCATGGAATATGCTTCAAAGAAGGGCTCTGCCAAATATGGATGCCGCACACACACCAGAAAATCTTTTTCGCCTGTTACAGCGGAAGTGGGCGGCCATTCCGCAACGTGATTTGGATGAACTAATATTGAGTATGCCGAATCGCTGCGATTGTGCTATACGCGTTAACGGCGGAAATACAGACTAATAATTGTTTATTTACGCAACAAAAACCCTTTAAAAACTTTTATTTTTATCTTTTTACCATATTTTAATGTCAGGATTAACGAAGGTGACAAATCCAGCATAAGCAAAATTCGCGAAAAGTCTTTATTAATGCAAAAGCAGAGAGCACTTCGTCGATCTACACATACGAATACATTTTATTTAATCAATCTAAATAGACATTTTTATTTATTTATGTACACACAAATATAAACAGACAAGAAGAAAGGAACAGAAAAATAGGTACAAATGTGATTTAATTTCAATAGGCCAATAAAATATTTAAATATAATACCTTGATCCCTAGACACTTTTGATGTGTGTAGTATAGACTAATACCTATCTATATAATATCTAGGTAAGTCCGGAAACAAACCACTTCAAGCGAAATGTTAAGGTATGTTCTGCTAAGGAAGGGTTTGCAGACCCACAGAAAGATGAATAGGTATGAGAATTGGCGCAACTTTATGAAAGGATTTTTTTTATGAGGGGAATAAAACTGACTGGTGACAATATTCAATATTTTTTCGTACCATAACAAATGCGGAGTTTCATGCAAAATGTTGATGCCGAATAAATGACTTTAAAAAAAAACTTGGGAGCAGTGGCGGCCCAGTGGTAGTGGCCGCGACTTAGGAGTTGTAGGTCGTAGGTTCGAACCCAGATAGGCGCTTTACTTTGTGTAAATTATTTCTTCCCCACTACTCTCATAACGGTGAAGGAAAGCATCGTGAGGAAACCGATGTCCTAAAACAAAATTTCGAAGACATGTGGCATCTACCAACCCGTACCGGGCCCGCGTGATAAGCGAAAGAAAGAAAGAAAGAAAAAGTATTTATTGGGATTCGCACAGGATTATCAGAAACTAAACTAAACACACTCATAAAACCAAAAGTAAAATGAAAATACTCGTAACAACAGAAAGCCCTGTACGAGGCCCAAAGCATGATGCTGCGGCATTTAAAAAAGTAAGTGTCGCAGCGCTGGTATTCTGATAGGGCCCACTGGATCGATGGATTACGGCCCACTCTCTCTCACAAAGAGGGGGCCTGTGTCCCAGCAGTGGGAACATTATAGGCTGATTATTCCAAAAAAAAGTTTAACCTACACAATTTTTACATTTTGTAAAATCTACTGCCAATTTCGTCCAGAATTAAGTTAATAAAAAAGGTACACTGTAAAAAACAAATTATACCTACTATTACTCTAAATTACTAAGAATTACCTAGCCTACAATTACCGACACGATTTTCCAATTAAAATGAATACACTTGCAATTTTCATTCATATTAAATTTTTGTACCTCGAATTCATGAAATTATTCACATTGTAATGATGTTTTTCTTAGTAACAGCACGTAGGGTGGAATAATTTAACGGTTTCATTTTCCAGCTAGCGGCTTCCGTGCAAAGCTGTGCCAAACAGAAAATGAGTTGGTATTAAAATCATTAGCGTTTCAGGTAACGCAACATGTCTTGTGCAATCGTGTGCGTTGTGCGTCGTTGTGTTGTGTGTTGTCAATCAATGTGCGACTATATTGTTGAAGTAGTTCTTCGTTATTATATTCACAATTTTATTACGATATTTTGAACGTAGTAGAGCTGTATGCGAAGGAGCTCGTCCGAGGAATTACTACCGCCATATCTTGAGGCTTAGCCGCATTGCTGTGTTTTGCTAGAACCTCTTAACTTAAAGGTACCGGCACTATAGGTACATTTTATTATACCCCATAAAAACGGCTCCTTTTCACGATCACCTTGTTTTGACAAGCAGTATTAATAAAAGCGAAGCTGTCGATTAAATTAATTAATTTACCTACTTATAAGATAATTCGAGTCAGCTAGGATGGTTCGATCGTTTTTCTATTTTAATTGGACTAGTTGTATTACTAGATAAATAAGAAAGGCAGGAGTATGTATAAGGATCGTAGCAGGTGGCGTTCTGTAGTTTCTACCTGCTGCATTGGGAAGTAGGCTACTACATATACATAGTGAGTTTATGTATATGTATGTTTATAAGAATTTTACACATATTTTTTCGGTCTTCGCAGAATTTATCTACGCAGTTTGCTATTCACAGTTCACGTAGGGTTGCCAACTTTTTTTACAAGAAATAAAGTATATTTAGGTCTGAGAAGAATATTAAACAGTATTTTAGAAAAATGAACAGTATTTTATTTATTTTCAGTTTTATATTCAGTTTTAAATACATATTTTTTAGAGCTTCTCGCAAAACTTATTAATTTGCAGTCTTTTTTAAAAACTTCATACGCCTCACCACAATTATAACTAAAATTAAAATAAACGAGGAGCTCAGTTTTTATTCAATTAATATTTGCTCTATTTCTATCATCCTGCTACTTTGCATTCATTACTGAAAAACTCTTTCAGTAAATGCCGAGGTGGCGGGAATAGAAACTAGATATAAAACAATTTTAGTAATATTTTTAAATTCTTCTGAGGTGTTTACTAATAAATGGCTCCACTTTTGGCCAGTACTCATTTCAAGAAAATCTTTGTCTCCTGATAATTTTCCGTAAATTATTTTGAAATGTATTAATTCTGAATATAAATCATCCATACCAATATTGAGTCTATACAAATTTAAATTACCTATAATTTTCTCAAAATGATCAAATGTGACTAAGAAAGCCAGTTAGTCTGATTGAAATCGAACCATTTCTCTAAATATAAATTAGCCTTATCAATAAAAAGTATAAAGTTATTAATAGTTCTATTATAAACTTCTTGGGAAGACTCTGTAATAGTTTTTAATAGTATTTTTTTGTTTCATGTCCAAAATACTTATAATTTTTTCTTTGAATTAGCTCAGTCTTTAAACTAGTAGTCATAATGTTATTAACATCTAAAATAGTTACATTATTTCCTTCTAATATTTTAATTGTTTTATTGAAAATATTTGATATATGACTACCATAAGCAAGAAGGTAACCATGAACTACATTATTTTCCATTTTTCTATCCAACATTAATAAATTTTGTATAACCATTGGACAGTCAACATACAAACTAACAAAGTAGTTACAAATTGGTGTCCAATTAAGTAAAATTGTACCTATTGCTGGTAGAAGAGATTTGCCAACGAGTTCCTATAGGTCGTTTTATTTCATGAAACTCTCCTTTAGCAAGCGCTACAAATGTTTTTAATTCTGCTCTTCTACATGCAGAAATAGAAAAATGGCTATAGATTTTTATAGGTGGTGTTTGGTGGTGGTTTTTTTTGGTGGTTTTTTTGTAGGTCGGTGTCACCAGTATAGAGGTATGGGGAACAGGGTGTAAAGTTCACTCATACTCTATAGAAAAGGGAGGATCCTCCGACCAGACGAGTATTGTGTCTGGTGGGCAACTGCCCGACGGTTGATTTCGGGACGTTGTATAGATGCTAGTCGCGCGGTAAACTCTGCTTGCGCGATGCAGGATTTGCGTGACGTCAGTATGACGTGAAGCTCGCATGTGGCGGTGTAGATACCGCTACAAGTCTAACAGTTACAGTGTTAGACAGCATTTTGATGCTGAAAACAGTATTTTGTATACTTTTTTTTGTTCAACAGTAAAAAGTATAATGTAGTGAAAAACAGTATAAACAGTATAGTTGGCAACCCTAAGCTAACGAGATATTTAAAAAAAAATGTGCGTTATGTAAACTAATGTCTAATCTGTTTGCTGTACAGGGCAGAAGGGACATCGACGCGCAACCTGTTACCAGGGATTCAGCACAATCATGATTCTGAAACCCTTGCGTTAAAATTTTTCTATGATACAACTGTTTTTTTTTTTTTTTGAGAAACTACTATTTATTTGTTAAAATCATGTGCTGAATTCATGGTTACAGTTTACGCGTTGGATCCTGTATTTATCTAATAACCAGTGGATAGACAGATAGATAATTTGAAATTTAAGATTATTGAATAACAATAATTGTTACCACTGTCTGTAGCACACGAAAGCTTTGTTACATTAAACGATTTTCAGGGAATTGTAGAACAGTATTTAACAATATTCTTTCTATAAGTACGTTTGATGTAATCAGGGCCGGCAGTCTTGACATAGATAGCGACGCTGTCGCAAACTACCGATCGCTAATTATTAAGGTGAAACCTCAGCTGTAGCTAGCCAAATTCAAATTTTCTTTGAACTTGACGATTGATATGAAATTGATGATTATTATTCGATAAATATATCATTCCCAAAGTCGAGAATCGCATTTCGATCAACATACGACTACAGAGCTGCAGTTTGAAAAAAAAAATGCGTGCTACAACTGAGGGTTCACCTTAATATTTAGCGATCGGTAGTTTGTGACAGCGTCGCTATCTAGTCGAGACTGCAGGCCCTGGTTTAATCATTGGTAGCATACCTCGATAGTTAGCTGGTAACTCAATATCTCCAATCAGTTGCAGCATGGTACCTATCATGTAGGTAGTAGATGTTAGATAATAACCTACATTCTAGGTACAATATGATGCTAGGTTGTTTCTTGTTGCTTCAAACCCACTTAAAAGATTTACATCTTTGCAGAACGTACATTATTTCCGGAAAATAAGTATAAAACAGACAACACTTGAAAAATGTCACAAGATTCATGATTATCGATAATGTATCTAATTACTTGACAGGAAGAACTCTCACTTTCGATTTCGAAGAAATCAAAATGAGAACGGGTACGCGACAATGCGCTTACGTTCGTTCCGATGTGCTCACGTTCCGTGATGTCCTACAGTCATGCAACAATGTGACGTTTGCACCATTGCACATTCGATTTTTTTGGGTAGTTGTAAGAGCAATGAAGACGTACGTTGCCAATACTAAAGAAGTCAATAACAAAAAAAAATGTTAAAGTCAGTATTACAAAATTCATCTTACACAATTAGTAGGTTAATACACTTCAAAGACTGTGATCTGTGTTTTAATATCTGAACCAATTCCGACAGTTATTAGGGTGGTATTATAAGCTGAGATTACAAGATGTTTTGAGGCCGCTGATATTTCGGTGTCATATTTTCTATTTGCTCATTAAATCGGCTTACGTCGTTCTAGGGAAATGAGTATTGAGTTAAAATCAGACGACGGCTTCAAACATGATTCGGAAAACGGTATTTTCCAGTGCCGGATCGGTCGTTGTGGCAATCCTTGGGCTATGATACTATGATATGATATGAGGCTATGATACGATGATGCAACTCTACCCACGTGCCAAATTTCATCAAAATCCGTTCAGCTGTTTTAGCGTGAAAGCAAAACAAACAAACATACAAAAACAATCAAATCTTTTCTATTTATAATATTATGTAGTTTAGACTAGCTTTTGCCAGTGGTTTCGTCCGCGTAAATGTCGTAATCATCCCACGGGAATATACTACCAGGATTGAAATCCTATCCTTTGTGTTAATCTCGGTTATAAACTATCTGTGTACCAAATTTCATCTAAATTTGTTCAGTCGTTTTTGCGTGATTGAGTAACAAACATCCAAACTTAAAAACTTTCACATTAATAATATACCTAACTAGCTTCTGCTCGCGGCTTCGGCCACGTCGATGTCGGAAATTATCCAACGGGAACGTGCTACCGGGATAAATAGTACCCTATCATCCGTATCCATTCAGCCGTTAAGCGTAAAAGGGAACAGGTAGATAGACCGATGATAAATGCAAATAATCTTTTTTCATTTTTATTATAGAGGTTTTTGTTATGATTCCAAATGTCTTACTTAAAAATAATAATAATTCATTTTAATGTTACTATCATTATTTAGAAATACTCTAGCGTCGACATTGGTGCCGATTCTCTTGTACACCGAACTAAACTAACTAAACTATCACTAAAATTCCTTACTTTTGGCTATGAGAATCTTAAAGCCATTCTGCAAAAATATATCTCTAAAAAAGTAATTTTGACGCAATTAAAATTTAATTTGACAATCGCGACTCCACGTGGTACTTGTTTGCCCAACCCCGTGTTTTTTTTTAGAGCCGGAGGCACGCATTGCTTGCAGCCTCGACGTGTTTTATATGGAATTTTTCACTTTTTGTATGGAAAATATGAAAAAATATTACCTACATGTATATTTTTAGGGGTTTAAGGATTTCACAAAGGCGGTCGAAATTTTCATTATTTTCGCGATAGGACACACCATTTTCGAGATATAATCAAAATAAAACGAGGCAAAAGGAGTATGTAAGGATCGTAGCAGGTGGCGTTCTGTAGTTTCTGCCTACCCCCATGGGAAGAAGGCGTGAGTTTATGTATGTATGTGTGTAAAATAAAATAAAAAAAAGATACACCTACTGTTTTTGCACCTGAAGCCGAGGTGTTGTGGTGAATTTTAGTTCATGACAACTAATTTTATTCCAAACGTTTTTAATCGCGATTAAAAATAGCCAGATTTAGTTAAGACAACCAAAATTTTAGGTGAAAAACGTCAAATTCAGAATAGCAAAATTGCCATTTTCACTAAACTGATAAATCATTACCATCTTAGTGCTGTCAAACTAAAATATAGTTAAGTTGTGTCACTTTAGTCTATTTCAGAATGAGAAATCGTCGTTTGACAGGAATAAACTAAATTTTAGTATTTTTTAGTCTAGTTTAGAGAATTTTGTGACAAGAGAATCGGCACCATTGACCACGTATTACCTATACAGGGTGACAGGGAAATTCGACCTATTCCTTGAAAGGAGTTATACTGGAGGTCATTAGCAACATATTAAGTCCAGTTAACTAGGGGTCAAAACTGGATGGTAACCGAGCTATGACGGTTCTTCGATTTTTTTGTTTTTTTTTGACTTGTTACCAAAAACAATTAATTGTGAAAAAACTACTCCATTCTAAACATTAAATTTATACTTTTGAGAAAGCTGAAAAATGAGTGATCTTTAAAAAAAAAATGCTTGCCCAAAACTTACATAATCTTAGAAATAAATACTTTTATAAAGCAGCAATTCCACAAGGAGACAGACGTAGCGTTTTGGCGTAGTTTAGTTGTTATCAACGACACAAACTGATAAAAATGTGGGTAGGTTCAGCTCGAGGCACGGATGTTCAGCGGTGACCGTTATTGAGTAGAAGTCAAAATTAAACAACAAACAACAACAACAAAAACAAACAAGAAACAACAACAAACAAACAAACAAAAACAACAATAACAATAACAATAATATGCAAAAAATAACACGTTTTACAGCCTGAAATGGCAGTAACCTATTTTTGTGCAATGTTCGATTCTAAGAAATCTGCTATACGGAATGATCAACGACTTTTTATTCTAACTCTAACGGAACATGATGTAACAATTGTAGTTTTTTGGAAAGCTTATGAAACCACTTAGTCATTTTACTAATTTGTACGCTAACTGTCATATAGTATTTTTTCCAATAATGTACGTCGATTTACAGGAAGAATACAAAAATTAAAGATTATTGCTACTAAAGACCTTTTATTTCTAAGATTATTTAAGTTTTGGGCAAGTATTTTTTTTCAATGATCACTCATTTTTCAGCTTTCATTAAAGTATCAATTTAATGTTTACAATGGAGTACTTTTTTCACAATTAATTGTTATAAGTAAGAAGTCAAAAAAAAACAAAAAATCGAAGAACCGTCATAGCTCGGTTACGATCCTGTTTTGACCCCTAGTTAACCGGATTTAATTTGTTACTAATGACCTCTAGTATAACCCCTTTCAAGGAATAGGTCGAATTTAGATGTCACCCTGTATATTAAGTTAAGTATTAAGTTATTGTATAACTTCAAATTGTAATAACTTTTAAGCGGGTGGACCGATTTAAATGAAATAAATACTAAAATAAATAATACCTCAAGATATGGGTTTTGATTATATTTCTAATTCCTTAAATCTCTTAAAAATAAGTAATTATTTTTTCAATAATCATGTGAATTTTAATATCACCCCCTATTTTCCCCCTTGGGGGATGAATTTACAAAAACGCTGGAACAAATATTTTTTTATTTCTTACAAAAGCATACATTAAAATTTTCAAATCCCTAACTTAAGAAATGCGAAGCTTCCCATACAATCTTTCATCCCCTATTTCACACCCTTTTAGGATAATTTTTGACGCAAAAAGTAGCATATGTCCTTCCCCAGGATGCCATTTATCTTCTTGCCAAATTCTACTGAAATCCGTTCAGTGGTTTAGGCGCGAAAAGGTAACATACAGACAGACTGACAGACAGACAGTTACTTTCGAATTAATAATATTATTATGGATCATTAGGATAGGATTGTAGGACGAAACTTGGCTTGACTAAGCCCAAGCTTTTTCCTAATTTTCTTCCAAAAAGAAATTCAAGAAAATGTTTTTCTAATGTTAGCAAGAAATTGTACTTAATGCGAATCGAAATTATGAATATCAGATTTTCCGCAGATTTAACGCATCCTGGCTTAGAAGTCTTTTAACTTTTCAACCTATTTTTCTGTTTATTTCCATGTTACGATGAATATGGTTTCTGGCAAATATTTATCACATTTTACTGTATTCCGAATGGAGATCTTATTTTGTATTGTTTCATTTCAATTCGAACTATATAAGCAAAAGTTTGAATGACTTATCATTGAGTATTCGATACAATTATAATGTAGAACTTTAGAAATTAATAATGGAATTTGGCTGTTTGTTCGGGAATAGTAGGGCACGTCAATATGGTCAAGTTGGTTACGATTGAATTGATTTCAGTTTACTGACGTTATACGCGATCAGGTGTATTTTTTCACACTGACTATAAATCAATTTAATACATAAAAATCTCGTGTCACAGTGTTTGTTAACGAACTCCTCCGAAACGGCTTTACCAATTTTTATGTTTTTTTTTGTATGTATTTGGTAGGTCTGAGAATAGGTCATAATGTATATTCATACTGCTGCGGGTGAAACCATGGGGCACAGCTAGTTTATCTATATATCTCACTCTTTATGTGTACTAATTTAATAATCGCAATTACACGTTAAAAATAAGTACCTAACGTTGTTTTAATTGTTAAGTCCTAATACATTGGGCATTAGGAATCTAATGAAAAGTAATTTCGTACTTCGAATTGGATCTTAATTTAACATTTTGGTATGAATGTATTTATTTTTACTAGGCGATGTAAAAACGAGTCTGCCTCATAGTGAATAATGAAAATGCAATTAGTCCGTTTTCGAGGTCGCTTGAAATGAACCAAATGCAGTCATTTCCTGAAAACTGCACAAAGATTACGATTATTACATAATCTTAGTTAAACGAAAAAATTGTTTAAATAAATACGGTCGACATTATATTTCCACCCGAACGGTAGTCAAGAATGAGGCTAAATTTCGTTGGGGATACAAAAGTTTACCGTTGAAGAAACTTGGAAAACAATTTGGAAGATAATGTTATTGTGTCTATACACTCTGACGAAACTTTAAACAAGAATATAATAATTCCTTGTGTAAGCTGTACAGTCAGTTTTCGGGACACTCAACGTCAATTTGCCGTGTTATAGCTATTTCAAACAACTGTCGAAGATTGACCGTTATGATTTAAATTTAAGAGCCAACAATTGGATTTTGATAACAAAGTTAATAGCTAGGGGCTGTTAGTACTATCAATTTGGGATAAAGCTTTAAGCATAGGAGAATTTATGGAAATCAAGCCTTTATTTAGAACTAGCTTCCGCCCGCGGCTTCGCCCGCATGGTTTGTCAATAAGAAGTAACCTATATCCTTCCCCAGGGTTCAAAGTATCACCATACCAAATTTCATCAAAATCGGTCCACCCGTTTCGGAGATTAGCCGGAACAAACAGACAGACAGAGGGACAGACAGAACAGGCTAAAATTATAAAAAAATGTTTCTCGAACGAACTTCTTTAATGGAGTTTGCGGTAGAAGCAAAATTTTAGACACCTCACGCAACGTAAAACCGTTATGCCCCCTCCATGTGACTTGTTATTATATATAATAGAAGAAAGAGGCAGACAGAAACAGAGATAGTTTTCTTGGTTTTCGAGGGTGCGTAAGCAGATAGTGAGGTCAAAATGAAAATCAAAGATGGCGGCTGCAAAAGATTTAAAAAATTTCATCATGGGTGTCGTTTTAATAGTTTTCGAGGGTGCTAAAGCCGATAGCCACGTCAAAATGAAAATCCAAGAGCGCGGCTACGAAAATTAAAAGAAAAATCATTATGGTTTTCGTTTTCATGGTTTTCAAACTCAAACTAAAAGCATTTATTTAAAATAAACCAATTACAGGCACTTTTGAATTGTCAAGGGGTCGGTCAGTCAGAAAGGTGAAGCTAGTTGCCCATTCCAAAGCGTAGTAGGTACCTATGGAGAAGAACGGGTAACAAACTCCACGGACACTCTTTTAAATCAAAATATGGTTACAAAATATTGGTTACAACATTTGTGTTGAAATTATGCGTGGGAGAAAGATGCAGAACGTTAAAACCGTCCGTAATAAAAAGACAAAAATAATTCAAATATTAATAAGCCGTGGCAGTTAAGAGATGACCAGTCCCTACACTCCCTACTGACGGCGCCCGTTTACAAACATGACAAAAGGGTCACCCTCTAATCCATAGATTAGAGGGTGACTCTTTTAGAGGGTGCCGAAGCCGATAGTGAGGTCAACATGAAAATCCAGGTTGAAGGCTGCGAAAATTTACAATTTTTTCAGCATGGGTGTTGTTTTCATGGTTTTAGAGAGGGTTGTAGCCGTAAGTAAGGTCAATATTAAAATAGAAGATGGCGATTGCCAAAAAAAATTAAATTTTTCGTCATGCGTCTTTTTCATAGTTTTCAAGGGTGCTAAAGCCGATAGTCAGGTCAAAATGAAAATAAAAGATTGCGGTTGCGAAAATTTAAAAGTTTTTCGTGATGTGTGTCATTTTCTTGTAACTATATGTTGATTTAAAAGAGTGTCCATGGAGTTTCTTACCCGTTCTTCTCTATAGGTACCTACTACGCTTTGCAATGGGCAACTAGCTTCATTTTTCTGACTGACTGACCCTTTGACAATTCAAAAGTGCCTGTAATTGGTTTATTTGAAATAAATGCTTTGAGTTTGAGTTTGAGTTCATAGTTTTTGAGGGTGTTTAAGCCAAAAGTGAGGTCAAAATGAAATCCAAGAACTGGTACGAAAATAAAAAAAAAAACATCTTGCAATCTAAAATTCCATATCGAATTATATTCGGAGTTGAAAAAAAGCGTAACTTCGTTCCTGACGGGGGTCCTCCGGCCCCCACACGTTTTGTTTTGTTATAAGTACCGTATACACTTTCTTATGCATTTAGTAAAAAGCTGTTATTTTGACATTATAAACAGATACTTCAATTTTATTTATTTGTATGGTATAGATATAAATATACGTTATAATTTGGGCCCTGGCGACCCTCGACCGCGAACACGCCGATTCATAGGTGTGACGGTACCCACCTATGAATACCTACCCCAACAGTGAGGTGGTAAAAAAAAAGGTTTAAATTCGGTATCAACATTCCTATTAGGTAACTATCCTTAAAAATTATGGTGTATACTTACATATGTATATACTTTTAATGAATGGAAGATTTAAGACATTGATGAATCTATTATTAATGCTTTAAGGGTTAGTACTTAGGAAAAGTTGATAACGAATTTTAACCTTTATGGCAGAAATTTGAGTTCTCGTATGGAATCGGGCAAACAGTGTTTGTAGTTCTTACCTACTGCTTACTTAAATACTTGGTAGAAAGTCTTCTACGCAATATATTTAAGTTAAATGTAACATCGTAAATCTTAGCTCTATCCCTGGATAGAGTTAGGTAGGTACTATGTTGCCCCTAAACGTGCGGTATGAATGAATGATGATAGACTTCCCCATCGTGGGAAATACCCAATGTAGGGTGGATTGACATGACCCGGGAGTTAAACAGCTGGACCCTTCTGCGAAAGGTTTTTGTTTAAACGTTAATGTTCTGTAGTCATAATCGCTTATTCAGAATTTTGAATAAATCTAGTCATAATTGACTAGTACTTTATGTTTAGGACTTTTTGGCGCCATTTTTTTTGTACCAACTGATAACAGATTAATAAAAAATATAGAAAAGCATGCAATTACCTGCCTGATAAGCTTAGTTCAGGCTTTATCCTGAGGCATCAAAACATGTTTTTATTTTGATAAGTGTAAAAGGAATAGTCCACACAAGTCGAGAATGCGCCTATAATAAAAAAGTACGCACAGAAACTTACCTTGAAAAAAAGAAGTTAACTGTCTTACCAACCCCGAGATTTACTAACCTTCATTATTTTTCAGCATAGGTAACACTGATATTTTAGAGAATATTGTGTGAGAATATAATTGTGTAATATAGAAGCAGGAAACACAGCGAAAATCTTGAAAAAAATAAAAAGCAGGGAGGTGATTTAAAAAAAGTCAGAAGTAAGATTCACAGTTATTTTTGATGAGATGTTGAAATTGAGGCAGTAAGCGACAAAGTTGGTTTTGTTTATGTTCTCCCTGCACTCGAATATCCGGAGACAATGGAGGCGTTTCATCACTTGAAAGCTTATTCTTGGAAGAGCAGCTCAAAATAATTCTTAGAGTGCAGGTACATAGATATAGCATTAGGGCTCGCCGAGTACGGATTATTGGAAAATAAGTGTTTCAGGAAAAAAATACTAATGGATTGGTATATTGAGAACAAAATTTTTGGTACTACTTATCCGTTCAACCGATATAACGTGAAAATACAAGGTGACGGACCTGCCATAGCAAATTCGCATATAGAGGAGGTCATTTACTAATTATTGAACCTTACTTTCCCTAGCTAAAGTTTTATAGTTTGGGAAACATGTCAATTTTTATACTTTATGGAGATTTTTCCAAAATTTGACCTTCAAGCATTCATAACTTTTTATTGCATTATTTTAGTAATTTTATGTGTTGGTGGTCATAAACATTGGTGATTGAATACCACGGAACTTCCCTCAAACTAGGGTTGAAACATAAGATAGTATCTTTAAAAGCTTTAAAAAAATACAAAAAAAAAGCTAAGGAAAGTAAGGTCTAATAATTAGCAAATGACCTCCTCTATATGCGAATTTGCTATGGCGGGTCCAGATCCAATCACCCTGTATAACAGACAGTCAGAATGACAGACAGTTCCTTCCGCATTTATAAAATTAGTATGGAAACTTATAGATTTATTGTGAGCGCCAGGATTAAATAGTGAATCCTATTTATAATAAATGAAAAAGTAAAGGACGTCCTACGAGAGATATAAATAGTCCAACTAGTAGATATTATAATTTTGCAAAAGCTGGAAAAGTCGAGCTCGGAAAATAGATGAGTAGGAAGCCCGGCGGGACAGCAGGAGTGGAAAACTTAGAAATCACGATAAAATTGATATGAATTGCATAGCTATGCACTCTCAATTTGTTATGTGTATTTAAATAACTTTGTTTTGATCCTAGTTATGAAATAATAGCTTTCAAAGTAATATAATAAGTGGTTATACAAATTTTATTTGCCATAAATTCTTGTAAAGGTTAAGATACATCGAAGAATGCGTGAATTTCTAATTAACTAATAAAACCAAAGTTATAGGGAAATTCATAAAATTCTTCCATAATTTTTTTAGCCTTGTATTAATACAAATAATCATCAAAATTTTATCCTATTATTCATTAGCATAAATATTAAGTACAAATCGAAAATACGTGAAAATTAGGGGTAATTTCTTGATGTTGTTTTATCGAGAAAACTTCAACATTTTGTGTTTTTGTTCCACAAAAAGTTTGAAAATATCATGTAGTTACTCATATTATTTTTATTTTATACCTAAGTCTTATAAATTCCTTGAAAAACTAAATGAAGATAGGCAATTTTGGTTACTACCCGCTCTTAACAATGCACTTTAGTGATGCACGTTGGCCTAGCGGGGGTCACCAAACACTAGATTGTGTATCATTAGGTTGCGTACATACTTACGTTTATTTGCGTAAATGGTACCTATTTATTGTACTAGTACTTACAACAAATTATGTAGCTTTCTATTGGGACCAGGTAATAAGAAATACATACATTTATACATAAGTGTAGTACACTAGTAGGTAGTAGGTACCAACAGGTTTCCGTATCCCGGTATGATATTGATTTCAATACCGTCGTCGGTAGTATTACTAATTGCATCCAACCACGCAAAACACATACCTAATTAGAGTTCTGTAATTAGTTCCCTATTTGAAATTAGAAACGGGTTTATTAAATTGTTGTAGGTAATTTATATACCATCATTTTCAGAATTATTTAGGTTGTGGGAGAACCATTGCTTCATTTATTGTGTAGTGGTGAAATTATGTCATAGATACGTTATCGTGTTATGTCATTATAGGCTATTACAGTATGCCCCTGTCACTCCATGACGATATCACCTTCCATAAATTAACGTCTAATGGTAATTAAACTCACTATTTATTCATGAAACGGCCTAAATTAAACACATGTCATTTTTATATTACATGAACTTCCGGATCAGTTAAATATGTGTTTTCGTACAAGGAAAACAAATAAGTATGTCAGTGATACACATTCCACAACTTATTTTAACAGCGTTACGTCTTTAAGGATAAATCTCTTTTTGACGTTCAAAATTGCCTTTTATGTGCCTATTTGAAATAAAGGTTCCTACAAAAACGCGCGACACGCGACGCGAATCGCGCGCGATTCAAAGGCACCGCTCGTCGCGCGACTTGCCTTGCCTTTGCGTGGCATGCGATTCGTTTCGCGTGTCGCACGTCTTTGTAGGAGCCTTAAATAATTTGACTTTGACTTTGATAATAGTGTGAAATATGTTAAGGGGTTGTTGATAGTAAGTAACTCCTCAAAATATTTGCAATGCTTGAATCGTTGAAGAATTGATATTAACTATCCACAAGCTCAGCATCAAGCATAGTACATTTACGGTTAGTAGTTACAAGCTTTCTTTTTCACGTTTTGATGAAATTATAGCGAAACCACAAATTTTTCATCCTCTACGTGATCCTAAACTATTGAACTTCTGAAGGATTAAATGATAGACTGCTATTGAAATTTTATCCCGAGAATGAAATCTCTCATCACATCTCAATTTTTTTTTTGCATTTGATTTATCGATAACAGTGAATAAAACTCTATTTTAGTCACTAAGTCAATAAAAACATTTTGAATTTGGAATAAGCACGAATTATACACGTACATAAACTTACGCCTACGAATTATATACTTGGGTGATTCTTAGAAAGGGAGGATAAAACATGTCCAGTCCCAATACTTTTTTGAAATTAAACCTTAATTAATAGCAATAGGGTTTTAATATACTTTAATAACCGGCACAACTATTTACACATCAAAAAATAATATTATACATAGTTTAATTTGTAATTTAAACCAAAATCTTCCTCAAACGTCATTATCTCGCATGTCCCACAAGACTGCGCTTGGTTATTTCGTCTGATAAAAAAATCAAACTAACTCGTACGTCTTATTTTTATATGCCAAATCGTCTTCAAATGATCAAAGTTCCTAATAACCGAGCATTGTATACATTTCATTCATTTTATTTAAGAAACCAATACGTCTTAAAGTTTGTCATAAAAAAAAAACATTATACGCAGCAAGGATTGCTTCAAATATTTCTCTATGGTTTTCCAATTTACGTTGAGTTTGAAGCACGCGGTATGCTCCCCGCACCTCCCTCAGTCGATCTTCACGCTTTGAACGGAGTGAACGTGTCGTGTTTGTCGACCAGGTAAGTTTACATTTCGTTCTTAATGATTTGTTATCAAAGTCGTCATTATACTTTTGCTGACTGTTGTTGCAAATAATTGTCACATTAATCACATTGTTTGCTATTATTTTGTATCGAAAGTGAGCTTATTCATATCAATGTGTTTTAAAGCAGAATTTGGTCGGTTTCGACAGGTTGCAACTTGTTTTCTCGATTTCGTCATTTTCACCAACATCATTAGCTTCAAAATGTGTGTTGCGTATAATGACAGATAAAGAATATAATGATTTGTTCTGTTTCAACTAATGATAGCTTTTTGGGATAATAATTTGTGATAATTATATGTATGGTTAAATTGTAAGTTAGAATATAGTAAACGAATAAATAAACATTTTAAACGATGTCCTTTTGCTTTAAGGTCAGAATGCCACCAAAGAACATAAAGGCAGTAGAAGAACGCCGTCGGGCACAGCAACGACTTTGTAAAAAGAGAAAATATTTAGAAATGAAAAACGATCCAGAGTTATTAGCCATAGAACAAAAGAAAAGACGTAACAAGTATAAGAAAAGAAAAGAAGAAGGTAAAATCAAATCTATAAAGGAACGAACTCCTCGCGCTCAACGTGAGGTACTGAAATTTTACTGATAGCTATATTTTGAATTGCATATTTGAATAGTTATGATGATTTTATTTAAAATAGGTACAGACTAATAAAAAAGCAAAAAGAAACGACGCCTACATTTGATTCAGTGGTAATAGAAGCTTCAGAGGAGGCTATAGACAAGACAGAGGGGCAGATCAAGACTGAGATGTCACGTGATCCATTGCATCAAATTTCTCCTGCAATGAAAGTGGCAGTAAGGAAAATACGCTATAATAAGTATAAGAAGAGATGTGTGTTGATAAATACTGTTAATAAATATAAAAAGACAATTGAAAGCCAAAGAAAAACAATACAAAGATTAAATAAGATTCTTCAAGTGCAAGAAAATAAGGATAAAGATAGCCAAACAAACATCTCCAAGTTCGTAAAACAAGGTAAAACTAGATTATCATCTGTAAGCATAATATCAGGTCATAAGTAAATCATACGTAGAAGAAGTTCATAAATTTTATAACGATGATGCTAATAGTTCTATAAGTGCTAGTAAAAAAGAGCTTGTGACGAAAAATAAACTTAAGATGCAGAAACGATATCTGAATGCCCCACTGAAGATACTTTATCAAAAATTTATATCTCAAAGCGGTATAAAAATAAGTTACTCGAGTTTTTGTAAACTTCGACCCTTTTGGACAGTTTTCCCTAAACCTACCAATAGGGATACTTGTCTCTGTTCCCGACATCTTAGTAGGGAGTTATTACTACAAGGTTTGCATAGAGCTTGTATAGTAAATGTATGAACTTGTGAGCAATTACTATTAAAACTGTGTTGTGACTCGAGAAATTTAGCTTGTTTAAATAGAAGTTGTAATACTTGTTCGTCAAATCATCTTGAATATTTAAATGTTTCCGATAACAATGTATCATTTTACGAATGGCGAAAAACAATAAAAGAAATAACTCTGAACAATGAAACTAAGAAAAAACAACAGTTGACTGAAAAAACAAAGACTTCAATTAATATTAAAACAGCAATAACCTTGAAGCAGATTTGAAAACATTCTTGAATCATGTCCACAAAAATAATTTTCAATATAATTTCATTAAAACTCTTAAAAACAACCTAACGGTTCCGGAAGCATGTCTACATGTAGATTTTTCTGAAAATTATGCCCTGAAATTTGTCGAAGAAGTCCAGGCTTTCCATTTCGGTGGTAGCCGCCAACAAGTGTCTTTACATACTCCTGTGGCGTACACCCACAATTTTTCCCTCTATATTATACACCTATTTATCCATGCTATGGCTATGATTTAGGAAGTGTACCAAATTATAACCATAGAAACATTGAAAACATTGATCCTAATTATGTTGCTCCATTGTCCAAATTCGTAAATCGTAACCAAGGAACCCGTACGCAAAATCCAAATAAACGAATATTTGTTCTTTCCGACATTATAATATGATAAAGCAACTTTCTTTATAATGGTGATTAAGGAGAACCAAAATCCAAATTTTAATTTAAATACTATGTTTCAATTAATATTTCCTATTATTAACATTAAGGTTTATCTCATAATGAGTATTTGTCTCGATTGAACAGATTCGTGGACACGTTTATTGTTGATCGAGTTTCATATTTTATAAGCTAATTAAAAATCATCTTCATTTAGATAATGAAAACTATAACGTTAATAAGCCTGGATCAGAATCAGAAGTATTGTCGGCCATGCTTATACCTATAGACCGTCATATTGATAGTGCTTCAGATTCTGATATTTTTTAAAGGTTTTGTGTATCTACATCCAAAAACACTGTATAATGTTCCTTTAATTAGGTTTATGATTACCAAATAAATATAATTACTGCAAAAGTGTGAATCAAACTATTGAAATTACAAAAATAAGTATTTGAATATGTATGTTGTTTTTTAATTTAGCATTTAATAGTTTATTTAATACAAGTTTTTGAGGCCCCGCCCGCATGGATATCAGAAAAAAGTAGTTTATATCCGTCTCTAAGTCACAGGCTATCTTTGTACAAAATTTCACAACAATCGGTTTAATCCTTCAGCCGTGAAAAGGTAACAGAGTTACTTTCGCATTTACTATAATTATCAGTAAGGATGAATCATATAAAAATTATATTATTTACACATAAATATACTTTCTATCTGTGATTTAATGATTAAAATATTGTGTTGATTTTTAATTGAGTTCTTTTATTTCATTCTTTTTGTAACTTTAAACATTAGGATTTAACACAAAATCATTATTCGTAACAGTCGACATTTATCCTCACCATGAAATCATTTACTTCCACAAGTTGTCATTATCATCAACGAGTGTTTTTTTTTTATTTGATTTATTTCCGAAAATGTTAACTTTACAATGATGCCTCCTTTATCAATTTCACTTAAATTAATCAAGAAATGATTCTAGTACAAAATAATTGTTGTGCCACAAGGTTTTATTTTTTTCTATAAAATCGTCGAAAATATATTCCGGACTAAGATTCACCCACTTACAAAAAATAAATAAAACACGCTGAAAGTACCTACTGGCTGGCTAAATGGAGCTATTCCATAGACTTACACAATTAGATAAATTAAAAAAGTAGAGTACACAATTCGTGAAAAAAAAACATCTCGATCCTTGGATCCCTTGCTCTGCTCAGGATTCTGGATCTAAACTTCTTTACTGCTCTCGCGATCCAACTCAGTCCCTCGAATTAAATTCCCTTTTTTTTCACTTGTTGTATAATATACTATCACAGTATTTTCGGTTTAATTATGGGTCTTTTTCACCCAGTATACCACGTAATGCTATTCCTACGTCTTATAGTAAGGTTCCACGACGTAACACTAAAGGTCATTTTGTTACGTTACGCGCGGGACGTGCAATCACGTTGAGAGCTAACACCTTGTCGTGCAATACAATAAAACTGCGAGCCACTTCGCTGGTCGTCCATTTGTTCTTTAGGACGCTATTTGTCAAGTACGTGTTGTCTTTGGATTGACGGGAATGGACGGAGCTAAAGAGTATGGAATACTTTGGTTAAAAGGGAAGGGTAAAAGTGTTCCTAAGCGAAGTTTACTCTAGGAATTCCCATTTTAACAAAGCGAAGCAGAAGGAATCGTAAGTAAGTCGGTTAACAGGTATCAGTCCAAAGTTTTCTGTTCTGAATATTACTAATTAAAACTTGCCACTTTTAACTTAGTATAGTTAGGTAAAACTTTGAAAACTTCAATTATCATCTATTCAAAACAATTATAAAGACTTTTGTCACTGACTGTACCGATACTGGTCACATAGGTTAAAGTTTTATTAATTCCGAGTCGAAACACGCATTTGGTTAGTTACAGAATGTACGGCGTAGTACGAGGTATTTCGGGGTTATATTATTAGAAATTCTCGGTACTAGAAATGAGATTTCGCTAGAGCTGCGTTGAGCCTAGGCATTTGGAAGGATTTTGTAGTTGTTTACCACTCCTTTAGATGTTTGGTGTTCAATTACAATTTGTAACCTATTGTATTGTACGTAAGGTTAACGTCGAAAACTTGTGGTTTTGAGTATACCTACCGTCAATAAATGGAAACAACATTGTTAACGTTGTTGATTGGTTGCGTTTTTATTCTTATCGATTTGTTGAACCGATTCTTTGAATAAAGAGATACAATGCTAGGATGTTTTTTTTTTAATTGATCGTAATATTTTTGGGCTATTTAGAAGTAGAATTATTCCTGAATTATAGCAATATAGATATTCTTTGTGTGACAGAACATTGGCTTAAAAGCCACCAGTTCATGTTCAATTTTAGTAATCACCAGGTTGGTAGTTCGTTCAGCAGAGTAAATGCTCATGGTGGCTCATTAATTATAGTAAATAACCAACTTAAATTTAAAGACCGCAAGGATATTGTGAGCCTATCTGTTGAGCGGACAATTGAAATAGCCTGTATAGAATTGGAGCAGTTCATTATATTAAGTGTGTACAGACCACCTTCAGGATTGTATGATTGTTTTGAAAAGGTTATGGATGAAGTGTTGCACAAAATTTGTAATTCAAACAAGTCTATCATAACTTGTGGTGATTTTAATGTTAATTTGTTAGAAAATTCTGGGTTAAGTACTAAAATTATAAGTTTGTTTCAGTCATACAATCTTGCTAACCAATTTTTGGAGCCCACTAGAATAACTCCCACTAGTGCCACATGCCTAGATAACATTTACACAGATGTTACACCAACCCATAAAGAAATGATTAATTTAATAGACTCTGATCATTGCGGACAATTGATCATTATTCCTAATATTAACAAAAAAGTTATTAAAAAAGATATCACTGTTACCTCAAAAACTAGTAATCGCTTGGAAACATTTAAAACTAAACTTTTAAGTAAATTACCATTTTTGTCGACTAATGATGACCCTAATGAACTATATAATGATTTTTTTAATATGTATTGCACACAATTTGATAACACATTCATTCCAAAGACTTTCTCGGTGAATAGTAACGCTTCATTCAGTGACTGGGCCACCATTGGTATACATAAAAGTAGAAAACGACTTTATGAATTATATGATGAACGGACTTGTATAAACACTGCTGAATTTAATTTATATGTTAAGAATTATTCAAAATTATTTAAAAGAGTTTGCAGTATGGCCAAGTCACGTTATTTGAGTTCAAAAATTAAAAATAGTAGTAATGTAATTAAAATGACATGGAGTATCATTAACAGCGAAACGGGAAGGTCATGCAACCGCTGTAGTAACTACACGCTTGATATTGATGACAATATAATTAATTCAGATTCCCAAGTCGCCGCGGCCTTTGAAAATTTCTTTGCTGATGTTCCCGTATCCACTACTAAATCTCTAAACTCATCACCCACTGCTGCAGAGTCTTTACTTAAGGAAAACGTTCCTGTATGTGATTCTGAATTTCATTTCAAATATGTCACCTGCAAAGATATAATTAAAACCTTTCACACATTAAATGTTAAAAAGACCGCAGATCTATGGGGTAATTCTGTGGACGTTGCTAAGTCCATAATAAACATTGTAGCACCTACTTTAGCTGTTATTTTTAATAATTGTATTGATCGTGGTGAGTTTCCTGATCTTATGAAAAACAGTAAAATAATACCGTTATTTAAATCGGGTAGTACATCAGACCCTACTAATTATAGACCTATTTCAGTACTACCTACCTTTAGTAAATTTTTTGAAAAACTTATTTTGAATCAAATGCAAGGATTTTTTAATAATCACAAATTACTGCATAACAAACAGTTCGGTTTTACGAGGGGTCGTTCGACTACAGATGCCGGAGTTGAACTTTTAGGACATGTTTATGATGCATGGGAGGACAAATGCGATGCTTTGGGAATCTTTTGCGATTTGTCCAAGGCATTCGATTGTGTTCTTCATGAAACATTGATCAGGAAACTGCACCACTACGGAATCCGAAACGCCTCTCTGGATCTTCTTACTTCTTACTTAAGTGATAGGATTCAGAGAGTTGATGTTAATGGAAAAAGATCACCCGGATTGGTAGTAAGAATGGGGGTCCCCCAGGGCTCAATTCTTGGGCCATTTTTATTTCTTATTTATATAAATGACTTGCCTTACCTCATAAAGGATAAACATGATATAGTGTTATTTGCAGACGACACTTCACTTTTATTTAAACTGAAACGTCAGCAGCTGATTACTGACAATGTAAATAGCGCCCTTGCAATAGTAGTTAACTGGTTTAATGTTAATAACCTACTTCTTAACGAGAAAAAAACTAAATGTATTAAGTTTACGATACCTCATGTTAGACAAGTAGAAACTAGTGTTCTCATAAAGGGTGAAGTGCTGAAACCCGAAAATACCACAGTTTTCTTAGGCATAACTTTGGATACCAAGCTTCAATGGGGCCCCCACATAGATAAATTGTCAAAAAAGCTTAGCTCTGCAGCATACGCCGTTAGAAAAATTCGTGGTTTAACTGATTTAGAGACAGCCCGTTTAGTATACTTTAGTTTTTTTCATAGTGTGATGTCGTACGGTATTCTGTTGTGGGGAAATGCCGCCGATATCCAGACAATTTTCGTTTTACAAAAAAGGGCAATTCGTTCTATCTATAAATTAAGTCCCAGACACTCCCTCAGAGATAAATTTAAAGAGATTAATATAATTACTGTGCCTTCTCAGTATATTTATGAAAATCTTTTGTATACACATAAAAATATTAATCTGTTTAAAAAATACAGTGATATCCACAATATAAATACTAGAAACAAACACAAATTTATTGTTCCTACAACCAGGCTCAAGAAAATAGGTGGCTCGTTTAGATGCCAATGTATACGTTTTTATAATAAACTTCCTAGCCACATTCAAGATCTAAGCTTTAATAAATTCAAATCTTTTATAAAACGGAAACTATGCCAGAAAGCCTATTATACTGTGAAAGACTATATTGAAGACAAAAAGGCTTGGGATTGAGCTGCTCCAATAAATTTACACGGTGAATGTTGATTTTAATTTGCTAGCTATTTTAGACATGAATATTTACTATAAAAAGTATTATATTATTTTCATTATTGAGAATATGAGGACTATGTGGGTCATTGTTTCAGTTATATTCTTGATCTGGCAGTTTAAGTAGTTTATGCGGCCTACCCAAATGTCCTTTCTTTGGTATTGTTCGTCGAATCGTTGAGCTCCTTAAGTTCTGAGTTGAGCTGCACGGTTACTGACAAATGCGTGCACTGACTGGACAGGTCCACTTAATCTGTGTGGTTCTTTCCTCAAAAGACCATTTCAGACACCAATCTACATGGTTCTCAAACATTATGTCCGATTTTTTTATATACACATTGACATTGTTGAATTTTATATACACAATGACATGAGTATTTACTTGTAAAGTAGTATGTTATTTTAATTATTGTGAATGTGAGGATTATGTGGGTCATTGCTTTTTTTTTCGCAGTTAATTTTGATCAAGATCTGGCAGATTGAGTAATTTATGTGGCCTACCCAAATGTCCTTTCTTTGGTATTGTTCGTCGAATCGTTGAGCTCCTTAAGTTCTGACTTCCTGAGTTGAGCTGAACGATTACTGACAAATGCGTGCACTGACTGGACAGGTCCACTCAATCTGTGTGGTTCTTTCCTCAAAAGACCATTTCAGATACCAATCTACATGGTCTTCACATGATCTGACCAAGATTATGTCTGGACTTTAAAAGAGACTGTGACCTCTGAGTTTGTTTCGGCCTTTCTTCTCAGAGTAGTCAGATAGGAAACGCCGACCTCATCTAGTTTAAAAATATGATTGACGTGTAAAAGTGTTTGTACAAACCTACTTACAGAAATAAAATCATTTATCATTTAGCATTTATTGTATTTTCACTCAAAATATTTAATAAGAGAGAAAATTAATAATCCCCATGATATATTGTAAAATATTGTATTTATATTAAGTTCTTAATTGATATTGACGTCTTTTAATCGTTTAATGAATACCTTAATGTAGAAAGGATAAACTTCAAATAAGTGTTGAGTGTTCCTTGATTTGACTCCCTTTGTCTCTGATAATTAATTGAGACTAATATTTTCGTCAAGGTTCTATTAATTAATGGGGCTGGAGGGCCAGAAGAAATTGCGTAGGATTGAGATGGGAAATATTTCTAGGAAAATACTTAGATAATATTTTTGTCCCGTTTTCCTTATTAAGTAGAGGAAATATTAGGACGTGTTATATTTTTCGCTTCGTTGACATCTTTAAGTATTTCAGCAACCAGTCCCATACTTAAAGTTCTTGGGGACAGATGATTTGTATGTATGGATATAGTCAATCAAAATCAAAAGTCGTTTATTCAAACTAGGCTGAGAATCAGCAATTTTTGAATGTCAAAATTACATAAGACAGACCCCCAAAACGCCCGCCCTTCGCCACTTCCTAGTGCTTTAGCTGGGGAGAAGAAGTGGCGCAACAAACTGTCCAGCCGCACAGCTGTCTGTTCAGTTAGAAGAACTGGATTCTATACAATAGTAAGTACCAAACATTACGAAACTCAATTACTTGCCTTATGTCAGCTAGCACACGCCAATATACCAACAAACTAAAGAGAAAACTACACTTACTCAAGCAGAAATAAATAATAAAAACGTAAACAGAACATAGTACTTAAATAAAAGCCTCGAGGCATAAAAGGCGCGCCCGATTAATGCAATGTTGCATTATGTTCACATGGCTGTAACTTGAAGTCACAAATGATAAACGAGGACCTGCGAAGTAAAATAAATAAACAATTAATTACTAATAACATTAAAAAAATCCTGGTCAGTAAGACGACCTGTCAGCACAAGCAGCACCCGTTCACGAGCTTATCACAAATATCAGACAATTACCCCCCTAGCCATATTTCAGGGAAGGAGGCAACCCGACCCTCGATGCTACCATAAGCAGTGACATCGAAGGGAGCATGAAGAACTTGCTGCCGGTTGCTCAGGCACGAATAATTTTATCAATTGTCGAGGTCGCTAGCTAACCACATATTGCAATACAACTCATTAAAAAAACATTGAAATGAGTATATAAATATTATGTCAATAATAATTGAAAATTAAATAAAACTAAATTGACTTACATAGTTTTTTTTTTTTTTTTTTTTTCCTAATTGGCAGCTCGTAGTTGTGACCACTAAGGTCCTGGCTACTTAGCCGGGCAAACCTGTGGGTGCCTTAAGCTACTAACTTAAAGCCTCCAGCCAGGGGCGAAAAATACTTAAATTTAGGTGACCGCACGCTAAGGGCACCCCCTGTGGGGTACGAACCTCGGCTTAGGGCGTCACTGAGGGGAGGGCAGCAAGATGGGACAGGCTGGATCTAAATTATATTATTATTAACTGGGGAATTTAAAACTACAGGCTCAGCTACGGCGCGGGCTGGCGCGTCGTCGAGCAAGGGTCGGGGGGGGGGCTTACATAGACAAATAAAATAAACAATTATATGAACTCATATAACCCGTCAGTAGGTAAGCTAATTGTGGAGAAAGAACATACACATTGTCTTGAGTTAATCATAGCGACCAGCTATTCTTCTCGTTTAAGTATTTCCCTGAAAAAGCTCTTTCAAATGCAGCTCTATTTGAAACAGAACGTTCCTCATAGCATTTTCAAATGACTTTTCATAAAGTTCATTCAAAACTCGCACACACATACCTACACAAGTACAAATACAAGAATTCATCCAAAACATTTCACTCAATAATCCTGAATGTTCGCTCCGTGAATATTACTTATTTCACATGAGTTCACATTTCGCAATACTCTGGAACGTAAAATTACTTTCGGAAAGGTAAAACGTATAAACTAATGCTAGGGTAAATCTCGAATAAATTATGTATTTTGTGGCGTATGTAGGTTTGGTAAAAAAGGGTAAAATGACATCATCAATCATCATTATGATAAGATTTTAAACGTCCACATGGGACTATAAAATTACGGTCATGAGGGATTAATCCTAGATCATCACTCCTCATAATGGTTAGTAAACGGATAGTATTGTATAATTGCATAGCACATGTGTGAGTACTATGTACTTACTATAAGCTACCATTTACTAGGTTTTTCTTTCATTGACTTGAATGTGCCCTGGCGGCTGAGAGTATGTCATGCTCACTCTAATGTCTCGCTGGTGGTGGCGTGTGTGTTGGATCATTAAGTTCCCTTCAAAATGGTTGAGCTGAATGGTGCTGATCCATACGTCATGTTCGTGAACGGGCGCCATCAGTAGGGACTGGTCATCTCTTAGCTGCCACGGCTTATTTTAATTTAATTTAATATTCGAATTGTTTTTGTCTTTTTATTACTAACGCTTTTAACGTTCTGCATCGTTCTCACATGCATAATTTCAACCTGAACGATGTAACCAATATTTTGTAACCATATTTTGATTTAAAAGAGTGTCCATGGAGTTTCTTGCCCGTTCTTCTCCATAGGTACCTACTACGCTTTGGAATGGGCAACTAGCTTCATCTTTCTGACTGACCGACCCCTCGGTCAATTCAAAAGTGCCTGTAAATGGTTTATTTGAAATAAATGTTTTGAATTTGAGTTTGATTGCTGACCGCCAATTGTACCTACTTAATGTACCTTTCTTAAATGATAAATGATTTTATTTCAGTAGATAATTTTGTGCAAACACTTTTACACGTCAATCATATTTTAAGAACTAGATGAGGTCGGCGTTTCCTATCTCACTACTCGGAGAAGGCAGAAAAAAACTCAGAGGTCACAGTCTCTTTTAAAGTCCAGACATAATCTTGGTCAGATCATGTGAAGACCATGAAGATTTGTGTCTGAAATGGTCTTTTGAGGAAAAACCACACAGATTAAGTAGACTTGTCCAGTCAGTGCACGCATTTGTCAGTAATCGTGCAGCTCAACTCAACTCAGAACTTAAGGAGCTCAACGATTCGACGAACGATACCAAAGAAAGGACATTTGGGTAGGCCGCATAAAATTATCAAAGTGCCAAACCATGATTAAAATTAAATTAAAAGAAAAATAAATGACCCACATAGTCTTTACATTCAGAATAATTAAAATAATATAATATTTAACAAAATTAATATTCATGTCAATGTACTTATAAAATTTAACAATATCAATGTATAGGTATATACATTTCGGAAATAATCTTGGTCAAATCATTTGGGGATCATGTTACATTGGTGTCTGAAATGGTCTTTTGAGGAAAGAACTATACAGATTTGAGTGGACCTGTCCAGTCAGTATTATTAGTAATTATTATTGACTCATCCATCAGTGTCAATTATTCACAAACTATTAATGATATATATATAAATTATTATAAATAATCAACAATATCTAATATAAATGCATGCATGAATTAATTAGTTCATCAATCAATAATAACTATTAGGAATTATGTGAATGAGAAAGGAGTGAATGATAGCATGCCGGTTGACAGGACAGAATTGAAGAAAACGTGTTACGCCGACCAGAAGTAACATGGGACAAGGGCAGGAAAATAATGATGAAAGGATGTTTGGATTAATTAAAACAGCCTTCTCGAGTATACGTCAGGCGTACTCTGGCCAGCAGAGGCGTAGCTACAATTATCATTAGAGAGAAGCCGAAGTTTTTTTTTCAGTTCTCATGTACTCTAATTAACATCAAAATGAATTAACTCAATAATTAAAGTAATTGTTTTACTTTTCTAAATTTAAAGCGATCTATAATCAAGTAAAATAACCAAAGAGACACTGTCATTACACAGACAGAATTATAGAAAATAAAAAGAAATAAAATACATTTATTTACGGTAAACATGTATGCAAAGATAAACAAACACAAAAAAGAACAATAATTCATTTTATCTCGTTCTCGCCTACGTATTTTTCTTTTTATGTCCCTGTCATAACTCGCTGTATTTCGGCTTCCGTCGTCACCTACGACGCGGTGCTGTGGGACACAAAGTCACGTATGTTCGTACGTACGAATTTAGTACCGCATTCTGACACACGAGGGCCGGCTTATTTTGACACTGATGTTATAGGAATTCTTGGTTTATACAAAAACAAAAATGTAATATTTTTAGGCTAATGATATATTAAATTGGGATTAAGTATCTGTAATGTGATGTGATACACAGTTACACACACAGGTGTACTACATTATTTGGCAATAGTAAAGAAGTAATAGAAGAGAAGAAGAAGTGGTAGTAGTGAACAGTGGTTATTCCGAAGGGAAACCGATAGAAATCGGGTTTTATGAAGGTTGCGCCCCTGCTGGCCAGTCAGTCCTACCTTGATGAATGACTAATATGTTTACCATTGCATAAGCTATTCTTACACATAGGTCATGCCAATAAGTGAGAAGTAGAAGACTCAAAGGATGCAGTTGTCCTTAACTTTCTATCATAATCAATGTTTATTTTCAACGATACCCGGATCCAAGGATCCAATTCTTTTCCATTTTTAGGATGTAAACGGCCATAATCTATACTAATAATATTATAAAGAGGTAAAATTTGTGTTTGTTTGTATGTAGGGATCCCAGGACCTGCCGGTCGGATTTGAAAAAAATATTTTTGCATTTGACAGCCCAATTCTTGAGGAAGGCTATTTAATATCACGCTATGACCCTTAGGAGACAAGCACAAGAAAAAGACAGAAAGAACGCTAAGCGAAAACAATTAGCGCGGGCAGGTGATGCGATGCGACGGGGTGCGTCGGGGGAACAAGAAATTTTACGCGGGCGAAATCGCGGGCAGAAGCTAGTTATGCAGGAATTCAAATTCAAACCGTTTATATCAAATAAACCAATTACAGGCACTTTTGAATTGTCAAAGGGTCGGTCCATCAGAAAGATGAAGCTAGTTGCCCATTCCTAAGCGTATGGAGAAGAACGGACATGAAACTCCACGGACACTCTTTTAAATCAAAATATGTTTACAAAATATTGGTAACATCATTCATGTTGAAATAATGCAAGTGAGAACGATGCAGAACGTTAAAAGCGACCGTAATAAAAAGACAAAAACAATTCAAATATTAAATTAACTTAAAATAAGTTGTGGCAGCTAAGAGATGACCAGTCCCTACTGACGGCGACCGTTCACGAACATGACGCGTATAAATTACCTACGGTACGTAGGTAGATATTTATGTAGCAATTCCTGCATTTGTTTGAAACTCTGACAGTAACCAATGTCGAGCAATTTGCCTGATGACTGTCCATTATGCGAACAAGTAGGAACTTATTAGACTCGACACAAAGTTATGGCTTGTGTTGCACCTTCGTTCATCTGGCCTTGAATAAACTGGTGTCTTGCCTTGTGGTCGAATATTCTTACTGGATAATACCTATATCTGACATCTTGCCAGTGTTCCTAGAAGTGGATAGAGGCTAGTAAGTACACCTGAATTTAGCTCGTTATGTTTAAGTTCCATGTTTCCACATCTCCAGACTACGAGGTTTTATCTACTGAAAATTTTTGAACGAAAAACCCCAATAACGTTGCCCGACTTGGGGCTCGTATCCATGACCCCAACGCTCAGTAGCCGCGCTTGCAACCACTAGACTAAGACCCACTCGCACCGCCAATCACTAAATACGTTTAGCGCTAAACGTGTTTAGTGATTGGCGGGCAAGTGGGCCTAAGAAGGCAGTCAAAATAGTGATACTTATTTAATGAATTTGTTCTAGAAGTATGTTTTGCATAGCTTAATATAAATGTATGTATACAATGTATGTATGTGTATAAGACTGGCGCTTGAATTCTGGAATTAAAATAATCTTAAAAAGATTTTGTATACTTACTTACATTTTTTCTATCGCTGTACATGAAAATGAGATGATTTTATTAAACCTCATTTATCCCTATTTGCTTGACATATTAAATTACGAAATAAAACTTGCTGCAAGTTGAGCCATCGTTATTATTTTTCTACTTGTTGTACCTACTTAGATAAATAACTACTTACTTTTATTATTGGAATGCTCCAGAATCGTGTAACATAACTATCAAAGAAAAATAACTATATATACTACCTTGTAATGTAATCATTTTTATTTAAACAACCTTTTATGAGACTAAAGATGAAATGAGTAGGAAAAGTCAAATAAGTAATTTATTAATGTTTTTATTTTCTGTCACGTGTGATGTCACACGGATGAAAGTTGAAAATACTTCGCAACACAATATTACCTGAACCATAATATTTGGAAAAAAACTCATGGGAAGACCCTTTTCTGGTAAACAACACACATTTCGTTGAAACAGTTTCCACAAGAAAATGACCACATGCTGTGCCTTAACTTATGATCTCGCCATCTATTATGTACTTCCTTTATTAAATGTCAGCTTATAAACACGATATTTACGGCATAGGAAGGCCTTCATGTAGTGTTTGCTTGTACCAATTTTCCCATTTGACGGTAATTGCTTTCCAGGAATTCTACTATCGTTATTTTATCGATGTTAATAACAGAATCGCATCTACGAGATTTTTTGTATACGAGATATCTATATTAAGTGCCAGTTCTTCAAACATATTGACAACACCATACAAGAACATTGATAATCCTAGCTATATAAACCAGCCGGGTACTTGCGTAACACACTAAAAGTAGGAATGACTTTAATTTTGACAGTTCAAAAACATTCATTGCGTTATTTACGTTGCTGAGTAGATATTTTTTTTCCAACATATGTAGCAATGGGTTAGCAATATCCTTCAAAATGATTCAGATTGTGATTGATAGTGTGTTCACAATTAATATGCTGGTTTCATGTATTGCTGGCAAAATGTGGGTGTGCTAGGTATACAGGGTTAGTTTTCAAAGACCTGGATGATTCAGAGTCGATAATATTTTCAATATTTTCAATATATGAAATAAAAAAGAATTACCCACATTTTTAGTAAGTACATAGTAAATTTATGATATTTTTTTATTAAGTATTGTTATTAATTTATATACTTACTAGATTAGTAGGGGTGCTAATTAAGGCAGCTTCTTTAAAATGTCATTCTCGTCTTCAAATATATTTAGTTGTCTAAATAATTAATAGGTAAGCGACAAACTTTTAGCGTCTAATAAATGGTTTTCAAGCGAATATATATTGTAAAACGAGCTACTGTTAATATGACGCAGCATGGTGATAATTCTTAAGCAACGTTATGGACTAAGTAATAAATAGGGGCATTATTCATAATGCCCGCGCATTATGAATAATGACAAGCGTAGTCGACGGAGCCCCGCTTCGCGGGGCTCCTACTTCTGGGTGGTTTAAAAAAAATAACCACTAAGTTTTTTTTTTTTTTTTCCTAATGGGCAGCTCGTAGTTATGACCACTAAGGTCCTGGCTACTTAACCGGGCAAACCTGTGGGTGCCTTAAGCTACTAACTTAAAGCCTCCAGCCAGGGGCGAAAAATACTTAAAAATTAGGTGACCGCACGCTAAGGGCACCCCCTGTGGGGTACGAACCTCGGCTTAGGGCGTCACTGAGGGGAGGGCAGCAAGATGGGACAGGCTGGATCTAAATTATATTATTATTAACTGGGGAATTTAAAACTACAGGCTCAGCTACGGCGCGGGCTGGCGCGTCGTCGAGCAAGGGTCGGGGGGGGGGGGACAATTACGTCGGGGGCGTCGCGTAGGACCTCGGCGGCGAGGTCGGAACGATGGCGGTCTGTTTTTGTGTACTGTACTGGTGGCCCTACTGCTCTCCTGGAGGAGGGTTATGGGGTCATCGGGGTCGGACAGGGCATGCCTTGGACGGCGGGTACGACTAATGCGGGAGGGGGCATATCTGGCAGCCTCGACAACCAGAGGGTTGCGATGTGAGGCCGCGGAGTCGAAGAAGCGCTTGGAAATGCGCTTCATGAACTGACGGAGAACCACGAACCACCTTCTAACCTAACCTGTCCGAGTCGGGGTGCCCTAAGTCCCGAGCTCGCTTAGTAGCTCACTTACAACATTAGTCACTTGAGTTATCAATTCAGAAGTAAATACACTCGAGAGCAATGAATCCGGGTCACTTAAAGAATGTTAAAAATCTCGGAAACTAAAAATGATAGGTTAATGCAATAAATTGTATTTAATAGACAATGTAATACTCCTTAAATGAAAGTAAAAAAAATATGAGTCACCATACATTTTATTAACACAAAATTACATAAAGAAAAAAACTGCTGATCTCTCCTTAAAACAAAAATAGGAAACATGAAATTTTTGAACTTTATTACGATTTTCTTGAATTTTAATACTTCGTATTGCCTCCTCGTGCTTCCATTACTGCGTTTACGCGGTTTGGCATGCTGTACACCAAGTTCCTTATACGATTTTGGGGAATATTCTCCCATTCCTCTGTGAGAGCAATTTTGAGCTCACGAAGCGTGATTGGGGGAGGGTTTCGTTGTTTTACGCATCTGCCTAGCTCGTCCCAAGCATGCTCGATCGGGTTGATATCCGGGCTGCGCGCTGGCCACTCCATACGAGTAATGTTCATCTCTTGAAGGTAGTCATTCACAATCCTACCTGTATGAGGTCGGGCATTGTCATGCATAAATATAGCATCCTCACCTAAATTGACCATAAATGGACCAACGTGATCATTGAGGATTTCTTCCACATATCTTACGCTAGTTAAAGAGCCGTTTTCTATGATCACCAGCTCTGTGCGACTTTCAGAAGAAATTCCGGCCCACACAAGTACAGACCCACCACCGTAGGCTACTTTTTCTTGCAAGCGCTTGAATCTTTCCCCTGGTCTTCGATACACTCTGTGTCTTCCATCGTGCTTGTAGAGCATAAATTTTGATTCGTCGGAGAACATAACTTTTGACCAATCTTCAATACTCCAATTTACGTGGCTCTGGGCATATCTTAGTCTTGAAATACGATGCCCACGCTCCAGTTTAGGGCCGTTTGCAGGTCTAAGGGGTTTTAAGTTAGATTCAGCAAGCCGACGTCTTACTGTCCATGCACTTGGGTTACTTCCTCCGAGGCGTCGAAACTGATTTGTGAGTTCAGTTCCTGTGAGAAAGCGATTTCGAAGCATGGTGTTCACCAAGTATCGGTCTTCTCGTGCTGTGGTACACCTGGTTCTGCCCGTTCCTGGTCTGCGTAGGTTAGAACCAGTTTCTTCGTAACGTCGGAGAACTCTTTGTACTGTTGACAGCGACACACCGACAGTCCTGGCTGTATCGCGCTGACTCCGGCCGGTTTCCAGCATTGTAAGTATTCTGGTGCATTCTTCAGGCGTAAGCGACATAATTTCAGCTTGAATAATGAATATAGAGCACTATCAACATGGTTTATGTACCCACATAAATGACAGATTACAAACAAAAGCAAAACCAAATGCTGTAATTTCGTAGTTCCATCTTCGAAAGTGGCCCTTTTTCAAATTTGATTTTTTTATGATATAACTTTACAATAACTAAGAAGTTTTAATACCTTCATTTAAGGAGTATTGCATTGTCTATTAAATACAATTTATTGCATTAACCTAGCATTTTTAGTTTCCGAGATTTTTAGGATTCTTTAAGTGACCCGGATTCATTGCTCTCGAGTGTATATTTATCGGTAGCTCGGAGTCATATTAATTTACGCTCGTAAATTGACGCTGGTTTTTTGATATTCTGTTGGAATAGTAAAGATGATGAATTAATATAATTGAAGCTGTTCTATTAACTCGTCGCCTACATATAAAAAAGACGCTAGGTTGCAGGTGCTAAAGAAAACTTTTGTTGCCGCACATATAATTTCCCGATTAGTAGTACCTACCAACAGCTCGACTTCAAGTGTGCTTTGAACAAAATATATGTAAATCTTCGGCCGCAGCCTTTCGCTGCGTCTAGTTGCCGAGCTGATGCAGTCACATGTCGCATAGTGTGCGCCATGTCTAAAAAACGTATGGTGCCAACCGGCCAACCGCACACTGGTTATGGGGACTACATGACCTAAACGCAAATTTATAATGCCTAAAAATATATGATCCACTGCAGTAACCAAAATCAGAAAAATATATGATATTCTGCAGGATATATGCTAGTTAGATAGTGTGTTGAAAACATAATACAATTAACTTGATATGATAGAAAGAAATCACGAAGATACCTCTAAAAATTTTTTAATGATTAAAAACCATACCAATATATATACATGCAAACATTCAGATTTTTTGTCAGATTATTCTACAAGCAACATACTAACGTAATAGTGTTTTAATTTTTTAGTCCTAAGAATAGTTTTTTTGCAAATCTTGATTTGTTTGCAATAAATTACCAGCGTTGTGTCATCGCGCGTCTCTTTCTTTTCTATGCAATCCGACAGTGACCGCGCTTTAGCTCTTGTAAGCCCCTTAAGGATGGGTGCCGGCTCCAACTAATTTATTTGCTTATAATTGAAGAAATTCGTATGTAAGAGTTACCGTTGTTCATAATTAGTCGGTATTTCATGTATTCGTACGAGTATAAAAGGATTCTTACTCAAAAGTTATTTAAGTGAATAAAACACAAAGCTGTCATTACACATTTCGGATGTGACACAATGAAAAGGGAATGTGCGACATTTAATTTCTAATTAGAAGGCGTTGGTACTTAAAACGTAATTATTCTCTCGTGTTATTTAAGCTGCTTACCATTGTACCTGCTGTCTGGTTTTTAAGCGTTTATTAATTGTTACTAATTATTTAGTGGAGATCTTAAACAATGCGCAACAGCGCAATAGCCGGTGTGCTTCATTCTTGGGTCATTGTTTTTCTTTGTATTTTTTCGCAGTTAGTTTTAATCATGGTCTGGCAGTTTGAGTAATTTATGCGGTCTACCGAAATGTCCATTCTTTGGTACTTTTCGTTGAATCGTTGAGCTCTTTAAGTTCTGAGTTGAGCTGCACGATTACTAACAAATGCGTGCACTGTCTGGACAGGTCTACTCAATCTGTGGTTCTTTCTTCAAAACACCACTTCAGACACCAATCTACGTGGTCTTCACATGATCTGACAAGGATTATGTCTGGACTGTGAGCTCAGAGTTTGTTTCGGCTTTTCTTTTAAAGTATTCAGATAGGAAACGCCAACCTCATCTAGTTTCTTTTTTAAATATGGTTGACGTTTAAAAGATTTTTTGCAAACATACTTACAGAAATAAAATCATTTATCGTTTCTGTATAACGGGTTGCGGGTTCGATACCATAAATGAAAAACTAAAATAAATGTAATTAAATTACTTCTTCTTTATTTTAGTAATAATAGGTAGGTACCTATAATAATATGCTACGGAATACCTCCCAAATTATTTCACTTATACACTACTGTTGGATGATTTTCCTGTTCGTTATTTTCTGACTTCAATCATGTAAATACAAAGAAACTATTTACTTACGTTACAAGCATTCGTTAGTCTGGTACGAGTCGGTATATACAAAAGGCTTGTCTAACAATACCGTCACGATACGCAAACATAGAGGGTAGATAAACAAGTTTCACTAAAACAACATAGGTACCCACTAAATCTGTACATCGCAATCGTTTTCCCATCGGCGCGCATGTTGCACGGGCGCGGGTTTTACCTGAGATCCTTCAGTAAACAGGAGGTTAATGAGAAAACTTAGAGCAAGGCCAGACTGGATGTAGTTGCGCGGCATCAAGCAGCGTCCGGTGTGAACTCGCGTGCGACACGCCATGCTGTATCTATGATCTTTAATGCTTTAAGTTTTGCTTTTATAGCTTTTTAAGCCGAATACGTCGATAAAAGCTTAGCTGAGCTGTCGTTATTCGAGATGTTGTAGATTTACTTAGGTCCATGCAGCGACGGTGTCAAAATGATACACATCTTGTCTCGAGTGACAAAAAGTAAGAGAAAAAAAAACTATAATTTTGTTTTAATAGGAACTCGATGTTATTAAAATCTTCTTCTATATATATTATAAATTATAGTCACTTTTTGGGTCTGTCTGTGTGACCACGTTGTTCTTTTAAATTAAGAATCAGATTTTGATGCGGTTTAACCATCATTTAGAAGAGAATTAAGTCCGAAAAGTTTATGTGTATACAACATTAATATGAAACTTAGGTACATACGAGTATCATAAAGAAATCTCGAAGCTTTGTTAAGCCCTAAAAATCATGCGAAACACTTTCGCTAGTACAATAATTATATAACATTGTAGATATTGTAATATTGCGTAGAAATGGTAAAAAATAATGAATGAACCGAATTTACTATTATAATCAGCACTATTTGTATGTAAACACTCTTATTTTGCTTTTGTTTTTGCATGACACGATCCGTGCTCAGCATTTTTTATAAAAAGATCGGTTCTGACTCTCCGAGATGTTTTCAGGAGATGACTCTTGCTATAGTTGGTACACCAGAATGTGAATAAACCACCAGATTCCAAGGAAATGCAATTTTAGGATATGCTTTATTTATTACAAGCAATTTTTTTGATAATTTACTTTTCTATCCTCATTTATTTACGAGAGTCAAATCATTTATTTATTTTCTCAAATAGAGATTTGGCAGTAGCAATACTAGAAAGTTGGCAATACTTGATTAATTAAAGAAAACAGCAACGAATCGATCCACTATTCGAGAGTTAAAATACGCATTCTTTTACGTATATAACATGATCTTTTCTAAGCAGATAATCTTTTTTTAGAAAGCATGTCACGAATTTCTTACTCGCAAACTAACCAGGGGGCCTACTCTCGAAGTCCGTCAACGACGATACGGGCCCGTCCATAAGTAGTTCGAAACATCGCATCAGAATTAACCCTACTCCAGATTTATTTACTTTTTCGGACGGGCAAAAACACATCGGGAGGAAGGACAACTGTCAAATCGTGTTGTCATCCATTCTTAGTTCGGGTCCCGAAGTAATCTTATGTCCGTAGGTGATACGGAGTAGGAAACGCCCTTAACTTCGGCCAAACTACGGATTTCGACCTTTGAGAGTAGACCCCTTGATTCGGTTTATGCACGGACACGTAGTTTATGAGGAACCCTTTTAAAAAATTTAACGTTCTCGGGTCTATAAAGTACTTTTAGGAAACCTTTTATATGTGTGATGTAGGTGGACAATATCCGGTGATATAACATAGTGACTGTCTTTTTTGTATCAGTCATTCATGCACGTTATATAGTTATCGTGGAAGGAAATATAAAAGCATCTTCATTCATATATATTTCCATTAATTTTCCACGATAATATCGTCACGTTAGCAATGATAAAACCTATATTTTATATTTTAACAGAGAAGTTATATTTTAACAAAAATAAAGAAATAAACGAAGGTGACTTAACATAAATTAATTGCCATAGGAAAGAAAAAAGAAAGAAAAAGTATTTATTGAGACTCGCACAGGATTATCAGAAACTAAACTAAGGACACTCATAAAAACAAAAACAAAAAAAAAAACTGAAGTAAAATGAAAATAACAACAACATAGGCCGTTAAGGTTTATCCTCAGTTGTATTATAGCCCGATAAATTCAAATAGATGATTATTATTCAGTATATATATATCATTCCTAGAGTCGCGAATCGCATTTAGATCAACATACGACGTAAAACAGGCCTGCAATTTACAAAAAACCAAAGAAAATTTGAATTTGGCGGACTACAGCCAGTCACCGGTCACTTTTCTTCAAAACAGCATAAACATAAGTTAAATCTATTCCAATAGTATTAATAACTTCTAGATAGGTTCTACTTACCTAGTTCAAAGGCAAAACTATAGATGATTTTGAAATGTGTCTATATCATAACTTTACTTATAAGACTTGGAAGCCGACTTCAAAGTGTTTTTGCATAAGCTATTCCCGACCTCATTAACCTAATTACCGGCGATCTCGTTATCCACCAGTATATCGATCGTGATAACAAATAAGTTTAAAAGCTGAAGGATAAAAAGACCGCTTGTAATTTTTAAAATGACAATGTTTTTCATGGCCCATAATTCTGAATTGTAGAATAGTTTACTGTGGGTATCGCTGAACTATTAGTGATAATACCAGAACATACATACTTCGCTAGTGCAGATAATATCTTACTTGGTTGCAATAACATGCGGCAATTTACACTTTGAAACTTTCTAGTACGTGTACCTACGTAGCTAACCTTCCATACATTGCCCTCATTCGAGTAAAGCCTTAATAAATGACTCGTTTAAAAACGCCCTCTGTAAGTACCTGCCTTTGTGAGCTCTCATCAGTTACAGACAAAAGTTATTACAGCTAATGAGAACAATCATAAACTTAGACGTTTACGTTAAGAGAAGTAAGCACACCAGCCAGTCGGCTAAACCAAAACTTCTGCAATAATAACTAACTTTGTGCGACACAGTTTTCTATTCCCGACTACCCGACTCGAATAAAATTCCACCACACGGCAAAATTGATTTTCAACTTTGTTTGAAACAATAGAAAGAAAATATACGGACGTCATAAAGTCTGATGGGGTCACAAGTAGTTAAGTTTGTGAATATCGTTTGAGGTTTTGACCTTAGTAAATTGATTTGAACTTTATGTGCCTAGTAAAATACGTGAGTATATTGGATCTTTTCTGAATAAACTGCCTATGTTTGTCAGAGGTCACTGAAAACATACCTCTTTTTTTTGGGTGGGAATTCTTCAAATGACTTCTCCCGTTCAGGGCGGAGCGGGAGGGCGTGTCAGACTTTTACTGATTAAAACCCACCCGTGTTCCATCAGTTGCCTGTGAGCAAGTGCCACGGTAACTCTTTCGAACAATCCGCGACCCCGGCAGGCATCGACCCTATCGGACCCCGTCAATTATGCTGATATCTCAACAATCAAATCAATTTTACGAATTTCATTATTATTATTTATATTTTCAGTTTTTATTACGATCTGTTTTCATTTTTATTAGTCAATTATTATTGTCTGTACCATAAATGGAAATAAAAACCGCATGAAAATCCGTTTCGTAGTTTACAAGAACACCGCAGTCACACGATTTTGCCTTTAAGGTCTAAGGACTTTCTATTTATAGATTTATTAGTTTAATGTACGCAGGTATTGGGTATTTATTTTAGTTTTACATCAATCACAATACAACACACACACCCGTGTCACAGCACTTTTAATTTAATAGAACGGACACACACTTCCCTATTATTATTTTATTCTAGCGTATGGCACTCGTGGGTTGCAGCTGAAAATCAGCGTCAGGTGGTACACCTTGTGTTGTAATCTGACATTATGCTGAGCTGAGGCCCCTTTGGCATTATAATCATAATTTTTCTGTTTTTTTAGTTTTAAGGTGTATTTTGTTGCTGCAATGCCAATAAACGCATTTTTCTTTCTTTCTTTCTTTTTTCTTTCTTTCTTTGAGGCGCGCGTGGAACACAACGCGCCGTCGACCCGGGCCTGGTCCTTACCGGAAGGTGAGTTGCCCATTGCTCGCCATCCGCAAGCCCGCGCCTACGGTGGCCGGGAGTCGGCTATCGACTCCGGTCGCCCAGGGTGTCTCCTCCTGCGGCGACTAGGGACGTGAGGGCGCAATGATTGCCTCCCCCTCACGTGCTCCACCTCGTCCTTCGCGAACATTACTGCTTCGCAGAAGGAGGTGACGGCTTGCCATGCCCTCTCGCTCCGCACCATGGCTTGGACCAGCGCCGGACGCGATAGATCGCCGCCGCCGATCGCCTCCGCGAGGACACGGCGGTGCTCCGCCCAAGCCGGGCAGACCTCCACCGTATGCTCCACCGTATCCTCCGGGCAATCCACACAATTATAATACCCGGGCGTTTCTTCCCTCCTTATCTGGAACAGGAACTTTTCGAAACAACTGTGTCGGTGAGGACCTGCGTTGGGCGGAAGGTGAGGACGCCGTGGTGCTTCTGTATCCACTCCTCAAAGAGGGGACTTACCACCGCAATTATGGCGTGCCCAAACCGAAAACATGCCTACGATTTTCTTGGCAGTTTCCTAAAGTACATTTGCAGAACATTTTTGCTTGATATTGATTCTAGCTTACTGTTACAATGATGGGTCTTATCTTATCCAACTAAGTTGGGGTCGGCTTCCAGTCTAACCAGATGTAGCTGAATACCAGTATTTTACATGGAGCGACTATTATAAAAAAAGGCAATATTACCGAGGTATTAAACAATGAAGTACGAAACAAATGTTTTGTTTTCATTGTTTCACATGCCAAACAATTCAAAATAAACTTTTATAAAGAAAAAGTACTTTGTTTGAAAAAGTACAAACTTTCTAACGTAGAACACATAAATGATGGAAGACATAAATCAACTTCAGTGAAGTCCAGTAACATTTCTCCATCAGTCAGTCGTAAACAAGGTGCTACGTCATTATTATCAACGAAGCCACTAAATCTAGCTTTTACGTTACTTGTAACTTCAAAACACGTATCCAATTGATAGACGAAGGAAAACTTTTTCCGGGAGAAGAAAATGAAGAAAACAAATAATTATGTAGTTTTTCTTTAGCGAACTTTGTACTAATCTATTTATATGAAACTGTATATTTACTAAGACATCATTAGGACTTTTATAAGTATTATCTTGTAATTACCTTATCTAGATTTTATCATAGATGTAAAGTTACAAGTAACTTAGTTTCCATTTTAGCGTGACTGCATTTTTGGCGATTTGTAAATACGCATATTTATACATATTAATCTTTTCACAGCAAAGCGAGTAGCTTTTAAGTGAGTGACGTAAAACCAACTAACTTTATATTTATACCGTAACTTGTTGCTTTGTTTCGCACTTAAGGGAAAGGTCGAAATTCACATCTTGTTACCAGTTATAAGCATAATGTAATGTTTGAAGTGTATTTTCAGTATTATATTTGGGGCATACTTACTTGGCTTTTACTTGGAAACAATAAAATTATAACTAACATTGCCTTGGTACTCATATGGCTTTGATATTTTTATAGATGCGCCGCACGTGTATCGAATACGGTATCGTGTTTTATTATAATTTTTCTCCAATTGTTTAATAATTGACTGAGTTACATCGTTTTAATTATGAGAACGTCCTAAATGCCTTAAATATATGTGTCGTTAAGGTATTTATTTAAATGACAAGTCGTGTGTCCTGTTCAATGGGATTTCCCATCGGCAAAAATGGCGAATTTCGACACATACTTTCATCCCTTAGCTTTTTTTTAATTTAGTGCTTTTCCTATAGGTTTTGGATTAGTGTTGTCTGTCAGAGAATTAATTAAAAAAAAAAGTTTGAAAATGAGTCATTTTCTTATGTTGAAAGCCATATTGTTACCTACTATTTAAGATGTTAGTCCTTGTCATTGAAATAACTAGTATATCCATGATCCTTATCCATATTTTTCTAAATAGCAAGTACCTATATAAAAGAGACTAATTATTTTAAGCGCCTGCGATATATTTTATGTTTCCTTTTTGTCGAACGAAGGAGCTGGAGTAAAAATGCTGTTCTTGATGTTGCATGCCAAGCCACACTTTGTGTGTCCCTCCATGCCATTTGCCCAATAGCAGTTGCAAAGGACAATTCCATTTCCAAATTGGGATCGTATTTTCTTTTACGTTTTGGACATTTTCCGTAATGAATTTGCAGTCTTTCATTAGTAGATTAAACTAATACTTAAGATATATTATGTATATTTTGCACATTTTGCTGGTGACTAATTAGTGAATCTTTAGTGAAGCAATTAACAAGGAGTAAGAGCTACAGATTCATAGCTGAGTCTCGTACTTACAGAATAAAAACTGATGATTAACGTCAGTCCTAGTTGCCAAAATTCATTTGTAAATAAATAGGTCGATAGGTACCTAGACCACAGCTTTTGTTCTACAATTACTGCTTCATGAAGAACCCATTCAAACAATAGGTACATTTGCATTGGTTTGAATTGAATTAGTTTCGCACAATAGGTCTGTTCACGAAGGTTCTGTTCATGAAAAACTATCGTTTTTCAGCGACGCAATTAAGGCTTCGCTGCATTGATTGTTTCAACATATTTTATTCTATTTTTAAGGACATTTGAATGCAAAAAAGATTGTTACTGTTATGAATTGTGAAGGTAGGCCAAATGAAATCGGGGGTTCTTTAATAAGATGTCCAAATATGAAATATCGAGAGAAGATTTCATCGGAAGGAATCCAGTGTGTTCATCAAATCCTGAAACCAGTTTTCTGTTATGATAAATGAGAGTTTCTTGCGATCCTTTGATCGCAAGAAACTCTCATTTATCATATTTTTAAATCAATGTGGAAAGAATTTTCTTACCTTTGTAAGAAAATTCTTTCCACATTGATTTAAAAATATTTCAGAGAAGATGTGTTGACATAATATAATCGAGACTAGATTTAATATAGTCCCGTTTATATGAAACTCATTAATTTTTATTGTAAAAGTACGAGTTATTTTTTGATTAAAGTAGAGATGGTTATTTAAATAAAGAGGTTTTTAATGTTATAAAGCTTCAAATAGGTTTTTCGAACATATTCTATGCCAGGTGTTAATTAAGTCCTTTTTTAATAAAAAAGGATTGAAAAGTTCGTATTAAAGAGTTTAGTGACATAAAAATTGAGAATGGTAAAGGTTCTAAGGCTGAAGGGCAGATGATTACTTATTATGATACGATTTATTTATGGCAATGTTAGTGAAAAGGGGAGTTTCGAAATACCGGTGTAATTGATAAACAGTACGTACCTACCTAATGCTCATCTATTATTTCTATCTAGTGATGCTTTTTTAACCACCGATGCAAAAAGAGGGGTGTTATAACTTTGAGCGCTATATGTGTGTGTGTGTCTGTCTGTGGCACCGTAGCTTTTAAACGGGTAAACCGATTTGGATGCGGTTTTTTTTAATATGAAAGCAGGTTTTCTAGCGGTAAAAAAAAAAAATAGTTCTCGCGCACATTTGGGAGTGGCTTGAGAGGCGCCACGGTGTCCTCACCTTCCGCCTGACGCAGGTCCTCACCGTTCCTTTTTCGGATAAGGCGGGAGGAAACGCCCGGGTATTTTCACTGTGTGGATCGACCGGAGGACACGGTGGAGCATACAGTGGAGGTCTGCCCGGCTTGCGCGGAGCACCGCCTTGTCCTTGTGGCGGCGATCTCTCGCGTCCGGCCCTGGTTCAGGCCATGGTAAGGAGCAAGAGGGAATGGCAATCAGTCACCTCCTTCTGCGAAGCAGTAATGCTCGCGAAGGAGGAGGAGGCGGAGTGCGTGAGGGAAAAGCAATCATTGCGCCCTCACGCCCCTAGTCGCCGCAGGAGGAGACACCCTGGGCGTCGGGAGTCGGCGGCCGACTCCCGGCCACCGTAGGCGCGGGCCTGCGGACGGCGAGCAATGGGCAGCTCGCTGTCCGGTAAGGACCAGGCCTGGGTCGATGGCGCGTTGTGTTCCACGCGCGCCTCAAAGAGATGTCAGCCTACTTGACGGGGTCCGATAGGGCCGATGCCTGCTGGGGTCGCGGATTGTTCGAAAGAGTTACCGTGGCCCTGGCGCACAAGCAACTGAAGGAACACGGGTGGGTTTTCGTCAGTAAGAGTCTGACACGTCCTTCCACTCCGCCCAGAGCGGGAGAGGTAAATTGACGATTTCCCAGCAAAAAATAAAAATGATAAAAAAAAAAACATAGGTTTCTAGCGGTGGTTCTTAGACATGTTTTATCAAAATCGCTTCAGCCGTTTCAAGGTCATCAGGTCTTTTGTTAGCTGCGGTAGCGGTCTTATATGCAAAATGGGTATTTACTTTACTTTCAAAAATTTGAAACACTCATTTATGCTACATAACTATGCAAGATTATGGACTTCTTGGTCTGATGCTGCAGCTAGGACATCCAGCACAATAGTACACTCTAGCAAATATGACATTTTTGGATTCGGTTTTGATCAGTATTTATTTATTTATTTATTTATATTACTTCTTATGTAACTAAGTTAAAAAATCAAAAATAAAAAAGAGTTCTAAAATTAAAAAAAAACCCCTTCACATAAAAACCTATAAAAACGAAAAATATAAATTTCAGGGCCTGGTCCTTTAACTTTAATTTTTAAATACTTAATTAGTAACATTTTGTGATTCAAGCGTGGTTGAGTCGGGGGTTGATACGGTGATGAAGTGGTCCGACCCGAATGGGATAGATTGATTGATTGATTGATTGGGATTGATTGATTGATTGCAGACTAGTATAGTTCGTTATAAAACGTATAACTGAATGATTTTTTGTTTTTTATTTTATTTATTTAGCGGTCCCCCGACGCGACGACGCTTGAATCACAAATATTACTAATTAAGTATTTAAATATTAAAGTTAAAGGATCAGGTCCAGACATTTTAATTTTTACTTTTTATATTTTTTTTTGTGTTGGGTTTTTTTTATTAATTATTTTATTTGTTTAATGATAGGATGATGTGATAAGACAACGGTGCGGTTTAAAAGAAGATGTAGTGACAAAAACTGATAAGAGTATGCTTAGATGGTTTGGTCATGTTGAGAGGATGAATGAAAGGTGACAAAGAAAAGATAATTTACAAGGCAGATGTGAGTGGAAACGCCTGGAGGTGTCGCCTTAGGAGGGCATGTAGTGACCTTATTGGTGATGTTCTTCAGAAGGATAGGGTGCGTAGTACTCGCAACCGGCGTGCGTGTTTGACCAGATGTATAATCGAGGCTAAAGGAGTATGTAGGTAAGGATCGTAGCAGGTAGCGCTCTGTAGTTTTTGCCTACCCCCCCTTCCATGGGAAGAAGGCGTGAGTTTATGTATGTATTTGCATGTGTGGTTTAAGTACCACTGAATAAAGATCGATTTATATTTTACGCCGCCCGCGTCCCGCCACCGCTTCTCAAGCTTTTACGACTTGACAAAACATAGAGTTTATTTTATTTTTTGGAAGGTTAATATTAATGTAATATACACATAAACCTTCCGGAATAAATGATGGCATAAACCGTATTAGAGTCCGTTGCGTAATGTTGAAGAAAAATGTGGCCACATAGACAGATATAAAAAGCGACTTTAATATAAGATGTATAGATTCCTAAAATATTTAAGTACGCTTTAGCGGAAACTAAATACCAAATTAAAATAGAATATTTATACCTATATATGGATTGCACTCGGTAAGAAAGCTCTGAAAGTAGATTATCCACTTTATAATCCAATTAATGCTTCATATGCCCAATTAGGTACTTAAAAGCCTTCTATGAGATTGTATGTGTATGGATTAAGAAATCATTTCTTTCTAAGAAACATATTTGTATAAATTGTCACAAGGGCCAGCGGTTGACTGTACCTCTAGTTAATAGTATCGCAAAACATGGTCGGCTTAACTTCTTTGGATAACGTTTTCAATATTAATTAATACGTTTCCATGAAGGGATAGGTAAGTAGGTCTTGATTGACATAATCAAAGCCGGGCTTGAAAGAAAAGCCATAAAATTGTTAACCTCATTAACTTTCAATATTTGAGATACCTTTTGAAATTTGACCGCGCAGCGGTTTAAAAGGGATTTTTTTGGGGAAGCCCCTAAATTGAGGTGAACTTTTTAAAAATAATTTACTGAAAATGTCAGCTATGTCCTTGTAGTTTGAAAAAGTGGTGCTTATGTAGAAGGATGATAAATTATGCAGTTTTATTTTTTTGACTTTTATATTTTTTTATTATATATTAGTGGATACCCGGCGTGTGCTACTACGCTAAAAAAGAAATACGTTTTGTTTATTTCTTGGATAAAAAAAGAAAATATTGTTAAATTAAATATAAGGTCTTTAACCATAGATGTGGTTTGGGGCACATCGGTTGGATGATTTCCAAGTCTATAACGGACATAGGTAGAATCACATTTTCGCTGTTTTTTTTTGTTTCTCTTAAAAAAAGGGCTTTGGTATTCTGAGGTTGTTCAACTACTAACTTTATAGTAGAAATCTTACAACCAGTTATCTTATTATTATTATTATTCGTTTATTTATTTATATACTTATTTATATACATTTTTAAATATTTTTATAAAAACATAGAAAAAACATTTAAAAATATAAAAAATGGTGGTCCGCCGGTATCGGGAGCAGGGTCCAAGCTACCGGTGGTTAGGGCTCCAGAGACAGGAACTTCCTCACGATGCGAGCCGTATCGAGGAGAACTGCCTTCTGGATCAGGCCCTTGACCCAACCGCCTAACGAAAGCCTCGAGAGATGTTGATCGAGGCTTTCGGCCATCAGGCCATTCGCCGATACGACAATCGGCACAATGACAGCCGAACTTACATTCCACATGTCAACAACCTCGTGTGCTAAGTCGAGATATTTAATTTGTTTCTCTTTCTCAGCTTTCACGAGGTTTTCGTCATGCGGAATGGTAATATCGATAATCATTGTGCGGCGCGCTAATCGATCTATCACCACTATATCAGGCTTATTGGCGACAATAGTCCTGTCAGTAATGATAGACCGATCCCAGTACAACGTAATATGGTCATTTTCGAGAACTGGGTCGGGCACATACTTGTAATACGGTACCTCAGAATCCACTAGTTTATATTTCAAAGCAAGTTGTTGGTGAATAATCCTGGCTACTTGATTATGCCTGTGCAAGTACTCGCCGTTAGCCAGACGAGAACAACCAGAGACAATGTGTCTGATGGACTCACCCGGACGATGGCATGCCCGACACACGTCAACCGTCCCGTCTTTCATAATATGTCTCCGGTAGTTATTCGTCAAGATAACTTCGTCCATAATTGCACAGACGAAACCTTCGGTTTCCCCGAAAAGGTCACCAAAACGTAGCCAGGATACGGACGCTAAGAAATCTACACCGGGCTCGTGAAGAGCCCGATAAAAGCGTCCGTGTAGCTCCTTGCTTTGCCATACCTCCTTGCGGTCATCGGTAGTAAGTACCACAGGTTTGCGCCAGTTCTCTTTAGCCATGGAGAGCGGGGTGAGGCCCTTGTCCACTGCTACCACATCACGGTGCATACCCACTTCGGCTTTTAAAAAATATTCCCTGAGACTGCACACTTCGCGGTTGTGGAGGGTCTTTGCATTTAAAAAGCCTCGACCCCCGCACTTCCGCGGTATGTACAGTCTCATCACCGATGATCGTGGGTGATGCATCCGGTTTGCGGTCAGCAGTGTACGGACCCTCCTATCCAGGGCGTCGAGTTCGGTCTGAGTCCATTTGAGTACGCCGAAAGAGTACATCAATACTGGCATGACCCAACCGTTGAACGCGCGAACCTTGTTTCCGCCTGAAAGAAGACTAATTAATACCTTCCTCAGGCGACCAAAGAATCGCTCCTTCAGCGATTGCTTCATGTCAGCAACATTGATGCCTAACGTTTCCGACATACCCAAATACTTATAGCTTTCGGATGAGGAGAGAGATCTAAGGTGTATGGAATCCGAAAGTTGAATTCCTTCGGATTCCATAATCTCACCTTGCTTTACATGCATGACTGCACATTTGTCCACACCAAATTCCATCCTGATGGCGCTACTGAAAGTTTCAGTTACCTTCAGTAGTTTCATCAGTTGCAATTTGTTGGGGGCAAAGAGTTTCAAGTCATCCATGTAGAGGAGGTGAGATATGAGCTGACCACCTCTCCTCAACCGATAACCTAGACCTGAATCCTCCAGTAGTGTACTTAGAGGATTCAGGGCTAAGCAGAACCAAAGTGGACTCAAACTGTCGCCCTGAAATATTCCCCGTTTAATCCATACAGGCTCATCATTCCCCTGGATCTGTCGACACCCTGGATAGCGAAGAACCGTCCTCCATTGCCTCATACACGACCCAAGGAAGGTGCGTAGAGTTGTATCTATCTTGTACAACTCCAGCACCCTCATGAGCCACGTATGTGGCACTGAGTCGTAGGCTTTCTTGTAATCAATCCAGCATGTCGACAAATCCTTGCAGGATCGACGAACCTGTTGGCTAATGGCCATATCGATGAGGAGTAGCTCCTTAGTACCACGGGATCCGTTCCTACATCCATTTTGAGAGGCTGACATAATCGAGTTATTATCAATGTGCGTGTTAATTTTCGCTCTCAGAATGGATGTAAGAAGTTTATAGATCGTTGATAAACACGTAATCGGTCTATAATTCTTGGGATCCGTGGAACTACCGGACTTATGGAGCAGATGAGTAACACCTGTTGTTAGAAACTGCGGAAGCGACCCGGACTCTAAGGATGCTTGGAACTGAGATGCCAGGCAGGTGTGTGAACTAATTAGCCATTTCAACCAAAAGTTGTGCAATCCGTCCGGTCCCGGTGATTTCCAATTCGGTAACGGACGGACTGCTTTGGTGACGTCTAAAGGCGTAATCAGTACCGCTTCCATTTCTGGTACAGTTTCACACACCTGCTCGACATCCCGTATCCAGTCAGCCTCAACGTGACAGACGGGCACTGACCAGATGTTGCGCCAGAATGTAATCGTGGCGGCATCATCCGGGCGGCACTCATCTGTCACATTTTGTTCAGGTCGCTCCCAAGCTCTATATACCCATCTCTCATCGCTCTGGAACATGCGATTCTGTGTGTACCGATCAACCCGCCGCTTATACCGCCGAATACGGCTCGCCCATGCACAAACTTTCTGCTTCAGGAAGTCGATGCGCTCTGTGACACGGGACATGTATTCCTGAGGGCTGATTTCAGTCCCCGAGAATGCCCGCCTCACAAAGCGCATCACTCGTGGTCGTGTATTGCCCTCCCTGAAGCAGTATAGTTTGCCGATGAGTACCCTGGCCTCATCGATACGACGCTCGATCCTGCACTGCCAGGCTGGTACGGCAGGTTTTTGTCGAGTAGCCCCATCACAGTTTGGGAACTTGACGTTCGCTAAACGACATGCCGCAACAGCCGCGCAATACAGGATCGAATGTGTATCAACGAGATTCTCGCTGCTCTCAAACACATTCTTAAGATGCGAGTCCAGGGCACACACCAGCGCCCTATTTTTTTTGTGCATAGGCAGGCGTGGTAATCGGGGTCTAATTTCGGTCGGAGTGGATCTGTACTCACGGAATGCATCCTCCAGTGCGCTCCTCAATCGGGCGTTGCACTGGCTACTTACTGAAGCAACCCTATCATATTCCAGTTCTACACCATGATTAGACCGCGGCTGTATTTCATCAATGGTCGATACTTGTACCGCGGTTTGTGCCGGTCTCGAGGCGATATGGTTGCTCAGTTCTGAGCGCAGCCTATCAAGTGCAGCATCCTCCAACCTATGGCTGCGTTGGATGACCCGCACCTGATCCGACAGTCGTTGGGCCGAGACGTTGACGGTTGGTTCAAGTTCCTGAAACAGAGACAGCATCCTATCACGGTACGCAGTGAGGTTAGTTCCCCCCTCTGTAGACCTGTAATATGCGCGCATGACGTTCTCGTTCATAGACTGAGTCCATTTCATGCGCTGCACACAACCACCGGCAGCGGGGACCCGGCTCGGGGCCGGATGGCCCCTAAGTCCCAAGCTCTTCGGTGGCCGGCCTCTCCCCTGCCGACGTACAGGTGTTGGCGACGTCGGCGGAGAGAAAAACTCGTCGCTCGAGCTCGACGCAACTACCGCTGCCGGTGTCGTCACAGCGCTCACGGTGGGGCTGGATACCGGCGGCGGCGAGGCGGAGCTGAGCGAAGAGTCCGGAGGTGATGGGCGTGCTCGTCTCGTAGCAGATCTCGTCAACATACTTTAATATTCATTAGTATTTTTTAGTTGTTGTTTGTTTTATCGGAGGTGGCATGACAGATGTCACCTCCGAATCGGTAGTTTTTGCTGGAAATATTTGAAATACTCGTTCATTTTACTTTTTTTTAAATTATTATTTATTACCTCTTGTGTTACCGAAGTAGCTCTTTACTACAGATATTATTTCGTGCCAGTTTAACAATTGAATACCGATGGTTAAAATATTTACGGGTAGTCTGTTCAAGAGCGATAACAATGTAAGCATTGAAAGGTTGTGACAATTGATATCGGTAAAAGGACAGGTTTTAATGACCTCGTGCGTTGGTGCAATCGCAATAGTGTAGGTACCTGAACGTGAAACTTTGACATGACGCACACTATGCGACATGCGACTGCGACAGCTTGGCAGCTAGATGCAACGACAGGCTGCGGTAGACAATAATTTTCATATATATTTAGTTCAAAGCTCCGTACATTTGGCGCGTCGAAATATCAAAGAAATTGATCCCTTCCTGTAAGACGTCCGTCGTAACGATTAGTCGCAGACGCAAACGACAGCTCTGCGTCTTGTTGCAGCGACTAGGCGTAGCGATAAAACGCATAGTTTGCGCTGGCACTTAATGTTCAGGTCAGTCAGTTTGATTGATCAATTTTTAGTAATTTGCAGCAGCAGAAGAGTTACTTTTATACAGGTTGGCGCAAAATTGATGTCATAATTTGAATTGCCATTTTGTTAGAAATGAAAAAAATCGGAATCTGTTTTCATGAAAAGTTTATTTGAAAGTGTAAAATTGATGACATTAATTGGAAAAAGTTATATCGCTCAAATGGCCACCTCCCGAGTTTATGCACAATTATGCTCGTTTTACGGCATTTTGAATTGTCGCTCGCAAAACATCTGGCTCCAAATGGGCGATTTCATCTTCAATGTTAGCTTTCAAGACTTGCAAGGTTCCTGGTTTGTTGTGGTAAACGCGAGATTTCAAAAAGCACATGTTCGAGCACATGGAACACGTCGACGAGGAAAACGACGAAGAAATTCACTCTCCGTTAAAACAACAGATTGAAAATTTGTGAAACAAGTAGTAACAATAATTCCACGTTTTTGAGGTGTGGTATCCATGGCTTGTTGACAACTAATTCTCAGTATGTCTACAATATAAATGTCAAAGCACAGTGACATTCGGCGCTATCTACAAAAATTAAGGCACATTCAATTATGACCTTACTTTTGCGCCACCCGTTACCTACCTAGTATCCGTTTGGGTTGCATGCATGGTGATACTATAGGTACTACCTATATCCGGCTCCAAGCGGCTACCTAAAATATACTAGAAGTATGCCCTCAACTTTTTCGGGCATATTACTTACACCTAATCATAGTCTGGAAAGGCTTATGATACTAGACCGGGTGGAAGGAAAGCGTGCTCAAGGAAGAGGACCGGCATGATGGTCAGACGGGATCAAGAAGATTGTTGGAGGAAATACTTGCCGAGCGGTCCACAATGCAGAAGATCGCATAACTTGGAGACGAGTCTTTTGTGATCGCAGTCTTCAGCTTTGAGGGAACGATGAAGAAGAAGATATCTAGGTCCCTGGGCACTGGGCAATAAGTTCTATTCCCAACTTACTGAAAACAAAAAAAAAACCTGGTATAACTCATTCTCATTATATTTCGTGCCAAGAAGAGAGAAAGAGAGATAAAGATAAAAAGGCATACCTGACAATATTTTTCGTAGTCTTACTATCTTGTTATAAATCACTGCGACGATTATTGAATACTAAAATTATTTTTTTAAATAAATAAATAAAATTAAAGTGTCTGTTTATATTGTCAAAATAACAGCTCTTTACTAAATACAAAATCATTTTTTTATTTTATTTTTGTCTGTCTGTCTGTTTGTACCGGCTAATCTCCGAAAATGCTGGACTGGTTTTGACGGGACTTTCACTGGCATAGCTGATGTTATAAGGAGTAAGCTACTTTTTGTCGCTGTAGCACGCTCCCATTCGATAATTTCCAATATCCACGCGGGATGTTACACGTAGTTCAGACTAGCGAACTGTGAGAATTTCGTCTGTTCATAACGTTTGAATTTGTTGGCGGTAATTCGATTTTCTCGGGCGAATATTTTGAAGTAGATATTAAATCTCAGTAGATTTTCACAGACTCATAAAGTTTTCGCAGTTGAAAATGTTAGAAAGTTATAACTTTTCGAATATTTGTGCTTTGATGAGGTGTGTTATTTTATTTTGTCTCAATTTATTTTGTGTAAAACTTTTTCACTACGCATACTCATTAGGTCTAGAACCTAAATTACAAAGTTTAGTTTGAATGTAGGTATTTTTTCTGTGAATATTTCATTATTTTGTTCCTTAATTGAATTAGATTGTAGTTTTTTCATATGCAGATAAGATTAATTAAATGTTTAACTAAAAACTACTTATTAGCCGCTGAAGTTATAGTTTATAAAGAGTATTTTTCCCTAATTCTTTTTAACTTTGCTTTTTCCCAAAAATAAATAACTATACCTACCAAACTAAAAGGGGCGGATTTAATAATACAGGAAGTGTTCGTTTGTAGCGTGTAAGTGGGTCGGGTATCGAACCAAATCCTCAAAGCGTCAATGCCATATCACCAAAAAAAAATTTTGAATAATTAATTAATATTGCTACAAAAAAGGACGGTAGATTATTGTCTCTATTATTTATAGGGTGTAATAAAAAAAACTCAAACCTGAAATGGGCCCATTGTAGGTACTCATTATTATGAACAACTTGTACCTACTATGGAACCAACCCTGAAAGCGGGAAATAAAACAGGTATTTAGTAGATTTGTGTTCACATAAATCGACAAAATGTATGGAGAAGCAAATTTTTTTTACTATGACCCCTGATAGGTTTTCAGTTATTCCAATTACGCCGTCAACTTTTTCTTCATCCTATTGTATTATAATTTAAGTTAAACTTCGTAAAGCTTTTCAAATAGTTCCTTCTACACTTTTTAAAAGTATGAATGCAACTTAAAAAATTCAATACTTTTTTTTTCAGATTACAATCTTGTAATTAAGTTTCCAAGTCTTTTCGTGAAAGCACTTCAGTAATTAAGTTAATTGTGGAAAGTCATAAATACTTTAGGTTGTGGGCTGGCATCACGAAGGCGAGTGTGGTGGTATTCCGCACCGCGTCGACACGGTCGCTGCCCTGTACGACCGTTAACCCCTCAAATGCAGCCCTACCTGCAACATGTAACCCTATTAGCCATTTTCTGGGAGCGCCCGACACGACGCCGCCGCGCTATTTTCATCCTTATGCTTTAAGACAACGTGTCTCTTCAAATATAGGTCGCAAATAATAGAATGTGAGGCTGAACTAACTTAGTCCGACATTTCGCCCACTCGATTTTCGGTATTTGGTGAACTATCGCAGTTGTAAAGTATTATTTTTATTACTTACTCTAATCCTTTTCATATCTTATGCGCTGAATATATCTCACAGAATAACGAAGATAGTAAACTTTTGGAAAAAAACGTTTCTTTTATTAAAAATCTATTCACATATTATAAAGAGGTATTTGTGAGTTTGTATGTAGGGGTAGTCTTCAGAACTACTGCTCTAATTCCGAAAAAAAATTCACTAATGGAAAGCTAGAGTATTGCCGATTGTCCGAGGATTTTTATATGTTAAAACATGCAATTTCACGAGGACAAAGTCGCGGGCATAAGCTAGTCACATAATTATATTGTCGTATTATTTATGTCTGACCCTTTGGTAAATAATATTACTGCCACCAATTATGTTTAGGTACTAGAGGTACGCCGCTGCCAGTATAAACCGGCGCCGGCGTCTGACGTATAATTCGTCCGCGGCGACGGCGTCATCAGCGTAATCAGCGTAGATGGTGCAAATACCGCCTGATGATAATCAAATTACCACAAAGCTCTTTAAAGCAGGCGGAGCTCCAATCCTGAAAGAGCTTGCGAGTCTCTTGAATTCCTACATCCAAGAAAGTGCAGCGCCCAAGAGGAGGCACGAGGTGCTAAGGTTCTGTTCTTAAATTACAAAAAAACAACCGAATTCGAGGAGGTTCTCAATTAGGCTGTATGTTTATTTTTTATTTTTTATGTGTGTTAGCTCAGAACTTTTTTCTGGGTGAACCGATTTGGATGATTCTTATTTTACTTGATAGCTGGTGCTTCACATGTGGTCCCATTTAAATTTGATCAAGGTCTGACGAGTAGTATTTGAGTTATCCTTAATACTGCATATTTTTTCCACTTAGTTTATATGGATGATGTGTTAATAATTTCCTGTCACTGTTATTTACATACCAAGTAGTGGTATACGAATTTGTGTGGGGTAGGTACCGCAACTAAAAAGTGAAAAAGAAAAACTTTTTTACATAAAAACAACCGACTTCCAAAAAAAACACTAAAAGACGTGAAAAATAACTTTAATTTCGGAAGTCGGTGGCCAAAAACGAGAATACAAAACACCGACTTCCGAAATTAAAGTTATTTTTCACGTCTTTTAGTGTTTTTTTTTGGAAGTCGGTTGTTTTTATGTAAAAAAGTTTTTCTTTTTCACTTTTTAGTTGCGGTACCTACCCCACACAAATTCGTATACCACTACTTGGTATGTAAATAACAGTGACAGGAAATTATTAAAACATCATCCATATAAACTAAGTGGAAAAAATATGCAGTATTAAGGATAACTCAAATACTACTCGTCAGACCTTGATCAAATTTAAATGGGACCACATGTGAAGCACCAGCTATCAAGTAAAATAAGAATCATCCAAATCGGTTCACCCAGAAAAAAGTTCTGAGCTAACACACATAAAAAATAAAAAATAAACATACAGCCTAATTGAGAACCTCCTCCTTTTTGTGAAGTCGGTTAAAAAAGATGATAAAATCTTGCTGAAGCACTATATAGACCCATCTCGCTTCAGAGTCAACTGTACCTGCAACTGCTCTGGAGAGCCGTCACGAACCGTCTCACCAGGAGATTTGTGACATGTGACTAGAACAAACCGGATTTCGCCAATGCTTCAGTGCCGTAGACTACATCCATACTGCACAGCCAATTGCACAGATGACCGAAGAGTACAATCAGCCACTGTGTATGGTATGTAGACTAAGAGAAGGAGTCCATTGAAGTATGGCCAGTTCTGGCCTCTCTGTAACGAAGTCGCTGATTGTATCACGCTGCCATGATAACTGTCCAGATTCAGGTTAAGAAAACCAGCCCTTCCAACTGCTAAGAAGGGTGAGATAGAGGGATATGATATCTCCAAAATTGTTCATCAATCTGTTGTCTTCAAGACACGACTGGACTGGACAATCAACGAGCACGGCGAGTACATCTCACATCTTCGTTTTGCCGATGATATCATCATAATGGCAGAGTCGCTGGGGCAGTTAGATCAGATGCTTCATTGCCTATGAATAAAATGTAGTCTCTGGGCTGGTTAGCCTCGGCATGGACTAAGATTTACAAGACTTAAGACACTTACAACTTACACGGCTTGCTGAAGCCAATCCACATCGAGGGTTCGCTACTTGAAGTTGTGAAGGAATTTGTCTGTGTGGGAGTCATGATCACTACTTCGAGGTTGGGTTGGGCAGCGTGAAAAAGATTATCAGGTCTTCGTCTTCTCTTCGCCCATACGACAATATTTCAAGACTAAGGTTTTCAACCAGTGCGTCCTGTCTGCTATTTAATGCTCATAAAAAAATGGTTTTTTACTTTTGCGTAAACAAATACCTACGTTGAAATACTCGTAAAGCATTAAGCATATATTTACATGTTTATAGTTTAGTTTAGCGGCGTGGCTAAAATTTCCGGCGGCGTGCGGCACGCCGCCGCTGATCGCCGCACACCTCTAATAGGTACTTATTACATAAATTATTTCGAACAAAATTACAAAGGGAATATCGGTTTCCCTATAGGCAATTACTTGAAGCTATAATGTTTTTGAAATACAATATCTTGGAGTTTATGTTTTACTAGCTTCTACCCGTGGCTTCGCTCGCTTGGATGTCGGAAATTACCCCACGGAAACGTGCTACCGGGACAAAAAGTAGCCAATGTCTTTTCCAAAGATGCTTGCCAAATTTTATTGAAATCCGTTTAGTGGTTTAGGCGTGAGAAGGTAACCTGACAGACAGAATTTATAAATATTAGTTATTGAAAAATGGGTAGTTATTGGATTACTTGAATGTGGTTAGTGGAGGGGTAGTGACGTGGTGTGTTCAGAAAACCTTTTTCCTCGGTTGTTTGTTTTAGTGTGACTGTCTTAGTTAGATAATAACGTCGTATTTTTTTTTTGTTTTGTTTTGTTCGAAGTTGATTTTCCTGTAAGTACCTAATCAGGTTTCGTGGTAAGTTTTAACTTAGTAGGTAGGTAAATTATGTATGATTTTTGTTTTCTTCGGATTAGTTCGGTTACCAATTTTTTGGGTTTCCCTTTTTTAGTAAGTCAAAAACTTTAATTAAAATGTAATAGTTAGAATAGAATACGAGTAGAATAGAATACTCTTTATTATGTACACCATAAAAATTACAGATATAAAAGTAGAAATTTTACATAGGGTGACACAATGGGCGGTCTTATCGCTAAAAGCGATCTTTTACAGACAACCTTTGGATGGCCAACCCCGAAAACAACAACCGACTTCCAAAAAAAACACTAACAGACGTGAAAAATAACTTTAATTTCGGAAGTCGGTGGCCAAAAACGAAAATACAAAAACCAAAGACACCAACTTCCGAAATTAAAGTTATTTTTCACGTCTGTTAGTGTTTTTTTTGGAAGTCGGTTGTTTTTTTGTATAAAAGTTTTATATAAGAATCTTATCTTCAGTAAAACGTTATGTAAATTTTCTCATGTATTCAATCTTTATTTTTTCTTGTCTATTATTAAAAATTACGCTTGTTATTTATTTTAGTTATTTTGGAAGTCGGTTGTTTTTTAACTGACTTCTTTGTAAAAAAGTTTTTATTTTTCACTTTTTAGCTGTGGTACTTACCCCACACAAATTCGTATACCACTAGTTGGTATGTAAATAACAGTGACAGGAAATTATCAACACATCATCGATATAAACTAGTGGAAAAAATATGCAGTATTAAGGATAACTCAAAACTACTCGTCAGGCCTTGATCAAATTTAAATGGGACCACATGCGAAGCACCAGCTATCAAATTAAAAAACAATCATCCAAATCGGTTCACCAAGAAAAAAGACATGAGGCAACTCATAAAAAAAAAAATAACATACCGACGAAATGAGAACCTCCTCCTTTTTTGAAGTTGGTTAATAAATACACTCTTAGAAATGGGTTTCCATGACAAAGAAATAAAATATAATATCGAGACAAAGAGACAGCTTTCGATAATTTGAGCAAATAAGAATGAATACATAGCTAGTTTTTAATGGAATAACTAATTACTTCATACTACTTTACTACTTTTTATTTTTATTGGATAAACGAGTGATTATCGTTAGATCGACTTCATTAATGTATTTCAAGAGGAATTTTGGCTTATAATCAATCTTATATTACTTCAATCAATCAATCAATCTTATAATCTTATATTATATACAATATTATAACTAATCAAAAAATCATCAATCCTTCTGGTACTATCAATTTTTCTGTAATGACATCCATGGTAAGGAAAATTTTGCTTGTCCGTCGCAGAAGTCTTAAATTTAAAAAAAACAAGAACTATATTAATTGCAGGTCAAGTAAAGCTTAAACAGGTTGAATATGTTTTAAGCGATGCAGGTACATTACAACAAAAAAAAAAATCAGGACTATAATGCTGTATTATGTACGTCGTTTATTTGACCAATAACCCGATGTAACATAATAGGATTATGCTACATGGGATGGCCTGCTTTCTTTGACAGAAAGTGTAGTCCCAAGTGATATGCCCGAAATAAAAATATATCTATTTTTACAATTAATTTTAAGCCTCCAGATTTTTTGAAGTATTCAATGGAGAGGTTAAAAATATAGTAGTGAAGGTTGGCCGTGGATGCCTGTTTATTTTTATCCCCTGAGGGCTTAGCTAACCTTTAATTTAAGCTGCGCCAGTATAAAGTCGGCTAGACTCAGACACAAATGTAACGTGATTGGCTACAGGTTACAAAGTGCAGTTAAGCCGTAGTGGTGTGGGATTATCTATTTTCGAGGATGGTTTTAGATAGCTTCTTCAAATACCTACTCTGACAAAGCAACTAATGATAGCTGCAGAACTTGATTTTTTTAGAGATTTATGCCCAAAAGACCCATGGGATACCTCATGTGTGTGTTACTTATACTATCTTTTTAAATGGTATCTCGCAGGTCTACCTAGGAGGTTGTCGGCTGCTTAACTGGACTATCCTGTGGGTGCCTCATTAAATTAAGGCCTCCAACCAGATCATAAAACTTATAAACTGAGCAACTACACGCTAAGGGCACCTCCTGTGGAGTTACCTCGGCTTAGGGCATTGTTGGGGGAGGGCAGTAAGGGACAGGCTGGATTGGATCAAGCTATTAACACTTTCATTTCCACCTCCATTGTATATAGCGACTACCACGCCGCGCGGGTTAGCTGCATCCTACACCGAAACGTACAAACACGCGGCGCGTACTCGTATTAGCGTCATGAAAGTGTTAACTCAGGATTTGAAAAGTTTCTGACAGAAAATCCAAAAATAGGCTGGCTATTGAATCATGGGTCCCACATACGCTGGCAAGTTTGTTGTAAGTTAATAAGCTTTATACATATAAACTTACGCCTTTGCCCAGGGGGGTAAGCAGAAACTACAGAACGCAACGTGCTACGATCCTTACATACTCCTTTTGATTAATTTTACATCTGGTTAATAATAGTTCATTTCAAATAAATTTAATTATGAAATTCAACTACAAACTACGTAATATCATGTTTCAATGTTAATTTGAACTAATCTTTAGAGCTCCCATATAAGTCGTGTATGATCTAATATCAATTACCTTAATGCTATGTCTGCTGTAATTTAACAGGAGGTGAAGTACTTCCATCAAAATCAATTAGTGGTGACAAGACTGCTTGGCTAATAGGCAACGCTTATATATTCATACTGATGAATTAATTATGAACTTAGTCGTAGGTTTAGAATTAGGTGATACAAACTAACTATTACTTGGTAGTTTTTAGTTGGTTATTAGAGGAAGGGAATGGGCGTGAACTTTTGTTATAATAATAAGTATAGGTACAGCGGAAGACCCATTTTAAGGTTTTGTAACCAAAGGGTGCTAACGGAACCGCATTACTAAGCCTAAGCCGTCTGTCTGTCCGTCTGTCTGTCGCAGAGATCATCATAATCAGCCTATAATGTTCCCACTACTGGGACACCGGCCTCCTCTCTTTGAGAGGGAATGGGCTGTAATCTACCACGCGGGCCCAGTGCGGTTTGGTAGATGTCACATGTCTTCGAATGTTTGGTTCTAGGACATGCCGGTTTCCTCAAGATGTTTTCCTTAACCGTTTTGAGAGCAGTGGTGATGAAATTATTTACACAAAGTAAAGCGCCTGCCTGGGTTCGAGCCCACGACCTACAACTTGTAAGTCGGTGCCGATACCACTGGGCCACCACTGCTCCGGTCACAGAGATATGTATACATAATAATAATAATAATCATTTATTTGCTAATATGGGTATTTACATAAAGTTATTGAAAATATAGCACAGTTCAACCATATTACACCATGAGGCATGCAAATTACAAGCTCTATTATTATAATCCATTTTCTTGCAAAAAATATTTATAATTAATAGCACAATTTAGTTTATTCATTTCACCGTAGCAAATAACAAAGAAAACATACACTCGAGAGCAATGAATCCGGGTCACTTAAAGAATGTTAAAAATCTCGGAAACTAAAAATGATAGGTTAATGCAATAAATTGTATTTAATAGACAATGTAATACTCCTTAAATGAAAGTAAAAAAAATATGAGTCACCATACATTTTATTAACACAAAATTACATAAAGAAAAAAACTGCTGATCTCTCCTTAAAACAAAAATAGGAAACATGAAATTTTTGAACTTTATTACGATTTTCTTGAATTTTAATACTTCGTATTGCCTCCTCGTGCTTCCATTACTGCGTTTACGCGGTTTGGCATGCTGTACACCAAGTTCCTTATACGATTTTGGGGAATATTCTCCCATTCCTCTGTGAGAGCAATTTTGAGCTCACGAAGCGTGATTGGGGGAGGGTTTCGTTGTTTTACGCATCTGCCTAGCTCGTCCCAAGCATGCTCGATCGGGTTGATATCCGGGCTGCGCGCTGGCCACTCCATACGAGTAATGTTCATCTCTTGAAGGTAGTCATTCACAATCCTACCTGTATGAGGTCGGGCATTGTCATGCATAAATATAGCATCCTCACCTAAATTGACCATAAATGGACCAACGTGATCATTGAGGATTTCTTCCACATATCTTACGCTAGTTAAAGAGCCGTTTTCTATGATCACCAGCTCTGTGCGACTTTCAGAAGAAATTCCGGCCCACACAAGTACAGACCCACCACCGTAGGCTACTTTTTCTTCGATGCATGCTTGCTTGAATCTTACCCTGGTCTTCGATACACTCTGTGTCTTCCATCGTGCTTGTAGAGCATAAATTTTGATTCGTCGGAGAACATAACTTTTGACCAATCTTCAATACTCCAATTTACGTGGCTCTGGGCATATCTTAGTCTTGAAATACGATGCCCACGCTCCAGTTTAGGGCCGTTTGCAGGTCTAAGGGGTTTTAAGTTAGATTCAGCAAGCCGACGTCTTACTGTCCATGCACTTGGGTTACTTCCTCCGAGGCGTCGAAACTGATTTGTGAGTTCAGTTCCTGTGAGAAAGCGATTTCGAAGCATGGTGTTCACCAAGTATCGGTCTTCTCGTGCTGTGGTACACCTGGTTCTGCCCGTTCCTGGTCTGCGTAGGTTAGAACCAGTTTCTTCGTAACGTCGGAGAACTCTTTGTACTGTTGACAGCGACACACCGACAGTCCTGGCTGTATCGCGCTGACTCCGGCCGGTTTCCAGCATTGTAAGTATTCTGGTGCATTCTTCAGGCGTAAGCGACATAATTTCAGCTTGAATAATGAATATAGAGCACTATCAACATGGTTTATGTACCCACATAAATGACAGATTACAAACAAAAGCAAAACCAAATGCTGTAATTTCGTAGTTCCATCTTCGAAAGTGGCCCTTTTTCAAATTTGATTTTTTTATGATATAACTTTACAATAACTAAGAAGTTTTAATACCTTCATTTAAGGAGTATTGCATTGTCTATTAAATACAATTTATTGCATTAACCTAGCATTTTTAGTTTCCGAGATTTTTAGGATTCTTTAAGTGACCCGGATTCATTGCTCTCGAGTGTACTAAATGAAGTTGATAATAATGTACCTTAGAGAATTGAAGTTTAAAATGTCATTTGTTAAATAATATTGTCAAGATACAATTGTGGATAAATGTCACAGTAAGAACAATGTATGTATAAAAAAAAATGTTTAATTACAATTCAAAATGTCATGTATTGAATGAGAATGTCAAGATATATCTGTAAATAAATGTCAAAGTAATAATTAGTACTTAAAGACATATCTTTTTAGCTTTAATAGGTAGCCAGTTGAAACTTGGTACGGAACGTGTGCGCAAGTCTGATTCACGCTTGGCCGGTTTTTCAATTTTTGAACGATGTATTTCCATTTATTTTTAATCATAGCAAATGCCATGGATTTATTGAATGTCGTCAGTTCACAGCGATGACTGGCATTCGATTAAATATTTTTTGTGTACTCTGCAAGGAAAAACAAACTCGAGAATATTTGATTTCGCTGTACCATGATACCAACGTAATAACATGGTCGTGACGTTTGAAGTCTCACTCACGATTTTAAAATGGAAAGTGGAAGAAAAAATACCACCACATACAATAAACCCAGCCTTCACCTTTATTAAAACCTGATTGTTCCACGAAAACATCATGGCGGTCTAACTCGAAATGTCTGCTTTATATCATAAATTGACGGTGTCTGCTCCTAGTGTAAATTCTATTAAAGTAATGAAGTTTGTGTCGGACGCTAAACCGATCGATGGATACGACAAGGTGCGAAAACATAAGCATATTGGCCGGGTTTATTTAGGTAGAATAACAATATTTCGCCTACCTGATTCATTGTTTGACCGCAGGCTTCACAACTTTTCTATTAACTTTCTCAGAGAATTAGGAGTTGTTTTGGGTTTAAAAACGGAGTTAATTACAGCGGGGAATATTCGCAGAAGGGTTGAGCCCAAAGTTTGGGTGTTTTGATGTCTATAATTCAGTTGATGTTTACAAGCGACGAACAATTAATAGACAACCCCATAATAATAATACAGGGAATTAAGTTTCGAAAAAACCAACATGTACATTTTTCGAGTTGAATTCTAATTGTATCATATTATGATAATTCCAAGTTTAAATAGAGGATCTATTAATTGAGTAAGTCGATATCAGACGCTTCACTTTATGTTCATTTTTGTCTTTCATTCACCTTTCACTCGAAGTGAAAAGACTGAATCAAAGATGAAAAATGAATAAATAAGTGAAACGATCCAACGGTGTTGGATTTCGGCACTCGGCATCTTTCACTCGCCTACTGAATGATTGAAAAATGAAATATAATTATGTCAACGTCGTGCGAACGTGGAATGAAAAAAAAAATGAAGCTTCACTCGAGTGAAGCGTCTGATGTCTTAATGTATTTATGTTTTTACCAATACAAATAATTAAAGTGTTATTTTTTTCTTAATGAAGTAGGTACAACTTACGAGTATGAATAGAGTAGGTACCCTCGTCTAATATGTAAAATATCGCACAAAGGATTAATTTATTCATACGTACCTACAAAAAGGTTGTAAAATGTGGGCCAAACATTTCAATAGACGTCCAATCCTAATATCCGACGTATCTTCAGTTATTGGTTATTCAAATGTAGGGTCAGGCAATCAAGTCTAATAACTTTGCAATCTGATCTGCGATTTGACCTTTTGTTAACCCTGGGAACATGATTTTTTAGCCTGTTCAGGTAAAATTACCATATAACTTTTCAGAAAACTTACCCATCTGTTATTTTGATGACATTAAAAGTAAGGTTGCCGCTTATTCACAATTATTGTTAATTCAAAATGTATGTAACCTATGACTTCTACAGGTTATCCAGTGTACAATAAAAAATACGTCCTGTCAACTTAAATAGTTTACCTATTCCATTAATTTATTTAACCATTTATGTACACGCATATAAACAGACAAGATGAAATGAACAGAAAAATACGTACAAAGGTGATGCTTGTTTCTAAATAAATCTCTTCCAGCAAACCTGCGATAGGAAAGTGGAAAAAACTCTATTTTAGTCCAGAACATCACACAGCTGGACAAAGGCCTTATTCCTAGACTGACAAGGTCTATTTTTCTAGCAGTTTAATTAAAAGTTAATAATATACTCGATTTTCATCTTTACACTTGTTGTTTCAGACATTTGGGTGTGAAATTATAATTAAGTATTCGAAATTAATTTTATGCAAATAATGATTAATTATGAAAGGTTTTATGACGTGGATATAACGAATGCAACCTATACGTAATCAACATTATTTTTATAATGATGTTTCTTGTTTCAGATTCCCATCACAAACGCAATTACAGAACATAATTAAAATAAAATGAGAGAAGTAGAAAAACAACAGTGATTTGAAATGTTTTAGACATTTAGATATCGAATTGTGGCAGTGAACTTTAGTGAACGTAACTGAAAACAACCTCTTCAGTGATTCTTATTTTTCTATCGTGTCGTTGGCATTATCATTTAAGTGCTTTGAATGTAGAATATAAACGGAAGTGCAGTGCAGTGACGTAATTGTGCAACTTAAAAAGTAACTGAGGAAATTAAAGTCTATGGTGAAATATTAAACTATTTAGTGGCTCAGTTGGGAGTCGCTGGGTTTAACAAAATACACTGAGGTGTTGTGAACTTTTTTAGTGAACAAAGTAGTAAGTAGGTAGTTATGTCTGCGTGCGTGGTAGAAGAAGGTAGAGAGGAGGGCGGTGGCGCATGCGCGCTCGATGCCGGGCCGAGCGTGGATCGCGACGAGATGCCGGAGCGCCCGCGCAGGGAAGTATTGCTCAGTGCGCGCGGGAGACGCGCATGTTCCGAACAGGGACCACATCCCAGCTTGAATTTTCGTAAGTGACAATATCCACGTGAATGTTAGTTGTGTTGTTGTGTTTTTTTTTTTTAAATTGAATGGCATACTTTACGTTGCTTGTAGTGAACAACGTTATAGGTACCAATGTCACAAATATTAGGGGATCACATTCCACTTTTGACGTGAATTTGAGTTATGCTGTAGTGTTTAATTTTTTCATAAAGTTTCTTGTGTTTTTATTTTCCCAAATGTTTTACGTCACGGCATGGTTTACGTTGCTTGTAGTAAAGGCTACATTGAAAGAGAAGCGTGTCCAAATTATTGTTTACAATATGTACATCGTTTTTAAGCAGTACTTTGGTACTTTCAAACAGTTATAGTTTTCTCACGATTTCCTACAATTATAATATGTATATTGTCGTTGTAAAGCGTTTTCTGATACATCCTGACTTCTTTTTTACAAGTAAGTAGGTCGTAGAATATTACTCTGAATTTTGTCTAAGTTCTTGATTTTATTTACTCTTAATAGTGTTCGTATAAGAGCCTGACCTTGACATCATTTCTTGAGTACTACACCGCTTAAAACTGGCAAATTAACGTTACATCATAAATAACATCAAAAATACTGAAATGCAATATTGCTGAAGGAAAACCACAATTATTTTTTTTCCTTGAAATTTACGAATAGTTAAAATTACTACTAGCAGAATAACAAATCGATTCCCTCCAATCGTCGTGGTACGACAATTTGCTTGATTGTGTATATTTAAAGTGGGTATGAGTCATTAATGGATTAAGTTCTATGGAGTGTCTCACCACTGCTCTCAAAACGGTGCGTTGAAGGAAAACTATTATTCACTGACTCGCAGTGGGCACGCGTGGTTGATTACAGCCCACTCCCTCTCGAAGAGAGGAGGCCTGTGTCCCAGCAGTGGGAACATTGAAGGCTGATTATGTAATAAGCATGGAGTGTCTGTAAACTTGAATCATAATAGTGGTATTAAACGCAATCCCATAAAAGTGATGTCATTTGACGTTGGTATCAAAATATGCTATATACGAAGAAGCCTTTCGATCGGTTTGATAAAACTACAGAATGATTATTTTTCTTGTGCAACGGGTTCGATTTCCGGTTCGACCATGTAATTATTTAAATATCTATAAATGCAGTTTAAATTGTTTTTTAAATTCAAATAATGTCTTCTTTCAGTAAAATGTTCCATCTACAATATTCAAGGTACTTTCCCTCCATGTGGCATATCCGTGGGACGCCCTGTATATATTAATTTCTTTGGAAGTGATCTTGATAGCTGCAGCTTAATTGCGTAGCACACTATTTTGAAGCCTATTACTAATCCATCATAATATATGTTCTAAAAATTTGTCTGCCTAACAACGTAAATAACGCAATGAATGTCGTTGAACTGTCAAAATGAAAGCCATTCCTACTGTTACCCCGCTGGTTGCTAAAATAAATGACCTGTCATTATTAGTAGCATCGCAACCAGTTGCTATGGCAACCATGCAACAACAAAGTTTAGTACGACTATAGTATGAGTATCTTAATATGAACTAGGTAGGATCGCAAACAAAAAAGAACGACCTATGAAAATATGCATGGAAGGTAGGAAGTAAAACAATATCACGAAGGCTAAAAGTTAAGAGATGTTTGGAAGAAAATAATAGCATACATATTGCGCTGACCCCAAAGAATTGGGGTAAAGTTGGGATAATGATGCTGTGATATACCTCCACATATACCTGCCTACATCAGAAGTATTTTCAAGCACACCACTGAACAATACAGGTGTAACTATGTTGGTAGGTATTTTCGTTTAAGAGAGTCCATTTTGGCTGGTGTGAATGTGTGAAGTAAGAAAATATAAATTACCTGAAACTTTAGATACTTTTATTCACGCAATCTGCCGTCTCATTTTTTACACACTTGTTGAAAAGAGATGCAATAGCAAGGTTTATTACGAATTTATTTCTGAAACTTCCTACTCACACGTATATGTTAATATCTTCGTATTGTAGTATGTTTGGAACTTAAATTATCGCGTCAGTCAATATTTGTTAGTGACATAGGAGTGTAGTGTTTGCTAGAAAACTGTTAATAAGTCAGTTCAGTCTCACGCCCGTGTAACTAATAGTATAATCGTCCTCGTCATTGTTTACCACTTTTGACAAAAACTCCCAGTAAATTGAAACTTCAATGAGGTTGGAACTATATAACTGTCATATTGGTCTTAAAGCAAAAGTAGAGCGTGACGTATTATGAAGTGACGTGCAAGTGACGTTTAACTTTAGGGTGGTAAATAAATTACGAGATCGAGTATACCTACCATCATGCGACCGATTTTTCATTAATATTCCGTTTCCGATTGAATTGAGCACAATGAGCGCCCAAGTGTAGTTCTGTTAAAAACTATTTGGTGTCAGATCTGATAATGAAGACGGCAAAGATGAAGATGGTCCATTAGTGCAAAATCATAAACGTAACATAATTTTACTCAAAAAGTTATTCATTTGTTTATTAATGCTTCCGAAAACAGTTTAGTGTAAGTGAAAAAACATTAAATTTTCATGAATTTTGGTGATGTGCAAGTGAATTCATACCTAAGTACATTGAAGAGTTATGTAATGTTATTTAGTGTGACCTTGACATTTTGTGATTACACGTTTAGCTTCACCTATATTAAGTAGGTAAGTTTTCCTTATTCCATTTCTCAGATAAGCCATTAAATTCTCAGTTGACTACAACTCATTGTTAACAACTCGTCTGCCTTTAACATAGCTATGGTCTGTTCCAAAAGTATTTCATGAAAGTGTTAACAAACCCTGTTCAGGTTAAATTCTGACGCAATCACTTAATAAAGGGAATTAGTAACACATTCATCTGTATTTAAAAGGTTGCATCTTTGTATCCCACCACTTTTTTCAACAATTATTGTATAAATAACATTATTACATTGTAATTCAAAAATTACCAATGGAAATTGAGGTTTCAAGGTGATTTAAAATTAAAATGTCTGGTTTAGGTATTCAAATAATCAGATCAAAGCACTAAATTTGTACCTAAGTGACACTACAAATTACAATCCACAGGTACATTTACTGTTTTTTTTTATTTTTTATTTTAGCTGGCTTGCTGGGTTTGTTTACATTTTTATCAGACACTTTTGGAATAAACTATACAATTTCCGCAGTGGACTCAGGAAGCAAGAAATGTGAGAAACATCATTAATTGATTGTTGCCCGGGCAACGGGAGATGAATTCCTAGCGAGTTGTTGCGCATGTCTTAATGAATAGGAAGTATTTTTCATTATGCAAATGTTTATATTGAAAAATAAATGTGGAACGCATCAACTTATTGCTCTCAAGGGATTTTAGGATTGAATACATTTACGTGACTTTGAAAGAAAGTGGCTTCTGTTAGTTATATTTTTGGTCTGTTTAAAGCTGTGTACACATTTGTCTAATGATCAGCGGTATGATGCAAAATTACCAATATTAATCACTTAGCGATTGTGTTTTGTTTTTCCTAATGACATAATACTTTGGAATCTCTACACCAAAAAGTTGAATGTACTTAGTATTTTTTTACATTAGGTTTGATAGTCGTGATGGCTCAGTGGTTAAGGCGACAATAAGTGCCAGCGACCCTGAGAGGGTGGGAGGAGCATGCGAAACTTTTAAGCGAATAAAATTGCACAGAGCGTTAGCGTCTACCCGGACATTGGTCAGCGATGCACTGCCGCCCGTCGCCCGCAAGAGCCCCCGCTTCAACGCGCATCAAGTTTATTCGCAAAAACAACCCACCTTGATTTATCAAACACAATACAAATAAAAGCCGTATACAAAACATTGCGTAATTAAATTATCTTTTAGATGGTGCAGATTTCATGAAAATACGCCCGATAGTTTTTGCGTGATTATCGTTTTTGTGTTCGCGTTAGACATTACTTTACAAATTAATTACACTATGTTATAAAAATATAATTTCAAATATTCACATATCAAATTACGAAAAAAATTGTCCAGTTTATCATTTTGTTTTCACACAAATAATACTATTCGTTTAGACGTGATATTCAATTTGAAATAATTAAAAGTCGTATAACTGCGCCTTAAGGCCTCGCCTCTCATGCACGAGGTTGTAGGTTCAAATCTGGGCAAATAGCAATGTGACTTTTTCAATTCATATGCACTTTCCGAATTTATCTTGGACATTACTGACATCGGTGAAGGAAACCTGAACTCATAGTTAATTAGTTAATATAAGTCTGAAATCACCAACCCGTCTTGAGCAAGCGTGGTGATCAATGCTCGAGCCTTCTTTGTATGAGAAGAGGCCTTTGTCCAGCAGTGGGACAGTAATAGGCTGGTATTGTTATGTTTTTATTATATAAGTTCCCATACTATTATGTACAAGTATCAAAAAATATTTTACACGCAATTATTATTAAATCTTACTACTGACCATAATTATGCAAAGACCAGCGAGCATGCCAATGTGAAAACGTTTTCTTGCAAAACAATATGTCCGGGTTATTCGAGTGTTTCAAATGTGAAAAACTGGCTAATTTGCATGTAAAATGCGATGAAAAGCTTGGCATGCAGATCAATACGTCGTAAACAGGCCACGACTTGATTATACTGTGTTGGCCTAAACATTTTACGTCACTCTTTTTCATTCAGTGACGTCACAAAATGGAGTTGAGACTGTAAAGTCTATAGATGTCATATGTTTGATAGGGATAAGTGCTAATGTTTTTTAACTGGCTGTCGCAAAGATAAACTTTAGTAAGTACCAACTGTTGGTCTAAAACTTAAAGAACGATTTTTAAAACCAGTCATAATTAATATTATACGTACGTGATCAGTTTGACCCCAAATAAATTGAGATAAGGAAAACAGAATGATGAACGTGATCAGTTTATTACGCCACAGTTCAAATTAAAGTGCGTTTGTGTGTTGCGTAAAGTGCGTAAAGCGTTTTCAAATGATTGTTTACCTTCATAATAATATGTTTTCGGTATGAAACTAAATGTAAATAAACTCTACCTAACTACGAGCAACACAACTTTGCAGACAACGTTTTGTTAGGCGATAACAATGTTAGAGAGATACAATCGTACCTATTAATTGAAAAGAGTATTGTACTTTTTGCACGAACAACAAGTCAAATAGAAGTCTGAGTTGCAATCGATAAATGTATAGACAATATAGACGTTGTAGCAGAGTCATATGGTTTGTTTGAAATATTAAAACTCTTGACAGTCGTTGGGTGGGAACTGTCTAAGGTGAAACACTTTTCTATAATATGTTCATAATTGAAGTACTGTCATTTGAAGGGAGTACCTAAGTAAAGCGCTTGCTAAGCTTTGCCAAAAACCTGTTTCAGGAGTAAGTACATCTTACTTTTTTTATTTATTTATCCATTTATGCTCACACATAAACAAACAGACAGGAAGAAATGAACAGAAAAATACGTATAAAGGTGATGCTTATTTCTAAAGAAATCTCTTCTAGCATGTAGAAGGGAAAACAAAATAAATAAAATCGGAAAACAATTTTCCAATTTAAATATAAACATACAATATGAGATATAAATTGTAACTAAAATAATAAATACATATGCAATTATGACGAAGTGGAAAGATAGTGTTCATTCACTCTACTTTTAAATACTGTTAGGCTTTTTATGTTTGGCTATGTGTGTAAATTACCTGAAAATAAATGAATTTATTATTATTACTTCGTCTAACAACCAGTCTAATCTAGGAGTATCGTATTACCCAGTCACTGGGTTGTGAAATTCAGATAAGCAGTCGCTCCATGCATGTCCGCTATTCAGCTGCATCCGGTTAGACTAGAAGCTGACCCCAACATAGGAAGAGGCTAGGCAGACGATGATAATGTTACTTACCACCGTACATATTTCTGTCAGCAAGAAATGTTGCTGTGAACCCGAGATTTATCAGCTGGTACACACGGCTACATATCAAGCTATACATTTCCAGTATAAAATGATATCGCATTGGATAGGATTTCTCTACAATGAAGGGTAAGCTTATACTGGAAATATATAGCTTGATATGTAGCCGTGTGTACCAGATGTCCATAAACGACAGTGACCCCTTTACCATCAGATAGACCAACTGCTTGTTTTACACCAAAAAACATTAAGTAAAACTTTAAAAAGGGGTGTCACTAACTGTGATGTGATGACATTACTTGAAGTCAAAATAATTTTCCATTTTTGTACAGTTTTGTACTTAATTGGCCAAATTGAAAACGATACATTACTCGCCAACGATTACCCCCTTTTATTATCGCTCTACCATCAGCTGCCTAACAAAGGGCATCTCCCAGATGAAATTGCCAGGCTTCGAATCTCCCATTCATTTGGTTAGTGAATGTTCAATCAAAGACTGATACTGTCGAGGGTCGGTGAAGGTTATTATCATGGTATGTCTGGTCGCTATTACTATAATTGATTTAAGTGTCTTGATTGCTAAATTAGAAGTCGAATTGTTTTTTTGAAATGTCATTATTCGGAAAATTTAAAATTAGTTATGTTTAAAACTCAAATGATAACGAGGTGGTTAGACACCCAAATAATACCATTCATCATTTTATTACATTTGTTAAAATCAAATCATTAACATTTTAACAAAAAGAGGTAAGATTGAAGAAGAGAGGTAAGGTTTAAATTAAGTACTAGAATTGTAAAAAAACATATTACCTATAGGTCAGTTATTAGTGTAAAACTAAGTTTGCAGCTTCGAAAGACCTGTACTAACTGCGTGGTGCTGCAAGCCAAAAACAGAAAGAACTCCGAAAATTTCAAGGTTTTTCGGGCACCACGCAGTAAGCACAGGTCACAGGTATTTCGTTTTTTTTTTATATTTGATATGGGCTTTATTGCAGTTGGCCCCGCGGGAGACGTATTCTGTTTCACCGGGCTTTGGTGGGGCCAGAAAGGCCTCACACCGAAATATTAAAATATATTTAGGTAGCACAGCTAAGGGCGTCCCATAGTGGGACTCGAACCTACACTTAGGGAGCTACCGATTACTGAGCAAGCGTTTTTTGTATCTACGGTGAATGACCTACTATCTAACTAAAAGTTTTCCAACTTGTTCCTTTAATTTCATCAAACTAAAGTTAAGGTTTTAATTTCTTATTCTAACAGGAAGTAAGAACCTGAATTAAGTTTAGACCCTCAATCAGTAGTGGTTGAAGTAGCTTTGCAATTAGTTACAGGACGGCTCAAAGCGTCGCCGTCGTCGTTACGAGTTTGTCAAGTACGGTAGAAATTAATGTTTTAGGGTCATTCGATTTGTCAATTAAAATCTGTCAGCAGTAGAAAACATTACAAAGTCACAATTTTTTTTTTCATATGACTTTTTAAGTAAGTAGTTTTATCAGTTTTAAAATTACAGTCCATTCAAATTTATTTTACCTCTGATAGCAGCACCCCATGAACGACCTTATTGCAACGGCCATAAAGATCACTGTGATTTTGACAGTGATGCAAACTCAGAGGTAAAATTATAGAGGTATGAGGAACAAGGTGTGAGTTCACTCATACTCTATCGAAAAGGGAGGGTCCTCCGACCGTGGGTGTCATGTCTGGTGGGCAACTGCCCGAAAATTGATGTCGGGACGTTGTATACAGGGTGGATTTCTGAGCTGGGGCAGCAAAGGCAGCTACCTTAACCGTTGTACCTACAGGGAAACGCGGTATTAGAAGACTTTCCTTAACTTTTTGAGAAATTTTGATTTGCATTAACAGGTTTTGAAAAAAAATTACAGTCAGCGGGAAAATGAGCAATTTTCACAAAAAACTTTTTTTATGCCAATCCTGTTTCATATAAGGCTCAACAACCTCTATCGGACCAACTGAGGTTTCAGTACTAGAAAAGTCAGAAATCGCAAAAAGCTTTTCCCATAGGAAAAGGACGTAGGAGATGAGACTACAACTTACTTTTTTATTATTGAAGTAAAGTTATTGGTGTCGATTCTGTTGTGCGCAAATAAAATTTAGGCTGTTGCATTTTTTTTTTCCTCATAAAACAAGGAACAGACGCGAGAAAAACCTACTACTGGGTACCTACTGTCTTTGAACTATAATTTTTGTTTTTATTATTTTAATTTGTCAAAGGCTTTTAGCTTATTTTGTATTAGTGTGTGTTTTATATGTTTTCTTGATAATGTGCATCTTTTTTGGTGGAATTAAAAATAACTTAAATACTGCCTCGTTGGTCTAGTGGTCGCAAGCGCTACTGCTGAGCATGAGGTCCTGGGTTCGATTCCCGGGTCGGGCAAAGTGTTATTGGGTTTTTCCATCTGGAATTTCTCGGTAGCAGCCCGGAGTCTGGATTTGTGCCCGGTTGATGGCAATAGGCTCGCCCCCTATTACATGGGACTTAAACATAACTGGCGAAATGTGGGTGTGCTATAGGTACACCTCTGCCTAACCCTTCTGGGAATACAGGCGTGATGTTATGTTATGTTAAAAATAAATCTTTCCAATAAAACGGCTGTTTATACGAATTTAGACGATACACTAGAATTTGTCGATAAAAACACGCCTATGTTCGACACTTTAACTATTTTGAAATCTTGAAACGTCGAACGAGGGGTTGAACTTTGCATGTGAACCTTCAAGCATAAGCAATTTAAATTATAAATTAACCAACCATTTCCTATTTATACAGAATTCGGCACATCACACTTGTGGGGCGCCAACAACAGTCGACGCGGCTGGAGTCGCAAACGCACGTCGGCACCACAGATGAGCAACGTGCACGGATCCATGCCGCGGGTGGGGCTGGTGCTGCGCTCGCGGCGGAGCTGGCCTGTGGCACCGCAGTCGTGTAGAAGGTAAGCAATGTTATCTTAGTTGGGTAGTTTGGTATAGATGGTAATAATAGTCCGGCCAATCTCAGCGGACACTAGCTATCGACGCAGGAAACATTACAGTGCACAAGTGTGTTTCGTATAGGTAGTATGGCATAACCAGCTTATAACGTTTCCTCAGTATAGTCCTCCTCTTTATTAGAGGGAGTGGAATTCACTTAGCGTGCCTAGTGCTGGTTGGTTGAACGTGTAATCGAATTTTTGGCCGGTTTCGTCAAGATGATTTTCTTCACCGTTTTGAAAGCAGTTTTGATGAAATCAAACTACTTAGAATAACTAAAGTGACTGCCTAGGTTCGAATCCACGACCTACCACTGTTACCACCACTGCTCCTTGGTAGCTGATGAGTTGTCGGTATTCGGCCTGGAATTCCTGCCCTACTCACGACGACGCAGCTCCCTACATTCCGATTGAGTTTGCTGATTGCGTTGACAATTTATTTAATTGCCCCTTAGCTGACTGTCGTGTAAGAGATATACTTTTACAGGTACATTCCAACTCAGAGGGGGTCTACTCTCAAAGCACGAAATCCGATGTTTCGGACGAAGTTACGGGTATTTACAATTCCGTACCACCTACGTACATAAGATTACTTCGAAGCCCGAACTAAGAATAGATGACAACACGATTTGACAGTTGTCCTTATTCCCGATGTGTTTTTGCTCGTCCGCGAATTAATCGGGAGTAGGGTTTATTCCGATGTATCGAACTACTTTCAGACGGGGCCATATCATCGTTGGTGGACTTTGAGAGTATGCCCCCAGAAGTAATACAGTTATTGGCCGATAAATAACTAGATGTAAGCCGTTCAAGTGTAGTTTTTATTTGCGGAAAATATGCATAATTTCTATTTATACTACGTGGTAAAATGGTATTATGGAACATATAAAATAATAGTGATTTTTATTATAAGACGTTTGTTTTGGCTAGATTAAATGCCCTACGAATCACATTATTAATATCTTTACTCTTTTATTATGCGTTAAGTGTTGCGTGGGTTTTCTAGGATTATGATCTGATACAAAACTTTTGATAGTTACTTGATTTCTTTGAAATGATACGTGGAATATAATATGAACAAATTATATATGACTTTTAACAGTCATATAAGTTCATGCCCTTCAGACACCTTATTAGATTTCGAATTATTCGAATAAAAGTTTTCTTCGTAAATGTTCGCGAGCGAAAGCTACATCAGCAACGAGCTGGTGTCCAATAATAGCACCAACTTAACCCTACTTAAAAGTCAAGGGGGTTGGAAGGCGTTGCCAAGAAAGCTGACTGCACTTCTTATAGCGCGGGTTAGCAAGCGCTAAGTAAACACTTTGCTAACTAAGAATGTGTCGTCGACATTATAGGGTTGAGTTTCAAATAGTGTTACCTACTTAGGTTTCCTTGCTATTTTTTGTATGAAATGCAATACCTATTAGGTACAGTACCTAGTACGATTTCATAATTTTAGAAGTTGTGGTGGAACGTCTTTATTTCGGAGAAATTCCGTCATGAAAGTTTAAGGATTCGTTTTTGCCGTCTGACAGCATTTTTAAACTGCGGGGCGAGCACGGCCACTGTGCCATGGCTTGAGTCACACATTTTATCACAGTTTGGGCGAGAAAACCGTCCGTACCGTAACCGTACGTCTTATCACAAACGTCTTGGGTACGCCCATGCTCGCCCTGCTGTACCCAGTTTGATGGGTTTTTCTTTTGTGTGCCCGTGAAATTACAGGCACATGAGAATATATAAATCTCTCTTTACATAAGTAGGTAGATACCTCAGATGAGATGATAACGGATTTTATTATATCTCAGCTATAAAATGATACAGCGATAAAACAACCGTGTTTCGCTTTTGATCTTACTGTTGGTGCGTAAACAGTTTCTTGACACAAGACTTGAAATACGACGCATGTAAATATTATAAAGTGGTAATAAAGTAAACAGTGATGCATTTATTACTAAATGTAGCAAATTCGTCCAGGTATTGTTCATACATGTAATTTAAATTGATGAAAATCTATGACAGTTCGACATTGGTGCCGATTCTCTTGTCACAAAGTTCTCTAAACTAGACTAAAGATCACTAAAATTTAGTTTATTCCTGTCAAACGACGATTTCTCATTCTGTAATTGACTAAAGTGACACAACTTAACCATATTTTAGTTTGACAGCACTAAGATGGCACTGAATTATTTAGTGAAAATGCCAATTTTGCTATTCTGAATTTGACGTTTTTTACCAAAAATTTTGGTTGTCTAACTATATCTGACTATTTTTAATCGCTATTAAAAAGGTGTGGAATAAAATTAGTGGTCATGAACTAAAATTCAAGACAAGACCTCGACTTCAGGTGCAAAAACAGTACTGTATCTTTTTTAAATTTTATTTTGCTTATATCTCGAAAATAGTGTGTCCTATCGCAAAAATAATGAAAACTTCGACCCCCTTTATAAAACACTTAAAACGCTAAAACTCTACATGTAGGTTATATTTTTTTCATATTTTCCATAAAAAAGTGCAAAATTCCATATAAATCACGTCGAGGCTGCCCCCATGTGTGCCTACACCTCTAAAAAAAAAATTATGACAAGGCAAACAAGTACCACGTGGAGTCGCGATTGTCAAATTAAATTTTAGTTGCGTCAAAATTACTTTTAAATTTAGTTTTTTTTTTTTGCAGAATTGCTTTGAGTTTCTCATAATCAAAAGCAAGGAATTTTAGTGATAGTTTAGTTAGTTTAGTTCGGTGTACAAGAGAATCGGCACCATTGCCAAAGTAATTTTTAGGGTTCCATACTCAAAGGGTGCCAGCGGAACCCTATTACTAAGACTCCGCTGTCCGTCTGTCTGTCAGCGGGCTGTATCACATGAATCATAATAGGTAGACAGTTTAAAAAATATTCACAGATTGTGTTTCTATTGCCGCTATAACAACAAATAATAAAAATAAAATAAACTTAATAATTAAAGGGAGTCGTCCCCGTATAAGAAACGTGCTATAAAAAAAGAAAAAGTAATTTTAAATATTTTACGGTGGTGCGGGAACCCTTCGTGTGCGACTCCGACTCGCAATTGGTCGATTTTCAGTATTGAGATCATTTTCAAGCACTACTCCAATTATTTTTTTGCATTTCTAGAAACGTCTAGACATGTGTATCACAAGAATTCTGTGATAAAATACAATACATCTAATAGATCTTTGTTAAGTCGAAAATATATTTCAGGTAATTGAAAATAACGGCAGGTACCCATGTCTGTACTTTGTAGTTTGAAAGTTATTGTTACTTTTTCCATTAAAACTCTCTTGGGGCTAACCAGTACAATAAACAATATTTTAAAATTTTAATGCAATAATAATTATGTCTCCATAGGGGGTAATTTGCAAATTACACAACGGTAAAATACATAACTCCATTTTACACCACGCACTAAGGCTCCTGCACACAGGCGCGATGCGACTCGTGTGAACGATTTCGATGAATATTTCTTAGAAATGATTTTAGTAGAGTCGCAGAAATGTATATATACTACGTATTGTATTATAGTCTGTCCCAAAAGTATTTGAAGAAAATGTAAACAAATGGATCAGAAAACGTTCCTGTGGATGCCAATTTGTTGCACCACTAACGTACTGCTTTCATTTGATTATTTGAATACTTGAACACAGAATTCTAATTTTTCATCACATGCAGATGTTTTTCATTTGACAGTTGTGGTAAATTTTTTAAACCTACATTTTCGTCATTGATTTTTAATATACATGTCGGAAACTCGTTAAATCAATCGTTTGACTTGACTAATCGGGACGCCGGTGCCACCAGGTGGCGCTTGACAGAGTCTATAACGCTCACGCTTGAGCAGAGTAAAAGCAGAGTTTGTTGTTGATGGGTAAGCAGTGAAGACGTTTAGAAACTGTCGCGCGTTCCGTTATGTTTTGTCATGTACCTACAGTACAGTATGATTCGCTAGTGTGGTTAATTTGATCGTACATTCTTATTTGATTTGAACTGCAAACGATTTTTCTATTGCGTAATAACCAACATTACGCATAGTACGCCCACAGTAGTTAAAATATGGCTGATAATAACGAGAGAAAAGTACCTTCTCCGTCATACATATAAAGTTGAAACCTTCTAAATGATAATGATAAATGTTTTTTTTTCTGTAAGTAGGTTTGTACAAACACTTTTACACGTCAATCATATTTTTAAAACTAGATGAATGATGATGATGATGGGTCTCCTATCTGACTACTCTGAGAAGAAAGGCCGAAACAAACTCAGAGGTCACAGTCTCTTTTAAAGTCCAGACATAATCTTGGTCAGATCATGTGAAGACCATGTAGATTTGTGTCTGAAATGGTCTTTTGAGGAAAAACCACACAGAATGAGTGGAGCTGTCCAGTCAGTGCACGCATTTGTCACTAATCGTGGAGCTCAACTTAGAACTTAAGGAGCTCAACCACTCGACGAAAAATACCAAGGAAAGGGCATTTGGGTAGGCCCCATAAAGCACTCAAACTGCCAGATTATCAGTAACAGACTCGTTGACTGGTGCAAATTAAATAAAATGATTTTAAATATTAGTAAATGTCACTACATCCAGTTCACTCGTAATTAAAAATTGCTTGAGAACAAATACTACATAGAGGGACTTGAAATAAAGAAACTGAGTAATATTCGCGACCTGGGAGTTCAACTCGATCAAGCCCTAAAGTTCGATTTCCATATCCTGAATATTGTCTCAAGATCTTTCAAGGTACTAGGATTTGTTTTGCAAAATAGTAAGGAATTTAAAAGACTCCAATTCTAGAATCCAATTCTAGAATTCTAGAAAAGAGTCCAATTCTAGAATATGCATTACGAGGCTTACTCCAAGCGATTGGAGTGTCCAAAAGCGGTTTCTTTACCATCTGTGCTACGGAGATCACTTGGCTAAACAACTCAGTAGCTACACTGACAGGTTGAGGCACTATCACATGGACACACTAACCGGTCGTAGGAAGAAACTGGACTGCGTCATCCTTCACAAAGTTTTGAATGGTACGATAGATTGCAGTGAACTTTTGGGCTCATTAGAGATTAAAATTCCGACTCGGATTCCTAGGCATAACACATGCAACTTATTTTACATCCCTGGCTCAAAAACGAACCTCGGTCATTACGCCGCTGTGCCAAGACATTTTTGGTTAAGGTATTTATCTATGGGCCTGAGTTGCCTGAAAATAAATGTTTTTTTTTTTTTTTGTAAGCAATACAACACTTTAGCTAAAACTACGAATCTAGACATCTGCGAGTCTTTGTCTGAATATAAGAAGTGTATAACAGATTTAATTTAAGTATCTCTGTGTTATTGTAACATTTTTTGATTTGTTTTCATGTCCTTTAAAATTTTATAAACTTTTTCAATATGTTACCTATTAGTAATATTTTAACTTTGTTAGCTTAGTTGTTAACTTTACTGTGCTGCTTAATACCTGATGTTGACTATATTCACAAAGTAAATTGTCATGACATTGTAGGTATATACTCGTATAATAAGTATAATAAAAAAAAAACATTCAGTGTGCAAAAATTGGAGCAACTCAATCCCAAGCCTTTTTGTCCTCAATATAAACCTTAACGGTATAAAAGGCTTTCTGGCACAACTTACGTTTAATAATGATTTGAATTTATTATGGCTTAGATCTTGAACGGCTCTTGGAAGTTTATTATAAAAGCGTATACATTGACACCTGAACGACCTCCTATTTCGACCACCTATTTTTTTGAGCCTTGTTTTAAATACAGCACGGTGAATACATAAGGTACATACATACATAAACTCACGCCTTCTTCCCATGGGGGAACGGAGAAACTACAGAATGCCACCTGCTACGATTCTTACATACCTACAGGTTAATATGTTATTAAATCACTTTAGTGAGTGATTGCATAATAATTCCACCTGAACAACACGCACACCCATATTTCGCTAGTTATGTTATTATATCAAAATTAGGGGTTTTTTGTGCAGTTATTAGCCTATTGCTAATAACTGCACAAAACCAGATTCCGATTTGCTGGTGAGAATTCAAAAAAACACATATTTGACTCTGCTAAGAACCACACTCGTGTTAGTCATCGAGTCATTGTGACTACTAACAAGGCAGTCTTGCTAATAACATCTACCGACCTTATCAATCCTCCAGAGTAAAACTTCCGTTAAGTTACATGTTAATTAAACGCAATTTAAATCGTGTTTAACTCAACTAGCTGTGTTTATCTATGTAATTAATTAACGTCTAAGTCACTTGCCGCTTCATCGATTAACTTCCCTAGTCCGTTTAAACGAAGAGCAATATCGGTGGCTGTGAACCTCTCTGCTGTGCAATAAGTAGGTAGGTACCTACGTTAAATTTAGTAATAAACTGACCATGACTAAACATTGTACTCGTACTGACGTCCTAATATACTAATGTACTGTACTGTTAATGTTTATCATTATTACCATGATGTGTGTGTGTGTGTGTGTGTGTGTGTAACATTGTCCTTACATTCAGTTTCCTTACTCTTGTTTCATGTTTATTATTGTATATATTATATTATGTAGATAGGTATATGTTTTATGTATGTATGTATTTGTTGTATATGTAAATGGTACACCACTGACTACCTGCATTATTGTCTCTCCTTATACCTTGAATCCATCCAAAGGTCATCTGTAAAAGATCGCTTTTAGCGATAAGACCGCCCATGGTGTCACCCTATGTAAAATTTCTACTTTTATATCTGTAATTTTTATGGTGTACATAATAAAGAGTATTCTATTCTATTCTATTCTATTCTATTCTATTCTATTCTATTCTATGTCTGTTAGAGCACAAATTAGCCACTGCTTATGCTCCCTAGTTAATGTTTCACGCGTTGGCCCCCCCGGATTATTTAAAAATAGATAATTAAGCCTTATTTTAGTCAACGCTAGAAAGGTTAATAAAAAAAAGATACTACTACAACTAAACTAATTTATTTAATTTTTAATATATTTGAACTTATGTCAGCTAAAATATTGCGTGTCACAGTTAGAGATTTATCCAATTCTTATGTTATTAAAAAAGTTTTAATGTATTTAATTCTGAATTTCGAAGCACAGTTAACTTTCCTATTACAGATAACAGTAATAAAGGAAATTGAAATACGAATATTAAATTGGTTTTGAGACCGATTCTTTTTCATTGAGTTGGCTTTTGAAAAGGTTTTAAGATCTGTAATAAATTGCGGTGAAAAGGTATGAATAGTGATTTTTCACCTGAAAAAAATTTTGGTAGACAGTTTGAAGTTATGAACCCGGTTATAACTAGCTTAAATAAAACTTGTTTACAAAAACAACAACCGACTTCCCAAAAAACACTGAAAAGTGAAAAATAACTTTAATTTCGGAAGTCGGTGTCTTTGGTTTTGTATTTTCGTTTTTTGCCACCGACTTCTGAAATTAGTTATTTTTCACTTTTCAACCGACTTCAAAAAAAGGAGGAGGTTCTCAATTCGACTGTATGTTTTTTTTATGTGTGTTAGCTCAGAACTTTTTTCTAGGTGAACCGATTTGAATGATTCTTTTTTATTTGAAAGCTGGTGTTTCACATGTGGTCTCATACAAATTTGATTAAGTTCTGACCAGCAGTTTTTGAGTTATCCTTAATACTGCGTACTTTTTCCACTTAGTTTATATCGATTGTGTGTTAATAACTTCCTGTCACTGTTATTTACATATCAAGTAGTGGTATACGAACTTGTGTGGTGTACTTAACTTAACTTGTTATTTTTCACATTTTTCATTCATATGTTTGATATTTGCTTTGCTAAGTAAATAACAGTGACAAGAAGTTATTAAAACATCATCTATAAAATCAAGAATGTTATGGAAAAACATCGTAAACGACAAAATGTAGTGTGTAAATGTGTATTTTTTTGGAAATTTAAAGGTATTTCACTTTTTATTGTAACGTACAACTAAAATAGTTTAGACCCTAATACAAAGGCTCTTAAACCCATATTTGCATAAACGACAAAATTATAACTGGACATTCATAATATCGCATACGATAGAAGTAAAAGTTTAATATAACAGAACAATCAGAATTATCGCAAACAACTTATCGTAAGTAACGTTTTTCACTTACGATAAAACATAGTTGTTGCGTTTAGTTAATTTATTAAGTTTGTTGTTTATTTGTAGGAAATACTCAAATCAATCGGATCGTTTGATTGCTTGTTTATTTGAATGTAGTAATAATTAATTTCGCAATTTTATGATATTAAAATGTAACTATTTATTACACAAGGGAGGAAAATTAAGAAAGAAAGAAAGAAAAATAGGTTTATTTGTCACAGAAACACGTGCATACAAAAAAGATAATTATCTCTGGTAACAATGTAAAATAAAAACAAACGAAATAGATCTATTATCACGAGCACAAAACAGAAATAGTCGATAGCGGTGGTAGATTAGACTTTCTTTTGTTGCATGGAATTTTATGGCTGCTGTTTACTAATTCGAGGTCATTAATTTCAAATCTACTTACCCTCAATTTATCACTAACAGCTCTAGTTTATGAGATACAGTTATTGGCCATATTTTTGTACTAGTTACAATTAACTTTCATAAAATCGAGCTGATATAAAAACAGGCTCGCCCCCTATTACATGGGACTTAAACATAACTGGCGAAATGTGGGTGTGCTATAGGTACACCTCTGCCTAACCCTTCGGGGAATACAGGCGTGATGTTATGTTATGTGTTTATAAAAACAAACAAAAAGTCCACCTCTAGTGCCTAGGAATCGCATAATACTTCCACCTTTGCATATCAAACTAGGGCTCATGAAACAATTTGTCAAAGCTCTGAACAAGGATAGTGATTGTAAAAAGTGCCATATTTTGAGTACAGAGAAACTGAAAGTCGGAATTTTTGATGGTCCACAAATAAGAAGGTATGAAAACTTTAAAAGTTTTATGACTGATATTGAAAAAAATGCCTGGAATCAATTCGTTTGGATTGTACACTTTTTTCTGGGAAACAAAAAGGATGAAAGCTATGTGGAGCACATTGAAGAGATGTTGTCGCACTTTCAGCATCGTGGTTGTAATATGAGCATCTAGGTATACTTCCTACACACCCGTTTAGGCTGTTTCCCTGAAAATCTTGGTGATCGAAGAGAAGAAAAAAGGAACGGTTTCATCAAGATATTTGGACAATGCAGGAGCGGTGGGCGGCGGTTCCAGGGTCACTGGAATGCCCACATGATGGAGGACTTCTGTTAGCATTAAAAACAGCCCTTATGAACCAAGTCAAACAAGAAAATCTTCTAAAATGTTTTTTCGATAAGTAGTGGTTGTTTTTCTAATATTTTCTTAAATTAAAATATGTTTTTCTTGAAAATCACATTTTCATTATATCTCAAAAACTAAAGCTGAAACAAAAAAAAAAACTGACTTCAGATCTAAAATCACCACCCCGAAAATGTATAATATTAGTCTTTAGATTTCATGCAATAAATGTGCTGTTCCCTTGTATTATTGATGTCAATCAAAATTGTGTAATAAGAATACAAATTTGATTTAAGCATGTTTTCGTTTTATAGTGAGAACCTGATATTGATATAGGTACGTGATATTAGGAGAAAAAAACACAGTGTAATACAATAGTTAGCCCTAATTATAGAGAACATTAATAGCGTAAAAGACGATTTTTGAAAAACAAAAAGAAATTTTGACCTTTATTGTTATCTTAAGCGATAAAAGTAATCATTAGTTAACCCTTTCTGCAATAATTTAAATGATTATACGTAAAGCCTAACGTGTTTGGCAATGTATACAAAACCGGAGATCTATAAACAACAAATAAAAAATAATCAATAAAACTTTTTTACAAAAAAACAACCGACTTCCAAAAAAAACACTAAAAGACGTGAAAAATAACTTTAATTTCGGAAGTCGGTGCCTTTGGTTTTGTATTTTCGTGTTTGGCCACCGACTTCCGAAATTAAAGTTATTTTTCACGTCTTTTAGTGTTTTTTTTGGAAGTCGGTTGTTTTTTTGTAAAAAAGTTTTTATTTTTCACTTTTTAGTTGCGGTACCTACCCCACACAAATTCGTATACCACTACTTGGTGTGTAAATAACAGTGACAGGAAATTATTAACACATCATCCATATAAACTAAGTGGAAAAAATCTGCAGTATTAAGGATAACTCAAAAACTACTGGTCAGACCTTGATCAAATTTAAATGGGACCACATGTGAAGCACCACCTATCAAATAAAAAAAGAATCATCCAAATCCGTTCACCCAGAAAAAAGTTATGAGCTAACACACATAAAAAAAAAAAAAAAAAAAAAAAAAAAAAAAAAAACATACAGACGAATTGAGAACCTCCTCCTTTTTGTGAAGTCGGTTAAAAATACCTCTCTTGTAACATTTTAAATATGTCGCTTGCGATGACTTCCATAAGAGGCTCAGATATGCTTAATGGTTAAAATACGCATTATTAAGTATAACTCAAAAACGACTGGTCAGATGTTGATCAAATTTGTATAGGACCACATGAGAAGCACCAGCAAAAAAAACATCAAAATCGGTTCACCTAGAAAAAAGTTCTGAGCACACATAAAAAATAATAAAACATACATTCGAATCAATTCGAATGTTTTTTTTTTTAGGTTCTCATGAACCTCCTCCTTTTTTTGAAGTCGGTTAAAAATAAATATCAACTATCACGCCTCTTACCCCGAGGCGATAAGTAGAAACTTTTGCCTTAGATCTTTGGTCTCACGGGGACGAGCCTATCACTATTAACTTAAATCCAGCCTCGGGGCTACTGACGAATCATATTTTCTTTGACCTACCATTACACTCCTCTCTGATATCATAAGAGTCAGAATACCAACCACCAGGTGATTGCTCAAAGTCAATTTATTTTAAACCCTCATATAATTTCATTCAACCAAAATAAACTTTACAGTTTAACTAATTCAAAATGTTACCGTACTAAATAAACGTCCCCACCTACAAAAGACTGCCAACCGAACCGAACCTGTAATTTGCAATCCCCTGCGCTGTTATAGGGACATCACTAGACACTGTCATATACATATCTACGTAGATAGATGGGTCTTGATTGCCACATGCCATAAAACAATTACTGTGGGCAATGTGGTGGTTAACAAGGGAGGTGGGGAACCCCTCTGTCTCATGTTGCGTTTGGAATTTAAATAAGACATTATATGCGTGAAACAACACAGCTTTACGTATTTCATAAAGAAAGCAATCTGATTGCCTTTCCTAATGTTAACTTTGCACGTTCCGTTCCACGTTTACACTATGTTTTGTGTTTTAGTTAGATGGTTGTTTTATTATGAAAATTTTGTTTGTGGGTTATGCAGTATCATACTGAAATATATATTGTTTCGCCGATATGTGTGCTTCTATTAAAACTTCTAAAAAACGAGTATTTCGACCCAAAACAGCTCAAATTATAGTTACTCATAAGGTTACAGTATTTGCGCCACTTGAGGGTCTCAGCAGCTGCAGCAGCGGAGCCAGCAAAGCCAGCCATGCTAGGAACATGAGATGGCGCAATGGTGTCGATACAGGTTGCGTCCCACACCAGAGACCTATCCACCTTCCAAGGCAAAAACGTCATGACGTCTGGTCTCTTCCCACTGTCACCAAGCCGTTTGGTTCTAATACCGCTGGTACGCCGGTGGTGACAAGGGCTCGATAAATAATATCGTTGATACTGGCGTGTCGTGCTATGCGACCTGCGCTCCTGCAACAGGACAGGCCATGATACCCGAGACTGTCGACGGCTTCACCACAGTTACACCGATGCGGAGCAATACAAAGTGCGCCGAAGCGGAGACACGTAGCGAGCTGAAAGGATGAGTCATCCATCATAGAGTCTGACTCCCCTTCTCCCACAGCCAGCAGACAGGCACGCTCAACAGTATTAAGTGTTATGTTTACCAGGGTATTCCGTACACCACTACAGAGCGGCACGTCCTACCGTCTCTGGGAGGACGGGTTGTCGGGCAAATCCGTATTGGTACAAGCGATCTTCTAAGCGTTAAACGCATCGGTCACACACGGTACCTCAAAATCGACCAGTGAAGATAAAATGTTCCTGGTTAATTTGTCAGTATTGTGGACCGAGGAGATGAAGGCTGGTAAACTTATATTTGTCATTTTGCGGACGCCGCCGCCGGGACCACCCAGGCGAATGGGAAGTTTGATTTGCTCGGTCACTCGGTCGTCCAGGGCCATATTTAGGATCGAAGTTGCTGTGTTTCTAATAATTTGTATTTTAAAATTTAGTATTTTCTCTTTAATGAACGTTGGAAAGCATTCGTTTCGCAAATTGGGGAGCCCAGGAGGTGAAGAGAATTCCTTTCCGTAAATTTGATATTTGGTGCTATTGTATTAAATTTTGCTATGGTAGGCTGACTGTCAGTAGTTTGGGAAAGATAAATTTCACATTTTGAAAGTTTAAGGTTTAGGCCAAAGGAACTGAATTTTTCTTTAAAAAAAGTTAAATCTTTTGGGTGTGTGTCTACAGCTCCTAAGGTTCCGTCATCCAAATATTTGTGTGTGGAACTTACGTTCCGTCATTTACACGTTGAATTCAGAATTTGGTTGTCGAATAATTGGATTTATTTCTGACATCCAACAGCTGATTTGAAAAGGTTATCTTTATCAAGTAATTTTGAGGGTTGCCTGTAGCGTCGATATAGAAAACTGTAAATATTGGGTATTTCTTTTTGAACTTCGGTTAACAAAGTGTCCTTGTTTACGGTATTGAAAGCATTCCTAATGTTTACCTTAAGGATGACCTCACCTTTACCCCTATTGAGGTAAAAGGATAAAGCGTGTTCCGCAGCCTTAGGAATGCGAAAGTACGAAGATGTGGTATGGTTTTTCAATTTCCTTTAGAAACGTGGCCGTTGAAGGATAATTTCAAACGGTTCCATTCAGTTTCACGCTCTACGAGTGACTGTCAGACGAATAATGTGATCGATTTTTTTACCTATTTCCTGTACTTAATCTGGTAGAGTTGGAATTTTGCACACCCAGTTTTGATGACAAATTGAGGTAGTCTGATGATTGATATGGAAGATAAACGTCGCTTCATTTATGAAGTGATTTATATCTAACTAATTTAGTAATATTTTAAAGTATAAATGTGAGCTAATGGTGCCGATTCTCTTGTATACCGAAATAAACTATCAATAAAATTCCTTACTTTTGGCTATGAGAATCTTAAAGCTATTCTGCAAAAAAATATCTCTAAATTTAAAAATAATTTTGACGTAACTAAAATTTAATTTGACAGTTGCGACTCCACGTGGTAGGTACTTGTTTGCCCGTGATTTTTTTTTAGAGCCGTGGGCACCCGTGGAGAGCAGCCGGACGTGTTTTATATGGAATAGTTTACATTTTGTATGGAAAATATGTAAAACAAATTACCTACGTGTAGAGTTTTAGAGGTTTAATGGTTTCATAAAGGGGGTCGAACTTTTCATTATTTTTGCGATAGGACACACCGTTTTCGAGATATAAGCAAAATAAAATGAAATAAAAGATACAGTACCGTTTTTGCACCTGAAGTCGAGGTGTTGTGGTGAATTTTAGTTCACGACAACTAATTTTATTCCACACCTTTTTAATCACGATTAAAAATTGCTAGATTTAGTTAGTCAACCAAAATTTTAGGTGAACAACGTCAAATTCAGAATAGCAAAATTGGCATTTTCACTAAACTAATAATTCAGTGTCATCTTAGTGCTGTCAAAGTAAAATATAGTTAAGTTATGTCACTTTAGTCTACTCGTATTTCAGAATGAGAAATCGTCGTTTGACAGGAATAAACTAAATTTTAGTGATTTTTAGTTTAGTTTAGAGAATTTTGTGACAAGAGAATCGGCTCCATTGACTGACTTAGTATGATAAAATGAATGATACAGAAATACATCCCATTACAAACACAAAAAAAATGCAAAGGAAAATCGGAAAAATTACTATTGAATAACATTAGAAACTCGAAAGTAATAATACAGGGTCAAATTAGCTAATTAGTTATACACTAAATTAGCAAAACTACGCCGACGTGATGGATATCGATTTTAGGGGTCATCGACCGCTGGTAGTGTTATTACAAGATTTATGAGTTGAAAAATATGTTTTATCGTGTCTAGATATTAATACCAATCATGTCTGTGAAGTTTACACAAAAATAAAAAAGATTTTTAAACTGATGTTTCAAAAGAATACACTAGCTGGGGTCAATGACCCCACAAAAAAATCAACAAACTATTTTTTTTTTTATCATGTTTAGATATCGATCCCATCACGTCTGCGGAGTTTCGCTAGCAAATTTTATTTGACCCTATAATAAGATCTGTGTCTACATTAGTATTCCTTATATTAACAGTGTTTGTAGAAATGTTTATAACATCGGCAGGAAATACTCGTATGCAGCAAATGCGGATCACATTATCAAATGCGATCCGCATTTGCCGCATATTTCAAGAAAATGGAACACCATTTCCTTATGTTGACTTTTCAGGTTGCGTTGAAAGATATTCTGATATGCATTACCTACACATTTATTATAAAATCTTTCCATCCATGGATACGAGTAAAAATACAAAGATATCAGGATTTAGTTCCATATAAGGTATGTGTAATAAACTGGCTTGAAATGAAAATTTAATGATTTTCTTTATTCTAGAAGGTATTGTAAAATCAACAAGAAAAATTAAATATAAACAAGCAAGGTGTCTTTGTTAAGACCATTTTTTAACACCATAGTTTACCCTGTAAAAAGTTTAGTGGTACATGAAATATAAATGTAGGAAAACTTCCAATATTAAAGAAGATAAATAGTCATCTTCACCATTGGGCGTTTCTTCATTGGCTGGTCCGGCCCGACACCGATACCGACACCGACACTACTCAACGACACTGCACCGACAGCTACATTCTTCATTTGACCGTCATGACGCGTCGTATCGGTCTTGTCATTCCACAGCATTGTGGCGAGTCGGGCGAGGTGACCTCACGCCACTGCACGCACGCCCACATAGAAGCTTGCGTAGGTACACAACACATACGTAACGATGCCAGCCCGACACAAGTGGGAAACTTGCTGCGACGACATGTCGGCGCCGACGCCGATGTCGGTGTCGGGCCGGGCCAATGAAACAACGTGCCCTATAATTTCATAGAATTATGCATCTACCGATGTTGGTGTCGGTATAGGTGTCGGGCCGGGCCGGCCAATGAAGAAACGCCCATATCCGGCGACAGCGACCTAGACTACTTTTCTTTTCTTCCGTGAGCTCTCTGATAACTAGCAAAACCAAATTTGGTATTGAAAACCCGGTCACAACGTGTACAGAAGAGCGGATCAGCATCTTTGTATTCGTAGTTATACATATAAAGGCTTTAGGCGACTTTTACGTATTTGGTGCTTCTTGTCTAAGGCTTTGTTTCAAAGCATTTGAGAAAAAAATGCGGGGCAGTCTTAGGGGACTGCCGACAGAAGTGAAAACTAAGTAACTTGTGAATTGTATCGTCGAAGCGTGCAGTGAAGATGACACGAGTTTCACGCTTTTTGTTCACCCAAAAAGTCACATATATACACAGTATACACATAGCTCATGGAAAGCGTTCGGTGACGATGACGCGTTTTACATGATTTTTGTTCACCCAAAAAGTGCTCAACGCGCCTAAAGAAGGTTTCACTTCAAAAAACAGCATATTAAAGTAGATAAATATTACGTTGGATACCTACCTACATAAGGAGGACCAATATTTTAGCGTATTATTGTTAAACTAATCTAATATCACGTAAGAGGAGTTTTATAACATGCTTCATCTTGATAGCATTTTATGAGACACTTAGAGACATCAATTTCTGACGCCATTATTACATTACCTTTATCTTCCTGCCTTCAAAGAATTAGGTACGTTAAAACAACGCGCTGTGGATAAAAGATTATTACGTTCCATAACTTGTTGAAAAATGGGAGAAGATCCCTCAGTTTGGAAGTGTCCCTGTAATTTGGGCTTTCAAGTGGGAGGCCTTTGTCCCTTTGTCGCATTCCATTATTTCAAATTGATTTTCTCAAAAAGTTTTTATTATAGCTATCACCTTCGGTTTCAGGCGCAATGTAGGGACACTACCACATGTACACACATAAAAGTAGACCGAAAGTAGATCTAGGTCATAGTCTACCGGTGTGCCAAACTTCAACCTAATCCGTACAGCCGTTAAAGCATGACTGACTAACAAACATTCAAACGTTCACATTTATAATTTTAATATTTGTAGGACGAATGGATCAATCGCTTATACACCGCTTATAAATGCCTTTTATCTATTACTATTTGAAAATATCTATGATGTTAAATAAAGCATAGCTTTAGGCTCAGATTGGTACCTACTACGTGTATCTAAATCTAGAATATGTCTAACTTAAATCCATTCGCGATAACTAATATTTTTCTTCGATTGTATTATTGCGAATTTTATCAAGTTTCAACTTTGCAACTTGAAAATAGGGTTGAAAATTGCTCGGTAGAGTTGCAAAGGCAATCGATGGTAGCATTAAAAGTTCTTTAGCTAGTCATGTATACCAACGAAGGTACGATAGCATGTCCCCATTCTGTGATTCTATACATCGCGTTAACAATATAAGCATTTGTATCTATGTATATGATTGCAAATCGGATATTCCCTTTAGGAAAATATAACGAAGTGCGGTTCGATGACAACTTTTGGGTCTCTTTGAATTGAATGGTATGATTGATAACCTTTGGAAACCCAACTTAATCACTCCAGAGTATAATATTTTAAGTGGATATATAAATATACCTGGATGATGTCGAACGCATTAAGCATAACGATTGAAATTTTGAATACAGCTCCAGGATTTTATAATGATTTATTTGAAAGTGTCTTGTGTAAATTGGCTGCAATAATGTAGACTAACAAATATTGAAGTTTAACGGGATTTATTAAATTTTTATAGCTTCGCGTTGTGATTTATTGGAAACTTCAACCATCAATATTTTAATGATGTAAATCTCACAGCGTCATGAATTTTCATAATAAAAGATACCATTAAAGATAATGATTTTGTGTTTAAGTATTAAAAGTTTCGTTATGTCTATGGTTTATTTGGTCTGAATTTATTTCAGCACGGAGAAGTTTTAAATGCAATACAAGAGTCACTGTAATAGTATGAATTATTTATGTTACAAATTCTGAAGATTTCTGGCTATGATGAGGAATTTATTAAACATTTGAATTTATCTGATAACAAAAACACCAATGTTCAATAGTGACAAAGCATGGAGTCATAGGCGACAACCCATACCGATACCACCATAGAATGTGCTTGACTAAACTCATAAATATCTTCGTTTGTCACTGTTCATAAGGGTCGCCATTCTTTCCGTTGGGGTTACGAAACTTGACGGTACAAAAAGTTACGTATGAATATATGTATGAGAATACCTACGAATATATTGTGTGAGTGTAGATTGGTGTTTTTACCTATATTTTCCAGTAGGTTTAATGAAGTGACTGAACTGACAAAAGTAGGTGTACTCAGTATAATATATTTCGTGGGGTGTCATTTTCACATCATTCCAAATGAGGACAATGATGACGATCGGCTCCGACGGATGATATATATTTTTCCTGTAAGTAATTACGGTGATGTATATTAATCCGATGAATTGATTATGAATATTTATTCACTAAAAAAACACCCTCCTATTACATGGGACTTAAACATAACTGGCGAACTGTGGGTGTGCTATAGGTACACCTCTGCCTAACCCTTCTGGGAATACAGGCGTGATGTTACGTTATGTTATTTCCTGACAATGTAATTTTATTTTTCAATTTCAAAGACAATTTCAAGTACCTACATGTTAAGAGAAAAGATAAACCTTTATAAAAAAAAATAAGGAGCTCTTTTAACAAGCTCTCAAGTAAGTTAATTTAATAAAAGAAAATTACTGAATGCAACTTATACGACGGTTTATCATATTTTTTTCTCAAATCCAGAAAACGGCTTTGGAGAAAACACATGAAACCATGTTGAGCATAGTTGCCACATAATATTACATTGCATTTAGAATGGTGATTGGACTTCAGGATTAAGGACTATGTCTAAAGCTATCGTAGAACCTAAAAAAAAAAAAAAAACACTGTAGATAGGTACAATTTGGGAAAACACACAAGTCAAAGTCTTGTTACCTACGTTAAAAGCTTTTCAAATTAGTTCTAAGCGTGTTAGTTTACAACATTTAGGAACCAATATTGTACTTTACGGTCTAGCCGCACTGCTGTGTGGTTAACAGCGCCCTTTCCCGTATTTGATTTCAGTGTTTCTGGGAAGAACTTTCTCCAGATTGCATATTTCACTCCAAATTAAAATATCCTCGATGTAAAATCAGTTGTAATCAGTCTGTTATTGGTGAATGTATAATAAACTGCTGTGCTGACAAAATTAATGACGTGCCACGATACAAGAATAGATCAATACTACATATATATTTTTTATTTATTTATAAGTATTTTTATGGCCTGGTTGCTAAGACAGGTAGACAGGTAGTCTTTAGTTTATTTATTTTCCTTTACTAAATTTCTTCGGGATTTCTTTGGCGGGAATTTGAAGCCCTTTCAGCTCAAACTCCCGCCAAAGAATCCAATATTAAATACTTGTTAACTATAACTATAGCACTTTGGATGTTGCATTATTACCTGATGAAATTAATTTAGCAAGTAATCTTTCCCTGTTCAGGTATGTATATATTCGAAAACGCTAAGCACAGCCATAATAAATAAAAAATCACGTAAACTTTTTCTCACCATCATTAAATCACCCCAAATGTACCATCTTTTAAAATGACAACTTACAACCTTTTAGCGCCGTGCTTACTTTGAATTCATTTTATTGTTGTTACATACTTATAACAACGTGTGGTGTAACTTAGTACCACGCTGCTCCATCACCCCCTTTATTCGTATTCCTGGGTCATTACTCACAAGTCGTTATGGGCTACGTGTAAACCTACCAGCTAAGAGACTTTACACACGTCGGGTTTATGCAGCAGCGTTTCGCGAACGAACGCAAACATCACGACAAACTTGGAGAACATCGGTCGAGAGTTAAGCCCCATTTACACGGTTCAAGTTTATTGCCAGTGGCATACCATACAATTGAAACGACAATTGACTAGCACCGTCTAAACAACACGTACAATTGTTGCACGATACGGGCAAGTTAGTTGCCGTTCAAAACTGGTATAAGTGTAAACAGCACGCTCAATAAAATAGCATTCAATTCTGATATGAAAACTTGCTTGCAATAATTGCCTTGGTGTAAACAGAGGTCGCATGCAATTATTGAATGGCAAAACTTGCGTTCAACTATTGTATTCCATTTTATGGAATTCGGACGCGTGTAAACTTTTGTATGCAATTCTTGATTGGCAATAATTGAACGTACTTTATGGCAGCGATTATTGCTCTTGAACGTTCCAAAAACTTGCACCGTGTAAATGAGCCTTTTCGTAATGTCATTGTAGTGATGGCACTGTTGTTGAAACAACACAGCATCGTGACTTTGCTACTGTGTGTGGAGTGAATTTCACAGATACAACGCTACAAGTTTCTTTAGGCACGTGACCAAAATCGGAACTAATGTCGCCAACTTGTTTTGTCAATACAATTTCTATGACAATTTCACATAAGTTTACCAACAACGTCCTCCTGTCAATGATAAGTAGGCGCCAAAAGATCCTTGTAGCAGTCCAGTATGAATTTTGCAACGTTGACATGAGCGTTTCACATTCGCAACTGAAAACTTGCCAACGCTGCATTTCTCGTGTGTCAAGTTCTTAACGCTTTTGCATTCCCTCTTTACGTAAGCTCATTTTATTTTACTGCCACATCAGCTCATTGTCACGTTCCACGTGTGCTCTCCTTCACTTCCTCAAGGCGACACTCAGGGTCTTAAAATGTTATTAGGCACACATACACTATCTTACACGCTATCTTTTGGAGAGACCAACTGAATGTAATCTAGTTCAGTAGCGACTTTACGAGTATCTTTACTGCTAGTGACGTTGTTGATAACCAATAAGAAAGTAGTGGGTAAACTGAGATCTCAGATATTTTTAGTAAAAATATCATACCTAAATACATTTTTTATATCAACCTTCGTGTCACAAAGTAAAAGTATAATGGTTTTTTCACTCCTCTTGCTCAAAAAAGCCGTCATTCTAGCGTACCAAAGCGGGGATAAAATAGCATATTTTCCTCTAGGGGCAAAAGTTTTTTTTTGTAACTTTTGTCTGTTACCAACAAGCCTATAAAAACGAAAAATTATTTATTCATAAGTAGAATTATCATGAATAAAGTATCGACTTATTACTGATTCATATGGTACTAATAGCGGCGATCTCTACGGTAGAATGCGTGCATTGCGTTGCGTCTGCAGAAGAAATTAAAAAAGGCATTGGCGCAAAATCTTTAGAATTTTTCTCTAATTACAAATTGAATTGGTGACCGTAATTTATTTTTAATATTGTATTGGATTAATTTATTTTCTAGCAATCGTAGTGAAACGTAGAGTGGCCATGGCACTAAAAGCCCATTATAACTCGGTTTCTATTGACTCCCCCGCTAAAGCTTGCGAGTAAAACTACCTCTTATATGATGGGTCATTTTAGCTCTTTGTATAAAAATCTACTATTTTTAAGTCAGCTTTGATACAGTTACATATTTCTGAAATCAATCTGCGATGTATAGTATGCGTATATGGAAAATTCTTTCAATATTGAAAGAGCGCTACGCATTTTTTTATTATTTAATAATTAAACGGATCTGATATTGAATTTCATGTTGTTAGAATTTTTTTTCGAAGGATTATTTTGCAATTTTGTTACTGAAAAAGCTTTGCACATGAGCCGAACGCTTAAAAAGCGACACCCATTTTAAGGTTTGTCTTGAAGCGATTTCTAAAACTAGGGTCGCATCCGCTATTTGCAGATGTTAATCTCGCAAATACAGTTTATTTGGTCAACCTAAGCGGGGTCACATTAGCGTAACTCTGTATAGCGATATATATCTACTCAGTAAGTATGTACGTTAATCGCTTTTTCATTGAATTTGGGCCAGGACAGCTCAAAGATTATAAGGGTCAAACGTTATTTTGTTTGCGTGTAATCTGTATGCTTGTGTGATGAATTTTGGGCCCAAGCGGCAAATCTTTTTTCAATAAATACGGCGAGTGTAAACGGGTTTTAATAATAAAATGCATTTCACTTAGCAAAGAGCCTAATTACTATTTAATGGATTTTTGTCGGGTGCAGAAATTTATAGGTAGAATCTTTATGTCATATACTTATGTTATCAGTTGATTGCAGTTAGAAATATTTTATCATACTTGTGAGCTAGGGGTAAATGAGAAATGTACCTAACTTCTTTCTTTCTAGCTTTTCCTACAACCTACCGTGATTAACTTTATTCTAGTTTTGAACTAGGTGAGGCTCGTTATGAAATGAGAGAGAAAAATCTTTATGATTATGACCAATTTACTATCGAGTGTATATTACAGCCGATTAACAGAGGTATCTTCTTGGTTGCGTACTTCATACTGAAGTGTACTTGATACGCGTACTGAAGGTCGTGTTCCTGAAAGGCCTTCTTGGCTTTATGTATGATGGTCAAACTTAAACTCAAACTCAAAGCATTTATTTCAAATAAACCAATTACAGGCACTTTTGAATTGAAAGAAGAGGTCGGTCAAGAGGTCGGTCAGTCAGAAAGATGAAGCTAGTTACCCATTCCAAAGCGTAGTAGGTACCTATGGAGAAGAACTGGCAAGAAATTCCATGGACACTCTTTTAAATCAAAATATGGTTACAAAATATTGGTTAAATCGTTCATGTTGAAATTATGCATGTGAGAACGATGCAGAACGTTAAAAGCGTCCGTAATAAAAAGACAAAAAAATTTCAAATATTAAACATACATACATACATAAACTCACGCCTTCTTCCCATGGGGGTAGGCAGAAACTACAGAACGCCACCTGCTACGATCCATACATACTCCTTTTGCCTCATTTATGTTCATACATCTGGTCATACACGCACGCCGGTTGTGAGTACTACGCACCTGACCTTTCTGAAGAACATCACCAATAAGGTCACTATATGTCTTCCTAGGGCGTCCCCTCCCGGCGTTTCCACTCACATCTGCCTTGTAAATACCTTTTGTTAATCGCCCTTCATTCATCCTCCCAACATGACCAAACCATCTTAGCATACTCTTTTCAATTTTTGTCACTACATCTTCCTTTAAACCGCACCGTTGCCTTATCACATCATTCTTCAGTCTATCATTTATAGTCACACCACACATGCTTCGCAAGGAACGCATTTCCACAGCATTTATTCTACTTTCATGCTTCTTTTGCCACACCCAACACTCACTTCCATACATAAGCGTAGGCACCAGCACACCATTGTGAACAGCTAGTCGTGTTTTTTTGGACATCAACTGGTTGGTTACAATTGCATGTGTAGCACCATTCACTTTATTTCCCGCATTTACCCTTCTCTTCACATCTCCATCAATCTTTCCATCCCTTGTAAATAGACTCCCCAAATATACGAACTCACTTACTTGCTCCACACACTTATCATTTAATTTCACATCACATACCGATACATCCTCTTCTCTTTCAAACACCATGACCTTCGTCTTATTCACATTTATATTCATCCCTTTAATTTTAAATGATTCCTCCATCACAGTCACCATGTCCTGCAACCCTTCCACTGACGATGCAAGTAGAACTTGATCATCTGCGTAGAGAAGGCATTTGACAGGCAACTCATTCATCACTGGAATCCTTGTATAAAGATTTCAGTGCCCGTACTAAGCGCCAGTCCACACCGTACAAGGATAGTGTCGACCACAGTTCTTCCCTCCACACACTGTCATAGGCCTTCTCCAAGTCCACGAAAGCACAGTAGACTTTCTTGTGCTTTGCCAGATGTTTTTCGGCTATGCATCTTATGGAGAAGATCTGATCCATACATCCCATTCCCTCTCTAAATCCTGCCTGCACATCCCATATTTTCTCACCTGTCACTCAAATATTAAATTAAATGAAAATAAGTCGTGGCAGCTAAGAAATGACAAGCCCCCAGTGACGGTGCCCGTTCAGGAACATGACGAATGGATCAGCACCATTCAGCTCATCCATTTTGAAGGGAACTTAATGATCTAACACACGCCACCACCAGCGACACATTAGAGTGAGCATGACGTAGTCTCACCCGCCAGGGCATATTCAAGTCAATGAAAGAAAAACCTAGTAAATGGTAGCTTTATAGTAGGTACATAGTACTCACACATGTGCTATGCAATTATACAATACTAAATGATTGAATTTATACAATGCAAAGTTAGTTTTTACAATCTTCAGCAGCTCCAGCAGTAGTTTAAAATGCTAATCACTTAGTTTATGCGCCCTAGTGGAGCAGGACCACCGTTGAACCAAGCATTTGGTCTTCCACTTCGTTCGGTTGTCGGCTTCTATCAGGGCGGTCGTAGCAAAGAGTCCAGTAAGGCCGGTTACTTGGTCTGATCAGCGAATAGATGACCGGCCGCGAGGTCTTTTCCCTGCTTCTTTACCCATCACCACCAACTTTTCAAGGTTATCTGGTTCTCGACGGTTAATGTGACCAAAGTTACTAAGAATCCTTTGGTAACAGATCGCGGGTAGTCTATCTTTTAACCATAGATTTATGTTAGCTTTTTAATTGAAATAATTTGGACTAAAGTACTCTGAAGGATCATCCAATAAGTGAAAAGTGCCCGAGGATAATGTTAAAAGGTCGTTCAGCATTTTAATCAAGTTAAATTGTAACGGCTCTTAATCTAAGAGCACGCTGGGAATCAACGGAGATAAATGTACCTTTAATTGAGATGTTAGAGAAAAAATACATCCTATATTAAAAAATAATGTGTGTGTAATGACAAATAGGTACCTACCTAGGTAGTTGATCTTCTAGTTATTGCTTTGAATTCACATCCTATATATAGAGTCCTCCAAACCGTATTTCGGCTATGGCGACCAATCTCAACGGAAACTAGAAACGAGATATTTTAGTGTACAAGTGTGTGCGCAGACACAGGTGTACTCTCTCTTCCCTCACTCTCATAGTCCGATGGGACGGCAATCCGAGACGATCGGAGAGAGATCAGGCGCAGGACGTGCTTTCCGCGGAACGGGGGTATTATACCGCCAACTTCCAAACTCCGGGCTATTGGAAAAACCCAATAACACTTTATCGGACCGGGCAACCGAACCCGGAACCCCGCCCTCAGCAGTCACGCTTGCAACCACGAGACCAACGGGGCAGTTCAGTTCAGATTCAGATCCTACCTAGTAGTAACTAGGCTTCAGAGTTGCGAAAGATCAGGAGTGCGGTTACGAACATGAATCAGACAAATTATATTACAACAAGTGATCAAAATTATGATTAATTACCTTCTCATATAAATTAGAGGATCACGAGGTAAGCAGTAACTATAGAATACTCGTGCAGCGATTATACAAACATTGTTTTGTTTCGACCAGGTACATAATTATAAATAATCTTTTCATTCATGACCGCATTGATTTACTATCGAAAACATATACTTTATGAATGCTATGTGATCCTCTAAGAAATTAAAATTACCATCTTTCATAATCATGGTACCTACCTATTGTTTTTTACAAGGATATGACCAGCCTGATTGTCCGTAATATTAGGAGTAACCTATAATAAAATACAATGCCCAGCTGTGATGCTTATTTCATCCATAGGTTAGGTATCTTGACTAACAAAAAACATATTATACGTACGAACTTATTATCAAGAAACCATTTTCCGAATTGGATTTTTCCATTAATATCCATCTTCAATTTACTAGCAATAAATATAATCATTTTTATCCGGACGTTTTTCCACTGTTTACTTATCACTCAATGAAATCAAGGTCTCATAAATACTTTGACAAAGGAAAACATTTCGTATTTTACGAAGTCATGACCTGACAAATGTTGAATTCTAATACACAGGATATTGGTACCGCTGAATAATTAAACTCTGTTCAAACAACTTGGAGTTATGGCCTCATAACTGGTTTCATTGGCAAGTGCGAATTGGGAGCCTGCGTTTTATAAACAAGATCAAATAGGCGAAGCTTTCAGATCGAACTTACAGCTGGTCGAAAATTTAAGACGACGTACACTACTCGTAATGAACCTGTCTTCGTCTTGATTCAACACGTAAATCAAGCAATGGATATTGAAGTTTGCGGTGTTGTAGTTCCATGACTAGTCCCCAGTTGTGCATAACAGTTTCATGTAGCTAAAAATACGTTCAAAGCCCAGGAATCATTACTCGCATGGTCTGCTTGCTTATTACTCCAGTCAACACATGATGGATCTATGGCTTTATGATTCACTGTTTGCTTTTTGATAAACATATTTAAAAAAAAAATATAAACAATTTTAATGTAAAACAGAGCTGTTTTTGTCTGATTTTAGAATGTTATAACATAATCTAGGAACGTTTCGGAGTAACTATAGGTGTTTATTTTTGTGTCTACGTGTTATGAAACATGTTTCTGTTTGTATGTTCACGTTGATAAACATTTGATTGATAGTGAAGAGACTGGTGGAAAGCCAGTCTCATAATAAGTATGTTTAATCTTTGAGGAAGTATTTGACATAAGAAATTAGCACTCACATTTATGAACCATCTATACCCAATAAGAATGGATGTTTTACAAGGACTGGAAGATATAAAAAAGTTTTTTTCTCAAATGAACTTTGTTGTTATTTAGTATCAGTATTTCGGTTTTATGTAAGAAACATATTTTTCCTTTTATTCTTCATCTTTAGTGTAGGTCCATCGCATCGAGGCATTCGTTCTCGTTAATCATGTTAGTTATTTACAGTTTGTCACTGTCGTGCTCTTGTCTCAATCCGAAAAAAATATTTTTATTATTTCCATATTTGAATTAGACTTTGCGTGAATATTATTTGTGTTAGTGGGTTGATACCTTAATAATAATACTTTTGTTGCTTTATAATTTTCAGTTAGCTTTGTTACTTAATAGGTCCATATGATACTCGTTCTTTGTTTTATTCGATTTACTGCAGATTGGCAGTAGCGTCAGTAATTGGCTTTTTGAAACGCAGTGGAGTGTTTCCAATCGGATCCGATTCACTAGTTTATAACCTAATATGCCGCGCTCTTTCGTTTCCTGTCAAATATTGAGTCCAGGAATTTGCAGACCAAACTGGACTAAAATTTTATTTTAAATACACAGAGACCCTACGAAGTTTGCGAGCTTTAGAGTCTAAATAAAGTTTACCTAAGAAATACCAATTGAACCGTATCTTATTCTATAATTTACCAGGCATTCTTGATTCTCCCCTGAACTTGAAATTTAATCAATCACCTGAGTCCAGGCTCTTTGAAGTGGCGTTAGAAGCCTTACACTCTAAAAAAAGAAAAACCTATCGAATATCAGTCTGGGTGAAACTTCCACTACCTAGATTAAAAACCAGAATACTTAGATAAAACATTCAGCTAATAAATCACAAAGATATCTTATTTCCGACAAGGATGTCAAACGCAGAAATAACGATGGTTGAGGATGATTTTATCACGCAAAAAGAATTACACTACAAGACACAAAATATAGCAATGCAAAAATAGTAATGCAATAAGCTCGCCCGCTATTACATGGGACTTAAATATACCTGGCGAAATGTGTGTGTACTATAGGTACTTCTCTACCCAACCCTTCGGTGAAACAAGGCGTGATGTTATGTATGTGTGTCAAAAAATATAGACGCAGTATAAAAGACACTGCTCATTCATTTACTGTAGCTATGTAATCAATAATTTAAAAACACGGAAGTAATTAGTTATCATAGTTTTATTGCTATGAGCACCTGGCGCGAGCGTCCAACAAAATCGCAGAAGTACACATTGCAGAACAAAAAGAAGAATTTGATTCGGATATTATTTGGCACTGGTTTGACATCGTGACGACCACAGGAATGAAGATAATGCTTCTGTAAGAAATCGAATTAGAATTGATACACATAGAACTCACTGGTGAGAGACTGGTGTAGTGGTGGTGGTGGTGGTGGTGGGTGGGTAACGTTTCTCAAAATTAGAGTATTGTACTGCCTTGGTGATTATCCAAAGAGTGTTTTTAGAATCCCTAACCACGACCACTTTGTTTATTGCAACAGTCGAAGCACTTGAATTAACTTAAATTACGAATCTATGTAAAGTAATTATGAAATTTCTCCCGGCGGCTATAATCTACAGTATCCATCCACCGCCTGTAAGATTCAACTCATTTTTCATTGATGCATGTTGCATATTACACAGCATCCAATTACCTCGATGAAAGGTATTATCAATCTTTGAGATTAGTGTGTCGATGCTCTGATGCCTAAACCAAAAGATTTAATCTTAACTTTATCCATCAGTAATATAGTGTCCTAGTTCAATAGTAAATCATTTCAAACTCATACTCGAAAGTATTTGATTCAAACCATTTATAGACTTTTTTGAATTGGCATGGAGTTAGTCAGTCAGAAATGTGAAGCTAGTTGCCCATTCCAAAGCGTAGTAGGTACCTAGTGAGAAGAACGGACTAAAAACTTCATGAGCACTCTTTTAAATTACATTTTTACAAAAATATTTGTTACATCATTAATGTTGAATTTATAATGTGATGTGGCGTATGTGTGTATGATGTGTGTGTGTTGTGATGTGTGTGTGTGTGTGGTGTGTGTGTGTGTGTGTGTGATGTGGTGTGTGTGGTGGTGTGATGTTTGTGTGTGTGAGTGTGTGTGTGTGTGTCTGTAATGTGAGAACGATGTTAAATAGACGTGCACGTTAAAAGCGCCCAAAATACAGCAAATAGAAACAAAAAAATAAAATAATCATTACAATAAGCCGCAGCTAAGAGATGGCCAGTCCCAACTGTCGGCGCCTGTTCACGAACATGATGCATGGTTCAACACCATTCAGCTAAACCATTTTGAAGGGAGCTAAATGATCAGAATGTCAGCGAGATATTTGAGTAAACATGACATACTATCAGTCGCCAGGGCACATTCAAGTAAATGAAAGACATATTACCTGGTAAATGGTAGCTCTATAGTACATAGTGTGCTATGCAATTATACAACATGACCCAGAATTAACGCACACCACCAAACACCCCAACTAGAATATTTTGTTTTAATCATAATACGTACACAGATTTTTTACTATTATGCATAAAACATTGTTTATTTATTCAAACTCAAAATCAAAGCATTTATTTCAAATAAACCAATTGCAGGCACTTTTGAATTGTCAACGGGTCGGTCAGTCAGAAAGATGAAGCTAGTTGCCCATTCCAAAGCGTAGTAGGTACCAATGGAGAAGATTATTAAATAAGTTATACAAATTTTGGTCATATTACAAATCCACACACGCACACAGACGCATTCGTATAAGCATCTAGCGTAGTAGGTACTTCGTCTATTTTGGTTTCTTTTGACTGTACACCGCAAGTGTGACTGTAATTTATGCAGTTTTAATTATTTTTGGGATAAAAAATTACTTATATTAAAAATATCAGAAATCGATTCAGTAAACGATTCTGAATAATTACTTTCATAATGTGCATCAATTCAGTTACACATTATATACAAAGGAGATTGAGTTTCTACAATGCAAAGATAGTCTTACAATCTTCAGCAGCTCCAACAGTATTTTTAAGTGTTAATCAATTAATTAGTTGTGGTTGTGAAGCAGGACCAGCATTGAGCCAGGCATTTTTATCAGCGATGTAATCCCCTAACTTATAATATAGTGTATAAGTAATTATCTGCATAGTGTGCGTTCTATACAAGATTTGAATGTCGTCTCATTCAGTTGGAAGTATTTTAATGACTTCTTAGTGTCACGTTAGTACCAATAAGATATTTTTCTCATCTAATACAAGTTTGAACTCACAGTGTCGTTACTTACGGGTATCTCGTACATAAAGTTCTCCATAAAACAAAATATTATTGTCGCATTGTGAGGGACCGGAAAATCTTCTCACAGTCACGTCAATGCGAACAAAAACGGGCTGCCAAAGTTTTGCCCTAGGGGTGTTGTAAATAGTACCTACTATAATTTGAAAAGGGTAAAATGTTTTACCGATTATTCACTTTTCATGCCGTCAAACTTTTTCTGCTGCGTTTTTCAAACATGTGGTTTGACCTATTTATGGAAAAGTATTTGCAGTGTGACCCATTTGTTGTGAATAGAGGCAATTCTTATCTTGAATCTTACACTCATGGGAATGAACGTTACAAAAAAGAGATCTCGAAGGAACGGCCAGGCTAACTTTGGTCACCCATTTGCAATATTTCTTCAAAGCGTTTCGTTCTGTTGCTATTTCTTAGGTACTCTCTCACCCCAATTTTACACCTATACAAATTGTGATACTTGTTTTCAACAAGTCTTGTAAAAGACTTCTCGAAAACATGTCGTGTATAACAGACGTATTCTATTATACATGTATTGGCGTCGTTTCAGACATAACTTGTTAACTATTTTGTCCACATTTCCGTACAAGTTTCGTATAAAACTAGTCTTTACAACTTTTTTAGGCGTAAGTGATAAATAAAAACAGTAGCCACAACATGTGGGATATAAGTTTAATACCTTGAAGAAAACGCGGGGTTACAGGAGATAAGTTTAGAACTGCATTCAATGACAATTTTTTTTTTGCTACAATTTGTACATTCCGTCCAAGGAGGTAGGTATACATGGTGCGGTGTAGAACACATATGTAACAACCTTGGTATAGGTACCCAAGCTGCAAGACAGGCACCTTCCCAGGTTTCGCCGCATATCTGTATCTCTCGTAGTAAATTATGGTCCTGTCCAAACAATACGAACGAGTTGATGAGTAAGCTACCACAACACAGCTTAACTTGAGTCATGTCATGCAAATTGTCGGTGTACCTCAAACTGAAAAGGATAGGTATACGTTAGTAGCAAGAGTAGGAACAATTTATAATTATTATTAACGTAAGCAGTTATGAGACTGTGTGCAAACCAAAACATTTACCATTCCGGTTTTTGCTTAACATAAACACAAAGAGGCGGAAGAAAATACTACTTGAGGAATAAGGTACCTAGAACAAAAACATACTTAAAAAATTATGTGATAGTGACAGAAACACACTGAATATTAACATGCAATAGACGTGAACAAATAGTCACTAGTTGTGTGTCACAAAATCAAAACTGACAGTCTCTTTCGCACTCTGCCTATAAGAAAGAGATAGAGCTATTCTTAGTTTAGTTAAGTCGATGCGAAACCGAATCTTTGTGGATGCCACGGTGAAGTGCCATCGTTGAAGTTTTGTCTGTGCCTACGAGTAGGAAGTTTCTCGCTACATGCTTTCAATGTAAATGTGAGGGGGACAAAATTCAACCAGAGCAGGAAAAGTTTAATGCAAATATCTACCTTTCGCTCGCGAGCTGTTAGCTAAATGGTAAATCCACCAAACGGAGGTGCTCGCTTAAGTGCAAATCACATAGGTAGAATATGTTATAACGTAAGACCCCGTGAACTGCACGACGTGTTCAGAGTTTTTAAAAAGTAAGAGGGCTAAATTAATGAAAACTAAGAGGGTGTATTTTGAAAGTTCCCAACGTCGGAACCTGTAAAATATTTCGCAGTCGTTATTAATTTGTCAATATTACTAAATTCAGTTATGAAATATTGATTATTTAGTGTCACCAAAACGTTGAAAAGTTAAAAATTTCATTGGAAAGTTTTAGTTGTAAAAAAAATTGCCGAAAAATAAACTCCACACCTAATTCAGTGTTATTATTGCAATTCATAATCAATATTTTAGTGCAATACCGAGCGATATTTCACATTAAAAAAAAAACAAAAAAACGCGAAAATATTTACAGCTATTTGCGACGTTGCAAACTTGCAGAATACACAAGTTAGGCGCAAGGCAATGTAGTTTTATATAAGTAAATGTATATGTATCTGTAACGGGCCTATATTTATTTCATACTTACTATTGTGTTAATTGCGTATTGTGTTTTGTCACAAGAAAAAGTGAGTGCGTCATAATAATTATGAGCTTTTCACATAATGGTGACGAGACGCATTTGAAACGCAGATATCGTTCCACGTCATGGCCAAGTCGCTAGTATACAGGGTGGCACGGACATTAACTCGCAAACTGCATCCATGAATTCACCACATGATTCTAGACCCCCTAACGTCCAAAAGTACACATTTTTTGTCTGTCTGTATTTTTTTTTTACTAACCGACGTAACATTTTTAATTTCAGAATCATGTACTGAATGCCACCCAGCGGGCTTAGCGTGACGCTATCTATCTCTTCGAAGAATAGAGACGGCTATTCCCATACAAAGTGACATTTCGTTTCTCTATTTTTGACATCGCACCGTAAAAATCCTTCTAAAAACTGTCATTTTGTCTTTCGTTTCTGCCAATCGTTGTGTTGGTCCTTTTTAATGTAGACTATTTCAGAATACAGTTGTCTAAGGTAGTGAAGACAAATTGATTATTTAATCGCCATGCTAAAGACGGTAGAAAACTTTTTACTCGACGGCCACAAAGTATAAAAATGGAAAGGAAAAAAGGAATTTTTCACTTTTTCTTTGGGTAATGTGAATAATGATTACCTACATGTTGATTTTTAGAGGTTTAAGGGCTTCATAAAGGGGGTCGAAATTTTCATTATTTTTGCGATAGTACACACCATTTTCGAGATATAAGCAAAATAAAAGATAAACGTTAATAAATTATTGAATTTCGTAAAAACTGCAGTTGACTCTTTCTACTTTGCTGCCGTCGTACTGTCTTCACGAAACGTCATTTTTGTTTATTCTTCCGTCGACAAGACGGTGCTTGTGCTAAGCCTGCTGTATGAGCATTGTCCTTTAGTTACTAAGTTTCTCTTATTTATTAAAAAATTAAACTCCTAAATAGTCAGAAGTTGGCACAAGGCTTTACAGGATAAACCATTGTGAAAAAGAAACCCTTACGCGAGACATTATATAAGTAAAGTAAATGAAGTCCTTTCATTCTTTATTGTTAGACTTTCTTCTTGTTTAATCCCGGCTCGCTGTAGAAAGTTATCAGAAAATTGAAAAATCTTTATTGAGATGTTTCTGGGATTGTGTAGAGAACGGCTTGTTTAATTAAGTTTACGATGACAAAAAAAAAACATAGTGGTTGGTTCGAAATTATTGGTTTATTATGAAACATAAAACTAACCCGATAAAGAACCGTCAGTGTGGAGGAAAGTATGAATCTCACTTGGCCAGTTAATATACAGGAGCCTTTTAATGTTAACCATGATTCACGCTTGCTTAGACTTTATTCAAAATACAATAGATGAAAACCGCTTAAATCTTCATGGGCTACGTAATACTTTGTCATGAATTTAATTTATGCAAAGTGTGGGTCTGGGCGTCACACGCCTATCTGTGATCATTTTGACGCGTGCCGCTAGCAAAGCTCAACGTAGCAGTATTTGACGAAATCGAATTCCTCTACTGTGAAACTCTGGCAGACTTGCCTCTAAGTAATTTAATAGTTTGTTTGGTTGACTTTTATTCTCTTTATCTGTGGTTTTTGGGGCTATTTTTGGTAAAGTGAACAGATACACAACGAAAAACAGAAGGAAGAAGTTAGTTGACAAAAATCGTTGTCAAAGAATGTCACAAAAATCTGCCCAAACGAAGTACTGAGGTCACTGAATAATATTGCATTTATATATTTTTGTTATGGTTGCCCGAGGATAAGAATAAAATAACTTTTAACATAATAAAAAGCACCCCATTTTGGCCCTCTATCATCGGCACAAGCACATTTATTTTTTTAACCGGTCAATTTGGCAGTTATTCAACAAAATACACAATACAAACGAACAACAGACAAGTACCCCGAAACGCAGAAACAAACGGAATGATATTTACGAAATAATTTCAACCTGAGTGTCAACTAAATGTAACTCAGTTGTACATGCAAAGTTGCCACAATATGTTTTAATTGTGTTACAGGTTATTAAAACTTCAAATAATGTATTATGTAGTTTTAAATTATTAAAGGGTAAAAATAAATTTATTTTCGAATTCCTCTATTTTTGCTCTATGATTTGGTGCACGGGTACCTCGAGGTATATGTTTGGACAAAGTTGTATGGGCTTTTTTGGAACACCATCTTTATCAGTGCATATAAGTACTTAAAAAGGAAAAGGCAAAAATAATCCGTTACACAAAAATTAAAGGTAAATATAATAAAATACTCTGAAATCCCTTGACGCTACGACGTAGCAACGGTATTTTGATATCAACGCTACGCTGGCTACGGCTACGCTGTCGTAGCAGATAACCGATACTACGCGTTGAGTTGTTTATTATTGCAAGTTTATGTGCATTGGTCTCACACGTTGAACATTTCTTGAATAAAATGGATGTGTAAAATATTTTCAGTATACTCGGTGGAAGGGACATCGTAACGAAAAGTTTTGCCACAGATACATAGATTTAGAGTCCCAGTGTTGCAAGCATAATCAATCGACTACGGATACAAGTAGGCCACTGCAAACACAATTTAGTGGAATGGGGATTAGAAACCCAATCGACACCCAATGTGAATGCGGTGCTCCTAACCAAACCATGCTTCTGAAGACCTAAAAACGCCACTAATGTCGCGATTGGCACAAATCACACAATATAATAACATATTTTTACGTTCGCCATCGACTAAAGAAGAAGAAGAAGGGTGAGGGTTGAAGGTTTTCGTCGTATTTTAAAAAGGTAAAAGTTTTCGTCACGGTATGCCCTGCCACCGTGAATTAACAATAACTTAATGTCGTTAATAAAGTTCTCTATGCTACTAGTACGTAATCCATAAATAAGTAGCTATAAAAAAGAGAATTTTATGTCCGTCACGATATTGGCATTGTATTCCGCTTACTATACGAACATAAAGACTTTCTACTGCATAACGTATAAACCTACTTTTCTTTCATCGTACAGTAAGAGGTTAAACGTCACACATATATAGCTATTACACCGAACGGATTTATAATATATAATGAAACAGTCACATTGTTAGTTAATTAACTAAGCATTATACTTTACTATACACATAAAGTTTCTTCGTCTTGCTTTTGTGGCACAGTCACGGTTGAAGCCAGTTCAAGGATTACTAAAAATAGACCTTAAGAACACGCCATTGTACTCTACGCTGTATACATTCTAATGTAAAAGCTACAAAGTCTTGTTATTTGAAAGACATTGTCTGTTTATTGTGGAGTCACGTTTGCAGACGCATTTGATTGCAGTTACATTATGTATGTACATAAAATAGTAATAAATATACAGCGCGCATTTGAAGTGGAAGAAACTACAGTTACAAAAAATAGCAGCCTTTGTAGCATACCATTCAAATTATGGATCGGTGTGTTACTTATAAAACGTATTCATTTGTTTTTAGATTTCATTCATATTTTTCTTTTAAATCGTATCCTTAACTTGAGTACGCCTTTGACAACTCTCTTTTGAATAACATTGAATGTACCTATATAAAAAATACAAAGACTTGACCGAGAAAAGGTACGAGTGGATTCGGGTCAATTATTTGATAACATGTTTGTTTACTCCCTTGTTATTTATATGTTTAGCAAAATTTGTTTTTTAATCATTTAAATGTTATCATAGCATGGTTTGTAACATAAAACTTAGTTACATAACTAAGTTAAACGAACATTCGTTTACTAGACTATTTGAATGACATACCTACAATTGATAAAGTATAAAAAAACATGAGAAACAATAAATAAAGTCCTATTATTTCTTGCATCTAAGTAAAGTCTATAATTAACTTTCTTTATTACAAAATAACACCGTAACCGTGTTATATGTAAAAGTGCCGCGAGGATTCTTGAGGCTTAGTTCTTTACTTAATATCCATTAATGAACAGTTCTAATGTATTTACTTAACGCTAGGTACAAGTAGGGTCTAGGCTTTATTTTCCAATAATGGAGTTTTTGTGGTTAGTTTACCGAGTTCGTTTCACTGTTTAGGTAGGTAGGTACATAATCATAGATTAGTAATTGCCGATCTTCTTAAAAAATCATCATCATCATCTCAGCTAAAAGACGTCACCGACTCCCGGCCACCGCAGGCGCAGGCTACCGGATGGCGAGCAATGGGCAGCTCGCCGTCCGGTAAGGACCAGGCCCGGGTCGACGCGTCGTGTTCCCCACGCGCCTCAAAGAGATGTCAGCACTATTGACAGGGTCCGATAGGGCCGATGCCTGCCGGGGTCGCGGATTGTTCGAAACAGTTACCGTGGCCCTGGCGTGCAGGCAACTGAAGGAACACGGGTGGGTTTTTATTTAGTAAAAGTCTGACACGCCCTCCCGCTCCGCTCTGAGTGGGAAAAGTCATTTGATGAATTACCACCCAAAAAAAAAATGCTAAAAGAAGTCAATTGCAGCACATAGCCGGGACCCAATCCTCGCTACATAAACTGGTCCTGCCCTGTCCATACTCAGTGAATTACCCTGACTTTAACCAGGCTGTCGAACATGATATAAAACCAAAAAAGAGTTCTTTAGTAAAAGAAAATGCCACCGTATATAAACGTTCGTACATTTTCAATTAATCACTATTCTCAATAGCGTCTAACTTTGTATTCTGTCGTTTCTAAGTGATGAGTCATGAATTTCGTTTTAGCTTTCGCGTCACAAACGCCATCTAACGGAAAACTAACACACGCTAACACGCTTTTCCGGATCTGAAACGCTGAACTTCAGTTTCCATTTAATTATAGAAAATTCTGATAGATGGCGCTGTTACACATTGGCAGCAATGAAAACTGGCTGTTAACAAGCTCAAAAGATTCTAGCAACAGTGGATAGATGTCGCTAATGTAGCTGTGTACCAAAATACTCTCAAAACTATTGTCCTACTTTTATCGGTAAAGCTAGTGTTTGTTTACTAGCCCTGAATAGTATGCCTTTGCTTCTGTGGCCCTACAGAAAAGAGCTTCAATTTATGATTGTGTTTGTGTTACTCAATAATTTTCTTAAATATTAATTTAGTCGAATAATTTTACAGGAACCTATTAGCCAGGTGTGCTACTTGATATACGATTTCAAAATTAATTTTTCTGTAGGGTTTCTTATTATTAATTGATTTTCTTTATTATAAGTGAACTAAACGAACAATTTCTTTATATTCCAGGTAGAAATTTCCACCGTCTCAATTTAAATTTCTATCTAAATGATTATAAGCAGTCGCTATGTATACTGGGTGAAGAGAATTAATAACTTTCATTTTTGTTGTTTACAAGGTGTTAGAGCTTAGGTATCTGACAGAAACTTATTAATTCAAGGTAAATAAAGGCTCAAAGCTTTTATTATAGACGCAAATTTTAGCAGTCCATTATTCTTTCTACCCACTACATTTGGTATTCAGCCATTATTTTAGTTCATTTTATTTCATGTCAGACCTTTTAATACGCTGCTGAAGATTCTGTATCTAGACAGCAATGAATTTTTAATGGTCGTATCATTTGTAACGATATTATTTAGTACGCATAGGTACTCTATTTTATTATCCTTGTAATAAACGTTATTTCTGCGTATTATATTGACGAGTTACCTACATTTTTGTACAACATATACAATATTTTATAAATATTATAAAACATTTCAAGTACAGGATGTATGTTAAGAATCTTACGTGTTTCTAAAGAAATACTCGTTGAAGAAGATCATTACCTTGTTGAAAAGTTTCATAAAGTTTCATGTTCCCGCAAAACATGATGTGTTGGTATGTTATTTGTCACTGAAGTGTACGTGACATTGGCCTAGATTTTAATTAAAGTTCAAAACTATCAGACGGTTGATACTCAAAGGTCATAGGGAGGATTCTGTTGGAATTTGTAATAGTATAGGTGAACATGAAATCTACAATCTACCTTCTCATTTGTGGCCCCATTTAATATCTCCATCCAAAGTTATTTATAGTTCTGGGTCTATCACCCCAGCTGACGCTGCACACTAACTCTTTGTCTACTAACCACCAATACGAGTACATATTGTATTTGAGCATTACTAATGCTTTCTGAAAGGTAGTAACCCCTATACTCGGTGCCTAAGTAAATAGTTATTGCTATAACAAGGACTTTATAACATTACAGCTCTATCAAACATATTGTTAGCAAGAGAATTCTTCTGGACCCCTTATTAATTTTGGATGTATAAATAAAACCGTGTGCAAACGTACAAAGGGATTCATCCCTCGTATTTAATGTTCTCTGTGTTGAATTACTTATGCTCAGTGTCCTGTGACAGGCTAATGTTTGAAATATCGACATTGCACGCCTCTATTTTAAGCACGTGAAAAGTGGAAGGGGCGTTAAGGTCTTGGGGTGTCGAGGGTGGCGAAGGGGGTTGTCGGCATTCAACAGGCGGCGGTCGATACGGCCGGCGCCGCGGCGCAGCGGCAACGTTTACGTACCCTACATACTACTCGCCTCAGAGTAACACCACGTCACATATTTTTACAAAAATCTTGACTCATTACATGCTTTCTTCGTCTTCATTTTTCTTGTCTCATTTCTGGAGCGCGCTTTGCTTTGAGAACGGGATTTTTTTAGATGAAATGAAATGGAAAGAAGGCACAAATTGAAACTGGCTTATGATTAAAAATAGAAATTTTAAACTAGATCAATCTACTTTATAGCTAGCTTTGCTGTAACAAAGAATTGCTTCAAAATCGGAGCCGGTTTCCGCTCAGAATAAATCGTCTATTTCATTTCATCCGGACCTGGTAACGGCTGTTATTAGCTGTGCCGGTCGGCAGATTAAAATATCTTTAATTAAATAATCGCAATGGGTTTATGGTTTCTGATTTTAATAACACGTAAATAACAGCGAGGGTTTCTTAATTGTACATTGTTCAGCGGATTAAACGCTACGTAATGTACAAAATGTAGTATTAAAGCCATTTCATACGACCGACAAAGATTGACAGTTGTGACTTGTGGTTTGAATATTTTAGTCGATAATCAATTTGATAGGCAATCCTTTTCTCTGACTGCGCCTACGGTTCCCGAAGCTGCCTATGGTTTTAAATCAACAAAGTTGTAATTTCAAAATGGAAAGTGGCAAGATGTTGACGGTAGCAATATTTAAGATGAAGTCGGTGCACTACAGCGTACTCTCGATCGTCTGTTACTAGATTTGAGCCTCAGATTGCGACGAGTCTTCTCAAACCAAGTCCCTTATCTCGGCTCGGCTGCCGTCATTGTGAACAATGAGCTACTCTAGACGCGTAAATTGCCCCGCTAATATAAATTCTCTTATTTATTGCTCGAGTTTCACTAGCCCCGCACGACGCATATATAATACCTTATGTCCTTGTGTCGCAATATCATGCTCAACGAGCAATGTTAATATTTTCGCTGAAGCTTTTTGTTAAACAGTTTTTTGTTCAGAGCTAGTTAGTTTGCGGCTTTTTTAGTTAAGTTTTCGCTAATAGCGTATGATTTACGTTGTGAAAAATGTTGGCAAATAAACCAGGCGCGTTTTTATACTTTTGGAGAGTTACAGTATCGTCATAAAAGAAGGAATCGACGAGGATCGAGTTATATTATGTTTTTTCACGAAACTAGTGTGTTGATTGCCGCGTTTTACGGTTATTGAGAGTACTTGTACGAGAATAGTCCTAGAGACATATGGCCGAGTTCCTCTGGTTCCGGCGTCTCGTCGTAAACTCGGCACTTACCTACTTGTGGTATGTAGTGGAACAGATACGTGCCATCAACAGATGTTTCCGTTTCAAAAGGTTACGACCGATACTGGCTGCATATTTATTTGCACTTTGAATATATTTTAAAAAACAACTAAAAAATAAATAGTTAAAAGTGCCAGCATTGTAGACGCCGCTTTTTCGTTGAACTATAATTCCTGCATACCTATATATGCACGAAATAATGTTCTACTATCAATAATTTGTACCTACTTAATCTATAAGTTTAGATGTGAAGTAACAATTAATCACGCTTGAACGGCTAAACGAATTTGCACACAGGTACTTAGGATTACCTAAAATGTATCTCAGCTAAACAAGTATATTTTATCGAGGTATATGTAATAGATTCCCTAGAATGCGGGTCAAAAAGCAGGTAACAACTAGTTGAACGTTAAATCTTATCTAACAATTCTGGGTATTTCATCTAACCATTAGTGGAAAGTTCCAGAGTGCAATCAATTTAGTTATTCAAATATTGTTCCACAAACTTCCCTAATAACGAATCAGTCTGACTGTGTACACAGTCAATAAATTGCTGTCCGTTTCTATTAAACGCTGTAATTACTGATCATTGGGCGTAGCACGAAAGTGCGGAGTAAACGTAAAGTAAATTCGATTAATTAAAAAAATACTCGTTTTGCATTTATTTAATGTTTACTTACTTAGTTTTATTGATTCTTTGGATAGTATAAATACAAGCTAACAAACTTAAAATTGTATTAATAGTAATGTATCTCCTTGTAAATAAAAAAAAAGGAAAATAATCATAGGGCATTAAAAAAATTGTCCGCATCGCTGTCGACAGGAAAAGTGCCCAAAAGGCTGGCAGCCTTGCCACGTTGTATGGCGATGCTGATTCTTTGGGCAAAAAATAGGCCCGCTCTCTGGTTACGTGAAGAGTCGACCAAAGGTTAGTTAAGACTTTCTGTGAGTATAGTGCTTGTGTACCTAATAGACTAATAGGTACTAATTGTGCTTGTCGCTAAAATTTCAAACAAAACGCTAAATATTTTCGTTTAAAAATCAGGAATTCACGTTAGGTTTACTACGCGCGTTCATGCTAGGGCCTCAGCCCTCGATACAGAAATTCACAATAATTCCTTTGGCATTCAATTCGCTTAGATACCGTACATTCAAATAATTATGTTTTCAATTACAATAGTAGGTACTACGTCGTAATTAGTCGTGATTTTATTGATTTTGAATTGGAATTGACGTCATGCCGTACCTACGTGACAGAAATGATTACCAAAATGAATATTTTTTATATGAGCATGTTACATAGATATACATTTTGAGATTGTGTCGAACTTTCGGACCGGGCTCTGTTATTGTAGTTTTCTATTAGAAACTTGGAGTAAGGATATGTGACTGGTTAGCCCTAGAGTGGGTGCACGACGAGCAATAGGGCCGCCCTCGGCAATTTTTTTTTAAAATGTTTAGTAAAATATTTGCGCGTTAAGTTTAGGCTTTTTAGTACCTGCCTCCATTTTCGTTGACCCATGCGGAAAGGTTGAACTCGATCGGTGTAAGAAGGGCTGCAGGAAGCAGCAAAAACTCACCCCTAAGGTATGGGAAAATAAATTCCCAAAAAAGCGAAAATCAGAAATTGCGAAATATCGGTGTACTATATTGTGCGTCTCTTCGGAAAATTCCAGAGTGCTGTGTTAAGTGACTTTAATCGATTTGATATGTTACCGAAAAGTCCCAAACTGTGGGGTTAAAACCCTTATTAAATAATCTATAGCTATTGGCTTCCTACTTACCTATATTGGTGAAGTAATGAGAAATAACTGTATGTTTTAGTAAAACCCTTAATGTCTATTCATGAACATGGTCGTGTCTCTTAACCTAATTGCTGGAACTTGCACCCGTGAACTTTAATTAAATCTAATGTGGTAGTTCAGATACTTACTTACCTAATGGTTTTGTTAGATTTTATTGAGTTTACAAAGTTTTTATTATGTCCGGTTATTATAAAAGTATTTACCTAGCAGGGAAGAATCTTTTAAACACCGGTAAATTTAAAAAAAAGTTAATTTTTATTATGACAACATTTAACATTCTGTATATTAAAACCAAATATTTCCATATTAATTGTCATTATAAAGATGAACATTAAAAAAAAAATGTTTATACCTCAGCAGTTGCAATACAACCCAATTTACGGTACTTTAAAAAAAGAAACAAGTTTACCTTGTAGACAATAGGATAACTGAGATTTCGGCCTCGTTTAAATCATGGTTCAGGAAAGTTAAATACTTAATTACCGACCGTGGTGGGTTCCAGCATGAGCCCTTGTAAAAATTACAATCGCATTTTAAGAAATGTTGTAAAAAACAATACAACAAATGAAAGAAATTACAGTAATTCAAATCAACAACCTTACAAATAATAGCCGGGACACCAAAATTAGGCAGAACATTCCGGAAAACGAGCATATAATCGAAACCTTATGCTGAACGACAAGAGCTTACACAAGACATCGGGGAAGGGCACTCCATGGTACAGTCGGCTTCAAAATATGTATACATCAACAAGAATTCATTTATTTGACAATTTATGTAATACCTATAAGTACCTAAAATGTAATATGTTTTGTGGCTACAATATTATGGAACAAATATTGTAGACAGTTAAATGAATTCTTGTCGACGTATACATCTTTTTGAGGGTGACGGTACCAACCCTCTCTTACCTTTAACTGTCCTATCGTGTCACGTGGCAACACCATTGCCATTTACAGCCACAGTTTGAGGACACCACCTAAATAATTTCTTTTGGACGCCTTCCAGGAGACACGTAGTGAGGCGCGTTTCACGTTGGTTTTATTCGGCAAATATTGTTTGTTTAAGACATAGGTTCTCAACGTGCGCGATAATGCCCTCTCGTGGGCGTTTGAGATTTTCAGGTAGGCAGAAGAACATCCAGAGAAAATTAGGGGGCGTTGAGAAGACCCCATGGTCTTACGACTATATAATATTACACGTTTAAATATAATCGTGGCAATAGCTATTTCAGATTTGCGACAGGTGGTACGTAAAAAGAATTGGGCGACTCTAGAAAAAAGAAAACTCGAAGTGGGCGGTGGATAAAATAAGGTTGAGAACCTGTGGTTTAGAACATCCCGATCCCGTTACGGGAAGGCCACTGCACTCATATGTTATTTTAAGAAAAAATCTTTTCCTTCAATTTCTTTGGAGAGATACGATTTCGAAGAAAGAAAACATGTTTTCCATGAATTCTGAGCCGATCGAAACGTTCAAAATGGCTGAAATAATGAAGATAAGTACACTTTAATACGGGTATAGAAATAAATTGACAGTTTGATATAATTTTATTTTATACTTACCATTAAATATATGCTTGTTTTATTCGCTACTCACAAGTTTGTCGAAATACCAGACTACATGAATGAAACACTCAAGTTCAGTGGCAAATATTCGATAATGACGGGAGGGACGCCACGGGACCCGGCGGGACCTCGTAATAACATGACTCGACACATGTAATACCTGCCTAAGCCTGCCTACATAACTAGAAGTGATACGGTGACAGTATCGTAGATCGTGAATGTAAAATGGATGACTCGCATTCCAAGAATGAAAAAAAACAATGCGATGAACAGCTGGTCAAGTAAGAAATGCTTAGATGCACTAACCAATGGTCTTCAGTCGAGAATATTCCAGTACACGGAATGCGCCAAGGTAGCCCGGGAAATTAAAATTTTCTTACTTTTTTTGCAATTTGCAGGTCAGTATCAGGTTGTATGTTGATCTTTGTTGTATGTTGATGTTGAACGTAAGAAAATTTTAATTTCGCGGGCTCACCTTGGCGCATCCCCCTTATAGTTGAACACCGTAACATGTCCAAAGTTGGTCCCCTTTCGACAGACCTCATCTAGTATATATTTAAAATATATTTTTTATGCGAAAGTAAACATCATTTATCAATCATCTATAAGCTGTTAAGGGAAAGATTCTGGTAAGGAAAGGTAGAGACAATGTCCACACAATCACGGCTGGCTTTTAATCAATCAACAAGTGTTGACAATAAAGCAAAGTAATTTCGATAATAGGAGAACCTTTTAGTTTATTTATTTCCTCTCTTACAAAGTATAACGATTACTTTCAAAGAATATTCTAGTACTTATAACTGGTTACCCAAAATATTTGGAACCTTTCCTTTCTTTGGTCCAGAGTATGTGATGTCCATTAAAAGAAACCAGTTTGGTGGAGAATATTAAAATAACTGGATAAAAATAACGCGAAAGGGCAAAAAGGTTGCGTTATAAAGGTACTGGTATTCATCCTCGAGGAATATTTCAGCGGCATCTGGGTAGAAGACATTATATTTTAAGAATCATCAATAGGTACAGCGTAATATCATTCTATATTAAAATCTCTATTCGGTATGAAAAATAAAAAACGCGAAAGTATCTCGGTCATCTTATTTTGCCATTTCTTATATTAATATAACGTAAGTAATCGTGCTAATAAAAGTTAAAATTGAAATTAAAAAACCTCCGACATAAACTAAATAAAACTTCCAAAAACGGCTAAACAGATTATCTTCTTTATTTATTATTTTCCCTTTTTTTTAGGCTCAGAACACTCTTGATCGTGTCACCTTTCAAACAAAACAAAAACGGTTCAGCCGTTTGGGACCTACGTTGCCGCAGACATACATACAGATATATACGATAAACTTATAACACCCCTTTTTTCCGTCGTCGGGGGTTAAAAAGAAATACGTGCACATTTTTCGTGAGATTAGACGAATTTTCTCGTGTCACTGAACCTAACGGGATTATTTTTTTCTACCTTCTTCATCAGTTTGGGCGGCTGTTAGTCAAAACGAAATAATATTCATCAAGTTTCTCATAAGTTAAAAAATAATCGTTTGATTAATTTATTTATATCCGTCAAAGTTTTGTGATAAGATGAAAACCGATTTGTTCCGTGCACTATTAAAAAACTATTGTTGTGAAATATTTGTAGGTAAATCTATTTAAATTGTTATAATTCACGTTAACACACATTGAACGGCTACATATTAAAACCTCAATGTTGCTAGCGGTAATTCATTTTCAAATTGAATATAAATTTCACTAATGAATTCCGGGTTTTACTCATACTTGAACTCTATTAAAATTGTCCCGGTTAGAGGGTGGAGTGTAAAAGTGTATGAGTTCAGTGGGTTTCCGGGGCCGGCTATACCTACCGATGTCGGTATATCGGCTTCAGACCTCAGGAACAAAATCATTTTAGATCTTCGAAAGTATTTTATTTTTTGACATAGGATCCCTACATATTAGAGATATTTGTGTATAGTGCTACAAGGTTATTGTGGCCCGTGCCCAAAATGGGAACTAATGTCGCCATCTTGTTTATCAATACAATTTCGCAAAAACAGTTCAACAATGGTTATCAACAACGGCCCCTGTTAATGTCATTCAAGTGCCTGCAGATCCTTGTGAAGTAAGTAATGTATTGTTAACTCTGTCTATGGTTTCTTACATTAATGTAGGACGAAAACTAAAATAAGGCTAAATGTTTTATATGGGGATGGGCCGAACGTGGTTTCTACCGAATACCAACTTCAGCCGAACGTTCGGTGAAAATAAAAAGTACGGCCGTAGTTCGGCCGAACTTCGATTATTTTCACTGCGCTTTCTCGAGAGTGACACATCGAACCTTGTTTATGGGGTCACTTTACCAGATAACGCAGAATACTTGGTGTTTTGGCACCATAACCTTCCCTTGGTTAATTTTAAATACTAGTAGGTAATAACATTTCATTAGCACATTTATAAAAATAAAAATAGTGATTTTTAGCCATAATTATATAGATGTTTAGATGTCAAAATTCTGATAATGTTTAGAATACATTTAATTGTTAAATAAATAACAACTAACATACAATAAATAAAAGTTTATTTTACTAGTTTGGTTTTATTATTTCAGTCACAACAGTTTATTATAAAACAGAGTTATTGTAATATTTTCTTGTATCGAATATTAAACGAATTTCGGCCCGTGCCTAGTTTTATAATAATTAATTTGCTCAGATTTCGTTCTATCTGAACGTTACTATGGAATCTAGGTATTCTCTCAAGGAATGATTAAATAAATGCGATATAGTTAGCCTAGTTTCAGTTTCACAGGCAATTTTCTTCGCTATTGAATTATTTTTGGGTTATCTATTAGGTTTTCAATCTCAGTAACACTGAGTAGTATTATAATTACCCTGTTTCGGTCAAAATAATTTCAAAACTCGCTGGAAAACAATTGGATTCGGTGTAAACAAATAGATTTCTAAAATACAAAGGGGCTTTATGCTAGATTCTAGTTGTACATAAATTAGTTTTTTGTTTGAGTTTCATATTGATGGCTTTAGTCTTTGAAATGTATTATAGAAAAGTGGTAGAAGTCAGACAGTCTGTAGATACTTTAATTATTTCATTAAGATACAATTTAGTGTACTTTGCTTTTGGTAATCGAATAATATTTGGCAAATAAAACAATTAATTTGAAACGACATACCAAATGACAAAAAAATAAATAATTGCCTGTTACTTTAGCGTGATTCTAGGCATTAATTTTCCGATCCACCTTAAAATTCAAATAAAACACAAAAGACACATATGAAACTTGGTATTGGCTTTATAAATTAGCTTTACAATATTTATTCTTCACGATACAATACAAAAGTAAATCCGAACCGGTCAGACCAATATGAAATTAGAATGAAAATAACAGACGGAAAGATAATACCTGTATCAAAACCACAATAGCCAAGACTGGATTAGATGACAAAATAATGTTGCTACAGAGTTGGCAAGGAGTCGTAAGGCAGTGCGCAGACTAGAGACACGACAGACTATCTTTTTATGAAAACAATGATTGCGCGTACAGGCACGAGCTTAAAAATGATGGCGTGTACAGGCACGAGCTTAAAAATGTTGGCGCGTACAGGCATGAGCTTAAATACCTTACACTTACGCAACAATAACAAGAGATTTTCCGTAAAATACCCATTGCAAGTATGAGGAAAGACCTATTTCTTAGAAGTATGGTTTTGACAATTCTATCTTCGTAACCCCATACAATTTATATCAAAACTTTAGGAGAAAATCGCTCTTGACTGTACACTTGCAACAAAATAAAATCATCAATGCGCCCTCGAAGTTCATATACTTAATCCTATTGATTGATATTTTATGAAATTGTCATTCAATACAAAACATATATATATACATACACACATCAACAGACACACAACACAACACACAAACAAAACACAACACAACACAACTGGCCGGCTGGCTGGCTGGGGTCTTAAACATAACTGGCGAAATGTGGGTGTATAGGCACACCTCTGCCTAACCCTTCGGGGAATACAGGCGTGATGTTATGTTATGTGTGTTATGTGTTATCAACAGAATCTAGGGATACCTTAATTCTAAATTATTTACGAATTTATAGTTTAAAATCTTTTTAGTTTCCATAAAAAGTTTATATACAGATTGAAACCTCTTTTATTCTTTAATCAAAATTTAAAAATGAAAATAAAAAAAACAAAATACGGCGGCAAAATTGTTAGTAATTTGTTACGATAAGGAAAATTAAAATTGTTTTATTAGTATTAATTATTGAAAAGGGATTAGATTGTTTTTCTTTTTTAATTTAACGTGCCGTGTGAGCTTTAAAGAGTCATGTCACGTCGTCATTTGAGTCGAGATGAAATGTTACGAGCCGTGGGCATGTTAGGAAATGGTGCTATTCAAAGCGTCGTTGCTGAGGCCCTGTACACCAGCCAAAACGTGATATCAAGGTTGTGGTCACGTTATCGCAGTACTGGGGATGTAGCTGAACGGCACACTGGTAGATATCGTGTTACTACGCAGAGACAGGATCGATTTCTGCAAATGACCGCCAGAAGACAACCCAATATCACAGCGATGCAACTAGTACAAAGGCTCCAGGAGGACCGCCAGCTGCTGGTATGCGACCAAACCGTGCGAAGGAGGTTGCATGAAGTTGGTCTTCATGCTCGAAGACCGCTACGTGTTCCAGCATTGCGACGTGGCAATCGCGGTCGGCGGCTTTCGTGGGCTCGGGAGCATTTACCATGGAGTGATGGACAATGGTCTTTGGTGCTGTTCACCGATGAGTCTCGGTTTGGGTTTCATCCCGATTCACGAAAAACACGCGTTTGGAGAACTCCAGGGAGAGTTAGCCGTCTACGGCACCCTCAGGAGGTCCACTCATACCAAGGCGGGACAATCATGGTGTGGGCAGGAATTCGTCTTGGCGGACGAACCCACATCATTTGGATCCAAGGCAACATGACTGCACAAAAATACCACGAGGAAGTGGTAGAGCCTGTTATTGTCCCACACAGAATCCAAATGGGCCAGGAATTTCTACTCATGCACGATAATGCTCCTTCCCATACGGCGCGGCTGGTGTCGGCCGCTCTCCGAGACCACGATATTCAAGTTTTGAATTGGCCTGCACAGTCGCCCGACTTAAATCCTATCGAGCATGCCTGGGACATGTTACAACGAAAAGCTTTGAGAGATTTCCCGCCAAATTTGACGACGGAACAACAACTTTACGAACAGTTGCAAAGAACATGGGACCTCATACCGCAGCAAGACATTGACAGTTTAATTTTAAGTATGACCAATCGATGTCGATGTGTAATTAATGTAAAAGGTGGCAACACTGATTATTAATAATTAGATTTTATAAGATTTTTTCATTTTTAATTAAAATTTATAGTTTTATGAAGAAATTAAGTTTTTTCACCGTAAAAATTTTCTATGGCGATTAAAAAAATTAACATTTTTATTTAAAACAACAAAATCACGAAATATTGTATATTTTTTATTAAAGACCTTAAAATAACCTATCATTCTTCCATTTACTATATCAGAAAAATCTTCATAGATTTATAGATATTTGATGAAATATGAAATATCCCTAGACATCCCTACAAATAGTATAGCCAAAGACATTTTATTACAAGTTCATACTTACTATAATGCAAAAAGACTTTTTCCCCAACCTATTATATATATATGTTCATATTGATTGTTATTCAATATGAACTAAGAGGGTTGTATTGATGACTTTAATTATTATAATTCTGTAAATACATACTTGGTACGATCGTGAATCATATTTTGTTCTACATACGGCCTGAAACTGGCCTAAAAATCGCAAAAACGCAACCCGGCGCTTCTTCCTTAAAGTAAGACAAACTCACATCACACACATCACACACACACACATCACACACATACACCACACCCCACATAAACACACACCACACACACATACCACCACACCACACACATATACATACACCACCGCTCACACCATCACTCACATCTATCACTCTATAGAAACAGTAATAAGGCACTAATACGCGACAAAAAACATTTCTTTGTGTTTTGCCGATGCCGATGGTGTGCGCACTGTCTTAGGAGGGACTTGGGAGACGGGCGGCAGTTAGCAGATGGCGGGCAAGATGGATCGATACCTTCCCCATGAATAATTAAGATGGATGTACTGCTTTTTAGGCTCTCGTAGCGTGAACATTATCGTTCTGATACACCAACTTAGTGGACAATGTGATCAGATTTTTTATATAGCGCTGGAGAGGTTTCTTTTCATTGAAAGATTGTTATATTAACTTACTAAATGTTCAGGTACGTAATTATTGAGTATGGAAAAGTGTTGATAATATTATTAATTACCTTCTGTATTTGTTTTTGTGTTTATGTTTTTTTTCCTGAATAAACCCCGTCCCGATCTTTCACTATGATAATTTTAGTAGTCCTGACTACTAAAATTATCATAGTGAAAGATCGAGAAGGGTTGGAGTCCCTAGAGAGGACTTCAGTAAGGGGACTTATTATTTAAACATCGTATTTTATAGGTATTTACTGTAATAGCGTGGCGAATATATTAATTTATTCTCAAAAAGGTATAAATAAGATATTTAGTAATGATCTTTATATTTATGAATATTCTAAACTTACATGTTCTTATTTTTACTGGTAAAGTAATAATTTAGTAATAACTATGACATTAAGGGCTGATTTTACCAAAGTCAGATATATTTTATCCATGGAATAAAATTGATGTCTGACAGTAAAGTTCTAGTACGGAAAAACTGTCAAAAATTCAAAATATTTTCTGTCGAGAGAATGCGTTCTTGACACCCGTCAGTTTCATACAAATTATTACGTGTTTTGCGAATTTGATCTTTATTAGTTACTAGAATTGTTAACTGTCACACTGACAGGTGTTAGGACCGCATTCTCACGACGGCCGGACTGAAAGTAACAGTAATCTACATATTTTAGGTATCTACTTACCACTTTCCAAAGAAAAATATTCGCTTCGGGAATCATCGTCTATCTTCGGAAACAAGAACGCTCGATTATGAGACCTAATATAGATCTGGTACAACCGTGGAAGTTCTTGCTTATTTTGTATTACCCAGTTTACAGATTAAGTTGTTAATCTATAATTTTATTATGCAATTCCAAAAAACTTTTCAAAGCTTTCGACTGACAAATAGCGATCTCAGACCGGAGTAAGTAACCTAACAGAGAGAAAACATCATGCAAACGAGCAAAGCTAGGTCGTACACAACATAGCGCGCTAATACAAAACTTAGCGAAGCATGGCCACTATGAAACAGAAGAAACGGAAGACAAAATGACAGATTGTAGAAAGATTTCTACGGCGCGATGTCAAAATTCAAAAAGAGAATGACTTTTTGTTAAGAAAGTAATTTGTCTTCTCTTCGTAGAGTAGAGATACAAGTGGTCATGCTACGCATGCTGGTTTACCTATACGTAGGTACCTAATAGGTATTCATGTAGTATTTAATAAACAAGAAAGAGGCAATTATTATTTACCTTATTAGGTATCTGCCTAGCCAGCTAACGTCATGTTTCTGCAAAAGGTCTCAAAGGATTAAGAAAATGTTACACATTTAAAAGTTTATTTATAAATTGTTCATCGTGTGAAGTGTCCTGCGAAAGGTCTGAACCACTCAGGTATTCAATTCAGCTACGAACTATTAAGTTTCGAGCTCATCTTCATTTTGTGTACTTTACTCGGAGTAAGCTACTGTTGATCTACTCATCCTGAATGAATATTAACGTGGAAATTCAAACTGTAGAGGAAAGAATTGAAATACAGCTGCGTTTATAATCGATTTATTAAAATTGCTTGTTTTTTAATGGTAATCCTACTAATTATACCTATAACCGTGGGAACTGTACGGAAGGTAAAACACGCCTTATCAAGAAATTAAGTAACTCACCACTGCTTTTCACGGTTTCACGGTTTCTTGACAAAACATCGAGATTTCTTTATAATAAGTACCTGTGTATTTTTTATATACAATATTATACACCTAAACCTTCTGGAATAAATTCTCTAAATCATAGTGATAACCATATCAAAATCTGCGTAATTTAGAAGTACATACATACACACACATTGAAGTCAATCGTGAAATATATGAAATATAAAATAGAAGTCAATCGTGAAAGAAAATGTGTATGACGGATGTTCAAGCGGCTGAGACACCACGTTTCACTGCTGATCCGTCATCTGTTGGTCCTCCATCGCAGACGTGTATCGCAACTGCAGGTGTTTAAAAAAGAATATGAAAGTAACGCACTCCTAATTACTTACAAATATCACAACAAAACTTCAACATAAAAAGTAATGATTACTACGGTTATCACTGATTAAATCAAATCACAATAATTGTTCAACGTGAAATTAGATCCAATGGATTTGTGCGTGTGCACCACGTGACGATCGCATCAAAAAGTGTTCCCCGCCACCACCATGACTCACGCACAACCCCAATAAAATATGTTCTAAACCACAGAGTAAAAATAAACGATTACAAATTTCAAAAAGTGTTACATTAAACTTAAATCAACTTAATCATTACGCGCCGCTATAGAGATATTTTAAAGTAAACAAATCGCCAAGATCAGTCAACTTATGTTCGTAAAGTACTAAGCGAATAAATACAGGGTCGTTCTGGGTAGGTAAGGCTGTAGCTACACTAGCACTACTTAGTTATAATTGCGAAAATTATTCTATGTTCCCTAAGCCTAGCCCATCTCATTATGTAACGAGTCGTAATGTTAAGGTACCGACGGTCGCAGATGGTTGGACGAAATTAAACTAAACTTGAATTTGCATATTCTAATGACATGTTACTTCTAAAGGACGATGCTCAAAGAATATCAGGCTTTAGGTAAAGATTTAAATTTATAAGTCATGTTAATAAATTGAGAATCTTCGTGGCCTACGAAACGTTAATTACTAATAATGAAAAGTTCACCCATTTTATGTTCAAGGTAGATAAAATAAATTAATAATTAACGTTAACGTTTATTCCTGTTAAGGTTTGTTATTGTCAATAATTACGCGTTTCATCGCTACGAAAATATTTTTATGGTGAAGTTACTTATAAGACGAAAGACGAAGTGGTAAGGTATATGTTGATTTAATTGACGGGAACATAATCTTACTGACAAGGTTAATTTAATAACCAAATAGGTCACGTTACTCATATTTTTCATATTACAGGCAACTTAATCCGGTCCACACAGGTTTAAAAGACGTGTCTGATTGAACACAAAAATAAAGACAAAGCAATAATAAATATTCTTTCAACACCTTTATCGGACCCTCCAAACGAGTGTTCAGAAAGTCTATACTTAACCTAGATAAATTTGCCGATTCGAAACAGTGCAGATTAACCCTGCATCGTCAGAGTTTAAACTAAAAGACTAAAAAAACTAGTAACTATTCCTTTGATATAAATTACAGCCCAATTATTTTTTGTAAGGTAGAAAGATGGCTGCATTTTTCGCTTTATAATTTTCAGAAAGTTATGAGACTAAGTCAACAATGTTACGAACATTTTAGAGTTTTAAAGCAGGCATTTTAATTCGAAAATTCCCTTCCCATACGTAGATAGTTTCAGCTAGCGAGTAAAATTCCTACATCAGTAGAGATTTTACGACAAACGAAATCGATCGATTCGTAAGTTCCAATTTGTCTAAAAATAAAGTTTGTGGGACGCGCTCTTTTGTATGTGTGTGTGTCTCTGTGTGTGCAGGTCATCTCGAAAAAGGGTGAACTAATTTCCATGAGCTTTTTGCTGCCAGGAAGCATTTTTAGATTGGGTTATAAAAATATTCATAGCGTGCAGTCAAACGGTCGTCTGGTGGAAGTGAAAGTTGGAAAAGTTAGAACGCTGACACTGAAAATGCTTTCTGGATTTTATTATAACAGCGCCAGTTTTCAGAGGCATTCGAGGAACAGGTTTTTTTCGGTTCTTGATACACCAGAAGTTATATTCTTTTTGAGATAGCTTTCTAGTTGGCGTGCCGTTGTAGTAGCTGTCATTTGAAAGAAGAAAGAAAGAAAAATAGGTTTATTTGTCACAGAAACACGTGCATACAAAAAAGGTAATTAGCTCTGGTAATAATGTAAAATAAAAACAAACAAAATAGATGTATAATCACGAGCACAAAACAGAAATAGTCGATAGCTGCACGTCATGACTGTGACGTCATGACTGTGTCAGCATGATGCTGTGCTACAGCTGTGCTATATTTGACGAAGTACCTACCTTATTTGACTACTTACGTAATCGTAATTTTTTGAGCAATTTCACTGCATAACGACACGACAATACGCAAATCAATAAAACAATGACAATATTAATGCATATCTATCTATTTAAACTATCAAACAAATCCTCACATCGAAATTAAAAAGATTACTTTTTCAAACAAACTAAATAGTAGGGATGGGCCGACTATGGGTTTTACCGATCTTTGACTAGCTATAGTGACTAAACTATTGGATATATTTGGTTGAATTTTTATATGCAGACTAGGAACGTCATTAGATATACATATACGAAGTTTAATTTATTGTCGTATTGCTGTCTCCACATAACATAACATAACATCACGCCTGTATTCCCCGAAGGGTTAGGCAGAGGTGCATTCATAGTACACCCACATTTCGCCAGTTATGTTTAAGTCCCATGTAACAGGGGGTGAGCCTATTGCCATCAACCGGGCACAAAACCAGCCACGTCGCCATTGTCGTCTCCACTTTGTATATATCAGGGTCAAATTAAATTAGCTAGCGAAACTTCACAGACGTGATTGGTATCGATATTTAAACACGCTGAAAGATATTTTTCAACTCATACTTCACGTAATAACACTCCCAGCGGTCGATGACCCCTATTAAAAAAATCAAATATTTTATTTTTTTATTTTATCGTGTTTAGATATCGATACCTATCACGTCTGCGGAGTTTCGCTAGCTAATTTAATTTGACCCTATATAGTGTATTGAGCTGAAGAAAATTTTTAGCTTTCTTACAAAGGGAAATGGACATCTTTTTCCAGATGTTTCTACAGGAAAAGAAAAGTTTTCTTTTTAATTAAATAAATATCTTGTCAAGGAAATAGGAATCTCCGTAATATTTCCCCTTCAGCGACGGAGATATTTAAACTCTAGTTTCGCCGCATTCGATTAAGAGGAAAGTCGGTTTCAAACAATAAAGGTACCTATACAGTTATGATAAATAAAAAATTCAAAGCTTTTGAACTTTTTCAATTTAAACGATCATTGATGAAAGTTCGTGGCACGGATTGTCTTTCGAAGCTTAAGATTTTCAACGGGACTTTATTATAAATTCATAATTTCTGGGATCGGAATTAAATCGATTTACAAAGGGAAAAAATACGCTGAAAAAAAACGCAATATTACTGAAATTTTATAAGTACCTCATTTATTTTAATAGGTGTTAAGCAAAAGTAGCCCATCCAGGCACAAATATCTTTCGAACCATTTCTCCAAACACAGTCTCATCTTGATTAATAAAGGCATAATCGAGGTCCCTATTTTGTTGAATCCCTGCTAATTTTCCACACCTTTCTTTGCAAAAAAAAAGACTTTATTGTCCAATGTTATTAAACAATAGAGTACAGTTATATATTAAATAAATATACCAAGAAATAACTCGTATTTACTCGACTCGGACGTTTCAATAATGTGGGATTGTCGCTGCCAACAGCAACGTGTGAAGCGACTTCTCAAGTTTCTTCCTCCATACTGATGTCCTTTTCTTTAACTTTTCCATTCAATATTGAATCCCAGGTCAGCTTAGAAACTTCAGTAGAATTGTAGACGAATAGGTACTTTGAAATTTGTTATGAAATATATTTTACAGTGAAGCTTTTTCTCGCAATATTAGTAGGTAGCACTAATGATTTTGTGGCAATCACTATGTTTTCACTTGTTAAAATAACCTGAATGTAAGTAAAGTCAGAGAAAAAATAATGATCAAGCAAGTTGACCACCAACTTAAATAGTTCATATATTCAAATCACAACTGTTATTCATTGAAAGTCGATTGAAATGGCTATAACACGGCAACTTGACGTAGGGTGTCATTTTGCTTAGCAATTCATTTCCTGTATTAGATTTCAATATTTCTATTGGCAGTCAAAAAGTCTCAGGTAGGGTTCTAATGAAATCTGACAAGGTTATAGAAAACCGGAGTAGGAAAAGGTCAACCTTATTGGTTAATTCAGTGGCCCCACCCAAAGGCTAGCTACTTACTGTCAAGGGGGATTTATTTATGACCACTGCTTTCTATCGATGCTAACCCGTGGGGCGACAATTTTTTATACTAATAGATACTGCGTTATATTACGACTGTATTCCTCGAAGGGCTAGGCAGAGGTGTACCTATAGTACACCCACGTGTCACCAGTTATGTTTAAGTGTGATAGGAGGCGAGCTTATTGCCATCAACCGGTAACGAATCCAGACTCCAAGCTGCTACTGAGAAATTCCTGATAGAAAAACCCAAAACACTTTGCCAGACTTGGGAATTGAACCCAGGACCTCACGCTCAGCAGTAGCCCTTGCGACAACTAGACCAACGAGGCATAACATAACATATATCTATCTGTATTCGTAAAAGGGGAAGGCAGAGGTGTGGAGAATGGTTACCAAATGTGATTAAGTAATCAGGGTTGTCGGATATAGTGGAATTTTAGTAAGAAACCGATGGATATTTTCCAATAAAATTTAATGAATTAATATAAAACAAACATTTCATTTATTAAATTAAATTTCATTTGAAAACCTTCTTCGGTTTCTTACTAAATTTCAACTATATCCGATGACCCTGGTTACTTATCTTTTTGGGTGTCTGTACATAAACATTTAGCTAGCAATGTATAAATAACAAGCGCCATCAACCGGTCATAAATACAGTATATGTGCAGCTATTGAGATTTTACTACAGCTAATGGAAAAATCCGTTACCTCTTTGTCTCAACCGGGAATCGTGTCCAAGATCACACTCAGTAGTCGCGTGTGCTATCACTTATAGACCAACGAACCAGTAGGCAGATAAAGACATAATTGTTTTTATTTATTTAAAGTGTGTCATAGTGCCAGTTTTTTTCTTTAAAATATGTTTTTCTTAAAATTTTATTGTGATTTTGTATGTTGTGCTTTTTCTTTTGTGTACAGTAAATAAATTGTTTATTTATCTATCTGTCTATTTACATTTATCTTGGCACTCTACAGTCTACAAAAATGTAGAAACTTCGAAAAAAAGCGCCTCGATCCATTAACCGTAACGGTCAACTCTATTGCATTAGTTGTGACCGGCGGGGTAATTGACTAACGCACTAACAGTAGGAACGGCTTACATTTTGACAGTTCAACAACATTCATTGCGTTATTTACTTTGTTGAGCAGACACATTTTTAGAACATATGAAGCAATGGATGAGCAATATCCATCAAAATGATTCAGATTCTGATTGATAGTGTGTTACGCATTTAGGGTACTGGTATTTAAAACAAAATTCGGTCTGGCGAGTCATATTAGGGCACACGCTGGGAAATAATAATAGCAAAGGGTCGCCGTTATCAAAATTATTAGGGAGGCTTGATTTGATTACCATGTAGATATATATCTGACGGAGAAGGTATGTCTCTCTCGTTATTATCAGCCATATTTTAACTACTGTGGGCGTACTGTGGGTGGTGTTGGTTATTGCGCAATAGAAAAACCGCTTGCAGTTCAAAACTAATTATAACTTACGATCAAATTAATCACACTTGCGAATCACACACTGTAGGTACACGACAAAACTATACGGAACGCGCGACAGTTTCTAAACGTGTTCACTGATTACCCGCCAACAACAAAGTCTGCTTTAACTCTGCCCAAGCGTGAGCGTAATAGACTCTGTCCAGCGCCACCTGGTGGCACCGGCGTCCCGATTAGTCAAGTCAAACGATTGATTTAACGTATTTCCGACATATCTATCTACATGATAATCAAAAAACTATACTTAATTGAAGAGATGATGACTTTCAATTGTGTCTCGTTCATCTTTAAGCACCGTTCACATCATGTCGCATTTCTTTCATCTAGAACGATAAGTTACGAAGTTGAAAGCACCAATACCTCTTATATTGGAATCGATTGCTCCGCGGATTACTCCGTAAATTCGCAAGTGATAAGCTATAGAACCCGGCTGATACTTCTAAGCCTTATTTTATGCGACTTTGCACGTCTAAACAAATCTTCAATATCTGATACTTATAGATAGAACCGTAACGATTTTGCGTGCGTCCGTTTTCTTTCAAGCATTATTTTCGACATATAATATGGAACTTAATAATGTTGTGAGTTTGTGAGATTTTTTGATGTAAATATACTCGTGTGTTATGAAAATAATAATAATACCATTTATTTCAGGCGACACAGGCCCATAGAAAAATACCTTAACCTAAACATACATATTTTTATATAAACAAAAGTTGTGTTAGTAAAAGGCTTAAGACTATATTAGTAGCGCTTCACTTTGCACTAGCTTAACTTTGTGCTGTCCAGTGGAACTTGTCCGCGGAAGCGACGGAACACCACTTCCTGCGGCCAAAAGTGTTCTTCCATGACGAGGGCCCGATAACAGTTCGGTACACGCACGACGAACGCCTTGAAGTTGACGTTCCGGTGCGATTCCAGTAACTGCACCCTGTGTACCTCGTCTTTTGGAAAAAGACGGGTGTGTTAAGAAAGTCTGCACGTAACTTGAGAACGTCCGGCGAGGGCACATTCTTCGGGCCTATCCCTGTTTCGACCTTTTCTGTCCGGCGAACTAGATTCCACGGCATTAACCGAAACGGTTGAGGCAAAAGGATTTTTTATATAGGAGCATCTTAGTTTATTGCGAACAAATTGTAGAAATGCTTACCACACAGTATCTCACACCATCCAATTTTATAAAAACACTAGCTTCTGGCCGCGAATTCCGTTCGTTTGGAATTATAAGGCACAAAAACATGCTATGGTACTCGGTGATAGTGTACCTTATCAGTGTAAGAATTGTTGTAATCGGATCAGAACTTCCGGAGATTACCTCTTACAAACAAACAAACAATGTTACCTTTTTATTTACAAGCTTTTATTTAGTTTCACCTGCCCAGGTGTCTGTAATGAAATCTTGCAAGTAAAATTTGACCCACTTTCTGGTTTAGCTGAAATTTTGCATGCATAATCGGATGACAATGCAATATTATTATGATATGGAGCTGATCTGATGATGGAGCCGGAAGGTGGCCATAATTACTCTTTCATAAAACTACGAAACCTCATCGAGTTTGGGCTTTTTTGTTTCATCTTGACAGGGACTCTGGTTCTGGATGTCTCTGTCTCGGGTCTGAAGATGGAGCCAGAAAGTGGTACCCTGGGAGGCGGTTATCGGAACTCTATAATAAAATGACACAACCCCATCGAGTTTGGGCTCATTTGATTCGTCTTGATAAGTATTCTGGCTCTAAGTAATAAAAACTTCTTCTTTTTAATTAACAACTAATAAAAGCTTGTTTTAAAAAACATTTGCTTTATCTTTATTTTATAATATTAGTTAAGATCACCCTTTTGCTAAAATCGTTTATAATGTACATTAAAACATCACTTTTGCATATAGATTTGGCCGACCCAAATCTAAACAAATGACAAGCAACGAAATCACCATCAAACCTTGTAGAAGCCATTCAATATAACTGTGACACGTAATAGAACCGTTACGAGGTCAATTGCAATCGCCAGTTGCAAAATTGTCTCAATCAGTTCTATCCAGGACAATTAAAGCAATTGCTACGTCATTATTCTTTATTACTGACGACAGTTGTTTTTTCTGCTGAATCCTTTGTGAAGCTTGCGTATTTACTAATGATCTTGTAAGATTACAAGCTATTATGTTTATATGGAAATGTATGGTTTAGTCACGGGAGTGCAATAATGGTTCACACAAGTAGAAAGTTATCTCAAAATGAATATAACTTTCAGTGTACCTAACCTAGGACCGATAAAAACCAGTTTTTCGAATGCCTCTGAAAATTGGCGCTATTATAATAAAATCCAGAAAGCATTTTCAGTGCCAGCGTTTAATACACATTCCCCTTTATTAATAAACACGCGGTAAAGTTACAACCAGCAGCCTCATTACGTAACCCACTATCACAATCTGAATTATTTTGAAGCCTATTACTATTCCATTGCTTCATATGTTTGAAAAATGTGTCTGTTCAACAATGTAAGTAACGCAATGAATGTTGTTGAACTATAAAAATGAAAACCATTCCTACTGTCAGTGTTTTACGCAATTACCCTGCAGTATTTATTTTTCGAAGTTTAACTTTACTCCGCGCGTTTTTTAATAAGGGGGATTTCGTTTGTTTCTTGATTACTGATTTATCAATTAATGTAATATGGATCAGCTTTATATGTGTGACGCTACTCAATATTGTTTTACATCGTTCATTCTGGAAATACTTTTAAAATCGCTCATACAGGCTCTGGCTGGCCAAATCACCTAGATTTGGGCAGCCAGAATTTGTATGTAAGTAATTTCCATGTTCCCTTTATGACTTTCCTATTGTCGGTATAAATATGAAGTAAGCTTCAAGAGGACACAAAAGCTCAAGGTACCAACCTTATCATCAACTAGTAGCTAGCGACCACGTTAACCACTATACTCGTGGTTAAACTTCAGTTAGCAGTACACAGGTACAGAGGAGAGAACATAGTGTGCGGTTTGGGAGATTTACGCCTATAATACAAGGCACACGTACTATTTAATCGTGAAGGACCAGGCTGGATAATCTGTCTCGAGGAGTAAAGTCAGACGTGATCGCTGGGAGGCTGAATTACAGAGAATTTAGTGATCCCAGGAACTTGTAACATCTATTACATGTTATGAAAGACGGCGGTTTTAACTACTTAATAATAATCTTAAATTCATTGCCAGCAGAACGCACAACCTAAACCGCTCTCCCTAGAAACAAGAAACTTTGCACAATAGTTCCATATACAGGGTTATTGGTAAAACACCAGCAACCTCTTAAGGCGCAGATATACGACTTTTAATGATTTCAAATTGAACATCACGTCTAAACGAATAGTCTTATTTGTTTGAAAAAAATATATGATAAACTAGACTATTTTCATCGTAATTTGATATGTGAATATTTGAAATTATATATTTATAACATAGTGTAATTAATTTGTAAAGTAATGTCTAACGCGAACACAAAAACTATGCGGCGTATTTTCATGAAAGCTGCACCATCTAAAAGACAATTTAAGTACCCAAATTTTTGTATACGACTTTTATTTGTATTGTGTTTGATAAATCAAGGTGGGTTGTTTTTGCGAATAAACTTGATGCGCGTTGAAGCGAGGGCTCTTGCGGGCGACGGGCGGCAGTGCATCGCTGACCAATGTCCGGATAGACGCTAACGCTCTGTGCAATTTTATTCGCTTAAAAGTTTCGCATGCTCCTCCCACTCGCTCAAGATCGCTGGCTCTTATTGTCGCCTTAAGGGGTCATTGTACTCATCATTATAAACAACTTTTACTATGGACCAAACCAGAATACGCGAAAAAAATATCAGCTGTTCCCTAGGTTTCCACGTGTTATGCGAACATAAATGTAGGGAAAACTGTTTTTTTTTTTTCGCGATTTCTGGTTTGGTCCATAGTAAAAGTTGTTTATAATGATGAGTCCAATGACCCCTTAAGAGTTTGCTGGTGTTTTACCAATAACCTTGTATATGTATAATGAAGGTGAGCACTAAGGAAGAATTTTTGAAAATTCATACCCTAGGAGCGATAAATAGGGGGTGAGAGTTACTGTAGTGGAAGTTCGTTATTTTTGCCGATGGGAAAGCCCATCGGACACATCGCTTGTTTAGCTATAAGTCCCTTTTTCAGCATTGGCTGAAGTCATGGAAAGACATGAAGTCACGGGACGGTGTGAAGTGACACGACGTCAGCCCAATCATCGGCTTACTGTTCCTGGTTAATTTCAGATCTGTAAGTACCACTTTCGCATTCGATTGTTAATATTATTATCGTCTGTAAAAGATAATTATTTAGTCCATACTGAAGCATGGTTAATAAAAATACATTACAAAGAATACCTACTACGTCGCTCTTTAGACAACACACTTTCTTCCCATGGGTGGTTTAAAAGAGATAACGTCAAAAGTAATTATTTTCATATCTCACAGACTGTTGATGGTGCAATCCCTTGGTAGACCCGCCTTAAGTAGCGTATGGGGCGAATGTTAATTAAATTACAAAATGAAAATGAGTTTTACAGCGATGCCTATTTAGGACGGCTTGCATCACAAATCACTAAGGCCCAAACGAGTTTTAAACATCATTCTGTCTCTGTCAACCTCAAACATTTGACAGAAACAGGATTATGTCTAAAAAATGTTTAGCGCTAAACGTGTTTAGTGATTGGCGGTGAAAGTGGGCCTTAATGCGTTTAGCGCTAAACGTGTTTAAAATATCGGTCTGTTTCTGTCAATTGTTTGAAGATGGTCGAGATAAAATTATGTTTTTATAATGTTTAGCGCTAACCGCATTAAGTGATTTGTAGTGCAAGTGGACATTATTGTGTCAAAATAGGGAGCTCTTCAGTCCATCTAATGAGTTATCTAGACGGTGTACTTAAATGAAGATTGCATTATTGGACCCGTATGGAAGGATATTTTTTCTCTAGCTTCATGCGGCAACCTTTGGCTCTAAAAGCTTCAATGTTCTCAAATTATTTCCTTTTCCTGTACTAATCTACTCTATTCACCCACCGTACAGCATGATCATAAAACAAGAACACATAAAACGAAACACAAAGGTATGACCTACAGAGTTCTGGTTAGAAAATGTATTCTGAATAATTTCAACTTGTGAACAGATTTGGATGCACAGTGTATCAAACCAATTTTAATCCGAAGTACCGAGTGAAAACAGAAACCTTTTAATATTTCGGCGCTACGTACGGCGCCACATAACACCGCTAAATCCTTGGTCTAAGCGTAAATTAATTTCAGCGAACGAACTGGTAACTCAGTGAGGAGTTTCGCTACACTTTAATATAGATAGTTTTCTGTCTGCAGTTTCGTTTGAGTAGAATTTCATATTTGGACGTTAATAATAGAATGGTCGCGGTGAATAATCGGAATTAATTAGTTTGAAAGGATTTATTTAAAAGCGTTTCTGTGACTTATCTTATGTTACAAAGAGTTTCTTTTGTATTTTTCGAACAACAAATAATATAAAAAAAACATTTTTACAAAAAAAAAACAACCGACTTCCAATAAAAACACTACAAAGTGAAAAATAACTTTAATTTCGGAAGTCGGTGTCTTTGGGTCTCTATTTTAGTTTTTTGCCACCGACTTCCGATATTAAAGTTATTTTTAACTTTGTAGTGTTTTTTTTGGAAGTCGGTTGTTTTTTTTGTAAAAAAGTTTTAATTTTTCACTTTTTAGTGGGTTAGATAATAATTTATCTAAGTTACAATAGCCTAATGTCAACTGCTCATCACCTTTTACAAAATATTTATTTTCCCGATGCAAGGAATTGAGGAGTTTATTGTTGAGGAGTTCTCTTGGTAAAAACCAGAAGAACTGGAGCTGATGGTGAAGCCACCATCAGCTCCATTTCACCATATGCGTTGTGACAAGCATAAATTGCTTAGCAACCAACGAAAGAGCATTGCTGGAGATTACGCGATTACGCAACTTAAATTCAGTCTCAAATTGACGCATCACCATGACTAGTGGGTAGTGGTTGTCCTATGTAAAACCTTAATTAGGTATTATTGTTGTACGAACTGAATATTTTGGCATAATGAACCGTATGAAGTAAGCCCAACAAAAGGTAACTGCTGTAAATCGTTGAGGAATTCCCTCGACTGTCTATGGTCTCCATCATCAGACCTGTAATGGCACTTATAACCCATATGGATGCAAAGTTCTCATCAATATAAATGAATTAAGTCCAAACACAAGGTAGCTACTGTAAACCGTTGAGGAGTTCCCTTAACTGTCTTTCGTCTTTATCATCAGACCCCTAATGACAGTCACAACCCATCTAGCTGTAAATTTCTCATCAATACAAATTAATCAAGCCCAAACACAAGGTAACTGCTGTAAATCGTTGAGGAATTCCCTCGACTGTCTTTCGGCTCCATCATCAGATCGACTCCAGACCTTCATTAAAGTGCTTTAAAATACTTAATGAAAAAATTAACAAACGCACTAGTCGCCCCTACGATTTTAGAAGGTTCCCTTCAATTTCTCTGGTATGCCATCATCAAATCCTGGTTTCCTTATCATGGGACCACCCTTGGGATATTTCCTTTCCAACAAAAAAAGAATCATACAAATCGGTTCACCCAGAAAAATGTTCTAAGCTAACACACATAAAAAAAAAACATACTGTCGAATTGAGAACCTCCTCCTTTTTTTGAAGTCGGATAAAAAAACAAGTTTATACTTAAGGGGGATGCGCCAAGGCAGCCCGCGAAGTTCAAATTTTCTTACGTTTTTTGCAATTTGCAGGTCAATATCAGGTTGTATGGTGATCTAAATATGATTCGCGACCGTATCAAATATGGCTTTACAGAATTATAATCATTAGAATCAGCAATACAACTCCATGAGTTAGAATTGCCCTCAAATGTCATGATTTCATGAAATAGTCATTCAACAGGGTAATATGAACTTATAGAGATGTATTGCTGATTATAATTCTGTAAAGCCATATTTGTTACGGTCGCGAATCATATTTTAATCAAAATGCAACCTGACAGTGACCTGCAAATTGCAAAAAACGTAACAAAATTTGAATATCGCGGGCTACCCTGAAGGTTCCGCCTTAAGATAAACTTTTAAGACTCGAACCAGCTACACTGCTGTAGGCAATAAAGATTAAGATTTAAAGTGTCTGCCATTTTGGTCGTATAATACTGAAATAAGTGGAAGAAGCATGAAAAGTAGTCCTTGGCAGCATGCCTGAATGTTTTATCGGAAACTGAAGACCAAAAAATAAAAGTTTTTTTAAAGAATTTTACTCTACGAGTAACAAGAAAGCACTGTTTTTGCCAAACGATGCAAATATTTTACCATCAACTGTAAGTAGGTAGGTTACAAGGACACTTTTCAAAATCCTGACTAGATAAGGTAGTGTCCACAAGAATAAGCGAATATTTCAATGACTTACAGGCACTATACAGCATGTATCAGAAAGGTATGGACATATTTAAGGTTGTGGTACAGATCATCAAGCTGAACAACTTTGTCCATGGGACCAATAATGTCCTCGCGAAAAAAAATATTAACTGTCCCATACAAAACTTCAATACCTAGTCGACCCAAATGTCTGATGGCTGATTAATTTTTCACAATTACAATTCTAATCCTATACAGAAAGTTGTTCAATGCCTAAAGCATTAAGTCCGCCTTTGTATACTATTGTGTGCGAGAAGTTTTAATAAATAAATAAATAAAGTTGTTCCGTGTGATGATTTGTACCACACCCTTAGGTATGAAAACACCCATCTGATACACGCTGTATATTTTATTTTTGAGCTGTTTCTTATAAGTTCGTACGTTGCTTAAACTTTAAATTACTAACGAAAATTACAATTAAATTCCTCCATACAGACCATTTCATCCCATTAGTCTTTCGTGGTTGATACCATTGTGAAATAAGAAACAATGGGACCATTAAATACATTTATACAATAAAGTCTTTAGTTCTGGTAACATCTATCGCTGCAGATATAAAACCGAAATAAAAAAACCTAGGCTGAGTCAGCATCATACTCAATTTATCTAGCGTATAGTAAAATTGACGGTAAAAACAACGGGATAATTTCGTAACAAACTTACAATGGCAAAGCCTTTTATTTTGACGACTCAACAACATTGATCAACTTAACATTACTTACCCTCATCTATATGCCCATTACTGTGGAAACCGTACAGTCAACATGTGTAATTGTCCTTTTATCCTCAAAACGAGCAACATAAAATACCTGGGGGTTATAATGGACGATACACTTTCTTTTAGAAAACATATTGAAAGCCTAGTTAAAAGAGTGCGCAAACTAATATATGTTTTTAAGAAATTGCGAACATTAGCAGATTCAAAATTAATCACACAAGTTTATTTGGCCCTATGTCAATCTATAATTCAATACTGTATCACTTCTTGGGGTGGCGCATCAAAAACTAATTTGCTTCCTCTTGAAAGAGCTCAGAGAGCTATTTTAAAGGTAGCAAACTTCCATCCCTTCTTCTTTCCCACAGATCTGCTATATAAATCCTGCAACGTACTGACGGTTCGCCAGCTTTTCATAATGCAATTAGTATTAAAACAGCACACCATGCTTACCTACAATGCTGACAATACTAACAAGAGACGGAATGATATAGTATGCATATCTAATGCAACCTCAAAACATGTCTTTGTAGAAAGATTTTTCACATTTTTGGGCCCATTTCTGTACAACAGATTAAATAAAAAACTAAGTATCTATAAATTAAATTACTATAGCTGTAAAAACATTATACTTCAGTATTTACTAACCATCAATTATGCACAGACAGAAGATCTCCTTGTTGTCTGCAAATAGAACCGCTAACATGCTATTTTACATTTATTTAGCTAAGTTTTATTTTAGTTGTAACTTTATGCTCATTGTTAATTTATTACATTAAGTATTTATGCACTTTCTAGCCTGAAGCACAGGTTCAACCTAGTTCAGGCAAATTAGCAACTGTGTTCTATTTTAATTGTTAAGGTATTTTTTGTAAATGTGTCCCTCTATAAATAAACGATTATTATTATTATTATTATATTATTGTGTCATGTACGTTTTCGAGCAGACGATTTTTTTACATATGATGGAATGGATTAGCAGCTTCCATCAAGATCGGTAGGATTATAACAATAATCACTATTAATTACCTTTTGAGCCATTTCTTATAAACTCAGTTCCTGCGTAGCTTAAACTTTAAGTTACAGATGACAATTACAATTAAACTCCCCTATAAAGACCATTTCATCCCATTAGCTTTGCGTTTGATACCATTGTGAATGAAGAAACGATGGGGACATTCAATACATCGATACCAATAAAAAGTATTTAGTTCCGGAAAACCTATCGGTGCGGATTTAAAACTGAAATAAAAAACCTAGGCTGAGTCAGCATCATACTCAATTTATCTAGCGTATAGTGAAATTGACGGTAAAAACAGCGTTGTAGTTGCGTAACAAACTTACAATGGCATTGTCTTTTATTTTGACAGTCGAACAACATTCATTGCGTTATTTACGTTGGTGAGCAAACGAATTTTTCAAACATATGAAGCAATGGACATGCAATTTCCTTCAAAATCCTTCGGATTGTGATTGAAAGTGTGTTACGCAATAAGGTTGCGGGTCAAGTTGAGAGTTGATCTCTCTCACAGAGGGTTCTGTATGTTGCTATGAGGATACACGTGATTATATATTAAAAAGGGAAGAATGTAGGCATCTTTCATTCAGGTGAGTGTTATAAAATCTCAGTAATGCCCGTTTTCTCTAAAACTTGGTGACACCTAAATGTCTAAATAAAATCGCGCTGTTGGATTTTTAACGCTAGAGACAGCGCTGAGAATTGTAAATTCAACGTGCAATAATATTTAGGCACTTAATTTAGGTGTCACTTATTTATAGTCTTCTTCTTAGCGTGTCGATGCCAATCTAAATGTGAACTAAATAGATTCGGCCCGGAATTCGGCTACGAATTTGGCGCCATCAGCAGAGTTCATCAGTTTTTGTAACGTGCAGACGAAAGTATACGCAGGGCACGATTTTAAGTAACCCATTGTTTGTGGAATCGCAACAGATTTACAGTCTAGCGGGCATTGGTAAGGTCGCGTGGATCTACGACCTCCTACTTGTTGTGCAATTGTGTAAAATATATTCATGCAATTTTAAAGAGGACTTACTTGTTTACTGTAAATGCATAGCTAGTATAAACCCGCTATGCATGTAGTTATAAAACTACACGAAATTCAAATAAACTTAAAGGTCACAAGGTTTCTTTGAAATTCCAGACATTTTGACCACTAGATAATAATTATATTATTGTGTGAGTACCGTACCAAGCCTGGTCATGTCTGAAATGTCCTTTTGAGGAAAGAGCCATACATATTTAAGTGGACCTGCCCTGGCAGTTGGCACGTATGAGTCAATCATCGTTTACCTCAACCCTAGCTTAGGAAGCTGGACGACCCTTCGAACATTGCCATCCATACTATAATATTATAAATGCCAAAGTAACTCTGTCTGTATGTCTCACGTCTAAACAGTTGAACGGATTTGGATGAAATTTGGCACACGGATATACCATTTTTTTTTTTTTTTTAATAAAACGTTTACAAAAAGTGTACATATAGATAACAGTACTAAGATTTCCCATACAATTATAGTCCCTAGAAATAAACTAAAACTAAAATATTTTTATTACGGGTGCAAGTAATGATGGTTCGGTATTACAACGTCAGGTAGCGACCCGCCCGATCTAGGTTAACTCAAACCTGTGTTCCAGGCCATCACTTTACACACACACTTTTTGTTTTCGGGGTGAAAGTTTCAAAAGGCACCCGACCTCCGGGGAGGAAGGACGGGGAATGTGGATTTTTTACCTCACTAAAACCACCCCGGTGATCACCATCAGCACATAGAGGGGTCCCGGTTCCTCTTGAAATACCAATTCCGGAACCCCCCCTGTGCAACACCTGTAAGGCACATCTCTGGGGAGACTAAAGGGGCCTCCCCTGAGCCTCGCTATGCACGGCAGCACGTGACCGCTGTGCCACCGTCTTCCCTGAGGTCACTCGGTGGGCAGACAGAGTCCCACTCTGTGCGCACACACACATACCTGAACACACATGGGATACTTTTTATTTCGGTAGTTCATTCCCGTGGGATAGTTTCCGACCTCCACGCGGGCGAAGCCGCAGGCAATAGCTAGTCATTATATGCATAAATATAACACTTTATTGCGAGGTATCCACAAACTGATAGATAAAGGCACGTGTTCCATAAAACTGTAAAGACCGTACGTTTTGTTTTGGGACACATTTACATGTAAAAACAAAACGTACGGTCTATAAATTAATAAATTAAACAAAGTCGATGACAATATAAAGGTAATGTCGGATGAATATTCGCGTCGATAACTCGTTATTGATATGTTGGTATCCATTAGTGGTCGCGTATGAATGAATATCGATGATTCGGATACTTTATTTATATTGCGTTTTATTTGTTCAGTGGATCTCTATTATTTACCGAGCGTTATTGGTTTGCATTTAAAATCAGTGCGCCTAGCCAGAACACGTAAATATAACGCAAATTCGAATGATTTAAAAAAAGAAAACACTCAACATACCTAACATGACACAACATTCACGCCTGAAATCCCCGAATAGTTAGGTAGAGGTGTACCCAAGTACACCCACATTTCGACAGTTATGTTTAAGATGAAAATGCTCGTTTGACACATAATATAAACTTAATTTTCGGGCATTATTTATATCTATGGGTGATACTAATTATGCTTGACACAAAAATATAAACCAAAATGCATAATAATGCATATGGACAGTTGCATTTTCAATTTAAAAATCGTTTTACGTTACGTTGACAACACGCGTTCGTGCTAGAGCCTTTGTGTGTGTCAAGTGCAGGAAAATCTAAATCCTTCAAAAGCAATTGCAAGTGAAATTGCAATAGAGCTTTTATCAAAGGACTTGTTAAGAAATACCAAATGCTACAAGAACAGCCTGAGAACTAAGAATCAAGCCGAACAGTATCATGTAGCACAACATTTCACAGTGATTGATAAAAAAGTAAAGTTTATTTTCCTCGTAATATCGTTTTGAGAGTACCGAGTTTGAGGTTTAACGAAATAAAAGTTTCAAGTTTTGTTTTTGTTTGAGAAATAGTCCCGAATGCTTTTGAATCACACTGTATAATTTAATTTAAGCTATATCTCTATAAGAAGTTTCAGTTCAGTCAATATTTTGGTTTGTTAAACTATTTTGATTAAATCCAAATATTTTCAGGAACAAACGGATTTATTTAAATAACTTCTTTACTTCGTTATAATAATAATAATAATAATAATCGCTTTATTTCAGACAAACATCCATATAGTGTTAGTAACATACAAAAAATAACTTAGTGCCTAGTGTTAGTAAAGCCTGTGTGTGTGCCTTATGATGACAGTATTTTTATAAAATATTGACGGATTAATTAAACTCATATTTTTAAAGCAGGTTTCTAAACATTTTAAAATGCCAGCAAACTTTGAATATCACGTTATCACAATTCATTTCTGCTGTAACTACATGAAGTTTATTCCATTACCTACATATTAATTTGATAACAGGAACTTCGCCCTTGGGACCGCACCGGACACAACTAACTTACTTACCTACCTAACATTGTCTTGCCTCTTGGGACTCATTAAAAGTCTGTCACTACTGTTTATAAATAAACAATGTTGCAGATGCTTAGAATGAGTAGTCTTTTAGCTAAAAGACTATATAGAAATGCAAGCAAATCGAAAAAAAAAAAACACTTTTTAAATTCATTTTCCAAAAAGATAACGTTACGTGAAAGAATCCGTTCTATTTGATAAGAAGGTAGCTGATGAATACCATATGGTTCACCATGAGGATTGCCAAAGGACAAGATGAAAAGAGTTGTCGTCGTTCTCCACCTGACCAGTATTTTTTTCTAATTATTTTACATTTGTTTTAAAACGAGGACCTTAATGATCAGTCTTTCATCTCAAAGGCTATAACATTCTAAACTCCTGTACCATATCTATACCCAAACAGAAACAGACTCTATTTATATTACGATGGGACACCGAGATAAGAATTTGTGTACTTCCTAAGGGAAGCTGTCAACGCCCTCTACGGGCGTATCGGGTTTGTCATAGATAGTGTGTGATTCATAAAGGTCATTCAGAAAGGACAAATGAAAAAGACTTACGAGTATTGTGATTATAATTTGGACCTTAAAAAAAACGGGACATTGTACATTTTTATATGTCAAATTATGAAGAAGCATGTGCCTGGACCTTATTTATTATGAATGAGTTAATTGAATTTACTGTATGTGGTATTTAATGTTATGAAAGTTGGTTGAAATGGAAAGTGACTAAGGAATTATAATAAACACACAGTGATTGAAATTGTTATTAAATGATAATATTACGGTTTTAATTAAATTGAACCTCACTATGAAATAGCTTTTGTAATCATAGTTTAAAGGTTTAATTAATTAATACCTAGGTATCTAAAGAAACCTAACGTTCGAAAGGTTTGAAAGGTGAACATTTCAAATGTTTTCGGAATAAACTTCTAATTAACGAGTTGTGTATTCATTCTATTTGAAGGGTTCTACACGATTTATTCACTAAAAGTAGCTATCTTTTCTGGTTGCTAATGAAAACATGATGAACATGTGACAGTGCAAAACTAAAATGAAGGAGCGCTTTCGAAGCCAGAAACACACTTGTGGCACACCGCGCGAATTTCACGATCTTATCTGGCGTTGAGACACGGTCGCTGAGTGAATATCGCGTTTTAAGATGGCTGTGTTCGTGCGCTACGCGTAGTGTGTTACTAATGTGTTCTTGGCACAATTTTCGGCGCTATAATATTCCACATTTTGCTCATTAGGTACATGTTTCAAACAAACGCGTGGGTAATTGTGCGTAGGCAGCCAATTTACGTGGGGTAGTATTATTAAGGTATAATTCATCCGTGAATATTATTACGAATTTTGCCACCTTATTTTGTTACTTAATTACTTTTTCCATTTACGATGAAAAGCTTTGAATTCAATTTCGTCTTGCTCTGAAATCTAGTGTATTAGAAGGTATAAACATTTTTTTTAAATGTAAACCTGACGATAATATAATATGTTTCCTCAAATTATGAAGTGTATTGATTTTATACTGTTTTACAAAAGTAAATAAATCAAGTCTGCTACTAAGAGTTATTTAGTAGGTTGTACCGTATGACACAGGAAACGAGAGTTAACGTTGTAAATGTAGTAATTAAGTCTCAGCTCTAATCCCCGGTTGTATTGTGTAGAATAACAACACATTAATTAACATATAGGATGCAAGTCATAGTTGTGGCTGTAAGCCATCGCGACACAGAATTGTACTATTATATCAGTTCAAATAGCGTAGCAGGTACGGTTTAAATTGTTGCATAGAACCCTGAGTGTAAATAAAGCAAGCTATTTATTCATTGAAGGATTTCTACTATCTTCCTCTTTTCGTATCCACGTGCGACGGTACCTCTATTTTGCTTGTACTGTTTGGGCCTAGTAAGTGGCTACGCTTACTGTGAGTCAGAGGCATTGTTCAGATCATCAAGGGTGCAGGTGACCGGACATCGGGACACTAGCAGATGGGACATACAAAAGCCGCAAAGCAAAACCTGTCCCTTACACATGTAAGACCACTGCTTGCACAATAGAGGTATCAACTAAGCTAATAGAGTTAAAATATGAATAATAGAAATTGTAGCTACGCTAAGAGCATGCATTATTGCGGCTATATAAAAATGCAGGACAGTTTTCATACTACTTCTTCTACGAGTTTCACTTTAGAAAGTTTTTCTAACTGCTAAAAGTATAGCGTATAGTGTGCCGCATGAAAGCATGAGCTCTCAACACAAGTTTGAACATAAATCTAACCAGTAGTTGAACTTTCTTTAGTGGCAAAACTGTCAAAGTCGCGATGGAAAACGAATTAAAGAAACTGTGATGAAAATATTGATGACGAAAATTCACCTTATGGCAATGAAAACTTCAAGCACAAAGGCACTTATAATCTAAATAATGACTTTATTTTAGTCGATTCAGGATTGTATTGATACAGCAACAGCAGATAAAATGTAACTACTGTCTAACTTGTCTAATTCATACTCAGAGGCAGCCACAATTTAAATCGTTGCATGCAACGCTTTGTACGGCCCAGTTGATAACTCCATGGAGATGAACCCGAGCGTGACTAAAAGATAATGCGTTTTAGAATAAAATAACACGTTGCTGTGTGATTCTCAATGAAAAATTGTTCACCGTTCACTCACAAATATTTCTGTGACTGTCGCAAAAACTGGTTAGATCCACTAATACTGTTTCAAGAGAAAAGTCGTCGAGTAGTCGCATCCGTTTATGCCGAAATACAACATGCATTATCCACAAATTCGTGTAAATAGCGAAGCATTAATTAAATAAAAATCAGGCGTATTTCCAGGATTGTAAATGTCAGAGGGTATAAAAAAAAATTGAAAATATTTTCCTTAGTAAAGTGCGGGAAGCTCAAGTTGCGGTGCTCTAGATGCTGTGAAAGGCGATAAGTAAACCAACAATTTCACCAAGAATCCTCAAGACAGCGAAGTGGAAGAGATTGTGTTCAAAAGCTAACATTTCCTGTAAGTCGGGCTAACTCTAGAAAGAAGGATAAGGTAAATAACGTCGCGGTTTTATTGTTAGCAGTAATGTAAAATGTAATGCAATCGTTTTCTTGAAAATTCTTTGTAGGATACTCCAATCCTATTTTATTTCGATAAAACCGACAAAAGTCACATTGTTTTACTAAATTCATTGTATTTTCTATCGAGGCGAAGAGTTTACCTACTAAAGTGGAAGTAATAAGTATTTATGTCAAAACTAAAAAGATTAACCAAGTTCCCCGTATTCGCTTTCTGAAACAGCCAATTTTGAAACTGAAAGCAAACCAATTCATACTAATGCGGGTTAACATGAGGAAATATTGCCATAACAGTTCGTTCACTCTAGTTATCTTCACGTATACATCTCTACTGAGTTATTTCGGATCGGAGCCGAGCGTTCGGTTAATTCAGACGAGCGTCATCGCCGTAATCCACTTAACCACACTTCCGAACACCGACTGACGTTACTCCACATTCACATCAATGTTGTATCAATAAGAATTCTGCCAATCCCAAGCTTGATTGCATTGTGAAGACAGTGTTGGAGTGTTTCGACATTAGATTAAATCGATTCTCGATTTAATCTGTATTTATTTATGTTGAGTCAAATGCACATCAGTGATAATTTGACAATGACAGCTCCTATAATTATGTCGTAGCAGTAAGAGTGATATTCATAGTGCTAGTATAACCACGTCTGCAGTTTACAGTACATAAGACTTTTTCTCATTTTATTTACCCTGTGATGTAGATTTTAATAAGTACAAGTATTTTTATCTCACGAAGCGACGCGCGCTTTACTTATGGTTAACAAGTGTACAAACACGCTGTGAATGTGTGTGTAAGTGTAGGAGCTCTCGGTACCGTACTAGACAATGGCGAAGTCGGAAGTATGTGCGTGTGTGTGTGTGTGTGTGTCTGTGTGTGTGAGGGTGTGCGTGTATGTGAGGGTGTGTGTGTGTGTGGGTTACGTGCTGACGCTACTCGTCTTCATGCACACATTCACAGCGTGTTTGTACACTTGGTTACCAAAAGTAAGGCGCGTCGCGTCATGAGATAAAAAAACTATACATTGCTGCGTTACGGTGCGACAGTAATGCGATTGCAGCGCAGTTTCCATCCATTACAATTTCTTGAAGGGAAGAGAATTGATCGTGGCAGTAATGTTATTAAAACGTGTCTTAAAGTCATAGTGATAGGAACCATGTTTGAGTGACAGATTACCGTTAAAACGTAATGGATGAAGTCAATTTGTATTGGAGGCAGTCGCTGTAGTGAACAGGGCCTTTGAGAGAGGACGTGTATGCATGTGGATCTACATAATCCTTGCTCAATGGCTTGTGGTGGTATCTTGGTAGGAAATATAGCATACCTCGGAGAGTATTCAGTATGTAGACATTAAGCACCAGTGTAAGCCCTGATATTAAAGCTAAAGTCATAGATACAAGGTACGTTTGATTTACTCTATTTTGAAATGATACTTTAATGGCGTGTGTCAGAAAGAAAAATCTGAAAACTACGCTTTTCTTTACCAAAGTAAAAAAATAAATATTTAAAGGACAATAATAATGGTGTTCTAACATCAATTGATAACACATCGAACAACAAAACATTACGTCATGTATTCACGTTTGATATAACGTGTTACTATAAGTTAGTTCCAGTACATCATGTTTCCATTCGCTGATTAATCTAGCTATTCAATGTGTTAAACCGTACTTTGATGTGACAAGTCTGTGAACCGATTTGTCTTGTAATGCCTTACAACAGCATCTAGCAAATCAAACAAGTGGTAAGTAATAATTTAGTTATTTTAACATCGTGAGGAAATCTGGACTTTTAGTTAATATAAGTCTGAAATCACCAACCCGTCTTGAGCAAGCGCGGTGATCAATGCTAATGCCTTCTCAATATGAGAAGAGGCCTTTGCCCTTCAGCGGGACAGTAATAGGCTGGTATTATTATAACTAAGATATCGCCCATTTTCAGAAGCGAAAAATTCCTGTGGAAGTATATACCTACTTAATAATTTTTCACTCTCAAACTAAAAAAAAAATCTAAATGATATCAATACACAAAACAAAAGAGACATAATCGATAAGAACAACCTTGTCCTGTATAACAAAAAACGGTTGCAAACTTCCACTATCCAGTTCACTTAAAAATTCGACGCCAGTAATCCACTAAGTAACAAAATGTTGCCTATGGGAAAATGTTGCGACAACGACGTAAATGCAATTACTGCCACTTGTTGCCGTTCTTCGGGGCTTAAATTGCGTTTTATTCTCGCTGCGATAGAGTTAAGGGTTAAAACAATGTTTAAAAGCGTCACGCAGTCATGAAGATTGACAGTATCGATCAAAAGAATTGCCTTTATCGTTGTATTCTGGATTGAGTTTATTGTGTGCATTTGATGGGAGATTTTTACCAATTTTATCAAGGTTTGTCGATTATTTTTGTCTGTTACGGCTGAAGTTAAATGGAATTTTAGGTGAGCTATTGGATACAGTTGGTATTGATTAATTGTTTCTAAATAAACATTTTATTGTGGTTAGAAAAAAGAAGATACCACGAACTAGCCAAGCCAGAGTTTCGAGCAGGTGTAAGCTAATAACCGGCATATCGATTAGGTACCTATTTTTTTAACAAGATAAGAGAAGAAAGACGTTAAAGTCTTTCTTCAAATATGATCCAAAAATCGAGTTTTACATACATACATACATGAAGAAACAGTTTATGTAATCTTTGCCCGAAAATTTAACTGAACTCAACACAACTTTTTATAAAAGTTATGATCAAGGCCAAAAGAAGATTGACACAAAACCAACAATGCTTTCAAATTCAATACTTCGACAAATACTTCAGTTCTTACGACCGCCTTCAACCGTTTATTTTACTTTCCGTAACGTTTCGAATTACAAAAGAATATCTCCAATAGATTGTTTACTGTGTTGACAGAAATAGGCGGGGTTTAAAATATATCTCCTTGGCTCGATATATTTAGAGAACAGATATTACTTCTGAGTTTTTATCTAGGGGAAAAGATGTTGCTTGAAAGGACGAGAGAAATATTGAAGTAGTATTCGATATTCGATTCTCTTTCCAGATATGTAAAACTAGAACCTGACTTGCCAAAATTATCTAATACAATACTGTCACACAGGCCCCATGCCGGGCGCCAGTGTGACAGTATGGCGCCCAACTTGGGGCCAGTGGGACACCTACGTGGGTTTAACTGAACTCTCGTTTAAAATATGAACGGAAACACATCATGAGCTCCCGCTTTAGCCTTCGTGGTTATTTTTTAATAACCACCCGTTGAGCTATCTTGGCAGATGGTAATCTGTTACTAGATACATCTACTCAGGTTACTAACTAGGCGTTTTCATCATATTAGACTAAATAGGTTTTATGTCTTTGAGTGGTATTTCAAAACGATTTTTTATTCAATGTATGTTATGCTTAGAAATATTAGTTATTTTGAAATGTTAACAATCATTTAATTAACTGATCATTATATCAAATAAAATTATAGATTCAGTTGTTATATCTTGTAAATATTAGCGATTTTGTAATAATATCAAATATTACTTAGGTTTACGGGTTTTGCGCATTATTGAAATATGAAAGTAAAAACGTCATAACTTCCTGTCTTCTTAAATATCACTAACAAGTTGCAGTCATAAGCGTAATAAATGCGAATTTGATTCCAATTTTGTAATAGTTTTCTTAGCGGTTATTAACCGACTTCACAAAAAGGAGGAGGTTCTCAATTCATCTGTATGTATTTTTTTTTAATGTGTGTTAGCTCAGAACTTTTTTCTGGGTGAACCGATTTGAATGATTCTTTTTTTATTTTATAGGTGGTGCTTCACATGTAGTCCAAAAAACTGTTTTACAAAAAAAAACAACAAGTTTTTTTTATATTTAAATATTAATGTTTCTATATTATTTTCATATTTTGAATCATTACCTATATTCATTCTAGTAACCTTGAGTAAGTCCCTCGTTTAACCAGTCATACCGTATGGATACTTAGTTAAGTCTAAATTGCCTAGCTTGCGGTTGTCGACATTTAATTACTTCTATCATTAATCTACCTAACATCGGCTGCTACTGGAAATTACGGACACCCAAGGGGGCCGTCCGTAATTTCCATTTTATTGTGAAGCTTTAAAATTAATTAAAACAGATGTGCTATTAGTTCATTACAGTTAAAACTGTGTTGATTATTAATACCTGTGCTTTTAATAAGCCATTCAATTCCTAGTCGATCATGTTTGAATGAAAATACCGAAGTTCGGAAAATACAATCTCTTTGTAGACAAAAATACGAGTTTTATTATCAAAGAGACTTTCATTGTGACCCAATTTTTTTTTCTATTGTTTTAATCGTGTAAAAAAAATATGACTGCTTACGGAACAGGGTGATAAGATTTTCAGAACCATACGTATTTCATTTAGTATAGTTTATATAAACGATGAATAAACAGACAGGTGTGCCTACCTTTCCCAGTCTTAAGTAACAATTATCTCGTGATTTATCTATTAAGTTAAATCCACAAGCAATCTGTTGGTGTCTATTTGTGAAATGTAAATATAGCTCTAACAAAGTACCACGAAGCAGATCGGTATCGCGTTTTCATTTCTTTTTTTACTTTTATTAACGTTAAATAAAATTAAATAACATAACATCACGCCTGTATTCCCCAAAGAAAGCAGAGGTTGCAGAGGTGTACGTAAAGAACACCCACATTTCACCAGTCATGTTTAAGTCCCATTTAATAGGGGGCGAGCTTATTGCGATCAACTCCGGGCTGCTACTGAGAAATTCCAGATCGCAAAAACCAATAACGCTTTGCCCGACTCGGGAATAGAACCCAAGACCTCATGTGGCGCTTGCGACTACTAAGCCAACGAGGCAGTCGTAGTAAATAAAATACTTGCTATTTTATTTACAACAGTAGGTAGGTATTGCCACGAAATAGCAAAACTAACCTCCGGAAGAATAAAAACCTCCGCGAACTTCAAACAAAAACTAATAAAACCTCCGCTGAGCTTGACATAGCTAACGAGTTTTGTGCAGTATCTTTAAATGTATTGTACAAACTCTGTCAACTTTAATACAGTAAAATGGAACCGACTTAAATGTTTAATAAGATGTCTTGATAATTGCTGAAACTTTGTAAGCTTGGATTGTGGTTTCTTATTAGAATTAAGTGTTTTCTCGCTGGGGGCGTGATAAATTTTAAATATAGGTACTCGTGAAATCCCCAGTCAGACAGAGCTTTGAATAAATTCAACGCATTAATTTTCAAAATTGGGCGAGATTGTGACGAAAGAAAATGTTCCTGTCGTTACAACGCTAAACCACGTTTAGATGAGTAAAATGATTCTACGTAATTTTTTTTTTGTTGCAGGTAAGTCACTGAACGGATTGTGCTGGGAATAACTAACGTAAGTAATTGCTACTTAAATCCAAATAAACATAATCATTGTGTGATGAACAAAGCGCTTAAAAGAAACGAAGTAGCGTAAAAGTAGAGGGAAGAAAAGAATTTTAAATGCTCGAAACATGAATAAAACATTCTCATCGCAAATGCATTGAGTATTATTCAATCTGGATCCTTTCATGGCTGTCACAATAACGCATAGAACTGTAAATAACGTAAGAGCACTCAAAGTGAGAATTTCGAGCGACATTGTTTTTTTAAGCTTTGTGTCTGTACTATAAAAAAAGAGTTAAAGCGGAATGATCTCATGTGATGTAGTTTCATTCTCTGTTTTGTTGTAAAACTGGTTTGTAATAACAATTATTTATTTGTAAATCTGATATTAAAGCATACAAATCGTTTGATGCAAGACCAGGGACAAATATAATAGCCAATCATTTGAAGTGGCTTATGATTTGACGAGAGATTAAATTGAATTAGGCTTTTATACATTGAATGACTGAAATCGCTGTTTTTTTTTTTAGAGTAGATATTTCAACACTCGTATATATTAATGAGACAAAACCATGACAGAATGTGTTTTAAAGATGTTATGCGTTTAATTTTATTTTATTTCAGAAAAAGCAAAATCATGTTGATAACATGACTAAAAAAATCATCAATGTTGTGTGGCTATTAGAAGTTGATGAGCATACCTTCCTGCCTTATTAAAGGTCACTAGCCAGTTGCAGTCGTAAGCGGAATGAACTGACTAGTGACCTTTAAGAAGGCAGGAATGTATCTCATCAACTTCTAATAGCCACACAAAATTGATGATGTTTTTAGTCACGTCAGTGACGAAAATACAGTAAAGCCACGCATTCACAATCCGTCCCTGTGACATTACTAGTAGTCGCGCGATACTTTTTTATTCATTTTCGAGATGGGAGAAATGTCGCGCAATACGAGTCGCGGGACATTTGGCATGCTCGTGAATACACAGCTTTACCCGTGCTCAGTATTTCATTATGTCAAAACATTGGTAATGTGGAACAAATTGGAATTTCGAGTGATATACCTAAATTTTAGAACGAGTGACATGTCGATACACGAGTTAATTAATCGGAGAGGAATGGCTCACCAAGCGTCGGATCGATCATAGACGTCTGAAGTGCTAATACCTACCGTATACCAACAGTAAGTACCTATTGGATTTGTGATTTCGGCGAAAATAGATTAACTTGGAACGCTGAGCTTGAAGTGAAGAAATAGCATGCCAGCCACTAAAAAGTAGACCTTACAGTAAATATTTTAGTCTTTTGATGATTCAATTTATAATCAATAAAATCAAAATAGCTATCATGATTACTTAGTTATTGCACAGGAAAAAGTCTGACGACTTGCAGGGGAAAACGTTTCTAAACTATAAGTAATCAAAGTTTCAGGAATAAAAACTTGTGGACAAAAGGACCAGTGTAAATCTTTTGTCGTCATGATTTAAATACCATGCCCACATGCACTACTTGTATATTATAGTAACGTAAAAACAACCATTTTGGTAGACGTTTAGCGGTAGAAACATTCATTAAAACCTACCGAAGCTCCCATTATTACCTCATTTTCCGCTATTATACTAATGCTCGCATTTATCACTTGTGACCTTTTGTGACAATGGCGTCCGGTTAGCGCACGATCATAACGCCGGTAACAATAGAATCAATTCTGTTTTGGTCACATTTAATGGTGATTCTATCTGACAGTCTAACTCGGACTGGGAGGTCTGTATTTAGTTTTAGAATTATAAAGCTACGGTCATACGGTATTGTACCTACTATACGATATTTTAAAGTATAATATTAGAATTGCATTAAGGCTCCTACAAACAGGCGCGACACGCGACGCGAATCACGTTCGACATAAAGGCACCGCTCGTCGCGCGACGAGCGGCGCCTTTGTGTCCCGCTGTCGCGTCGCGCATGTCTGCGGGAGCCTTTATACACGATTGGTCCAATTCACCTCATTCGCGATTGGTACAATTCGCGGTTGGTGCAATATAAAGTATTTCCAAAATTAAACAAAACGTTGATGTCGAATGGATCCTTTTAGAACTTGGGATGCAAGAGCGAAGCGAAGCGAGCTCGGGACTTGGGGCACCCCAACTCGGACAAGTTAGGTTCGAAGGGGATAGCGGGGACTTGTGAGCGACCGAAGCGAGCGAACAAAGACCCCGCCATCCCCTTCGTTCTTATTTTTTTTAAAACTATTTAGAAGTAGGAGCCCTTCGTAGCGGGGCTCCGTCGATATTGTTTACTCGTATGAACTCAAAATTGTATAATTTCGGAAACATTGTCCATTTTGGATCAACTACAAATTGGACCAATCTCACCTAAACGATGATCCCAACATTTTACTGTAAAATATCGGACAGTACAACGCCGTGTGAACCTTACCGTACCAGAATGACGAACTTTTTAACGGGTATGCATCGATAAAGTCACTGATTTTGGGTTTAGAATGGACGTATTGACAATAGGTATTTAGTCGTCATTACCTGCATGCACGTAAGGGTACACAGGTGTTATTATTTACGTTGTTGGTCTGTGGTGTGCATTGCTATGAACCGATGAATTCTGGAGGTCTTGTGGTGTAGCGAATTATATTACTGTACAATAAATAGTAGGTACCTACCTATACCTCTGTTAGTTAGTTTTGTTGTGACAAAGATTCAGGTGGACCGTAAAGCCTAGGAAATCTGGAATGTAAAAGATCGTTTGGCTTGTTTTTGCCTCACTTGTTACATTTCATCTCTACAACTGAACTAAAATATCGAAGTCTAGTATTCTAACTTGCCTACAGGGATTTACTGACGTACAGACTCCACAAAGATATTCAGTGAATTTCAGCTTTATTCAAAGCTCTCATGATTGATATTGGTATATTGAAAGCCCGGAAAGGTGACGATTCCGATTCGGAAATAAGCGACGCAGCAGAAGTCCAGTAACGGATTTATTACGAGAATAGGAAGATTATCCATCGGTCACATCGATTCAATTCTTTGAGGGTATCGGATCAAACACGGTTTTACGGTATATCGACGGTGAAGTATCAATATCTAATACCTAACTATCATTTTAGCGATTTTCAGTTGCTTGCATATTCGTAGGTAAAGTATGAAAGACCTCGTATTTGCAAAGAAATAAGGTCTGAAATCATTATCACCATCACAAGCGTTGCCTACTATTTTTTTAATAAGATTTTAAATGTTAAATACTATAGAAATGAAACGTTTTTTTCGCCTCCAGGAAAATCATATTTTTTTAGTTATTAGATATTAATACTACACCGTCGGTATGAGCGATTCCCTATTAAATTACGCGTGTTTGCGACCCACATCGCCCCTCTCTTTGATTGTATCGCGTAAGCTACAGCCTATAGATAATCCTGTTTCGCAGAATGAACACATTTTGTTCCACAGCTTGTGCAGTTGTGTTAGCTCATAAAACTTTCGCGTTGTAGTTTACGGGTCGGATAAGTTTTGGTAAAATGATGGAAGTTAAGCTGGAATTGTGTTCGACAGTCGTCGTAGTAGTGAGTTCTTAGTCAAAGGCTTTATTTTTGTAAACTCCATTAGGTATTTAAACATGCACTTTACGAATTTGATTTTCAAAAAGTCAGACCTTTTGAGTTTTTGGTAAGTAATTGGAGTAGTAAGCTGTTATGACATACGGTTATGTAAGGCCTACCTACATATAAAGCCTATGTACCTGTATATAAAGGCTAGCTATTTTTTTATATAAGTACCAAATAAAAGTCTAGTTTATCGTAATGCTGAGTCAAACTTTTGAAAGCCCGAAAAAAGAATAAATATAATGACTTCATTCGCCTTTGTTTAAAACATAAGCACTTTGAAATCAATGTCTATTTTTACAGAATACGAAACTATTTCACATTTTGATTTAATGCCCTTCAATTATTTTGTCTAGGGTTCTTAAATACCAACCATAGTGCTCTATTAAAAGTAATTGAACGAATTACGTTAATAATGTAGGTACTAAAATAAAAATCTATAGCCTTGTGTACGATTCGATGGTCATTTGATGACAATCTTTTGTTTTCGAGACAGTTGAAGGTAAACATATATATATGTAGAGTTCATACCTACTGTGGCCGATGTACCTACTCTCTCTTCTTATTAATTTAATAGGTACTTATTAATTGAACCAACTATACCTACATTTTAATTTAACATAACATAACATCACGCCTTAGTTCCTCGAAGGGCTACGTACCTACACCCACATTTCGTCTATATGTTTAAGTCCCATGTAATAAGGGGCGAACCTAGTGCCATCAAGCACGCCCAAATCCACTCTGGGCTGCTACTGAGAAATTCTTGATGGAAAAACCCAATAAATCTTTGCCCGACCCGGGAATCGAACCCAGGACCTCAAGCTCAGCAGAAGCGCTTGCGACCACTAGACCAACTAGAATTAATTGAATTTAAATTGTAGTTAATACACACACACACACACACACTCACACACGGTGGTACACACACTCTCTGTAGGTAAGTGTGTTTCTCTATATTCGCGCCAGCTTTGCGTTTTCATTTAAAACACTGTTTCATATTATAATTTATATGTCAAAGCTTTGAATGAATTATTTGATGTCCTCATATAATTTATTGTGGCGTAAATCAGATTTATTTGTTTATATCTTCGTATAAGGAAATGACCTTCCAAATACTCGAGTCGTTTATATGGGAAGTTGTTTTCTGTACTGAAAAGTCATGAATATAAACGGGAATATTAATTTTGATTTAAAGTACATACAGAGTTTCTAAGAGGCAGAGGGGATTTTTTTTAGAAGGGATGGCAAATTTTTAATAATTATTCATTATTCATATCCATTTTATAGGGCCTCATTATTAATGAATACCGGTCGTCAGTTTTCTGAAAAAAATACTTTTCAATGGAAATTCATATGTAATACCATGAAAGAGAAGCTGATGAGATTTTTTGCTTTTTTGAGAGAGATTTTTTGCTGACTTCAACGTTATCAGTTAAAGTCAGAAACATCGGAAAAGTCTTTACATAAAGAGCTTATCTCATTTATTTTTTCATACACTATGCAATACGTTACGTCGTTGAGAAAACTTTGAACTTATCCAAGTCGTAAGGTCAAAATCTAAATGTCAGACAATTTAAAAATTTCCAGGATATTTAGGTTAGACCTAAATGTCAGTAAATTTTAGACTTCATGCCACGTTATATACGTACGTACAGGTCGTGGCTCGTAAACGACGGTTGGCAACGTGTTTGGAGATCGATCGATCGATCCACGCCACAATAATTTAGATACAAGCCCTGAATGAAGTCAGTGAACTACGATATATTGATCCGAACTGAACAAGTATTATTTGTAGAACATTCATCTTTGACGGTAAATCAATATGGCAGTTATATACAAGCGTATGCTTCATATTTCGCTGGGAAATTCAACCTCATACCATTTATTACATATAATTTTAAAAAAATAGGCCCTTTTAGATTTACAAGAAGTCACTCAGTTTTTTAAATAAAAAAAATATTGTTACAAAATATCACGAAATCACGTGGACGGAGTTTTTATTAATTACGGTAAAAATATATAACAAGTTGTCGACAACTGAAGTGGGTAGTTGAAAATGCTCGAAAATCTAGTTTATTCTCAAAGAACACTTCAGTACTTGTAAAAACTTAGCAGACTGAACGATACAGTTTTAACAACCCGTTTTAATGAAAGGTTCTAAAGTCCAGTATAATATTACAAACATTGTGTGAGTACCCACCGACGCGACGCGACGTTCGATTATTTTCTGTGAAAAGTTGACAAGTAGTATGGCCTGTTCCAAAACTATCTGATTAAAGTGTAAACAAATGGATCAGAAAATGTACCTGTGGATGCCAGTTTGCTTACAAATTGAGTGCTTTGATTTGATCATTTGAATACTCTAATTCTAAATCAACCTAAAGATGTTTCTCATGTATTGAAAAATTTATTGGGTTTAATTTTATAACCTCAATTTACGTCGATGATTTTTCAATTAAAATAATAATAATTAAATAAATAATAATGTAATAATAATAATAAACCATAAACGAAGGCAAATGATAAACAACTAATTTCTAAATATTCAAACATTTTTTTTTCCTTACTTTAGTAAACCAACTTTTTTATTCTCTAAAATTTAAACTTAAACTTAAGTATAAGTGATGTACCCTAGCCATACTATACTGTAATACACATACTCTAAGTATCGCTGTTAGTTGACTAAAAAAAAAAAAATGTGATATTTACTACCGATGACCGCAAGGAGGTATGGCAAAGTAAGTAAGGAGCTCCACGGACGCTTCTATCGGGCTCGTCACGAGCCCGGTGTAAATTTCTTAGCATCCGTATCCTGGCTACGTTTTGGTGACCTTTTTGGGGAAACTGAAGGTTTCGTCTGTGCCATTATGGATGAAGTTATCTTGACAAATAACTACCGGAGACATATTATGAAAGACGGGACAGTTGACGTGTGTCGGGCATGCCATCGTCCGGGTGAGTCCATCAGACATATTCTCTGGTTATTCTCGTTTAGCTAATGGCGAGTACTTGCACAGACATAACCAAGTAGCCAGGATTATTCACCAGCAACTTGCTTTGAAATATAAACTAGTGCATTCTGAGGTGCCGTATTACAAGTATGTGCCCGACCCAGTTCTCGAAAATGACCATATTACGTTGTACTGGGATCGGGCTATCATTACTGACGTGACTATTGTCGCCAATAAGCATGATATAGTGGTGATAGATCAATTAGCGCGCCGCACAATAATTATCGATATTACCATTCCGCATTACGAGAACCTGGTGAAAGCAGAGAAAGAGAAACAAATTAAATATCTCGACTTAGCACACGTGGTTGTTGACATGTGGAACGTGAGCTCAGCTGTCATTGTGCCGATTGTCATATTGGCCAATGGACTGATGGCCGAAAGTCTTGATCAACATCTCTCGAGGCTCTCGTTAGGCGGTTGGGGCAAGGGCCTGATTCTGAAGGCAGTACTCCTCAATACGGCTCGCCTCGTGAGGAGGTTCCTGTTTCTGGAGCTCTAACCACCGGTAGCTTGAACCCTGCTCCCGATACCGGCGGACCACTATTTTTTATATTTTTAAATGTTTTTTACTGTTTTTATAAAAATATTTATAAATGTATATAAAAAGTATGTAAATAAATAAACGAAATAATAGTGTTATTCGAACAATAATTGTTGAAAAAATTGGTGAGGTATAAAGTTGAAACCTTCTATAAACAGATGAATGTGTTACTAATTACCTTTAGTGAGTGATTGTGTAAGAATGTAACTTACACTTGCATCAGATACTTCTAGAACAGACAGTAGAAGATAATTGAAAGAAAGTGTCAAATTATAATAGCCGCATCAAACGATCCCACAGGGAAAAAGGATTTCAAATTTGATGTTATAAGCAAACATTTATTTTGTGACGATACAGGGGCGTAACCTGGCGCAGTAGACCGCCACGTATTATGTATATTGTAATGTACCCCAGCCGTCTTTGTGCATTAAAGATCTTTTAAATATTCAGTATTATGCCTCTGCCGCATTGTTTATTTATTTTGTATAATTTAGTCATAATATGTGCCGTTCACTCTATTGTGGTTGCTGTTCTTCCAAAAAGCCGTTTCGCTAAAGATTTGCATGTAGCAAAAATTGATCACAAGATTGGAACTCAATCAATTGGAATTCATCATGATATATTTTTTTTTTTAATCATTGTTCCTCACATCTTAACCAAAGCGCCTGTCATCTAATCTCTTCACTATATACCCTTGGTTGACTGGCAGAGAATGCCTAAGGCATTAAGTCCGCCTTTGTACCTTTTTTGTATGCGAAAAGTTTCACTAAATAAATAAACTATAAAGAAGCAGGTACATACTAGGTAGTTACCGATTTTTAACAAGCGCAGACTGATCCCTAAACTAGGTGAACCTAGTTTTTCCATCATCCGCTTGTTCACTTACGTTATAAGTGCATAAGCGGATTTGAGGCCACGTTGAATTTTGGGTTTATTTCGTGCAAACAACAGCTTATCTCCGAAAACTCATTAGGTGTTAGTGAAAATAGCCAAAACGCCAACATTTATACGCGGAAACTTCCCGTGGGATACAGAACTAATTAAGATTGGGAATGAAAGTACGGCACGTTCGACCAAACCCACCAAAACAATACATTTTCTAAGTTTATTTTTGTACGCACTTTCTTCTTCACGTACTTAACTTTTCATGTAAATAAATGGTGCGCGATCCTATTTTTTCTGTTAACCCGTTTATTTTTATTTGCGAGAGTGTTGTTTTACATTTGAAGCTTTGTGAAAAACGTTAGGTTATACATTTGGGTGCCACCGACCCCATTTACATCATTCAGTAAGATGATCGTGTCGCCTCGTGTTAATAAAAGTGTGGGGTTATGTATGCTTACGACAGACAGATAAAAAAAGTAGGTACTTAGTACCTATTTATAAAATTAGGACAATTAAATGCAAGAAGAGATGCTCAGACAATTGTTTTCAAAATTTCGAAATATGTTTGTCTTTATTTGAAAGTAGGTACGTATTTCACCCCCATCCATTCTCGTTTTTAACCGACTTCAAAAAGGAGGAGGTTATCAATTCGGATGTTATTTTTTTTTTTTATGTATGTTCGGGCATAACTCCGTCATATATAGACGGATTTGCAAAATTCTTTTTTTGTTTGAAAGGGTATACTCTCGAGGTGGTCCCATTGTCACCAAATCAGAATCTTATAAGGGATCCCATAGAAAACGAGGGAAATCCTTAAATTTACAGGCACGCCTGTAGTGATTTGGGTATTTTTTATAGTAACTCGTACATTTGCTCTCGCAAAGCACCATTTGGTGAAGTGGAACTAATGATGAAGACCAGAGGTGGCCACCGGAACTACTCAATTATAAGTAGTTCACGGGTTACGATTCGATTACTGCAATGCAATTTATGCTCGTCACAATGAATGTGGTGAAATGGTGCTGATGGTGGCTTCACCATCAGCTCCAGTTCTTTTGGTTCTTACCAGGAGAACTCCTCAACAATTAACGTCCCTTTATTTTACTTTTTTGGGTGGGAATTCATCAAATGACCTCTCCCGCTCTGGGCGGAGCGGAAGGGCGTGTCAGACTCTTACTGACTAAAACCCACCCGTGTTCCTTCAGTTGCCTGTGCGCCAGGGCCACGGTAACTCTTTCGAACAATCCGCGACCCCGGCAGGCATCGGCCCTGTCGGACCCCGTCAATTATGCTGACATCTCATTGAGGCGCGCGTGGAACACAACGCGCCATCGACCCGGGCCTGGTCCTTACCGGACGGCGAGCTGCCCATTGCTCGCCGTCCGCAGGCCCGCGCCTACGGTGGCCGGGAGTCGGCTATCGACTTCCGACGCCCAGGGTGTCTCCTCCTGCGGCGACTAGGGGCGTGAGGGCGCAATGATTGCCTCTCTCTCACGCGCTCCGCCTCCTCCTTCGCGAGCATTACTGCTTCGCAGAAGGAGGTGACTGCTTCCCATTCCCTCTCGCTCCATACCATGGCATGAACCAGAGCCGGACGCGAGAGATCGCCGCCGCCGATCGCCGCCACGAGGACACGGCGGTGCTCCGCCCAAGCCGGGCAGACCTCCACCGTATGCTCCACCGTGTCCTCCGGTCGATCCACACAATGCCAACCTCCCGCCTTATCTGAAACAGGAACCTCCCGAAACAGCCATGTCCGGTGAGGACCTGCGTCAGGCGGAAGGTGAGGACGCCGTGGCGCCTCTCAAGCCACTCCTCAAAGAGGGGACTTACCGCCGCAATTGTGGCGTGCCCAGCGCTGGGTTGCGACAGTCGCACTCTCCATGCCGCCATGAGATCCCGCCGGAGCTCTGTCCGCTGTGCCGCGATTTCTCGCGGCAGCGGAGTAACGCCCCGGCGTTTCGCCTCCTCGCGCCACTCCCAAATTTGCGCGAGGACTTTTGCCTCCAGATCCCATGGCGGCAATCCAGCAAGGAGGCTCGCCACCTCGTAGGAGACCGTGCGGTATCCCCGGACTAGCCGGATGGCCATGACCCTTTGGGACGCGTTCAACCGGCGTGCTGGTCGGAGCCTCAATGAACGCGCCCACACCGGTGCCCCTAAAAGGGCTATGGACCGCACGACCCCCGCGTAGAGCCTCCGGCAGGAGGCGTTTGGACCCCCTAGATTGGGCAGGAGCCGCTTCAAGGCAGCCCCGGCCCGAAAATAATAAAAATATTAATATGGTTAATGTGGTTAATTAATATGGTTGCTAAGCAAGTTAAGCTCATCACAATACATATGGTGAAATGGAGCTAATGGTGGCTTCACCATCAGCTCCAGTTCTTGTCGTTTCAATCAGGAGAACTCCTCAACAATTAACGTCCCTGCATCGGGAAAAGGAATATTTTGTAAAAAGGAGATGAGTAGTTGACATTAGGCTATTGTAACTTATATAAATTAATAGCTGACTCACAAAAAAGTGAAAAATTAAAAACTTTTTTCACTTCGTAGTGTTTTTTTTTTGAAGTCTGTTGTTTTTTTTTGTAAAATATTTTTTTATGAAATATCAATGTTTAGTTTTTCTTCAGAACGTCAAACTTTTTATTTTGATTTAAATATCGTAAATGAAAGATGATACAAAATAATCACGTCATATGTTTATTCTATAGACGTTTAAACATATTATAAGTATTTACATTATGCCCTAACACATCTGCTAGAGCAGAAAACTACACAACTAGGTCAGTAGTTTTGTAGAGGGAACTAGATAGTTTTGTTTGATAGTCTGTCTGCAAATCACATGGTAAAGTTCTTGGACATGGAATGTTGAAAAATTCACTTTTTAATATAGTAGTAGTGGATAGAACTGTTGATGCGGGCTATAAGAACTCGACAGCTTAAAGTACGGTGTTAGTTTTATTGGTACAATGTTGGAATTTCTCATTAAGCCAACTTGCATCGTGTATGGATACGATGCATGTTTCTTGCCTGTAGCATACCTACAATAAAATTGAAGCAATAAATGACTTGCATCATTTAAACATTGTTTAGACAGTGCTTTTAGTATTGTTGCTTCAAGTTACATGGTGTAAATCAGGCGTTAAGGTAATTGTATCTGCATAGCGTCTATTTTATCTTCAGAAATAAATTACTTAGGTAGGTGCTTGGCACTTGGTTTAGGACGAATATTAAATTTGAAAATTATGTAAATCACTATTTAAACATTATAAACATTGATACAGCTTTTATAGGAAAATTATGCAGGTTAGTAAGAAAGCTAATTCCGTTCGAGCTAACTCCCAATAACCTCAAAAAATTAAGCCAGGCCGCTGTCATTACATTTTTAAGAACTTTACTTTTATATCTCCAAAATTAAACTTTTAAAATCATGACATTCCATAATATTACAAAGCGATAACCTCGCTCAGTAATGAGAAGACACTTAGCCGATAAAGCCTCTTGAGTTATCGATTAACACGTAAAAGGATCAGGGGTAATTGGCCGGCATTGGCGAGTTTCTTCACGCGGAATAGCAGAGAGCCATGATCCTCTCTAATCGGCAACAACTCATCCAATTTGTTTCGGGAGTGTGCTGAGAGTGTCTTAATTGAAGTATTGAAAGTATTCGTAGAAATAAAAAATAAAACGCGCGTAATTAATGCAACTTAATACTTATGAAATTTAAAAGTTATTGGTATTAAGGAGTACAGTAAAAAAATAATTATTAACAACCGTACACGGTTGTTAATAATTAGTCATTACTTACTTACTCGAAAATAAACTTAAAGCAATGTGAAATATAATAAAGCTCGTTTGTTCATTTCCAACATTTTTAATCCAATATTTTTTCCATTGCCTACTCCAATCCATTACCGCATAAAAACCAAATCCGTACAAAAATAAAGCTCATATTTATTTCCATTCATGTTTCAAATCACCCCAACAATAATGTAAAACAACCTTTCGGAACCCAATGTCATTGTTACACAATATTACATTGAAAACTGTCCAATAAACCGGGTAACACGGGAAACTACGCTAGAAACAATAAGAAAAATAAATGTCCGTTGTGTAGGAGCAAAAAAATAGTAAATAGTGATATACGGGACCTCGTAGTCCTGCCTTATAGTAGCGTAGAGAACCATTTGTTAGGCCTACTGTCTGTTCTTGACCGCATTTGGCCTTCGTATTGTGTCCCGTTAATCATTTTGATAGAACGTGGTTGGGTACAGGTCGAATCAGTCTATATATTTTTATTGTCCTGTTTTCATTGTTTTATGAAGATGCTGTGCAGTGGCTATTCTTTACCCTAATGGCATTTCAGTGATTTATCGGGTCGTTTCTTTATACCTTGTTTAGCATCATTATCGAGAAAATACTTTATTAGTAACATTACATTATTACACAATTATCTATTTACTCTAGGTAGTAAATTAAATGACTAACTAACTGTACAAATAAATACAAAAACACAATATACAGTAAAATTCTCAATTCATCCCTTCCTGACAATCAACAAAAAACTAATTTGTACTAGTTTTTCTAGTTTCGTATGGCACAATAGTTCTCGATGCGAGAAAATTATAAGCTTCATAGCAGTACCAGTATAGCGGTCAAAAGAAATTTGGAATAAATCCATCCAGATCCGATTGGTTTACATCAAGCCGGTTTTTTGCTGCGTCCTTTCAGTCAACAAACTCACTACAAAAACGAATGCAAAGGTCAATAATTATGACGAGACTATACAGATATTGGTCAAACTGCTCCAAAATAATTCAATTTCATAAGGTTGACTCAAGCTCTTTTCAAGGGCGATTGCATGCATAATTTCAGCACTGATTGTAACCCTGCTTATAAGACCATTGTTTATAATATGCATATTTAATGACTGGCTATTGTTCAGGTAATGTTAACTAGCTGACCCAAGGATTGAGGCAGTAAGAAGTTAAATATGAAGCATGTAAATACATGTTTTGTAAATTTCAGGCAATTGGCAGTCTTGAAATTAGTTTAGAAGCCTACCTTTTGAGCCTTCTAACTTTTAGTGTTAGGTATATGTTTGACTGTCTAAATTTTCATATTGCGTACAAAATATCATGTTTTAAAATTTTGTTTACGTTCCATTGCATCAAGATTGTACAATTTATGATATAGGCTTCATTTCTACATCCCGTTAAGATCGTTTTATGTAAACTTTGTTTTCAAAACCCCGGGTATTTTATTTGAGTATGTGGTATGGTACTTTAATGCATGAAACATTACTCTTCAACGGTGTCGCGACACTTGTTGAGTGAGGAAGCTTTCAGCTGATCAGGCGAGGGCAGGTGCGCCCCTCTGACAGGACCGCTGTACACACGCTACTGAGAACACCGATCGGAGACTGATATCGGTGTTTTAAGTTATTTCCTGGTTAAAATAAATTCGCAGTTTCTCCTAAGGTCATTTAAAGTTCAAAAACGCCCCTAAGACAATGAAATTCTATAGCAACTGTTTTGTGAGTGACGTTGATTGGAGTCGAATATTTTTTCGAAGAACCGACTTGTAATTCAAACTTGTTTCTTTTTGGAATAAAAAATTAGTGACTGGATGCTGACGCCAGCATATTTTTAATCGAGACCGTGATTCTTCGCTGTACGAACGTTAGCAATACTCCATTAAGCAATGATATAGTGGCAAAGATGTGGGCATTAGTCGTTGCTCATGAGAAATCGCGTCTGCACCAAGTTTTAGGAATTATAAGCGAAAAACTTTAGCGGAAAAGCAAGTAATCTGATTATAAACATGGCTTTTTCCAGTGGAAACTAATAAGTGTTAGACAGACATTTCAATGAAAGGAATCGAATTAAATTAAACTATCCTTTTTAGAGTTGATATAAACTATTGTAGATATATTAGTAAATATATTGAAGATATTCGGAGATAGTCTCAATCTGTTGCTGTGTTTACATAGGTACATCTACATCTATACATATTATAAGTAAAAATGTCGCTTTTCGTCTCTGTCTGCGTGACCACGTTGTTCTACTAAACTATGCAACGGGAAATTCGTTGCAGGAGCGGTTTTGATCATCATTCAGAGAACATATTATTCGGAAAGTTTTATGTGTACATAACATTAATATTAAAATTACAGAAATCTCGATGTTTTATCAAGTCGTAAAAACCGCATGCGAAATAGGGTTGGGGCACTAGTATCTACTGTACACTTAGATGTAGTATCTCTTAACTGCCACTGCCTACTTAGATATAGTCATCTCTTAACTGCCACGGCTTATTTTTATCTTTAATCTTTTATTTTGAATTGTTTCTTATTTATTCTATTTTACGTTCTTCTCACATATATATAGAAGCAAAAAGAATAATGTACCCAGACTTTTTTAATATCTTGATTTAAAATGGTGTCCTTGGAGTTTCTTGCCCGTTCTTCTCCATAGAGAATGTTTTGGTATGGGCAACTAGTATCAACTTACTGACTACCTGACCGACTCTTTGACTATTCAAAAGTGCCTGTAAATGGTTTAATTGAAATAAATGCTTTGAGTTTGAGTAGTAGGTACTTATTCTTATAGCACGGGAAAATCTTTTATGATAGGGATAAGTCAGGAGAAGCAATAAAAGATAAAAACTTTCTGAAATATGTGAGACGAGCGAGATATGACGAAGAAGGACTGCTTAAAATAATTGCTTTGAAGATAAATTATGAAATACAAATTGTAATAAAAATTAAATTACTTAACTAAAGACGAGGTGAGTAATAATAGGAATTGCCTAGATAGGTACCTACTTCAATTTAATAGCTTTTCGATAGTTAACCTATTCTGTTTTTATTAATTTACTTTGAAAGGTAATGAAATGTCCAATTTAACGGTAACAGGATAGGATGGGTCGAAATTCTTTTCAGGTCCTATAAAGCAGTTAAACTAGCTCCCGATCAATGAAAAGTCATTTCAAGGGTCATTTAACAAGCTTAATAAAGCGAGTCTCGGTTTGCAGGTTGGTTTTATAATCTGCTTGGTAGAAAGTACGCGTAGAAGCCAGTGGAGTAGCTAGTCCTAAAGGGGCCTTATATCATAATTTGTTAGGGGCCCTTGGTTTCTTCCCGACTGCAGCGAAGCTCAATAGGAGGGTATTGTTATTTTACAAAATAAATAAAATAGCTTCGTGACTTGGGAGGTTAAGCGATCATTGTGTCCCTACTAAGAGAATACAAGAGTGAGCGACGCGAGCTAGAAAATTAAAGTATCCTAGCATTCATTGAAGAGCGTAAAATGTCAGCATTCTGAACCGGGATGGGTTAATTTTTATTGTGATTTACTACGAGAATGCAAGAGCTAGTGAAACAAAATCGCACATTTGAGCATTCTTACTCGGATAGGTTCTCTGTGTGATACTTTTTACTAAATGAATGCCAAAGCTTGAGATTTAGATACCGCTTGTGCTTGAAGCCTTTAGCGTGGCCCCTGCAGCTTGTGAGCCCCGTTTCATTGATACGGCTGATACGGCGCTAGCTACGCCACTGGTAGAAGCACAGTTTACTAACTGATGTAGTAACTTTAACCATTGACACGTCTAAGCATCTATGGCGCAGTTAGATGTTCCATATTCTATGTTGTTTATTTTATTTATTTATTTTATTCAGAATAATTTATGCATGAACTAGGTACCTTTTCACATACTATAATTTAATAAGTCCACTGCTGGACTTGGGCCTTCCGTTAACTCCCACTGCCACAACGGCCGGTCTTCTGCTATAATTGTAATGATTTTATGATTATTCTAAAGTAGATTTACACTATCTTGCTTGTCATCTCACTTAAAATAAAGGTCGAGACAAGTTATGAACAAAATTTTATTAATTTAATTCGCTTATCAATTGGACCACCACCAATTGATTTGAGATTCCTTTGGTTGTCTTCCTCGAACGATTTGAACCAAAATTAAGAAACCGAATGAAATTCTTTTGGATTGTTATAAATAGGCTATGTTGAAAGAGGGGCAACTGGCTTTTGTAAGTGTAACTCAGTTTCCCCTTCGTAACCAGTAACCTTTTTATTTGTTTTCTTTTATCTACCTCAGTATCGGAGTGTCAGACACTAGTTTTAGATGGTAATTCATAGCGGTATTGCATACACTTTTCTTTTATATTGTTTAAGTCGGTGGGCACATTATTGCGGCATCAGTGGCATTATTTAGGTCCTCAAAGGTGCAAAATCAAATGAAGGGGCACTTAGGGCACTTCAGCTACTGGGACATGGTCTGATCATAAGTACCTGAATATCACCAAAATGTGAAGTTCAATACATTTTTATTTAAGTTCCGTAGTTTACCTTCTACCAACATAAAACCTATGTTTTTATCCACCAAACATTAAAACCTGTTTCAGGCAACGCTCGCTCCTAACTTCTGAACATAGATGTAAGGGAAGATATTTTCCTTAGCGTTCGTAGAGGTGAGAATAATCGATCAACCCCTGAGTGGGTCAAAAGGGTACAAAGGCAAAAGGTAATTGAAAATAAATTTGAAACAATGCTTAAATAGGACTAAGCCTTATTTAATGTTTTAAGGTAAATAAGCGTATCGTGTAGTAATTCGCGTGTGGTTTTGTTTCATGTCGCATTACAGATCCGCGGTGACAGTTTGATGGTAGAGATAGGCAATGTTGATAATTATGTGGAAATAATTTTATTTTTCTGGTTTTTCTAGGATATTTATAACAGGGTTGTGCAGGTCAGATAGGCAGTCGTACCATGTAAAATACTACTATTTAGCTGCATCCGGTTAGACTAGAAGCTGACCCCAACATGTTCGGCAAAAACCAAGGTAGAGGAAGAAGAAGAAGAAGATTCTAAGATTTTTATTAGTCGTATCGCACTTGTATAAATACAAATAGTATAGACGTAAAACATTACGTCTTTTTTGGCAGTTGGTTAAAAAGGGACATTTAGAGCTGCTATAACGTTTTGTACCTCGACTGACTCGTGGGTTTTGTGGTCGCAAGCGCTACTCCTGAGCTAGAGGTCCTGGGTTCGATTCCCAGGTCGGGCAAAGTGTTAATGGGTTTTACATCTAGAATTTCTCAGTAGTAGCCCGGAGGCTGGATTTGTGCCCGGTTGATGGCAAGAGTCTTGCCCCCTATTACATGGGACTTAACCATAACTGGCGAAACGAGGGTGTTCTATAGGTACACCTCTGCCTAACTCTTCAGGAAATATAGGCGTGATGTTATGTATGAATTTATAACCTTTTATACTAAAGCTATGCAAAACTATAAACATAGTAACGTAAGTAAAAAAGTACAAACATTGTAGGCACATAAAGATGTGTCTTATTTTCCTGCGTTTCTTTTGTGTTATCTTAATGGCTTGTTAGCTAGAAGCACTGATGTTCCGCTAATGCGCCAACGTCATTGGATTGCAATCTTTTTGTTAGACTTCACATTAATAGCAAATGTCATGCTATTTTGCAATAACAATTAATAATGAATGATGTGTTTATGTCACAGTAATCTTATCGCGTCGTCCGTAGTTTTATAAACCAATCACGATTCGGCCTTCTTACTTCGAAATCTGTGAAGAGCAAAAGGTTTTTTTTTTTGAATATATCGGTCGTTTATTTTTAAAGCTCATAAAAATACGGCTTATACTTTCAATCTGTTTGCACGATAAACAGGGCTGTAACAAAGGCAAAATTGATGCAGTTTTTAATACGGAAATGTTAATTACACAACAAAATAAATAAATAAACTTGATTGCCTTTCTACGTGGAAAGGACAATTAGATTGTGAGAACTGGACACCGTTCCATGCTGCCGCAGACCGTAATTTTAAGAATTATAAATTCTCTTTCGAGGGAATTTTACGAAATGTTAGTACCTACGAGTTGCCGAATACAAGGAAATAATATTAAAAAAATATTTTCCGTGAAAAATTATGTACGATGTAATATTTTCATGTCAGTCAACTGAGTAAGCCAGTCAACTCTTTGGTTCATATCAAATCTCAACAAATAACATAAACGATGTATCCATCGTTAATATTGTAAGTACAAGGCAGGTATATATACTTAAATAAAGCCACAAATCAATGTCGGGACTTACAAGTAATGTTAGTTGTTCAATATTTAAGGCTACCGCAAACAGGCGCGAAGCGACAGCGCCACGCGACTCTAGTAGAATAATTTCTATGAAAACTTCATATCTACAAGAGCTGCGCCGCGTTGTGGCGTTGCACCTGTCTGCGGAAGCCTTTACGCGGTAGATGGACGCAGGTGTCGCATAAACCCTTCCGCCAATGTAAACATATTGTTTATAAATAGTGAGAAAATCTAAATTTGTTGGCAAACACTCGCTACTTCTCCAGTTCAATACATACGACAAGTTATTTTAGTGATTTCTAAGAATATGTGGAAATATTCTTGGATACAACGTACCCCACGTTGTACGAGTGTTTATTTAAGTAAGCGAAGGCGAAAACTTTGCACTGCTGCGACTGACCGTGATTGAGGATACAAACAGTTCGGAGACTTATACTTAACAAAAGAAAGACGTAAAATATGACGGATCGTCGTAAAATTAACGATCGGATGAGTTTACGGATAGTTAAACTAACGAACGGTGTGCCTGGCTTTGGTAATAAATTCTCTACGATTGTGTGTTGTGCAGGTATCTTCAATCTGTCTGTGATTAAAATCATATCCGGCCACAAACGTCCACTTCTGAGGATAGGCCTCCCCGAGGGATCGCTACAATGAACGATCCGAGGCTCGCTTCCGTAATCTCCACGCTTGGAAGCGGATCTGTGCAGTAGCTACATACTTCGCTGTTGTCCATCCTTGTACATTAAACTAGCTTCTGCCCGCGACTTCGTCTGCATGGAAGTGGTAAGACACCACAATATACTAAAATAACAGCCACATTGTTTTATAACTTTCCTGTATAAGTACTACGTTTGTAGTTTTGGTCTCAGTAGCGAAAATATGAAGAGAGTCCCGACAGGTGACGTGGGAGCAAGAGACGTACAGCTGTCCGAGTGAGAAGCAACTCGTCCTGAAGTCGACACGCGTAGTCGTCAGTAGTAATTTCCTATTGCTTGCGAACTTTTTTGTTATTAGTAAATTAATGAACGCCTGCGTTCCTGCATACATTACTAATAATGGTACAACAATGATACACTGACTGATGCATTCACAGATTATGCCCGACGAACACCTTGTGATATTTTGCTACACAAAAACCAAATATTTTATTCTATTTATATATTTAGCATAAAGAGCTGTTGTGCGCAAAAAATCTTGTTATAATTCGGTATTAAATCTATGTTATCTAGTATGAAATCGTATCGTATCATATTTAACTCACAATTGAAAATCCCTTGTGCTTAAAGTTGACAGAAGAACCTTAAACTTAATGTTTTTCTTTGTACGTTCTACAAACTATCATAATTATAATAGTATAACAAAGTGTAAAAAAGGAGCACAAAAAAATAAATTTATTGTTGGGAATCGAACTTACGTTTGTAAAGCAGTCGTCGATCCTTTAAGCTATTTGCTTTGTTGAAAGTTGACTAAATTAGCCGTTCTTTTAGTATGTCATGATTGACTGCATAGCTCCTTAAGGTTACAACGGGATGATAATCATTTAAAAGGTTAAAACTGTAACTTTCTGCTATATTCGTTCCCTATTCAGTCCAGTGAAGTAATGGAATAATTCGACTGTTGTCAAACACTGGTATATGTGTTTTCTCTCATCTCAGGCTCATTTCCTACGAAATGTATGGGAAGCTTTTTGCGATTTCTGAATTTTCTAGTACTCAAACCTCAGTGGTCCCATAGAGTTTATTGATCCTTAAAAGAAACAAGATCGAGGGTTTTTTTTTTTTTTGTTAACGTTGCCCATTTTCTTGCCGACTGTATTTTTTTTTACAATATCTGTGAACGGCCATCAAAAATTTCAAAAAGAAGTCTTTTAAGACCGTTTTCTTGTAGCGACAACGGTTAAGGTCCCTGCCCTTTATACCCCATCTCAAAACTCCTTCCTGTGTATGTCCTGATTGACTGCTTAGCTCCATAAAGGTATAGCGTTATGATAATCATTTAAAAGGTTAATTGAATCTGCAATATTTTGTTTCATCTTTTTACAATTTGCGGTAAACTATAGAAGAATACGAACAAATTGCAATATTGCTCATGCCATAGAGCAAAAAGCGTGATAATTTATAGCCTACAGACTGACCAGACTTAAAAGGAATGTATATGCAAAATTAGAAAAAAAAACTATCTGGTAGTTTTTGCCTCATGTTGGAATATATACATTTAGACAAAAATTCTATAAAATATATTTTCGGCATCAGAATCGCTCCCAGACCTCACAAAAATTACTTACAAAAAAAAATGAACAGTTTTGACTTTGCTACGATTTATTATAATTATGTTTAGATATAGTCATACTGGCCACTTGCGGCATATGCCAAATTAATATACAATTTGCCCAGAACGAACTAGAAATTGAGCTACTAGCTAGCTTTTGAAAGTGCGACCGAATTTCAACTGGAGACTAACGTACCTACCTAATTTTAGAGTATGTTAGCGAGGTCTTCCGAATAATGATGCGGCATCGTGTTATGTATGTCAGAAAAGTAATTTTTAATTTCATATTCTTTATCCAGGTAATGAACGGGCGATGAAAAGATCTAATTACATACGTTCTTAGCTTCACTTGCGCGGAAAATCTTTAGTTTTCTACAAATAACAGCTTGCAACTTAGTAACGAGTTGGATGAAAATTTAGTTTGCGGGAAAGTGTTTCCTGTACAGGCACACAGGCAAATTTAAGCCTAGAAAACGAAGAATTTTCTGCAGCCCAGAAAATAGCTGGCTCCTTCTTTTCGCAGACGATTCTAATAAAAACGAACATTAAAATGAATTATACAATAGTACAACGTGAAATATGCGTTAAAATATGTCTGGCCATTACTCATTTTTTTTAACAGATCTTCCTCCACTGTATCACGTTTAATTCGCAACACCGTCCTCGTAACAACCTAACCCAGAAAAATCAATTTATGATGATCCAATCTTACCCAAATTTTCCAGGTGTGTGGGATTCTGTTATTTACAACTTGTCGTCGTGGCTGGCTCGATACAATTTACTGTCTTATATTATAAGCTTATATAACGACCTTGGTGTTTCATGCACGATTTCTATGTGTTATCTGCTAATGTCACAGAATATGAAAATAGACAGACTCATACAATATTAAGATGTGTTTCATTCGCTCTTTGAAGGCGAATAGCTTTGTGGCTGCTGTCAGTGTATTCTCTACGTGATTACCACAATTGTGATTTGATTAGTTTACAGGGTTATGTCGTTGTGACACAAAGGGTTTATTTAGATTTTCGTTCTGTGATTGTCTACATTATTCCTGTCAATTATCCTGCGGATCGTTTGATGTAACAGTGATTAGGAAGGTGTAATAAACAGAAGTTTTATTTTAGTTGTGGAAAATTGTTGTGAAATAGTACATTATTTCACAACCAAAGCACAGCCCATTATACTATACTAGGTCATAATGTAAGTAACTAAAGCAAGAAATTGAAATGGTCACCGACAGAGAGAGTCAACACTGTTTGTTAAGAAATACGGCCATTGCTGAAAATGGGATATTTACAGTCTACTTGTAAATAGGAGCACATTCCCGACTGGGAGAAGTTACGTTGACGAGACTTACGAGTACAATAAGCAGTTAGTTAGATAATTATCTGTGAGCAACTTAAAGCAAAACGAGCATCTGTCGGAATGCTCAACTATAGATGATACCGAACTGTGAAATTACATTCACCAGTTACCGGTCACCAGTCAGTAAATACCATTATAAGATCATTGATAACCGTATACCACGTGAACAAAATTGCGTGCAAAAGCCCGTTTATACTAGAATTGTTACTAGGATACGGCGACAGTCATTTGTCTTATCCACTCAGTAATTCTGTGAACAAATTATTCACGAGTTTCGCAGCTGTCATTTGCTTCACACTATGATAAATAGTCCGCTGTTTTGTTTAAAACACACAAAATGGTTACGGAAAAATATCAAAACTGTCCTTTTAATGCTGATAAAAAATGGAGAACATTAGGATGCTAAATTCCCCTAAGGTAGTGAATTCTTTTATCCTAAGAGGGCTTTATTTATACAAGTATTTTAACCGACTTTAAAAAGGAGGAGGTTCTCAATTCGTCTGTATGTTTGTTACGTGATATCTTCGGCAATTTATTGTGGATCGATTTCGAAAATTCTTTTTTTAATAGATAGGGTATGTCTCAGGGGTGGTCCCATATGGCGGCATGGAGAGTGCGACTGTCGCAACCCAGCGCTGGGCACGCCACAATTGCGGCGGTAAGTCCCCTCTTTGATGAGTGGCTTGAGAGGCGCCACGGCGTCCTCACCTTCCGCCTGACGCAGGTCCTCACCGGACATGGCTGTTTCGGGAGGTTCCTGTTTCGGATAAGGTGGGAGGAAACGTCCGGGTGTTGGCATTGTGTGGATCGACCGGAGGACACGGTGGAGCACACGGTGGAGGTCTGCCCAGCTTGGGTGGAGCACCGCCGTGTCCTCGTGGCGGCGATCGGCGGCGGCGATCTCTCGCGTCCGGCCCTGGTACAGGCCATGGTACGGAGCGAGAGGAAATGGGAAGCCGTCACCTCCTTCTGTGAAGCAGTAATGCTCGCGAAGGAGGAGGCGGAGCGCGTGAGGGTGCGGCAATCGTTGCGCCCTCACGCCCCTAGTCGCCGCAGGAGGAGACACCCTGGGCGTCGGGAGTCGATAGCCGACTCCCGGCCACCGTAGGCGCGGGCCTGCGGACGGCGAGCAATGGGCAGCTCGCCGTCCGGCAAGGACCAGGCCCGGGTCGACGGCGCGTTGTGTTCCACGCGCGCCTCAAAGAGATGTCAGCATAATTGACGGGGTCCGACAGGGCCGATGCCTGCCGGGGTTGCGGATTGTTCGAAAGAGTTACCGTGGCCCTGGCGCACAGGCAACTGAAGGAACACGGGTGGGTTTTAGTCAGTAAGAGTCTGACACGCCCTTCCGCTCCGCCCAGAGCGGGAGAGGTCATTTAATGATTTCCCACCCATAAAAAAAAAAAAAAAAAAAAAGGATGGTCCCATATTAATTTTTATAATAACTTTCTGTCACTGTTATTTGCATATCAAGTAGTTGTATACATATTTGTGTGGGGTAGGTACCACAACTAAAACGTAAAAATAAAACTTTAAAAAAATTGGGTGTCGGTTGTCAACAATTTACAATGATGAATATAAAAAAACGGAATTCATTAACTTAACAATTATTGGACTATATATTGCACTACGCAACTGCGCTGTCGTATACATTACATATGCATTGTCGTCATTATTTATTTAAGCTTATGACGTCACCTGCAGCCGGTCGCAGTTCATATTATCTGGAATTAATAAGCCTACTCAACAGATTATTGCATCGAACATTTCCAAGCCTTTTGCATCATTGCGCAAACTTTGTCTAAATTTCAGTCGCCTGGTTACTTGTAAAAGAGGCTAGAATTTTCCCTATCATTGGCACTATTGAGCTTTGGCATTTTCATGCTACGATATCAACAGATTTCGCATATTTGAGCTTGCTCCGTTGTGCCGAGGGATAATACATTGTATTTGTTGGTGGGGTCATAAAAGTACATTACAGGGTAAGACAGGAACGTTCATCTGCGTGCTAATATAAACAAACTGCAATCATCAATCCTTCTGCTAAGCCGACTAAGCAGAGGCTTAACAGAAGGATTTATGATTGCAGTGGATATAATGAATACTGATTTTGGGCCCCATTAACTAAGCAGAGTTCATGGGGCCCAATATCAGTATTCATTATATCTACTATTCTTATTTATATAGCTGTGCTTTCTTGAATTAAAAAAATAAGTACCTACGTTCTAAACTTAATATATAAATTCAAACACTTAGCCATTTTTCAATTTATCTTTTCTCGCGTCCCTCAGTTACAATGCCGCACCTGCTCCTGGGCCAAAGTATTTCCTTTTAACTGAAACAACAATTACTCGTCCCGTACAATACCCTGGCCTATACAGTGGGCTATCACAATCGTACTCACTACAATGCTTGTAGCTTCGATGTAGAAATGTAAGTTTGCTGTCAGTTGCTGGGCCTGTATTGGATCGTATTTTTCAATTTCTGTGCTATTTTGCATATCGGTCGATTGTTTTCATTATTAGGTTTTGCAAGTTATTAAACCTAGCTGCTATCTGTATCTGTGTGTGTCTTTTGCATATCTGTACTTTTATAGAGCTTATCTTTGAGCGTAATTTTATGTCCAGCTACTAAAACTCTTGTCCTGCGGTCACACCAGGGTAAAAACATATAGTCTACATGTTGTACTTATTGTTTTAGTTTTTCGATTACATCTAAAACAAGTTATAAAGAATACTTGTAGAAAACATTAAAAAAAAAACGACAAAAAGCTAAACAAAATTGTTAACAGTACCTGTCTGAAACAACGTCAATACATGTATGATAAATGTTTTGGACAAGTATATGGGTGTACAGTCACCAAAAGAGATAATTGACCAGAGTCGTCGGATATAGTTGAAGTTTAGTAAGAAACCAATGGATGTTTTCGATTCTATTAATTAAGTTAAATTTTATTCGAATATATCCATCGGTTTCTTACTAAACTTCAATTATATCCAACGACCCCGGTTACTTATCACTTCTGGTAACCGTACACGCGGGGTTAGAAATAGTACCTACTTATAAGTAAGCAGGTATTTATATATACCATGCTGATGAAATTGAGAGATAGAACATACAAGACGTATTCAAAGGAAACTGCTCAGTTTGCAAAACCCGCTTATACAGTTTTAGAAGTCAAATCGGAGAAACTGTATCTGTGTAACTACAATGAGCCAATTCCGGTGATTATCTGATAAATTAATACTCAGGCTTAGGTCCGGTTTTGCAAAGCATTAAATACAAGAGATATTGCAATTGCAAGCTCTTTTGATCTCTAAAACGGAAGTGTGCGTGAATTTAGCACATAATTTCTCAGCACGGCATGAAAATGTAAGTTCTATTCGCATGCAGCTGAGTTTTATAGTTCCTAATTTATTAAAAAATAGTCTGTCCTTTTAAGCCGAATGAAGTCGAATAAACGAATGATCTGGAGGAATAAAAAGTGGTGTCACTCAAAATGAGTTTTGAAACTCATGTCTACGTACAGTAAAACATCTCTTAAAGAAATGCATATTATAGCTTTAGATTACAACATGCATAGCTCTTGACCCTTGACTACACGGAATGAGCGTGAGTAATGTTCCTATAACTCTAAAAACTACCTCTGGCATCCAAGATAAAGCTCAGTCTAGACACATACGTTATTTGCCGTAAATATCATGTGAAAGTAATGGTTTACTAACGTGTGCTTCTGACCTTAAGTCTCCGTTTGACGTGAGTTACGACGAGTTGATGGAATGGCAACAATTAGTAAGAAGTTAGGAACAATGTTGCAAAGACAATGCCCTTTCTATCTGATATTTTAGGTTTAATTAAACTAATAGTGTACTGCACCGAACGATCATATTCTAATAAACTTTACCCTTGTTTGATGGACGAAGCGAAGTTTCGGGCAGTTAACATAAAATAACATCACGCCCTGTTTCCCCGAAGTGTTAGGCAGAGGTGTACCTACCGTACACCCACATTTCGCACGTTTTATTTATGTTGTTGTGTTGTTTGGTTTCGGGTACATATAACATTGTATTTTGTCCCGGGCGCCACAAACACTAGTATAGGTACGTATAGAGCTTTGTAACGTCGTGATGACCCAGTGGTTAAGGCCGCGCCTCTCATGCAGGAGGTTGTGGGTTAAAAGCCAAGCAAGAACCAATGTGACATTTTTAATTCATATGTACTTATTGAGTTGATCTTGGACAGTACGTACGTTTTAGTTAATATAAGTCTAAAATACCGACAATGCGCGACCATGTTAATAATTTAACATTGCAAAAATCATAATAGAACATGGTTGCAAAAATGTCTTACGATGATGCAAAAATGTAGCATACTTAATATTTTTCTCAATTTGAATGCAACCATAATTTATAGTAGATAAATTATTTACTATTTATTTAGCAATTTTAGATAATAATTATGTATAAGCACTTGAGTGAGATGCCTAAGATACAGGTTTAAGTCTCGTACACAAAGGCACAGCGTGCCGCGCGACGAGCGGCGCCTTTGTGCCGTGCTGTCGCGTCGCGCCTGTTTGTGGGAGCCTTTATTCCTAGTTCAGGTAGAATCCAATTATTAATGCCTACCTCTAATTAAAGGCCCTATTTTGTAAATATTTATGTAAATCAATTATTTCAATAAAACAATTTCAATTTCTTAATCACCAACCCGTCTTGGGCAAGCGTGGTGATCAATCCTCGTGCCTTCTCTGCATGAGACGAGGCCTTTACCCTGCAGTGGGACAGTAATAGGCTGGTTTTATTATTTTATAGAGCTTTGTGGAATGATCTGATTTTACTTCCTGGAGTTTTGGTACACATAAACATCTACCTTAAGAAAGAAGGTGTGGTCTATTTTTTGCTAGAAAATATCCTCATTGCTCGAAAACTCTGCGACAACTTTTTAAAGAAACACCAGATTGGTTTATAAAACCCCGCGGGTTTAATCATAGCAACTCTTTCAAAGGATGAAAACAAAAGTAACCCTCGAAAATATGCACATGATCATGATGTACCTAAAGCCGTAAATTGTATCCATAAACCTGAATGTCATACACAAAAGTTATTATTATACAAAAATATATTTTGGTTTTACTATGGACACAAAACATATGAGTTGAAGTATATTTTGCTTTCTTCCTTTGAGAGTCTTGTTATGACTTAGCTTGTTGTTTGTTCTTAGGTGAACAGACATGAATATAATGTAAGTAAAATAGGTAGGTAGGTACATACATGGATATTAAAGCCGAGGTTAAATTTCCAGGGAATACTTTCCTTCATTCACCGCAAGTTTGCTTTTTGTTTTGCATTCAAAACACGACGACTGAAAGCTATCCAATAGCAAAATTACAACCACACATGAGAGCGGTTTATCAAAAACCTTCACATTCGAACTTTCCCTATGAAATAAAACATGATTGTCATTTTGAATTTCACAAACATAAGTTTAAAATACACAAAATCGGACGTTCACTTTTCCAGGCAGAAAACATCGATGTATTTTCAGTCAGGCATGTTATTTAAAAAGTATTAAAAGGGATCGGCCTGTTTCCATATTGTCGCCATAATGTGCTTTGATGATATTGTTTGGATATTCATTAATCACAGGAGCGAAATACGTGAACAGATGTAAACAGATTTGGTTATGTCGGTGTAATGAATACCTCCGTTATTTACCTTTGTGTGAACGCTTTTAACGCTTGCGTGTAGACAAATACGATTTGGAAAATAAATCCCATGACAACAAGAGTGTGAGCTAAATACAAATTATTTGAAGAGTACATCTATCTATTTAGCGGTTATTATCATATTTGACCAGAAGTCACAGGAACTAACGTAATTGAAATTTTCACTGATGTAACGCAAACAGTACGGAAATATGAATACTTACAAAACATTTTTCATCGAGTTATTATACCGTTTATAACCCACTGAAAGGTCGCGTACATGTGGCTGCTTTCAGCCTTAGTACGAGTAAACACGGGCCTATACTCCTAGAGTACAGATACAACATCCACGTCAATCTGAATCTATTCATTGATTTATTATTCCATGAATCATCATAGCGTATCTATAGACTAATAATTCTGAATTACCTTTGCCTACATATCATTCATCTCGTAAAAAGAGCGTAGTTCGGCCTGTTCGATCTTAGTTATAAATAGTGATCGATTTGGCGGGCAAATTGACAATACGGCGACTAGTGATGCGAAATTGTGAGTTCGAATACTTTGCCGGACCAATGAAAGCTTTTGATACGGATGACAGCTAGATTTTATCAGTCACTGGGTTCATTCCACTGAACTTTTCTCGTTTTATATATGAAAATGATATTAATTTTCATTTATCTTTTCCTTATACATTTTTATTTTTTCCTGGCCCAATAAAATAAAGTCGTTTCGAATATTTTAAGAAATATGACTTATATCTCGTTTATGGGCAAGTTTTCTTAGCTTTGCGCTTCAAACGGCAGTAAAACAAAATAACAGTGGCGTGCCATAAAGTCCACCAGTTAAAATAAAATTGAGTACATGGTATTGCCTTAAATTATAAATAGTTTAATCGTGTGTCGAGTGAGTTTTATTATCCTTACAATAATTACAATTATTATATTAGCAATCTAAAAATATCCATCTGTCTTCCTCATATACGATAGGTACACCTACACGTATATTGACCCATTATTTTACGGTTATAATATTGTGTATGTTTCCCTAAACACGCTACGGTAGACAGACAGACAGTTGTTATCATAATTTCTACAGACCAAAGATGACTAACTGCTGACCACTAAACATAACCTCAAAATAACAAAAGGGAAAATACCGTAATCATCATATACAGGATGACTTGTAATTTGACGTATTCCTTCCAGGGCGTGATAGTGTGACCTATTTGCAACAATTAAGCACCCCATAAAGCCTAGGCGAAAATTCATGGGATTCGAAAAAATCAATTTCTACGTATTTTTGAAAATTTCCCAGAAATCGCAACTTAGTTTGAGAGCTTTTCATATTTCAACAATTTACAAATTCGATTTTTGCCAGCATAATCGCCTGTTTCATCGGAATCTCTAAATATTTTTTGATACTTTTGTACCTCGTTAGATAGTTGATTAAATGAAGATGTCTTACCCGTAATTTGTACGCTTAATGCCATAATAAAATTTTGAGATAACTAGTGTCAAAGTTCATGTACGTAGATGATTCTTGGAAATGGTTTACAATTTTTTTCCTTTAACTTTTAACTGTTTGATATTTTAGAACATTTGGTTACATCGAAAGGTGTGTTAAAGGAATGAAGGCCATAATATTTGAGAGTTTAGAGAAAAGTGAAACTAAGTGACGAAATTCCGGGAAATTTTCATTAAAAAAATACATTAAAAAATATTTTTCTCGAATCCCATGAATTTTCGCCTAGGCTTTACAGGGTGCTTAATTGTTACAAATTGGTCACACTATCACGCCCCGGTAGGAATACTTCAAATTACAAGTCATTCTGTATATGGAACGTAAACGATCTGATTATGACGTTGGTATTCGTAGTCACGAGAACGGTGCAGGCCTTTCTTTTTACACTATTATCAGGGTCAGGAAATAGAAGGACGTTGAGGGAAGGAGGGTTGTGATACAAAATCTATAAGTGACCTACGTGTGTGTAAGGGATTCTTGGTGACCACACGAAACGGATTTTCATTACATTAGTGTACACATTATAGTTACTAGGCAAACTCAGATTTGTCTAGCTCCACAATATGATGTAGCCGACAGTCCTCCAGTACAATTAGCCTTCTCATACGACACCCACAGGATGTCACGAGGAGGTCAATTAGTTGCCGAGACTGCTCGGAAAATTACTAGTACAACACATGCTAGTAAATATATACTTTAGAGGAAATCCGGCGTGATGGCTCCTTGCTACAAGCATTCGAGAGTAATCTTAGAATGATCGACTAGCTTAAGGCCCTCTTGTACTGCGGTGTGTCTTATAGTGCGTCTCGGCGGGAATTAGCCGACCGGGGCTAGTACAAGCGCTTGAACTGCTAGATTTTGTATATATTTTAAAAATAATAACGATATTATAAAATGTGTTCTCAATATGCCCTAAAAATAATAAGCCTTATCTTTTGATATAACTTTTACATCATGGTTTCATGACGGAATCTCTTCAAGGTACACGTTTTAAATAGCGATTTGGTGTCATCTTTATGTTTTTTTTTTTTTTATCCAGCTCATATTCCACGTTTCTGTCTTCACACAGCGCTTGACCGCATGTTAAATTATCCTAAAATATTTTTATTTTGCACAACTTTTATTTTTGGCTAGATTTACAGAGGTTTAAGAAGGTTAAAAAGTACCTACTGCAACGTCGACTCTCGATTTCATTTGGTTTAATGGAGTTCGGGCAAATTCGCTTGTTCTTAGATGTAAATAAAGTAAGTTTTAAATTTTTCAGATTATTATAAATTACGTTAAATGATGCACTATTCTAACCACAACATCGTTCATTTACTTACAATACCAGCAACAACATTTACTTAACAAAATTCGGTTTTAACAATCGATAAAATGGTAGGTCTCGATAATAATCTCGCTATAGCGCATCACTAAGGATGATTGCCCTGTTTAGATGGTGCGCGCACGATGCGGGGCCATCGCTACACGTGCCGGTTGTGAATTAGTACACGCAACATGTACATTCACATCTACATACGTTTTACGACTCTTACGAAAAAAAACTGACTCTTTTTTTGCTATGATGTTGAAAGCTTTCGCCTTTCGTAGCACCGCTACGAACCGTAGCTGAAGTGGGCAAAATAAAGTTTAAAATTAATTTTTCTTAGAATCTTATGTGAGGAGTTTATTTTGATTATGTATCAAATGTATATGGTATCTATTTATATATGCTACTTAAACAACAAACTTCCAACGAAGGCGCAAACAACGACGTCTTGGTGACATCGAAAATTCGATTTTCTATTTACATTTTCCGAGAAACACAAACATTTTCATAGTCGCAAGATTACAGGATCAATCTCATCGACTATTCAGGCAAGTTTACTGGAAGCCGTATAAGAGCCGACGGCGTTGTCTACTGCAAAATCTCTTAAAGCAATCTTAGCAACGCGTTTTATGCATTGAAGTTTGCTCTTTGTCTCTTCCTCTTTGAAGAGTCTCGCAAAGTCGATTAGTTCGATTCGCTCCCTCCCCAATTGTTTATTGTTTTTGCTAGAATATCCGAAATAAAAAGATATTGCCGTTTGGCGTATATTGCGGCTGCCTTCATACATATTTGATAGAGGTCAGAGCAGGGGGTTTTAATACCTACATTTGCGGAATGTTGGGACTTTAGATCAAATAGGTTACACTTATCTTGAGTCCCTGTTTAATGATACAAGATACGACGTAAGGCTCATATGATCAATTACTATACGCTTTGATATTCGAGATAATCATACATAATTATACGGTACAAGGAATTCAATTGGAATTTACGCTCACGCACTTAGACCAATTTCAAGCAGATGATATATTTTCGTGTTCAGTTCAAGATTTTCACTGAAAATACATTTAAAAACGTTCTCAATAAACCAAGAGGTTCTTGTCGACAGATTAATGAAATGAAAATTGTATGAATGCCGTAACCGGGTGTAACTCCTTGCCAATATTAATATAATTAAATTTTCATTATTACGTCTTCGCGCTTTATTACAATGGTACCCTGAGGAGTGACAGGGTTTTAATTCATATACTGATGAAAGTGAGACGAGGGAGCGCTAAGTACTTCCTAATACAATTGTGAGATAAAACAACGATATTTAATAGGCAGCACTTATTATGGAGTCAGTCCTTTTCCTTGCTTCTATGGGAGGATAAAGTGCAGTATTAACCGTTGTTTCAATTGAGTCGTGTAGGCAAAATTACAATGATCGATATTCTGTAACTTTCTTCGATTTTTGACTCTAGAGATGTAGATGGCTAACTCCAACATACATTTTCTCTTAAACATAAAGTTTTCATCAGAACTGTTACTAATCGTTTACATTAGAATAGGATTTAAATTAAAGACTATTCAGAATGTTAAAACTAAAATGGATAGTTTGTGCAGTGCGTCACAAATGTCCCTCAGGAGCTATAAATCATAATAGTCCAAATGAGTGCACGGCTAAAATACGTTCACGGCCAAACAACAAGGCACAAGCACGTTCAATAGTGACATAACATCGAAACGACCCGTAGCATAGAAAAGGCCACGCAGCATCTCTATCTCTACGTCTACGTAACGTTCACGGGATCGCCTCGCGGGGTGAAAACCCTTTTGCGGTCGCACAAAAACATAAGAGACGCGGCGAGAACAAGGTAAATAGGAATTAAGAGAGAAGGTTCAAGGGCTAGAATCGTAGGTTGAGCGCGCGAGCTAGCAGTATGTTCGTCCTGCTCGCTCGGCGCCCTAGGCTGCGACGCGCAGTGACGCTCCAGTCGCGGTCTGCCGGCCGTCGCGACGCTCGGGGCCGCTCCGCCGCCGCCGCCTCGCGCTCGCCTCGCCGCGAATGTGGCCGATGTGAGATGCACTGCTGAGCTCCAGCTCGCTCGTCCAGCCAGCCAGCCTGCAAGCTCGGCTGCCCGTGCCCCGCGGCCCCTCTCTCGCGTACAGTGTCTACTCTAACAGTGCAGTGTGCCACTGGGGCATTGTTTTATGTTTGTATATTTTGAATATCCGGCTCATCAGTGACAAATTTGATCCGCTCTTGATTCAGTTTTTATTATCTGACGAGGGGGAAACAGCACGCGATTTCGGTATGCTATCGGAACACTCACGAGACCCTTACCTATCCCTGTTTAGGTTTAGGAGTATATTATATTCGCTCGTCGCGATTATTGTAACGAGTTACGATACATAAAAGATAACAGTTTAATCCGAATATCACGCGTAAAAAACATGCATTAGCTTTGCGCAGCGTTGCTTACGATTACTCTAATGTGTAAAATATAATTCCGTTAAAGTGTCAAGGTTCTTTAGAACACGCAACGTTTTTATGAATAACGTCAATTCTGTAATATGATCGCAGTAAAAAACTACTTATCTACAACATCTTCGGCAAAGGTTATCTAATACCTATCATTCGTTCATAAAATAATCATAATTTTCAGTTATGTAAAGCACACTGGTACGGCCACAACCGTGATAGGCTCTCCTAAACACAGGCACAGGCTGAAAAAACTAGATTTTCTAACACATAAGGCATACATTAAAGATATTGATTTTGGGAACAACTTGTTGCATGTTTGTTGGTTCATTGCGAAATAATATTTATAACGACACTTTCCTGAACAAAATAAAATAAAACGACGCTCTTGGGAAAATTCATGAACATTCCGTTTCTTATTTAAATAATGTTTAAAATACAATAAACTATCTCAAGCAGCTATAATCGTGCAAACATATTTTATCACATTTGCACACTTGCTGGGGCCATCGCTTAGATAATTAATCTTGGTAATTTAAGAAAGTATGTAAATTATTGGAGACATACGCATGATCTACGTCTTATTATAATCTCAAAATATATTATTTTTATCGCTTCCTGTCATCAACTCTCATCGTGGTTGCTTGATGTATTTTTAGGCAAATGTCGTGCTATTAGTTACATGTTTCGTGGTTATTTTGTTTGTTTTAACATTAAAATGTAACTAATTGGCCGTGAAGCTGAACGCATCAATGTCAAATATAATAACGTCATGTCACTAATCAATACTAAATGTCACACTTTTCATCGTTTATCATTCATAGAAAACGATTTTTGCATAAACTATAAAAGGACATTAAAAATCCATTTCTTTGAGCAGTTTCACACGAGTTGCATGGATAAAAGCAGTCAGCAAAACACCTGAGTTTTCGCGTAACTATACGGCTGATAACAGGATTACACCGTGATAATGTTAATGCAGTAATTAGATTGTACGTATGACGATGTAAATACAAATAAAAGGTCTTTTAGCGGCTGCTGCGATAACAGTAATTCAATATAACAAATGCATTTAAAGCGTTACGTTTCATCGTATAAAAGTTCCAGGATTTCTGCCAAGTTTTGTTTTTCTAAATCTGTGGTTTGCAAGTTCACTCGCGTACATTTAATTTGTGTTTACACGTGGCAGCGTCTCAACGAAGTTCTAATGAATGGTATGAGGCATCTAATTAGCATCGTATAAATTTTGAAAGCGAATTTAGCTATTGAACAACGAAGAGGGAACATCGCGTCTCCGCCAGTCGCGGATGACGTACGGAATAGCTATACACAATTGAAACCAGCGACCGCTCAACGAGTAGTAATTGTCTGTGCCGATCGCTATTGGGCTGGCAATTCCTTATACAGGTCATAATAATATCATTGAATAAATGAAAATGTCTCTGATCAATGTGTTGTCTGACAATAGCAACTAGGAAGTACTACCTACGACGCGTTATTTGGCATCGTCACAATGATCTGAATGATTATTTCTACGTACACCGACCTTGACCGGTGATGAAACCATTGAAATTGATTGCTTTTAAAAATCCCAATATCATAATGTGTAATGTGTGTTTGTGTGTGTGTAATGTGTTTTTTATGAGCCTTTTCTGTTGTTTCATCCATTCTAATGAAATTAATGAATATACTATTAATAAAGGTCACAGACTTTACTATCGATTTTTGAAATAACAAAAGTATTGTAGAAATGTAGAGCAATAAAAGTCTTTAACATTGAATAAAATGGTAGGTGGTACCTACTATTGAATTGAAATTGACGTGTTTGTCTAGACTTTAGACCGAAGCTCAAATAAAATTGAATACTTTGTCGGCACGTTCGAAGGATTCATTGGTTTCCAGAAGAGAATAATATGAAAATTCCTTTTTCATTTGTGTACAACGACGTGCTTCAATTCTAGAAATAAATACCTAATGTTTAATTTTGTGCTCTTTATTTTTAAGCTACCAAAGAAATAACTTTACACGATACCTATATTTTGGTTATTCCATTTTCAAATTAGTCTTGGTTTCTTATACCCCCTACATACCGGGGAGGGAGTCAACAACGATTGCATACAAATTAAATCTAACGTGACATTGGCTAAATGCAAAAAACCGAACGCAGCCAAAACAAAAAAAAAAAAACTTTATTTATTGAACGTGTCCGGGAACCCATTATGATAATAACCTCATTACAGAAATTGATTGATAGGAATTAATTAAAAACTGAGCTAATTAAATAAAACCTTTATTAAACTGATTCTCACATAATTCAACAGTAATCTCGTTTTGTATTTACCAATATTAGGCGTAGTCCTGTCTATGTGGAATTGAATAAAACGATTTGAAATAAAACTGTAAATACATAATTTGTCCGACTTCCTTGTTTTTAATAATTATGTCCAAGTTAATACAGAGTTTATTGACAGCTACATATGGATTTGAATTTAATATAAACTTATTAGTCGATATTTTTTGTAAAGATTCGCAAAAAAACGCTCAAATCCTACACAATTATTTTATTATATTTGAAAGACGGGATAAATTCAGTTTACAAAATTCTTTCCAGCCTTTTATTACATTTTCATCCAAGTGAAGATACCAAAAAAATATTCAGCTTAGGGAAAACTTGGCCAATTTAATTATTTGCTGTGCAACAGCACAGCAAATAATTAAATTGGGCAAGTTTTGTATAGTTGAAATTGATGTAATGTATATATCAAATAAAACAACGTGACTCAGATATATTTCAAGTCAGTAACACATAAATCTCTTGTAATTTAAAATATTATTATGGTCTATTGAGTTATTATTGTAAATGCTGATAATATGATTTGTAATGCATTCGAAAAGTATTATCCTGGTTTTAAACACTTTACCTACGTCACAATAAATAATGATCATAATCACAACATGGAGTAAACCAAAATCATTTGACGTAAGGGAAATCTTTGAATTATTTCGGGCTTATGACTTGGCTGCTTTTCCCAACGAGTTAATTTCAATATGTCAGAGGGACAACTGAAATAGGTAACCATCACATCAGTATTACTCTTTAGCATAAAACATGGTTCGAATGAAATCGCTGGGAAATGTTCTTCGAACATACGAATTGATTTACCCAACTTAGGCCTCTGGATGAAAAAAAGATCTTCTGGAGGACCCAGCTAGGCTCAAAGTGAATTTGCTCCCATATTCAGGGAGACGCGGGATAGTAACTAACGACATTATTTCCAGCCTACCTACTGATTCTCGAGATCTCACATGTGAATTATTTGATTGTGCCTATTGAAAGGTTTAAAGTACGATTTCATTTGTCTTTCTTTCACACTCCCTTTCTCGATTTCAAGACGGCGGTGACTTCGCACGACCGAATTTATTACGACATAATATTAGGTCTTTACCTATGAAATTGCCGTTCTGCAGTACTGGCCATTTCAAATCAAAATAATTTTTGTTTGGCTAAGAATTCTAATTTCAAATTAATTTTATTTTAAAAACATGGATTTTTTTTTCTAAAAGTAGTCATTTCTTTATTGATTAGTGTTACATTTTCATCGCATTTCAATCTTTTTCGTCATCATGGATACGTTAAAAATTCGAGTAATTATGGAATATGAGTACCGTCGTGGCAGCAACGCGGCACAAGCGGCACGCAACATCAACGACGTTTACGGAGCTAACACTACAAACCAACGCACCACCTGTTATTGGTTTGCTCGCTTCCGTTCTGGAAATTTCGACCTGAAAAATGAACCTCGCGGTCGTCCGAAGACTTTGGTCGACAATGACGAATTAAAGGCGATTGTGGAAGCTGATGATACACAATCTACGGCTGAATTAGCAGCAGCTTTCGACGTTAGCGTCAAAACAATATTGGTCCATTTGCGTCAAATTGGCAAGGTAAAAAAGCTTGACAAATGGGTGCCCCACGAACTCAATGATCGCCAGCGCGAAGTACGCGTCGAGACGTGCCTTGCACTGCTCAACAGACACACAAATGAAGGAATTTTGAACCGCATTGTTACCTGCGATGAAAAATGGATTCTGTTTGATAACCGTAAGCGCTCAGCAAGTTGGTTGGATCCTGGTTCAGCACCTAAACAATGCCCTAAACGAAAACTTACCCCTAGAAAAGTGATGGTCACTGTTTGGTGGTCTAGCGCCGGTGTGATTCATCACAGCTTCTTACCAAACGGGGTGAGCATTACTGCAGATGTGTACTGTGAAGAACTGAACACAATGATGGAGAAGCTGGCGCATCTCCAACCAGCATTGGTCAATCGCTCGTCTCCGCTGCTCCTGCACGACAACGCGTGACCTCATACTGCACAGCAGACGGTCTCCAAGTTGCAAGAACTGGGGTTGGAAGCTCTCCGTCATCCGCCCTACTCACCAGACCTTGCGCCTACAGACTACTACTTTTTCCAGAATTTGGATAACTTCTTGGCGGGAAAAAAATTTAATACCCGAGAGGCAGTACAAAATGCCTTTGAAGAATTTGTTGCCTCCCGTCCAGCTGATTTCTTTAAGAAGGGCATCAATAAACTGCCACTGCGATGGCAAAGATGCATTGATTGCATGGGTGATTACTTCGATTAATACAAATAAAAAATTCATGAAAAAAATTCGTTTAAATTTTTTCATACAAAACGGCAATTTCATAGGTAAAGACCTATTATATCCATTCGGCTTATTTTATACTTTTTGCTCTTCGAGTGGAGGAAAGAAAGTTTTATCATTAAACCAATCTAGAATAATATTTTTTTTAACAAAATCTCGGCCACATCATCCCATCACCATTGGTGCAGTGGTTCACGAGATAACGCCGACTGTAACTATATTATTACGTTATGTTTTCGAGGGTTCGTCATAATGTTCTATTCATTTTTATATAATTCAAGTTTACTATCCAAGTTGTTACACATTCATGATATTGAAGTTAGGACCTTATTTTATGAAGCAAAAACACGTATATTTTGAAACCCAGCTGTTTATTTCCTGTCGCCGAACCAGAGGGTATCGACGCACGGTTTCTTATTGCTTATTTTAATATTTCAATACGACTGGAGGTGAATTAGGTGTGCTCAAAGTGATAGATAGCCTGTGAAGAACGCGACTTTGCTTGGCATTAGTCCAACACGGACATACAGCAAAACGATACTTTGCTATATACGTTTTCAGCTACGCTTTTATTCCCATCGCCATGAAATTTCAACATGACTGTATGTATGATTTAAACATTGTGGAATGTAGCTGATGGTCTAATGTGTGCATTGACATATTTATTTATATTTTATTCGATACGTTCATTCGTACATCTGGATCTAGGGCATGTGAGTGATTCGATAGCATGTGACTCGATGTTTCAATGTAATACATAATTCTTTGTGTTTCTTGTAGGAAGTTACAATAAATAGCTCAGCAATGGGTTAAAGTGAATTTATCATATTTGTATACGTAAGAAACTTTACGGTGATGCCGAGATAATAAATCTATGTAAAAGACAGAAAACGAACACAATTACTGGACATATTTGTTTTCTCTTCGCCCTTTCCTTCTGTCTATCAAAGTTTTCCTCCTGAGAGTCCCGATAATAAGCGTTCATATTAATCGACTGACATATCGATACCTTAACTTATCTTAACTTCTAAGCCAACTTTCAAGACTGAATTAGATCTTTCTAACGAATTCTTATTCTTATTATAAAAAGTGCCAAAACGTAGAAGATAAGGGGGTTGATTATTAGTGAGTCTAGTGACGTGTCGGGCAATAATACAGTGCAGTGACGTATGGTGATAAGAGGTGCGTGCGCATGTGTGTGTGGTGTTAGTGTGTGGTGGGGGCGCGCACGGCGTCACGGTGGTGGGAGGCGGGGTGTTCCGTTGCTGCGTGCCCTGGTGCGGGGCGCGCGCGGCGGCGCCCGTCGACGAAGCCGACTATGCGTTGCGGGACGGCAGCCCGCAACTGTTACACGATGATTATGGTAAGTCTTCTTTTATATATTTTACTGATCAGTGATGTGCCGATCCCGGGAATATCGGGATATTTTATTTTATTTTTTCTTGACATTGCTAGTAAGAACGTTTTACTGACAAGCGGATTTCATCAAACATGGGGACTAGTCCCACCCAATGCCAAGATTCTATAATGTTTTCTACAGAAAAATATGTCACCCGTAATATGCTCCTGCACGCGGTAGCTGCCCGCATGCGGGAGCTTATCCACATGACAGTAAAAACGCCCTAAAAGTGTGAAGGAATCTCTGAAATTGGAATATTGGGAAAGCTAGCAAAGTACCCAATGTCCCCAATATACCCGGGAACGGGTACCCTGGCTCTATTTTGACAAACTCAAGCATATGCAATTGGGCCACCAGGACGGTTGAATACCCGTATTATTCAGAAATATTGCATGTGATTGGTTGGGTTCGAGTACCTATTTCCCGAACCCATTAGGAATTTAGTTCCACGAGGAAAGGTTTAGGCAAAAGAGGTCTCATTGTGTGATGGATTTCACAGATTTGGAGTAGGCTTTACTACAGATAGTTTAAGGCACATTATTGTAAAGTAACAAAATCTGTTTGGTTACCTTTAGATTTAAATGTCAAACTAAGAGCAATGAAATCTAAATTGCTGCATTGATTTGATGATATCCCTTCCTACAATAGCAAGCTAGCCAGTAATGGAATATAACTTCTACCAATATTAGTCATCATTACCATTATCATTGTTAGTCAATGTCAATATTAGTATTAATAAACGTAGGTAAATTGTTTACTTTTTAAAGTGCGGCAACACATACACCATTACTTACAACTATTATTGTTGAAAGATTATATAACAACTAACTATTGAGATTCAGATTGCTTTTATGAATGGTTAAGGTTATTTAAATAATGTTGCAACATCGAAAATGTCATTTTGCAGAGATGCAACATTAATAAGCAGCACAATACACCCGCTTTTGTGACTTATTGAAATATTTATAAGTGTCGTTCAGCACGTTAACTGAAAGAATAATATGAATTAAAAAGAAATACATATGATTTAAGAATGGATTTTAATAGTCCAACTTCTGGCTTTTTACATAACTTCACGCTGGTAAAGTCCTAAGGGATAGCCAGAGGTGTATAGATCACCCACATTTCGCCAGAAGTTTTGAAGTCCCATGTAATAGACAGGCGTCATGGGTGAGCTTTTTAGGATTCCATAACCAAAGGATGCCAACGGGACCATATTACTAAGGCACCGCTGTCCATCTGTCCACCTGTCACAGGGCTGTATCTTTTGAACCGTAATAGGTAGACACTTTAAATTCACAGTGTGTACTACTATGACCACTATAACAACAAATAAAATAAAGTAAAAAAGGGTTCCCCGTACGTGAAACGTTTTTTTTTCTTTTAAAGTAAAGTAATTTAAAAAAAATATAGTGTTAAATTTTGTACGGTGTTACGGAACCCTTCGTGTGCGACTCCGAGTCCGACTCGCACTTGGCCGTATTTTGTTACCTACATCTGTGCATAAATCTAGAATATCGGCTACCATTGAGAATTATTAAAAAAAAACAATTTGAACTTCGAAGATAAATACAGAGTTGATAGTATTAGCAAAATCATTAAACAGTCTTTAGCTACTTTTAACGAATCTAACTACATCAAAATATTGACTCAATCATGATTAGTATAGCGAACGTAATTATAAACAAATAGTAATAATGAATTCTTCTGTAAACATTTTACAGGAAGTCGAACCTTGTAGGAATAAGCTTTTGGCACCAGCTGTTGCAAACATTCTGTTACACAAACTTATCTCGTATGTTTTAGACAATTTGCATTCGGACTCTTTCTCACTCTGAATTTATTTTTTCGCAAAATGTTCCACTCTTTTCTTAAAAAAGGCTTTGCCTTCAGGTAATCCTCTGTCGCGATTTTTGTGTATTAATAAAAAAAAGTAAAAACATTATCAATCCATCACTGAAGGAACAATAAGCTCAAACAAAAGATTACTTCCTTTATTACAAAACGTCTCGAGGGAAGTTTACTTATTCTCAACAACGATTCATCAATGGATTTTCATTTCCTTTATTGGCGGTAAATAGAGTTAAAGGTACAAAAGAAAACGCAGTGCAATTTCAATTCACGTTTAAAGTATTCTTGGATCCAATAGTTATAAATCTAAAGTTAGTTTTGCTCGACTTGTTGGCACAGAAATCGAGTGTCGAAGTTTGCTAAACGACATTAAATTACTCGTCCAAGTTAAAGGTAACTCCGTAATTAACTAAGAACAAAAGGTCTTGGCTGTTTGGAGCCGCACCCTAAAACTTAATAACACAATTAACACATAAGTATCTTACATGGTATTATAATGTCCGTATTACTAAACTAATGATGTCTTTAAGGGAACTGATTTCATTTACTTTGATCGGATTTCACTCTTTGAAGGGTTCTATTTCAGTTTTATGAGCATCGGACTGGAATTCACTTCTCCGTAGTAAAATTTGAAATAGTAGGTATAAAGCGTTGCTTCACTCACTTGGAAAATGTTGGCTAATGACGTATTGAAACTTGTATTAATACCATCGATTTAGGCAATTACCGTGTAAATTATTTATTCACCGTCTATTTTTATACAAGGTAGAGCGGACAATATGACTAAAAATTAAACTTCGTATACCTACTTATCTTATGACGTTCCCAATATGCTTACAAAAAAACAGTCAAATATTGTCACTTTATTCGATGGTTTCAAAATACTCCTATGTATTATGTGGTAATACGCCTTATACCAGTGTTTTATTTATTGCCGTATTGTCGTCTCCACGTTATAGAATATTGCGAAACAAGGGTAAATTTAGCGACATACTCATAGTATAGTTACGGAACTAATTAAAATAATTTCAACCCATATTTCCCTGAAGTGAGAGTTTAATTGACTCACACTTCACGCCTACTAATTAGTTTACTGGTTTTATCGTCAATTAAATAGAGTTTACATTGTGTGCGATCCTAAAGTTGCGAGGGGCTACGCGGTACGAGCTACGGGCTACAAGGCTATGGAGCTATGGAGCTATGGGGCTGTGGGGCTATGCAAGTTAACCAAATGATAGGCGGGAGTGGTCGCATTTAGCTACACAAACATTGGCGGGAGTTGGATCGATGGCAGACGCCGCCGCCGCGAACCCCTTTTGTTGACTTTAAATTAAGCCGAGTTTTCACCACTAAAAGTCACGTTATGTAATGCATCTACTTACGCCTAGTTCCAGAACAGCAGTGGCTGTTTACACATGACGTAGATTTGCTTTTAATTAGCATCCATTTTTAAAGGTAAACAGACGTTTAGCTAGAACAATGATAGCGTCAGAACAGAATACGGGGCTTACGTATTAATGAAGAATTTAAATCTGGTGGCTTTAATGATTGGATAAAACATTCACAAAGAATGATGACCTTTACCACCTCCCATTATAAATGGTTCCGTAGCAATATAATGACTTAGGCTAATATCGTAATAGCCATTATTTCATTATGATGCCCACAAGTTTCTACGCAACAAAGCTCGTTAATAACAATCAACCCTTTACAACGTTACGTTAAGTTTCTATCCAATATTCTCCATTTCACTCGATTGACACAATCTGGTTAAACTCCCGTTACAGCAATGCTATTAAATGATAACCCGTAGATAACCGGAGAAGTCGAATTGATTAAATTTGAAAGCACCTTCGTAGCTATTCAGCGAGAGAGAAATCCCATTTGTGCGTAAAGCGATCGACAGAGTTTAACGTTAGGCGTGCTTAACTGGTAGCTCGTGTCACAACGTACGAATGTAAAACTAAGAGAAAAACATACACGTCCATACAACTGTGTATGTATTACAGATCCCTAATATTGATTTTGCTTAAAATGTAGGTCAAAGTTCCGATAATGTTTTGGAGACTAAAAATATGATATTAACTTTTTCGTTTCGACTCTTTAAATTAAAGGATCCAATAAATCATCACTCCGTTGCTGTGTGACTGATTATAGAATTTAAGGCTCTAGTCGTATAATCATATTTCAGAAAATACGAAGTCCTTATGTTTTATGTGAAATCAATATTCAATATCCCTGAGTATATATAATTGTTATGATACTATTCAAGTCAAGTCTAAACCACTACTAAACTTTAAACTAAACAGGATGTTGGACTATCGATTCTCAAAGGCCTGGTCGTGAATAATTAAACGTTGTATCACTGGCCACAGCGATGCTCCGCTCAACCTCTAATTTCTCGGCCGATTAACTTACCTGAATGTTACGAACACCACATCAGAGTAAACAACACTCGGCTTATGGCGAAAGCGTCAGGATAGCCCGCGTAATTAAAAATTTCTTACGTTTTTTGTAAATTTCAGGTCAGTATCAGGTTGTATGTCGATCTAAATATGATTCGCGGCCGTAGCAAATATTTATTTACATAATTATAATCACACAAATCATCAACACATCTCTATAAGTTCATATTACCATATTGAAGGACTATTTCATAAAATCTTGACATTTGAGGCCAATTCTAACTTATATAAGTAGGTAGTTGTATTGCTGATTCTAATGATTATAATTCTGTAAAGCCAAATTTGTTATGGCCGTGAATCATATTTTAATCAACATAGAACCTGACACGGACCTGCAAATTACAAAAAAACGTAAGAAAATTTGAATTTCGCGGGCTATCTTAGTGCATCTCTCGTATCAAGCCGACGTACACATCAAATACATTAAAAGTCCCATAATAGAAACACCTGATATTGGCTGTAATACTTTCGTGAAGTCCGAAAACCAATTGTTTATCTTAACCATGATAACCTTTTTCGAAAACGTTTCGAACTGTTCGTTGCGACTCTGGCCGTAAACGTTTTTTTTTAAGATAAAGTAACAGCCCATAAGTAAGTCACCCCTTAGTTAAGAAAACTCTTTTGTTAGCTCCAAAATGGATGAAATACGGGAATGTCAGATTTTCCTACTGTAACCAGCCATTAGCTCATTAGTAAGTGCAAGTAATTCAAGTTCAAGTTATTTATTTCATAACAAAAATACATTTGTGTCGAAATATTTGCACAGTAGGTACACAAAAAAGTGGTCATAAGTGTTGTTTTCACATAATTTACCACCAATGTATGACAGTAACAATGACAGGTTATAGCATAGTACATAATATTACTTACTGTCATAGAATACATAACAATACCAGTCTACTGTTCCAACTCCCACATTTAGCTTGGGCATATGTTTTTCAGTCCCAGTCAAAATTAGCATAATAAATTATGTTGATCGTAGTCTGTTGAGTTTTCTCCTAGCAATATTGATTTTTAGAATTCAGGTTGATACTTGGCCTCTTTATTCGAGATAATCTTACTATAAAATCATCGATAAGCAAGAAAAAAATATCCATATTTCATATTCTTATCAAATCGTTAACTTAATTTCTCAAGGGAGATGGAAATTACTCGTTAAAACAGAGCCCTCGACGTAAAACTACGCCTGATGAATACATAATTCAATGTACGAGTTTAATGACTCTTAGATACCTACAAAGTACTGATGACTATTATTGGAGAGAAGTGATTGTTAATCATCGGTAGTAAAGCCTTTACTGTGTGCAGTAGCTTCTCTTTTTTATGTAAAATGATGTATGAAAGACCATGTAGTCTAAGCTTTACAATACAATACAGTTTCATATGAAAGTATAAAGTTATCTTCATATATTCAGAAGTTCCGTTTCTCATTTACAAAATAACTCGAAGCATTGCCTTCGTATTACAAACTGTTATTGTAGACAAATTAGGGAAATTCCACAATCAAGGAGTTAGAAACAGCCCAATCTTTTGAATTAATTTTGATGCCGAAAGTCTTAAGCAAATTTTCCTTGTGCGGCAGTAGGTAGCTGAGACCTCTACAGTTAATACTTTCGACTTTGCTCGACCTGTTTGTTCAGAGCCTTTATTGCTTGTTTGCAGTCGCCCCAGAGCCTGTAATAAGCTCACCGCGTCCAATCGGTCAACAGTCCCCACTGCCGGGGATCGAGGAGGAGGACGATTCTGATTGGCCTCTCGAAGACGCCACAGACTTGACGATCACACCCTCTTACAAGAGTACACGAAGTAGCACTGACACTGCGTACACGTCATCTAGAAGTTCGGGGAAGAAGCGAAGTTTTGGGAGTCCGTCGTCAGTGAAGATATGTATATCGGCGGCGGCTAGGAAGTCTAACAAAGCACGTAAGCGTGGCTCGGGTGCGGCCAGCGCGTCGCCGTCGCCTGGGCAGGCCGGCGAGGACGCTGCGCCGGCGCCGCAGCCGGCGCTCGGCAGGATGCAGGCCGAACAGGGCAGCATTGGCGAGCTGCAGAAGTACCACGGCAGATACCTCAAGAGCCGACGTCATACCCTAGCTAACGTTCGGTGAGTTCAAAGTCAATACACTTTTTATTTTTTTATGACCGAGCACATAATTATCATCACCGTGCAGTGAAAACCTTTTGATTGCAAAGAACGAGGGGAAGATAAAAACTGTCTGAAAAATGGCCGTCATTGACGTTCTCCGAGGTTTTGGCTATGATCAATATGACGAGGTATTCTACACAGGAAATAAATAAAAAGAAAAACAATTATTATTATTATTTACGAGGTTTTCAGTCCACGGCGACGATATCGGATTCCATCACGGTGTTGGATCTTGTCCTACAGTGACTAAAATACCTTGAATAATTAAACCATGTTTAGAAAGTTAAAAGTAGTCTGATAGCACAATGATACCCAATTGTTTATTAAACGTAGGCTCGTAAAATGAACTTTATGGCCTCACGAAGTACATTGGAACCATTAAATGCGATGCATGAGTTCATATACACAATTATAATGAAGGGTGTCATACAAAATTTATAATCGTTAAGTGTTTTAAGAACTAAACATTACGTACCTGCCTTACAGGTAGGTATGCACTTCTGTGTAAAAGATTTTATGTACAAAACGTGTATAAAACTTTTTTAAATGTTCTATTTCTTTTTTTTTCATGTGGGGCGAACAGATTAAGGTAGGTGACTTTAATTAATTGTTATTAAAGTAACTTTAAACCTATAAGCTTTCTTTAATTATGTATTGCGGGAAATATCGATATTCAGATAAGACACTTCCATCCTTCAAAAAAAATTGTGGTTGTTTTTTGTTTATAAATTGTTGTTCTGACAATAAAGTGAATGAAGTACTTATTATTTTAATATATTTTTTTTACTAACGCCAAAGTCTGTGAAATATTTTACTGTTTAGAATATTATCGATCTGTATGAATATAAACATAGGACCGTCTTACTGAAAAGCATCAACGCGAACGCCATAAAAAGTTCGAAGTTATACCCATTCGATACGATACGTGAAACTCTCTTCCCGTCTTCGCTGTAAAGTTCTTGGGATTTTATTATAATTTACGTCGTATCTTTTTAATATACAACCTTGTACGTTTATTAATTGATATTCAACTGCAAAATACTATATCACGTAGGTAACCGAAGTATAATATGAACATAAATGCAGCAAGAATTCCTGTTTTCCGGAATAATAAAATCAATATGGTGTCCTATCTTGGAAATATCGCGACGATATTACTTCTACGTTTTCATTAAACAAACAGCTTTCATAAAGATATACAACGGTCACTAAACCTTTTAGTTTACTTTATTTTGCCAAGGCTTCTCGTGACAAATTGTTATCGTTTTTACTTGACCTAAGTCACCACAAATGTCTTTCGCATTTAAGCTACCCTGGGGACCGACGAGTAAATAATCACAGTCGAAAAGCCCTATGCTCTAAATTAAACAATTATTCCGTCATTAAGAAAACGACATTGCTGTAACTACGTAGCTCATTTAAAATTAATTATAAAGAGCCATCTTATAATTGCTAGTGGATAATCAGTTAAGTATGTAAGAAGTCTCACGAGATTCATTGTGCCTAAGATTACGGAGTTACAAAAAGAAAATGTTTTTAATACTTATAACTTGACAAGAACAATAAGTTTGTAAGTACGTACGTTCAGGGTTCACAATCTTGCACAACTCGTATGTACCTCATGTAATATTAACATGTCACTTTCAGAGGCTGTGCTAAGTCGGCCGTTTCGTTTGTTTGAAAATCATTATTACTGCAAACATTAGCTGGGTCAAAGTACTTGTTACTTGTTGTATGAATGCAGAAGTGTGGATAGAAAAGGATAACATGTGACATACTTCTGTTTATACCTATTTATTATTGTCCAAGAATAGCCCTGTAAGAAACCTGCAGTCTTTTTGCAGATTTGCCATTAATTTGTCTTATTTTCCTGGGCTACAAATAAAAGTGAGGTTTTTTCAATCGAAATCTCTCAACCCCCTACTTTCTCGTCTCAGAAAAATATAAAATTTATATTAACCAACACCGATTATGAATTTTCCAAGTTCGCAGGGTATTTCTTTAATGCAAATTGTGTTTTTTTTTACTTCGTGCTAAAATGTTTCCACAAAAATCTTTTTCCTTGGATATTTTTCTCATTATTGCGAAACTTCAGTATCGTGTACTGAAGTTCTATTGACGTTTACCGGATACTATAAAGAAAAAGAAAAAAAAAGCAGTAGTTTCTATTTGATCTAATTGGATGAAAACTTAAATATTCTTGTTCTTTTCCCAGTTTATCTTCAGGCAATAGAGTCATATTGTTGCTTATTAATTTTATAGTGAAACTTAGGTCCCTGCCACATCAAGTTAGTTGAAAAAGTATGAAAAATGCTCGTCTTGTCGCCGACGTTGTCGAGAGACCACCACCACATTTTTTCTAACCATTGTTCCAGCTTCAGTGGGTATCATCGTTTTCTTTTTTCTAGCTACTTTAAAAATGTTGTAGGATTTTGTCGAAACAAGACCATAGACCGAAAAAAAAGCAGTAATAAACATGAAATATTTATACTCTCAAATAGCAAAATACGCAATCTAAGATAGTGACGAAGTTTTGAATACGAAATTCTATCTAAATATTAGTAGAAATACTCTCGACCCTTTTCAAGTGTTTCAAACAGATTGCTTAGATTTCGTGAAAGATAAATAAAGCGTTTGTTTTTTCAGTTCCGTTAAAGGAGAAAAAAATAGAAAAGGTTACTAATACTGATATAAATGTATTCGTTTTCAAAAAACCTTTACCCGTTGATAAATAACGGGAGTTAAATAATAATTTATACCTGAATTCAATTTATCAGTCAACCCATGTGTAATTAACACGTGAAATGAAAACTGTATGCATTATACAACGTCCCTGATACTATAATATATTATTTTAATAAGTTCTGCATATGGATTTACGTATCCACATTTATCATACAATAAAATAAATAGTCCTTGGTGGGCTGAAAAGTAAAGTCTTATTTGCCTTCCATATTTTATTCCGCCGTTTCAGCCATTTTAATGTTTATTTTTATGGAGCGCTCATAATAATTTTTGTCCTGAAATTTAATCAAAACAAGCTTGGAAAATTTAATCATACAATATTATCTGCGTTAACGTTAAATAAGTTACTGATGACGAAAAGTATCGAAAATTCGAAATTTTATTAGATAGTAAATTGAGTTTACCTCCGGTTTTATTGGGACGCGGCGCGGCTTGCGGGCGTCCCGTTCTAATCCATTATGCCATTAGTTTTGTATTGGAAAACAGCGGGTCTGAAGATTCCGTTATATTGGACAACACTTTGCTTTATAAGTTCTGTTTTATTAATAGCCACCCGTCCTTCAAAATCAGGCCGAATTTCCCGAAGGGTACGCCAGGTGCGTTTCTAGGTTGTTCGAAAACGCGTTGCCGGTAGCTATATTTTGTCCCAGAAAGAGGACACATTTGTTAGGCACAATTCCAGACTAAAAGTATGAGCTGTTTCTAAGAATTTCCTTCGGTAGGTACAGGGAAATAAACACATTGTTCAACCTGGGAATTGATCCTAGCTTACTGCGATTGCTAGTCAACCACTATACATGAAAGAAACAGCTACTTACCTACTTACTATAAATTACTTATTTTACCCCAAAGGGCTAGACAAAACTTTTGATCATAATAATGTTATTGCTATTGCAAGTACAATAATAAACTAGTGTTGGCACCACTGCCAACTCTAGAACCAAAATACTGTTTGCCTTTTGAGATTATGCTAAATAGCACTTCTTTGTGGAAAAGCTCACTGACTAACATTGACTTTAATATAACCGTGTAGCTACAATTTTATGGTGTACTTTATTTATGATTCTGTCAACTCCGAACATGAAATAAGTAAAAGATAGTTTCGCTGAAAGTCCTAAGAATAAGGACCTCAACTTACGAGCTTTCAGTATTTTACACAGGCAGCAACCATCTCTTCTGTCTTCTCTTAATCTAATGAAAAATTGAATAAAGTCTGAAAAGAAGTGTATTAGCAGGTAGTCAAATGATTGATCGACACCAGTCGGTGATTGATTCACTGTGTCACCTGATACACGAACGTATGGCCCCATTTTATTCCAATACAATTCGAATACGCATACGATATTTCCTACCCATATATGCTGGGGTACGTATTTTGTGAAGTTTTTTACGATATCACAAAGAGAGATTAGCTATCACACCGATTTTTACAAGAAAACGGCTAATAGCGGATTGTTTTTATTTTATTTTTTGTAGTTGTGATGGGTTTGCTCTTGACTCTAGTCTAGGTCGGAGATGACAGAGACAAAGTCGACGATGGAGTGAGATTACCCAGAAGAAGCCTGTTCACTCTCACTTTGAAGATATTTGGGTTGTATGCGTTCGGAAACACAGAGGCAGGGTAGAGAGGTCCACTCTTTTGCTGTACGCATTATAAACGATATTTGGAAACGCTTGGTGCCAATTGGTGGAATAGCAACTAGTTAGGGATGATAACTTGCAGTGCGTCCAGATGTCTGATGGTAGAAGGGGGCCGGTGGCATGAGGTCGTGGAGTTCTTGGGCACACTCACCGAAGTACAATCTGTAGAAGACCGACAAGCAGGCCAGACAGGCAGGACAACCTTGCGGCGATGAGCCAAGCTGTGAAGCTTGGCATCCACCAATTTTAAGTTGCCAATGAGCATCTTAGCTATGCGTTTCACCGAGTCAAGCGCAGCGAGTCGGTATTTGGCTGACGCATCCCAAAGGTGGCTGTAATACTCCATGCAGGATCAGACTTGCGCTTTGTAAAGGGTTAAAAGCTGTCCAGGCATAAAGTATCGCTTCACCCTATTTAGGATGTCCAGCTTCTTGGCCGCAGTTCGGGCTTTGTACTCGATGGTGGCGCAAAGTTGAGACCAGATGACAACTCCATGTCTAGGAGCTCGAGCCGATCAGTTACAGGAACCGATGTTCCCCGAAAAGTAGGAGTTTGGTCGAAATTACTCCTTTTGATGCCCATATTCTCCTCGTCATGTTTGTATAGAATCGCTCAAGACAACACAAAAAGTGTCTGTAGGAATCACACCGAGATTGCGGCGAAGCCCAGAAAGAGGGTTATGGTTTTAACTTTTAAGGTTGTGAAAATCATGCTCCCAGCGCGACAGTCACACTCTCATACTGCCCTAGTTTATTCTATGGTTAATTTAACCTAACTATACCATTATAAATCATACCTATACATATTACTATACAGCTAACCTACTTGTAAAGGCGGGCTCGGCTCGCAGGTAAACCATGCAACTGGTTAAAGGATGCTCCTTTTTGATGAAGGATTGACATATCTAGTAACTCCTAAAGCGCTTTTCATTTAAGACTCAAGAAGTAAAATGTATGAAAATATATTTGCATACATTTTATGAACGTGGACATCCATGACAGTGTCGTCACGTTAGAAATTAGAAAAACGCACATTCGCTGTTATATGCTGAATGGAATTTGTAGCATAGTTCGTCACCCGACAAGCGGTGCCTTTGTGTCGCGTCCGATTCGCGTCGCGTGTCGCACCTGTTTGTAGGAGCCATTATTTTGAGTGAACCATGCGATGCTACAAATTCCATTCAGCATATAACAGCGAATGTGCGTTTTTCTAATTTCTAACGTGACGACACTCTCATGGACGTCCACGTTCATAAAATGTATGCAAATATATTTTCATACATTTTACTTCCCTGTGGTATCGTGATCCCGTGACGTGGACCCACCCACGTCCACGATAAAATCGTGACGTTACAAATTTTAAAAGCGCACGTTTGGATAAGTTATCGATTTTTTAGTTGCTAGAATGAATATTATTGAAACTTTTTTGTTATGCTTCATTAATAAAACAAATTTTAGTTATTTAAATCTCCTTGATTGATGTGTGCAAATCATCTTTAGCTCATTATTTTAAGCTAAAATCGTGTTCATTCCAATTGATCGACAGCATGTTTTGTTTCTGTTGTTAAAATAACAAACCATTAGATGAAAAAACAAACATTCTACCAATTCTTTCTAATTAATGTAAGTAAACATTGGTTATTTAACATATTCGAGAACGCTTCGTGAACCAATTCAATTTTACCACTGTTTATTATATGTAATTTATGATGCACCATGAATTTATTATAAACTCTTCTTGAGTATCTTAAATTCATAATCACTCTGTAATATTAAGATCGCAGTGAAACGGTGCTGCGCGGAGGCTGCGCAATAAAACTAGATGATCAAACCGTAAATTGAAAGTTATGACATATTTTATTTGCACTTTAATGGTTTCAGCAAAATAAACAAGTCGCCAGTGTCCATCATAAAACAATTTAGAACAAGTTGTGTCTAGCAAAGTAATTATTTCTTTCAGACGTTGCCTCATTACTAAGGGTCGTGACTTCTACTGACGTTGATGAGTTATCTCTTTATTGATCTGGTTCTGGGTCTAATGGCGGAGCTCATTCATGGGTGTATGTTTATGGGATTATGTATGATAGATGACACGTGTCAGCTGAACTTTATAATGTATAATTACACCTATGTTTTTGATCGATGATCGCAGATTCCAACCCTCGGCCACGCGGAAAATGTTCCGTGTGCTTCTGTGTCTTGATTTTTAACGTTTATATCCTAGGTCCTGATTGTGAGGTACGCTACGGCAGGTGTGCAAGTGCTCATGGCTTTAATCCAAAAAAGCCAAACTAACATTCAAAAAAGTTTTTAATGTCTACCAACGTTACGACGACGGTATCTTTATCAGTCAGACTAAAGTGAACAGACCAGAGGAGAGAAGCGCCAATAACTACATTTAAAATCGTTCGTTTTTGTTTTCGAGGTCGTTTTAATAGCCTGCATATTTCAGCCTCGATTTTGTAACGATGAAACTCAATTGGCGAATCGCTCCTCCCAGTGCTCGATAAAATTGCTTGAAACAGGTTGATTTTTAAGTGAATTTCGTTTGACGAGAGATGCAAGATTAAATTGCTAATAGTCGCAGATTGAGCGAGCAGACGAGCATGTCTACGATAAAAACACACTTTTTTTAAATTTTAAAATGATTTTGGATTTGTGACACAGAAATTTTACTTAAACATATTAGAACGTGACTGTTCATTATGCTGTGTAATTCTCAGCTTTTATATCTCATTGCTGGATTTTCTTAAGTTTATTTTGCGTTGCATAGTTTTAAATGCTTCATGCTTATACTTATTTAAACATTTATTCATCACTGAGCAAAACACAACTTATGTTCAAGAATTTGCTTCAAAGGGAAAAGCAAAACATCATCAGCCGGCTGCCGTTGTATTCCTCGACCAACGAGCTATGAAAGCGACTTGAAAGATTTCCGCAATGCTCCGCCGCAGGTTTCCGCTGCAGGCCGCGGCTCAAAGCGCCTTGCATGCTGTATGAATGAATCCTATCCTCCTCCAAGTCCTTAGAGACTCGTTTGAGGTCGCGATGTCACGGAAAATTGCTCGGAAAAGTCTCATGTTGCATCGGACAGGCGATGTACCGACTGTACTACAATCTTTTTCAAAAATATCTATAGATTCGGTTACTAAAATAAACTACATAAGTTATGGATTCACCGGAAGCAACTCTTCACGGAAAAGTAGGGTGTAATTTCCATGAAGAGACGGCGCTGTAAAAATAACAGAGCACTTTCATTTGTGAATGATAGTTCATTAGGTGTCGGAGGCGTGACTAATGATGTCATCCCCATACTCCACTAGGAAATTGCCACTTTGAAGGTTTCATTTGGAAAAGTGCTTATTAACATTCATGTAAGATGTCGCCAGTGCCCTCTGTTTAATATTAAAAGAAAAAAAAAATCTCTTCTCGTTATACTCCCCGTGTAGTGTCCCAGCTAATAACTTAATGGAGTCTGCTATAAAAGAATGGCCGCGGTCGGAAACAAAACAAATGTACGTGCCTACTTTTTAATATTTCATGAAGCGAACGATGCTTTTCTAGCGGTCTTTTGTTCTTTTTCTCGAAGTCACTCGCTTTTTAATGAAACGCACGTCGTGAGCGAGAGAATCGATGCGGTAGCCTTTCAAAGGAATTGTGGGAGACTGCATAATATGCATGTATGTATCGGAGTGCTCTTAGCGTATCAAGTGGATGAATCTCCACATTTCCTCGACCGACTCGCTTGGTTTACACTGCTCGCGAACACGAGATTTGATGGATACGTGCCTACGCGATCGTTTTTCTTTTAGGAATTTCTCAGTAACAGGCCGGAGTTTAGGAGTTAGCGGTGTGATACCCCCGTGCCTCAGAAAGCACGTTAAGCCGTTGGTCCTGCGCCTGATCCCTCTCCGGTCGTGTCGGATTGTCGTCCCATCGGACTATGAAAGTGAGGGACGAGAGAGTGCATCTGTGTCTGCGCACACACTTGTGCACTATAATATCTCCCGCGTCGATGGCTAGTCTCCGCTGAGATTAGCCGCCATGACAGAATTCGGTCTAGAGGACTATTACGCGCTCGTAAACTGTAACGCGTACGTATCGAAAACATTACTGACTTACTGCAATAGACAAAAGTTTGAAAATCTTTTAAATTAAATATGGAGCGTTTTCAGTTTAAATATATCTAGATTTATGTCTGTATTTCATGCTAACATTAGGACAGTTATGCACGGTGAATTGTGTACCGTCAGAATGAAAAACGAAGTCGATGACAAATAGTTCGCTGTACTTAACGTACAAAATGTACAAATTGGTTCTCGGTAGCAATCCTAGCGTGTAATTCGTGTCCGTTAAACAGTCGTAATTATTCTGGATTGCTATCACTGCGATCTATAATGGGACAGGATGATGCAAACAGTATTTACAAAATGTCAACATAAATTCTATTTTAACGAGTATCTCGAATTAAAAGTAGAATTAGTGCGAGGTGTTAAACCGAATCGCTTGAAACTAGTTCGGTTTCATGCGATTTTTCAACGGCGAAATATTCCATTTCGAATGATTCCCGTAAACATACGAACTACAACTCAACTATCGCGTCCTTATTTATAAGTTTTTCGGCTATGTAATCAGAAATATTTACCATAATGTCGAAAGGGTACGGAAAACTTGAGTTGTTTTGACAATACGGATTATTCGAGATATAAAAACGTGCGTATCACATAAATGAAATATTCCTATAGGAACGCGTTAAATATTTCTTATGTCAAATCTCCTAAGACAAATATTTTAAAATACAAATACATATCAAAGTTTAGATAAGCTTTATGTCATAACATAACCGCTTCCCGGAGCGATGTAGGGCAAGAATATGATTTCAGATTTAGCTTTGCTGCGGCGGAGCACACGTTATGAGATCTCTCGCCTGTCAACGTTGAAATCGAGTATGCAATGTATCTGTTATGTAAGGCAGGAAAATTAATTGTTAAGGAAATTGACTCTCAACTCAGCCTACCGCAGTCCACTGCTGGACATAGGCCTAAGGAAATTGACTATAAAACTTATATTGTCCTTATTGACACCCCCACCGCTTAAAAATGATAAAGTCATATTACTGTAAAAATGTTTAAGTGCATATTCGTAATCTTCAAACTAAATTAGATTCAAATCACAATCTGTCATTCTTTGATAGTTGTATGAAATAGCTATAACACGGTAAATTGACGTAGGGTGACAGTTTGGTTAACAAATAATTTTACTGACTATACATGTATAATATACCGAGTAATTATTTCGCGTTGTCATTATACCTTCCTAAGCAAATGAGAAAATTATGGAAATTTTCACGTGTAAATGAGCAAAACTTTACTTGTTTCTTGTGTTGATTTTGTTAGAACACTTGTTTATTTTCACGAATAGCCATGACAAAAACAGAAATGAAGGAATTGAATGAGTAAGCTTTCCCTCATTATTGTTGTTTCTTAAATGAAGCGTTACGAATATTTTGTCGGTATTCATTTTATTATTTATTTAAATGAGAAAAGGAACACGGAACAACCTTGACGCTTTTCAAATTGTGAACATACCGAAAATGGAAACACAATAAATGAATGGCACATTTCGTTGCCAACCGTTAATTTGTATACATAAGTTTTTCAGAAACACAAAAAGTCCGCTTTTTGATATTCAATATTTCGCCAGTAACCGTGGAAACCAATTTGTAAAGGGGAAAAATGAATAAACATTAAATTCTATGATTTTTCTTTTGTCGCTTTGTTCTTTAGATGTCGCAAAACGGTACTAAAAGAAACAAAAACAGAAGCCACCAAATTGAGCGGCAAGTAACCTTTGCTGATGAGCCTGCGGTTCCATTATCGCGCTGGGCAAAGACGGTTTTTAAGGATTTTCCGGACCCAAACAGGACCTTATTACTAATATGCTTCGCTGTCCGTCCGTCCGTCCGTCTGACACAAGGTTGTATCTTTTGAACTGTAATAGGTAGACACTTGAAATTTTCACAGAGTGTGTACAACAAACATCGAAAACAAAAAAACAAAAAAAGTATTATTAAATATTGTACGGTGGTACGGAGCTCTTCGTGTGCGAGTCCGACTCGCATTTGGCCGTTTTTTCTTAGGAATTTCTTATTCACAAGGTTCTTATTGAAGATCCATAGTTCTGTACCCATATGGTAGTAAGGGACAATGCGAACGACCGATTGTGTACGGCCCATAAAACATTCGCGACACGTGCAAACAAAGGTTTTGCGAGCCGAGTGTGTAATTTCATTTAATTTTCGTATATTTTGACAGACAGAAAAGTACGTGGCTGTATTGTAACATCTAACTAATCCATTTTTCCTTTAAAACATTCAAAGCGTTATGCTGGCCTATTCAAGTCATGTAAAATAATTCGGCAACGCCTATTAATCTGTCATGACTAGCTGAAATTGTAATCCCCTGTTAGTTTCCTCATTTGGGAATGCTTATTTAACATCCCTTTAATCATTTTAAAGGGTTATTTGTTTGTCTATTACAGCGAAGCTTTGTTCAGTAATCCACAAAGTACTCATACATAAACTCACGCCTTTTTTCCCATAGGGGTAGGCAGAAACTACAGAACGCCACCTGCTACGATCCTTACATACTCCTTTTACCTCGTTTTTCATACATCTGGTCATACAAGTCGTCATATACGTCATGTTCGTGAACGGGCGCCGTCAGTAAGGACTGGTCATCTCTTGGCTGCCACGGCTTATTTTAATTTAATTTTTTTAATTGTTTTTATCTTTTTTATTACGGTTGCTTTAAACGTGCACGTCTTTCTACTTCGTTCTCACATTTTTTATTTCAACATGAAGGATGTAAACAATTTTTTTTTGTAACTATAATTATGTTGATTTAAAAGAGTGTCCATGGAGTTTCTTGCCCGTTTTTCTCCATAGGTACCTACTACGCTTTGGAATGGGCATCTAGCTTCATTTTTCTGACTGACTGACCCTTTCACTATTCAAAAGTGCCTGTAATTGGTTTATTTGAAATAAATGCTTTGAGTTTTTTTGACACGGATACCGGTTGCGATTACTATGCACCTGACCTTTCTAAACTACCTGTCTAACTGAGTACTTGTGCCTAATTTATTAATGTAGTAACTGTAGCTACTTTGATATTTGTTTGCAAAATCGAAAATAATAACAACTTTTGGTAGGTCCCTCCATATTAATACCACATTTAACCCGTCTGCCTTCAAAGCAAGAGGGAACAGGCATCTTCTGGGCACGCTCGTTTCATCAAAGACTTCTTCCATCGCTTTCCGTCAAGCGTGATCAAAGTCAAGAGCAGGACAATCAACAATAAAAAAATAAAAATAAGGAATACTCGTCGGATGGTGCCTCATTTTTATTAAAAACGTCTAATAGGCCACTGCTAGTTGGCTTCGGCCCCTCGTGCGCCTTCCAAAGGTTAGGGACCCCAGGGTGCGGAGATATGTTAAAGATTTTTTTTTAAATAATATTGACACTAAGGAAATTACACCAATGAAACTGAACACTATCAACTCATCTAAACTGCGTTCAAGAGCTGTCAATGTCATTATTGTTGAATAGTTTGTAGCTTTATCTACAACGCCACATGCCAGCTACGCGTCTCACTGACGTCACGCAAAATTCTGCATCGCGCAAGCAGAGTTTACCGCGCAACTAGCATAATATATACAACTTCGGGCAGGTGCCCACCAAATATGATACACGATACCCTTCTGGTCGGAGGATCCTCCCTTTTCTATGGAGGTGTGAGTGAACTTCACACCCTGTTCTTCATACCTCTATAAGTTCATTAAATACTAATTCCATGTTGCTGTGGAATATTGACACTGACAACTCCTGAATGCGTTCAATTTCATTGGTTTAATTCGCTCTAAAAGGTTACAACCATTACACAATAAAAGTATACCGGTCAAGTTCGCATAACTGGTATTTGTATTGAAACATTGCTACGCCGCTTATTAAGGTACTTTGCAAAATATGAAACCAAACATTCATAAACTTTGCTCCATTCGCTAGTTGAAAAAGTTTTCTCGTATAAAAACGAAGTTATACTGTTGAGTTTGAAAATAAATTACGTGTTTGCTCTCTAGCGAGGATACTAAGGGTGTATTCGGATATACGAAGGCTCTGGATATCTTTTTGTGTGTATTTCATTGACTGTTACTTACCTTTTCGTATGAACTGACGTATAGGGTAGGGAAAATCTTTTCTCTGGTGAAATGGTTTCGGCCTTTGGTCGTTTATTGGATTCTTTGGCTGTTGTGGCGAGGTTTTCTTGGAAAGGTTATGCCGATGTCTCATTAAAAATATGGAATTATACTGACCTGGTTTTGCTTTCAGTAATGAAATTAACTCTGATAGGGTAGATTTGAACATATGATTTTTACTACAAATGTCCATACAAATAGTTATCTACAAAAATTTGAATCCTCCAACAATGAGACCGTAGCGACACATCATTCATTGACTTTGACACGTTCAAATGTGATTGATTACCTACTTTCCGAGTCAGCGTTCAACTAACAAATACTAGTCGAAAGCATTATTCACTAGTACGATCCAGATTACCCCTGCTCACGGAATTCAAAGCGCGTGAAACTTATCCTGGGACATTCAATTATATTCTTATAACATTCCACTGAGTTCGGGTCCGTGAATTATTTGATGGGGACCACCAAATTCCCATTACCATGTCCGAATATAGGCGAGATAGCGAAAATACAATTTATGAGTTAGATTCTCTTGATAGATTGATATCAAAACCTAATTTAAAGTTAACATTTTGCTTCCCTACACAAACGTAGAAAATCGAATGCATGTTCAGACAGACGAATGAAAATGTAGAGGGAAATATTTGAGAAGATTGAAGTATCCTGTGACCGGTGCTGAATTATTTCTATGTATGTCGGTACAATGTTGGAAGTAATTACTTGTAGGGACTACGTGAGATGAATGTCTGGTGTGCTTGGTGTTGCTTTGCAGATGTTCAAAGGAATTGAATAATTACAAAATAAATTATGACAAAAATAAGTATTGCGAGACAAGTACGTGACAAGTGTTTGAGAGGAAAGAATAATAATATTTTTGATAAAGGCTCCTTCAAACAGGCGCCACACAAAGGCACCACCTGTCACGCGCCGAGCGGTGCCTTTGTGTCGCGTGCGATTCGCGTCGCGTGTCGCGCCTGTTTGTAGGAGCCTTAAAACGTAGGGAAATCTTGTCTCTACGTTGTAACATAGGAAAGTTTCCTTTTGTTTTTTTTTATTATTTACGTTAACTTTAACTGTTTAGTTGCAATCAATCAACATGGCGCATGAAACATCAGCTTTTTACAAATGCTAATTATTCGATTGAAAAGTTTGAACAACTAGCGATAGAAAGAGTGTATCATAAATCGTATAACGTTTAATAGACGAGTTTTCAGGCTAATAGCCGTTCTTGGTATCCCTTGTTCGGCAGATTTACGATGTGCTAAACCACAAACGTTCGAATTGGACGCGATTTTCCTCCCTCTGACAATAATATTAAAATATGTATTCCGATTTATCGCCAATCGAGGAATTTACGCATTATCGATGTTCAATTTAAAAGCATTGACGTGTAGGTACATACAAACTTTACTGCTTATACCTATCTTTGTTTTCAAGTGCAACTATTTTCGTGGCCTTAGTTTCGAGCTAAAAGCTAAAAGTTAGCTTATAGGGTCAACAACAAGGACCATCTTAGATACCGTTTATTGTTCAGACGATCATATCTCTGTAAGTAATGGCAAATAAAGAAAGCAAATAGGTACTGAAATAAAATGTGGCTCTGAACTTAATCGAAACCCATTCAATACAGCACACTTATTATTATATCTCACTAAAATATTGACCTCACATTATAACATTACTAGCCTGTGACTTCGTCTGCGATCCAGGATAAAAAGTGGCCAATGTCGTTACCTAGGTAATGGTCTATCTGTGTCAAAAATTTAATCCAAATCTGTTCAGCTGTTTTAGCGTGAAAGTGTAACAAACAAATTAACTTTCGAATTTATAATATTAGCTAGGAAATTAGGATAATAATACCAGCCTATTACTGTCCCGCTGCAGGGCAATGGCCTCTTCTCATTCAGAGAAGGCACGAGCATTGATCACCACGCTTGCTCAAGACGGGTTGGCAACCATATTTCCTCAAGATGTTTTCCTTTACCGATGTCACTAATGTCCTAGATAAACTCAGAAAATACATATGAATTGAAAAAGTCACATTGGTACATGTTCGGATTTGCTTGTTCAAGATAAATAAATGATTATCATAAGAAAATTGTCGATTATACTTGAGTTACATTTAAGTGAAAATGAACAATGAAATGATTAAAAAATTTTTTTTTTTCGTTTCTACAAATAGCATCACTTCGGTTATCCTGGATAATTCTGTGAATATGTCAGTAAAGTGCTTATATTCCCGACCTAACCGAAGTGCTTGTAGACGTTTTGTGTGAAAATATTATTTTTAATTTTGCTATGAATGAAGTGAAGTAATAACGACCAAGTAAGAGGTACAAACTCTATCAGTAGGTATATTGTAAAATTCACATGTATTTCTTGAAATATAAGAATTTATCTATTCACTGAAGGGTGTGAAGTATTCTAAGTCCATTTTTATGTAGTAAAATTTTATGTAGAGCCAAATGTTTGCGGAATAATAAGACATGTTATTTAATATTGATCCGCAATTTGGAATGTAATTTTTCAAAGAATTTCAAGAAAGTACATCTAAAGTACAGAAAGCCTTGCATTAAGATCCATTGATTAAATATTGTTTTGATATGAACCCACAGGAACATTAAATTTTAAAAGAATTATTGGAAATGAAAGGTCATGAGGAATTCGGCTGTAAGCTTCATCGAGACTCCGGGAAAGGTCACGACACGATGTTTCACGACTTCATATTTTTGTTCTATGATATATTTGTGCCGACTATTTGTCAGTAGTAGTCGGCACAAATTGAATTTCGAATCATATGTCGTGCGTTTCAATGGGGCTTGTGGCTAAGTAGTAACAGTGGCACGGGTCGATCGATCAGGTTAAGCTACGGTTGCCGCAGTTGGTTCGTGGATGGGTGACCATCTCTACATACCAACATCCCTCCGTGCCGTGGAAAGTGAGTTAAACCGTTGGTCCCAGCCGTCATGCTTTTTTGACAGTCGTTACGGGTCGTCAGAAGCCCGAAATCGTGACAACCAAGCTTACCAAGGGGTATCGTATTACGCAGTAACAGGGTTGTGGAAGTCAGATAGGCCCGACCCGGGAATCGAACCCAGGACCTCATGCTTAGCAGTAGCGCTTGCGACCACAGGACCAACGGGCAGTCAAAAAAAAAATGCCGTAATACAGACAAGGCTTTAGAGACTGAACAATGCACAGATAAACGTACTTAGCGAAATACCTCCGAAAAATACGCGACGGAAATTTTGGCAGATACTGCATATCGGGCACCTTCGTGTTCTTTTGGCTCCTTGTTAAACCCTGAAGGTGTGAAGGTCACAAAATATGAACCATTTGTCATACTTATTCATCATAATAGTGAATGTTAAGAACATTCTGTAAAAGGTGTTAGAAAATGATCGTACCATATCTAAAGGGAATTCTTTTTAACAGACCATTGAGCACTCACAAACGATTTAGTCGCTTCTTAGAAACACTCAGGCTCATGATTATGTATGTCCTCGTAACACGGACAGTGACTGAAGAATATTTTCTTTGGTATACACAATACAATACACATTTGATACAATAAATATGTCTGTTTCTCTATAACCAAGTATAAATGATTGGCAGCTGTGATAATTTTAAACGGGGCAGAATAAATCGGTAAAGCTATAAATGTATGAAAAATTTGACGTAACTTCACTTTTTGTTTTTAAGCGATTGTCATTTTTCTCGTGCTTTTTTAAATGTGAATTAAGTAATGTAATAAAGGTACTAACGACATTGTACTGTCAAGTTTGTTCAGAACTTAACCCTAGCTAAAGTTATCTAACACTAGCTTCTGCCTTCGACTTCGCCTGTGTTGTAGTCAACTATAAAACATACCCTAACCACATGACATTCGGTTTTCTGCCCGTGAAAGAATTTTAGAAATCGGATCAGTACTTCCGGAGACTTCGTCCTGCATCCAAACTTAAAATCTTTCCCTGTTATAATATTAGTGTAGATTCCTCCCTACCTATGTATAACATATTTTATTAGGTACGAAAAAGAAATGGCCAAAAATATTATTTACCCAAATAACGAATGAAATTTAAAAAATCTTGTTAGAACAACAGAACAATGACTGTCAAACGAATTTCAGATGGACATTTTAGCAAAACCAGTTTCAAGAGATTATCTGATAAAAAACAGGATTAAGTCCGGTATTTAAAAATAAAAACGCTGAGATAAAGCTCAAAACTGTGCTATCTGTATGAAAATTTATCTATATAGCTCCCGCTTTGGGGTTTATTGTTTGTTTGTAATCGGATCAAAAAAAAAGTAAGACAAAAAATATACCTAGCTGAGCGATTCATATAAAGCCTACATATAGCAAAACTTTGTGTTGGCAGGTAATATTAATTTGATAGTGTGCAAAAAGTAATTCACTTACATTCTATTGAATTTAATATTTCAAACGTCCTATATCTATGAAATACTGGGTTTTTTTTATTGAAAACATCTGCAATGATTTTTTGCTCATAATTCTTACGCAACTGATGCATCTATAGTACAACCTACCTTAGGTACCTACTTACTACTACTGTCTAGAATATTGTTATTGATTTGTATTATAAGCGAAAACTTATAATTGGCCTGAATTCTACTAATACTGTAACCCTTCTTTGTTATTAGGTGTAAGTTTGCTTAACGAAATAAAACAAAATATATTTTCAACGTCACGATACATGAACGTGAAAACAATAAATTCACGCTCACCCCATAGACTATTACCCTCACTTTCAAGCTCATTTAACAGGATTCTCCCAACATTATTTTCTACTTACAAAATGTCATAACTTCCAAGTTCGCACACGATCTTTGTTGCACAATTTTGCATTAACTAAGTTTGCGCCGGAGTTCCGCTTACCTGGTGGCCTACTTATGTTCGAGATTTATAGTGCACGATGAGAAAGATGCGGCGTCTAGTAGGGAACTACATTCGTGCATACTTTGCCAACGTGGATTTTCTGAGGTAGATTATGAAAGCAGACGTAGAAAATTTTGGTTCGTTAAATATCCGAGCTTCTTAGGTTGATTTCCTTAGTGCTTATTTGCATCAAAATCTTTAGGAAATTTTTAGGTACTGTCCCAAAAATTCTTGATTAATTTTAATGCCAGAGCATAAAAAGCTAATATAATAGAATATAGGCTTTATCATGTACCCATATGAATTACAGATACACATAATATGACTAACGATACGAAATTAAATAAATGAATGAGACGAACCCTCGTTAGGGTGCAAGCCTCAGTTTGGAGCGTTACTACCCACGTTGCGACCCACGTTTGCTACCAGGGTATGTAGGTTTGTAGCAACGTGACCTTTAAATAATAGTTTTTTCTATATAGCTAGGTAATCTAGTTGTACACAGACTAACTCGAAAGTATCATGAAGTAACTAGATCTTGCATGGTTTGAAATCACCAAGTAGTATTGTAAGCGTGATGATCCATGGCGTTAATTGACAACCCCGATTGGATTTGTGTGTTTTTCTCTACGTCATGATTACCGCAAATAAACGTATTTTCTTTCTTTCTTTCTAATACTCGATCCTTCTCTGTATGAGAAGTTGTCTTTTCATTGTCAGGACAGCAAAATATTGTGGTAGCCCATAGCTAAGTACTAATATTAATACTATAAAGACGAAAGTAACTCGTCTGTTTGTCTGTTACCTTTTCATGCCTTAACGGCTGAACAAATTTAGATGCACACGGATAGACCATGACCCGGGTTAGGACATAGAATTCTTTTTATCCCGGTAGTACGTTCCCGCGGGATAAATTTCCGACCTCAACCAGGGCAAAACCGCGTGCAAAAGCTAGTATCATTATAAGTAGAGCACGACACGCCTGTATATGTTAACAAGGGCAAGGAAAAGGTATTCCTATTTACACTTTCGGTTCAATAAACACATTGTACGGTCCTTTATAATTTGGGATGGACCTTTCGTTATTTACTGGACATTACAAATTTAAAGTCCGGCAGAATTTCTTTAGGGTAAATCGCATTGTTCGAGTTGCGAGTCGACGCTAGCACAGCCACGGTTTTTTCAAGCTATTGTAAAGTATTTTGTTTTTGTACCGTTCTTCACAAATTAAAAGAATTAACTTTGATAAGAACGGGTTTATTTTATTAATATATAGCCCATTTACTTACAAAATACCTACTATAGTCTGTGGAACTGTGTCGATTTTGAAAACTTTTTTTTTTAAATAAACATTAATAGTTTATTAGGAATTATAAAATTATCATAATCATAGATTACAATATACAAGCTAAAATTTAAATATATATACCTACTATTTACAAGTGTATAATGTAAGGAAAGAGCTTATAGGGCATCAAAAAATTCGTCAGCATCATTGTCAATGGGATACCTAAGTGCCCAAAAGGCTGGCGGCATTGCCACGTTGGATGGCAACGCTGATTCTTTGGGCTAAAAATAGGCCAGCCCTCTGGTCGTGTGAAGAGTCGACCAACCGCTTTGTAAACTAAGTTTACAAATATGGAGCAAAACAGACCACATGTGTGGAGTAAGAACAGCTTTTTATGTTATTTCAATATAAGAAATTTTGTTTCATCAAAAGACCATTTCAGACACCAATCTACATGGTCTTCACCTGATCTGACCAAGATTATGTCTGGACTTTAAAAGCGATTGTGACATTTGAGTTTGTTTCGGCCTTCCTCACCTAGTTTAAAAAATATGATTGACGTGTAAAAGTTTTTGTCCAAACCTACTTACAGAAATAAAATCATTTATCAAGAAATTAGTTTCCAGCATACCTAACATTTTTTTTTAATACATATCTTAGTTACTTACTCCATCGATTTAAATGTTTACTTCCATTCAATGTTTTATCTGTGTGTTATAGTATAAAACTGTCAAAAAAACTTGCATTCCGAATTTAATACTGCGCTCATGCTGTTAAAATTGTATCGATTCGGGATGGATGTGGCCCATAAATGAAGCCATAGATATATTACTCCCTTCTTATTGGTTCAGAGAATATGAAAAATGAAACCTCCAATGCTGATTGGACAATAAAAGAAGAATGTTGAGCGTATTGGCTGATTTTAACTTCACGTATATTAAAAGTTTCCGGCTCTTTGCGCGTTTCATTTATAGGGACACGAGGAAATTGCTTTATGGTAGATAGACATGTGCAACAAGTTTGCAATCAGAGTGGTGTTATGCAACACTGTATTGTGGCCGAGTGGCGAACAAAGAACGGAATGACACTGACCAGTCAACAATAGGATTCGATGTTCCGAAGCGGGATTTTCATTTGGAGCTTAGATGATGTCGATTGTTTGTGTACCCACTCGAAAAGTACCTATTATCAGATTAGTAGTACATAATAACTAGGTTTTAATGACAGTTTAATTGTTATGAACTCCTAATGGTAATACTGACCTAGAATTTGATTTTGTTTGTTTATGATAGAGCTATTTTGATTGATAATGAATTATATTATCATTAATAAGTTGCTTATTTCGGGTTGGCCCGAATAGTTTTAGGTTTTAATAATAAACATAAATAACCATAATTGTTTAGTAAACAAGGTTGCATAACATACGTATTGAACGTCACCATAAATGATATTCAAAGATATAGTGTGTTGCAGTTAATCCGGCTTTGAAAGCTAAAACTGTGTCCAAGTTCTGATTCAATAAGTTACTCCATGTTAATTTTTCATAAGCCCGATGCTTTTAACATAAAAATCACAAAGTTTTTACATCGAAATGAGCTACTGTTAAATTGCAGAGTCTGTAAATCCTTCAGGAAAACAGATTTAATCAGATTAAAATTGACTTTGTTACTGAATTCTGATGAAGATTATCGCTTCCATTCTTTCTTTAGGTAGGTATATGTAGAAGGAGGTCCATTTCATAATACATAGGAGAAAACAGTGGCCAGTACTTAACCACTTACCAATTATACCAGCCAATGTCGCGGAAAATATGCATAACAAGCATAATCAGCCTATAATGTTCCCACTGCTGGGACACGGGCCTCCTCTCTGTGAGAGGGAGTGGGCCGTAATCCACCACGTGGGCCCAGTGCGGGTTGGTGGATGTCACATGTCTTCGAATTTTTTGCTCTAAGACATGCTGGTTTCCTCACGGTGTTTTCCTTCACCCGGTTTGAGAGCAGTGGTGATGAAATTAAATACACAAAGTAAAGTGCCTGCCTGGGTTCGAACTTACGACCTACAACTGGTAAGTCAGAGCCGATACCAATGGACTACCACTGCTCACAAAAATCTCTCTGCTCGGAAAAATATAAAACAATAATATTCAGTAGAGGGTTTGGAACTTTTTAATGACACTGTCATTTTGTCTTCCGTCGGTCTCTCATCTCGTAAAACATTTATTGGCATTTTGTCAACTTAGATCCACGAGCATCGAGTCACTGCTCGTTTCCTTTATGTTTCGTAGGAATGGAAATAGTAAAAAGTATTCCTGATTATTGTGTACTGCGGATGCACGGACGTACACCATGACATACTTTTGAAGTTTTGATCTTTGACACGTGGCAACAAGTAGTACAACCCAAATCTCTTCAAAGTGAGAGTGAACAGGCTTCTTCTGGGTAAACTCACTCCATCGTCGACTTTGTCTCTGTCATCTCTGACCTAGACTAGAGTCAAGGGCAAACCCAAATAAAATAATAATAGAAAAGGTGTAAGTAGGTACACTTTTTAATTTTTTAATTTAAAAAAATTGCACCATACTTTTTCTTGTTTCACTCAGATTAAACGCATTTCTGTAGTACATAAAACATTCCTACAGTCACAAGCACAAACTTGCACTAACGCAAGCTTCAAAAGTGATCTTCTACAGTATCAATTCATAGATATGTTACGAACATAGTTTTATCGAAACCGCTATTATGAAATGGGTCTTTTCTCAAAGTTGCAATTTTTATTTCACTAGAAAAAGGGTTTAGACAGTATCTGCGTTACTGTAAGGTATTTACGCTCGTAACTATACCTATACAGAGTAACGTGGTTGGTTAATCGTGGTTTTTACAACTTGTTAGCAGTCTGTTAAAATAATAAAATAAACAACTAAAAATAAAAAAAACGAAACAAAAAAAATAAAAAACTAAAACAAAATACAAAACAAACAAAACAAAATAGAAAACTGAATTTTATCAAATAAAATAAATAGCGTAAAAATTGGCACGAAATAAACCACCCGCGATAATAAGGCACTAGCACGCGCGGGACTATCGCGGTGGTATCAACAATTCAACACAAACTTTATGGTATTGTTAACAAATAAATAATCACAAATTAAATTTAATGTTGTTTTTTTGAAAGTGTCTTGTCATGTTATTACTAACACTAGTTTCTTATAAGCATTTCTGTGTTCCTAACAACTATATGGATGTATTTTAAAATCCGAAATAAATGAATATAATAATAATAAATACTAAAATGAAATTAACTAGCGGCTCTGTGACCTGTAGACCTTGAGAGCCTGTCTTTGCATAGCTTAAAACTGAATAAATGTTCACCGCGCGGTGAACATTTATTACATTTATACTTACAACATTTTTTAGAACATTAATATTTACCTTAAACAACACAAAATCCCTATAACAAAAAGCGCGAAATGGCTGAAATATGTTTTTTTTTTACGTTTTCAAGCCCCAAATCTCCGCCACTTTGAAAAATTTCGAAAAATTTGTCGACCATAAAAATTTAATATAATCGAACCTGCTCATAAAATTTCACGAGAATTGGTTGAGAAATGCGAACTGTAGAGGAGAACAGCCATCCGGAAATACGAAAGCATTTTTGCCCAAGCTGAAGCGGAGACGATTCTCTCACGCTCCGCGCTCGGTCGGTCAATTATTGTAATTGTGTATGTTTAAAATACGTAATATAGAACACGTTGATAACCTAATCGCCACACTGTATACATTGTGGAAATCAAACCCTGCCCATAGCGTCGCCAAACAAAACAAATTAAATGTAATGCTAGTTTATTATTTAACAGAACGTATGCTCCCTATGCAGATATAGTATGATCCTATTCACCTGTGAAAGAGACAAAGCTTTCAGTGTTTCCAACAGAAAATGTTTCCATATGTCGTGGCGCCATGTGGCATAACTTGCCAGGTGAAGTTTGTAAGTAGTCGTGAGTTGCTCAGTTGCTCACCGCTTGCAAACTACCTAATAATGCGATTTCAGCAGTTTACTCTTACAACTAACTTGGCTGGTGGATGATAGGCACCAGCTACAATTTATTTAGGAAATAATACTTTTCGAAGACGTATCAATTGATTGGATTTGCTTTGATTCGTTGCTTTATTGATACCTGTTAAGGGGGAGCCTTAATACGTATCAATAAAGATGTTTCAATGAAAACTTCTTGGAAATTGTTCTACACGAGTCGCGTCGCGCTGTCGCGTCGTGCTTGTCTGCTTGACGACTTTTGTCTCAATTCGGCAATACTTCAAATGATGTTTTGGTCAATTGTGATTTTGATTTAAAAGAGTGTCCATGGAGTGTCTTGCCTGTTCTTCTCCATAGAAACCTAGTACGCTTTGGAACAGCTTCATCTTTCTTACTGACCGACTCCTTGACAATTCAATACTACCTGTAACTAGTTTAATTGAAATGATTGCTTGGAGTATTGAGTTAATGTCTGTCTCTATTTTCGAAAGATATCTTGTTGCCTATTAACAAAATCCCTCAGCTTTGAGGCTCCTTCAAACAGGCACGACATGCGACGCGAAATAGCACGCGACACAAAGGGACCACTCGTCGCGCGACAGGCGGTGCCTTTGTGTCGCGTCGTGAGTCGCGCATGTTTGAAGGAGCCTTTAGTTTTACCTTTCAACGTTTATTACCGAGGGGATTATCTTTAGCTTCATCATCAGCCATTTTGTACAATTAAGAGAAATCCCGGGAGCAGTACTTATTTAATACGCACAATTCTATTATACCTGTGGCAGAGACGGTCTCTTGAAGACAGCTTTATTGCTGATAACACAGGGAAAATACTTTCCTCTCTTCCTTGCATATAATTTAAGTGTAAAAGCTTTGTTTTTCCTTATTTATACGTGCTCTGATGTATTTTGTATATAAATAAACCTGGGTTCTTTAACCCAAAAACTGCACGGCATTTTATCAATAAAATTTTAAGGTGGAAAACAAAGTGAGCTTTTTCGAAAATGGATGCGTGTCATATTTTTATTTATTAAACGAGTGCTATTATTAATCACTTTATGCCCCGTATAATGCTAAAAGAAAATTTATTTTAATCAAAGAATTACGAGTACCATTTCGCATTCGAGCGTTTAATTTTCTGTGAAACAAATAAATATCTTGTTGAACAAATGGAACATCGAAACTGAGAACAATCAATGACCACAGAGTTATGTGGTTTAAAACTGAAATTAATATATACTATATAATATATTAAAGCTGAAGAGTTTGTTTGTTTTAACGCACTAATCTCTGGAACTAGCAGTCGAATTCGAAAAATCTTTTTGCATTTGATAACCCAATTCTTGAAGAACGTTGTAGGGTATTTAATATCACGCTACGACCCCGAGAGGCCGAGCAAAGAGAAAAAAAAGGCAAAAAGAACGCTGAGCGAGAACGAAGTAATAGTGTGGGCGGCGACGCGATGCAATGCGGAGGGTCGGGGGCTGAGGGAGTTTTATAAAAATATGACTGTTATTTTCGTACATTGTGTATCTTACGAATTTCACGCAAGCGAAGTCGCGGGCAGAAACTAGTTTATGAATAAATATCAAGGTTACGTTGTAACTGTTACAAATAAATTTTGAAACGTTTTTCTCTAACAATATAATTAACGAAGTTGTTGACAGTGCCCGGGCGTGAATTGTGATTGTGATTTCGATAAGGGAGCGTACAGACACTTCGCCAGTGACCGTCGCGGCGATACTCGTCGCCCTATGACTTTTTGTCGCAGCAAACAGACCAAACTAGCGGACGTGTTTTATTTAAAAAAATAATCTGTTATCGTTTTTAAGGCTTGTAATAATGCCAATAACCTTCAGCATTTGGGCGGAGCTAACGACCAACTGAATCTAAAGACGAGTGCGGGGGTGACGTAGACGCAGTCATTAATCGGACGCCTTTTTAATTTATTAGAATAAAAATAACACATATTTAAAAAAAGTAATAAAACCAAATCATTTTCCTTTGTATTGCAAATCAGTAGATATTTTTTTTATACTATTTTGATAAAAAACGAAGGAGTAAAATGGTTTCATCTCAATGGTTTGGAGGTGATTAGGTGTATTTTTATTTTATTTTGTGATACCGATAGAAAAATTATGGCTAAATCAATTTACTGATTATATCCTGTAGATTGCTAGCATTTTTTTTTCAGATGTAATTTCTCTGTAAATGCCGAAGAAAAGTTGCTTTATCTGCATGCTTTTTCAAGCTTTTTTCGAGAGAGCAGCCTTAAGACACCTAGCATCATTATTGATTTCCCAGAGATTGGTAGTGCTTCATACAAAATCATAGAGTGACGACTGTCGCTTGCGGATGCTGACGACAGGCGACGACCGTTGTCGACCTAATGCGTCGTTCGTCTGTGACATAATCAGCCTATAACGTTTCCACTGCTAGGACAGCGGCCTCCTCACTGTGAGAGGGAGCGGGCCGTAACACCACACGAGCCCAGTGCGGGGTGATAAATAAAACATGTCTTCGAATTTTTGGTTCTGGGAAATGTTGGTTGCCTCACGATCATCTCGTTCGTTTTGCCGCTCGTCTGTTAGCTCCCTAACAATAGGCCTCTGTCTGCAGCTACCCGCTGACGAGTATAACAACATTACATTAAACGCTGTGTGTATGGTCACTTAGTAACACGTTAGTTATGATCCTCATTGGAGTAATAAAATCTAATGGCCTAGCGTTATGTCGGCCACTATTTTTTTATACCTTTCTATTTTATTCTTTGGAAAGAGAAGGCCTGTGTCTCAGTAGTGGGAACATTATAGGCTGATTAAGTATGCTTATGCTATTTAATTATTTTATTTTTCACGGGTATGCGGACGTTTTCCCGGTTTTATTTTCATATAGGTGCTTTCACTAATGGACTGTATTGATTTTGGCATATCAGTGCAATTAAAAAGTGTGGGTCGTAAACGTGGATGGAGCTCTTATTCTTTGACTAGGAAAATCGAATCACAAAAGCTCTTTAAAATAACCTTCCCGGCTTTTGCAACAGAAATATTTTAAAATGCTAACCCTATCGCTGCACCCTAGTAGTTCTTTACGTAGAATCAACTTATATAAGGTTTCCTGAAACAGACACGATTGCCCTTTCTTCGTAGAAAATAAATCAGCTATGTAATTGATTAAAAAGAAAACATAGTTATAATTTTATGCACATAAAACTGACTACTTAGTCAAATGATTTACCGTCTAAACATTGTTCTAATATCCGAAGCTTAGTGCAATTTGTAAAATAATTCCTTAGTTAGCGGAATGGCATCAAATTGAACTAAACCAGCGGGGTATTTGCGTAACACATTTTTCTTTGGTTTTGGGAGGGAAATCATCAAATGACATCTCCCGCTCTGGGCGGAGCGGAAGGGCGTGTCAGACTCTTACTGACTAAAACCCACCCGTGTTCCTTCAGTTGCCTGTGCGCCAGGGCAACGGTAACTCATTCGAACAATCCGCGACCCCGGCAGACATCGGCCCTATCGGACGGATTTCATTTTGACAGTTCAACAATTTTTGCTGCGTTATTACTTACTAGCTGCGCCCTGCAGTTTCACCCGCATAAGGCTCGATCCCTTAAAAATATCGGGATAAAAAGTATTCTTTGTCCTAATCCAGCTCATGGGTTACCCATGTCCCAAATTTTATTCAAATCCGTTGAGCTGGTTTAGCGTGAAAGCGTAACAAACAAATATACAACTTTGTATTATTAGTTTAGATGACAATTTCATATCTATGGGATGTAGAATGCACGATCTAGCAATATAAGCGGAAGCCTCAACTATTATCTAGGTAAGTAATCGTTGCTTCCTACTTAGTGTGTCAGTAATTACTATAACACTATCAGGGGGCCTAGACCAAATTCGTTTTCTGTAAGCATTAACGCCAACGGAAAATCAAATTGTATGGAGTTGACATTTGCTTAACACGTAACATTACGTGTCGTTTCCACAGGTAATGTCATTGCCATACATTTTGACTTTAGCGTCTGGCGTTAACGCTATCAGAAAAGTTTTTGTCTAGGCCCCCAGATCGGATATTACCTCTAAACGTTAACTGCATTTTCCCATTTTTACAGCAGCACCATATTTGCGTAACACACTATTAATCAGTCTGAATCATTTTGAAGCCTATTGCTAATCCATTGCATCATAATTATGTTCAAAAATTTGTCTGCTCAACAACGTAAATAACGCAATTAACGTTTGTTGAACTTTCAAAATGAAAGCCATTCCTATTGTTAGTTTGTTACTCAATTACCCCACAGGTCAAGATCACGTTAAAACGACACAGACGGTGCCGGTTGACGTATAATATTGTGTACAATTTTATTAGTCTAATCTAAAAATGACAGTAAGTATCAACATATTGACCGGTAATTAAATAGTGGAGTTCATAATAAAATTATATAGAAAACGCGACATTCAGAAGCAACCGTTTTGACTTGATAAGTTGAAACCTCGTCTTCATCATCAATTGGGGTAAAAAATTGAAAATAACAATGTCAGCGATAATCTGGTGAGTTTTTTTATAAGAATAGTTGTTGCCCTTTGGGTAATCTCCCTTCGTAGAAATCCGGACAATATACTTAATCGTTTAATCGTTTTTTAATAAGTTAAACACCAGACATCGCGGACTATGTCTCACCTTCCCTCCTATGCCCCAGAACCTCTGCAGTCAAAGCAACCTATGCGCTGGAACCGATAATGCTATGGGAGTGGCGAAGTATTGTGCAACACTACCATCCACACGAAGAAGAGCGAATAACGTTGACTATCACGATGCATTTCGATTCAGGACTCGCGGATTGTTCGAAAGAGTTACCGTGGCCCTGGCGCACAGGCAACTGAAGGAACACGGGTGGGTTTTAGTCAGTAAGAGTCTGACACGCCCTTCCGCTCCGCCCAGAGCGGGAGAGGTCATTTGATGATTTCCCACCAAAAAAAAAAAAAAGAAGGACATTGAAGGACTTTATTTCCGCTTTTGTAATGAAGAGTGCTAAAATTTGTCCATAAATATGGGTCAATGAGTGGAAGGTAGGCTATAGCTATGCTAAAACGCACCAACAATGGAGGGTAAATTATCCTCATGTGGTCCACAGACTATCAACAAAGTCAGACTCAGTAAATGCCGGGCACTTAAATGTAACTTCGTCTTCGGTAGTTTTTCACCGCGACAGCAAGGGTCGGGGGGACTTAATGTCATCCGTCTTTTACAATTTATATTCATCGTAAAGTTCACTCACAATGTAACTTTAATTATTATTCAGAGAGTTTATCTTCTCTTGGGATTACTTTTTATTATTTTAGTATGATGTTCTTGCAACGATAATTACTTCTTGAAGTTACATCATATTCATAATATTGTTTAAAACTATATAAGTACATCGATAGCGTTTAGGATAATGTTCTGTTTTATGCGATAAATCGGCCTATTTGCACTCTATCACACCTTCCATTATATTTAAACCAGCGGGATAATTGCGTAAAACACTAATAATAGGAATAGCTTTCATTTTGACAGTTCAACAACATTAATTCCGTTATTTAAGTTGTTGAGCAGACAAAATTTTCGAACATAATATATGAAGCAATGGATTAGCAATAGGCTTCATATGATTCAGACTGTGATATATAGTGAGTTATGCGATTAAGGTGCTGTATACATATAGTATAAAGTGCTGGCCAACAGCAGATATGCAGTCGATACCAAATCTGTGTAGGTCGGCCTGCAACATATTACGTGGCTTTATAAAAAATATTTTTATTAATATTATCAACCTGTGTTGTCCCACTGCAGGGCAAAGGCCTAATTCCTTCTTTCCACTTTTACCGATATACTGCAATTGCAGGCCAATCCTTTAAGAAGGAGTCCTTCTCATCCTGCCATCTCTTTCTGGGCCTGCTTCAGAGTCGTTTCCTTCTTTTTGGGATTCGTTGAGTGGTGGTTTTTGTCCGTTAAATAAAGTAACTTTATTTTATTTTTATAAAGCCTTCTACTAGATATAGTAGATTACTGCAGCGGCCGACAACAGAGGCATTAATGGACGAACGTGAAAATGTGGGCCGAGGCGAAGCCGAGGCACACACGTGTGTCCATCAATGCCTGGTAGTGGCCATAGTACTTTTCTCAAATAATGCGCGGAAATTCAAACTAAGTAAATTAATAATAAATTTCAGAATCAATGACGAAAAACGATCATTTTTCTTGCTAAGCCTATTCAAGATTTAAATAAAATCTTTGTTAAGTTACCTCCTCGGTTGCCATGGGTCTAAGTAAAGAGTTCGTTCCATTTTTAAATTACACGACAGATTTCATGGTAATTTATTCGGCCGCTAAACACGACAGATATGGATTTTCATATTAACATTGCCGGCCGCTAAATACGATAGATATGGATTTTCATACTAACATTGCCGGCCACTGTTTGCATGTATTTGACAAGTACAGCATTTTCAATTTATCTCGAAGAAGGTTGTCAAAATTATTTCCAAGCATGTTTGACAAAAAAACCTTCTAGTGTATAGTTCCCAAGCCTCTGGAAGTTTACATAAACTTAACGATGCCTTTGTTAGAAATTGGCTCACCACCGGGGTTAAATTGGACAGTATTAGAACTCAAGGCCTTGCCTTACTACCCATAAGTAGTTTACGTGTTACCGTCGGGGTATTACCGCTTCAAATTCTGCGTGATAAGTGGAGATATGTTAACCCCTTCCAAATTGGAATTCATCCTTGCCTCAAATTGCCCCTGAGGCAGGAAATAGTTCGTGTACGTTTATATTTACACAAGTTTGAAAAATAAGCATTTATCGTGCAGTTTTCTTGAATGGAAATTGATCTACGAGCGTCCGATTTACTCATAAAACGGAAAAGTTAGGAGCTTGCCAAACTACATATCATAGACAGGTTACGATCAACAGCATTAAGGCTCCCACAAACAGACGCGACGCGACTCTTGTAGAACAATTTTCATGAAGTTTTCATAGAAATTGTTCTACTATAGAGACGTATCGCGCTGTCGCGTCGCGCCTGTTTGCGGGAGCCTTTACGGTTGCGATCCAAACAGATAGCCTTTGTATATACTTTTATACAAAGACTACCCGTTTGTCTTCGTAGGTGGTGTAGGTAAGCGTGCCAACACTTTTACCGAAAAGGAATGACATTAAAGTTAGGGACTAAGACTTGAAGAGTACTAACGTCTATTGGCGAGGTATTCTGAGAATTGTGACACTATGATATTATTGTAAGAATTGTTTGATTTTTAAGAAACGTGAATGAAAATGGATTTATGCCAATTACATGACTTTACAAATGCAGGCCCCCTACTGTGTATTATTTGATTACCATTTGTCACAAATGGCCAAGATTTTAATTGTACCTACTATGAGAAATATTTTGTTGGTTCATATCTATGTGCAATTCAAAGATACCCAATTCTTTACCGTTTTTCGTTCTAAACCTAGTACAGTATAAGAAATAGGTTTCTCAATTTTCATCAATCGTATACGTATACCTACTCGGTAATAATTTTTTAATACAAATAATCTTATTTTTTAATTACATCGCGTGTACCGGCGAAGTATGCAATCAAGCGCGTGCCGCCTTTGTAACAAAGTTAAATAGGAACCCACCATTTTGTCAACACAAATAGAATAATTGCATTATAATACATCCTATTATGAAACTACTGAAAATAAATTCTATAGTTATATATCTGACGGCGCAGCAAGTGGCACCGTCTACTTTCGTTACGAAATTACTGGAATCACCGAAGAGGTCGGCTAGGAGTGACACCGGCTGATTAGTGTCACACGACGATTCCGGCACAGTCCTAATGATATTGATGCTGGTCATGCCCTAATACAATAACCACTGCTGGTAAAGACTTTCCTGTGCCGTTATATCTATTTTCCACCAAAATGGACCACAAACTTATGGGTATATATTATACCATTTGGTATTTGCGATTGACGATATGCAGAATTCGGTCGTGTGATCTCCCAAATGCAACCGATACGGATCAAAGGAATCCAACTGTCTTCGCCTTTCTTTTTCCAGTTGATTATTTTCGTATCCACTGGAATCTTTCCATCTATACCCTAGACATGAGAAATAATTCTACAAAAATACTCGTTGCGTGCTCTTTGTAAATAGACATGAGATGTTTCTAGAAGTCTAAACATGTCACATTTCTATAGGTCAAAGCTCTTGATATTGAGATTAATGCGTCTGCATAAATAAGAGCCGTCATCTTTTTTCTTATATTATTGGGCACATTTTAGTGATCGTCGCTCGAACAGTCAGGCATATTTTAGTGATGAAGGTTCTTAGACAACGAAGTTTAGTGTACGCCTCATTAATAAAATTACTTTGTCTGGAGGTTTTTTAGTTAGATATTTACTCCAGTTATTTACCTGAATTTTAATAACGTTTTTTTTTGCAAATTGCTGGCACTTTTTTCTTGAAACTAAAATATAATGTTACGGAGTAGTTACCTAATATCTTGGACTGATAATATGATTAGATCTGTATTCTGTCTTATGTAAATATTTTCGTGTATTGACGATAGATTTAAGCCGTCACTCGGCCTCTCGTCGTCTTGACGACAAAGGCTAGACATGTTCTAATTAATATCAATAACATGAAGAAAACAGATCACATATCGGTAATGTGTTTATCTATTAGCTGACTAATTGGACGATACAATATTAATAATAATTACAGATAACAGAATCCTACTAATATTATAAACGCGAAAGTTTGTGAGGATAGATGGACGGATGGATGGGTGTTTGTTACTCTTTTACGCAAAAACTTCTAAACGGATTTGGATGGAATTTGGAACACAGATAGTTTATAACCTGGGTTAACATGTAGAATACTGATTTTTTATCCCGGTGGTACGTTCTCGTGGGATAAATTCTGACATCCACGCGGGCGAAGCCGCGGGTAAAAGCTAGGTATTCAATATACGGATGTCGATTTCTAATGGTAAATTAATTATTATTGTACGGTACCCATTTATTTCATCGTGTGGAAATTCTCATGGATGTCCACACCCTGGGGTGGGTGGCGGGTCTGTCAGACTCTTTCTGATTAAAACCACACGGTGTTCTTCTACTACCTTTAGCCGGATGCTGGAGTGCTTGCGCATTTCGTTACGCTCCCCCGGCCAGGTGTTGGCTCGCATGGGCTCATGCGGACCCTGTCACCCACAGCGGCCGCATACGGCTGCGATTCATCTAGAGCGAGGCGCGCGAGGAACACGGCATGCCGCCATTTCAGGCTTTTCACTGTTCAGGCAACTAACTCCCCAAGTCTGTTGCCTACAGGCCTCACCCTAAGGTGGCGAAAGATCGTTTCACGCCCTCCAGCGCCCGGTGCGTCTGCTACGGATTGGAAGGGAGGTTGTATCATCTCTCTCCCTTTCCACCGCCTCCTTCGCGACCATCACTTCCTCACAGAAGGCGGCGACAGCATCCCACGCGCTCTCACTTCCGATCATGGACTGGACCATGTCCGGAAGCGAGTGAGTATCTGCAGCACCAACCTCCGCGACGAGGCCACGGCGCTGCACTGCTCAATCAGGGCATTCCTCAAGGGTGTGCTGCGTCGTGTCCTCGAGACAGCTGCAATGGTGGCAACCGGCTGTCGGTTCCCGGCCTATGCGGCACAGGTACTTTCCGAAGCACCCATGTTCCGACAATACCTGTGTCAGCCGGAAAGTAAGGGCGCCATGCCGTCTCTCCAGCCACTCCCTCATAACGGATCTTACCGCCGCTATAGTGGCGTGCCCTGAGCTGGGTTGCGCAAGTCGCTGCTCCTACTCCACCACTAGGGTCAGGCGGAGCTTAGCCCTGTTCACCTCGACATGACGAGGTATCAGGTGCCCGCCCCGCTCCAGCGCAACCCGGCACGATGTTCCACAGGGTTCGGTTTTGGAGCCACTCCTGTGGAACATCGGATACGACTCGGTGCTGCGCGGTGCGTTCCTCCATGGCGTAGGCGTCATCTGTTACGCGGATGACACGCCGGTAATGGCACGGTGGAAGACGTTCTGGCAGGCGACAGTCTTAGCGATAGCTGGGATCACGCAAGTCGTATACAGGATCCGGCGATTGGGTCTCCAGGTGGCATTGCGTAAATCGGAAGCCATTTGTTTCCACGGGCCACGGAAAGCGCCACTTTCAGGATCCAACATCATGGTAGAAGGTGTCCACATCGATATCGAGTCGACGATTAAGTACCTAGGATTCGTCCTCGATAGCCGGTGGAACTTTGGGCCGCATTTTCAGCGATAAGCTCCCCGATTGATGGGCACCGCGAAAGCACTCTCGCGTTTGCTCCCTAATCTGGGGGGGCCAAATACCTCCAACCGGAGGCTCGATGTCGGGATCGTATGGTCCATGGCGCTCTATGGAGCGTCTGTATGGGCGGATAACCTGACGGCCCGCAACATTGCAATACTGAGAAGACCACATAGAGCAATGACCGTCAGGGTGATAAGAGGATACTGTACAGCCTCCTTCGAGGCGGCAAGCCTCTTGGCCGGATCACCACCCTGGGATTGTACAGTACCCTAACGTGTTACTTTATGATAATAATTTAGTAGAAAATACTCTAGTTAAAAGCGTCTGTTCAAAACCTATTTCTGGTAATTGAAGCGCAAAAATAAGCCGCCATTATAGTAATTAATATTAAAATCTCAAAAGAATCAACTTCAGCTTCAGCTTAAGCTGACGGTACGTCTTTTCCGTAAAAGTCAGCAACTTTCCCTTCGATAAGTTTTCGGCTTTATTAAGTGGCACGTACCTATTGAATGAAATGATTGATCGGTGTTTTGAAGAAGATTGAGATGCTCGTCTGCCAATGCCCTAATAGCTTTAACGTAGCGCAACAAATATTATCTAATGTTGCCAATTTTGTGGTTGTTTGGGTTTTCTTTATCCCTGTTTCTTCTTAGTTAGCCCGTTACCAACTTATACCAAGTTTTTTTTTGGTTTGTATTTAGGTCGATATTGACAAGATAACCAGATAATCAAAAAAAGCAGTTATTATTAATAAAAAAATCCACGACACCAAAAAAAACCTCTAAAAGTAAAAAAATATAATATGTATTGGCCCTTAAGTTTAATATAAGTTGTAGGTAATATTTTGATCAAAGCATCGTCGCGTCGGAGGACGGCTAATGAAAATACAATACATAGTATACACATTCATCAGCGCTGGGCCTGGTCTGTTTGACGTTTTACATAACTGATTCCTGAAGTGCAAAAGATGTTCTTTAAACACTAATGTTTATTATATTTAGCGGAGAATGTTTAATAACTCATATGAATGAACGTCAATGACTTGGAAGTCATATGTAGGTACCTGATACCTGTGACAAGTATGGAGTTATGGAAAGGACTTCTAGAATAAAAAGTCGTTGGCCTAGTATTATATAACCTCATTGGCTTAGTGAATTGCAATGACTAGTTGCTATTCCACAATTTACACAGCGATCCATAGTTTCAACAATATCCAATCCACAAGGCGGCATTATAATCCAAAATAACAATTCCAAGTCAAACGTGTAAGCGAACTTCGGTGTCCAGTGTGAAAGCAAGGTTCGTACAAGGTAGGCAGGATCAGAATCCGTAAAAAACAAAACAGTGGTCGTTGAAAATTAAAAATAATCGGGAAAACACACAAAACGCATCGGAAAACATGAAACGAGTCAGTAAGTAAGCAAAAGCAGTCGGCAACTGTCTAGTGTCAATTGTCAGTCAGCTGTCATGCCAGTGACATAGACTAAAAATATAAGACTGATTTTAATCGTTATGAAACCGATAATCAATAGATTGGTTTTTAAATAATTAATTGATGTTTTTTTTTTTTTTTTTTTGCACTATATTGTATATAATTATATATAGTGCATTTAATTACTTTGTGTTAATTACCTAGTGCTACCTAGTGCAAAGTTTTCTTTTTGTAATTGTGTAATCGATTACTCAATTAATCGATTATCTCAGGAAAACTCTCATTCTCATATTTCTCGGCTTCCAGATTGAGAATTGAGCTGATTTTGCATATTCTAAGATAAAAAAATATCACAATTTTTTTAGACCATAGCTCAACTTATTACATTTGGGCCCACCGTTTTCCATCTCCTTTAACTTTCATCACGTTTTTTTTTGTTTTTATAATCTCTATGATGATAGAATTCATAGAACGCATCCTAGAATAGGTTGGTACGAGTATATCCATCTCTAGTTTTATGTAATTTATGGTCAATAACATGTTTCTCTCTCTCTCTCTGCCTAGCCTTATCCATAATTAAATAATATTTATTTCATATATTATAATAGAAAACTGCGGTTTATATTTTATCCACTCTTCATTAGCATGTCACTCACAGTTCTCGATGAGTGGAATGTCAAGCTTCATTAGTGCACCTTCTCGAAATAAGCGTGGGCATAAGTTTAGTTGGTGTTTATTTAAATATAGTTGAAGTGCCTTCCAATTAGTGTCCCGCCATAACTCTGCAATATAATGCATAATTATTACGGTAAATAATGAAGACTGAGCTAGTCTTGCGTAGGTACAGTCGGAGCAAAGTGGGTGTCAACAGATTTAAGACTCTCCTGCGGACTCAAATTAATATCATTTATTTTCTGGATGTATACCGATTTTATAGTGACGTCATAGTCACTCTCTCCGGCACCGTTATTTTGGAACACACTTTCAATCACAATACGATGTATTCGATGGAAATTCCTAATCTATTGTTTCATACGTTTAATCAATAACGTACCTAAATAACGCAATGAACGTGGCTGAACTGTCAAAATGAAAGGCATTGCCATCAATTGCCAATATATGTCCGAGTATGTTACGCAGTTACCCTGCCGGTATCCCTATCAGTGACGAATGACACGGAACTCTAAAATATGAAAAAAAGTTAGCTGTTCCCTACATTTTGACGAGTTATGCGTTTTAAAATCAGTAAAATTTTCAAAGAAACCGTGCATTTCTATAGCAACCGTCTTGACGTGGCAAACGGCAACACGCTTTAAGCAGCCTTACCCTAGGCAGTAAGCAAAATGTCGTATTTATCTGAGCCTGTACAATGATTTGTTTTAATTTATCTCCGTTTTGACTCGTATTTCCAAATCAGGCCTTTCTGTTTATTTTTACTTACAAATTCAAATCTTACTCGGCTTGTTGACGTTACTAGATTGATCAATTGTTACTTCGATTTTGCGCTTCAGTGTCTGTTCTAATGAAACAAGAGGCTTACAGAGAATGAAAGATCACTTTCTGAATGTAGTTTCAATCTGTGATCTGGATTGTATGTTTAATGGCTAAGGCCATATTTAAATTCAATATATTTTTGTTTGACGAAAAAAATGTAAGCGAGGTGAATTCAACTTGTGTTCTTAATGTTTTATTTTATTGGGCTATTTGTACGAAATAAGTAGATATTCACCACTTCTGATTTTAGTAATAAAGTAAACTTGCACAAGTTTAAATGGTTGCGCTCGGATGAACTACAAATGAGTCGCAGTTCTAAGGATTAAGGTAAGTTGCACGTTTATTCCGTAAATTACGCTTACCTAAGACTGTACCCACGACACGCGCTCCAAAAATGTCTGCATCTTAAGTACTGTGATTATTCATGTTGCATTCCTAAGAAGAGTGGTTTTATGCTAGAATATTTTAGTCTTTAATACAAACTAAAATGCCGATTCTTAAAAATGCGATTTCCCTCGAAACGCAAAGTTTCAGTCTCAAGGTGACCACTTGTAGAACTTTTTGAATAGCAGTATTAGACAGCACCACTTTATTTTTTTCTGTCGGATCATCGTCGTCAACGTCAAAAGGCTTTGCGTATAATGTGGATGTGCTTGAACTACACGTGTGGCTTGTTTCATAATTTAACGCGCTCATGCGGCTACGTGTTGCGTGGAGTAATTACCGCCCGCCCAAACCGTGAGCGTTCTTTATTTGTTTTTCAGTATACCATCCGAACATAAGAGAAATAAGATGTTTCAGCGTCACATTAGTAATATCTCTCAAGCACCCTTATTGTGAAACACAGTTTTAATCACAATCCAGAAGGTTTGCTAATCTTTTGCCTCATATATGTTTAGAAAAAATCGTCGGCTTCGTAACGTAAATACCACAATGAATGTTGTTGAACTGTCAAAATGAAAGGCATTGCACACGTTAGTGTAATACGGAAGGACCCCACTGGTTATTACAGAAAAAAAACAATGTAATAAATTCTGATTGAATGTGTGTTTACTAGGAATTGTCGAATGTTTGGTTTCGAAGATTAAAGAGGGTTACTCAAAAATAGTTGGTTGTATTTCATCCATTTTATTGGTTCAGGAGTAGGTTAACATTCCGAAAGGTGTGATGGTAGTAGGCGTAATTTGTTATTGGTTGAAACTGTTTTATTTCTGTTTCGTTTGTTATTCTTCCGTTCCGTTATTGATCCAACGCGTCGATTTGAGCTTCTAAAAAATATTGTTTATGTTGACGTGAATGATAAACAACTCAAATTATAATTCATAGAAGGAAACACAATTTAAGTTGTTTACGATATAGCAGCCTAAATATTCGTTGAAGAAAATTAATTTTCACTTAAGCTTTTACGAAACTTGTGAGTGATTAAATTAGGATCATTTAGTTTACTGGGTGGACTGGGTTTGAAAAATGGTGATTAAAAAATAATTAATTGGATGAAATACAATATGTTTGTTTTTTCAACTGAGAAGGTAAGGCGACTAAGGACTGTACTTTATTCTGGAGATTATCCCGGCGCCGACGCGGCTTGAAACGTGCCTCAGATGAAACAATTATGTAAATATCTACTTACTAATTGCTCCACCATTCTACTTCATCCGTGATGAGTACCAGTAAAAATTTATCTTCCAAAAAAATGTGCACAATTGCTTAGACTATTAAATTTCCATTACTATGCTAATGTAAGTCTGTGGTATTATAATTTAGTGAAGAAAACTGAATAAGGTTGTTTTTTTTTACCGTTTCTTGTTTTTATCAAAGGAAAACTAAGTGCCTCGTCTTAAAATTAGGTTCCCTGTAACTTTTGTAAGATCTTAGCCTTGGCAGGCAGGTATGAGGCTCATAGTTGGTTCTATGAGTTCACTAATACCTTGATAATGCGATCCTTAATACTCCTGTCAAACGTTTGTGATCATCATCCCAGGTTTATGCGATGTAACTACTTATTTCGTAGAAGTTTGAAAGAAAGTAGGTATTATTAGAGACAACACTTTATTACCTACATGTACTATACGTACCTGCGATTTATCTTATGTTCCTAAAATGTACAATTTATTTAAGGATACATAAAAGAGTCTTATCCCTTATAACTTACATCACGATGGCGATATAGGTAATAAATATATCAAAGTTTAATTTAAACCAGCAACCGTAGAAAAATTAAATATAAATTATTTCAGCGTACTGTAATAAAAATTATTTAATACAATAAATCATGGCGTGGACAGTATTATTTAGTACCTCTTTTGCATCGTAACGTATATGCACAAACGATTTCATTATCTATATTCGAAAACCAATCTTAGTGTGGCTTATTTTTATTTTATCTGTCATAGGTAAATTAACGTAATTATTAATATATTCATTTATCGCATTCGTGTTGTTTTCAAGGTGTTACCGAGTGAGTATAAGTTTCAAACATGAACCTTCTGGCAAGAGCATAAATTATATTACTATGGCCAGTTCGGCAATAGTATCGGATTTCATGATTCATCCATTAATATCTGACGTCAAGGTGACGGCTAATATATGTGGTCATTTGTGGAAGGCTTATACAAATGGCACCACAAAATAATTATGTGACACCGAAGGAACACCAAAACAATCTGATGAGACGTACGACGCTAAAATATAGGATGCTGCTTCGGCTTCAAAAAGATGTGTCACCTCTAAGAATGCAATAATATCGGACATGTCTTGCGTTGAAAATATCTGACTACTCAGTGACTGTTCAGAGTGTTTTACCTTTTACTTAGCAACCCAACCAACGATAATTATGTTTTCGATCAGAAGATTTGAAATAGGCAGTAGTTTGATACTTCACGATTTATTCAGCCTATTGAAACCTTCAATATTTCTTGCAAATTGTCACAACCGATAACGTGGTTTTGTGTACTAACTATTTAATTAGGTATACATTACATATACAACATATATAGGGTCCCACGTTGCCACGTGTTGACACACACATATACAATATAATATACCTTTTACTGAAAGTACTCGTACAACAAAAAAATAGGCGGCATTACGCCCGAGTGGAATATTTGAAAGGGAACTATCACGAATCACAAAATCTAGTAAGTGTAGGTACCCATCGGTGGGCGTTTGTCATAATCATCATCATCATTTCAGGTCAAGGTCATCTTTCGACCTTGTGGGAAGCCTTCCAACGCTACCTTTTGGCCTTTTGGCCTCATCGGCCGTCTGTTCTGCGAGCGGTGTGCCCTGCCCACTTTGCCAATTCTTCGGACTATATCGGTTACCTTGGGCGTTCGTCAGCCCTACTAAAATAATATCGCCTGTAACCGTCCTTACTGAAAGGTGACGTCAGAACATTTTAATGGGTGCCTATTTGTAAGTTTACTTACGATCAAGTTAACTCCTCTACTAAATGCCGACGTCGCGATGACGGCGCGGCGACCGAAATTGAAGTTACCCTTCATTACCCTTGATGGGGAAAAGTGAATAATAAAACTGTATTCGACTTACTTTATCCGACTATGGTAATTTAGCCATACTTAACGCTTCCTTTGAAAGTATTACAAAATCATAAAGATACCGCTACAAAGGAATTATCATAATACGGATTCATTATAAGAAATTCGGGACGGGAGGAGGCCCAATTGAATTGACAATTTTTTTCCAATTCTTTGGGAATATTTCTAATATTACAATGTATTACTGATATAATTATGTTTTCGTTGGTTGTATTCATACAGTCGTATGTGAGTACTCAAACAGATGTTTCAGGGTTATTGTGAACTTCTTTTTTCACCTAAACGTCCCGTAGCATCTGTTTCTTGCATCCCGAAACATTTATAAACATGACTGTTGCTCCGTCTTTTGTTTACTAGTGTTTCAGAATCAAGTCCAGTCCAGTACAGAGAATTTAATCGCTCCTGTCCATTTGTGGGATGAACTGGTGAATGATTGAAGCTCTGCAAAAGCCAGTTATTCTCACCCAGCAAGTGGCGCTACTCATCACTAGTAAAAATGAAACCAACATTACAAACGGATGGTATTTTGATTTTATGATGCAGAAGAAGAATTTTAAAATTATAATTTCAGTGCATGTATATTTTAAAAATACATGACTGCTATGTGTTTTGCTTACTAAAATGATTTTAATGGATCTGAAAACTCAACATAGCCTGTGCAGCGCACGCGATATCATAAAATTTTATTTCGAAACGATATTCTTTGCTTAACTGAGCGGAAATATAACATACTTTATCCAATTTCATTTTCTGACTGGTTTAAAACGTTGGCTCTTTAATCACTTAATAGCTTCACCATTCTTGAGTCTCTACATTCCTTGCGTCCAATAAGAGACTACCTTCCTACCTATTTTTTGTGGCAATCTGACGGAAGTGGAGTTTCTCGTAGTAGTTTCTCCAACTATACAGAGTTATTTTTCAGTGAACATATAAAGGACACTGAAAAAGAACCGTATTTTTATCTCTTTTGTCTTAGTATGTTGTTGTCTTGTTTTGTCACTACATCACCTTAAAGTAGACTTGTAGACAATGCCTAAGGCATTATATTTTATCTTGAGCATAAAGTTTTGATAAATAAATAAAATCCCTGTATAGTTGAAGACATTACATCCATAATGTCAATTATTCAATGAAAGTTACTTTTTCAAATGAACGCTGAAAGAAAATCTCCAAATTACAACTCGAAAAGTTGAAGCTGACTCTGATTCACCATTCACATTTTAGCTAGTCATTGAGAAATAACCCAGAATAAAACATGCCGAATGTAAACTTTATTGCTAATTAGCTTCTCGCGGTACGTCAATACAACTTTACAGCTGTTTTATTTATTCTGTAAAAGTTTACGTTGCTTCACGAACAAAAGTCGCGGTCGTAAAAATATTATTTTAAGGTAATTCGCGCCTCATTTAAACTCATTTATATCCGTTGAGTCATACCATTACAGAGTTCTGATGCAGTAATTTCATCAAAGGTATAGCATGAATTTTTATTAAAGGCAGGAACGTACTTAGAACGAATTGTGCTCAAAATTGTTTTGATCTTTTATCTTTATTTATTTTGTTATGCGGTTCTCGCGAACTGTAACTCGCAGTTTGTGGATTCAGTGTGAGTACGGTTTCAACGTGATTGTTTAGTAGTATTCGTTTTATCTAAAATGTTTTCTATTTTCGCTATTTCAGTGAAATTTTCTGTATTGTTACTTAGTCTACGTATTAATGAGCAGTGGTGGCTCAGTGGTATCGGCCCCGACTTACGATTTGTAGGTCGTGAGTTTGAACCTAGGCATGCACTTTATTTTGTGTATTTAATTTCATCACCACTACTCTCAAAACGATGAATGAAATCATCGTGAGGAAACTGGCATATCCTAGAACTAAAAATTCGAAGACATGTGACATCCGCCTACCCGCACTGGGCCCGCGTGGTGGATTATGGCCCAGTCCCTCTCACAGAGAAGAGGCCTGTGTCCCAGCAGTGGGAACGTTAAAGGCTGATTATGCGTGTATAGGCACTTATCAATATCAAACGCCATGCTAGGGATCTCCTTTATTATTTAAGAGTCATTTTTTTATTCGCATTTGTGAAGCACACGATACGATGTAAGCAATGGGCTGGGAAGCCCTATTAATAAATGTACAGGTAATTGGAATGGTTGTTCATTTTTATTTATATTAAAAATTCCAATGATTCAGCTTCAAAGTGTCTAAAGTAGATAGATTATCTAGATAAAGGGCGACACTCAACCTACAGCGATATAAAATATTTATTTTTAATAAAACACACATTCGCATTGTACGGAATATTTTAAAACATACTAAATATGCTTTAATTTATAGTGACATAAAACTTGTAAAGAATGTGGCGCCTCAATTCTTTCAATTTGTCACCTGGCCACGGTTTATTAGTGGAATACTACACTGATAACGGCCTTCACAGAGGAAAACTAAAATATAACAGCAACGAAACGTCGCGTCGTGTCCAACAAGTATATATCCGTCGTATATGTTTTCATGTAATAGTGATATATTGAGCTGATCTACTCTACAGGTGAATAAAAACACGCTGCGAGACGTCTGGATTATAAGTAGATTCTGACACAGCCAAAGAAATTGTATTGGACTATTTTAAAGAAATTTTCGGCCTCTACCTTTCAAAATGTTGAGGTCCCATGAGCTCTCATTGCGATGAATATTTGGGTATTTCAGTGAAAAACGAAACTAATCAAACTACAAACAAGTAAATGTCAAAGTTTGTTTTTTTCAGTCAGTCGGGAGTTATTAGAAGAAATATGAAAATAAATATATTTCTTTGTGCTTAGTATGTTCAGGCATTATAATAAACTTGGCTTAGAATTTAATAAGACAGACCTCAAGGCTGATATAAATATAGTTTGTCCAATTTTTGTTGGTCATTCAATCAAATTAATAATACATGACTTGGTTGGGTCAGAAAAATCGAAATCCGGCGACGGACTAAGGTCTATGACAAATAATAAAAGGTATGACTGGAAAGTCACCTTTTTTATCCATTTCTATTCTAATGGTTCAAATGGTAGTGGACAAGACACGTAACTGGGTAAAAGATTGGTGGATAGGATCAAACCAAGTGGCCGACTCGAGATTGAAGGAATATCACATAATTATGTTGCAGCAAGATGGGGACTATAACTACGACCCACTAGATAAAAAGTTGCGACTAACACCAGCAGGTCAATTCCAGTAGGTACCTATGTAATTAAAAACTTAAAATCTGGTCACAATGTCATCTCAGCGGCAATCAATGTTAATAACCCCATAAAATGACAGATTGGGACTGAGATTAGATTTCGAACGTTTAATTAACGGTAGGAAAAGATGGAATGCTAAAGATTTCTTTTCCCTAGAGCAGCTATGAAATAGTGCTAGCTCAATATAACGAAATATTCATTGGCCTGTAAATAAAGAATGCTTCTATTATAACTGCGGGGTAATCGCGTAACATACTAGCAGTAGGAATGGCTTTCCATTTGACAGTTCAACAACGTTCATTGCGTTATTTACGTTGCCGAGCAGACTAATTTTTCGAACATATGAAGCAATGTTTTAGCAATAAGATTCAAAATGATTCAGATTGTAGTATGTAACGCAATTAGGTCGCTGGTCATATTATCTCAGTAGCGAGTATAATGAAGCTTTCAATTGCTAGTTCTGACACAGACTGATCGCTTCGTTGACAATATTACAGCTGGCTAATAAACTCAATTGATATGACTGCTCCAATAGGCAAACACGACGAGCCATTAGTCGAGCACTGAATTCATGAGAGTGATATTATTGTTGTCAATTTATATTTGAATCAACAACGTAACAACATTATTAAAGGACTTAAATAAGTGCTAGTGAGATGTTCTAATATTGTTTAATTACTTTAAGATGCACAATCACTATCACTACATACTCGTATTATAAAATAAAGTCCGCCCTGCCGCGTCTGTCTGTCTGAACACGATAAACTCTAAAACTACCGAACGGATTTTCATACGATTTTCACCAATTGATGAAGTGATTCATGAGGAAGGTTTTGGTGTATAATTTATTAAAGGTTTTGTGTAAATTGACTGAAATATAACGACGAATGTTGAAGATGTCGGAAGAAATCATGCCGACTGGGAGTTTTACTGGCGTGCGCCGCATAAACCAATAGAGTTAGTTATATGAAAACAATGTATTACGGAATTAATACATTTTTTCCCTGGATTAACATAGGGTAATTTAAATCCCGGCAGTACTTTCCCGTGGGATATTTTTCGACATCCACGCGGGTGTAGCCGCGGTCAAAAGTTAGTAATAATTAAAAATAACATTAAGGGGCTCGTGGCTCAATAATAACAGCCGCACGGGTCCATCGAAGGTGAAGCTACGCTTGCCACTGTCGGTTAGTGGATGCGTATCCATCCGTTACAGAAAGCACGTTAAGGGGACTACACGACCTAAACGCAAATTTATAATGCCTAAAAATATAATTGTGATCCACTGCAGTAACCAAAATCAGAAAAATATATGATATTCTGCAGGATATATGGTAGTTAGATAGTGTGTTGAAAACATAATACAATTAACCTGATATGATAGAAAAAAATCACGAAGATACTTCTAAAAATTTTTTTTAACGATTAAAAACCATACTAATATACATGCAAACATTCAGATTTTTTGTCAGATTATTCTACCAGCAACATACTAACGTAATAGTGTTTTAACTTTTTAGTCCAATGAATAGATTTTTTGTAAATCCATAATTGCTTCTTATTTTGCAATAAATTACCAGCGTTGTGTCATCGCGCGTCTCTTTCTTTTTCATGCAATCCGACAGTGACAGCGCTTTAGCCCTTGTAAGCCCCTTAAGCCGTTGGTCCCGGCTGTCATTCGTAGATCTTTGACAGTCGTTACGGGTTGTCAGAAGCCCAAAAGTCTGACAACCAGACTTAGCAAGGGGTATCGTGTTACCCAGTTACTGTGTTGTGGAGGTCGGATAGGCAGTCGCTCCATGTCAAATACTGGTATTCAGCTTAATTCGGTAACAACCAACATAGCTGAGAATAGGCTAGGCAGATGGATTGATTGCACAATAATAATAATAATAAATAATTACTGCGTTTTAAAATAAAGCTAACTTGTTGTACGCAATGCGTGACGATTCATTAAAACACATGGCAGTCTTATTTCAACTAAGTACCTATGTCTTAAAATTTACATTTCATTTAGGTACAACATCTTCTACACGGTTTTTCTTTAAGAAGATTATGAGAGATGAACGCCATCTTCCATTCCTGACAGCTGCGATAACCATCCGTCTGCCAAGTGATTACGGCATTTTCCCCTTTTATTGTTTATTGTAGCCATGTAGCAAGTTACTAAGAAAATAGGTCATTCGCAATCGGTACGCAGGGGACATCGGACCATTCTTCTCTTTTTTCCGCCGTTTGTGAGGAAAGCTCGGCGTTGAACCGAGAAAAATAAGTTTTAATTTTGTCAAATTAATTGGTATTATAACGTTAATCGAGAGAAAGTTCAATATTTTGTCGGAACCTTGTTAAATGTCGGACAGTATTTTACCGGTAACCCTTTTCTAGTCTCCTAAATGACTTACTGTCTTGCGCTTAAGTGAATTGATTTAGAAGGCAAAAGACATTTATTAGATTTCTCAAGAACATTATTTTCTCACTTTCTACTTATTTTATTTCGTGTTTGTAATTTTAAGACCCATAAATATTTTATTAGGAATGGCAGCAGGTCGGTTTTTGTATACTTATAATTTACTAGCGACCCGCCCCGGGCTTCACACGATTTTAACGAATTGATAAAACATCTAGATTCCTTTGTTTTATGTAAGTTTTTAGAGAGTTGTTTTAGTAGAGTAGTTTGCTAAGTAATGTTATATAGTTAAAAAAATCCTCTCTCCTAACTCACTTATTTTGCTGTGCCTGACAGAGTCCATATGGTCTAATTAATTATAAGTTTACCACCTAAGAATACCTACATGTGGAATACAATAAAAGTATTGAGTATTGAGTATTGAGCAGTGGCGGCCCAGTGGGAACGGCCCCGATTTACGAGCTGTAGGTCGTGGGTTCATCAAACCCAGGTAAGCGACCTTTGTGTAAATAATTTCATCATCACCACTCTCAAAAAGGTGAAGGGAAACATCGTGGGGAAACTGGCATGTCCTAGAACCAGCAATTCGAATACATGTGACTCTACCAACCCGCACTGGGCCTGCGTGCGTTACTACTCCTTCTCGAAGAGAGAAGACCTGTGTCCCAGCAGTGGGAACACTATAGGCTGATTAAGTATGTAAGTTTAATATTTAAACAGTATACACGTAAACCTTCCGGAATAAATTCTCTAAATAGTGATGAAAACCGTATCAAAAACCGATGCTTAGTTTAGAAGAACAACGCGGTCACACAGACACACGAAAAACTACTTTAATTGTATTACGTATAATAATCATATATTATAATATGTATAGATGTTTATTAAGTAAGTTTTTCTTACTTATTCAGTTGTTTTATTTTCGTTATTCAACGTGTGACGTGGCCTTATGGCTGACCTATTCTACGAATAATATAGTATTCTATGATTTATATCTGGAATTGATATTATTTATTATTCAACACTATTTACAACTTGCAGAAAGGTTTGTGGACTTGTTTACGAAATAACAGAAGGGGAACGACATAAATAGACGTTTCTATTATTAGGAAGGAATCTAGAACTATAAATAAACTCTAATCTGACTGAAATAAAATAAAAAAGTTTCCTAAACAATCCTTTGTTCGTTTGGATTGTATTTAGGAGTACAGTTAAGTTCTAGTACTTTACAAAAGTTTATTCTAGACGTTACAATCGAAAGTCAAAGGCCGTTTAAACAATAGGCCATTTTTTTTTATCAACCTTAATTACCAAGCATTTTTTTACGCCAAAGACTATATAGTCTTTGGCGTAAAAAAATGCTTGGTAATTAAGGTTGATAAAAAAAAATGGCCTCGACTATAGATAAAAAATATCACCACTATCATCCACCTATATTCGTCCACAGCTGGATGTAGGCATCTCCTAGTGAACGCCACTGAGCCCGATCTTCGGCTCTCCTCATCCAGTCTCTGCCAGCTGCCATTCGCAAGTCGTCACCCCACCTGGCCGGCGGGCGTCCCACACTACGTTTGCCTAAACGCGGTCTCCACTCTATAACTCATTTTCCCCAACAATTGTCGGTTCTGTGATAGATATGACCAGCCCATTTGTCACTCCAGCTTGCTTAGACTTTGGGCTATGTCGGTTACCTTGGATCTCTGGCGGATCACCTCGTTTCGGATTATAACATTCAGAGAGACTGCAAGCATAGCTCTCTCCATAGCTCGCTGGGCGACTTTAAACTTATGGACCAGTCTCACCGTGAGTGACCACATTTTGGCTCAGTAAGTCATAACTGGTAGAATGCACGCGTTGAAGACTTTCGTATAAAAATATAAATAATATTAATTACTTTATTTTAGAAAAGTGGCAACATTTTACAGACATTACATTTACAACATACAGAAGTAGTGTCTTAAACATAGGTGCCCTTTTTTTTGTGTAGGAAATCATCAAATGACCTCTCCCGCTCTGGGCGGAGCGGAAGGGCGTGTCAGACTCTTACTGAGTAAAACCCACCCGTGTTCCTTCAGTGCCTGTGCGCCAGGGCCACGGTAACTCTTTCGACCGATCCGCGACCCCGGCAGGCATCGGCCCTATCGGACCTCGTCAATTATGCTGACATCTCTTTGAGGCGCGCGTGGAACACAACGCGCCGTCGACCCGTCGGGCCTGGTCCTTACCGGACGGCGAGCTGCCCATTGCTCGCGGTCCGCAGGCCCGCGCCTACGGTGGCCGGGAGTCGGCTATCAACTCCCGACGCCCAGGGTGTCTCCTCCTGCGGCGACTAGGGGCGTGAGGGCGCAATGATTACCTCTCCCTCACGCGCTCCGCCTCCTCCTTCGCGAGCATTACTGCTTCGCAGAAGGAGGTGACTGCTTCCCATTCCCTCTCGCTCCGTACCATGGCCTGAACCAGGGCCGGACGCGAGAGATCGCCGCCGCCGATCGCCGCGCGCCGCCACGAGGACACGGCGGTGCTCCGCCCAAGAAACATAGGTCCCCTGGCTCCCAAACTAGGTTTATACCAATGACTAAGGAGTCAGTGTAGAGGTGTAGACCATAATTTGTGACAAATGTGTATTAGGTAATGTAAATCTGGATAAACTGAAGCCAATTAAATCCTTCATGATCCTTGAAAGCAGAACCTCGCAGCTAATCTTCGTCTTATTAAGTTTGCATTGTGCTAATCTGGCTGGGAGTAGCTGTATTTACTTTGGAGTATAAATGAGAAGAGCTGTAGAGTGCTAATGTAGTCGGTGTCACCAAACGAACGCAAATAAGTTTTTTGTTTTATGAGACTTCTCTCTTCTTGAACTTAGGACTAGTGATGCCGATGTATTCCACCAGTTTTTATGACAAGTCTTTTACTGTTAAAGCGTACTGGTTATGGAATGCCTTGCCCGTGTCGATAAGGCGTGCTCAATCTATGGCCAATTTTAAAATTCTGGTTAATAAACACTTCCTCTCTCCATAAACATCATCATTATATTTAGTTTCCTTGCTCTTGTTTCATGTTTATTATTGTATATATTATATGTAGATAAGTATATGTTTTGTGTATATATTTATTTATTGTATATGTAAATGGTACACCACTGACTACCTGCATTATTGTATCTATTCTCCCTTTAATCCATCCAAAAGTTGTCTGTAAAAGATCGCTTTTAGCGATGAGACCGCCCATTGTGTCACCCTATGTAAAATTTCTGCATTTATATCTGTAATTTTTATGGGATACCTAATAAAGAGTATTCCATTCTATTCTTCTCCTAATATGAATATATGTTTTTATTCTAAAGAAAAACGATGTATTATTTCATGTCCAACCAATAGCGGCCAAACATACATGGAAATTGGAATGTTAAAAAGTAGTAATAAATATTTAGTTACTGCTTTTTTTTTTCAACAGATAATCTGTTTATTTTAAATGGGTTCTACCCGCGATTTCTTCAGCGTGAAATTTCTTGTTTTAACATAAAATATATTTTATGACACTCGGCAATAGTGAAATTAAATTAAATTAGCTTCCCATTAGTGAAAGAATTTTCAGAATCGGATCAGCAATTTAGACGATTACCCCATTACAAACTCACAAAGTTTACCTCTTTATTATAATATTATGAAAAGCTTCAAGTAGGAATTTATTTCGAAAGTGAGATCATATAAAGGTTACCTTATATAACAGCTTGTATTATTTCTACTGCAAAGTTCCTACTCAAAGTCGTGAATCGTGGAACAAATACATATCTACATAGCTCTGTTTATGCAATATTAAAAGGCAGTTAATATGAATGATCGTACGTTTGCGTCTCGTTAAATAATTCGGTGTTTCATTCATTATAATTTAATGAGAACTCTAAATAATAGTCTGCGGAAGGCTTATATGGGTTGTCCAAGGCTATTTATAAGCCTTCCCCATACTTCCCGTGTGTTATTAAAGGCTCTGAGGGGTTCAATAAAGTAGGTGGGTTGCAGCATCCACCTGTAGATATTAATAACTTTTTATTGTGATCAATCAGGATTTGTATTCCCACGATACAGATTCAAGCTAGTGTGGGAGTACCTATTACCTATTTGAGTATTCCTAAATGAGGGGAGAATTATTAAGACCTACCTACATTATGGCAAACAATGGTTACTTTAAGCAACTGTACGGCGTGGTTAATTATTTTTAACTTAGAAAACGCAATTCTAGACACTATATGCAGTACAGTACAACTATTTTCTTAATGTCCTTTGGCATACTTCATGTTTCGTCAGTCGTCGGATTTCTATCAATTGCCCTTTGCACTTGGTGCAAACCGGACCCTCTCAATCGACATGGAAAGTTAGCCGACGGGCATTAAGAAAATAGTTGTACTGTACTATACTGCAAGGGTAATACAAACTCCTAGCCCTGCAAAATTAAGGTAAGTGAATGCACATTCTATCCCCACTCTATCAAATTATTTTGGTCTAAACTCGCCTTAACAATGCGTTTATTAATTTGGTTTAAAATCCAAGAATTTACAAGACAGTTTTTGAAGCCAAGCACTTCGCTCTCATCATCATCTGCGTAGGCTTTTCCTAACTATGTTGAGGTCGGCTTCAAGTCTAACCGGATGCAGCTAAATACCAGTATCTTAAGTTGAGCTACAGCCTATCTGACGTCCACAACCCAGTTACTGGGTATTTGGGTAAAACGATACCATCAAGCACTTCACACTGTGAGTACGATACTGCGTATACCTCTGTAGCCGTACTATGACGCGTTAATACCATCATGGTTCCATTGCGAAAAAGGGATAGTGCTGTCGGTAATATATAGCTGCGCTTCTTTTTCACGCTGGAACAATGATGGCTTTAACATGTCATAGTACGGCCGCTGTTTTCAGTTATTTGAACCTACTGTAGTGGAAATACAAAAGAGAGTAAAGATTTATTCATAAACGCAGTTTACCTACTACATGTGATATGATATTACGTATCCGCATTGTTTTACTACATTACTATAACGTGCATTGTTACGTACGGTACGCTTGTCATGTTATCTAGATCGTCATTTGTTTCCATTATCTTGGACACTACCTACCTTGTATAATATTGTAGTCTTTATTAACTGTATGATAAGGTCTATAGTAAAGGAAATAGCGCTTTGTTTACATTTTGATTAGGTGCTGTTATAAGAGATAGACTCTGGCTTTGTTAATAAGTGTTCTTAAGCTGTTTGTTCTTGGTTTAAGAATGAGAACTACCACACAGAGCGATCTCTCGATATTTTTTTGTAAAGTTGCCGTGGTTGCTTCTCGTATATTATGAATAGTTGAAAATCATTTATAATTAAAGACTCTTTCGTGTTCTGAAGAAAAAACGAAGGCTCATGAAAGTCCTCACATTCAGTCATAAACTGGAAGGTATGACCTTAGGATACATATATGTAAAGGTACCGTACAATCTAGTTGGATTGGAAAGGTCAAAAGCGAAGGTCAAAAGGGATGTGTAATATAATTTAATATGTATACAGGGCGGAAAACGAACGCTGCATGGAGTGAAATTACAATTAAGTAACCGTACATACATTTATGAATGTAAAAGAAAGAAAAGAAAGAATAACATATTATTTGGTAAATTCGTGAAATTAAAAATTAAAAAAAATGTGAAATGACGATGGAGCTGCGGTGTCTTACACCGAACAGGATCAGAAGTAACCTCGTATTGTCACCATCCCTGTCCAGAGGAGGAAACGTCTTAAGAAATATTTGTAAATAACACTTCGTTCGCGGCTTCGTTACAGCGCTTCACGGCGGCAGGAGGACTGCGTTGGTATCTTATACTCGCGAGTGCAATACCCTGATGTCGGAGTGTCTCGGCCTCCTTTGTTTTCCGTTTTTTTTTTAGTTTTAAGGTGTATTTTTGTTGCTGCAATGCCAATAAACGCATTTTTCTTTCTTTCTTTCTTTATTTCTATAGCACGCGGGAAAAGCGCCCCAGAGTCGGAGACCTCCCCGTTCAGAAATGGTCGGCTGCGGCGTCCTACGCCACGCAGCTAGAGTGCCCTCAAAGTCAGAGGCCTCCCACTGTCGCAGGCGAGAGGGCCGGAGGCAGCGGAGGGAATGGGTCACACACACATAATATTTGTAGAGACTTTCTATCAATGAAACAAGTTTCTTCCGTGAAACCGACCGTTCCGTATTATGTCGGTTCAGAAAATACAATTATAACAGAGATTAGGCTAAGAACTGAACTAAAACTTGGTTAAAGAATGAGAACTTGCCCCGGACTGACGGCCGCTTTTTATAGTCCCTGTCCAACATTCTGGAAGTATGTGTTTAACATTTCAAACATAATTCAAATTACTTCATATTCTATTTGATTGTCGTTCAGAAACAACAAAAATGGCTTACAGTGAAGACCTGACCCTAACACGCTAACTTTACAGAGAAGACCAGGGGGCCAAGTCAGGGGCAGGGGGGTCAGGGGGGGGGGGGGATTTGCCATACAAAATCTGTCAAAAACTAACAATGCAGAGACCATTCTGACGTTTGTAAATTAGTAGACTTGGCCCCCTAGTCGTATCAAGTTAGCATCATAGAAAAAGAAACCAGATTATCTGGCAGATGACACTTTATGATAAAAATGTCAAAGTATAAAATATTCTAAGATATTTTTATAAAAGAGGAAATTAATAACGTGAAATACAGTTCTGGATGTAAACACAGTCAAAGGTAACTAAGGGTTTGCTTGTCGGCGGTAACAGTGTTCAAAAACATATAAAATGTGAGTAAAATGAGTGTCATACGATTTCAAAATTAAAAAAAGCTTTAAAACATAGATTCTAATAGAATTCGGTACTTAATGCATTAAAACAAGAATTATTGGGCACAACAGCTCTTTAAATGCTAAATACACAAATAAAATATGTGTTTTTTGTGTAGCAAAATATCACAACTACGTGACAAATAAAATAGGGTAGTTATTACACCAGAGAAAAGGCCATAACTTCCGTTAAGAGAGAAAATAAGGAAAATCACATACCAAGTTCGAAGAAATATTACATCATTTTGTGTATAGATAACAACTAAATTGACTGTGAACCAATTGCGGCAATAAGATTAGGTATTAGACACGAAAGAACTGCTTGAATCCAATAGGAATGGTAAGGCGGAAATTTATAAAAATCGACCTGAAACTGTTTTTAATTTTCTGCAAGTGAAGTTTTTTTTCAATAATCAAAAGTGGGCCTTCTTTACTTCAAAATTTGAAAGCATTCATAATGAAAATTTATGGCCAGTCATATGAAATAGGTTACAACCGCAGAGGTCACACAGAGGTCACGCTGCACCACGAAGAAAAAAACAACTTTATTATCATCATTGTTGAGATGGGTTATTAAGTAACATTATGATACTACATGTCGGTATTTCACTCCATGTACCCTCCATTTGTTCCAACTCGAATATTCACTATTCGGTATTGTAGGTACCTAGGTAGTTGTAGAGATTCTAACATAATATTATATCTAGGTAAGTACTTAATTGGAAACCGGATAGTTCAGTTAGTTTAACTGTTTCTCCGGAAGGTATGAAAATGCACTTATGAAACTTTATTAAATTGCTACCATTCAATACGGTAAGCTTTTAATTAGCTCAATGAAAACTTTGCTTCATTAGCACTCTGCGAAGTATAATTATTAATTGTTTCATTGATATGCATGGAACGCCGTTCATTTTAGATGGAACTGAAAACCAATGAAAGGAAATGCATAATAATTACAGTTGTGGCCATATTATTGGGCCACACAATTGTAGTGTAGGTAGGTGCTGCATAATAATATTCTTCTAACTACTTATAAGTTAGGGTTCTGATAAAATCTTGTCATAAAATCTAAGCACCTGTTGATTCCGTATTTAAGTTGGTTATATCACTACACTGGCTCACTACCACACCAAGCTTCTCGTGCAGGCATTGGGATTCAGCCTTTTCTGTCATTCGTGGTGGCTGACGGATGTCATTAGTGTCAGCAGCTACCTCAATACTTGTCTGGATGAGACAGTGTTCACATATCTATTAAATAGATACACAACAGTACCTAAATAGGTAATCTTACTGTGTGAAATCACGTACCCACGGACATAAAAACATCGCGGCGGGATTTTATCGCGCACTGGATTTTCAACTCTCGGTGTTGAACCGAGCATTGAGAATCCAACAAAGTGTATCCCAACTCTCGGCGCTAAGCAGTGCACTAAAGAATTTCGCCGTGATATTTTTGAGTCCGTGCGTGCGTGCGTGCGTGCTTTTGTTTTTAGGTGTGTGGACGTGAACTTATTGTAAAAAAAAACCGGCAAAAAATCATGTATGTTGTATGGGAGCCCCCCTTAAATATTTGTTTTCTTTATTTTTAAACTGTATATAACTAAATATTCTGTGAATATTTCAAGCGTCTACCTGTTGCCGTTATCAATATCGAGCAAAAACGAGCAAAAATATCACGTTTGTTTTATGGGAGCCCCTTAAATATTTGTTTTATTCTGTTTTTTAGTATTTGTTGTTATAGCGGCAACAGAACATCATGTGTGAAAATTTCAACTTATTTACTATCGCAGTTCATGAAATACAGCCGGGTGATAGACAGACAGACAGACGGACGGCGGAGTCTTAGTAGTAATAGGGTCCCGTTTACCCTTTGGATACGGAACCCTAAAAATATAAGTTTTTCAAACAGGATTTTTAGGTAACCTACGAATGGGTTTATTATTTTAATAGCACCAAAATGTAAATATTTATACAATCGCCAAAATTATGTGTAGATACTTAGGTGAATTGCCATACGAATGAATTTATTTATCTTCAGCGTATTTTGCCATTTGTCACCCCCGTAGGATTGGAAACCCGTGATTATAGGCAATCGGATTACTTAGCTTTCTATTGAAAAAAGACGTCAAGTTTATACTGTATACTTTCTGACAGACGCGAGAAACTTGAAAATAAGTTATTATGTTCTTATCTTCGTAAAGTAAAAGGAGCTCGAGAAAGGCTCGTGCACAAGTAAAATGGTTTCCAGTGTTAAAATTTTGATAGAAAACGAATGCTGAAGTTTGGCCCGTTAAAAATCAATACCTTCTAACCTAGCCTTTCTAAGTTAAATGTATTTTTTTACAGATTTTTCACCGCTAAGCTCTCGAAGCTATTCTAAGTTAGGTCTTGAACTGAAGTTCGTAATTGGTGCTTGATTAAACGATGTCAGATTTCAGCTCCATAATCGTATTGTATGTAGCCCGGGGGATATTAAAACTTTAATATTGTTATACTAATAACATCTTATGTCTTACGTTTAACAAGATACAACAAATTAATTTCGAAAATGTTCGCAACATTTTGTAAATGTTTACCATTATTCTCAGACTATGTAGTCGAGATTACAGGATAAAAACATTTTAACAAAAAAAGACAACCGACTTCTAAAAAAAACACCACAAAGTGAAAAATAACTTTAATTTTGGAAGTCTGTATCTGTATTTTAGTTTTTTGCCACCCACTTCCGAAATTAAAGTTATTTTTCACTTTGTGGTGTTTTTTTAGAAGTCGGTTGTCTTTTTTTGTAAAAAAGTTTTTTATTTTTCACTTTTTAGTGGGTCAGTTATTAATTTATCTATGTTACAATAGCCTTATTTCAACTGCTCATCACCTTTAACAAAATATTGCTTTTCCCGATGCAGGGACGTTAATTGTTAAGGAGTTCTCTTGATAAAAACGAGAAGAACTGGAGCTGATGGTGAAGCCACCATTAGCTCCATTTCACCATATGTATTGTGATGAGCTTAACTTGCTTAGCAACCATATTAAAGTAATCGAATCGCAACCACAATGAGTAGTTCCAGTGGCCACCTCTGGTCTTCATTATCAGTTCCACGTCACTAAATGGTGCTTTCCGAGAGCAAATGCACGAGTTACCATAAAAAATACCCAAATCGCTATAGGTGTGCCTATAAAATTTGAGGATTTCCCTCGTTTTCCATGGGATCCCCTCATCAGATTCTGACTTGGTGACAATGGGACCATTTCGAGAGCATACCCTTTCAAACAAAAAAATAATTTTAAAAATCGGTTCACAATTGACGGAGAAATCGGTGTACATAAAAAAAAAACATACATACAGCCGAACACCTCCTATTTGGAAGTCGGTTAAAAATGAAAACTGCTTGGAACTCCATAAACTGTTTATGTGATTCGGACTGACTCACCACTCTAAAATTTGTATGTCCTTCGGGAAGTAAAGTGTAGCTACAAAATGCCTCGTTTCAAAGTAAAACTGCAACACTGAAACGAAGATTTATTTGAAAAGTTTAACAGGCGTAATGTATTTAGGGGAATTTTTACTAACAACGTTCTTTAGAGTCTTACATTTATTTTGATATTCTATTGCAAAATGGGCCACCTCTTGACTTCTTAGAATTACTCCTGAGGGACAGAAAATCTAAAATTCACTGACTTCCACTAGAAAGAGTCTATAATAAAAAAATATTTAAGTTAAGTACTGGACTTACGGTCAAGTTTCACGCAATTTTTTTTGAAAGAGTAGAGGATTATTCCCATGCACCTAATAGAGAACAAAATGGACAGTAATGTCTACAGAAATCATGCTTAAAAAGCAAGGTTGATGACCACAGACCACGTATTGATAAATGTTATGAAATAGGACCAGAACACTGATAAATTGCTACTATATAGATCTGTCTGTCTGTATTTGTTGACGACAGCGTGAAGTGCGAGCAGGGAAAGTTGTAAGTTCTAAGTGATGTCCCTAGCACCTGCTACAGCGTGGAAACTTATAATACACTTATGTTACCTACTATCATTAGCAATCTGTAGATATTGAAATACCTACTCTATCTCTTTCAAAGTTTCCGGGATCACACAGCGTAAAATCAGAATGTAGGTATCTACAGAAATTATAAAAATAATCCGTCCTATATTCCGAGTTCAAATTCAGAATTATTTTTCCGAATAAGACGAAAGCCATTCCAATTTTATTTTTTTAATAATTGTTACCTACAGTATTTATCCCATTTTGCTGACAAAAATATTTTAGAAACCGACTTAAAAAAAACAGTATTAACAGTTTCGGAAATTGGTTTGATTTGGTAAGGTTTCTTTACGGAGGCTTAGAAGACTTATTTCATATTTCCTTCCTTAAGTAGGAAGTATGACTGCCAACGTGCCCTTTAAAATGTTACCCAATTGCCGAAGGGGTGATTACATTTCGTGAAACAATCCGAACAGTGTATTTCGATTTCGACAATCCAAAAATCGAGTGACAAATAAAAGCCTTTCAGAATGAATTCTTGCTTAAATTAAAACGTATCGAGGGATTTTCAAAGGGATTTCCAATAACAGAAAAGCAAAATGTTGCTGTTGTTTTCCAATATTATAGAGTTTATTAAGGCGCATTTGCGCGTTCATGAGGTAAGTAAGTACCTATCCTAAATAACTCGGAGTTAATAGCTAACTCAGGGTTAATCAAATAAGTTATCTTGCGCTACCAAGAGTTAGAGGTAAACCTACAGTTACACTTTTAAATATTAAACCCACCGATGCATGTGGGAGCGTTAAGTCGCTTAACTGTGAGTTAGTGTTAGTAATGTCAAAATAAATTGACCTTATGAAGTACCGCTGATAACTGATTTTATATTTATATTGTTTGACGTTGTAGTAAGTAAAAATTTGGTACTATATCAGCAGACAATATATTCATGAGCTCATATAAAAATAAATACAAATTTTAAAATACTTAAAAAATATTTTTCCTTAGCTGACGTTTACGTCAATCAATAAACTAAATCTCCACGGAAACAACATACAATACGATTAAAATTAAATATCATGTTATAAAATTCAAAGACAAGAAAGTATTATGCATCGTTATGTAGTGTAACTGTAAGTGTGTTATGTAGTGTTTTTTGAGAACTAACCCGGTGTTACCTTTTAGTGGCGCAGCGCGTAATAAGAGTTAATATGTTAATTACTTAACTCCGAGTTTACAAACTCTACATTTATTCATTTCATCCGACTAATCGTGCAAGTGGGCCTAAGCGAAATAGAATGTAGTTCAATTACCCTTTTATTGCTAACGGTATTTTTGTTTGTGAAATTAAATGTATGTACAATCAGGATCAAAAATACAAACTGCATCGAAATGTTACACAATGATCGCGTACAACAGTATTACAGGACGCTAATACATCACGTTTTAGTTCAAACGTGCGTGCATACCGCATAGGCTAAGACGCAGTGCCTTTGTCGCTTAATTACTTGCATCGGATACAATGCTAATATTAGTATTTCTATTCCTTTCAAGGCAGTACCGTTATACCGTTTGTCCATCGCCACCGTCAATGAGACGTCAACGAGATACGAGATTATTCAAACCGAACGCGACGTGCTTCTTCGGCGACGTCATCTCGTTCTCGTTGACGGTGGCGGTGGACAAACGCTCTTAGAATCCTTACGCAAACACGATTAGAACACTAATAATATAATACAATTTATTACGAGTATTGAACGCTCCCAGTCTCGGCCCAGAGATCCGAGCTCAAAGGGACCAACTTCACCTACTATACCAACATATCGGAAATTTTATGAGCATGCATGCCACAGGAAATTTAATATCTTTTGCTTTTAGTACGAGAGTCGGGTTCAACTTCTACTTTATCGGAGAGAAATGATAAGACACCTTGAAGCTATGTTTATTTTTTCTGCAACTACCTCTAAGAGATGTGGCTTTTGCTTTGTAGTTTCAGGCATAAATTTCGTTACTAGTAGAGAATAAAGCTGATATGTCCAGCTGACATCGCTAACAGTTGCGTCCATTTTGTAGAATGCGAATAGTGTGAGGATTGCCCTAAGGGACTGGCCAGCAGCCAGCTGCGTTCTCTCTAGAGTTTAGAGATAACATCAAGATACGCCGATCTAAGTCGTTTACTAAGTTTAGTCTCAGTTCAAACGGCTAAAGACTAATAAATTCGTCTGTGTCATTTGTTAGTATTGCCTAATAAAAAACATTTTTAATTATGTTCCAACCGTCAGCTTAATAATTATATTATAACTTACAGCAGCTACTTAATGATCGTCTTGAAAAGAAACGGATTTTAACATATTGATGATAACTATGATTTAAACGGATCACCTATTCGCTTTATTTGATGTTTCAGCTGTCAAACTTTAGCGGAGTTTAACGCATGGAATTAGTAAGTACTATGGTTAACGCTATTCTGTAGTTAAAATAATAGTCTAACATTAGGTTAATCAATAAAACATTCATAGAAAGTATACAATGGTCGTAGTACCTACTGTCTAAACTGAAGTTTGTACAGTCTCAATTCCAGCCATGGCCAGTGGGCCTAAGATGGACGCTTTGGCAGAATCATATTATGATCTGCGTACAATTAATATCCCGCAATTCATCTGTTTGACAGTTTTGTATGAAGTTTCGTAAAGTGGTACACAAATTATACATTGCTTTAGTGAACTCAATCATGTCAAATAGCAGCTATCAAACATATGAATTGCGGGATATACGAATTGTACACAGATCATATGATTCTGCCAAAGCGTCCATTGTAGGCCCCCTGTTCTATTCTTTATTTGATTCGTCTCAGATTTCGACCAATCACCAACTGAAACTATCTCAGTCAGGTAAAAAGAACGTGATTCTAAATTATGTTTACTTGCATTATATATTTTTGTTTTATAACAGATTAATAAATAACGAGTTGTAACAGGTCACATCACGCAGGGCACGACATCAAGTTTTGTACAAAACATTTGTCTGTTAGCGTAAACATTAACAAAATTATATAGAAATTTTATTACCGACAACCACCCGTTACTTTAGCGTGACCATAACAATAATATACGATGATATAAAACTGTATGACGCATGTTGAGGAATATGTCCCAGTTTTTTTTGGATATAGGTACCGTCATCAAAAGAGTTTGGTGTACTGCGCTGGCAAGGAATAAACTTTCTTGCAGTACACTGGCAATATTCTTGGCAATTATATGCCTAATATAGCGTGAGCTAGCTGACATAAGGCAAATAATTTAATTTGTTTCGTAATGTTAATTACTTTGCATACTATTGTATAGAATCAAGTTCTTCTAACTTAAGAGGCTTACTAGAGCTAAAGCGCGGTCACTGTCAGATTGCATAGAAAAGAAAGAGACGCGCGATGACACAACGCTGGTAATTTATTGCAAAATATGAAGCAATTTTGGATTTACATAAAATCTATTCATTGGACTAAAAAATTAAAACACTATTACGTTAGTATGTTACTTGTAGAATAATCTGACAAAAAATCTGAATGTTTGCATGTATGTTAGTATGGTTTTTAATGGTTAAAATATTTTTTTAAAGGTACCTTCGTGATTTTTTTCTATCATATCAAGTTAATTGTATTATGTTTTCAACACACTATCTAACTAGCATATATCCGGAAGAATATCATATATTTTTCTGATTTTGGTTACTGCAGTGGATCATATATTTTTAGGCATTATAAATTTGCGTTTAGGTCATGTAGGCCCCTTAAGAGACAGCTGTGCTGCTGGTCAGTTTGTTGCGCCACTTCTTCTCCCCAGCTAAAGCACTGGGAATTGGCGAAGGGCGGGCGTTTTGGGGTACTGTCATAATTAATGTTGATTTTCAATAAGTGCTGAATCTCAGCCTAGTCTGAATAAATGACTTTTAATTTTGAATAAAATAACTTAAGTAAGACACTCAGAGGTGCCATGTGAAAAGCCTGATTTTTTTGCATTATGTTCCAAAATGACATTAAATCAAAGACAGTTTTATTTATAGTTCCTTGCAAACTTAACTCTTTTGTTGGCTGTATGTAACCATTTAAATGTAAACACACACTATTTCCGTCAATTTAATGTTTAATATTTTGTAGTATTTAAAAGTAAATTGTGGTTTACTTTTACGTGTTTATTTTCCTGGACTTTTATGCTCTCTCGAATTAAATGGTCAAAACATTAAGGAAACTAACAAACATGTTTTAAAAAGCCGTATATTATTGATATCACGATTGCCTTAAGCTGGCGTTACCATAAAAATTGTTACCTACAAGTGATTTTTCGCTGACGATTTCCCAGTGAAATTAATTGTAATATTCTTACACATTTTTACCTGTTCAGCTTATCAGAAGAAGGGGTTGAGTAAAGTATAAATTTAAACGTTATAATACAGGTTCTTTTGAAGAACCTTTTAAAAAGTTGTAAGTATTCGCGGTCAAAGATTTGGGTGTTACGCAAAGTTCGGGCTTTCCTACTTTACTAAACGATGTTTTTTTTTTGCAATTTTACCAAGCACCAACGTATTAAAAACATTTTATATGTTCCTAAGTTACGTAAACAGTACCTACTTATATGGAGGTAGGTACATAGGTTTTTTTTTTGTAATGAATCTGAATTACTTATTCTCTATTACGAAAAAAGCTTGCTCCCATTTAATTTTATTTAATACTAGCTGACCGGACAAACGTTGTCCTGTCAGCTAGTATTTTTCAGTACTTAATTCATACCAAAATACCATATAAAAAACCATTTCTAGTATTTCCCGAATTTTCCAATTTTCCGGCCAACTTATCCAGTTTTTCTTTCCTTAAAAACCTTACGCGGACTATAACGAACATTTAAAAAAGAAAATGAACGAAATCTTTCCAGCCGTTCTCAACTGATGCGCTTACAATCGAACAGCATTTCATTTTTATTTATTTAGATGGCAAAAAGTACTAATATTTCCAGAAAAAATACATATTATAATTATGTGTGTTTTATATACACCTAAGTCAAGCAATAAATCGAGCTAAACTGATAAAAACTATTTGTCCATACCTCTATCATTCATTACAATAAAAACGACTTCATTATAATTATGTTAATTATACTCGTACAATGTTGTCAATGACTAATTTTAACCCAGCACCCTTATTTCGTGACACACTATCAGTCACAATTTAAATCATTTTGAAGCCTATTGCTAAACCATTGCTTCATATATTTGAAAACGTTGTCTGTTCAAGAACATAAATAACGCAATGAATGTTGTTGAACTGTCAAAATGAAAGCCATTCCTATTGTTAGTGTGTTACGCAATTACCCAACTGAACTAATTATAAACACTTGGGATTGGAGAACGTTCCATTATTATTAGCGTTTAAATCACCGTTCATCCCGGAAATACAAGTCAATATCCATACATCCGGGATGAGTGTACATTGTTTACACATAACATAGCTATACAAATACCAGTGCAGAGACAAAATCAACAAAATGCAATACGGATTTTGCATATTGCAATACATTTTATACTTAATCAGTGATGTGAAAGCGAGCTGCGTCGAAGGTACTGAATAAGTTTTTATAGGAATAATATTATGCATAAAATATGGAACATAAGAAAAGTTTCTTTGACTCCCTAATTTGTTATACACGTTTCGGAATGATTATTTGCTAATATAACAAACACAATTAAATATATATATATATATATATATAGGTATATTATTATGTAATTATGTACGGTCACCAAATGTGATAGTAAGTAACAAGGGTCATCGGATGTAGTTGAAGTTTAGTAAGAAACCGATGGATTCTTTTCGAATGAAATTTTATTGAAAACATTCATCAGTTTCTTACCAAACTTCAACTATATCGACGACACTGGTTACTTATCCTGGTCTGCTTAACCCTTCGGGGAATACAGGCGTGATGTTATGTATGTGTATGTGTGGTTACTTATCTCTTTTGGTGATTGTACACGGATTCGTCTAACTTAATCATAGTTAATAACCAGTGATCGGAGTAGGTAGATTGAACTGGGGTCATTGATCCGAAACGTATATATTACTATGGACATTCCTCCGGAATTGGTAGATTATTAAAAAAAAAACCGGAACTTATGTAGGAATTGTATTCTGCCAGAGTGGAAGGAGTCATTTGATGATTTGCCATCCTCAAAAAAAAGGTAGGAATTGTAATAAAATGAGCAATTTTATTCTTTATTATTCTTCCTATTTTTTTTTTGTCACGATTTGACAAAACCCAATGACCAATCAGAACAAAGGATCATGGGTGGTACAATAACCGGTTATCAGAACAATGCGTACGCCCGCCGACGACTCCGAATCCGGAAATACCGGAATTACTTTCCGGAAAAATGGCTTATCCATGTTATTCTTTCTGTGTGCATTTATGATACAAGTACTAAAAATCAATCTACCTACTCCGATCACTGTTAATAACAAACAGAATATTAGTGTTTAGACTAAGTTCAGTTTGACCAAGAATATCAAGTGACAAGACTTGTTTTGATAGAAGACTACCCAATTAATTATCTTATCACTCTCCTATCCTTATTCCAATTTATTTGGGGTCGAAGGAACATGGTCTCTTTCTTCCATACTGTCTATTAGTCGTCATGTCGGTAGTCGACCCGTTTCTAGCACCATATCATTCTTCACACAGTCCATCCACATTCAAACTCAAAACTTTCCTCGCGCCAATTAATTATCTACAGTGCAAAAAAAGAAAAGTGTGCCTAGAACAATTAATCATCCTTTTTTTATTGCCGAATGGGCCAGCTCTTGACGTCGACCTTGCCTGATGGAAAGCGATGGGTGAAGTCTACGATGGAACTTGTGTGCCTGGAAGATGCTTGTTCACTCTTGCTTTGAAGGCTGTTGTGATAAAGGTGGAACACAGACACTGGCACATCAATCTATCCTTTTGCCGTGCGCACACAGAACACCTACGCGCGTGCGCATAATAAATGTGGAGGAGAAGCGATAAGTACCTACCTACAACAATTCGGTTAACCCACAAAACTTCTAGAATATCTTTTGAACTTACAAAACACTGACAGGTATATCGTTCTTATTTCAAAAGTTATGAGATTTGTTTACTGTCAAAATAACAATAAACTCACGCTTGTCATCGGCTCCATGAGTCAGTCGCGACGTTTTCACGTCAAACGTTATGCACGGTCATTTGGCAAATGTCCGCCATGATTAATAAGAATGCCTATTGTTTTGTCATGTAATATCCATTATTATATGCTTACTATGGAACCGATTACTAGAAGATGGATGGAAAACTGTAAATTGGATGTTGAGGAGTAGGTACCTATTCTTTGTTTGACAGCACGTGATTGAAGATGTTTTTCTTTTCTATGCTAAATTGGGAATGAAAAGAAAACATAATGTGTCAGATTTTTTTATCCCACGCAGTTGGACAGATGATTGTGGTAGTGTCAGTTCATTCCAGCAAAAACTTAGTTTTGATTTTGGTAGGTACGAACATGTGCAAATACCTACCTTTATCAACCTAACTAACCTTAGAAGTACCTTGTGCCAGGAGTAACAAGTATAAATCAGTATGAGTCATTAGTTTTTCTCGAAAAAAAAAACGAAACATCGGTACGTAGGTAACCGTAAAGGGTTTGATAATTCATTTGTCTTTGTCCGTGTCAGTACATACATTCCTATGATGCCACTACTGGGAGCGTCACGCTGAGCAACAAATGAACAAATAAAATATTCATATAGGTACATAGGTACCTACCTAGTATAGACACGCTCATATTATTTTATTAAGTAAGTACACCTACTTTGCAAATATCTAATCCACCATCTTGGCTGACGCACTTCCGAGTACATTGGTTTTACCTACATAATCTAGAATTCTTTGTCGCTAAAATTAATACGCTCACGTGCCACTCATAAAATACTGGAATATTATAAAATTATTTGGCATCGACCTCGTACAGATAGTTTGTGGTGGCATCCAGTTTTTTTTATTAATATTCAGCAGCAACAACGATAGAATGAGTCTGATTTAATTTCATGTACAACTTGAATTCGTTATTTATATTTCAATTAGGTTTTCTTAATTTAATTTGCTTAATAATTTATAGATTAAAGTTTAGATGATACTTCAAATACATTGTAAAATATTATCTTGTTAAATGTTATATTTAATTTTATACACAGCTAATTTTGGCTTCATTCCAGAAAAAAGTCTGCATTTATATTCCGGGTTAGTTGGGACGTTTTCCATAAAAAGTACTTTTCAGATTATTAAGATAGGGCTGCAACTGGTTTTAATAACTTGAAGAACGAGGTACACATTATTCAATTAGATAATTTCACTAAAGTGGCCTTTGTGATACAAAAATGTTTTTGAAACACAATATTTCACTCGAACAAGGCATTTTACGTTTGGAAACTACAGCGCCATCTCTGTACAGCTTCTGAAACTACTTGGTCCGGGTGTCGCTGTAAATTGCATGTTTTCACGTTGCCTCTGAATGGGGTTGGTTGGAAGTTAAGTATTTCCACAGTTCACGTTAATACCGACAGATGTCACTGTTACGTTTTCCCTAGTTTTCGAATTACACCACAACATTGCCTCCTTTAAATACGTGTATTGCATAATTGCATCATAATTATGATTATTTATCTTGAGTAGGTATATAAAATATTTGGGAGTGGATGTGCAGTTACGCCATTGTATATTTACCATTTCAGCTAATACAAAGGCGTGCAGGGTGCCTTAGATTTAGGTTTAGGTTAGATGTGACGGTATGGCGGATAGGCCGAAATTACAATAGGTTGACAACGAAACTAGTTGAACAGTCTATTTACACGTGAAACTATTAATGAACAACTTAGTTTGCAGAACTAGTTTCGTAATGTAAATTGGGCTGTAATCCTTAAAAATATGTTAAAACATAATAAGTGGTAGGTAGATATTCCATATAATGTACCTGCTAGATACATATTACCAAGTCAAACAAGATATTGATAAGCATTAGATATTATTTAATCTCGAAACACACACAAGTGACTGAACATTAATTAAAACTTAGCAACTTGCTTTGGTTTCTCTACTTAGATGAGGTTAACCAGACAGTGGCTTTAGTTAAAATCTTGTAAGTAAACCTTTAATTTTGTGCATGATACAGGTTTAGATAATATACATAGGTTTAGGTACCTACCTAAACCTATGCATGTTACCTATGCAGGTCACTTGGTTGGTCAGAAGTATAGGTAGTAAAATTCGACGGGTGGGGTTCGAACTAACACTTTTTACGTTTTTATCCCCGTTTTCAGTATCAGTGAGCGACACCTAAATGAATGCCTAAAGAAAAGCGTACTGTCGGATTTTTAATTTTCGGCGAAAGCTATGCCTCTTATCCTACAACTTGTTCCAGACCAGTCTTCTGATGAAAATATATGAGCACCCCTTTTCTTCAATTCGACAAGGGGCAGCTGACCAATTTGATTGAAAATCGTAAATTCGTATCAACATAATAGGTAAAAATGGTTGAAGTTTCTCACGATTACGTGGAATAATCTTTCCAATGTCGTGCTAGGCGAAAGGTTCTTGAAGTTAGTACTTGATTAATTGTCTAAGTTAGGTTTTTTCACCTTACGTAGGTACAATAAGCGCCCAAAAACCGAATACCTACCTACGCGATTTTTCGTCTCTCAGGAAACTGATGAAAACGTAAAATTATGGTAATAAAATTTAAACTTTCTATAGAATTTTGAAAAAAAAAGAAAAAGTACTTATTGGGACTCGCACAGGAAGATCACAAACTAAACTAAACACAATCATATAAAGTTAAAAAACAAATGAAATATTAAAAACGATCAAATAAAAAAGTCCTGATGATTTTCTGATGAATTGCGTGTGCATTGCGTTTCCCTACTGTATCTTTTTTTTTAACGGTAAATAGTTCAAGCAATAACAAAAAAAATTAAAGCATAAATATTATAAAGTTAGACATTTTCCTTGGCTAGAATTACCTAGCTAACTAATTGTGATGCAAACCGTACCTATTTTAATCAACGCCAAGCGTAACGAGGAACTTGGCAAGAATATTGTAACGGGAGAGAGGAAAAAAACTTGCCTTAAGGCGAGGCTGCAGTACTTTTTAACTTTCATAAACCTCTGTAAATCTAGCCAAATGTAAATAATGAGAAAAAAAACTTGAATTTGTAGTCAAGCGCTGTGTGAAGACAGAAACGTAAATCATGATAATAGGCTCGATAAAAAAATCATAAAGATGACACTAAATCGTTATTTAAAACGTGTACCTTGAAGAGATTCCATCATGAAACCATGCAAAAGTTATATCAATAGTGGCTTATTGTTTTTAGGCCATGATGAGAAAACATTTTATAATTTCGTTATTATTTTTGAAATATATAATATAAAATCTAGCAGTTCCTGCGCTCGCACCGGTCGGCCAGTGCCCGCCGAGACGCACTATAAGACAAACCGCAATACGATCAAGTTTGCGTAGTTTGAAGGAAAACTGAGTCATACGAAAGAAACACAAAAGAGCAACTTATATGCCTTTTAGCTTATCATGTTAGCTTGACAAGCACCACTTCTACTTCTGACCATGGTCCTTAGAATTTATGGTGGGTGGTCTACTGGTGACGCAGTTTTATGAGTAACTTAACGCTATACGTCACGTTAGGCAACAGGGAGCCAAGTCTACTAATTTACAAACGTCACAATAGTCTTTGCATTGTGACGTTTGTAAATTAGTAGACTTGGCCCCCAGCACCCTAATTACGTAACACACTATCTATGACAATCTGAATCATTTTGAAGCCTATTGCTAATCCATTGATTCATATGTTCGAAAAATTCGTCTGCTCAACAACGTAAATAACGCAATGAATGTTGTTGAACGGTCAAATTGAAACCCATTCCTACTGTTAATGTGATACGTAATTACCCCGCTAGTCAGTCAAACATACTACCAACCATGTTGTCTGGCAGTCTTGTTAACAATCGTTATGGCATGTATCGGCGCGAACCGTAAGAGCTCACGCCCCATGGTCAAAAGCCAGTCAGCAAGAGGGAAGCGGGGTTAACTGCGCTGCACGGCTGCACCTACCCATTCTATTTATAATTATGTATACACTAGACTTGACTAGACCACCCGGCAAATGATGGAGCTATCGGTACGGTAGTCCGCATGTCGGGGTAACACTGCCCTTTTTAGTTGCGGTACCTACCCCTCACAAATTCGTATACCACTACTTGGTGTAAATAACAGTGATAGGAAATTATTAACACATCATCCATAAAAACTAAGTGGAAAAAATATGCAGTATTAAGGATAAATCAAAAACTACTGGTCAGACCTTGATCAAATTTAAATGGGACCACATGTGAAGCACCAGCTATCAAATAAAAAAGAATCATCCAAATCTGTTCACCCAGAAAAAAATTCTGAGCTAACACAAATAAAACAAAATAAAAAAACATACAGACGAATTGAGAACCTCCTCCTTTTTGTGAAGTCGGTTAAAAAAAGGATTATTTGTTTTTTACCTTCTCTTTTGACATAATCTTCTCATTATTCGACATTATATATATCCAATTCTTATTTCAACCCTTTACTTAAGGCTTTTGTAGACAGGATTATAATTTAGATTTGTTACAGCTGTAATGGCATTCGTGTCATTTGGTTTTATAGGCTTGTATTTTGGAATGTGAGAACGTTGTAGGCCTAACTTGTAGACTGTAGATTTGTAGAGCTTTTTAAATTTTTTTGAGTACCTGTTACTTGTTGACAGGCCTACACTGTCCTCCCATACCTATCAACACTGTAAATTGAAACATTGTAAAAGCACCTTATTTATAAAGAGTAACCGTGGAGTCTTTTGCCGGCTCTTCTCCATAGGAAACAACCAATTGGAACCATGCACCTAGCTTCTGACGTTTCATAAGTATCCATGTAGGTTTATGTGAAATAAAATATTTTGATTTGATTTGGTACCACTGACGTGCAGCCTACCGTACTGTACGGTACCGCACTGTAAGGTCCGGGGTTTCAACTACATTAAAAGAATGCATATAGGCTTGGCATGACGTGATTATTCCTATAATCGATGCTACTCATTTTACATCATGATGCGGGCTAACAGCTCTCACAGCTGATCCTCCACTTTTTTTTCTAATCTTCTAAATATATATAGTGGAGGTGGAGGAAAACTTCTACAGTACCCTCTAGACAAAAAAACTGACCAAGTGTGCGAGTCGGACCCGCGCACAAAGGGTTCCGTTCCATTATCTATAAAAACGGCAAAAAAAAAACACGTTTGTTGTATGGGAGCCCCCCTAAATATTTATGTTATTCTGTTTTTTAGTATTTGTTGTTATAGCGGCGACAGAAATACATCATCTGTGAAAATTTCAAATGTCTAACAATCATAGTTCATGAGATACAGCCTGGTGACAGACGGACGGACGGACAGCGGAGTCTTAGTAATAGGGTCCCGTTTTACCCTTTGGGTTCGGAACCCTAAAAAGGAGGGGAAAATATCATAGGGCCCAAAAAATTATCCGCATCGTTGACAACAGGACAAGTGCACGAAAAACTGGCCACATTGCCACGTTGCATGGCAATGTTGATGAAATTAATTCATATTAGGAATACACAAGTTTTCAGCAATTGCAAAAGCGAGAATATTAAATGTTCCTCAGCTAGATGCCGTTTAAAAGTTTTCACTTGAGAACACTAGAGCTCGCTATAGTTAGGTATGAATTTAAACTCGCGCATTTCGCATTTGCAAGGAAACTTGTACTTGCTATTTAGCTTGCCATTTCCCTGCTAAGGCATCTCGTCTTTGTTGAACTAATATAAACACAAGTTCTTTTTATGGTAAATAAATGATAAATGATTTTATTTCTGGAAATAGGTTTGTACAAAAACTATTACACGTCAATCATATTTTAAAACTAGATGAGGTCGTCGTTTCCTATCTGACTACTCTGAGAAGAAAGGCCGAAACAAACTCAGAGGTCACAGTCTCTTTTAAAGTCCAGACATAATCTTGGTCAGATCATGTGAAGACCATCTATATTTGTGTCTGAAATGGTCTTTTGAGGAAAAACCACACAGATTGATTGGACCTATCCAGTCAGTGCGCGCATTTGTCAGTAATCGTGCAGCTCAACTCAAAACTTAAGGCGATACCAAAATAAATTGGGTCATTTTTCGTAACCATTTATTTCACTACTACAGCATGTATGGATTTAATTTTTGGATATATGTTTATTGACTATTTGATTAATACTCTGACTGAAGAAAAACGCAATTGGGTTAAATTTCCTCGATAGAATTTAATTCCGAAAAGACCTCTCCTTTTTTATATCTTTTCCTGTAATTCTAAAATCCTAAGTAATTTCATTGCAAAATTACATTCAAAATATGCGTATTAGGTCATTGAAAACTCTGGCTGAACATATTTTTGATACATATAGCTTAATTTATTTTTAATCATTTTTTATTTGATTTGGCGCTTACGTTGTTTTATTCTGGTTACATTGCATTGTTGCGCTCTCTTTTTGCGCATGTGAAAGTAAATGACTCTGTCACTTTCTTAAGCCCGCCCAGTTCGGCTGCGGCCTTTGTCAGTAACAGACCTGTGTCGGTTCCTCCCGCAACCGTGATTCCATTTTTTTATCCCAATAGTTTTTGTTTAGTGTGTTTCATGACCTTCTTTATCTATATTTATCAAGTGAACAGGGTTTATATAATATTACATTGCCGATATAGGGAATAAATATAAAATACTACGAAAGGTAAACAAATCCCGACAGTTGAAACGCCTGAGGGAACATGCTCGAAAAATGACGGAAAATAAAAAGTAAGTTTGCATGTCTTTATAATAATTAGTTTTCATATTGAATAAGCGTATTATACTTGCATGACTTGATTGATGATTGTGGAAGAAGTGCAAGAGGTATGTCAGGATCGTGACCAATGGTGATCAGTAGTCTTTGTCTATGCCTTTGGGAGACAGGCGTGAGGAATTATGTATGTTTGTACTATACATAGTTATAACTATAAGACATCTTCCTGATAAAATTACTTGGGGTAGAGAATAGATTTTTTAATTTATATTTTCAAATATCTTTGACCTTATAACGTCTGAGTAAGGTTGATATTATACATTATGATATTGTTTTATTTCTTATAATTTAATATTTAGATATCTTACTATAGTTTTATTTTACAGAGCAAACCGATCCTCAAAATATAATAAAAGCGACAAAATCACAGCGCCGGAGCAGACCTCGGACCATACATGTGATTCGGAAAACAAAAGATTAGAGTCGCCATTATCATTTTTAAATTTGGACGATCGACAATGTCTAACTACTAACATGTTGGAAAAAAATGGGTAAACAAATTATTTATTTCCTATTGTAAAGAAATACAATATCCACTCATTTGAATTTTACAGGACAGAACAGTGTGCATCTACTAGTGATGGCATCACTCCGCCCCAGTTAGCTCCGGACTGTGCTGTTGGATTGACAGAACAGAGACAATCGAAGTTGCCTTTAGATGACCAACATTTCGCAACGACTCTCTCACCAAATAAACCAGAGTAAGCATTCAAGGACGCACTCTTAAACTAACTACTAGCCAAACATTTATTTTCCCTAATTTATACTTTTTGAGAGCGGTGACAAAAGAAATGTAGCCAACTGCAAAATCATAGAAATTATTCTTCGTATGTGAAAGTCAGATACATATTTTTATATTCTTACATACAGTAGTATGTAAGAATATAAAAATAAAAATATATAGAAGTAGGTACAAATATACCTAAAGTTTTTAATACCAAAAACATTTGTTTACCTTTTAATTTTACATTTAAAACTAAAAGAATAAAAGCTTATTTTGAACAAAATATTAAAACTACTTGCCGTCCTAGTGTTTGAACTAACATGAAACTCATTTTTTGCAATTAAATATGTCCTGTGGTTTTAGTAATAATAGCTATATTTATTTTTAGAAAAATAATATTTCAAGGACGAGACAGTATGATGATGATTTGGAGCATTCACTGGAGCTTAGCGAAGATAATGAGCCTCTACCATAGGAAATAGAGATTGACAATAATGATGTGAGTTACCTTTTTAAAGGCTCCAACAAAACAGAAACCCTCCTGTGGAAAACGAACACTTTGGTAGTTGTATGTCTGTCCATGGAATAACAAAAAAACGTTTGAGCCAATTTATTTCAAATTGGAAATTAATAATTCAAATGCCGAAATCAAAAACGAAGAGTACCTATCCAATCAAGTGTATTCAAGCAACATTTTTAATAAAAGTGAGCTGAAAGTGTAATGTCTCTTGGAATCGAAGCTGCTATTCAAGAAGGAAACATGCATTTTTGGCGTTGTGATAAGAAAACAGGTTCAAGTAAATAAAAAATCTGACTGTTATTTACAAGCCCAAGGTCAATTGCACATATTATTATGTCAAAAAGACAAATGCTTGGTGGCAGTTTGTTATGGTGAAGATAAAATAAAAACACAAATCATTTACACGGATGAAGAATTTTGGAAAGAGAAAATGGAGCCGAAGTTATTGACTTTTTATTTTGACTGTATCTTACCTGAACTGGTAGATCCTCGGTACACAAGAAATCAGACGATTCGTGATCCAGAATATGTAATTAATAAAAATAGAGACAAGAATACAAACAAAGAAAATAAAACATGCGGAAATGTATCTATTAAATGAAGGCGAGAGACATGTATTCCAAGAAAACAGTGAAATTTTATTAGATTTAGTAATTTATAAATATATCTAATACATTTTAACATACTCTGACTTTTATTCGTAAGAAAATATCCATCACAAAATTGAATTAGTTAAATAATCTTTAATTAAAAATATGGTGTAGTTTGCTCTTTTTAGTATATATAAATGATTTACCTCATTTACTGAAAAACCGACCACAAATGGTGTTATTTGCTGATGATACATCACTGATTTTTAAAATAAACAGACATGCACAAGACCTTGACGACGTAAATAACGCTATGCGTAAGGTTCATAATTGGTTTACTGTAAATAATTTGGTATTAAATGAGAAGAAAATTAAATGCATAAGATTCGCGTTACCGAATGTTAGAAGTAGTAAATGTCACGTTGTATTGAATAAGGACATACTAGAATTCGTCGAAAAAACGGTTTTCCTGGGAATCACGCTTGATTCAAAGCTACAGTGGGGTCCTCACGTATCATCAATTGCAGGGCGGCTAAGCTCAGCCGCTTACGCTGTTTGGAAAATCCGTCAATTAACAGACGTGGATACCGCGAGACTAGTATATTTTAATTACTTTCATAGCATCATGTCTTACGGTATTCTGCTGTGGGGACGGGCTGCAGATATTGATTCTATCTTTATTCTGCAAAAGAGGGTTATCAGAGCCATCTACAACCTCCGCAAACGCGAATTTCTAAGGGAACTATTTAAAAAAATTAACATCATGACGGTACCTTGTCAATATATATATGAAAATATTTATGTATGTTCGAAAAAATCTACATCTTTTTAGTAAGATAAGTGGCAGGCATAATATCAACGCTAGAAATAGGAACAAATTAGATCAACCACGTTTCAGGTTGTCTAAAGTACATACTTCTTTTATGGGGTACTGTGTAAAGTGTTATAACAAAATACCACTCGATATTCTTCAACTAAATGAGAAGAAATTTAAAACATGCATTAAACGCACACTGTGTAGACAAGCATATTATAAGTTCAATGATTATATCGTAGATAAAAATGCTTGGCTTAATGCTGGTCCTGCTCCACAGTCACTTGGACGCACTAGTTAAAATTTTATTGTTTGGAAGAGATACTTCTTTTTTACTTTCCCTTTTATGTTTTCTGACATTGAAAATTTAATGTTTGTTTTTTTTTTTATAAAATATGTTTTTATATTGAATACTCCAATAGATATTTTAATGATTGTCTTTTCTTTTTGGTAGTAAAATTTTATTCATCGCTCAAATACATAGCAAAGTATAGTTTTGTATAATTTAGAAGCAGTTTTTCAATTTTGTAAATGTGAGTACCATGGATTCGTTTATTATATCATTATTATGTATGTTGACTTGAAAGCATGGCAGTTGAGACTATGTCATGCTCACTTAAATGTCTCACTGTTGGTGGCGCGTGTGTTGGATCATTCGGTTCCCTACAAAATGGTTGAGCTGGATGGTGCTGATCCACGCGTCATGTTCGTGAACGAGCGCCGTCAGTTGAGACGGGGTCATCTCTTAACTGCCACGGCTTATTTTTATTATTCTTATATTTTGATTTATTTTTTAATATACATATTTTTTTAAATTATTTTTTTACATTGTTCTCACATATAGAAGCAACAAGAATTAATGTACCAACGATATTGTAATATCTTGATTTAAAAAGAGTGTCCTTGGAGTTTCTTGCCCGTTCTTCTCCATAGAGATCTACGTTTTGGAATGGGCAACTAGCTTCAACTTTCTGACTAACTGACCGACTCTTTGACAATTCAAAAGTGCCTGTAAATGGTTTAATTGAAATAAATGCATTGAGTTTGAGTTTTGGAACAACTTTTTAAACACATTTAAAGTTTAAGTTTATAAAATCATAGTAAGAAATTGTTCACTACACTAGTAGATAATTACAAAGCTGTTTTAAAATAAATATCAGTAAAGTTTATGTCAATAAAATCGGTACAATAATACTTATCACTTAATAAATAAATAATATGAATACAACTAAAGAAGGACTTTGCCAAAGACATATAGGAAACAAACGTTTGTATGACTCAATTGATAAATGTGATGAATTTCAAGCGAAATGGGTATGTCAAGATCGTAGCCGATGGAAATCAGTCGTCATTGCCTACCCTCATAGGAGGCAGGCGTGAATATGTAAAATTAAATGTTAAGATGTTATCTACAGCTCATACTGTAAATTTTTCCCAAAGAATAAAAGAAACACTCGGAAAGCGATTTCCTTTTTCAGTTTTCCTTACATTTATTTTATACTAAGCGTGTATTTTGGATGGACAGATTTTTTTTACTGACGTGGTTTCTTTTCCTATGTCAATATGATCATTTAATGTTACCTGTTCATTTACACACAGTAGATATTTTTTGTCATTCTTAAATAAAGCAAAATACTAAATAATAATATAATTAATATTATAGTTTAATCCAGAGAAATAAAAAACAAATGTATTTTATTTCTGGCGACTCCCAATTTCCCTCGCCTTCTCTATTCTAAAACTTCAAAATACAGACACGCTCGCGGTGAGTTTGCGATGTATTCAAGCGGGGGCGCTCCCGCGTCTTCGGTTAAGCCACGCCCCTCGAGCTATCATTTATTTTTAACGTATCACCAGGTAGTCATCAAAGGTGCCAAACAATTGACATAAGAAACAAAAATGAAACGACAGACAGTTTTAAAACTCTTCGGGCTCAAAAAAAATATTAATAATTTTATTAAGTAATTGTGAATTTATTATTTCTTAAATAGATAGATAGATAGATAAATCATTTATTCAGTGCACACAAAAGAAATAGCACAACACAAAAAAGCACAGTTAAGTAATTACTTAGATAAGTAGGTATTTGAAGACTTCCAAAGTCAACGTACCATGACTTTGTAAGCAATTTAAGTGTTGATTTAATTTAAATGAAGTTAAATGGAGTTTATTATGACGAGTTAATTGGTGTGACAGAAGATTTGTCAATTTGCGTACCTGCTAACGATTGTTAGGAAACGCCTTCTCTTAGTACTTAAGTTCTGACTTGTAGGCCAACAATAGTTTACGTTGTTTTCTTCTAACAGAAGAACGCTGCTGCCTAACTTGACATAATCTCCATTGGCAACACCGTCGAGCAAGGAAGCATACAAAGCTATGCAGGTACCTGCGTTGTTTGTACTTAGTACTTCCATAAAACAATAGAATAACGTTTTTAAGCTTTTAAATAATAATACCAGCCTACTATTGTCTCACTTTAAGGCGAAAGCCTCTTCTTATACAGAGAACGGCTTGCTCAAGACGGCTTGACGATTTCAGACAAAACAAAAAAGATTTTAAATAAACCCCACCAAAAACATCGTCCTTCGTATTCTTTCAATTCGATAGAAATATCGAGTTTATTTTTACTCTTTATTAAAAAAAAAAAAAAAAAAAAAAAAAAAAAAAAAAAAAAAAAAAAAAAAAAAAATTGTAAAGTTCTAGTAGCTATATTAGTAAGAAAACTTAGGAATTTAAATTGCACTACCTACAAAGAGAAAAGACTCAAATTGCATTCGTTCGCGCCCTGAATACGTTGTCATCTTCATCGGGAACGCTCCAGAAAATGCGAGTCGGGTTTGGCGTGGAAATATTACATGTACAAGCAGTTCTTTAGGTAGTTTTCACCACGTTTTCCATCATGATAGGAATTTCCAGAAATGAGACGCATTTATTTACTGTATTTATATGTCCTCCAGCATAAGACACAAAAATAAATAAACCTAACTTTCATTTAGAATTGAGGCGTGCTCAATTAAGCACGCCTCGATCCTAAATGAAAGTTAGTTATTTTTTAAGTTAAGTTTATGGTCGATGTATTTCTTGCTCACATAATTATAATAATATGATCTGATAATTGAGAGCCATAAATTGATCAGTTAAATGCAAGTACCTACCTAATGCTGAAGACTTATTAAAAGTTTACGACTTTTTGAATTTTTCATTATAAAGTACACCGTCTTCGTATCTTCACACACTTGCTATTTAGAACTCTATATACTACACAAGTACGGGCATTATTTACTACCGAAGATCTTACAATCTGACGTCGAATAATAGTTCCAAATGTTCGTTTATTTATTAAGTGTACATCTGTTGATACGCTTCCTCGAGCTAAAAACTACCTATTTGTCACGTTGGCACTTTGCCTTGAGGAAGTGTGAAATTGCGTGAATTTCTTGTTACCTGTACATTAAATAAATACGTGTCTAATTATATCTGAAGGTGAAATATTGATCAACGCGACAAAGTACGCGCGGCACTTTGAATAACTGTACGAAAATAAATGTTAATGTGCTGAGTAATTTTTTTTTTTCTTGTATGTCATACCGAATGAAATTCTAAGTACTCCAAATGTAAAATTCTGCACCTCTCAGTTTTATTTTCCGCCCAAACCAGTCCAGATGGTATCAGGAAAATTGAATTATTATTCCCTTTCGCAAGAAATGAAGCAGCTTCAATTTTACTGCAACAAATAAAACTCGCGTTCGCTACACTATTACACAGCTCATGTTTTCACGTTCTGGAACGTTTAACAGATTCCTGTGTTGAGTAACAATAGTCCCAGACAAATAACAAGTCCGTCATCTCACGTCATAAACCATGTTTACAGCTACTGTAACATCGATTCCCAGTTTATATCCCGCATCCGATGGTTCCTTTTCTATGTCACTATGTTTATAATCTTGTCTTGTTTGTTTTCTTCGCCAGCTTTGCCGATTGATAGTTTTGTAATTAAAAAGCAAACTTATCTATTGTAACCTAGTTCCGTGACCTAGTTACAAGCTCAAATGGTTTTCTTGAAAAATTGTGCATTTAAAAATTTTGTGGTTTCATCCAGCCGCTCAATGGAAGTTGCTGAGTTAGTTTTTGTTGTTGTTGCGTTAACGACGAGCTTAATTGTATTTTAAATGCTTGTATGCACTACTGCAGTTCCAGATCCTGAATTCAAAAGAACAAATAAGTAATGAGCCACGCCTGATGTTTGCTGTCTCAGCTAAAATGTGGAAAACTGTTCACTTCGGTAAATTGGCAGATGTGGATGGTTAAGCGACGTGCTTAATCAATATTTTGTCCTGCAGGAAGAACATTGGATTTGAAATCTTTGTGTGCACTTCTGCAGTTCCAGATCCTGAACTGAAATATAAACAAATAATGAGCCACGCCAGATGTTTGCCGTCTCAGCTGAAATGTGGGACACTGTTTACTTCGGCAGATGAGAATGGTTAAGCGACGTGTTTAAGCAACATTTTGTCCTGTACACAACACCACTTTTATGGTGGTTTTCAACACCACTTTTATCAACATTAACGAGGAAACCTACCTAAAATCCCAAAAGGAAAAGCTCTGCAACGTAAAACAAAATTTAAAATCCTATAAAAATTCGATAACTTATGTCGTCACAAATTTCTTGGTCAACTGTTTATTGTCCGCAAACCTGTCTCGGTTTATTTCTACACTATGGACTGGGATATATCCCGTACTTCCGCTTTATTTTATTCAGCTGTCAACATAATATCTTTCCACCATCTTTCAACTAATTTAAATGCCTGTCAGTGTTTCCAGCCAATTTGTCAGAGTCGTTATTGAATCATCTTAACTTGTTAACATCGCAGGTGTTTACTGTTTACGAGTTTTCTCGGTAATGGAATGGAATTAGAAAATAATGTAGGTATGCATTGTAATCGCATGGGAAATAGACAGCTAAGTATTGTGATAGTGATACATCATCCCCTTCCCCACTAAAATTTTGCTATGGCTAAATCCTATGCCAAAGTAAGTAATTTTACTGTACATATAATTTTAGGGTTCCGTACCCAAAGGGTGCCAATGGAACTCTATTACTAAGCCTCCACCGTCCGTCCGTCTGTCTGTCAATGGACTGTATCTCATAAACGGTAATAGGTAGACGGTTGAAATTTTCACAGAATGTGTATTTCCATTGCCGCTATAACAACAAATAATACAACTTCAATCAATTTAAAAATTAAAAGGGTCCTCCTACAAGAAACGTGTTATTTTTTAAAATGTTGTATTAAATATTGTACGGTGGTACGGAACCCTTCGTGTGCAAGTCCGACTCGCATTCGTTAACGAAATTCAATATTTGATTTGGTCGCAATTCCTCCTGTACCAATATCCCCAAATGTATTTTGTTAATTATCTGAGTGAATTCAATATCTTTGTCAAAACAAATGGGTGTACGGTAAAACTCGTCCTCAAACATTTCACTACAACCGATATTACATTCTCAGTACCAGTTACGCAGATCTTATTTTGGGCAATATAGCTAGGATTGCAATGCAAATGAAAGTACCTACGTACATAGTGAGAGCAAAAGCACCAAAAGTTCATACTTGGAGCAGTTACGTAAGGCACGGTCGATAACTACGCTGCCGACGGTACATTTGTGCCCCGATTCGCGAAATTACGTGGTAAACGTTTCACCGTTTTAAATATCTGTTACTTCTAGCTCTAATAGGAAGTATGCAATTTGGTGGTGAGTATAAATTGTAGTGGTGTATTTGGCGAAGCGAATATGTAGGAGTCACAAGTAAATTACATTATATAGAACAAATCTATAAAGTCCGTTAAAAATAGCGTCTGTATCCCTGTTGAACATATTACATCCTCTCGGCATATGGGATGGAGTATCCTGTTTGTCTTATCAGAAATTAGATTTAATTATAAGTTTATTACCCACAAAAATTTCTCTACAAATGAATTTATTAATTTGTTCCTCTCACTTGCTGAAATATCTTTAGAGCACTTTACAGTTTTGTTTACTTCAACTTCAAGTGTAACAATTCTATTAACTACTTTGTTCTATTTAGATCTAGTAGCGGTAACTAAAATGAATTTGAATTTACAGCTTTTTATGAAATATCCTGAGTAAGAAGTTCCTTCTTCGAGTGGCTTGCATTTGCTAGCGGCCGCATTACTACGTTTTCTAATGCTTATAAAATCTCCCGGGCACCACTTACGATACTTTCGAGTTGAGTTATAAGTATAACTCCTCCTATTTTTAGATGTCGACCACCCAGCTTTGCACTTACGCTTACAATAAATCTGTTTGGAAGGACGTGAACTCGTAATTTAGTTTTCAAACTGCTACTTGTATTTTAGTGGGCTAAGCTTTGAATAAAAATATGAGGTGTCTAACAAAATCGATTGGCTGAAAAGGGCGAATATCTGCAAAACTCGTACAGTTTTATTAAAAAAGGACTGATAACTATCTACGTTACTAATTTTAGTTAGTTATAGAAATTGATTGAAACATTGTGAAACATACGGGTACTGAACAATTCGAACGAACTGAACGACAGAATTCACTGACCCCTCACGGGATTAGGAACGAAACTTGGATTACCAAGTTAAGAAGAATCTTCTAAAAGAGATGTCACTGTAAACAGCAGTGAAAGTTCTTATGTAAGTGAAATCACGTATCTTTGAACGGGTTCGTGACAACCCTGGACCGTAAGTTAACGGAATTAGAGATACCGGAAGAGATACTGCTTCATTTTAGATACTTTGTAGACAAAAACTTCAGCGTAAAAATGCAATTCATTTAAGCCTGTGGAAAAGTGTGACAACATTGTACGATAAGAATAGATATACAAAGATTTATTTAAAGAACACCACGACAATTGTGTCGTAAAAAAATGTAAATAAAGTTATCGTGGTTTACTCGTTACATATACCAGTTTACATTTCCCAGTTCAGATACATGATCATTCGACTCTGTGTATGAATCACTATGGAGGAAATAAATTTTATCGCGTGCCTAATAAACATGCCAAATAAAAATGCAAACAAATCAAGTAGATTACTATTGGACAAAGTGTAAGGAATAAACATTACTTTTCCTTGTAAATCACGTCTGAATATCTTTAATCCCAATTGCTTCATTACGTAGTTTGTTGAAACGGATCTTTATTGATTGTTATGTGACACACGTATTGAGTATGTTGCTTTACCATTTAATTTGCACCCACAAAACTATAACAGAAGGTCTGTCTGCTACAATAAAATATACTGTAGATAGAATGAACTCACTGCCTCCTTAATCCACGTTTAAACATCCCACAGTGGTGATAAGTCAAAAATACCTCCATCGTATTTATTGCCTCATTAAGTCATTACTTAGCATCTCAAGGACTTAAAGGTTGCACCCTCCAGCGAAGCCTAGGTCGGCGTGCGATGGAACAGCGCCAAAGCAATTAAATCTTTTGCCGCACGCGAGGGTTTCTCTGCCACTCTTGCGACGCCAGCCGCGCACCAAATTGCTCTCGTTACTTGCACTTTTTAGGATAGCAATGTTGCTCCGATCTTCGTAAAACCGAATATCTGGTTATTTAAATACCAGTTTGTGTTCTGCATTGTTGGTTGGCCAAATATTGGTGATGTAGATTGGTGGTATCAAATGTTGGTCGTGGTTTTCTTGAGGGATTAGATGTTATTTGATATTTTGGAGTAATCGTTTGATTTTTGATGGCATGTCAACATCCTAGGGTTAGTTTCCGATGTTTATTTTTGCACCGTTATTTTATTTAAACGTATCTAGACGAACGTCCTTAAAAGAGTTTGAGTTGTCTGTAATAAATCATAAACTTATTCCGTGCAAAGTTTTTTAACTTCTACCAACGGTATGGAAATTCTTCGAAGGTTTTGTTATTATTTTTCTTTGTGTGGGCGTGAAAATGTATCAAAAATATTATCAGCAAAATATTATTCGTGGGAAGGTAAGGAAGGTGTATTACATATTCAAATATTCAATAACATTTTCGTAATAGATAATATTGTTCTCGAAAGAGCGTCCTTATAGCTCTCCGTACATACATACAGGTGGCCTACAAAATGTTCTATTAGAAGTCGTTTCATTGTCTGTGAATACATAAACAACGAGCAAGATGACCAAATTTAAACCGTGAATAGAAAACATTGAACTCATGAATACATTTACATATTTTGGGGACGAGGCAGTGGTCTCACACAATGGTTTGTAAGTGATCTGAAATTTAAAACGAACCAAGTGTTTGCTGAATTTCAAAAGCTATTTATATTGTTTATGTAACTCATTTGTCTTCGTTTCCAGTGCTGGAATTTTACAACTTTGAGACATTTGAATCTGGTGACAAGAAAACTATGCCGTATTGAATTTTCTTGCTTCTTGATATCTATGGCATAAAACAATCGGCACTGTCTCACTGAAGAACTTAACCTACAGGATAATTGTGTAAAACACTAACAGTAGCAATGGCTTTCATTTTGACAGTTCAACGACATTCATTTCGTTATTTATGTTGCTGAGCAGATTTTTTTTGTCGAACATATGAAGCAATAAATAAGCAATATCCTTCAAAATCATTCAGATTGTAATTGAAAGTGTGTTTTGCAATTAAGGTGCTGGTATCTACGGATAAGTACCTACAACGGTTTTTTTTTTTTGGGTGGGAAATCGTCAAATAACTTCTCCCGCTCAGGGCAGAGCTTGTCAGAGTTTTACTGAATAAAACCCACCCGTGTTCCTTCAGTTGCCTGTGTGCCAGGGCCAAGGTAACTCTTTCGAACAATCCACGGCCCCGGCAGGCGTCGGTCCTAGCGGACCCCGTCAATTGGTGCTGCCATCTCTTTGAGGCGCGCGTGGAACACAACGTGCCATCGACCCGAGCCTTGTCCTTACCGGACGGCGAGCTACCTATTGCTCGCCGTCCGAAAGCTCGCGCCTACGGTGGCCGGGAATCGGCTATCGAGTCCCGTCGCCCAGGGTGTCTCCTCCTGCGGCAACTAGGGGCGTGAGGGGCGCAACGAGTGCCTCACGCTCACGCGCTCCGCGTCCTCCTTCGCGAGAATTACTACTTCGCAAAAGGAGGTGACGGCTTCCCATGCCCTCTCGCTCCGTACCATGGCCTGGACCATGCCAGACGCGAGAGATCGCCGCCGCCGATCGCCTTCACGGGGACACGATGGTGCTCCGTCCAGGCCGAGCAAACCTCCGCCGTATGCTCCACCGTGTCCTCCGGGCGATCCACACAATGGAACGAACTGAACGACCCGCAAACGACCCGGACCCGGGCGTATCGTCCCGCCATATCCGGAACAGGAACCTCCCGAAACAGCCATGTCCGGTGAGGACCTGCGTCAGACGGAAGGTGGGGACGCCGTGGCGTCTCTCAATCTGCTCCTCAAAGAGGGGACTTACTGCCGCAATTGTGGCGTGCCCAACCTACTACAGTTACCATTGCAATGTCGGCTACTTTGTCACGATTTCAGGAATGACTCATAATTGCGCGAAAATACGTGAAATATGACTGCACAATAAGTAAACAGAATGAAACTCTTGAGACTCAAATAAATTATTTGAAGCCCTGAACATAATGTAAACTACTTGAAATATTTGCGGGAACTTGAAAATATACATTATTTAATTAGGTTGAAACGTAAAACATGTTTATAACCGTAGTATTAATAAAACGATTGGTAGCCAATATGCGTAGGATACTCCATTAGTAATCGCAATTCGTATCTTACTTTTCACATTCGGCTCTAAACAGGGCTACAAAGTAAAGCACTAAATATGCAACCCGATATAAGGGTCACATCCATTACCGTAATTAACCTTAATTTAATTATCTACACAGGGCAACAAGGTAACCCACTGCATTATGCAGATAGTACAGCGTGAATTAAAAATGGCCGGATTCACATACAAAAACATACTTTCCCGAAACCTATGGTAATAGAATTGAGCCCGCGTGGAGTCTCCGGAGCATAGCCGTACTCTATATTCATTCCGAATTCAAATGTTTGTACTTGTACCAGTATGCGCTCCCGTTCCACTTGGCTGAGTCTTCACACTGATTACTATGATACGGGAGTATGGAACTGTTTGTGTTTGTGTACAGCTATTGAACATCGAGATTCATGAAGATGTTTCTGTGGTAGAATACTTTTATAAAATACCTTTTCAACAGAACACAATATATTTTATTCTATTGGCCCTAACACTTATGTAAGCTGATTGTGAGTAGGTACACTAGGTACCTATGTCTTATTTGATGATTTTCTGTTCAACAAATCCCCTGTAGTGTATTGAATAATGCATCTGTAATGCTAATAATTTAATATAAAACAAAACGTTGTGCGGTTCAGTACCGCGCAAAACTCAGTTGAATGGTCTTTGATGTCGGCTGCAGATATAACATGAAAAACAAATCGTTACGGAGAAAACTAAGTTGCTTAAACATTACTTAGTCCCCTGCATGGTATATCTGATAAAGCTAATCAAAAAACGCTTAGGTACTCCCGAACTACGCAAAACTCAGTTGAATGAGCTTTGAAGTCGGCTGCAGATATCGAGAACAGCGCGCAGCGCAGAAAATTAAGTTGCATAAGCATAACATATGCTTCTATTTCCTTTGCAACCAGACAAACAAAAACATACGTACTGCATGGAGGTGACTGACCGACCCCTTGGCAATTTAAAAATGTCTTTAATTGGTTTATTTGAAATAAATGCTTTGAGTTGAGTTGAGTTAAAATTTGTCTCTCCTTTAAACGATAAAGATAGAACACGCTTTTACATTTTATTTTATTTTGAATAGCTCGTGAGTCTCGGACTAAATAGGGGATCAACTGCAGGATTGATTAAGGTGGGGTTCCAACACCACGCATGCTGAAGGAGTAATATAATATATGCTTTGACCCAGTTGTGGCAGGAGCGACGCAGATGGTTTTGAAAGCTGGCCAATCATTCCTCTTTCAAGGGTACGCCGAATTGTTGGAAAATAAATTCGCTGTGGAAAACCGATGGTCGCAGTTCTGAGAGTAGACAGATTTTTAGAAGATTTCTGCTTGAATTATTTATCGACTGTCACAGCTCAATTATGTCGAGTCCTGTTTTTAGTCCTACTGATACTAGGTAATTTAGTATCTACTTAAGCATCGCATAATTATCAGTGATTAAGTGTCCAACACATTATGCAATTACACGATTCAAATATTTTGTCTACGAAAAGAAAAAACAAACGCTAGTCAAGAAAACTCTGGGAAACATTTAGAAACTACTTAAAAAATCTGTAGAAAACATGACAGCAAAAATACATGAATTATTTGAAAACAACCGGAACAAGCATTATTCTGTAGGTACGGCTATTTTGTTTAACATAACAATGACTTAATTTGTACAAGCAAACCGTAATTGTTGTCATCAACCATCCCATTTCGGGTAAATGTAACTAATACTTGGCTGTTACTATGTAAATATTTCTCAGAGATCTTGACTTGTTAGATGTTAATAGCTTACTCAATCAATAGCTTTGAATATCACAAAACTGTAGTATATCTGAGTAGTAGCTGAGTTTAATAAGTGAGCTGGCCAACCCTAGCAGCTGGTAGGATAATAGTTCACTTCACCTAAGTTTTGACGGAAAGATTTTCACAGAATAGCACTGCTGGCCCACACTGTGATTTCCCTTGTTACGTGGGGTGCATTTCCAGACACAGATCTCAAGTAAAGCTAACAATGAGACTTCAGAAGAGCGTTGTCAACCGTTTGAAATAAGCGTCAAACAGCAAACCACAACATTTATTTTTGTGAACCCAAAGGACCCCTTTAGGAGGAGACCTTTGCCCAGCAATAGGACAACAAATTGTCCTATTGCTGGGCAAAGGTCTCCACCATATTGTTCCACTTTTCTTTGTGCTGTGCCTTCTCCGTTCAATCGGCACTTGTGTATTAAAAATGTTTTATTTACTAAACAGTTAGCTGGCCGCTCGCACTAAACGCTAATCAAAGTGTGTAGTATCCATTAGCGTTATTATGAACATAAATAGGTTTTCATTCAATTCTTGAAGCCTATTGTAGCCGCATACTAATATTAATGTTCAACAAAACCACGGTACAAAATTTAGTACCGCCGCGCGCCGCTTCGTTTTCGGAATATCTACTATTTATGATCAGCAGTATCATGAAAAGTGAAGCAATACCCGTTAACTGAGGCATGACGTCATAAACCCAGTTCAGGATGCATGAAATAACATTAGTTGTACTGAAGCGTACAAGTGCTCGTAACTTATTTCGGTCACCGAAACGACGCCGCTACGACGCTTCTACTCCGCAGTTTTGAAGTATTTCGTATTCAAATGAAAAACTGACTGCCTCGTTGGTCTAATGGTCGCACGCGCTACTGCTGAGCATGAGGTCTCGGGTTCGATTCCCGGCTCGGGCAAAGTGTTATTGCGTTTTTCCATCTGGCATTTCTCAGTAGCAGCCCGGAGTCTGGATTTGTGTCCGGTTGATGGCAATAGGCTCGCCCCCTATTACATGGGACTTAAACATAACTGGCGAAATGTGGGTGTACTATAGGTAATAATAATAATAATATAATAATAATCTTTATTATCAAAAGCCAAATACAATTCGTCCATCTCAATCAAACATAAAAAAGAAGTACAATGCTATGCATTATTTGAGACAGAGTGAACGTCTGTGTTTGTGCTAGTATAAACTGTGTTACAGACACAGGCGCCTTCCTCTTACAGTTCATTTACAATTTGCTGCACTTTGTAGTAGTTCTGGTAAGCATAAACCTTAGTTAAACTTAGGTACACCTCTGCCTTACCCTTCGGGGAATACAGGCGTGATGTTATGTCATGTTATGAAACAAAAATAACTGGTGTGTTAGAGATCCCAGAACCGCATGTGAAGAGAATGGTCGCCATGGTGGTGGTTTTAGCCGGTAAGAGGTGGTCCCTTGGCAGGGTCGAAAAGGCCTTCCCGACGAAAAAAAGCGACAGTTAAAGTCTGAACAAAAGTTGAAGTTAGGTTTCTACACAAACCGCTGCAAGCTGCAGTAAACAATCTTGAGATAAAATAATAATAATACCTGCCTATTACTGTCCCACTGCTGGGCAAAGGCCTCTTCTCATACAGAGAAGGTACGAGCATTGATCACCACGCTTGCTCAAGACGGATTGGCGATTTCAGACTTATATATTAACTATAAGTCCAAGTTTCCTCATCTCATCTCATCTTATTTAGTTGTCAGCTTCTTTTCTTATACCTACGACACAAACTATACAGGGTTATTTTTAAATTGACTAGCTTAACTCGGCAGACGCGATATCTAAACATGGTAAAACATTTGATAGCCCAACTCTTGAAGTAGGTTTTAAGCTATTTAGCATCACGTTACGACCCTTAGGAGCTGAGCAAAAAGAAAATCAGAAAGAACGCTAAGCGAAAACGAAGTAACGTCGCGCGGGCGGGCGATGCGGCGCGACGTGCGACGCCATATTTGTTACAGTGTTGTATTTATTTATCCTTTTTTGTATACCTATATTATTTTATATTTTGTGATTGTGAGAACGTTGTAGGGCTAAATTGTAGATTTGTAGACCAATTTTCTATTTTGTTAAGTACCTGGTACTTGTTGACAGGCCCATTGTCCTCCCATACCTATTAGGTAACACTGTAATTTGAAAACATTGTAAAAGCCAATTATTTTTAAAAGAGTGACCGTGGAGATTCTTGCCGGCTCGTCTCCATAAGAAACGACCAATTGGAACCGTGCACCTAGTTTCTGACGTTTCATAAGTGCCCATGTAGGTTTAAGTAAAATAAAATATTTTGATTTTGACGCGGTGGCTCGGGTGCCGAAATTCAGGTGTCAAGTGTCTGATACAGGTGAGTTGTTGCAAATAAACTGCTGCAGAACGATGGTGCTGCCATATTTAAAAAAAATCCCTTAGTCACGTTTAAGCTAGACACGCGATAGCGTATCAAGCCAACTTCAAAGAAAAAGGAACTGGAGACGCAGCAACCGTGTGTTATAATGTACACGAACCAATTGGAGACACATTTGACCTCTTAATAACTCAAAATCTATTGAACTCAAACTCAAACTCAAACTCAAAGCATTTATTTCAAATAAACCAATTACAGGCACTTTTGAATTGTCAAAGGGTCAGTCAGTCAGAAAAATGAAGCTAGTTGCCCATTCCAAAGCGTAGTAGGTACCTATGGAGAAGAATGGGCAAGAAACTCAATGGACACTCTTTTAAATCAATATATAGTTACGAAAAACAAATTGTTTACATCATTCATGTTCAAATTAAAAATGTGAGAACGATGTAGAAAGACGTGCACGTTTAAAGTATCCGTAATAAAAAAGATAAAAAAACAATTCAAAAATTTAAATTAAAATAAGCCGTGGCAGCCAAGAGTAACATAAATACATAAAATTTGGTTTATTTACTAAAACTTTTTAGATTAACTAGAACCCCAAATTTCTTATGAAATTTGGGGTTCTAGTTAATCTAAAAAGTTAATAAAGCTCGAATGGTTATTGAGATATTATGTAACGTGTAAAAATCGTATTTTTCATCACTGACTGCCTGACATATAATAAAGATCAAAAACCTAACCCACTTCCAGATGACCTAGAAAGTTGAAATTTGGCGTCCAGCTGGGTAATTGTGTGTATACTAAGGAAAAAATCTGAAAACAGTGAATTTTTACGATTTGAAATTATTTTCCAAGCAATCAATTTTTATTAACACCTAGCGCCTTTCAAAATTAGAATAGCAACAAAAACTTTTTCTTTCACAGGAGAATAGGTTCCATGATTTAAGTTCACTTTTATTGTTTTGTATACCAGATTATTTATAATTTAAGACAACCAATAATGACACAAACTGAACTGGCAGCACCGGCTCGTCGATCTGGCATCATTGCGAACAATTGTAACAATCATTACGAAAGAAATACATTCTTACACAGTCTGTGATTTACAAGAGCCCAGATTCGATTCCTGTTGTCTATAAACGTTCAATAGACACTTATGAAAACACCTAGTCTTCCAGCACATACATAAGTAGGTAGACCTAACTTACCCTATTTGCTTAATTTATTGTTAAGCAAAACCTATACACCTGAAGGGGCGATGGTGGTATGTAAGTAAGCAGGCGCCGGAAGTAATATCTATACTTACGTGTTTCGTAACATTTTGCTTAGAGTTACGTTTATTTAACAATGTCTTTAAAAAGTAATGATATCCTATCAAAAACATAAATGTGAAAATGGGAGCCAAGTTCAATATTAAGAATATGCGTGTCGCCGACAACAAAATTGAAATATAAATGGGTGCCAAGTTCTGTAGATAATCCTGAAATTTATTTATAACATCGTAAAATATTCTAAAATAAATTTAAAACACAATTTCTGTTTTTTTTCTGCTACAACAATGTTTGCTATTTAAAAATATAACTTCATAAATTTGAACAGTCAGAACAATTATTTACACAAAGGAGATAACTTAGGATATCAATTTATCCTCAAGACTTTGTCTTAGCTAGCTTTTACCAGCAAATTATTTTTTTAGAAACGTAAGATATTTTGACTTTACAATATAAAAACAGTAACTTGCGTTTAACATGAAGATAAGTTGATAACTAGTGTGTGAAAACTACGTAATTCAAATCTTGAGCTTTACTCTATACTAAGTTATCTGCTTTGTGTTCATAATTCGACTGTGCAAATTTAAGAAGTTATATTTTTAAATAGCAAAAATTGTTGTAGAAGAAAAAAACAAGAAATTGTGTTTTAAATTTATTTTAGAACGTTGTATGTTCTTATAAATAAATATCAGGATTATCTACAAAACTTGGCACCCATTTAGATCTCAATTCTATTATCAGCGAAGTCGATGACCAACTTTGAACTTGGCTCCCATTTTCACATAATATGTTTTCGATGGGATCGTATATAAACAAATTAATAAGGAACTCGATCCACTGAAAGCGATATAATATTTACCTCATCAGCATTATCGCAAAGTGACGTATGAAGTAGGTATCGTCTTTGTTGTGCCACGATCCTATTTTGTTTCGTAACATTCTTTAATGAAGCATTAAAAACACGTTTTTAATGACCCACAAGTATAAAACTAGTGTTTTATAAATTATGCTGGAAAATTACAAGCAAAATGGAAGCATAATAGTAGTATTTCTTTGTCTTTCCATAAGAGTACATATATTGAAAATAATGTAGGGTGTGTGTTGTTTAATGATGACTTAAGACTGATTTGCACAGTGTATGCGATAGCAGGTAATTTAATTATATGTTGCATACAATAAAAGCAGCACTGTCTAACCGGTGTTTATTTTTTATTTATTAATTTATTTACTACACCAACATACAAGTACATACAAGGAATTAATACAAAACAAAACAAATTAAAAATGCTGGTTTGTATGCCTATTACACGCAGCATTCACAATAAAGATAACAGCAATTATCTATGAAAAGATAATGATGGAAATACAAACAAAAATGTGTTTAGACGATAAGTACAGCAGGCTTAGCACGAGCATAACTGATGGGGTCCATTAGGGCCGATGCCTGCCGGGGTCGTGGATTGTTCGAAAGAGTTACCGTGGCCCTGGCGCACAGGCAACTGAAGGAACACGGGTGGATTTTAGTCAGTAAGAGTCTGACGCGCCCTTCCGCTCCGCCCAGAGCGGGAGAGGTCATTTGAAGATACCCAACCAAAAAATATATATCTCGAAAATGATGTGTCCTATCGCAAAAATAATGAACATTTCGACCCCCGTAGAAACCCTTAAACCCCTAAAACTCAACATGTAGGTAATAATTTTTCACATTTTCCATACAAAAAGTGAAAAATTCAATTTTTCCATTCCATTTTCATATTTTGTGGCCGTCGAGTAAAGAGTTTTATACTGTCTTTAGCATGGCGATTACAAAATCAAATTGTTCACTACCCTAAATAACTGTCAGTTGTCAGTGTGATTTTGACAGTTTGGGATAGAAAACTTTCTTCTGAAATAGTCTACATAAAAAAGAACCTAGACAACGGTCGGTAGAAACGAAATACAAAATGACAGATTGTAGAAGGATTTTTACGGTGCGATGTCAAAAATAGAGAAACGAAATGTCACTTTGTATAGAAGTAGCTATGTCTATTGTTCTGAGAAATAGAAAGCGTCATGTTAAGCCTGCAGGTTATTTGTATCCGGCAAGAAACTTGCATCGTGTAAAAGGTTTCGGAATCGTGGTTTTAAGGAGCTCGATAGATCGTTAATTTCATAAAAGTGAACAGAAAATCATCAATCATTTATTCTAGTAATTCATTTTATGCACATCAGAGGCATTTTTCTTAAATCCTATTGAAATCTGAACCCAGCCAGCCAGTAAATTATTAGAAAGGTATAGTCCAGATTGGCTCAAATCTGTAATTTGTCTTCCTTGATGTACAATCAGACAAGCCTTAGAAAAGGTATGATGCTTTCCCAGAGATTGATACGAGACTACGGTACAAAGAGAACAGTTGACAAGGAATAGGTTCATGTAGTACCTATTCGTAATAGGATGCTAGAAAGACTTTTTCTCAAAACAGTATGGCAGAAGAATTTAAAAGTATTTTATTCTAGGCACATAAATAACATGATGTAATAAAAATATGCTCATAAAATCTGAAGAAACCAGAACGCAAAAGAAACTGCAATTTCGAGGTCCCTCCACTGTACATTCTTCTCGCTATGTATCCTTCCTTGTGCAGTTTTTTTCCACTTTTTTACTCCGTAGTTTAGAGCTGAATTATACTGTGCCAGCCCGCAGGGATCACTCCTCTATAATCTGCACCAACACAGCATTATTCAGTAAACAAGGACTGCACAAAAAGAAGTATAAAAATACTAGATTATTGTTTACAGTTTTAGCAGTTATTAAGCTTTTTACTTCATGATGCAAAAAGACAAATATAATAAGAATATGCAGATGTTTCACTACATATCTGTTGCTTACACATTTGGTTCGCTAAAGTGAGCTAGTAAAGTAGATAAACTATTACCATGTTATTACGCTCCAGTCATACTTATTTAATGATAATTCGAAGGCGCGTGACTTTAGAGTAATGACCCTTTCTGTTCTTCATGATTCCGTTTAGTAATAAACACCTCGTGTCTTTTAAGAAAACTGTTGTGATGCGAACCGGCTGTAAAATTCGTAGTAAACAACCGACTTCCAAAAAAAACACTAAAAGACGTGAAAAATAACTTTAATTTCAGAAGTCGGTGGCCAAAAACGTAAATATAAAACCAAGACACCGACTTCCGAAATTAAAGTTATTTTTCACGTCTTATAGTGTTTTTTTTGGAAGTTGGTTGTTTTTTTGTAAAAAAGTTTTTATTTTTCACTTTTTAGTTGCGGTACCTACCCCACACAAATTCGTATACCACTACTTGGTGTGTAAATAACAGTGACAGGAAATTATTAACACATCATCCATATAAACTAAGTGGAAAAAATATGCAATATTAAAGATAACTCAAAAACTACTAGTCAGACCTTGATTAAATTTAAATGGGACCACATGTAAAGCACTACCTATCAAAGAAAAAAAAGAATCATCCGAATCGGTTCACCCAGAAAAAAGTTATGAGCAAACACACATAAAAAAAAAAAAACATACAGACGAATTGAGAACCTCCTCCTTTTTGTGAAATCGGTTAAAAATACAAAACTGCCACTTTTCTAACTTATATTTCTGCCCCCAAGCAATAAACTGTCCAATACATTTATTGAATTTGTATAGCGGTCAGTATTGACGTAACTTCCCTCGTCAACAAGATTTCCTGCAGAAAAATATAGTGGAAATAACTTATAAAATGTGAGAATTGTTGATTTGGCTAATTTTGCCGACGCTACCGATACCTGCGACGCGCGACGTGAGACTGCAATAACTAGGACTTTTGTAGACCGTACCTACACTAAAAAGAAAATTTCATTCGTATTTCAAAACGCAGCGCAGATTGGAGATAGAGAAGCGTACCGCAAACCTCACGCGTTTATTGATACGAAAATAGTCGCTCTTTCTGGACTTTTCAGAAAGCTCTGTCGATAATTTGGAATATTTTGAGATACTGAGAGATGATGAAAACTACATTAATATAATTTATGTATAATGTTAATCCTTGAAGAGTCAGATGAGATTACGGTAACTCTTGTCTGAAAGTCCACTATTATCTTTCGTCCTGTTTCTTTCTACAATATCTTTCTTCAATTACCAATGCCAAAATAATAATAAATTAACAAAAAATCAGCACAATATTATTCTTCGGAAGTGCTCAATTCTTCTGGGGGATTGAAGCAATCATATTAGATTTATATTTTCCTTATTCTCCTATAATAAGGTACCCGACCCGAGCAGAATTCATTTGCATACAATGTTTGAGATTTTTCATTATGCTAAATACAAAGGAAATATAATATTTTCTCATACGATGCTATCAAGAGAGCTATATGAATCGGAATTAAACCCGTGTCACATAGAAGGCGGATGTGACCGGGAGCGATTGCGGAGCGTGAACCTAAATATAGCCTCAAAATTATTGATTGCTTTTTAAATAAATGATTTCTGCAAGTTGTCCATCATTAGACTTTGTCTTCATGGGCATATACTTGTAATTTAGAACACGCAAAGTAATTTTCCTTCGCTGTTGGTTCTGGGGCGAAACATGTATGGATGCAGAACAATCTCCTTTTAAACGGTCACGAAAAACTTCACAAAGAAAATTATATTTTAATTACGTATAATCAAAAAAAATCGTCAAATATTATCTGCTGTATTTTTTTCTTAACCGTTGTATTTTTCATATATTGAAAACAAAAACAAATGTACCTAAATGAGTACCTACCCAAGCTACGCTCTTACAGATTGTTGTACATTTTGATGATTATTGTCTTTCACCGTCCATGTAAGCGTAAGTTTATCGAACATTGGTCTAACCTGAATCTTAATTCTTAATTTTATTTTGACCCACCCACCATCTATACTCTGATTTTTTATTTACTAAACTAAAATGACAGCTGCGATCGATCTTTTTGTCAACATGACAGTTAAGCGATAGTAACAGCTGTCATTATGTCTAGCAAATACAAAATCAGAGTTTACATAGGGAACTATATTTTCTATCACCAAAATTTATATTTGTCATCAAGTTGTATCACCTAATAAATACATCTATCGCCACGAAATATTTTCGTTCTCAAGTTTTGTTACTTAAATAATAGCTCTGTGCTCAGAATGGTAGATCTGTCACCAAATAAATTGTTCCCAGGTATTTGGTACAACTTGGGGCACCCCGACTCGGACAGGTTAGGTTAGAAGGGGACGGCGGGGTCTGAAAGACCCCGCCGTCCCCTTCGTGGTTATTTTTTTTTAAACCGCTTAGAAGTAGGAGTCCCGCCAAGCGGGACTCCGTCGGCTACGCCTCATTATTGTTGAAATACTTATTAGGACACACCTATTATAATACATACAAAAACATTTATTTGGTACTAGACCTTATATCTCAGGATTTTAGGTGATTTATTGTGGAACTGATTTTGCATTGTTTGGTGACTACATTTTGGTGACAGATCTACTATTTTGAGGACAAACCCTATTATTTAAGAAACACAAAACTAATTAAATTGGTGATAGCTTAAATGATACCCGTTTACATACTTACGATGGTGACGTAGGTACTTCAGAGAAAAAAAATGAGCATCTAATTTTAGAGAAAAAAATGAACATCGCAAAATTGTTCCTGCCCCCGCTTTCTGTGTTACAAAAGTTTCACAGATGATTTCTTGTGAGTGATACTGCAAGCTGGTTGCGTAAGGAGCCTTTTATCACGATAATGCTATAAAGGAACGCCGCTTCTTTGTCTTGCCTTTGAGGTTTCTAAGAGAAAACCCAGAGATCTGATATTTATTTGGAGCACATTTCCGTCGCGTCTTGCTGTATTGTTGATATTTTTTGTGAGGTCACCATAAAAGATCGTCGTCTATACTTGTAGCATTTTTTCCTGATATATCTTCGTACTATCATTAACTTCAGCAGCATATGCACTCGTTACTTTCAGAATCTTTCCTGTAATCATTATGAAGTACATTAATTTAATAAAAATAAAACCAAATCTATCACATATAAAACATAATTAATCATCATGATCAATCCCCTGCCTTTATCCCAATATATTTGGGGTCAGCATGCAACATGTATTTCCATAATTCTCTATAGTTTATTCATCAACTCGGTAGTCACCCCGAACAATATTAAAGTAAATAAAGGTCATGTTATTTACAAACGTAGAATCTCAAATATAGTATTTTTATCTCACGAAACGACGCGCGCTTTACTCATGGTAAGTAAGTGTACAAACACGCTGTGTATGTGTGCGAGAAGACCAGTAGCGTCAGCACATATCACACACACACACACACACACACACATCCTCACACACACTTCCGACTTCGCCATTATCTCGGACGGTACCGAGAGCTCCTGCGGTTACACAGTCATTCACAGCGTGTTTGTACACTTAGTTACCACGAGTAAAGCGCGCGTCGTTTCGTGAGATAAAAATACTATACTTACACAACATAACATCACGCCTGTATTCCCCGAAGGGTTAGGCAGAGGTGTACCTATAGTACACCCACATTTGGCCAGTTATGTTTAAGTCCCATGTAATAGGGGGCGAGCCTATTGCCATCAACCGGGCACAAATCCAGACTCCGGGCTGCTACTGAGAAATTCCAGATGGAAAAACCCAATAACACTTTGCCCGACCCAGGAATCGAACCCGAGACCTCATGCTCAGCAGTAGCGCTTGCGACCACTAGACCAACGAGGCAGTCAAATAACTGAAAAACAATACTATACTTATTTGTGAAAATTACGCCATGCGTGTTTAAGCTTGCAAAAAGAAATAATTTTAAAAAAAATCAGCAAAGAGAGTGTTACCTCACAATTTCGGTCAATACATAATGCCCGCGTACTTACCTACGTCTATTTCCCCAGTGACATAAATACATAGGTAACAAGCGAGGATATTCTGGCATTACTTTAAATTGCCTGTTTAGTAAGGTAGGTACATAGATACTCTAACAAAAACCTGCCGGTGCCGTCTTTAGAATCGTTCCATCTTGAAGAAAATCGTAAAATGCAAATAATGAAAAAGAATAAAACTTCGGGAAATTGAAACGAGCGGCGTTGTTTACGAACATCACATAATAAGTATTAGCTTTTGTTCGCAGCTTTAACGCTTAGGCCCGGAGTCGGGAAAAAATATGTATAATAGGAACATTATGTTGACCTTCACTGATGAAATAAAGAAAGACTAACACAGATGTATGACCGTAAACGAAACAAAAGTAGTATGTAAGCAGGTGGCGTTCTGTAGTTTCTGCCTACCCCCATGGGAAGAAGGTGTGAGTTTATGTATTTATGTAACCAGTTAGCTGTTTTATTATAATATGTATGGTAACAAAAATAAACGATGAGGAGAAGCTTTTGTTATGAAGAAGGATAACTTCTTCCTTTGTTCCTTTTCTTTCTTACTTCTTTTCGTATCGACAAGAACTAAATAACGACAGCTCAAGCCGTGGTAAAAATATGGGAAATATGTAACTGAACCGATTGAAAATGAAGTACGCTTTTTATTTAAATCAATAAACGTCTAAAAACTTTTTGAACATAGATAATGCACACTTTTTAAAATTAATGAGCCACTTTTTAACTTTCTGGCCTTTTCGCACTGTCGGTTGCAGCAACTAAGCTAGGGTACCTCGACCAAATGGGTTAGGTTAGGTTAGATCTGTGAGGGGGATCCCCCACAGCGCATACTTCCACGTAGTTTCCCCCGGGCAACGCCGTGTCTGACCACCGTAACGGAGTGGCAGACCGGCGGCTAAAGTGCGCTGTGACTCGCAGACAAAAACGCGGTCGTCTGTGAATATGCCGAAGAAGCCGAGCCGTGACGCCTCCGGGCGTCTTTGTTTTAACTCGAATCGCTCCTCCGAGGGTGATTCAAACGGCCCTTCTCAGGGCCAATCCAAAGGCCCTTATCAGGGCCAATCCAAAGGCCCTTATCAGGGCCAAACCAAAGGCCCTTCTCAGGGCCAATCCAAAGGCCCTTCTCAGGGCCAAACCAAAGGCCCTTCTCAGAGCCAACCCAACGGCCCTTCTCAGGGCCAACTCAACGGCCCTTCTCAGGGCCACGCCGGCGGCGCTTTGGCGTCGGAAGCTGACCGCACACCGTCTGCGGCCAGCTTTTTCAGCAGGCCGGACGAGTTGTCGGACGCTGACGAGTCCAATATGGACACGTCGGCGGCCGAAAACGACCGCCCCAAGCGAAAGAGGGCCGATCTAAGGTTCGGGTCTGGGGGTTCCTCGGAGTCGGTTGCAAGTAGGTCGAAGAAGAAGTCGAAGTCTAAAAAGGCTTCGACCTCTGCTTCGGCTTTTACTCACGATGTGGGCTTGGTGGACGCCGAGCGCCAGCTAAATCTGGCGAAACGGGTGCAACTCCAGGAAGACCTGGAGGAGAGGGTCGCCGCAAAGGAGCGGCAGGCGCAAGCCGTCAGGTCGAGGGCTGGCTATGGTGCGGCTAATGTGCTATATGCTGACCACTCCCTGGCGGAATTGGAGCGCATGGCAGAGGAGGACAAGGAGGAGGTCCTGGAGGTCGCCTCAAAGTCCTCCAATTTGAAGGGGACCTTCCAGAAGGCTCTCAAATGCCGGGCCGCCAGCATGCACGGCATCGTATTGGAGCTGGTGAAGCGGACGGCCACAGACGAGACGCGGCAGCTGCAGGCGAAGGTGGATCGCCTGCAAGCGGAGGTCAGCCAGCTACACCAGAAGCTGGCTGAGGTCACGGCCCGGCCTGCCCAATCTGCCCCAGGTACGGGGGTAGAGGACCCCTCTTCCCCAGCCAGCCTCGAGGCAATAATCCGCGGGGTTGTCATGGAGGAGAGGGCCTTCATCAGAGGCTGCTTCGCGGGCATTGAGGACCGACTCTTGCCCGAGAAGCGGCTCCGCCCGCCGCTAGCGGCGGATAAGAGTCCACCGCCGACGGAGCCGGAACCTGCGCCTCTGGGAGGCCCGGCATCGGGCGAGCAGCCCCGGGCCCAGAAGCCCTCCAAGGGCAAGGGCAAGGGCAAGAGGAGCACGCCCTCTCAAACGCCCACCACGAGCGCGGAGGGAGCGTCCGGGTCGTCTGCCACTCCAGCAGCAGCCCCCCGGAACTCGCAGGAAGAGGACGCCCTTCTTCCCTCCACCACCCCGTCCAATCCGCCGTGGACGAAAGTGGTCAGGGGAGGAAAAGGGCAAAGGTCCACCCCCAACCTCAGTGTAACTGCCCCAGCGGCGAAAAAGGGTCTAGCCGGCGGGAAGAAACTGGTTCCTCCCAAAACCGCGGCGGTCGTGGTGACCATCACCCCGGAGGCCGTGGAGAGGGGCGAGACGTACGAGTCCGTCCTAAGACGGGCTCGTACCAACGCGGATCCCTCCCGGCTGGGGATCGGCAACATCACGTGCCGCCGTACCCTGGCCGGGGCTCGAATTTTCGAGTTTTCGGGGGAGCAGCGCGGCGCAAACGCGGACCTCTTCGCGGGAATGCTGCAGGAGGTCATCGCGGATGCGGCAACGGTCGTCAGGCCTGTAAAGACCGCAGCCTTGGAGGTGGCCGATCTGGACGATTCGGTCACCAAAGAGGACGTGGTGGCGGCCGTTGCAACGGCCGGAGGCTGCGACGCTGGCGCAGTGAAGGGTGGAGCTATCAGGCCCGGGCGCCGCGGCATGGGCACCATCCGCGTCGAGTGCCCAGTCGCAGCGGCCGGGGCCGTCCTTACTGCGACCAAAGGACGGCTGCTTGTGGGGCTCAGCTCGGCTGTGGTCCGGCCACTTGAAGACCAGCCTATGCGCTGCTTCAAGTGCTTCGCATTCGGCCACACCCGAGCCACGTGTCCCTCCAAGTCCGACTGGGGAGAGTCTTGCTTCCGGTGCGGGCAGGAGGGACACAAGAGTGCCGCTTGTCGCGCTGCCACGCTACGCTGCGCGGCGTGTGCCGCCAGTGGCCGCCCCGCGGACCACAGGATGACGGGCAGGAGCTGCAAGCCGCCCGCGAGGAAGGGCATAGTGCCGGCGCAGGTTCGCCCTGCTGCTACCACCACCACCGCCGTCGTCGCCGCTGTAGCTCCAGCGGCGGTAGCCGAGGAGGGATGTGGGATGCTGGAATAATGGTTTCCAACTACCACATCCTCCAGGCGAACGCCAATCACTGCAGGGCAGCCCAGGACTTGGTGGTGCAGGTCATGGCCGAGTGGTTGGTGAACGTAGCGGTGGTCGCCGAGCCCTACTCAATCCCCGGCAGCTGGCTGGGTGACGAGGACGGCTTGGTGGCACTAGCGGCGCGGTCTTCCACAGACTCGCCTCCCCTCTCGCTATTAGAGAAGGGACCGGGATACGTGGCTGCCGCGTGGGGAGAATTAGCCCTTGTGGGCGTCTATTTCTCCCCAAACCGCCCTCTTCAGGACTTCGAGAACTATCTCGGAGTCCTGGCCGCCGTGGTCGGCAGGGCGGCGCCGCGTCAGGTCTCCGTACTGGGAGACCTGAATGCCAAGTCGGTGAACTGGGGTAGCCCGGCCACCGACGCTCGCGGGCGGGCAGTGGAGATGTGGGCAGCCTCCTCTGGACTCTCCCTCTTGAATAGAGGAAGCGTCCAGACATGCGTGCGGCGGCAGGGTGGCTCAATAGTGGACGTCACTTTCGCCACCCCTGCGTTGGCCGCGCGCGTGTTAAACTGGCGGGTGGACCTGGTGGAGACTATGTCGGACCACCGCTACCACCCCGGAGAGACGCGGCCCCTCTCGGGGCGATCGCCGTTCCCGCGGTGGGCTCTCACCCGCCTGGACAGGGAGGCAGCAGGGGAGGCGGCGTTCATCCAGGATTGGTTTTCGCCGCCTTCCGCCGGCCTGGATGTGGATACCGTGGCGGGGCGCCTGAGGGGGTCTCTGACCGAGGTATGCAACTCTAGCATGCCTCGGTCTCGCCGACCACTACCCAGGCGCGCCGTGTACTGGTGGTCGGTGGAGCTGGCGGGGCTACGAGCAGCGTGTGTGGAGGCAAGAAGGGCCTACACGCGAAGCCGGCGGCGGCGTCGACGAGCTCACGCCAACGAGGACCACCTCTATGAGGTGTATGTGGAGGCAAAAATGGTCCTCGATAGGGCCATCGCCGCCGCCAGAGTCTCGGCGAGAGCGGAGATGCTGGAGGGTCTCGACAGAGACCCCTACGGGAGACCTTATAAGGCGGCGCGCAACAAATTGCGCCCCTTTGGTCCCCCAGTGGCCGTGACCCTGGAGCCCTCATTCCTGGATGGGGTGGTTCAGTCCCTATTCCCGTGCTGGGACAACTTCACCCCACCAGTGATGGGCGCACCGCTAGGGATAGCTCCGCCAGCTGAGGAAGAAGAGGAGGCCCCCCCTGTCACGGAGTTGGAACTCCGCGCGGCGATTGTCCACATCCGCGCCAAGAAGACGGCTCCGGGCCCCGACGGTGTTCCGGCAAGAGTGGTGGCGATCGCTGCCACTCAAATGGAGGAGAGGTTTCGGGACCTCTTCAGCGCATGTCTTGCGTGTGGGAGGTTCCCGAAACCGTGGAAGGAGGGGCAGTTGTGCCTCCTTCGCAAGGAGGGCCGCCCGGCGGACTCCCCCTCGGCATTCCGGCCCATCGTTCTGCTCGATGAGGTCGGCAAAATGTTCGAGGGGATAATCGCTGGCCGCCTAAACAGCCACCTGCGGAGTATCGGGCCGGACTTGTCGGACGCTCAGTTCGGTTTTCGGGCTGAGCGCTCCACGGTGGACGCGCTGGCCCGCCTCAAGGGCCAGGTGAAGGGGGCGATGGAGGCGAGGGACGGATTGTTGGCTGTGTCATTCGATATAGCCAATGCCTTCAACTCCGTTCCCCACTCCACCATCCTAGAGGCACTCCGATTCCACGGAGTGCCCCTATACATGCGTCGTCTGCTGGCCAGCTACCTCGAGGATCGGGCGATCGTCCTCGTTAATAGGGCTGGCCAAGTCCGGCGGTACGCCGTCGAAGCCGGCGTTCCGCAGGGGTCAGTCATAGGACCTGTCCTCTGGAACATCGCCTATGATTGGCTCTTGCGGGGAACTCTCCTTCGGGGCACGAGTGTCATCTGCTATGCGGATGACACTCTCCTCACCGCCCGGGGGGGGAGTTTTAGGGAGGCGGCCAATCTGGCCTCGGCGGGTGGATCCTTGGTCGCGGGGAAGATCCGCCGCCTAGGTTTAACGGTGGCGCTGCACAAGACCGAGGCCGTGTTCTTCTACGGGCCTCGGCGGCGCCCACCACCTGATGCCCACATTTTCGTGGAGGGCATCAGAATTGAGGTGAAGGCCCAGATGAAATATCTGGGCCTTGTACTCGACAGCAGGTGGCGCTTCGGTCCGCATTTTAGCGGGCTGTCGTCGCGCCTGCTGAAGGCCGCAGGCGCGCTCTCGTGGCTGCTACCCAACTTGGGGAGGCCCAGCGCGCGATGCCGGCAACTTTACGCCGGCATCTTGAGGAGTATGGCCCTTTACGGGGCTCCTATCTGGGAGGACTCCCTCCAAAGGAGGGAGAACGCCGCCGCCTTGCGGGCGCCCCAAAGGGCCATAGCCCAGCGGGCGGCGCGGGCCTACCGCACAGTGGGCTTCGCGGCAGCATGTGCTCTGGCCAGCACCCCTCCTTGGGAACTCGAGGCGTGGGTGCTCGCCAGAGTATATGAATGGACGGCGGGGCGGAGAGCGGGAGGAGAACGCCCAGCCCCGGAAGAGCGGGAGGCCGTCCGGCGGGAGGCGAGGGATGCCATCGTCCTCCATTGGACGGGGGAGCTCGCCACCGCAGCTTTTGGCCGCCGAACCCTAAACGCGATTGGGCCAGTGTTGCGAGACTGGCTCGAGCGGTCGCATGGGTTCCTCTCGTTCCGTCTGGTGCAGGTGCTGTCAGGACACGGTTGCTTCGGATCGTACCTGCACCGGATAGGACGGGAGGAGACGCCGTCGTGCCACGACTGTGGCGCGGTGGACGACACGGCGCAGCACACCCTCGAGGTGTGCCCGTCGTGGTCCGAGACGCGCCGCAGTCTCATCGCGGTGATCGGACCGGACCTCTCACTTCCCGGCTTGGTTAATGCCATGCTGCAGGATGAGAGGTCCTGGGCGGCAGTCGCCTCCTTCTGCGAACACGTCATGTCCCAGAAGGAGGCGGCTGAGCGCGCGCGGGAGGACGATCCTCACGCGGCGTCGCTCCGAAGGCGGAGGAGGGGTCGAAGAAGACGTCAGTTTGATAGTCATCTCCGACTCCTCCCAGGTGGAGGCCAGCAGGCAGCGGGTGCGGGGGCGCCCTTGCCTGTATTGCACAGGCCTCCACCAGTGTCGGACGGGAATGGCCAGGTGTTCCCGGCCATTCCCGTAGCCCCCCAAGCTGGGGGGAATGCGGGGCCCGCCAGCTAGGCGGGCGCGCGCCGGGAGGGTTGTGGATGCAAAGGCTGAGCCGGATTCCCATGGCCTTCCCATCACGGCGATGTGGGAACACCGCTGAGTTTTAGTGGGTATACTGTCATTCCGACAGGAGTCCCACATATCCCGTCTCGTCCCCCCACGAGCGGGAATGCATAAAGCATTTCTCAGCGAAAAAAAAAAAAAAAAAAAAAAAAAGGTTAGATCTGTGATCAACCGCGCGCGAGCCGAGCGAGCGAAGCGAGTGGCATCGCGCCATCTCGGCCGGCGAGCACTACATCTAAGTTGGCTGTATAGATCCCAAAATAGGATTTGTTTGGCGCATTCATTATATTGGACTGTTCAATAATAATTTTAGGAAAGCAAATTGAGAATTATTTGAGGTTCGATTAAATACATGCCTGAAAATATTAGCCAGTCCGCGAGGTGGTGCCGGACGTACATTTAAGCATCGCCACTCGTTGAAGCTATGAGATAAATATACGGTATTATCCTAGCTATTGGACATCTTATTAAGCAGAGCTATTACCGCCACGAATTTGTATTAGCCCCGTCTAATAAAGTCCACCCACTTACCGTCTGATAAATTGCAATGTCTTAACTCAGCTGTCACATTATTGATCCGAGTTTGATTGTTATGACGGCAGGCAGTAATGTAGGGAGGAGTCGACAATTGAAGAAAACTTTGAAATGGGCTGTGGGCACACCTTTTTATATACAGGCTTTAATAACTGTACTTAAGAGTTGAAGTTATTGTTAGAATAGTGAGTAAGATTGATAAGCGTAAACAAGACATTAGTGTAGATGTTAAATACTGAAGTCTATTTCCATTTGAATTTGAACCAAACTAAATGATGGACAGCCCAAAGTAGTTTGTGAACATTTTTGAATAACAATGTTTAGAAATATTTGTATGGCAATGCATAACTAAGTAGATGCTGGTTTAAAAATCGGTCAAATAAAATAATCCAAATCGGTCGGTGACATGAATGATGACGATGTGTGAGTGTTAATAAAGAGTATTATGGCAAAAATGTTTAACAAAAATATACTAAACCGAAAACAAAAGTTTATACAAAAAAACATCAATAAAGATTCATTTCTAAGCGGCTTCAGTATACTGGATCGATTAAAAATAATAGAACGCAATAAAAGCCAGGCTTTAGGCGGTATTGACGTGAGGAGCGCGGTGCGCCGCTTTGCCCATAAAAATCAAAATTGTTTTATTAAATTGAGTGCAACTGTGGAGGACGGGCAATACCGCCTGCAGGCAGGGTTGAAACATCCTCGTATACAAGGCCACATGTTACAATTGCCTTTTCTAGTCATATATGAAATATACGGGTGGATTGTTTTTTGAAGTGTTATCGGGTTTTTCCATCTGGAATTTCTCGGTAGCAGCCCGGAGTCTGGATTTGTGCCCGGTTGATGGCAATAGGCTCGCCCCCTATTACATGGGACTTAAACATAACTGGCGAAATGTGGGTGTGCTATAGGTACACCTCTGCCTAACCCTTCGGGGAATACAGGCGTGATGTTATGTTATGTGTTATGTGTGTGTGTGTGTGTTTTTTTCACTAGACATTGTGTTTGCTGTTGTACAACAAAAAAATAAACGCACGCGTTTATTTTTTGGTTAATTCTGAGCATACAGCAAAACAAGTAACGGTTTTTGTATGATTAATCACACCGTAACAGCTGCCGATATATTATTCCGTAAAAATGTCACCGTGAAAACTTAGGTAAAGAGAGCTTCAAGTGAGCTGTCATTCCACCCGATGGTAGGGATTGACACTATTGACAGATCATTTCAAGCTCACGGACAGGGTTGCCAGGCTAATCAAGCTATACTCAAATGAAATAGCGCAAATACACACTTCCACATTGCAACGTTTTTTTTTCGATTTCTTTGTGTCGTCCCGATACACGCGTTCATTACATTTCACGCAACGCGCATGTATGCGTACGCGCGGCTTTGATCGAGATCAGTATTCTTTTTCAACGAACATAATTTTCCGAGAAACTAGAACCTCATTGGTGCAACATTTATAAAACCATTCAAACAAAAAAATTCCATGGATTTGTGTACAACCGATCCCCCACTTTTTATAGTACCGATACTGAAAATTCACGAACAACTCCAAGTAAAAGTCACTAATTTAACGGCCGGTCGTTTTTCCGAAAGACGAATGGTAGATCGTGACAAGTTTTGTTTTCTAAATAAGGGGTCTGTTAAAGTTTGTGTGGGGCGTACCAGCAGCATCGGCTCCCGCTCGTTACGTCATCGTCGCCGGGTCGATACAGCGGCGCACCCTGCGGCCACCCGAACAAACGCTCCACAACGACAAATTCACCAACTTTTAATACTTTTTACATGCCTCTTGTTATCAACATTTTTCATCCTTTATTATCTTATAATATTCGAGAAATGTTGTATATTCGAAAAACTGACCCGAGACTTTCCATATAGTTTCCCTTTTGTTTGTGTTCGGAACTTCGAAAGCGTACCTTTTGCGTTATGTCTAACCCTACTTTACTCAATCCGTTTCTTTTCTTTTCAGGTAAGTTTGTTTCCTGACTTCGTTAGTGCTTAAGGAAACAAGAAGTTGTTAACAGATGGAGGAAATTTGGCACCCTTCTAACACAAAAGGTAGGTACTTAATAATTTTGGGTAACACATTTTCTCACGTCCCTCGTGCTGATGATGAAAATAAAACAAAGTGTAAAGTTTTGCGGAAAAGCGAACAGCCGATTCACATTGGTGCTCATTACTGAAATAAATGTTCATACCAAATTGCAAAAGTTTTCTGTAGTATTATGTATGATTAAATCAAATATCCATGTCATTATTAAAGTTATACAGAAAATCGGCTGATTATTTTAAAATGATACACGTTTTAAATTGTATACGTTGCTTCACAAAAAGTGTAGTTTAAACAAAAAGTTGAAAGCGCACACGTTACTGACTTTAAATACTATGCGCATTTAATAAAATGAATACTGTCATGACCCAGCGTTTATGCGTTTACGTCACGTGCACAAGGTGCAATACCTTCTCACAAAATACGATGCTGCGATATAAAATTTAAAATGGGATGCACTTTTACTGCAAGGAGGACTTTATGCAATCAGTACGATACCTACAGGTATTATATATTGTCAAAATACAAGTAAAATTTTAGAATTTTTTGCTAACTTCGTACATTTGACTTTTTCATAGGGATTGGCCAACAAACTGTATGAGATAGGGATAAGTAGAAGGAGGGAAGAAAGGCCTTTCTCCAGCAATGGGACGCAGACAGCTGATAATAATAGTACATTCGCCTCCTCCTCATAATCAAAATTTCGTACAATCTTTGAACAAATTCAGGGGCACAATCCTACATTCCGATACCATCTCTTCATAAGAATATACCACGTTTGTCACAAAGACTGTAATATGTAAGCAAGCAATTTGTTGTACTGTCACGAGCATAAGTACGTTACAAGTGTGAATTTTGCGGAAGTCCGCAAGATTCAAGAGCAATTTTCTCGTGAAATCTCGATTGCAACTTTGAAAAAAGATCCAAGATCCACAGTACTCGTAGTATGGTTTGGAAAATACTATATTCATAATACAATAAGATTTCTATCATACTTTAGGAGATAATCGCTTTTAAATCTTGCGTAAGTATAAGGTATTTATCCTCGTGACTGTACATTTCTGGGCCCCATCTGCTGTCAGGTGTTTCAATTACGTAGAGACACATTTCATCGGCTTATTAGTCGATTCACACGAATTTATTCGCCCGAAACGGGCGAATCGACACTTCTTTTTTCTTCTTCTTTAGGGATTTTAGGTTCCGCACTCAGTCCTTCATACGGACCATTGTGCGTGGGCTCGAATTGACACTTTTAAATAATATGTTTTGTTCTGTAGGCAATTCGCACGAAGTTAATTTTATTTGTGAGCGAATCGACCATTCTAGAAATACATATATATACATAATTGGCACATTTAGATTTTGTTTACTCTTATCACTTCGGTGCACTAGTGTACTTTTTCGTAACTTTATTACATAAAATTCAAAACGTGCCAATTGCCAAATACGTATTTCTGGACTTGTCGATTCGCCCACAAATAAATTAACTTCGTGCGAATCGCATACACCCGTTTAGGGCGAGTAAATTCGTGCGAATCGACTAATAAGCCATTTTATCTCGAGGACGAGCTTGGATCTTAGCTAGGCATGTTTATGTCTGATATTAATCAAAGCAGACATTCGTTGTTGGAGACGGGGAATAAATTACATAGGCTTTGCGCAGACTACAGTCAATACTGTTTTTAGTCAGAATATCGGTCTCTGAAAACAATGACTGAGCGCACACTTGCAACAAAAAATCCTCATAATCAAAATTGACAAAACGCTACTTCTTTTTCTCCTACCACATGAGCTACAAAACACAATTTTAACACAAATCTACTCCGTCTTGAAAGACAAAAACTATTTTAACTTTGGTGTGTGCACTATCTTAGACGATATATAACTAATTTAAATCTCAAAAATATGTTCCATTGCGACAATTTAATTATACGTAGAGGTATTTACTCAGTAAATGCTTTTGCAGAGCTGAAAATTTGCCACAAGTTTTAAAAGATAGCTTGTTCATGAGCTAAGTTAAATTGAGACGTTATTTTAGTCGAAGACTGGAAGATTTTTCTGCTGAGTCTTCTTATCTGAGACATTATTCTTTGTTATGATACAGGGTTTTATCTGAACAAAATCCTATTAGCGCTTATTAATACAAGACAAACCGATTTGAATGTTGCAAAACTTTTGTTAAAGTTATTCAACCTACCGAACCTACTTAGAATGACTTTAACAAAAGTTTCTGTGATATAAATTGTTATCAAAAGAATTTATTTTACGTAACAAAAGTTAATTTGTTTGATTACATAATTGATGGGCTTGTTAAACATCACAAAGCTGTTTGGTCAGTACACGATACTTATTCACTCATTCACGCCATTGAGCCCCATTTACATGTCTCCTATGGGAGTCTTTAAAGTCCTAAAACGGAGTCACTCAATCCGTGTAAACTGCCACTTGACTAATGGGGTACTAAGTTAGCTATTTATTCAATTTAAGTAACAAAATCAGAAAAGTACGATTATATGTAAAGACGATGCACCTAGAATAAAATTACTATACCACAATAGGTAAAAATTATAAAAAATGAGGCAATGACAGGTAAATTAATTATGTGATAGATATCTACATGGTGCTCACATATTTACAAACGTTGTAAAATTATACGATTTTCCTCATTTTTTATAACAAAGAATAAGTCAGTATGCGAGTTAAAGTAATTACAGAATGTAAATCAATTTCATAAAAATAATAAATTATACAAATAAATTTGCAACCAGTTTGATTTGGTCTAGACTCTAGATTGTCTATGAAGCTGGACCAGCATGTTTCCAAGCATTCTTATCTTGGGTATAATCCTCTAATTTGTATTATGCTTGTTTACAAAGATGAGTTTAACATTTAACATAGTACCCCATAAAAGATGTATGTACGGTACTTTAGCTAATCTGAAAAATGATTGATCTATTTTATTTTTATTTTAGTATTAAAATTATGTCTAACGCTTATTAGAAGTTTTGTCTATTGCTTACACACAGCGCGGGCGAGGCCACGGGCAAAAGCTAGTACTTAATAGAAGCAGTAGTCTGTTGTTGAAATGTTGAAAGACTACGCTTACTAATGAGTAAACAAAGTTAAATTGGGTCAGACTGTCGTCAGGCGAAGACTGGTCATCATAATCCAGTTACTGTCACATCTCCCTGACTGAAATCTGAAAATCTGATTAAAAAACTTCGTCGACCGTATTTTTATTTTTAACAGAGCTTCCTTATAGCTTTACTTATCATGAAAACGGTGTGTGATTTGTTTTTCTGATGTCGAATGGTTGGCCATATCTCATCCTGTTTCTCAGTAAAGGGTGAAGGGGTTAGTAGTTAGCAGAAAGGGTAAGCTGTTGCATCGCTTAAGAATATTCTTACATCTTTCTTCTTCTTTCTTATTCTTTTGACAATATTGTCATCAGCAAAAAGCATGCAATTCCAGTTATGGAGGCTAACACGCACGTACCTACCGCATATTAAAACATTAATAATCAACTTCAGTATATTTCTGGCAACTTATAAGTAAAAGTTTAGTACAATGATCGTATACCTACTTCTTCAACGCTTTTCAATTTATTCTTGCGGAAACTTTTCAAACTTCTTACGAGAATTTCAACCACTTCTTCGACTTAAGTCTCGATTATCATTAATTTCATTCTTTCTGTACAATTTCTTACTCATTTTCAACATAATTTTTGTGTTTTAACGAAGCATTATTCCTAAATAATTTTGACTGCTTCGTTGGTCTAGTGGTCGCTAGCGCGATTGTTGAGCGTGAGGTCATGGGTTCGATTCCCAGGTCGAGAAAAGTGTTACTGAGTATTTTCATTATAATTTACGCAGTAGCAGACTGCGACTGAGTCTGGATTGTGTTCGGTCGAGGGCAATAAGATCGCCCCCTATTGCATGGGACTTAAAAAGTGTGGGTATTTCTAGTTGCACCTCTGCCCAACCTTTCGGGGAGAACAGGATTTTCGGATAGAATAGAATACTCTTTATTATGTAAACCATACAAATTAAGTACATATAACATAAGTGTAGAAATTCCACATAGGGTGAAACAATAGCGCGGTCTAATCGCTAAAAGCGATATTTTATAGACAGCCTTTGGATGAATTTAAAGGGAGAAGGAGAGGCAATACTGCAGGTACTGTGGGTTATGTTATTCACACATTACTAAACCCCGTTTAAACATATATATATATATATTTATGTTGCGGTCGCGATGTGTCGACGACGCGAGGTCCCCGTGCTAAATATACCACCATAAGCAACTGTTCCACAAGGGATTAAACTATTTGCATGTAATTTTACTATCATTATGAATGTGAAAATTTTGATGTTTGTTTGTAGTAGTTTTATGATTAGATTTTGATCTATATTCGTGGGTAGGGATGATTCATGAGATGGATCAGCAAATGATAAAATATTAAAGCTAAGTTTTGGAATGTATTTATGAAGTTAGTTATTTAATTTAGAACCTAGAGTAAATAGTTAGCCGTACATTAAAGATGGGGAAACTTCTTTAAATCATTGAACTCGGTCATTTGAGTAATTTCTCATGAGGAATAGACGTTACAAGATATAAACAGTACTAAAGAGCCTTGTATTTATTATTATTCAATAGAAAATTTCACACTACTTGTTGTCATATGTTAACAGAAATATTATTACTAATGTTATAGCGGATCGTTTCCCAGCCACCGATCACATTGTTCGCGCGGTTGACTGTACCTACTACTTGTACTATTATGTATTCTGTGCTGGTACATCATCCATCAACTTTTCAGTCAACAATCGTCAGTCGTAGTTATAATGTCCGTTTAAAAGTATGGGAGACATATCCACTTTTACTCTAAAATTGGCTACGCATCGTCAAACTCTTAGGTCAAGGTTTTTTAGGTATGTTTGTTGGTCAATCATTATTACACTTCCAGTTTTAAATACGTGCATCTAGCTTCTGACGTTTCATAAGTGCCCATGTAGGTTTATATAAAATAGATTATTTCGAGATTGATTTTGATTTATTTAAATTTTAAAAATTATACAGGGTGGTAGGGACGTCGACGCCCAAACTGTAACCATGAATTCAGCAAATGATTCTAGACCCCCTAGCGTAGAATTTTTTCGCGAAATCTGGTGTTTCATAGAAAATTGCAATACCTATGCGGTCAAAATTTATGGAACAGCAACTTTTTTTTTTAAAACCGACGATAAATTCCTACGCTAAGAGTTTCAGAATCGAGTACTGAATCCATGGTAACAGGCTGCGTGTCAATATCCCTACCACCCTGTATTTTATTGGTTTCTTAACCTTTATGAATAAAACTTAAATACCTATATTTCATGCATGAAATGCAATAAACATAAATCAACAGAAGTAATAAACGTTTGAATAATTAGTCTTGCTTTATATTTTGATGAGTGTTATATGCTCATTAAGTTTAGTTAACTTGCACATTAAGTGGCTGAAGGCGAGGAAACTATAATTATGTATGACAATTTTACGCTTTAAATGAGCACCGCTGTTAAACTGTTAAGTATCTGCTTGTATTTGGCACAATAATTAAAGTAGTTTATGAGTTCATAACATTGCTCCTCTAATGCACCTTCATCATCACCATTGGCAGCCTTATTCCACCCTCTGCTGAGTGTAGGCGTCCTCATTTTTATGCCATGCTTCCCCGCTTGGTAATTACGTAAAATAATAACAGTAGGAAGGGGTCAACAACATTCATTGCGTTATTTACGTTGTTGGGCAGACAATTTTTTCGAACATATGAAGCAATGGATTAGCATTATGCTTCAAAATGATTCAGATTGTGATAGATAGTGTTTTCCGTAATTAGGATGCAGGGTCTGAGCGAGTAAAGCACCTTCTAGCGAGATATTGGTTGCTAGCAAACATTGTTTTTCAGAAATGCACCATGTTCCTCTCAAACTCAAAGCATTTATTTCAATTAAACCATTTACAAATTGTACACTTTTGAATTACTGGTAAAAAAAACAGACTACAATAATTTCTAATAACGATTATTAGGGCTGCTACAACACTCCCTTGTAACAATCAGCCTGTAAACACTAGCACTTTTTTTCGATTGTAGTAGTCGAATCATTTTAAATTCGACTACTAGACCATTTTCATTATGTTTTCGTGAACACAATTTTATTTACATGACTCAATAGTTGTAAAGCATAATTAGGTTGATACGTGATAATATCCAGATTGCGTAAACATATTAATTTTAATGTACGAGCAACTTTTAATCAATGTAGGTTTACATGGAAAAATTATAATGAATGCTTTAATAATTTTTATCCAAACAAACTTCGCGATTTTAATTAAGTACATACTTAATTATTATCAACAAATTAATGAATGTCATAGTTTTCGTAATAACGTGTATGTAACGTAAAATGAATACACAGTCTGACTAACTTTATTTATTTCACATGGGTATCTAGGTATCTGATAAGTACTGCATATAATAACCTCCATTGACAATGCTTTACTATTAAAGTGTGAAGTACCTATCTACTTATGATTCTACAAATTATGAATTTTGTGAACTACAGATTTCACTATTACTGGCCATCTCAGTCAGTACCTAACATACCCTTAACTTACTCATGAAAATGAACATATAGAAACAAATAGGTACTTGAAGATTAACCGTTAGGAATGTACACAGACGCAATAATTAATCAATTTAAAAACGTTAACAAACCTGACAAACAACTACCGAAATATGTATTGGTGATAACCAAATGCGATACACACATTGGGAATATGTAGTTAAAACAATACCAGACAAAAGCCGGTTTTGTATTCAACTGAAATCATAATTAGTAAATGTCAACAACCAATTACTTAGTCGTTTTCACTAAATGAAAATAACTCTTGGTTAGCCTATAGAAATAATAACAAAACAGTATGTTCTTAATTAAACACCTACCTAAATAACTTTTTTAATTCCCATACTTTAAAAAGTCACAAGCGTTTAGGTTTATTATCTCTGTAGCTTAGATAACTTTCTCAGAGATAACAAACCTTTGGTCTGGATTTAATTATAATTTAGAAAAGAGTTTGTTTAGATCCGATTCGGTTTGTATTTTTAATTATTTAATTTTATTGTCCGAAAACACAGCGGCTAAGTGATGAAGCAGATAGGGTTGTCAATCACTAGGTATAACTTTAGCGAAACTTCGGTATCAATATCATGTGTGTTATATCTAATATCAATTTCGGTAAGTACATAAGTGTGAATCACGTTAGCTTACTTCTTAGCGTGTCAATGGAAAAAATAACACGAAAAAAAATATTGTTTTTTTTTATCTGTTTGTCCCAAAATTCAGCAACGCGAATAACGTTCGGTGATGCAGCCATTAGGTCCTCACAATATGTGTAGGTGACAGGGCATGCGGAGCAAGAAGTTGGCTCACTAATGTAGTGTAGTTTATAGGTACCAGTTATTTACTACACTAATGTTTAATTAGATACGGCTGTACAATTTATGTCTACTCACCCACTGACTATTGTATGAATAATTAATTTGATTCAGTGATTCCCACGGGAGCGATTTTTGTAAATGTATAAACCATTATGACAATTACGTTGCTAATACAAACTATGTACATTGTAAATACTGATATAAACTGTGTTAATAGGCTGTTGGTACTTGTAGATATACCTAAGTTAAATAAAGGTTTGATATCAGAAGATAAGAACCATAACAAACAAATCGCAATCAAACAAAACAATACTACGTATCTATAGTAAGTATGGCTACACGATATCGGTAGGTACAGTCATCAGCACATCAAGTTACCACAAACTGTCAGATTTTCTCATTCAATTTTGAACTCAAATATCAAAATTTTAAGGTTTAAAATCGTTTGGAGAAATTTGACAGTTTCGTGTTGCTTGACCTGCTGGTGACTGTACATTGTACAATGTGCAAAATTCGTACGTTCGGTAGAGGCATATCGGATTTCCATTTAATGTAAGGTTTCAGATATCAATAGCCGCTTAAACAGTCATTTAGTCAAGGACGGTGACATTTGCATTGACATAATGTTGGGTTGCATTGCGATAGGTCGCGCGAATCGCAACGTCAGCGGCGACGAGAGATATTAAAGTTATAAACGCGCGAGGGATGATTCAGGTCGGTGCGCTCGTCATCAGCCAGGCGAGGAGACGAGCCGTGCCGGTGTCTGGGGCCGGGGCGGCTCCGCTCCGGTGGGCAGCCGGCCCGCTCCGCTCGTCGGCGCCGCGAGCGGGCCGGGCCGGCGCGGGCGAGCTAGCGGGCTGCACGCACAGTCCTCTCCTAACCGCGAGTGAGCGCGCTGCTGCCGCGGCGCGCCCTCCGCACACAGTCAGGCACATGCCTACGAAATGTCACCTACCTACATTTCCCGATAACGTCCGATTAGCAATTAACACCGCCGAATAGCACGCTCAGTGCACGGCGACGTTCGATAGTTTTAAACGTTCTATTATTAACAGTTGTATGTTTTTGTCGTGAAGTTTTTTCGAGTAAGATTTTTGTTTTCGCATAACGATTACATATATGGAATGTGTTGTTTATAGCCTTGACTCCACAGAATAGCAATATGTTTTTTGGTGTGTTTTTATTAGTTGCGTCGCCGGTAATTATGTCTCCTCGTGTTTGTGTGTACCTATATTGTTCGTAACGCGTGTAGTTTCACTGTGTTTCTTTCTCGTGTAAAGCAGGAAATAACCAGTAAACGTTACTGTCGCCTGCATTGTTTTGTTATACATAAGTGCCGATAAATATGCCCCGCTTACTTGGATTTGAGAGTGACGTATAGAATCCGGTTTTTGTTTACGGATCTGATGCTGATGCTGACCTTGCTGGTAAGAATAAGAGACAGTATGTGACGGCGTTGATACAAATGTCATTCGGAAGGATTAGGTATTTATTTAAGGTTAATTCAAAAACGTTACTTTGTACGAGCGGTAGTTGTATAAAGTAACATCACCCGTCGTGATACGCATGGGTGAATGACGAGAACACACGACTTACCGTTCGCATCTAAAGGTGCAAATAACTACGTGCTGGCTTTTGCATTCTGTGTGGGAAATTAAATCTTAAGACAAGTATTGTGTCTAATTAGAAATCATCACGCACGTTTTGTCGATTTAGGTATACTTAAAGGAAACTATCTACGCAGATTACTAAGTAGTGCATGATACAATAGTAGCAATTAAAGTTGCAAAACATGACCATTTTACGACTTAATCTTTTGTCTGACAAGAATGGCAAATGACGCTGTCCTTCTTTAATGTTTATCTAATTTTATAATGTTGTACGAGTACGTCTTAAGTAAAGTATGCATGACTTATGAATGTAGGTACTTATGTTATACCAGTAAAGCAAAAAAAAACTCTCATTAATTCATTATAACTATGTAGTAGGTACCTGCTTAAGTATTATCTAAGTATGTATTTGAACTAGCAAAAATATGTATAAACATCAATAAGAGATAAATAAATAGGTTACTATTAAAATAATAATTGACAGTGCGTACAAATAACACAATAGAATCGTTAACATCATTATAATAATGCATAATAATGATACGTAATATGTTTACACACTTACTGTTTTGGCAGTAGGTAGGTAGGTATCGTGGCCACGTTCAAAACTCATATTATAAACTAACAGATTAAAAATATGTACAAAAAATCATGAGCTACATTTTAAGATGTAGGACCTACCTACTATACCGTAGGTAGGTCAAGTTTTAAGTTAACGAAAAATATACAATTTATATTCAAACCGGTAATACTTTGTGTCATCCGAATTTATTAACATTTTTTTTCTAAAATGGCTGGCCTAAATAACCTCTGGATCTAGAAACATATTTTTTTGCGCAAGAGTTCCTTGAAATAGCGAAAGTGCTAGGCACTAAGGAAGATTTTTTGGAAAAATTATCCACAATTTTTTTGGATCTAAATAATGTTTGCAGTTTAAATTGGAATACACACATTGAGAATTTATGCTTAAAATTAAATCAACAATCGTATGCTTTACATATGCATTCCAAAATGGCCGATATATACAATGTATACCTTCTGCATAACATGGTTATGTGGGATCCATAATAAGATAATGGAATAATATTCTGAGGACATCCTGTACATAAGGATGATGCTTTTAAGGATCAGAAGAGATGTCCGATCAATCTATAGAACTTAAACAAAGAATATTTTAAAAATCTCAAACTACTGAACACTTCCTTGCATATATATTTATGAAATTGTTAATTTAGTAAGATCTAATGTTACTTTCTTTGAAAAAACATCATTTTGGTAAAATTTGTTGTCATAAACAACTCTTTTAAATAATAGTATATTTTGCATGGCTCCCCGTGTATACCTACTTACCTAAATATTTAATGGAGGCAACATCGCCTAAAATTTTCAAAAAAAAAAAGGTATAAGTTTTTTTTAATAAATAAAGCATATTACAGTGTAACTGAATATTTGAAGGATAAACTATAGGATTTATTATCATACTTTGTTTTTAAACTAGTTACATTGATCTCATTCTCAATTTTATCTTGTTTAGTTTTAATTTTATGATAATAATGAAGTAGGTACCTATAATACAAGTTTAGTTTATCCGAGATTATAAATAACACATAAGTACTAATTTAAGGCACAGAAAACATAAAGATCAGCCTGTATCCCGTTCGTTACGTCACAATCGTGACGGACTCGCGATATGGTTGCTGGACGAAGTAATTGCATTATTAATAAACGTAAAGAGGACAACCCGTAGAGTTTGTGATAAAATATTATGTAGGTATGCTCTCGTCACAGTTTATTAACAAGAATAATAAACGCGTTTTATATCTTTCTATGGAATTGTAATAAAATTAGGTATAACACGATAGCGTGCTGAAAAAAAAAAGCTGAATTTATTTTACACCTCAATTTTTTACAGACCGGAACTTATAACCGATTTTTCTGTGGCAAAATAAATTATTTTTAATAACGCCATATTCATTATTATCATCAGCCCGACTTAACCCACTGCCACTGAAAAGGCCTCTCTTTTCTTTTGCCAAAAACACCATATTACATACATACAAATACAATGTCTATTAGTTACCTTATACCTTAGAGTAGACACAGTGAGCTTGGACCCTGTCCTCACTAATGGCCGAATCCTATAATTTACGGACCGTTATTGGTTAAAATTAAGACTCTTGCATCTTTATCAATAATGAAGCAATGACCTCATAGCTTTGCATAGTAGATCCTCCCATATGGAAGTAGCTATGAAAGATAAAATTAGCTTACGAATCTGTTTATATGCCTAGTTTGGCAATAAAAAATGCTACCACTGCATTCGTAGCATGACCACTATAGAAACATGAGAAACGGAAGACAAAATGACAGATTGTAGAAATATTTCTACGGCGCGATGTCAAAATTCAAAAAAAGAATGAGTTTTTGTTAAGAAAGTGATTTGTCATATTTTCGTAGAGTAGAGATAGAAGTGGTCTTGCTACGCATGCTGGTAATCAAAATGATTCGTTTTTGTTTATATGAAACGAGCATAACGGCTCGCGCAGACAGGCGCGACGCGACAGCACAAAGTGACGCGACAGTAGTAGACCAATTTCTTTGGAAACTTAATGGAAATTGTTCTACCAGAATCGCGTCGCACCGTCGCGTCGCGGCTTTCTGCGGGAGCCTTAAGTCGAATCGATTTTCTCGTCACCTCTTTTCTTTGGAACACGTTTCGAGTATCCAGAACTTAGAGTTCTATATTACCTCACGTGCTAGTTCTACGTAAAATCGTTACTAGACTACGTAGTTATGTACAATTTTTTATTTAATTTATAGAACATGTAGATTAATGTCTGTAATGGTCGAATGAATCTTTAACTTTATGATTAGGTGTGTCTGGACTTTAAAAGAGACTGACCTCTGAGTTTGGTTCGGTACTTCTTTTCAGCGTAGTCGTATAGGAAACACCAACCGATTTCAAAATTAAATTTATTTTTAACGTGTTAAAGTGTTTGTACAAACCTACTTACAAAAACAAAATCATTTATAAAGTTACAATAACAAAAAAAAACGAGTGTCTCAAATCTTTTCTAAGATACGAGTAAGTAACTTAGTAACGTTTCTTTTTAGTCTGTCCCCTAACAGATAGCTAATCAGTGATAAATGGCCTCCTTAAATCCTAATTAGTGTTCTTTCTGTACCAATAATCATAATTCACGTACTTACTGAGAAGAAAACCAATACGGAGCCGCAGGGAGTATTGATACAATCAAATAACGTATCGGGACCTTTCGATTAAACACAAAAAGACTCCCTACGGTAATCCTAAGAAATGTGGGCAACCCTATTTTAGAAACTCATTTTAGAACCAATTATTTAGTGTGAGAGAATTTATGACTCATTCGATTTTCAAATAGTGAGAGCTTTTAATTAGGGTGCAAAGCGTTTTCACATTAGTCTTACTGCGCCTGCATTGTGGACATCTATAACATAATCAGCTTTATTTTTCCCACTGTTGGGACATAGACCACTTCTATGTGAGAAGGCCGTAAGTAGGTAAATTTAAGGAAATTTAATGTTAAGCAAATTGACTACCAATTTTAATGTCCATAAATTTAAATCACAACAACTGTCATTCTTTGACAATTGTGTGAAATGGCTACTGCACAGAAAATTTACGTAGGGTCTCACCTCTACCTGCTATGTGTCATGTAAATTTACCTAACTGTACTTAAAGTAATCAGTAAACAGTATTACGTGTGCATGCTGAAGATTATCTAATATATTATCGTAATTTTAAAGGTGTATTTAATAATCTGAATTTTATTGTATTTTAAAAAGAAATGCGACCTAGTTGAGAGTTTTAAGATATAGTTAATACCTATTTTTAGATTAGGTATTTAAATTATCAGATACCTTCTTATCAGAGCGTAAATCAACGGATAATCTGTTATAATATTGTTATTGCAACGTTGTTTACTACGAAAATATTAATAAGGTACCCATAAGATTTCATCATAAAATAGTTAAAATTAATAACACCACCGGCTCTGAACGTGTACTAAAATTAGAACTTTCTCATTTTTGAATAATTATATTCCGGAATTACATTTTTATTTTATTTAATAGTTGTTTATAATTATTATACAGTCTGAAACAGAATCAGGATATTTTTATAAGGTACTGGATACTTCCTTTTTTGAGGCCTTATTATTTTGGCTGCCCACCCCACACACTAATTTATTTATTTACCTAGGTAGATACTATAATTATTATTCATTAAAGTATTATAAAACGAGTTTTCTAACTAAAATATTATTATTATTGTTTCATACTTACCAGCTAAGATAGCAATACACACGCAGTAAATATGTACCGTCAAACGGGGTGAATAGGGATGCAGGGGTGAATCGAGATGAAACTTAAGGGATTTTAACATTGACATAATATAGTTTGTTGCCAAAAAGGACTCTAATGTGTTTACTGTATTATTATAATCAGAGATCGGATATTCGGATGCATATTTACTTAAAGTTAATTTTAGCTGTGAAAGTATAGCAGCGGCTTCTTAAAACATTTTTTTTGTGAAAACAATCCTGGGGAACACCGGGAATGCATAACTAGTCGAGTGTATAGTATGGAAACGACTTCATTTTTTTTCAAAAAACCCCTTTATTCTTGGATTGCATAACTATTCAGATGCATATTTATTTAAAATTAATGGGTAACCCCCGATTCAAATATGTGTATGTAGGGTCTATGAGGAGGGGTGAAGTGTGTTAAAAAAAACGATTCAAAAGCGCATTCCATATTAGCCAACATCTCAACTTTAGGTGAATATGCATGTGAATATCCGATCTCTGATTATAATTAACGATCAAGTGCCCTTGTTGGCAACAACTATAACACAGCAATTTGACGTAGCGTGCCAATTTGATAAACAATTAATTTCCCTAACTGTACCTACTTCTACTAATAATATGAATTTGACACTACAATATAATTAATTACACACAAGGGCCTCTTGTATTATTAGCCCTAGTTTTCGTCCCCAGGCGGTTAAAGGTTCCCGCAGACAGGCGTAACGCGACTCTAGTAGAATAGTTTCTATGAAAACTCCATGGAAATTGCTCTACCAGAATTGCGTCGCACTGTCACGTCGCGCATTTCTACGGGAGCATAAAGTCGAGTGCCAACTAATCACTGGCGTGACCGCCGTTTGATTAATTACCCGTGTTCAGGTGTGAGAGACGCAAAGGATGGTAATTTACGTGTTCAATCTAAACAACCGTTATCTTTGTACCTACTCAACGCTCGTGACGTGGGAAATTCTGTGAGAAGTGTGTGAACGTCGTATTAATAATGGTGAAAGTGTTTGTAAATCGCGAGGTTAGAAAAGATAAGTAATTGAATTACCTTTTGCTGGTAGGTTGTATCTGTATTTTTTTTATAATTTCGCCTACTTTTTATACACTAATAACTACACGAAGTTCCGTATTACCGAACCTCACTCAAGACTCAAACATTACTTCAAGCAATTTAATGGCTTTAGACTAGTTGCTTATTTGAGTCGTGAGTGCAGTGAGGATCTGTAAAGGCTCCGACAAACAGCCGCGACGCAACAGCACTCGCGCGGTCGCGTCGCGCCAGTGTGCACAACCCTTAATACGGGCCTAAATCTGACTGTGTTCAACAAGTTATGAATATTAAAAAATATTATCCATGAAAGGGCGTTGTTAAACCGTTGAGCGCTTACATGCAAACGGCTTCTAGTAGGCGATCGTTTGACGAAATAACTTGAATTTAGTAACCCATTTATCATTTTATTTATTTATTATATATATTTTATATATTATTGTCTGTAAGTATTCGTCCTTATTTGCAAATGATATAGGACCATGTACGTAATAGGAAATAGAACAATTTAACAAACATTACATCACGCCGGTTTCCGAAGGGTTAGGCAGAGGTGTACCTACCTATAGTACACCTAGAAGTTATCCTATTGGTTACAATTTCAGTCTTTCCACCCTATAATTAGTGGCTCCGTGAGCTGTGGACCTCGCGAGCCTGTCTTTGCATAGCTTAAAACTGAATAAACGTTCACCGCACCTTAAAAAACTTGAGAGGTGTCAAGGGACACCCGGATGCAAAGAAGTTCCCTTAAAAAAAAAAAAAAATAACTAGCTTGCTTTCTATGAGAGAGAGAGAGACAGACAGAAACACGCGCACGCCGCACGGCTTACAACTATAAAAAAAAGTGTTGTTACAAAGAAAGTGTCTCGTTCCAACAAAAAAAGGGCGAAAAGGCTGAAATTTGTTTTTTTTACGTTTTCAACCCCCAATATCTCCGCCATTTTGTAAATTTTCGAAAAACTGAATCGACATAAAAAGAAACATATAATTATTATCGATCCTGCTCACAAAATTTCACGAAAATCGTTTAAGGAATGCGACCTGTGGAGGAGAACATCCATCCGGACATACGAAAGCATTTTTTCCCCAAGCTGAAACTCGAACGATTCGATCGCGCTTCCCGCTCGCTCGGCCAATAAAATAGAGAAACATTTCCAATAGTATAAAGATCAGCATGTCAAGCTGAAAAGTTAGGATAAGAATAAACAAAGCGATTGCGAAAGCGAAGGCGAGTAAATCATAAATGCATTTACATTCTGATTTACTGCTCTGTCGTGTTCGGAATATCTCTGACTGAAATATTGACTAGAGTTGCAAACAAATCATACCTAGGTAGGTACATCTATCTATCTATCTATCTATGTATACATATAAATAAAAATGGAATGCTACTTGTGCAATTGCATCACTTGAGAATGGCGATTTGTCTATTTTTTGTTTTGAAATGTTTGTAGGATATTAAGGAAAAAAAAATGAAAAATTTCCCGGAAAAACTGAAAGTGCTTTTTTCTATGGGAATTGAAACTGCGACAGGGCTGCGTCTGTCGGGTCAGCTAGTACGTAATAAAATTGTCACACAGCATTGTAATTTGTAATTGTGCAACTAGATACATATATTCCTAGATTACTTTTATTATGCTTGCGCTGCTGCTGTTAAGGCGTTGCCCAAACGTAAAACACCGAAAACGCACAGTTTTTTGTCGCACAGTTGCCTCGTATTGGCACTTAAATTACAATCCAGAAAAAAAATGTGTATTTTCAAATTTTCAAAGAAAAGACATTCAAAAATATTTCATAATAATAAAATAGTATTATGATAAAAATATCGTAACACAGCCCAAAAAAATTTTTTTTTGTCGCATAATTCTAAAAAATTTGTGCGTAAATTGTCATACAATGTTACGTAATGATATTAAAGAGAATTCAATCAACTAAAGAAATACCTAAAAACTATTCCACTCAGCGGTGCATTTATTTTTAATTAAATTAAAACAGCATAATTACTTTTATTTTGGTGGTCCTTCGATTCATCTAACATCAAACGCGTCGCTGTTTCGAACCTTACTTGTTGCCGTCATGCATTATTGTCAATTACCTAAAAAAATGTTTCTTACCGCGCCATATACTTATGTTAACATAATCTTGGAAATTAATGCATTACTAATTTACCTACACAGTTTTTTTTTTATGAAACAATATTCAACAATTTAAGTACATCTTTCGCAATGTCCTTTTGAAACTTTAAAAGTATTTTTATGCTGCATCTGTGGTGCAAGGACTTTCATAAAGTATTTTCCTTGAATTTAAAGAACAGTTTTTTAATGTGAGTTTTGTGATTGTTCAGGCACATTATAACCAACATCGAGCCTTATTTCTCCTTATTTCGCCTTATGTCTGGACTTAAAAAGAGACTGTGACCTCTGAGTTTGTTTCGGCCTTTCTTCTCAGAGTAGTCAGATAGGAAACGCCAACCTCATCTAGTTTAAAAATATGATTGACGTGTAAAAGTGTTTGTACAAACCTACTTACAGAAATAAAATCAAATCAATTTATCATTTGGCGAATTGTTCCTTAATTGTATAACGGATTTTAGCATTCGTAAGTAAAAAATCTTATTTCGATATTTTGACTTCTTCGTCACACACAAAACGCTCCACGTTCCATAAACCACTGAATCGTTCACATTCGATTGCACTTTTTTCCAATCGTTTCAATATCGTTTGCCGATGACGCTTCTAGTAACTTGTTCAATGGACTGTGAATCAAAACGCGAAACTTTGTATGAGCAGACGCCCACGGACCAAAAGAAACACTCTTCAAATTCAATTTCACCTCTAAACGTTCGCAGTTCTAATTATGATTTAACCCACGCAAGTTCTATGACACCACCGCAGAGGCCAGACTTATGGCAATAAAGGAGAACTTAATTTATTGCGGGATGCTGGCCAGCAATAAATATTATATATCTCTAAGTACAGAATTCTCGGGAACTATACAGGGTGGCCAACGAAACGACATACAAATATTATTTTTTGGAAGCCTCTCTCTATATGTATTTGTACGCCGGAAACGGCAGAATATTATGAACTTTTATACCTAACTATGTAAAAACTCTGTAACAATATTCTGACAAATAAATGGTTGGTGAAGGGCTTCCCGAAACCCTCCCATGTATGTTTAGCGATTATCTATAGTTTAGGAGCCAGATGGCATTCAATCTTTTTCGGAAATTCTCACTTGACTTCAGACTTTTCTGTTTCTCGTTCGGTGTCGCATTTAAAAAAATTAACTTTAAAATATGGTTTACGATCGACGAAACTACTGTCTGTCTAAACATCACCCAACGTGATAAAAATTTGCTCAAAGGGAACATTTTTGCTTGACAAAATTAGTTCTAGATTTTCAGTCATTAAATGGCCTAGTCTGAACGATCAGTTTTTCCTCGTGATGGAAAGGACCAATAAGTTCGTATGTTTCATTTGAAAGTGAGCTATTAATGGCTGCAGCCCATTCTTTGCACATCGCGGCGTTTGCATCGAATCAATGTATTGAAGTTTGTACTAAATAAGCATGTTGAGCCGTGCATCTGTTAAAGCGTAGCTAAGTAATTACGCTATTGTTTCCAGCTAACCAACGCGGATTGTTTGTTACGTAACTCACTAACAATTGCAATGTCTTTCATTTTGACTATTCAACAACATTCATTGCGTTATTTACGTTGTCGAGCAGACGATTTTTTCAAACATATGAAGCTATAGTTTAGGAATTTCCTTCGGACTGTGAAAGAACGTGAGTTACGCAAGTGGGGTGCTGGTGTACCTTACCAAAGGGTAATATTAAAATGCCCATCCATTCCCAGACCGTTTTACTCTCAGCTATTTGAACAGTAAACCCCGGTAATTAACCCAGTCATAATTATTTCTTTACCCGGCCTAAACAAAATTTACAACTGCTTTCTTTTAAAAAGATTTTTCGTTCTTAGCGATTGCCTTACCATTTTGTGTCTAGTGTAACGTGAACTTATTATTATAGGGGCTGTTTGAAATTCGAATATATTATAAGCACCAACGTTATTTCTTTCTGTTTTCGTTTGTACGACAAAACGCTAACAGGATTTTGTAATTGAACATTCGAGATCGGCCATCGGATATTGTTCATGTAGGTTGAACAGTTTATTCCAAAATAATTTTTATCTAAGTTACAAGAATCCTGTTTGTATAGTCAATTATTTAATTAGAATGAATGAAAATAATATCAGAAACACCATCCGTAGGTGTATAACATTCACAGTCCATTTTTCTTTTTGTGCGCCCAAATTAGAAGAAAATTCTTTGATATCCAAATAAAAAAATAATGAGCTTTGAAACAAAATAATGAAATATGTAAACCAAAATCCAATTTTATACTACCTACATAACATATTTTAACATTTACTGACTACATAGCTACGTCAGAAAAATCTGTAAATTAACTGACCAATTAGTAGGTACCTGGTGTTATAAGATAGAATAATTCTGTTCCAGTTATTTTATTACGTTTTTTAAATGGAGCTTTTAATTGGCCAACTCCCGATTTATAAACAGCTTATCAACACAAAAAGTTAACAGACTGTCAAACTCATGTCAAGTGACTAGATTGGCTGTTGTTATTTCAGTCAGGTAAATAACCTACTTATATACCCACTGTAGCATGCATAGCATGCCCACTTCTATCTCTCTCTACGAAGAGAAGACAAATTACTCTCTTAACAAAAACTCATTATTTTCTTGAATTTTGACATCGCGCCGTTGAAATCTCTCTACAATCTGTCATTTTGTTTTCCGCTTCGACAGTGGCCATGCTACGCATGCAGTTAAGTTCAGTATGACACCCTGTAAGCTATTCTTTGTGTTAAATTAGCTTTTCAAAAGCTGCTTGTTCTACTCTTTATGTAACAAGGCATGTTTTAAGACCTACCTAAATCTATAGTAAATTAGTAAAATAAAACAATCGATAAAAGTCGTTAGAATATCTTTCTTTTTTATACAGGGTGGCAGGAACAGCGACGCGCAACCTGTTACTATGAATTCAGTAGGTACATGATTCTGGACCCCACAGCATTAAGAAAGTTCACCTGTTATTAAAAAAAAAACCCTGCCACCCTTTATCTCGTATTCCTCCCATCGGCATCGTCCACAACGCTACTCAAAAGTAACCAATTACAAGCTCAAAACACTAATGAGTAGCCGTGTCACAGCAGTATAGACACAGAATTTTACTATAATACTACCCATTTTGCCCTCCTTAAAATATTATTGAAAGCTCTAAAATAATGATTGCGCCTCTTTTTATGCCCTCAAATAATTCCTTTTTTGTAAAATACTAAATAGCCAATAGAGGATCACTTAAATATTTCCGTAAAATTTCCATAAATGGCATTGACAAGAATAATAGGAACAGAACCACAGTGGCTAAATAAATTGATTTCTAAGTCGTTAAGTTTGCTTGAACTCTGCCACCGCGACGTTAATTTATTTCGATTCTAGTCTCTTTGATTAAGAAAGTTCCCCTCTTTTTTATGTTCTGATTACGACAAAGGTAGAAATTTTAAAAAAAAATGCGACACCGTATTTTATTAATTCATTAAAAGTTTAAATGTTTTCTTCCATTTAATGGAACTATTTTGATTGGGCAATACTCGTGCTTATGTTAATAACGATATTATGTTAAGGTAATGGATGAATAGCAATACTTGAAAACTCTAGCACAACTAAAACTTAGATAACTTTGTAAGTATATGAATAATTAATAGATCAATAACATTCAGGAGTTGACGACGTAGTTTCAGTTTATAGTTCATGGAAAATCTTGGAATACATAGCAATGGAAGAATGTAGCATGTATTATGTTCACCCATAAACACGGGTAATTTGAGCGGACTTTAAATTCGTGTGGATCGCGCCACATTGCCCTCGCGCATGTCGTGCATAGTGTCGTAAACTCGAACAACAACACTTTGATGGTGTCGAACAAGATAACGTGACGCACATACATACGCTCCAGATCGTTTTAGATTTATCTCCCTTTTCTACTCGCACGCCTGTCGGTGACAATAAAAACTGCGTCAGCTGAAACCAGTCTTACCGCGGCCTAGTAACGATCCACATTGAACCCCCGACATTACCTCTCAAAAGAACTCCTAACCAAATTTACATTTTTATTCGATTCCACGTTAACGTGTATGACGTGAAGTTAAACAGAAGTTACAAGTAAAACAGAAAGTTGTAAGGGTTGCTGTTGTATTAGACTCTTCCGATTTATTAAAGGGACTTCCAGTATTTATGGGTCGAATTAAGTCGGGATTTATTTTCATGGATTAACATGGCGGACGGGTGTGCAGATTCGACGGATTTCTGCTGAGTTGGAAGGATTCGACGCTCATAAATCTGAATCAAACGTTCGCATTTTGACGAGGAATATACGAATAGGAGTCGAATGACCCTTTTCAAAGTCGCGTCAAGCGTGATAAAATGCGTATCTAAGCGGATATGTCGTAATCATGTAAGCATCCGTTCAAATGATGTAGGTTTATATGTCAATTGTGATCTACTTTAAAAATGTGCAACTGCTAAAGCCTAAGCTTAAGTTAACTAGTTAGGTTGGTTAGTTAGTTAGTTGTGTGCTTAAGTTTTATTTCCGCATAAAACATTTAAGTCCCTAGGGAGACTTTTGCAAAGAGGTGGAAGAGTATAATGTAATAAAACTAGCCTGTAGTGTTTTCACTGCAGAAGAAATGCATCTTCTCATCTAAACGAGGAACTATCATTTATCACCACGCCAGCTCACTTAGTGTTGACGGGGTAATTGCGTAACACACTAGCAATAGGAATGGCTTTCATTTTGGCAGTTCAACAACATTCCTTGCGTTATTTACGTTGTTGAGCAGACAATTTTTCGGCTTCGTCCATACTGATCGCTAGTCCCAACTCGCCCGTGCCTTGTATCTATCCATGTATACGGACCAGGTGAGTTGGGACTAGTGATCAGTATGGACGAAGGCATTTTTTCGAACATATGAAGCAATGGATTAGCAACAGGCTTCAAAATTATTCAGATTGTGATTGATAGTGTGGTACGCAATTAGGATGCGGGTTTCCTTTCAACCGTACCGAACTGAGTTTTAAGATTAATTTAGAAAGTAGACATATATTTTATTTTAATCGTATTTTTCAAGTTTTTGTTCAGGCTATGTTGAACGAGGAAAGGGTCAGTAGGTGTATACCTATACTTAGGTTAAATTAAACCGTTGATTATTGTACATGTACCCACGTTCATTTCCTCTTTCAGATTACCTACATGGTATCGACCTACTATTTAAATCTGATGTGCGAGTAGGTATTATGTGTTTTTTTTATATCTCAGGACTTGTCGTGTTTTCAATGAATTTCTAATGTTTTTCAATGAAGATGTGAATCAGCAGCCATATGATAATATTACATATTTAATAATTCATAAGCCCAGTTTATCTTTTGCCTACAGATTGCAGTGACGTGTCGTTGCATTAACACATTTATTGAAATATTGCTCTTATTTCCTACTGTAGCTGTCAATCTTTAGCGGATTTCCGTGTTTTTTCACAAAACACTTTGTTTAAATAACTTTTCATGTGAACTATGTGGCCAAGTATACCAATGACCTGACATATGTAGCTACCTATTCATCTAAATCTTCTTAGGTACAGTCAGTCTCAAAAAGATGTACGGTAAAACGGGGTGAATAGCAACGCAAGGGTGAATCGCAACGAAACTTTAAAAGGGATTTTAACATTGAAACATTATAGTCTGTCGCCAAAAAGGAGTCTAACGTGTATACTGTAACGTGTATTATAATTAACGATTACGTGTCCCTGTTGGCAACAAATTATATTATTTAAATGTTAAAATTCCTTTTAAAGTTTCGTTACGATTCACCCCTGCCGTTCCTATTCACCCCGTTTTACCGGTACCTATATATCGACAAGAATTCATAAGATTGTCTGCAATTTTGTTCCATATTATTATATCAATGTGTTGTGTGTGTTGCCCACTATGTAATATTATGTTTTGTGAGTTTATGAGGCTGACGGTACTTCGGGTGAAAGTACTTACCTAGTTCGACTTTCTAACTCCCTCGCCATATTTATGACCGCTAATCTCCGTAACGACCCTAAGGACTGATTTTGATTGACACATCTTGCAATGCTCAATGCCTACTTGAACACCGGGTAGGGCGTCCAAGTGCCTCGACAGGCCTGAGTAATCCTTTAGGCCGAAGGCCGAGGCCGAGTAAGATATACGGCCGCGATAATCTTCACTCAAGGTTCATGAAAGCAAAATCGCTGAACAAGATACAACTTTCTCGGCGAAACGGGGTTCGGTTGTCGTGACGGGGGATTATCGGAAGGTGGGCAGCCCAACTTACATTTCGAACATTCAAAGCTAATTGGCGAGGGATTTTACCCTTTTCATCATTAATTTGAATATTCATAGGAGGTGGTTTTGTTACGAAAAATATGATAATAGTTTTAGAGTTGAGCTTTAACCTTAGCACCCACTTAATATTTTGATAATTTCGTTGGTAACTAACTCCACAAATGGCGGGGCCATAAAGACATTTTTGGATGTTTTTTTTAAATAATTATTAGGGATAATTTGTTTTTTCCCCCGAAAACTTACCTAGCTATCAAAATAATACTTTTAATCATGCTGCGGTTTACAAACACACCACAATTAAACGGGAAACAGCCTATTGAAATAATACTTTTCTTGACCTAGTCGCTTTAATTAAAAACTACACACATTAAAGGTTGCCTGTCTCCTACAGAGTTTCGCGCGAAAATTATTCGATATCGATTCAACCGTATCGAATATCCGAAGAGTATCGCTCGTGACTAGTAGTAGTTCGTGTATTATATTACACAGACGATCTAATAAAATGTATTGAGATGTGTTAGGTTGTTACGAGACAGACTGAATTTATTTGTATTTTCATGTAAAAATCACACGTTTTGTAAATAAATATAGCTAGTCTAGTCTACAGCGTGAATCAAAAAGGTGGTACAGATCATCAAACGTTCTACTTTCTCTCTAACTAGCCGTTCCATACATTTGGGTCTAGTAGGTACCTATTAAAGTTTGTATGGGATAGTTGAAGTCGAAGAAGTGGAAGTTGAATGGTCTGTACCACACCAATATGAGCTCGACTTTCTGATACATGCTGTAGACTAGCTATAAATTAAATTCTAGTATGGAAAAGTACTTAAAAAACAAAGAGCATTCTATTCTATTCTTAATTTAGGCAGTTCCAATAGATATTTAGATTACATATAAAAATATATTTCTCAACAAGTTATTTTTGTCTAAAGTTTTCCATAAGAGAAGCTGAATATGACCTTCACAAGAATCCTAACAGAGCATAGAATAAATGAATTTTAAGTTGTATATAAAGTAAAAACAGTTTATGTATTGTTATTCAATCCGATCGCAACTTCAAGGTTGCCAATACCATACTAGATAATGGATGAACTGGGAACATAGGTAGATGTGGTACTCACGACTACTCGAAACTAACCCATACTAATCTATCTATATATATATTTATATATAAAAATGAATCTCTATTTCCCTTGGTCATCGCATCACGCGTGAACGGATGGAACAATTTCACTAATTCTTTTTTGCTGTGTTAATTATTTTCAGGAGAAGGTTCTTATGAAAGAAAAAAATAAGGAAGTTGAGCGGAACATTAGAAAATTTAAGAAAACTTAACGTCAATATTAATTTTACTTAACGGTCAGTTGTTTGAAATAACTGTCAGCGATTGACAGAAAGCGCGCTGCAAATATCGTTTAACACAGATGGATCGGTTGATAAATGAGTCGATAGTTTTAGTTTTAGTCAATACTCAAAACTAAAACTAAACGACATAATGACATTCATAGTTAAGACAGCACAACGTCTGTCGGGTCAGCTAGTAATATTATAAATTCGAAAGTAACCCTGTCTGTTTGTCTGTATGTTACCTTTTCACGCCTAAACCACTGAACGGATTGCGATAAAATTTGGTAAGGAGAGAGATGGCATCCTGGGGAAGGATATAGGCTACTTTTTGACTCTTAAATAATCCTAAAAGGGGCTGTAATAGGGGATCAAAGTTTTTATGGGAAGTTTAGCATTTCATAAGTTAGGGATTATGAAAATTTAAATTTATGCTTTTGGTAAGAAAAAATATTGATTCAGCGATTTGTATAATCATCCCCCAAGGGACTAAAATAGGGGATGAATTTAAAATGCAAATGATAATTAAAAATATTGTGTAGGTACCTCTTTTTAAGAGATTTAAGGAATTGGAAATATAGTCGGAAACCGTATCTTGAGGTATTATTTATTTTAGTATTTATTTCATTTAAAACCACCCGCTTAAAAGTTATTACACTAATTTAAAGTTATAAAACAACTTAGCAAATATGTAGGTAATATGCGGTCAATAGCGGCGCTAGATTATTTCAAATTAATCAAGTTAATTTTAAAATAATTTATTATCATTTCTAAGTTAGATATTTAGAATCATAAAAGCCTTTTTAATAATAATAATAAAACCTTTATTACTCCCAGAGATGCACGAACATTACATTGAACAAGAAACAAATGAAAAATGGCTAAGTGATTCACAGTAGATTCACAATAAACTATCTGTATGTCTGTTACATTTTCACGCTTTAACGGTTAAATGGATTTGGATTTATTCCGGTAGCACGTTCCCGTGGGATAGTTTCAGACATCCACGCGGGTGAAGCCGCGGGCAGAAGCTAGTATTTTAATAAGAGAAAATATTTGATTGTTTGTATGTTTGTTTGTTCCGCTTTCACGCTAAAACGGATGAACGGATTTGGATTCAATTTGGCACATGGTTAGACCATGACTTGGATTACGACATAGGATACATTTTATTACGATATTCCCATCGAATCGAGCCTTATGCGGGTGAAACCGCGAGGTGCAGGTAGTATTTAAATAAAATATAGGAAGCATTTTGTTACACATCAGAAACTTTTATATACCATTCTTTTCCTGAAATTATAAACGAGACTGTACCTGATTTTCTTTCAACTTTTCTTCAGGTTTTATTTTCATATGTCAACCCACCCACTTCATTTTAAATTAAGAACTATCCAGTAAAAAATGTAGGCTAATATTTCTGAAGCACATGAACATAGAATACGTACGTGTACTATCCATACGTTTTCATCCAGTTTAAATAGAAAAAATACATTGTCTTTATTTATTGGTAGGTCTTCACACTGATCAGAGTTCTTTTTCTGAAAACTATTATGCAAAACGTTTCAGCGATATCGCACTTCTTCATACGAATTCCACAAACTCAAAAATGTGGATATGACTGCTATTCACGTGAATTAATGGACATCACGTGTTCATAACCAGACGCTATTAATTTTATGTGATCTGCGCATTTTATATTTCGTCTACAATAAATAGAGCGAGCAATTGCGTATCAAACCTACGGTTGTGTTAAATTTTATTTTTTATTAAAAGAGCAGGCATGTTGCTATGTCACTTTTTTATATATTCAGCACACACATATATAATATTTATATAATGACAAACGCTGATAGTCTCGTCTACATGCTATCAAAGTACCTTTTCGACGAAATGTGCGTGCCATGTTAGACAGGCCTGAATCTTCTAAGAGGCATTTCCAAGGATTAGAAAGGGGACATCTGCGGTAAACATACATAATCCCCTTTTAAATTTGCTAAATTAAACTTCCGTTCAGTTTAGGTTCTTAAATTTATCAAAGTCTGGATGAGAAAATGTTCTATTCGTACGAAAGATGTGTATTCTTAGTCAAAAGAGTAGCGTTTCCGCTAGAGGTGAGCTCCGCTTGCATTCACCACGTCTTTCCTGGAACCCGCAATATTTCCTAGTAACAAAAGACTGTGTTTTCATCCCCCACGTTTACATTTTCATCCCAACATAGTCATGAAAAAGTAATTTCATATTTCCGTGCTGCCTCAGACGAGCGCAGTTTACGTCACTAGCCAGTTAGCACGGCAGGTTATCGAACTGTGAAATGATCTCACATCATGTATGAATGCATTATCCTTATTTAAACGCACACATTGTGAAATACAAAATGTTTCGCAATACGTTAACTTGAACCCTTTTTACCGTTGTCGGATAACTTTATTGAAAGTCTTTCGTTTGAAAGTCAAATGTATCGAGTTTCGAATTTCAGTTAGGTACTAAAACTATTGAGAACATTTGTGAGATCCAGAAATGTTAAAACTTTGTTTAGGTTGGGAATTGATGTAAATTAAGTCTGAAAGGTGTTTTTTAGGTATTTTATATTCTGCAATCTTATTTACGATACTAAACACGTTTTCATGTTTTTCTTATTACCTAACTCTTTAGTTTCCTTCTCAGCCCAATTACTAAGGAAAATTTAGGAACAAAATATTTTACTCGTCTCACGCTTCATGACTTAAGAAAAGCAGGAAAATTACGATTTTTTAAACTCATAAAAATGCGAACTCTTTTGTTCCAAAATAACAAAAAAAAATTTAAAGTCAAAGAAAACACTGCCTTAGTCTCGATCAAGTATTTCTTTTCAATATTCTATCTTAAAGAAAATTTATTAAAATCTACCATTTTACTTAGAATGTTTTACGACCATCGTACTTTGTAGACTTTGTTTTACTAATAGCCACTAAAAATTCTGTCTGATGCCTCAAGTGCTTACTGCACATTTTATTCTACCAGCCTCATTACGCATTTACTTACACATTAGTCGAAAATGCCTATAAATTGTGTTCATACCGCTTTATCTAAATTTTGCTGTCTCTTAACGTTATCGAAAGCATTATAGCCCGAGGACCGTAATAAAAACACCCGATCACGTAGTTTGGAATGGCTATAATCCTAAGCACCCGCCCCCGCCTATGGAGACCGCTAATCCCAACTATCGTTCTTCGTGAAAGCGTTGGAATATCCACCAAATAATATTGCCTAGGAATTTTCAATACGACCTACAAGTAGTATCGTGATGTCTAGTGGACCTTATACTAAGACTTTCGCTTTATTTTTCTAAATTACTCTCTAAATGTAATCCATTAGGAGACAAGGTTTGGGTGGACCAACCAGAGGGCCCTAGGACTATAAGTAGCATTCGGTTCGGAGCGATTCTATTTCTCCAATCGCTATCGCTTTCGTTAATGTTTCCATCACACGAATCGAAAACTAGGCTTGTCAAAAAGTACCAATTGGTTACGCACCTCTATGGAAGTAATCGTTCGACGCTGTCAATTAATTTCATAAAATGGAATGTTGTTAACATTGTCTAGCTAATTTCTACCCGTTGACATATCGATAGCTTAAGTCAACCCCATAAATTTTTTGGCTATTCTACTAGCGTCATCGCTAATCGAATGTTACTTTGCCTAGGCCCCTCAGAAGAGCGTCCGGTTCGATGTATGTTCCATAAACTGAACAATGAGGCTTTAATAACTCTAAATTAGGTGAATACCCCAAATTGATACTCTTACCCGGGAGTCTCGAGTTGAATTTATCGTTGATTTCACATCAGCTTTCAGTGTCCCGTAAAATTATATTGTAACGTTTTTCTCTGAAATATTTGATGTGTGGAAACATTTTAATGTTTTATTTACTTTTATTCCTCTAGCTTCTAGCGATTATGCGAAGCAAAGAAGCCGTATGTTAGTCAGTAGTCAACGCGCCATTTAATATTGTAGTAAATAGGCTACAAGACGTTCGCAGTTTGTTTTTCGCGCAATCGTTTCTTTTTGTTCATTTTAACCGATTTCCCAATGTACGAATAAATCAACTCCTCCAACGGGAGTGACGACATTTAACATGAATACATTTTCCATTCGATTTTTATGTTTAATTCATAAATTCGCCTCTTTTGCATCGTAATTTTGGCGTTTCTCATGAATCGCTTTCTTTAAACAAAATACATTTTTTTATTTTTTATTTAACCATTTATTTACAAACATATAAACAGACAGGAAGAAAGGAACAGGAAAAAACGTACAAAGGGAATGCTTATTTCTAAAGAAGTCTCTTCCAGCATACCTGCGATAGGAGAACATATAACAGAGCTGTAGACAACGTGTGTAAGAGTAGAAGGGAAAACAAAATACATAAAATCAAACACAATTCTCCAATTTAAATATAAACATACATTAAGAGAATATACTTACATACATACATACTTCTAAAATAAATACCTATCACTAAAATATTATGTAAAAATATAATGTAATTTCCTAATGTTAGGCGGAAGTGATTTAATAAAAAAATTTATTTGTAGAATTTATATTATTTTTTTTTTTGCTAAATCTGCGTGTTGGTCCTCACCCTATTTTCATTGAATAACAATGATAAATCTTTCTGAGCAGTCCTTTGTTTTAGTTATCAATTCTTTGCCTCCATTTGCTGCTCTATAATGCGTAATGAATGACTTAATAATTACCATGCATTATGGATCACCATAATGACCGAAAGCCAACAAAGCCGAAATTTTCATTTATTTCTACTCATACCGTTTAAATCCCGCAACCAAATTGTGTAAATATTTACCCACTGCCAGACACAAAAGGGACTCTCAACATTTTGTACTCAGTTAGCTATACATTTAACTTCTAAAACCGGCCAAATCCCTAACAGGTACTTATTTTTATAAGCATAAGTAGGCCCTCCCACTTAGCGTAACTGAGTCTATAAAATGATATTATACGTGAACCGTGCCATTCAATATCCAGCACGTTGTAGTTTGATACACAGTAACGGTTATTCGATATCGTGCGAATATCCATTGTACCCCTTGTTCTTGTTGCTATAGTAATTGCATTCTCATTATAGAATGTGGGTAGTAATGTGTTGTCTTATTAGTATTCAATAATCGTTTATTAGTAGATATTATTTTACGAGAGGAGGGGTCGCCCTAGGAGGACATATAGTGACCTTATTGGTGATGTTCTTCAGAAAGGTCAGGTGTATGAACGTAAACGAGACAAAAGGAGTATGTAAGGATCGTACCAAATGTCGTTCTGTAGTTTCTGCCTACCCCCATGGGAAGAAGACGTGAGTTTAGTTATGTACATATTTTTTTACGATACATTTTTCAGACCGGCAGAAGAGGTGTTTTTTGAAAACATGAAAATGTAATTAGTACGAGTACTACGAGTACATAGGTACATTACCAGTGAGAGTACTTTTAAATTGTAAAATAATATTTCATGAGAACTGTGCAAGTTTGCATTCTGCAATGTTATAAAATGCAGAGACTGTCTTTTCATTTCGTAACATAAGTTTTTGATTTGCTATGAAAATGTGACGTCATTTTCATAAAGTAGTAGAGCGGTTTCAGTTTTATTTCTTTCCCACTTTATCTTCAAATCTACATTGCTTTTAAATTAAGTTATAACTTCACCAAAGTAATTTTAATAGTAAGCCAAAATGTGACGTCATTTTCATAAAGTAGTAGAGCGGTTTCAGTTTTATTTCTTTCCCACTTTATCTTCAAATCTACATTGCTTTTAAATTAAGTTATAACTTCACCAAAGTAATTTTAATAGTAAGCCTTAATCATGCAGCCGAAATATAAAATATGTGGCTTAGTCCTACAGCTTTACTGTAATTGCGTCGTGGCATGTTACAATAAAATTATTTTTACTTAGAAATTCCGAGCATGTACTATGTGTACAAGCCAAGTGAATCTGCTTAGAGTCGATATAAGTCAATTAAGAGCCGGTTTCTCAATCTTCATATAACTTTTATCTGAGAAATAAAAATTGTGGTTTCATTGCTTTTTAGGGTTCCGGACCCAAAGGGGGCCTACGAAACCCTATTACTAAGGCTCCGCTGTCCTTCCGTCTGTCAGCAAGCGGGCTGTATCTATCTCATGAACCGTAATAGGTACACAGTTGAAATTTTCAGTGTGTATTTTTATTGCTGCTATAACAACAAATAATAAAAATAAAAGGCGATCCACATTCAAGGAACGTGTTATTTTAATAGTGTTAAATATTGCATGGTGGTTCGGAACCATTCGTGTGCGAGTCCGCCTCGCACTTAGCCGGTTTTTTTTTAAATAGAACATTTGTCAAACAGCCAGTACATATTCTATTACATTCTTCAGAAAAAGTTAGGCTGACGATTGAAAAATCTGTTTGTCCCTAAAACGGATGACACAAAATTCTTTATTTCTTTCCTACTTTAACTCAATATGTATCAGAAAATTCATTTTATTATTCATGAGTGTCTCTCCGCGTCAAAATCAAATTGTTGTCTCGTACAGGGCAACGCTCTAACTTTGTACCCACCGTCTCCTTTTACACGACATCATAAAAATGAATTTTAGTATTCCACCAGCATTTCGGATTATGCAAATGAAGATACCAATGGAACTCATAGTAACCCAGGATCCCTTTGCTCCGTAACTCCGTTATTTCCGTACTATATTACTGTTGAACCTGTTTGTTTATGGGAATATTGAAACTTTGAAGGATTTAAGTAGGTACATTTATCTTTGATGATTGAGCGAAAACTTTTGTGTAACAGCGTACCTACCTATTGAGTTTTAAGCGTTTGCGTATGTTAAGTAAAGGTTATGTAGATACAGTATTTTATCTCACAAAGTGACACGCGCCTTACTTGTGGTAACCAAGTGTACAAACACGCTGTGAATGTGTGCGTGAAGACTAGTAGCGTCAGTACATAACACACACACTTCCAATTTCGCCATTGGTTCGGCTGGTACGGAGAGCTCCTCGCTTACACACACATTCACATCGTGTTTCTACACTTGGTAAACCACAAGTAAAGCGCGCGTCGCTTTGTGAGATAAAAATACTATCTAGGTATAGTACCTACCCGTACAGAGAAAGAAGAAACAACAATAGGTTTATTTGTCACAGAAACACGTGCATACAAAAAAAAAAAAAATTCAAAGCTCAATTATGAATTAAATATTAACAACTAATAAAATAATTAAGAACGGTTCTAAAAGTTTTAGTTTAGAAAGATCTACCAAAGATACAAGCGTAAGTAAAAGTTGCCTTTAGATTCAATACTTAAAAACACTAGTCTATTAAAAAAGTAAGTCACATGCTGAATTGTACGCAGAACCCATTATTTTTTATTTTAACGATGAAAATCGCAGGCTGTGTATGCTCTGCAACAATTTGTTTTTAATTAGTCATTTGGGACGGAGCCGTGTCCGATATACAAAATAGGCTCTTTACTTTCACGATGAAAAGATTACACCGTAATTGTCACGTTCATTTTAAAGCTCATGCAACCGGAAATTGCATTTTTCAAGCCTTTGAATTTTAAGCTTCACCTTTTACAAAATGCAATATTGCATTTCCAAATAAATAAGTTGGTTAAATGGTTGTCTTTAAAAGATCGCCTTTAGCGATAAGGCCGCCCATTGTGTCATCCTATGTGAAATTTCTACATTTATTTATGTAATTTGTATCGTTTACATAAATACACTCGAGAGCAATGAATCCGGGTCACTTAAAGAATCCTAAAAATCTCGGAAACTAAAAATGCTAGGTTAATGCAATAAATTGTATTTAATAGACAATGTAATACTCCTTAAATGAAGGTATTAAAACTTCTTTAGTTATTGTAAAGTTATATCATAAAAAAATCAAATTTGAAAAAGGGCCACTTTCGAAGATGGAACTACGAAATTACAGCATTTGGTTTAGCTTTTGTTTGTAATCTGTCATTTATGTGGGTACATAAACCATGTTGATAGTGCTCTATATTCATTATTCAAGCTGAAATTATGTCGCTTACGCCTGAAGAATGCACCAGAATACTTACAATGCTGGAAACCGGCCGGAGTCAGCGCGATACAGCCAGGACTGTCGGTGTGTCGCTGTCAACAGTACAAAGAGTTCTCCGACGTTACGAATAAACTGGTTCTAACCTACGCAGACCAGGAACGGGCAGAACCAGGTGTACCACAGCACGAGAAGACCGATACTTGGTGAACACCATGCTTCGAAATCGCTTTCTCACAGGAACTGAACTCACAAATCAGTTTCGACGCCTCGGAGGAAGTAACCCAAGTGCATGGACAGTAAGACGTCGGCTTGCTGAATCTAACTTAAAACCCCTTAGACCTGCAAACGGCCCTAAACTGGAGCGTGGGCATCGTATTTCAAGACTAAAATATGCCCAGAGCCACGTAAATTGGAGTATTGAAGATTGGTCAAAAGTTATGTTCTCCGACGAATCAAAATTTATGCTCTACAAGCACGATGGAAGACACAGAGTGTATCGAAGACCAGGGGAAAGATTCAAGCAAGCATGCATCGAAGAAAAAGTAGCCTACGGTGTGGGTCTGTACTTGTGTGGGCCGGAATTTCTTCTGAAAGTCGCACAGAGCTGGTGATCATAGAAAACGGCTCTTTAACTAGCGTAAGATATGTGGAAGAAATCCTCAATGATCACGTTGGTCCATTTATGGTCAATTTAGGTGAGGATGCTATATTTATGCATGACAATGCCCGACCTCATACAGGTAGGATTGTGAATGACTACCTTCAAGAGATGAACATTACTCGTATGGAGTGGCCAGCGCGCAGCCCGGATATCAACCCGATCGAGCATGCTTGGGACGAGCTAGGCAGATGCGTAAAACAACGAAACCCTCCCCCAATCACGCTTCGTGAGCTCAAAATTGCTCTCACACAGGAATGGGAGAATATTCCCCAAAATCCTATAAGGAACTTGGTGTACAGGATGCCAAACCGCGTAAACGCAGTAATGGAAGCACGAGGAGGCAATACGAAGTATTAAAATTCAAGAAAATCGTAATAAAGTTCAAAAATTTCATGTTTCCTATTTTTGTTTTAAGGAGAGATCAGCAGTTTTTTTCTTTATGTAATTTTGTGTTAATAAAATGTATGGTGACTCATATTTTTTTTACTTTCATTTAAGGAGTATTACATTGTCTATTAAATACAATTTATTGCATTAACCTATCATTTTTAGTTTCCGAGATTTTTAACATTCTTTAAGTGACCCGGATTCATTGCTCTCGAGTGTAGTTACATAAATTGTAAATCGCAGTAAATAAACATAGTTGCACATGTATCGTTTATCAACAGGAAAAACACATTTTCCAGTTATATAACACAGCTGATTAAAACTGAACGATGTGTTTAGTATTGCATATTTGGGGAGCCAGGCGCAAGATATTCACTGAGCCTGTCCCCGGTTTCGTTTGCGTCTTGTCGGTGAGGTAAGGTGTCGAGTTGAGGAGTAAAAGTACAACTTGCGGTTAATATTATAATTTCACACACACGTACACTTTAGAATGGAATAAAATAAATTTAAGGGTATAAAATAGAGAGTACATTAGTCTACAACACATAAACATAACATAACATCACGCCTGTATTCCCCGAAGGGTTAGGCAGAGGTGTACCTATAGTACACCCAACACAACTACTACACTACACAACTAGTCTACAAATCTACACTTAAATAGGTGTGTCCTTCGCAACAGGCGACAAGTCAGAGAGCCTCGCATAATATGTTTAGGGACGGTGAAGTAACAATATCTATAACTTACATTTTAGCGATTTTCACTTTATTGCATATTCGTAAGTAAAATATGAAAGACCTCGTATTTGCAAAGACAAGGTCTGAAATCATTATCACCGTCACAAGCGTTTCCTAACATTTTTTTAATATAAGTAACTTTTTGATTCAAATGATAGAAACTATAGAATTAAACGTTTTTTTCACCTCCTGTAAAGCCATGGTTTTGTAGATATTAGATATTGATATTACACCGTCGATAAGCGACCCCTCGAACTTAGTTGAGTGTCGCCAGTTAATTACGAGTGCACAAATGCGCGTGAACTTGTGTTACGCTGCGCTACGTATTTAAGTTGCATATACATTTACAATACGTGACGCCGCACATAGTAAGCGTTCTTCAATAACAACCGATTACTTATCTGAACGGTTTGTTTGCTTGGTAGCGGTTACTTCTGCTGGTAAACTTTAATTTACACTGTAAAATCTTTAGTTTTAACTTTAACAGTGGGTAGACAGCCTATAAGTTTAATGTGTAATTTTGCAAACAGTTAACCAAATACATTTTGTTAAACGCAGCTTAGACAACATTGAAACTAATTAAACACCCTCTTTATCTCTTTATCTGCTTTTTCCTCTTGTTTTGTTTCTTTTTTCTTTTTATCTTTTTGTATGCACGTGATTCTGTGACAAATAAACCAAATTTTTATTTCTTTCTTTCTTTAAAGTTAAAAGGTGAACTTTTATAACAACAATCAGATCTTTGTTAATCATTGTAGGTAATGACTTGTTGACCAAGAAAAGCTGCATGGTAATTTGATTTTAATATCCAATCAAAATAATATTACTGTCGGTTGCACAAGAATCAACTTATTTGAGATTCTTTTATGCCGCCTCCGTATTTGAATACGGCATTAAATTAGGCCCGATGACATCTTTCCATTTCTGAACTCAATTTATAAGCAAATTTTGTAGGCACCAACATGGGAATGATACTCACAGCTACAAATATGCTACGACTTGAATATTGTTTTAGTTATTTACATTGTTTCGTGTCAATTGCTTTTATCGCTTAAGATAATAGCTACAACTTATACAACTACTAGCGACTCGCCTCTGCTTCGCATGGTTTTATACGACTTGACAAATCAGCGAGATTTCTTTATTATATCGCACACCTAGATACCACAACTCAAAATACATCTTTTTTCAGCAAAATACGTTTAAAGGCTTTTCTATTTGACCGATTTAAAATTATTGTTGTATGATGTTGTATATTATTTTAACAAGATATTAATCTGCTCAATTAATATCTTAGCAAAACAATATACCTACAACATCATATAGATCCAATAAACGCAATAACTCGATTTTGGATTATTTTGAGTTATCCCTTTATCTAGCTGTGCGATATGTAAAGTTAATTTTAATGTATTATAGGTACACATAAACCTTTCGAAATAAATTCTATAAATGATGGTGAAAACCGCTTCAAAATCTGTGGCGCAGTTTAGAAGAAAAACGCGGTCACACAGACAAACACGAAAATACACTTTAAAAGCGACTTTAATTAATAATATATAGATGCTACATACGTATTAGTGTTTGTGTAATACGTAAACTGTTACAAGTTTGTGTTTCTTGTCCGTATTTTCCCGAGTCGCCCATTGAATGTTTGTTTAAGCGATTGTACATGTTTTTCTATAAATACAGTACTATTTAAACAAGTAGTATTGATATGTTCAAGCCTGTATTTATTTAGGTAGGTATACAGCATCTATACCTTTATAATAACAATATAAACCAGAGCTCGAAAATAACAACGCGAGTATGCAAAAACTGTCTCAAACAGAACTTCATTTATGAACTTTAATAAGATTTCTCCTATTCCGCATCCTACTTTAGTTGAACAAACCTGTTTGTTTTCAGTGTTATTAAAAGTTTGCGTGTACGTATAACGTACAACGTACTAGCAGTAAATATAAACGGCTACGAAACGATCGGGGACTTGTACTGCGATACGGGCTTAGTACAGACTATTGAACACATATAATAAAATTGTGGATTTGCATACAAACCGAGTGTGAAATCGGGTAGATAAGTAAGGAAAGTAAAGAACGAATACCTTACCGAAATACCTACCTGAATTTCGGATCACATTTGATTCGCAAATGAAAGAAAATCTGTAAAGGGTCCTGTTTTCCGAATCTACGTGTTGTATTTGAATCAAGATTGTAAGTAATCCTCGAATGAACACCTTCTGTTTACTAATAAATGTGAAAGGTGATAGGGGTCAAACTTAATACCACGAATTGCTGTCGGAGCGCAATTTCAGCTTGAATGCAATCAACTGCAGACAGAGCTTAAAAGATATCGAGAAATTTCTGAAAGAAAATTCAAAGACAGTCGATTCGTTCCGCCTTTAAGATTAGCAAGGGAATTGTAGACAATATAACGCCAATAAGGCATTCTGTTCCGATCCCATTCTCAAGATTCCATGATTTGTGTTTGTTACGGCTTTCACAAAGGGAATCCTATTGTGGGATTATGAAAGATAAAGAGTTTATAGTACGTTTGTTGTGGATCTTTCACGGACTCATTGATATACGGTTTACGACTGTTTCCTGTAAAGGGGTAGACAGGGTTTGAGTTTCGTAGGATCAGAAGAAGACTTTAGTGAAAGCCGACTAAGAAACATGATGAAGCGTGACGTTTTCCGGAAATAAAATATGCGCTAGTCATTGCAATGTTTTTATAGAAAGAAAAGCGGAGAGGAATCGTATTTTGAGACCCATTGCCAATGTTTACTGTTCATCCACATTTTACCAATGACCGCCAATCCCAAATACCCAGTAGAAATGCGAGCCTTTTAAACCCTTTATCGCCGCATTTCACTATTCCGGGTTGCTTGTAAGAATTTTCTAATAGAAAAACTTTCATAACTCTAATAAAATTGTACGGAGACGTAATCAAACCACTGTGTACCGAGTAGGTACTAAGCAGATTTTAATCATATTCTTTCAATCAAAATTTGACACCAGAACAAAATACGATTTTATTTAAAAGATATCAGGAATAAATCTTTCGGCTTTATTTTTCAACGTAAAGGAAATGGAATACCCATATGTACAATGGTAATAGAACCATAATGCTCAATTAATTAATGACAATACAACGTAATCCTAAGGGCTGTTAATTCTTGCGGGCGTCGAGAGATGGAACCAGGAATGTTTCAATTACGATGCCAAAGGCATTTAAACGACAATTTATAGTTACATCATTGGTTTTGTTTCTAAGCAAAGACTTACTAGACACTGGGCTATGAACGTACAATTTTTAAATTGTCAAAAGAATCTCATTTGTCTGTAGGTAGGATTCGTTTCAGACTTCCAACTGCTTGATGGATTCTGATTGCGGTTATCACCATCATTGTGAGAATTTCTTGAGGTTTTTAAAGTGTATAATGGCAAGCGAAGCTGGGACGAGTCGCTAGCTTTTTAAAGGACGTGTAATGGTATTCAATTTATTTTATTTTTCATACATACACATACATAAACTCACTCCTTCTTCCCATGGGGGTAGGCAGAAACTACAGAACGCCACCTGCTACGATCCTTACATACTCCTTTTCCCTTTCCTCGTTTATTTTTCGTATGGCGATATATTATGTTGTCGAATTTCATCATGACTTATGAAGAAAACGGGCACTTTTCAAGATTTTGGAAACACAATGACCTGTGAGCCAGGTGTTTATCAGTGTTTTAAAATCAGCTGTTAGATTATTCTTGGTTGCAGACTCAGTATTCAAATTGTACCCGATAGAAGCTGTGGCATGAACGCCTCTTGGCCAAATAGCAGACGCGCCGATCGATTGAACAGTGAAGTTAAGCTGCATTTTCCTCAGTCAGTCCAAAAGTCTATCATTCTTTACATATTGAACCCGTCCGTGCCTCGGAGAGCACGTTTTAACGTCGGTACTGGTAGTCTTGCGAATATCAATTAATCTTGCCTAAGGCTGTAAGGCTCTAACCTTAGAATACAGAATAGTAAGTAGTAGTTGCTTTGAGTAAAACAATATTTAAAGTAAAACAATACCTACATACCTAATACACTGTATGATGGCTTGTGACGTTTGCACGTGTGACGTTTTTATAAATTTCAAAATACTACATTGTTGTACGGGCCGCTATAAAAACCGTGCTCCTGCGGGGTAATTGTGTAACACACTAACAGTAGGAATGGCATTCATTTTGACAGTTCAACAGCATTCATTGCGTTATTCACGTTGTTGAGCAGACAAATTTTTCGAGCATACTGAAGCATTGGATTAGCAAATTCTCAAAATGATTTAGACTGTGATTGATAGTGTGGTACGCAGTTAAGGTGGACGTACCGTAATCGAATGGATGCGCTGTATTTTATAATTTGTAAGCTGCCACAGGTGTCATCTTATAGTGCCGACGCTAGTTTAGTTATATTTAGACTTGCTGAACCCAATATAACTGGAAAAATGTTCGATGAATAGGTTACAGGTAGACGGATGCCATGTTCTCCAGCTATGGCTCATCTCATAGAAAAACCTAAAATAGTAACTTAGTTGCCCGAAATAACTAGCTGCCTTATTTCTCACTCGACGGTGACTAGACGCGAGGTGGTTATGAATGTAGTAAACAATGTAAGCGATCTTTTGATGTTCAGTCATATGAAATCAAATAAGGCTTTCAGTTTTATATCAAATAACCAGAATACATTTTTTTGCAAATACCGATAACTTATCCCCGTTTTGTTATCCACGCTTTGGAAGGCTGGCTGACCCAAATGTTTAAATATTTGGGTCTTTGCGTATTATATAAATTCGCTTTAATGAAGCACATAATGGTTGTTGTGGTTCTGGGACGTTCATTATTTACTTTGTAATGTTATTTCAACTATTACTGATACTTTTCTGAACTTGCCTTTGAATTATTAGACCTTTCTGATAGAGTTAAAAACCATTTCAAGTGCCTACGTTAATCAATCAATAACTTCGTTGTAGTCTTAAGATTGCGACAGACTTTTTGTACTAACGTGTCTTGACATCGACTGACGTATCGAAGTCTGAACTAGTAACAGTGTTAAAGAAAACAGATATTCTATCCCTTTATAAGGACCTTGGGAGGAATTCTCCCTCCCCACGCAGAGTGGCCATCCAAACATGATGGGAACATTGTAGTGCCATCAATCTTGACTATGGCAGCGATAGTTTAAGTGATTTCCCACAGGAACCTTTTATTTTTATACGCTACTAGCTTTTGCCCGCGGCTTCGCCCACGTGGATGTCGGAAATTATCCCACGGGGACGTACTGCCGGGATAAAAAGTATCCTACGTGTTAATTCAGGTTATAAACTATCTGTGTTCCAAATTCCATCCAAATCCGTTCAGTAGTTTTTGCGTGAAAGAGTAACAAGGCTCCATCCATCCATCCGTCCATCCATCCTCACAAACTTTCACATTTATAATATTAGTAGCGTTCACTGTCTTATGTATTTAGGAGAAATTGTTTAAACTGGTATTATTTTGGAACAAATAAAAGTAGTGTAGAACAACTGACTTGAAAAAACATCATACAACCTTCGTTTTTGTTTACCCTAAACCTGAAAAGGGTTCATTGTACTCGTCAATATGAACAACTATTACTATGTGACCAAACCAGAAATTGCGAAAATTATATCACCTGTTCCATACATTTGTGCATGTAGAGCGACAAAATGTATGAAACAGCAGATTAAAGGCTCGACACAAAGGCGGTGCTCGTCGCGCGGCACGCGGTGCCTTTGTGTCACGCTGTCGCGTCGCGCTAGTGTGTACGAGCCTTTATGTTTTCGCGATTCAGATTATGTTCCCATGGTACCTAAATACCTAATGATGAGTACAATGACCCTTTTTCAGGTTTAGGGCATACAAAAACTAAGCTTGTATAAGGTAGGTAGGTATAATTTATTTGTTTCAATAAACGATGCATAATAAAACAATAAAGTTTGTCAGATGACTGACTCTCACGTAGGTGACGTAGGTAATTCGTTATTCTACACATATCTTAAAATGTCTAAGGATCAGGGTTTAAAAAAAAAAATGTCATATTGAAATTAAATAAAAATGACTATTTAGATTTATTATATAAAATGTTTTCGTATGTGTAGATCGACGAAGTACTCTCCTCTGCTTTTGCATTAAGAAAGACTTCGCGATTTTTTAATCTTCTTGACATTCTTAATAATTAATAATATAATTCAATTACTTTATTTTATGCGGCTCATGACATTTTTCAATTGCTTCATTTCTTTTATCCTAGACTTTATTCATTATGATAGTAAAAATAACCTGCTTACTAATATTATATTTGTATGCCGATTATTGGCCGAACATACAGATCAGCTAAAATGTATAAATAACATCTTTTTGTACTTATGTTCACAAATAAAGATTTGATTTGATTTGATTTGATTTAAATCCTGACATTAAAATGTGATAAAAAAATAAGTTTCTAAAGGTTTTTATTGCGTAAAATAAACAATTAGTAGGCTTTATTTCCGCCGTTAACGCGTATTACACAATTGCAGTGATTTGGCATACTAAATATGAGTTTACCCAAATCACGTTGCGGAATGGCCGCCCACGTCCGTTGTAACAGGCGTAAAAGATTTTCTGGTGTGTGTACGGCATCCATATTTGGCAGAGCTCTTCTTTGAAACATATCCCATGCATGCTCAATGGGATTTAAGACTGGCGATTGAGCAGACCATGGGAGGACGTTGATATTAGTTGCGCCAAGTGTGTTTGCAACGACTCTGGTAGTGTGCATTATCATACATTAAAAAAAAATTACCACCAAATTCAGTCCGTAAAAGAATGACAACATCTGATACAATCGTTTCAGTGAAAATCTGTGCATTGAGATTGCCTCTGATTCATATTAGTTCAGTTCTTCCGCCGATCCATATACCCGCCAATATCATGATTGTTCCACCAATGTATGCATGGACTTCCTGGCATCATTTTAAACGTACCATACCAAAGCAAGAAGAACGAAATTTACAAAAAAAAAAACCATAGGAGTAACAAAAAATATAATTAAAAAACTAATTTTTAGTAACTAGCAAAAACGTGCCTGATCCCTAGACACTTTTGATATTTGTATTTTTATAAAGGTACATAATACATAAGCCGTATTTACCGTGCAGCATTGCCCGGGCGGACGTGCCTCCAACATGTTGGTAAACAAAATGAAACACGGCCACGGCACGTAGGGGCGTACGTCCATTATTTATTTCTCCCTCGCCTCAGATTGACAACACTAACAAATCGGCCTTTGTGAATAATGTGAATGTGTGAGTAATCGCAATGATAACGTTGTCTAAGTACGTGTTTGCACTCACTTCAATTATGACGTGATTATAGGGCTGTGCTCAGTTTTTCGGCTACTTTCATATTAATTTATTATTTCTTTTTTTTGGATCACTACCTAAAGCCTTCAGTCAGGGAAAGTAATTGTTAAGCAAATTGACACCCAACGTCAATTGCCATTTTTTTAAATGGCTACAACAACAACAATACAACTGTCAAAGAATGACAAACGGGATTTGAATGTACGGACGATTTAAATTGGTAATTAATTTACTTCATAATTAATTTTCTGACTTTACAAAGATAGCATGAACGCCTCTGTAGGTTGTATGTTGAAGCTCTGGGAAGACTAAGGCAGAGTACAACCTCTGCCTTCCATTGTGTACTACCATTATTTGCTCAGAATACCAACGCCTGTCACCTATTAAGGATTTCCACTAGGAACCCATCATACCTATAAATATTTTTCTAGTCCATTATTATTTATCGTAAACTAATAACAATGGAATCGGTACAGTACACACCGTTTTCAGAAATACGTAAGTATTTAATCCGGAAAATATCAGCTCACGGAAAGAGTAGTTTTATATACGTAAGTACCTACCTAATATTTTTTACTCTGGGTAAATAGTCAACTAAATACACTGGTCCTGTTGTCAGTCACGTAGGACACGTACAAACCCTAGGAAAATATTTTTAATTATGTACCAACGTTTCCAACTTCCCTGGGATAACAATTAAGTAAATAATTTAATATGTATACTTACCTAACTAAAAGTTATTTAAACAATAGGTACAACGTCAAACACAAAATATATCGATACAAGTTACGTTAACTTTGATTTCAGCAATAATTGCTCCGTCGTACCCTATTGGGAACAATCGGAGCAATTTAAGGGGAAATCGTTTGATTAATCAACTACCTAACTCGAATCCCTAAACCAAGTCTCTGCGGAGAAATCGACGCTCGAACTAAGTCGAATAGCTTATTTACAACCTCGAAGTACAGCCCAATTCAAACTTAATGGCGGCTCTGAAGTGCGCTACTCGCTGCGCAGTGCCTCACCCCTCACCCCCGCTGACACGTGAATTTGTTACTGCGCAGCGACTCGCCTCATGTTCCGAGCCGCCATAAAGTTTGAATCGGGCTCTACAAAGGTTCCGCTTCTTACGGAAAAGAAAGGCTTGTGAAATAATACGTTAGAGAGTATTGTTTGTTGTTTCAATTTAACCGCGACCTTGATAAGCGAAATTGAAAGTGGAGTATGTGAACGGTTTATCATAACAATACCTCGGAATGTTGTTCAATGTTCAGTGTGCGCGCGTAATCGCCGCAATGCATAACTTGCTGCGCATTTTAATGGCATTTCTATAATGTGTTTATGTAAAATGAATTTATGGTTTGTGAATTCTATTTGTTATTGTAATTTGTTTTCAGGACTATAATAATTCTTATAAGAAATAATGAAAAATAGGTTTATTTAACACAGAAAGAGTGCATACAAAAATATACGTTATCTCGAATTCCTAATACAGAAAAATAATAAACAAAATAGATCTACGAGCACAGAACAGAAATACTCGGCGGAATATCATGAATCAGTTTGATAAATTTGTAGGTACTTACGTGGACTTTCGCCGCAGCCTTTAAAGGCTTTATCAGAACACATTTTTAAAGGGTGCTCTTACATGTGTGCCGAGTAGTGAATAATCGACGTCAATAATATCGGGGCACATCACCTATACCTTTTTGTATATTGTTATTTTTAATACATACCTATGCTTACTTTTCCATTACCACTTGAAGCACCAACAGAAAAGTTGCTGAAATTATTCTGAGCGGTTTTGTTCTAAATTTCTCTGAGATAAACGTAGCCCATGGTTTTCTCAAGGACGAATTTCAAAAGTAATTTATTACCGATCTGATGGAATTCTTCCTGTAAGAACATCTCCAAAAGGTTGTTATTGTTCTCAGTAACCCTGAAGAAGATTAATAGCTTGAAATTAGGAAACCATTTCACGAACATTTTTGCTAGTAAACCATTCAACATTATCGGATATTCGTCTGCTAAAAAAGCGGAACGTAATGAAATGACATCACGGGAAGTAATTACTCCGGTCCGTCGAGCGGTGTGTGAAATTAATCAAAATCTGCGCGGGACACGACGGCTGTTTACTCAACGCGTTCCGTTCTCCTTGATAAGGGTAGAGTTAGGGGTAGCTCGATGACATTGTTACCTGCCTTTAGTCCATTGAAAGCGGTTTTTATGCTGAGTAATTGCGACGAGCTAGCGTTCTTATCAATGCTCATTTCATCTCTTTGAGAATATTTTTTTTTCCGAACAGTATTATAATCCCTGTAACTAACGAACGATAGCATATTTTTATGTGGAAAACCAGTCATCATTCACTTTTTATCTGTAACACCATCGGTGATGTTGTTTAGATGCAATCTCTCAATCTACCGTCTCGATATTTGGACGCAACTTCAAAGACTGTTCAGTACAGACAGATAAAACGTTTTAAAGCGTAAATAATTCAGTGTCACGTGAATATTTATTATTTCCCCTTTCATTAGTATTTGATCTTATACCTTCTGAAGGAATTCGAAGCGATTTTGATCTAAATTTACTCTTCTAGGTTAACATGGATTTACATTCAGAAACATTAAACCACCTACGCTGGGTTTCTTTCATGTGAAATGTCAAATCTCACCTACTAAAAGGTTTCAAGTAAAATCATAATAAAAAACCTAATAGTTAGAGAAAGTGTCTTTTAATATATTTTTTGTATAAAAGTGCGCAAAATGATACACTGGCAGAAATGGGGAACAAAAAAATCCTTGGTAGTGTGAGACGTTATGTCCATATATCTTTGTTTTTAACCTCCGACACAAAAAGACGGGTTTTATAAGTTTGACCGCTATGTGTGTGTGTGTGTGTCTGTCTGTGGCACTGTGGCTCCTAAACGGTTGAAACGATTTGGATGCGGTTTTTTTATTTGAAAGCAGGTTTTCTAGCGGTGGTTCTTAGACATGTTTTATTAAAATCAGTTCAGCCGTTTCAAGGTCATCAGCTCTTTTTTATGTCGGCGGTTTTTAAATTTTACCTATTATTTTATATATAGGTACACTACTACCGTCTTATTACAAAACATGATCTAACTTTAGCCCGAGCCTAAACCTTCGAGTCAGTTTTTGTCGTTCGAACTTTATGCCGACTTTAGTAAAGTTCTTATTACAAAATTGCCAACCTAAGACCGGACTAAGTGGTCAGTTTTGAAAAAGGTACTTTATTTTGATTTCTGTTAGGTTCTCAAGACTCTAGAATGCCTTTGATTATTTCTAAGATGTTGCTATACCGACCGAAAAGAGCAACAACGATAAAGTAATGTATTATGTACGTAAGTTCGTTGTTAAGGCAGCAGCCGACACTCAAGTGAAATATATACGTTATTTATTAGCCCAGCTAGACCGTAGACCCAAGACTAATGACTGCTAACATAAAAGAAGAATAGAAAAAGCGTAGTCATAACAGCGTAATAGACTCATTACATTAAGTAATCATTTTGAAAGACGTAGTAGATCCAGACACGGGCTCACAAATAAAAATACATTGCGAAGTTAACTTACAAACAATTATACTAAAGTTGTATTTCAGTGTATTAGTGTTTCTTAAGTTAAGTCAAACTGTTAAACAAGGGTAGTCTTTCGATTAAAACCATTCTAGGGTATCAGTTCGTTCGAAACTTTGTTTCTAATTATAGGTCTAACAGACTTGTCGTCAGTAATTCCTAACTTTACAGACTGAAGCCTGTCTAGAACGATACTCTAACATGAATTGAATTTCAGTAATTCTCTATTTTTTTGATAATAAATCTGACTTAGACATCGTGCTTAAATACAGGTTTTTAATAAGGATTAATTTGTTTGTTAGAAGAAAATCTGTCTTTTATAATTCCATTTGTAAACGCAAGTGTTTACAAGATGCCAGCAAGTTCTGACAACCGACATCACTTAACGTCACTACCACACTCAACAAGTCCTCAAGTCAATGTTATATTTTAAGATGCTGTAGACCAATATAATTCTGTTTTGCTAAGGAACTCGAGATTCTAAATACAAGTAGATATCGAAAATATTATGTTAACAAAACCCGTTATTATTATATTTTACGTGGAAAATATCAAAGGAAACTCTACTGAAGCATTAACCGCGTTAAATTCAGCGATTTTCACGGATATGTGTGTCGCAAAATGTAATAAAAAGTCTCGTAGCGAATATGTAACGTTAGCAATACCATCGACACGATTGCGTCATTTCAAACTGCATCGGTTTGCTATAAAAACGATAGGTACAGTCAGCAATTTCACGGGACGACGATACCCGTACGGTTTATACAGGCGTTCAGTGTCACCTGAACGAGTACTGTTTGCACAACAACACGGATTCCGTGTAATCCCAAACAAATATTTACTTCCATTTTACAAAAATATTGGATATGGCTGCTCGTTTTACTGTTTGTTATGGCTAGTTTTCATGTTTTGTTTAGTGTATAGGAACGTCTAAACTCTCTATTTCAGTTTCTATGAACTGTCCAGAAAGTTTTAAAAACGTAAAATGGCAAATACTTCAGTGATAGTCGGCCTTATGGTGTCATACGGTGTCTTATGGTGGATTTAATATTAGTTATTATTATTATTCGTGTAGGCAACCTTTACCTACATTTGAAAGAAATATTAAAAAAACAATTAGGTAGGTACCTACCATGGTAATGTCATTGTGTACCATGTAGGTAGCTAGTAGGTAGGTATAATCAAACGTCTGCTGACGGTTTAAGGCTCCCACAAACAGGTGCGACGCGACAGCCCGACACAAAGGCACCGCCCGTCGCGCGGCACGCGGTTCCTTTGTGTCACGCTGTCGCATCGCGCCAGTTTGCACGAGCCTTTATTATTTGGACATCGCCATTGGTAACCAATAGTTTAAAAAAAAAACTTAATCTTAAGCACCCACAATAATAAAAGCTGTAGTATTATTTTCCGTGTTTCCTTCGAAGTCAAGCTGGGAAATGTAAAAATTGTTTCAGCTGTCTTCGTAAGTCGTTAAATCGACTGACAATATCAAAACATTTGGACAGTTAGTCTACGATTTCTTTGTCTTGTTTCCGGAAAACCGTTTCTTTATGATCTTTGTTTTTCGCTTTTGCGAAACATTTTGCAATGTATAAAATCAAATCAAAACCGTTTATTTGCATAAAATATGGTAGGTACAAAAGATGTTAAGTACATAAAATTTCAGTGCAAAGACACATTCCGCCATATAATGATGGCATGCAAATATTTAATAGATAAAGTAGGTATGTTGTAACATAAAGTAATAGACAAATTAATTAAAAAAATGGTATTAATAATTTTTTAGGTTTTAGAACAATTTATTCAATTCAAAACCAATTTAAATGTTACATACACATTACATAAATCGTTAGGTAAGTAGTGAACTAAATCAACAAAGTAACATAAATAACTAAAAAATAACTACAATGCATTTCTGAATTGTGACTGATATGATATTTTTTTTGAGTAATTCGCCGACTGAATAAAAGCTATGCGATATCAGCCATTTTTTTTCAAAACCACGCAGATTTTTTTTTAAGGTAGTCCTGTTATCCCGATAGATAATGAATTATATATTTGCATATAAGTTTCGCCATATTCACGCAAAGGAGCCTCAATAGTTCTATAAAAAGTACAGGGATTTTTAATAAAATTAAATACTTCAATTAATTTCGTTTGTTAAAATTATTTTTAGATTCAAAAAGGTTTGAATTAATTTTAACAAATCTTGCGATTCAATGTAAATGCAAAGAACGGTAAGAAGAATGTGGGATTTAAAAAATTCGGATTACATGACGTATCTTGTGACTCACAGTCGTAGTCGAATCAGGGGCGGCCCGCCCCTGTTTTTAACCGACTTCAAAAAGGAGGAAGTTAATCCTTAGTTTCGGTATTTTTAACGGTTGAATTAAATACATTCTGATGAGAAATACTGTGTTATCAATATCATATTACGTAGTACGATACACAGGTACCTACGTGTAGATACTGAAAGTGGTTCCCAATTTAACTAACACAATTAATATTTGTGTTGTGTCTATTACACAATTTTCTCAGTAATTATTTTGTGTAATATTGTTACTATGTGCAAACGACGAAGCAAAAGGAGTATGTAAGGATCGTAGCAAGTGGTGTTCTGTAGTTTCTGCCTACCCCCATCGGAAGAAGGCGTGAGTTGGGTGTTTGTATGTATGTTACAATGTGCTGTCGTGCAAATAAAACTACTCACTGATTGTATTTGTTTAAATAAAAAGTGTCATTGTAAATGATGACAATGTTGAGTGCTGACGGTGCAAAATAAGAAATCGTTGATCATAATTTGTTTATTGTTGCCTACTTAGCGATACCTACTCCAATAGGGCTTACGTCAGCAGACCTAGACTTAAGGCTCGTGCACACTGGCGCGACGTGACAGCGTGACACAAAGGCACCGCGTGCCGCGCGACGAGCGGCTCCTTTGTGTCGGGCTGTCGCGTCGCGCCTTTTTGTGGGAGCCTTTATTCAATATTTTCCGTCAAGATGTAGGTAGGGCCGTAGGAACGGGAATTTGAACATATTTTCTTTCTTTCTAGATTCAAAATAGCAGGAACAATCCTATTGAACAGCCTACCTTAAAAAACCTATAAAAGGGGGAAAACGTTATATACCTATTGTGGTTCTACGTTCAATACGTTGCAGTCAATAATCCTTATTATTTTCCTTATCGTTAGTTACTATTAATGGCTATTGCTACGTCAACAGAATCCATTGAATTTTAGATCGGTGTTTCCCAGCCTGTCACTTATACAAGAAGATATATTATATACGTCTACATACAGCACTAGGTACCTACGTAACCGGGTGTTTTGTTGATTTGGTCAATGTTCGTATTATATTCTGGCGTTAGCTTTAAAGTTACCAGTGTAATTTAATAATTAATTATTTCTTCCTTATTAAGTGTTCGGAGGATACCAATCAGTCACTTGAAAATATTTTACGTCTTCTCCATCCAATATTATTTTTTGACCTAGCTCAAACCATAATTGGTTAATTCCTTGCTAAAACACATACCAAAACCAATAAACATACCATTGTATTACCAAAATAATAATACCAAAATCCAAGTTTCGAGAAATAAAAAGCCACAACAAACGGCAGGTATAAATTACTTCTTAAGGCGCTTCCCCGACCAAACGACCTTGAGCATTCGGTCCTTCTCTGTCCCGTCGCTGAGTCTCGCTCTGTGCTCGCTCCCTGCGCAGGCTCATTTATTAAAGAATTCACAAAAAAAAAAAAAGAAGCGATGTTTTAAAATAAAATAAAACGTGAATTATTCAGATTTTTAAATTATCCATCCATTAGTGTAATCCTCAAATTAATAGAACGTCATCTTTAGCAAAAGATGCATGTATTCAATAATTTTAGTCACTTTTTTACAAGGAGATTTTAAGTGTATTTAAAACACATAAAAACAAATAAGAAAGTGCAATGTGATGATAGGATATCGATCGAACATTAATAATGTGCTTTTAGATGTAGCTTATTACCCGTAGTGAATGAGTTAACAGCCTCTGAATAACGCACTATGGCAAGGTTTTGGTCGGGGTACCGCCTTAAGGGGACTACATGATCTAAACGCAAATTTATAATACCTAAAAATATATGATCCACTGCAGTAACCAAAATCTGAAAAATATATGATATTCTTCTGGATATATGCTAGTTAGATAGTGTGTTAAAAACAATACAATTAACTTGATATGATAGAAAAAAATCACAAAGATACCTCTAAAAAAATATTTTAACGATTAATAACCATACTAATATACATGTAAACATTCAGATTTTTCGTCAGATTATTCTACAAGTAACATACTAACGTAACAGTGTTTTAATTTTTCAGTCCAATAAATAGATTTTTTGTAAATCCATAATTGCTTCATATTTTCAATAAATTACCAGCGTTGTGTCATCGCGCGTCTCTTTCTTTTCTATGGAATCCGACAGTGACTGCGCTTTAGCTGTTGTAAGCCTCTTAACATTATTTTGTAGACAATAATCCCTTTTTCGCAGCTCTGTGCTCAATAAAATAAACCCTTAGGTCTCTTAAAACATCATTGGCTACAAAGGTTCCAAGTTGACAAATCCTTCTTGCTTGTAATGTGTACTCTTTTCCTGGTAGGTAATTGTGACGTTTCATTGACAATTATTATTAGTTCTTCGCGTGTTACATTGCTATTATAAAATGAGACTGATTATCTTGGCCGACACGAGTCGTTGTATCTTACCTATTGTAGTACGTTAGACGGTTCAAGTACTTGACGATTAAATTGTAGTGTCACAGTTTTTTCTACGCAGCCGATTCTTGGTCGCGCACGCGACTCAGAGGCACCGCGTGTCGCGCGACGAGCGGTGCCATTGTGTTACGCACGATTCGCGTCACGTGTTACGCCTGTTTGAAAGAGCCTTATAGCTGATATCAGACGCTTCACTTTTTGTTCATTTATATCTTTCATTCAGCATCTTTCACTCGAAGTGAACCGTCTGAACACAAAATGAATCAAAAGTGAAAAATTAATTCTTTAGTGAACCAATTCAACGATGTTGAATTTCGGCATTCGCCATCTTTCACTCGCGCTCCGAATGATCGAAAATTAAATTAAATGAGCAGACGAACGTTCGTTTCTATGTCATTTTTTCGTGGGAGAATGGAATGAATCAAATATAATCGCTCGAGTGAACAAACATTCGAGTGAAGCATAGTAGGTACTAAACAATATAAAACAAAGTTCATGCAATGTGCATATTGTATGACAAAATAATACAACAAAACAAAACACTAGTTAATGAACAAAACTAAACTAAAATAAAAGCACTTAGGTACTTACAAAAGAAGTAGCTTCGGGTTATTCCTAACGTTTTAAAAGATAAGAATTCTACTGATGCTAATGTAGGCACTTCACAAAACGAAGTCTTTCACAAATACCTAGGATTTAAAGATAAAAGTAGTGTTTAATGACATGCCATTAGTAGGAACACCGTCTTTGATCACAGAAGTGGACGATTTTTCAAGAAGTTGCGCGGGAATCAGCAGATGATATCTACGACGTGGATTTTTTCTCAGTCTGAGACCAATCCAGGGTAAGGGAAATTAATGCTACATCGGAGTAGGTGTAGGTACCTAATTTATTTTTTTGGGTACTTAGTTACTATTGAAATTCCTAAAATACTTAGGGTACTGTATGTAACCTGTAAGCACCTATATCATAAATGTACCTAAGTAGGAACAAGTAGTAGTAGAAATAATTATTTGCATGTTGCATCCGTCGATTCGATATACTTTTTTTTTGTAACCTTTCTACGGCTGGACTCAACTGCTGGATTCCTACTGAATAATTTTTAATATAGAACTTTTCTGTAATCTTGCACTTTTCAGCTACTTTCAGTCAAAGGGATTACATTTCTTTGATCTCAATGTAACAAAGAAGACTCTCATTAAATACTTTATTGTAATTCATTACTTTTATTTTACATAAATGTTTATTGGTAAATTACTCAGTTTAATATTTTCATGAAACAAATATTCGTTCGCCAAGCAGGTTGTCGCGTGAGTGGGTACTCATTAGGTCGTTGTAATTATATTTTAGGCTCGTTAAGCTGTCTTTTTCAGGTTCACAATAATTTCAACTGACCCAAATTTACACACCTAAATTATGAATGGTTAAACATATTTCATTTGATCACAGAGCTAATGAAAATAAAAAGATTGACTAACCATAAAATAAGAATGTGGCATATGTTAATATGTTTAATCAAAAGTCCTATATAGATATATATAAATCCTATCTCTTCAAAGTGAGAGTGAACAGGCTTCTTCTGGGTAAGCTCACTCCATCGTCGACTTTGTCTCTGTCATCTCTGACCTAGACTAGAGTCAAGAGCAAACCCATCTAAAATATAATAAAAACAATATTCCACGCTGGACTCTTCAGCTCTGCTGTCCCTCATAAACATCAATACTAGGTATAACACTCGAATACTTTTGCACTTCTGGTCTTTACAAATAACACCACATATTACAAGTATTACAACCCTATCGTTAGAATGTGTCTGACTATAAAATTAAATTTTAAAAGTCAATAACAGTATTGACATTTTCGATTGTCGTGCCGCAACTTTCATATAACATGTATATCTTTTCTTTTTAATATTGTAACGCTTTATACAGGGTGGCAGTGACATAGACGCGCAAACCGATACCCTGAATTCACTAAAGGATTCTAGACTCCCTAGAGTAGAAAATTTTCTTCAGTCCTCAAAAAAAAAACTGCTGTTTCATATAAAAGTGCAATACCTACGCGGTCTATTGATGGAACAGCAATTATTTTTTAACATACATACATACATACATAAACTCACGCCTTCTTCCCATGGGGGTAGGCAGGAACTACAGAACGCCACCTGCTGCGATCCTTACATACTCCTTTTGCCTCGTTTACGTTCATACATCTGGTCATACACGCACGCCGGTTGTGAGTACTACGCACCTGACCTTTCTGAAGAACATCACCATATTTTTTTAAACCGACGAGAAATTTAAACTCAGTGAGGTTCAGAATCATACACTGAGTTCATGGTAACAGTTTGCTCGTCGATGTCCCTGCCACCCTGGCGCATCTTTTATTTTCGCTTAACAACCCGTAAACAACGCAAGTCATCACAATAATGGACAGTCGTAAAAGTGTTAAAATGTACGTCTGTAGGCATATTGTAGGTGTGCATAGTTCAGGGCAGCAATAAAATAAAACGAGGGTCCTCAACGCGGCGTGGCGTGTGATATGTGACGTCACCAGGCTATGGGCGTGTCATTATATCTGGATCATCCCATAGATGGGTATGAATTGAAAGATTTTCCTAGAAGTGCCGTAAATAATGCGGGCAAAACTCTACGAGAATAAGGGAATTACGTTTTTCTTTAGTCTGGAAAATGCTGGTGATCATGGTCATGTGTGTGTAGTCGTTATGTCACGAGACTGAAAATTTGGAAATACCTATAGTTTAGAAAGAAATGGGTACTGACCTACTCTGTTAGCCCGAAGTCTGAAAAGCTGAAACTAAAAAAAAATATAAGTAAATAATTTATACCTAGCGGTATTTATATTTTTAGAAACGACCACCTTAGATTGTTCCTTTTTTATCCATTTGTCTCTTTATTTGTGGCACACCTACCGTAACACACACGGGGTGTGCTACAAATAATATGTTCCATAATATAATATCATCTTCTCGAAAGCCTTTTAACGCTAGGAATTTTTGGTTACAACACTGTGGGTAGGTCGTGACATTTCAAGCGTTCATAACAGAAAATACATAGCCAAACTTTTTATTATCTACACAGGTATTCGTTCACTTTATATTGACAAAATAGTCAGCGTTTACTACCCGTAAAAACTGAAGCTTTATTTACCACAATATTTGGTATATTCGACCTCGTAATGCTGTATCACCCTAAGTTTGAATGTTTCTTGAACTTTATAAAACGACAAGGTCTATTTGTCTATGTTACGGTTCGATACACTTTCGGACTTCTAAATCAAGCCATTGGGCACCGTGCAATTCTATGTGAAGTAAGGCCATCAAAACACATCAAAACTGCAAAAACCTTTTTGTTTTTCTTTCATTTTGAGCTCATCTTTGTTCCGAATTTGAATTCACGACCATTTAAAAAGATAGACTTCTATACCAAAAAAGTGCAGGGTGGCTCGATTTAGGACTCCGGGAGTGTATTTTCAGCCAGTCAGTTTCAATTTACTGGTATTTGTTGTCAAAAGTGGTAAAGCAAATACGACGCCGACTATATCTTGGTATACCTTAGTGGGTTTTAATAGTTTCCCTTCAATGTAAACAAAGCAATATTGTGATAATGTACCAATCATAATTAACTAGGTGAACCAGCATTGTATTAATTTTCACATTAACTGACCAATTTTGTAGATTGTGGCACATTATTCTAAAATCTATTTGGCGAAATAGATTGAGTTTGCTATTCGGTATTAACAATGCATTATTTAGATAACCCTTTAAGCATAACGTATCTGTCATACACTCGGGAGCTTTTAAGGCGTTTACACACGGTGCAAGTTGCTTGTGCAAGTTACACGAGCAGGAATGCGTCGCATAAATTACAATACACAATACTAAACAATACAAATTCCTCTACATACGCATACCACAAACAGCGTGTACAAGCACCATTTAACTTGATTGGTACATTATATTAAGTCAACTACCTTCAAGCTAAAATATTACATGTTTCTAGTAACGATGAACCTTGAAACTCCACCGAAGCGGGTCCAGGGCTCGTGATTCACTTTACGAAGCACCCCTCAGGGAATTGATATTCATTCTGCAACCTTCACCGGCAAATTTTCTCGTTGATTTCAAGGAGGTTTAGGTAGGTACAGGCTATTTTCTTTGATAACCTGCAAAAGAAGGAAGAAACGGACTTAAGAGACAGGCAAATTATTGAATGAGCAATTTCCTGTGGGCCAATTGATTTTATTTTCAGCGTCTTGAAAATTCTAAGATTAATTCTTTGAGTTAATCGGTTTATGTCATAGAACGCGATTATGTAAGCCAATAAGGTTGTGAATTCTTCAGCTAGGCAATAAGGTCAGGGATTACGGCGAATTCCATCCAATTTAGCATATCCAATAGATTGCAGTATGGCTTCTGTACCCTCAATTTGAGCCGACCACGGTGGCATTTAATTAAATTAAATCGCACCACATGTCCAGCCACTAGGTCACAGGGTGCTAGATAGTAAAGGCGTTGCCGAAATGTCTACAGCTTAAGGGGGATGCGATAAAATAGCCCGCGAAATTCAAATTTACTTACGTTTTTTTAAGTGTCAGGTTGTATGTTGAATAAAATATGATTTCCGACCGTCATAAATATGGCTTTACAGAATTATACAATCATTAGAATCAGCAAAACGACTCCTTAAGTTAGAATTGGCCTCAAAACTCATGATTTCATGAAAAAGTCATTCAATAGGCAATCATTCAAACGTTAGAAAATTTTAATTTCGAGGGCTACCCTTACGCTTTCGCCTTAAGGCGGAACCTTCAGGGTAGCCCGCGAAATTCAAATTTTGTTACGTTTCTGCAATTTGCAGGTCACTGTCAGGTTGTATTTTGATTAAAATATGATTCGCGACCGTAACAAATATGGCTTTACAGAATTATAATCATTAGAACCAGCAATACAACTCCTTAAGTTACAATTGCCCTCAAATGTCATGATTTCATGAAATAGTCATTCAATAGGGTAATATGAACTTATAGAGTTTGTATTGCTGGTTCTAATGATTATAATTCTGTAAAGCCATATTTGTTACGGTCGCGAATCATATTTAGATCACCATACAACCTGATACTGACCTGCAAATTGCAAAAAACGTAAGAAAATTAGAATTTCGCGGGCTACCTTGGCGCATCCCCCTTAAGCCAATTGCACATAGGTTAATTTTGCCACGTGATAGTTCATGATGTTCACGATTATTTCTACCATAATATGAAATTAAACCGAGTGAGTGTTTATGTCTGCTTTAAATTAAGAAGCCTTTTAGTTTATTTTTCTCTGACTTTTGTAGTGGACAAAAATAACGTCACAACTTTTTTTTAAATACTCGTCCAGTGGTGACAGAATGTGTCAACAGAACGACGGATTACGTCAATCATACAGATTTTCTACCGTGACAGGTATGACGGACAGAAAAATCATCAGTGCGCGTATCCTCAATTAGAGTCAACCACTGGAGTGCATTTTATTTAATTATGCTACATGTCCGAATAAAGACTAGGTCGCATCTGAGTTTTACTGAAATGTCTACTGAAGCTAAAACCAATCTCGTATGGGACAGTAAACAATTTAGGTAAGCGTTAGCTTTTTATTTCTGACAAAAAATTCTTTGCGTCTCTTTTTAATGACAGGTGATGATAGAATGACAACTGAGTGATGGACGACACGTAGGCCTGAAAAGACAAAAAACATACGCCAGTGTGTAATAAGCTCAACTAATCAGTTGAACAGTAGTGTGGTCGTAATCTTATCGTGTTTACCTACCGTTTAATTAATAAATCACGAGTGTACGCTTTTACGGTCAATATGTTACGAATTAGTCGATAAAGTAATTTTTGTGATTGCTTTTAGGCTTCGACCTCGGAACACACGGAATTTTATGGTGTTTTTTTACGCATTATCTTATCTTTTTGGACTTCTATTAAATAATGTTTTGCATTTCTACTTAATCAACGACTTTTTCTCATGAAAGTTTTGGTCATAGAGTTTCATCGTACAGCCGGAGTTTTTTGTCCGTTCTTTTCCATAGATACCTACTACGCTTTGGAATGGGCAACTAGCTTGATTATTCTGATTGACCGCCCCCTTAACAATTTAAAAGTACCTGTAATTGGCTTATTTGAAATAAACGAGTAACGAGTTTGAGTTCCATTTCGAAAACTCGTCCTTTACCGCAATGATGACTAGGTACACTCAATTTGACTGACTCAATAACTCAGTATAACCAATAACGATTTGTAAGTTAAATAGGAACTGGGCATTATTTGCATAGAGTTGCTCTGTGTTTGTTGTTACTTCCGCTTTGAACGTAAATCCATTAGAGTTCTATGAAAGTCAAACTACTGTGTTAGCTCCATAATTTGACTGCTAACTTCGCCGAGCATAATAACTATCCTATATCACTGATGAGGTATACGTTGAACAAAGTTGTTGCACGGTGTTGTGCCCCAGATGTGAGTAGACAGTAACTACTTGAAGAAGAAGTTGATCAGGAGGAGTAATAGTTACTTAAGGCGACAATAAGTGCCAGCGACCTTGAGCGAATGGGAGGAGCATGCGAAACTTTTAAGCGAATAAAATTGCACAGAACGTTAGCCGCGACACGTTAGTCAGCGATGCACTGCCGCCCATCGCCCGCAAGAGCCCCCGCTTCAACGCGCATCAACTTTATTCGAAAAAACAACCCACCATGATTTATCAAACACAATACAAATAAAAGCCGTATACAAAAATTTGGGTAATTAAATTGTCTTTTTAACCGATTTCCAAAAAGGAGGAGGTTATATGTTCGATTGCATGTATGTTTTTTTTTTTTTTTTTATGTATTTTCACCGATTTCTCCGTCAATTGTGGACCGATTTTGAAATTTCTTTTTTTATTTGAAAGGGTATGCTCTCGAGGTGGTCCCATTGTCACCAAGTCAGAATCTGATGAGGGGATCCCATGGAAATCGAGGGAATTCCTCAAAATTTATAGGCACACGTATAGCGATATGGGTATTTTTTATAGTAACTCGTGCATTAGCTCTTGGAAAGCACCATTTGGTGAAGTGGAACTGATGATGAAGACCAGAGGTGGCCACCGGAACTTCTCAATAATAAGTATTTCACGGGTTGCGATTCGATTTTAATATGGTTGCTAAGCAATTTATGCTCGTCACAATGCATATGGTGAAATGGAGCTGTTGGTGCAGCTCCAGTGGTTTTGGTTCTTAACAGGAGAACTCAACAATTAACGTCCCTGCGTCGGGAAAAGGAATATTTTGTAAAAGGTGATGAGCAGTTGACATTAGGCTATTGTAACTTAGATTTATTAATAACGATTCACTAAAAAGTGAAAAATAAAAACTTTTTAACAAAAAAAAACAACCGACTTCAAAAAATAACACTACAAAGTGAAAAATAACTTGAATTTCGGAAGTCGGTGGCAAAAAACAAAATACAGATATAAAGACACCGACTTCCGAAATTAGAGTTATTTTTTGAAGTCGGTTGTTTTTTTTAGTGCAGATTTCATTATAAAAATATATTTTCAAAGATTCACATATCAAATTACGAAGAAAATAGTCTAGTTTATCATATATTTTTTTCAAACAAAAAAGGCTCTTCGTTTAGACGTGATGTTCAATTTGAAATCATTAAAAAATCGTATATCTGCGCCTTAAAGTACGTTTACTTATAACATAAATTATAGGCTAGTGGTTGCAAGCGCTCCTGCTGGGCATGAGGTCCTGGGTTCGATTCCCAAGTTGGGTAAAGTGTTATTTCAATCGGTTTTTTTTGGTAGCAGCCCGGAGTCTGGCTTTGTGCCCTGTCGATTGCAATAGGTTCGCCCCCTATTCCGCACCTGCCGCCTTTTCTTAAATATGTTGGGGTCGCCTTCCGGTCTAACCAGATGCACCTGAATACCAGTATTTTACATGGAGCGACTGCCTATCTGACCTCCACAACTAAGTTACTGGACAATACAATACCACATGGTAAGAATGGTTGTCAGACTTTCGGGCTTCTGAACGACTGTCAAAGATCCACGAGTGACAGCTGAGTGACGTGCTTTCCGAGGCAAGGAGGCGTCTTGGTATGTTAAGATAGTCACCCATCCACGGACCAACCGCGGCAAGTGTAGCTTAACTTGATCGATCGACCCGTGCGGCTGTTACTACTTAGCCATGAACCACAAAGTTAACAAGTAATTATAGCGAAGCGAATCTGTTTACCTTTTATGTGGGAGCCTGCATGGGAACTTTTTGTTGATTGTGTTATCTAGTAAGATATCACCGTCATCATGCAATTAGGCTTTGGTTGCTACCTCTCTCCGACATGCCAAGCTTTGTCCAAGTTGTCATACAGTTCAATTCATCGATCCTCGACTCAACTTTCTCTAACTCGCTGTAATGGACTACGTTTTTTTTTTAAAATAAATTTTATATCAGATCAGTGTCAAATTAAGTAAGCTAGCGAAACTGCAGACATGATGAGTATCTACCGATATATAAACAAGATAAAATTAAAATAAAAAAGATTTGGTGTTTTCTTTAGGGGTCAATGACCGCTGGTAGTGTTGTTACTTGAAGTATGAGTTGAGAAAATATGTTTTGTCGTGTTTAGTTATCGATACCCATCACATGTGCGGAGTTTCACTAGCTAATTTAATTTGACCCTGTATTTAAAATTACATAATTATGTACGTTATGTGTCTCCTACTGAAATTAAATATAAAAGTACCTACTATATGTAACTACCAAACATAGGAAAACACAACTACCTGAATCATTTGTCTAACAAACATAATAACTTAATGACTAGAAATATAAATCTTTCTTTCTTAATAATTAAACAACAAAACAATATAGGTACCTATATTGTGTTCCGACTTTTGCACGGAGGAAGTCGCGGGCATACTTAGCTAGTTTTAAATTAAGAATTCGATGGCTCATCCCCTGTCAGAATTACAATGATAGTAAATGCCAAGCTCCAAGGATTGTAAAAGATTGATGGATTTTCTGATCCATAATAATAATAAACGGTCCTATCCTTGTATTAAGTATGGAATTTCCCGGATTTTTCCAGGCAGCTGCGTCAGATTTTTTCTATTTTCCAATCTCCTTATCTCAGCCTTTTCCAACCTAAATCCCGCGCCCGTCTTCCTTTTATAGACGTTTAAGCTTTCTAATTAAGAACGTCCACATCTGTTTTATTATCCTCAATAGTTTAGTGCTCATTGAAACGCTTGACCTTTAAAATACACTGTTTAGAAGACCTTACTATTTTATTAACCGACTTCAAAAAGGAGGAAAAAAACTAAATACGCATCCAAAGGCACCGACTTCTGAAGTTAAAGTTATTTTTCACTTTGTAGTGTTTTTTTTTTTTTAAGTTGGTTGTTTTTTTTTTCAATGTCTTTTTTTGGTTCATCGCATTTAATTTCACTCAGTGGGTTTTTTTAGTCACCGGACTTCGACATTATCCTAACACAGAAACGTGTCGCGCATCGCGTTCCTTTTATTAAGTTCAAAAGTCAAGTAAAACCTTGAACTTTATCATACATTGTTAGATATTAAGGGCCACGGCACACTTGTAACACCCAATGCTTGCATGCTAATTGGCCAATTCACGAAATGTAGCCAATGAACACGCCATCTTCGCATCGTGTGGCACGGCATGATCTACGTCTGTTGCTAGGTTAAAAGGGCGTGTAATATGTGGCGTTCAAACAAAACAGTTATTTGACAGAAATGGAGCTATATGGCTATGACACATCCCAACAAAGCGACATATCGTCTGTTTTCGTAGACATTAGACATGATATTTTAAACGTTAGGTGTGACTTGAAAGCATGAGATATGAGGTTGACAAATGATTTCATTTGTATTGTCAGTCTTGATTCAAGACTGACAATACAAATGCTGTTCCAAGACTCTTGAAACAGCTCAGTCAGTGATATCATTAATTTTCTAACCAAATTATACTCGACCTTTACAGATCACCTTTTCCCGGCATATCTCTCTGACACTAGGCCTCACTAGATTTTGCTAACAATTTTGTTCTATTAGAAAAATAGTCACCAAACTATAACAACCGACTTACAAAAAATACACTATTCGTAGTGTATTTTTTGTAAGTCGGTTGTTATAGTTTGGTGAAATTAAAGTTATTTTTCACTTCGGTGAAAAATAACTTTAATTTCGGATATCGGTGTCTTTGGGTTTGTATTTTCGGTTTTTGCCACCGACTTCCGAAATAAAAGTAATTTTTCACTTTGTAGTGTTTTTTATTTGTAAAAAGGTAAAAAAAAACACTTTTTATTTGTGGTAGGTACCTATCCCACACAAATTCGTATACCACTATTTACTATTTCTATTTATTTAGTTTAAGTTACTAACAATAGTGTTTTAAGTCCAAACCTGTCACTAACAATTAATGGATCTTTTTAGTTGTCCGAAATAAAATGATTTATTATTATTATTATTATTTCCTTTATTCCATTATATACATATAAATTACATTTTTAAATATTAGAATATAAAAATATAAAAACATTTAAAAATATAAAAAATAGTAACCCACCCGTATCGGAAACAGGGTCCAAGCTACCGGCGGTCAGGGCTCCAGAGAGAGGAACCTCCTAACAATGCGAGCCGTGTCTAGAAGTACCGCTTTCTGAATCAAGCCCTTGATCCAGCTGCCCAACGAGAGCCTCCTCAGGTGTTGGTTGAGGCTCTTGGCTATTAAGCCATTGGCTGTCACGACTATCGGCACAATGATCGCTGAGTCCACATCCCACATGTCGACAACCTCGCGAGCCAAGTCAAGATACTTGATTTGTTTATCTTTCTCTGCTTTCACGAGGTTCCTGTCATGAGGGACCGTTATGTCAACAATCATTGCGCGCCGCTCTAATCGATCCACCACCACTATATCAGGCTTATTGGTAACAATAGTCCTGTCAGTGATGATGGATCGATCCCAGTATAATGTGATATGTCCATTTTCGAGAACTGGGTCGGGCACATACCTGTAGTACGGCACTTCTGATTCTACAAGGCTGTATTTCAGAGCAAGTTGCTGATGGATAATCCTGGCTACAAGGTTGTGTCTATGCAAGTACTCTTCGTTAGCTAGACGAGAACAACCAGAGATAATATGTCTGATGGACTCACCCGGACGATGGCATGCCCGACACACGTCAACCGTCCCGTCCTTCATTTATTATTATTATTATTATAACATCATCAAATACACTATGTCGAAAAATACTTATTATTGAAGCTAACTGAAAAACTACCCAACCAAATTTAATAAAATTTATATGGAACCCACCCCTGAGGCCTATTTAAAACAGAATTTTTTAAATCAATCCACAATTGCCGGAGATATCGCGTAACAAACATACAAAAAAAATCACGTCTGTTGTATGGGAGCCCCCTTAAATATTTATTTTATTCTGTTTTTTAGTATTTGTTTTTATAGCGGCAACAGAAATACATCATTTGTGAAAATTTCAACTGTCTCACTATCACGGTTCATGAGATACAGTCTGGTGACAGATGGACAGACAGACAGACGGACAGCGGAGTTTTAGTAATAGGGTTTTACTGTTTGGGTACTGAACCCTAAAAATACATACAGACGAATTGAGAACCTTTTTGAAGTCGGTTAAAATCTGCCAAAGTATCAACAGCTAACTGGCTGCCAATATCTAGCTTATCTTGCAGCACATCCAATCCATCGCACATTGTTTTGCTTGGGAACCATGTCACCGCGTTTTCGCCAATAGGTAGGTACCGTAGTGTCCGCGTAAATCATTTAACGTATCGTATGCTCGTCAGGTTTTATGAATTTTAACCGGGTTTAGGCAACGTTAGACCGAAATAACCGTCGCTTCCTGCGTCCACATAAGCTTAGCTTAATGATATCCTGTATTTAAGAGCGCATACACGGGTCCACTAGCGCCACTCCTTTAAAAAAATATTATCTCGTGACTGTGAAGGAATTTTGAAAAAGCAACCTCGGTAAGTGTGTCAAGATTTTTCTAATACCTTTTATAAACCTTCATATTGAGACACGAAGCAACAAAATTCGATCTAAACAAAAGCGGCCACATTCATTTAGATCGTACTCGTATTTTGTTGCTTCGTGTCTCAACATGCAAGTTTCTAAAAGGTATTAGAAAAATCTTGACACACTTACCGAGGTCGCTTATTGTGCCGTTTTTTAAAATTCCTTCTGTCACGAAATAATACTTTTTTAAAGGAGTGGCGCTAGTGGACCCGTGTGCGCCCTCTTAAAAGCTGCTGTGGCTCATTCGTCCTAGACCAGACGTCACCCCCACATTGAATTAAACTCATAAGGTATAACTGTAGAATTTTATTAGAATCGCAATGTGTGAACTTTAATAAAGACAATGACTTCTGAATTAGCATATGAATAAGAATATAGGTGCCTCTATTTCCGGCTTGGATGTCAAAAAGGAAACTGGCTTGTAAAAGTTGTTGGTGGATAAATCATCATAATTTAGTTTTCAAGAAGACTATGCCAATAAGATCGTTCTGATAGAGGTCAAGCTTTTCCTGAAATTCAATTAATATGGAATTGACTAGTGGGCATTTCTTTTTCATTTGTCCGACGAATCTACTAACAGCTACACATAAAAAAATACAAAAATGTACTTACCAATTTTTTTTTCGTTACCGAAGCTTTTGGTAGAAGTTTCAATACATTAAGTGTTATTAAAATACATTTACTTAATTAAATAAAGTCCCTAATTAAATAAAGAATTAAAAAACAAAAATACATTTTGATCCTTACGAGAACATAATGACATTATGTTCTCGTAAGGATCAATTGTGTGTATGGAATATAAATCCTCTAAGCAAAACTTGATCAAATATTGATCTATAAAATGGCCACTGCACTTCTAGAAAACCTGAGCTGGTGACTATCAATTTCATTCAATTCTCAATTCTTTATTTCGTACCATAATGCATATAGTTAGTAAGGAAATTATTATATTAATCACAATTATTATGGACCATGTCGGGCACAGCATAGTCAAGTAGGAGAGAGGAGGAAAAACACTGGCTGTTTAATAAGATAAATTTGATTATTAGTTAAGTAGTTAGTAAGTTATATTGTTTTATGAATACAGAAAGGGACAAAAACGGGGCAATTACACGTTTAAAAAAAAAAAGTTAAATGCCCCAACAATAATATCTCTCTAAGCATTTTTTACGTATTCTACAGACGTATAACATAAATATTCTGATCATATCCCCCAACGAGTTCTATTTACTGAAACACATCACGTCAACACGCTGTTATATCAATAATAAAAGCTAATTTAAAGATGATTAGACCAGTAATTACCTGAGAGTTACATAAACCGACGCCAAACTTTTAGCTGTAGTGGTCTTATCTTTCATAAACCAAGACACTGATTAATGAAGTTTATCGTTAATATTGTAACTTCTAGGGGCCGGTATTACCTGCTGTCAGGCTTAGATCTAGATTAAATTATGATTTTAATAGTTTTTCAGAGTTTTCTGATCTATGTGACAGATGCCAGAAAATGTTAGCGGGGCCGTAGCAACCCGTCGAAAAATCTTTCGAAAACCTGTTTTTTTTTAATGTTATATTTATTAAGTTTGTGTACTTAATTATCTTCCCGTGCGAGTCCCAAGAAAATTAGTGTCTCTTTTTTTATTTATGAGTTAGTTGTTTATCCAGTGCATAGACAAGAAATGATGAATGAATCAATATAGATTGTCTAGCTCATCATTTAGCCTTCTATGCATGAAGTATTTAAGCAAAAACGTTTCGCTCAGTGTGGGGTCGCCATACACAACGATAATAATACACTTTATTGCTTATTGTTCCCAACTCATTTTGAATGCTAGGAGCGACCTCTTAATTTATCCGCGGGTTTCGTGACAGTCTATTGTATACATTTTCATTAGGCCCGCATTTAAAATAGGTAGATAATGAAATAGGAGAATGGTGATGGCGAATTTAACATTACTATGGCCGTCTCCTTTTATGTTGCAATTTATAAAGTATCAGATAGTAATAGGTTAGTGTGGGCGCGTAATTGCTTCTATTTGTAAATTAACAAGGTGATTATGAAGATTGAAGTGGTAATTAATGTCTGGAAAATTATAAATTACGTAGGTAGATAAATCTTACATTTGATCTGGTGGTTGCCATCGAACATTTTGTTTAATTAATAAGAGTAACAAATTTCATTAGTTATTATTGTTAATTTTGAATGGATTCATTCGCGTACTTGTAAGCAATTTATTGTTAAGTAGGTATTGACTTCAAATTAAATTACAATACTTTCTTACTCCGATGTAGCTAAAACGAAAATATATGCTTCTTAATCTTACTTCACCATCCTAAAATAACGCACGGTAAAGCAATAACTCGGGTTTCTCGAAAAAATATTAGTGTGTTCAAACGCCTACCAATATAGGACTGCAAACAGTTACGTTTGTGTTCGTGCCGCGTGACTGTCAGGCGCTTTGCGCACGCGAAGGTCTCGATCTCCGATTAATAGCACACCGAGGTTGCCCTACCTGCCCTTTATTACCTCTCCTCCCTCATCGAGTGCCTGCAAAATGAGCAATGTTAAGGTCAAACGACGTAACTCCTTATAAGTCCGGTGCTTCCATAATCCGCAGCTGAGGAAACTTTTTGATCAAATTGGAATTTAGAATTCAGTAAAAGTTTCGGCGTCTGGATTCAGGATCTTAATAAGATTTTGTGCTAACTTTGCTTATTTAGCCGTGCCGTGATAAGATTGCATTAACTTAATAATGATGTCCGATGTAGGTAGGTCGGTATCTACGTAATCAGTTCAATCAATAATAATTCGGTGACAATGCAATTACAGGCATTAATTGCACTTTAACTGCATTATCACATTATTGAGTGGTAAATGGAATGAGTACAGGCTAACGCGCGTTGTCAGTACATTAAATTAATGTGATCATTCTAACGATTGTAGATAATAATAATGCCTACGTGTAGACGGTTACAAAAATATTGTTGTTACCCAACATCAAAAGAAGCCTGAAAATCACATACGTACGTCATAGCTAGGACAGAAATAAATACAAGAAATGTGGGGTTGACATCAGACTGCGGTCGATCGTTAAAATCCAGAAAAAATTACAAACAGTGGGATGTGGGCTGGGATTATGTTACTTATACTTACATAAAAATACTTACATAAGTAACCTTTGAGGTAGGTACCTATTTTGAAATCAGGCACGTGTCATATTATTAATGTCTAGGTATATGATTGATGAGTCACGTAATAATAATAAGAAAACAGTGGTTAGATGCCTTCAATAAAAAGGTTTTTGAGGATGTTTTCATACTCTACAAAAATCGAAATATAAAAACAAGCTCATTCCTTGCACAGTCATTTATTCATTTTCCGCGATCACGCACTCACGGTACAGTGAGACAAAAAATGGGTAGGTATAATGAAAAAACAAAAATGGTGTTATATTCCTCACACAGTACTATGTCGTGTCCTACTTACGTCAGGCATGACGAGTCTTGTGTTCGTATTCATGACCACCTCCTCATGAAAAGCTTTTGGTTCTCGGCTACCCCAAATTATTTTCTATTGAATTTCAGAACCAGAATGGACTCTTGAGATATCGTTCATCAAATTGTGAAGTTTCAAAGTGACAAGTTTTGTATACATTGGTTCACTAAAATACATTGATATTAGTTTGTAACTACGCGAGTTTAAATGCCATAGGTTAAATGATAATGAAAATGGTCTTTAGGGACCGACTGCCATATTCCCCTAATGCTAGTCATAACCAAGCTGCGTAGTGAAATAGCTCTTCAGTTAATAGTGTACAATTTAGAATAATTAGTGTAGTAGGCATCCGGGTGTTATGGCATGCGTCTCGTAATCTAAATTGTATCAGCGGATGTGTCGTGCTCGTGACGCACATTGCTAATGAGCTCACACAGTGACCATTAATATCTTGAACATAAAATAATAATGTAATTTAAATAATGTACACAAATAATCTGAATATTCTAATCGCGCAATTTAGCTAAATATTTAGAATATTGGCCCGCTATAAATTGGCGAAGAAGGCAAAACTAAATAAAGAAAAAAGGTACTAACGAAATAATGAACTGTGTTGATATGAATTTCTGAATAGAAAGAATATTGAAATCTATAAAGTTATACATAAATCCATTCGCCCAGTGAGGTTAAGAGTTAAAAATATTTAAATATATCAGTATTTCGGTGTAACCTTTTCCAGGTTGTTCCGGTTTATATGGGAATATGTAAAGCTTTTGAATAGGTTTCTAGTGAGCTATATTGACGTGGTTTTAATAAAATAATGTACCCAGAATTCGTAGCTCCACGGTACCACCATTATCCATGGGATCATTCTTAGAAATACCGACGAATCGGTAACTAAACAAACAAAGGGCGGATTTTTTTCCAATTTTCTAAATCATAGCAAGTTGTACCACTCTTGTGTGACTAAAACATATTATTTTTATATGACATGCTCTTTTCATGCGTGTCACTCTGAAATCAGAGCTGAAAGTGTTGTTGACGCTTTGTTCAGGTGATTGACGTGACATGAAAGTAGGGAACAAACTGTATTTAGTAGATATGTGAATGTATCATGTTGTGCAAAGTTGACCTAAAAGGATTTGTTACACGGTTCATTTACAAGTTGAGTGCTTTTGAAACTGCTTAACGCATTTGGAAGTCGTGTTTTTCTACTCTACCTGTACGCTTATTTTACACGCTGTTTTTCCAGTGTCTAAAAGTAGTATTAAATGTTGAAGATAAAATCATAACACTTTCATAGTAAACTGGTTAAAATTTTAGAAACACAAAAGCATTTTATAAAATCGCTTTGAAAATACCAAGATCGCACCTTTTCGAATACCCGACGTACCGACAGCGACATCTGGAATAGTACGGATTACTGTCATAGTTCGGAGAAAAGCTGAATTTGTTTACAAAGATTATCACAGTACCGCTTCAGAAGCCATCTTAGGATGCGACCGTCTAAAATCGACAAGATATTCCGTTCACATTCGCCGCCCGCCCTATTACGTGCACAGATTTTTCACAAAAAATCTCATCCCCAATCGACCTTTCTTAAAGTGGGTCATAAGCCTTTGATGGAATCTCTCATAAAATAAAGCCTGGAAAAAGTGCGAGTCAGATTATCCAAGGTTATCTATAAGATGAATAAATTTTGCTGTCTCCCGACTGAACAAAAAATATTTATGGCCCAAAGTCGAAGGTGAAATAGTTCGGGAGCTCTCATAAATTTAATTCGAGGTCCGAAGTTTAAATATAACCCTCGTCGTAAAGTTTAATGTATCCTATAATTGCTTGATTTTTAAGCGGTTTTAAATTTCCCAAGGGACAGTATGCGTCAGAAACTTTTACTGCTATCCGGGATAGAATTTGTGAATGTAAAATGTTAATGAGGAAAAAAACATCGGTTGAGGGCAATCTTTTAGTGAAATATTTTTTCAAAAGAAAAATATTTCACATTTATTCTCAGTAGTTACCTAGGTCAGAGTTTCGTCTTAGCTAAATCTATTTTACGTATATAATCTGTATAATTAGTTACGTACGGTCAGTCGATTAATACTGCTACAATTACACATCTAAATTGACATACAATTATATGTAGGTATTTATATAAGCTACAAGCTGACCCGACAGAAGTTGTCCTGTCTTAACTATGAATGTCATTATGTCGTTTAGTTTTAGTTTTGACTATTGACTAAAACTAAAACTATCGACTCATTTATCAACCGATCCATCTATGTTAAACGATATTTGCAGCGCGCATTCTGTCAATCGCTGACAGTTATATCAAACAACTGACAGTTATGTAAAATTAATATTGGCGTTAAGTTTTCTTAAATTTTGTAACGTTCCGATCAACTGCCTCATTTTTTTATTTAAAAAAATCCTTCTTTTGACAATAACGAACACAACAATAAAAAAAAAATGTGATATCGGTCGAGCCGTTTACGCATGATGGCGTGACCAAGGGAAATAGGGATTCATTTTTATATATAAGCTATGAGTTCTTTTAATTTTAGTTCTGTTCAGATTTTATTTAAATATTTAGTACAATAATTAAGATTAAAAAACTTTGTAGCTAACAGCACGTCTATCTAGACACATACGAGTAGTTTAGAGTTTAGATGTTAAGCAATCTATTTGTAGAATCTCTAATGTACCTACATCTATTCCTATTACTACTAAGTACTACTCAGTTTTTGTAATGTACGAACCAATAGCTTTATTTGCGAAGATCTGATTACCGGCGTTTAAGGTAAAAAATAAAAAATAAAAAAATTTTTGGCGATCCCTTACATCCGAGGACAAGCTTACTGTCGATGAACTATTAAGTACTGATAAAAATACTGAAACTGGGACTAGCGGGGTAGTTGCGTAACACACTAACAGTAGGAATAGCTTTCATTTTGACAGATCAACAACATTCATTGTGTTATTTACGTTGCTGAGCAGACAAATTTTTCCAACTGATGAAGCAATGGATTAGCAATAGGCTTCAAAATGATTCAGATTGTGATAGATAGGTAGTGTGTTACGCAATAAGGGTACAGTTCAGTGTCTAAAACTAACCTGGGAGCCAAGTCTTCTAATTTACAAATTTCAATTTACAAATACAAATTTAAATTAGTAGACTTGCCCCCCCTGGCTTCGGTACTCAGTTATTATTGTAACAGCTTATGCTTTTTTCCACTTCTGGACAATTATTAAGGTCTCCTTTTCTTCCACTTTTCATCCCCTAACTCTTTAGGGGATTACAGAAGACCGGGTAAAAAAAGTCAAGCTCATTTCTCTGTTTCTTTTTTCTCTTTCTCTCTCAGTTTTAATACATATTTCGTTTGTATATTAGCAGTTGTTTGGTAAATAACGTTCCTCAAGACAAAGAGGTCGGGGTCGCGTCGCGGCCAGGTGTTCGGCGCTCCGCCAACAGATGGCACAATAGTTCCGCTCCAACGTTGTGTGGAGATTATCTATATTTCTTTACGCACCCATTGTTTATTGCAGCTAGAGGTTTATTTTTACATGTATTTCGAAATCAAATGAGATTTTCCCTTCCAATATGTATTTCTGGCCACATATTCTCTGCTACGAGTATATTAGACTCCTAGTATTCACAAACCGCTTATAGAATTAAAATGTGTTTTTAATACCAATTACTCTTCAAATGGTGTTGTCAAGAGGGACGGGAGGGAGTTGTGTAGTGTAGGTAGTGTGTGTGGTAGGCAGAAGTAATAAGTCCAAGTAAACAAGAAGAAGTATGAAAGTTTATTAGATACACAGACACAGGTTTCAGTTCACACACACAAGAGTTCACTTAGTTTAAGAAGGAGTGATAGAAATGAAGATAGCAGAGGATAGCACGAATAACAGTTTAAACATAAACACAATAAGGTTTTAGGGTTTATCGGTTAGCGCGGTAAAACTAGGATCGCTAGATTGGAACCTATAGCTATGCGCGGAGCGAGCATACTAACTTGCAAGTCATGGTTAGCTCGCGTCGCCTGTCGGTGTGTAAGCGCAACGCATGATGATGCTGTCCCGCTCACGCACACGGCTCGTATGACGAAGCGCGAGCGCCCGATCGTTGCGAGAACGATAGACGCGTCATAGCTATGCCGGCTAGCTGATAAGTAATTATCTACTAATACAATGTTTGTACTGGTCTGTTAGTTCATTGAATATTGAGTTAATTAATGTAAATAGTTTTGTTTTACATGTTGATTATAAATAAGTCTAGTTTTAAGTTTCTCTTGCAAATATGTGTATATAAATTATAATTAATTTTACTGAAGAAATACATAATTTATATTTAATTTAGTTTTAGTTTTAATTTAATAATTTACGTAGACTTTAAGTACGTAGGTCACTACATCACCCCCTTCCAGAGACCGTCAAGGGCGATAATAGTCGGGAAATTTAACGCGACGTCCTGACCGCGTCGTTTTGACGACGCTTCCGTCAGCGAAAGGTAAGTTCCGGGTATCCGCGTCGGGTGTGTCGTGATGAGTGTTAGTGTTAAGTGGTGACTGTGATGTGTTGTGATGAATGATAATGGTTGGTTGTGAGGATGGTGTGTGAGGATCACGTAGTATGAAGGCCGGCTTAATGCGGTCAATCGATACGGTAACCTGTTTTCCATTTACCATTATTTTAAACACTTTGTCACCTCGTTGAATAACTTCGTGAGGACCAGAATATGCCGGTTTCAGACCACCACCAGCAGTGCAGTCCCTAAGGAAAACGTGGGTAGAAGTAGCTAGTTCTTTGTAAATGAATGTTTTAAAATTGCTGTTGTGTCTGGCTGCTGGTGATGGTTGCAGACTCCTGACAATACTCCGGAGCCTTGACAAGTAGTCGGTCATGTCAACCGTTTCATGAACCTGAGGGTCGAAGAATTCACCAGGCAGACGTATTGGTTGACCGTAGACAAGTTCGGCAGCAGTAGCCTGAGCGTCTTCTTTATAAGCGCTGCGTACGCCTAACAGGACCAGTGGAAGAGATTCCACCCAACTGTCATTTGCGTGGCAAGTGATAGCTGCTTTAAGTTGACGGTGGAATCTTTCCACCAAACCGTTGCAGGCAGGATGGTATGCAGTTGTTCTGCGATGTCGGAAACCAGCAATTACAGACAGGCATTTGAAGAGCGCCGATTCGAACTGTCCACCTCTATCGGTTATTATATCGGATGGGCAGCCAAAACGAGCAATCCAGCCACTCAGCAAGGCCTTTGCCACTGTTTCTGCTGTAATATTTGTGAGGGGTATTGCCTCAGGCCATCGCGTAAAGCGATCTACGGCAGTGAGACAATATCGGAACCCTTCACATGGTGGCAATGGTCCCACGAGGTCAATGTGAATGAATGCAAATCTTGATTGCGGTAATTTGAAAGTACCTACTGGAGCAAAGACGTGCCGTGTGGTTTTTGAGCGCTGGCAAGCCAGGCAGGAACGTACCCAATCACGACAGTCCTTCCTAACGCCGGGCCAAACGTATCGGTCAGCGACCAACCTTGCGGATGCCTTGGTACCTGGGTGACTCAAGGAGTGCAGGCTTGTGAAAATTGGTCTGCGCAATTCCTTGGGCACAAATGGTCTTGGTGTAGGGGTGCTAACGTCGCAATATAGTTGCTCTTGTGAACCTGGTACACTGACCTGTTGTAGGCGCAATGCAGTAACGCCATCTAGCAGTTGCTTCAGCTCGAGGTCCTCAAGTTGAGCTGCAGCGATCTTTTCGACGGGCACTGGTTGTGTAATCTCCTCGACGCGTGAAAGGGTGTCTGCCACGATATTGTTCTTTCCGGAAATATGCCGGATGTCCGTTGTGAACTGGGCTATTAGATCCAGGTGACGGAACTGCCGTGGGGAACAATTTTCCTTACGAGAGTGGAAGGCGAAAGTCAGTGGCTTGTGGTCTGTGTAAATCACAAAGTCACGAGCCTCCAGCATGTGCCGGAAATATTTGATACTCTCGTAAATGGCGAGCAATTCGCGGTCGTATGGAGAGTACTTAACCTGGGCTGGACTCAACTTGCGCGAAAAGAAAGCAAGCGGCTCCCATGCACCTGCATTCAGCTGTTGCAAAACTGCACCAATGGCCTTGTCAGAAGCATCTGTGACCAACGCTAACTTAGCGCTGCAGTCTGGATGCGCCAATAGTGCTGCTTGACAAAGACCGTTCTTGCAGTTCTGGAATGCCTTATGCTCCTCGGGAGAAAAATTTACTGGGTGAGGACCTTTCACGGAGCCGGTAAGCAGAGCGTTCAAGGGTGCCTGGAAGTTTGCTGCGCCTGGGATGAACCTGCGGTAAAAATTAAGCATCCCAAGAAATCTCCGTAGCTCTCTTACGGTTTTGGGAGCAGGAAAATTTTGAATGGCCTCGACCTTGGATGGTAACGGTCTTGTGCCCTTGGCTGAGATATGGTAGCCCAAGAAGTTTACCTCCGACACTCCGAAGACGCACTTGGTACTGTTGATGACCATACCGTAGTCTCGGAGTCTGGTGAAAAGTTGACGCAGGTGGTGCTCGTGGGTCTTCTGGTCTTTCGAGTAGACCAAGAAGTCATCCAGGTATGCGTACGTAAAATCCAGACCCCTGAGCATTTCATCCACGAAGCGCTGAAACGTCTGTCCGGCATTTCGAAGACCGAACGTCATGAACGGAAATTCGAAAAGACCGAACGGCGTCGTGATCGCAGTCTTCGGGATGTCATCAGGATTCAAAGGAATCTGATTGTATGCTTTTACCAAATCAATTTGAGAGAAGACGGTACAGCCAGACAGACCATGAGCAAAGTCTTGGATGTGTCGGATGGGGTACTGGTCCGGGATGGTACGTGCGTTCAGCATCCTGTAGTCGCCGCAGGGGCGCCATCCATCATCTTTCTTCGGCGCTAGGTGGAGAGGCGACGACCATGGTGACTCGGACTGGCGACAGGTACCACTTTGCAACATGGCCTCGAATTCGGCCTTAGCAATTTGCAGTTTGTCCGGGGCCAGTCTGCGAGGTGTACAGGATACTGGTGGCCCTGGTGTAGTACGGATGTGGTGTGCTGTATTGTGTTTGGGAGTGCGGTGTATACCATGTGGGCGAGTAATGTCGGGGAACTCCCGTAGTATGTGTGTATACGCGGAATCACCCAAACTTACCCTTACCGACGAGACATCATCAGAACGACGGACAGGCGACGCCGGGGTGGAGAGCGTTGTATGGTTATCGATAAGGCGTTGATTCCTGCAATCAACAACCAAATTATAAAAAGATAGAAAATCCACGCCTATTATCGCCTTTGTAACATCGGCAATGATAAATCGCCAAGCAAAGTCACGGCGCAATCGTAGGTTCAGAGTTACGTTTATGAACCCGTATGTGTTTATAGGCGTTCCGTTGGCCGCGCACAATTGGTAATTAGTTTTCTCTGGTCGACTTGATAATGCCGATCGGGGGTAGACACAGAGGTCGCTGCCGGTGTCAACTAAAAATTGCATTTTCGACCTTTGATCGGTGACAAATAAGCGACCAGCACTCGGACAATCATCGGCCGCCATTATTGATTGCCCCGCACATTTCCCGATGTAGGGTAGTCGCACGGCTTTACACACTTTTTGGCTCGGTCTCCGAAATTCTGGTGGTACCAGCACTGTGGGAACTTCTTGTAGCTGGACTCTGACCGGGATGAGACTGACCGATATTGCGTGCGACTACGGGACCGTCCTCTGGAGCGAGACAGTCGCTCCACCTTACCCGCCAGCTTCTCCATCTGCTTTGTCAGAGCGGCAACCTCCGAGCATATACTGGTACTCGCAGTACTTGCCGATGCAGCAGTAGTTGAAATGGTAGCTGTTGCTGCCAACTGGGTACCAACGACGTCGTGGATCCGGTCCGCCAGCTCTGCTAGTTCAGCCAGGTCCATCCTCAACTGCGACGCTACGATGGCCTGTGTGTTTGCGGGTAGGCGGCTGGTCCATATGCTTCGCAAAAATTCCTCTGGTACACCTGGGCCAGCAAGGTTGAGAAGGTGGCGATAAAATTGCGACGGCTTCCGGTCGCCCAGTTCCTCGTGCATGAGAAGCTGCTTCACCTTTTTCTCGCGCGATGCCGATAGCCGTTTAATGAGCTCACCTTTTAGCTTCTCATACTTTCCGGTAGATGGAGGGTTGTCGATAATATCCTCGACTTCGGCGGCGTACTGCGGATCTAGGTTGCCGGTAATATAATAAAATTTTGTGTCGTCCGACTTGATGCTCGCCAGGATGAATTGCGCCTCCATCTGGTTAAACCAGAGACTTGGCTTCTCTGGGTAGAACGGCGGTATGCGCACGCCCACGCGAAATGATTCCGCTGCTGCTGCTTTATCCTCAGACATCTTCGTGCTCTTGAACGGGGTCACCAATGTAGTGTAGGTAGTGTGTGTGGTAGGCAGAAGTAATAAGTCCAAGTAAACAAGAAGAAGTATGAAAGTTTATTAGATACACAGACACAGGTTTCAGTTCACACACACAAGAGTTCACTTAGTTTAAGAAGGAGTGATAGAAATGAAGATAGCAGAGGATAGCACGAATAACAGTTTAAACATAAACACAATAAGGTTTTAGGGTTTATCGGTTAGCGCGGTAAAACTAGGATCGCTAGATTGGAACCTATAGCTATGCGCGGAGCGAGCATACTAACTTGCAAGTCATGGTTAGCTCGCGTCGCCTGTCGGTGTGTAAGCGCAACGCATGATGATGCTGTCCCGCTCACGCACACGGCTCGTATGACGAAGCGCGAGCGCCCGATCGTTGCGAGAACGATAGACGCGTCATAGCTATGCCGGCTAGCTGATAAGTAATTATCTACTAATACAATGTTTGTACTGGTCTGTTAGTTCATTGAATATTGAGTTAATTAATGTAAATAGTTTTGTTTTACATGTTGATTATAAATAAGTCTAGTTTTAAGTTTCTCTTGCAAATATGTGTATATAAATTATAATTAATTTTACTGAAGAAATACATAATTTATATTTAATTTAGTTTTAGTTTTAATTTAATAATTTACGTAGACTTTAAGTACGTAGGTCACTACAGTTGTGTGTTTCTGAAGGGCCTAAACTCAATAAAAAAAAAAAGTTTTTTCTTTCTTTCTTTCCCCATGATTCCAAAACGGTGTTTAACGAAAGTCTATTGTTTAACTAAATGAAACAGCTGTAGCCTCAATGAGGTTATTACAGCTGTTTGAGTTAGTAGTTCAAACGTAGTTGGTAATGTTGGTTAATGTGGCTGCCTCAGTAACCAAGATTACCAACTACGTTTTGGAATAAAGTTCTAGGGATACCCCCTTAACGCTTCCTTTGCAAATCGTGTGTATCTAACAGATAATAATAATATCATTAAGGTGGGTAGCAGCCTTCATCCGTGTGTATAAATAACTTCATAATACTGCGATCACCAATTTGCTTGCGAACTTGCCAAGTAAATCTAGCTCAGTATAATATGTATGTAGATATGTACAGTCACCAAAAGAGATAAGTAACCAAGGTCGTAGGATATAGTTGTAGTTTAGTAAGAAACCGATAGAAGTTTCCGAATGAAATTTAATTTGATAAATTAACTGTTTGTTTTATATAATAAAATAATAAAAAAAACGAAAACATCCATCGGTTTTGTACTAAACTTTTGTACTATATCCGACGACCCTGGTTACTTATCACTTTTGGTGAGTGTACATAAGCCAAGACACCCGCCATAAATCTACAATATCAGTTGTGTATTATCATTATCATACTATCAATACAATTGAATCAGATACTTGTTAACAAAGATTAAAAGTTAGTTTACAAACCAAAATTTTCATTTATTTTTAGACAAAAAATTCCTTCATAATGGGCCACTGAAAGAAAATGTACATTTTATTAGCTAGAGGGCTTTTTCTGTCGTGTAATTAGTCTTTACGAACATTAAGAAACAGAGTTTTGTCCATAAAACATAATCTTTGATGTGGTAATTTAATAATAATGACTTACATTAGTCCAATTGACATAAGTAGCTTATATCTACATATCTCTAAGTCATGAACATATTACATACAAAGAACATCGACCTATAATAAAACTGTCTTTAAAAAAGCAGACAGCAGAAAAAAAATACATTTATTTTCTCCCAAGCCAGTTTTATTTTCAACGCTCCACAGTAATACGTTTTAGTGACGTTATATTTTTATATCTCGTACGTCGTGCTTACGTAAAGTAGCGATTAGAGACTACCGTCAAGGGTGAGAGACATTAAAACAAATCTCTTTAACATGCGACCTGAACGGATGTTCCGATGAGGCTACTCCGCAATGTGCCCTTCGCACCTTCAATGGTCACAAAGATAATTCGAGGTTCAGTTTCACGGTCGTTTTATGAACCCCTTAAAACTAGTCATACGCTGATAGTTACAAATAACCATATAATAACGTAATAACGTTTGTTTTACCGTAGATTATAACGTAATATTATTTTCGGTTGACTTAAGAGCAACTAATGGATATGGAAACATGACAAATTACACAATCTCTTTATCTAATCACCGCCTTATTATGAATATAACAAGACGTATGAATTAATGGTGTTTTAGCGAGACATATTACCAGTCGGCGCAACTAAGTAGACGAAAACATTTTTTCTGAGTCTATCTCCAAGTCTGAACATAGCACCACATTCCAAAAGTATGTTGATAGTAATTTTTGATAACTTGTTTCAAGTTGACGAAAATTACAAAAGTTCCTTTCCATTTCAGGTGACGTACATCAAACCGAATTTATTACTACGAGGCGTATTGTTGAATTTTGATACACGATTTTTGGATCTACAAACGTTTTAGAGAGCGCGAAAAATGTTGGAATTTGTTCTTACTAAGGGCGTTTAAAGATAAGTGTTTTGTGATGAGTCGGCACCAGCTGCGCGTCCCGGAGGTGCGCGTGAGTGGTGCGCCGGCGCAGGAGGAGGACGATCCCCCCACCGCGCTGCACCCGTTCGCGCTCACGCTTGCGTCTATACCGAGAAGGAGACACTCTTGGATATGCGGGTAAGTGAATGAGATGTGGATGCGGCTGCATTTTTATTTATGATTAGGTTTTATCGGTGATCCTGCTACATCATGTAGAAGTTTAAAGAAGTATTATTTTTTAGAATTTAAAATGTATGAGTCAGTTATTTTCAACCCCATACATGTCACTGCCTATTAATTAAGTCTACATAAATTAAGTTACATTTTAACAAAAACCTAACCACGAAAATGCGTAGACTTTACCTTTTCATCAACTTCCTAACTTAGCATTATTCTGATAGGCTAAAAGTACGTAACTTTGTGCAAACTTTTGACATCTTTCAAGTTCTTCTGAACAGGTAATCAAGTTATTTGATTATATTACATTGTTTGTTAATTTAAAGCTATAAATAAATTACGGTAATATTGTAAAAGATAAAAATAGATCGTATCAGCTGATTATCGTTCCAAGGTACTCTTAAAAATCGCCTGAAGGTGAGGGTTTATTGCACCGGCAGTGACTGGGTTATTCGTCTGTCAATGTTTTGTAAATCCAGAACTAACCTTATATAAAAATAAAAAAAATGTAATTTAGCATTGACTGCTGGCACAGCTGTAAGGCATCAAAGATAAAAAGCCAGACGCATAAATAAATCTAATAGCTATTCCTTATATTTTGATAACAGAACCCCATTTCGTCTCTCTGTATATTATTATTCATATTTCTCGCGTACAAACACACTTAGATTAGTTTCGCTTTATTCCTATAGCAAAACAATATAGCTCGAGTGTCGTGTCTATATTGAAATATATTTTCAGCAGTGAGTGGCTATCTGTAAGACAAATATCAGTTAATATTCATGAGGGGCTCTGGCGATGGTCTGTCCCAGGCATTAGCACAACAATGACCGCCACGTAAACGCTCATCCGAGCTAACCTCGACTATTGTACTGAGATCACTGTCTTCAACTGTTTTTGTATTCCATTATACCCGTCGACGCTTTCACTGGAATTGTCCCATGAATCATTATAATACAGTCGCCGTCTTCACCCCAAATTGCCTCCTCCGCTACATAACTTTATTATTCATCGTATACTTACCGGCCTTTATTGAAAAGCAGACGATAAATTTCAAAAACGTTGAAGATATCTACAGAAACTGCGCATTGACGAAGGAAAACCACGAAAAAATTGAGGATTTTTTTCCTTTCTTTCATCTGTCAGTGATATTTCATCACGACATTAGACGGCACATTGAAGGAAGCCATTAATCTAACATTGGCAGCGCTTATGCGTCGTTCTTCACACGCGACGCTTTATCCAATATCAAAATATTTGTTTGGCGAATATAGCACGTTATTAATATAACATTTGGCAGAAAACGGTCGAGGCTACCTATCAATATACCTGTGGTTTTAGATATAAATATCCCTGAATTTCAAATAATTTCTGAAGATCATGAAATTGCGCAAATCTGTTTTGTTTTGCCCATTCGGGACTGGGAGAGGTGAAGTTAATCTGTTGGACACTGCGAACCTATTGTGACATTAGCTATGTGTGTGGAGTTAATCAATACGCTAACGGGGAAATAGCTCAATCTGGATGCTGGAAATAGGTTCAATTAAACACGGCTTTGATGTCTGATTGCTCTCCGTGCTAGCTCGAATGAGAACTTGGAAAAAAAACCTATAACCTTTAATGAAGCCTGTCTTTTCACTCCTACGAACATATTATGCATTTAGAGCAAATTGAATGGAAAGAAAAATCGGTAAACAGGAAACTGAACATTCAGGGATGTGTTTTCAATTTCCTGTAAAAAGTTTTATAATTTGATAAGAGCGTTCTTTTTATTATACAAGTTCAGTCGGCGCCGACTTCGATAGCTACATTTCACGTAATTACATCGGGAATACTAAAATGTTTGTTTTACGGATATTGTGAATACTTATTTTAAAGTAACTCTTTAAAGTTAGTAAGCGTAACTAGTACTTTTTTATAAATATATTTTAGGATTTATTCTAAGTACAGAAAATACAAGGAGTCATTTTGTGGAATAGGTCCTAGAATTTATATACACACTGACTTTTCATAATTTTATGGAAATTGATTCTAAGCTTAAATTACACACACATATAGGCTACAACTATTAACAAGGCCAGAACAGGAATGATTAATTAATTTCCATAATTTCAAATCAAACTTTCATGTTAGCCAGCCCCATCAATACATTTCCACTACTAACTTGAGTACCTATTTTGACGCATGATTTGCATACGTATGTGAATTGGTTCGGAATAGTGGGTCGAAGTTGTAGCTCTTGTGCACCAATGTGAACAAAACTGTCACACACAAGCACGGGACGTTTATTACGGTAGGTACAGAACTGGGAAATGTGCACGTCCGGTATGTCCTTATATTCTGTGTGGAGCCAACTTTGTGTTGATGGTACAGTATGCAACAAAAGTCCAATAACACTTTTATTTCACTTTTCTTTATCTTAATTATTGAGCAAAGTATTTTATTGAAATTGGAACAGAAGTAAAATTTTGAGAATACTAACTCTTTGCCATTATATGAAATGCTAAAAAGCAGATTATTTGAATCATTTTGTGTTAATTCAGATGATGTGTAAAAGTAGCAGTGTTAATCGACTTCTTTTGCTGCCCGTACATAAAATACTACATGTTTTGAAAAACTTTCAAGCATAGTTAAGTTTTATCCTTGCTAAGCTCCTAGCCATCTAAGTACTACAACTTTCTTAATGAAGCCGTTAGGCTAGTACACACACACACACACATGTCTAGAAAACTATTTGCTAGAAATTGAAATGTAACAGCGGCTTTTACTGAGTAGCTTAGCTCGCGGTGAGTCCGACCTTAGGGTTGCGCCCTTTCATCACTTTTGTCTCTGTCTCTTCAGTCTGAACTCAAAGGCTTGTCTTTGAAGTAGTCTCCGTCGACCAGCAGACCAATTGCGTGACACGCTTGCAAAGCTTTTATTTTCTTAAATTTCTTATATGGTTTAAATCATTGTATGTTTTCAAAATCCGTCCAGTTGTCCGCTAGACCAATAAATATTGATCAATTGTCAGAAAGTACGTGTTTGTGTTTCACAATAAAGTTGCGGGTCAGTTTTAAACAAAAACAAAGGACTGAAAAGCCATAAATTTTCAGTACCTACATAATCTGGCAAATGTACAATTTTATGTGATGATAATATTATAACTACAATAATATATCTATGCTTCCAGTTTTGCGTAGATAGGTCTGTGTTTCGGCTCTCGTCCAAAACGGTACTTGTTGCGATATAAATTAAATTCAGTAGGTACTTTTGTTACTGATATGATAGTGTTTCAAATATCTAAATGGCTAACACACAAACACTTTAAATGAGGACTATTCATTTAACAATTCTGTTACAATAACTAGGTAAGCAATTATTGCTGGGCATGTCTTTGAAACTTAAACTAGTTAATATTAATTTGAACGTTGGAATATATTCTTGTCCGCTACTCAAAGGCTTATTCTATCAAAGGGGAGCTACTTCTCGTCTTATCTTTGAGGTGCCAGTTTTGAGTTAATAGCGTTTCCTTTTCAAAAATGAAGGTGAAATAAGCTTAGTGTTCAGAAGTTTTTACAAGCTCATAGCGTAATTTTAACGGGTTTTCTTCATCCGTTTCAGGTCTGAAGATTTAATTCATTTAGGGAAATTGGGAGTTTCAAATTGCAAAATGGTGATCTACGAGGTAATTCCTGAGATAATCCAATCTTAACATAAAATATCAATAGTACGATAAACTACCAAGAGTCCAGTCAAGCCAAATCTTCAATCGGAAAGTTTATCCGGTTAATTCAACTTCCTAACTTTTGCCATTCATTCTACCCTGAAACTGATCCTGTCTGAAGATCTAAGTGGATTAGCCGCATATACCTACACACAAAGTGTCCCTTATCCTGATCAAAGCTTACCGCGCTGATTGCATTAAGTCGACAGAAGCAGTGCATCTCGCTCGGTTGTCCAAGAATACAGAAAATATCACTCGAAAACATTACACTCAGACTTGTCTACTTATATGAAATTACCTTCCTGCTCTTTCTGGTTCTTTTTCCTTTTGGATAGTGCACTTAAATGTGATGCTGTACGAACTAAGAGGGTGGTAGCACCTCTTTACTTTCCCTGCACGTTCCTAAAATATTTTACTTTTGTATGAATTATGTAAAGCCTTTCGTTATGTACTGCGCCTTTAAGATAGAGTTTTACTTAGGAAAAGATACGTGACCACTGAAATTTATACCCCACGGCGATGAATAAAACATAGACTGTGCCCTTAGTACGGATAGATTGGTAATCAAGCTAATTAGTTTTTGGAGTTAGATTTCGTGTCTAATAGAATCTGTAATAAATCCTTGAATGGTTAGCTTTTCTAATTAAAAATAATAACGATAAAAACCGAGTAAGGTTTGGTGTTGATTTTCCTAAATATTCATTAAATGAATTTGGGATATGAGCCGTGTGTGTTAGCTCAGTGGGCTACTCACTTAAGTACCTACCCACATTTTAATTCACTTACCTGTGCCACCCACCCAAGGCCCGCTTTACGACTTTACGCCTGCCTTGTTAGTGCTACAATATATTCAATTGTCTTACCGTATTCCGGCCTCCCGAGTTTCCCCACTCAGTTTAATGTGTTTACTTATTTTCATTAATTTTATTCCACCAAAAAGTTACCACAAGCAATAAAGTGTAGGTAATTTAACGTCGAGAGAATTAACTTTGAAGATCGTAAATTGTTGGTTCTGTCTAACGTCAATAGATGGCGTTTCATTTCACAAACAAAGAAAAGTCTAGAAAGTAACTTTACTGTTTAACTTGTAAAGGGTCTGCAAAAGTTATTGACAGTTTGTTCTCGTAAAATTATTAATTCTGTTGGAAAAATAGTAATATCTCAGAGAGCAAACTCCTTTATAAAGAGTGGATTAGCAGGAAAGTGCCATCAATGAAATGAGGGTGCATGTCTTTTGTTTAATGGCGCTTAAAGATTCGCTGTAGTCATAATTTAATTTACAAAACGATTTGAGCATTAAGTTACTTTTCATTCGGATATGGCGTTAGCTCTGCATACGACGAGAGAAATATTACGTGGAATTGAAAGCAGCATGATACATTCCAATCATGAAATACTCGTGTTTTAGCAATCCTGTTACCGTATTTACTGGTTAATGTAATCCCATTTGTATGACGGTACTAAAGTACCAAAAGTTAGGAGATTGGGTTCACCTGATCAAGTTTATTTGACAGATTCACCTATTAAAATTCGTAATTAGTAGCACATAAAGGCCTTAGCTTCTACTGTCACAATATCTGAATAGGTCAACATATTTATCAGAATTTGTAAGTCATTTGTCAAGGCGCCCCTGCTGTCTTCGCTTGTTACAACTGACGAAGTTCGTGAAAAGCGCTTTGCGAAAAAAATTGGCAAATTTTTGGCAAGTATAGTGTACACAAAGTAAATTGCTTCCCTTTGCAAAAGCGTATACGTCTTAGATTATACAGAGATATCGGAATAGTTGGTTGTCAATCTTTTAATCACAATCTAGCACGATGGGCTTTCACGATATTCGCCTCTTTGGCAACAGTGGAGTTTATAGTCACAATTGTATACCTACATAGAGTTTAATTAAACAATATAATTTCCGTTACAATGAGTCATCAACAAGCAATAAGTGATACATAAATTACAGGTAGTACGCATATTAAGTGTGACAGTGCGTGAATTTTCAAAGATGTGGTTTAGGACACGGCGACATATTTGAAACTCTGCCACGGGCTATTCTCGTCCCCGGTCGCGCGTAAACACCGACACGAAGACGATAATATTATATCTTGCATTAATAAACTAACGGACAATTATAATCTTTACTGGAATTCAAAGAAATGCCTCGAGGTTTAGTAGGTTAGATATAGAACAGTTTTGCTATTAACGAGTCGAATGGCAATGTCGATTTAAAGTGGCTCCGTTCTTCACTCACAGAATTTCTACAGCTTCTTTCCGAGTTGTAACTTCTAACGTACCTAACTTTCGAAATTTTTCTTAAAGGCTTTATAATACTTCGACAATTGCTAAGAAGACCGCTAACCGGCACAATAAAAACATTTCCCACTGAATTTAAATAATAGAGTTTGATACGAAGTTGTGAATCTCACTTTCTTATTTCAATATGCGAATTAGAAATATTTGGAACTATTTGATACTGGAAATGCCGAACAAACTAAAACTATCAAACAAGCTACATAGCTTGTATCAAAGTGCTTATCCTGTAGATAATATAAAGTTCAAACTGTTGCTTAAATTGCAATCTGAAACAACTTCGTTCGGTCGAACCTAGGGGTCTACTCTCTAAGTCCGTCAATGAAGATACGGGCTCGTTCGAAAGTAGTTCGTTACTAAGAAGTGAACCCTACTCCCGATCAATGAACTTTTTCGGACGCGCAAAAACGCATCAGGAGTAAGGACAACTGTCAAATCGTGTTGTCATTCATTTTTATTTCGGGCCCTGGACTAATCTTATGATTGTAAGTGATAAGGGATAGGAAAGGCCCGTAACTTCGGCCGAAATTAAGGACTAAATGCCTAGGGAGTAGGCACCCTGAAACGTAAGCTCTCGTGCGTAAATCACTATAGCTTCTTACTAACAACTTAGGAATTTTAGAAAAATATGACATAGGTGCTTCTGTAAATATATTACAACGATCACACAATGAAGAACAGAGATAAATTTTAGGAAATAGAAAAACATTTTCACGGAATTTACGTCGCTTACCTCATGAGTCATAAGTATCAACGACAGTGAGTAATATGGTCTATATTTTTGAGAAAAATGTTGTAAGTAAGGCAGGTACATGTCATCGGCATCGCCACAATGTGCTGGTTGTGGAGTAAAGTGGCGCCTTGATGTAAGATGTGGCTGGCGGTCTACGCGCCAAGACGCACGCGCAGTCCACGCCTCGCCTCGACCAATATAAACGTCGATCGAAATTAAAACATAACGAGAAAGTATGCGCGGGACTTTATCTTATTACAGATGTGTTCCAAAGATCTGAATTTGCGCATTTCGTGGTTGTGACCTCGTGGAGTGAGTGCACTTTGTGAACACATGTGACGTGAAACTGTGCTCGTGCTATTGTTCTCTGTGTTAATGATAATGCCGTGATAGAAAAGTATTTTGTGATATGCTTATGGTAACGTAGCAAAACAACTTTTGGCAACTACCTACCGCGTGGAAAATATTTATTTATTTCTGTAATTCAAGAATGTATTTCAATGAAAGTAATTGAGTCTTTGTGATAGTAATACTTTGAACAATTTAAAATTAGTGTTGAGTAATAAAAAAGTCTTAAATACGTAATACGTTTGCTCGGCAATTAATTACTTCATGCTTTTTATTGAGAATATACGAATATATCCTCAATTGGTGAACTAGAGAAGCAAATATTGACATGAATGGAATAGAATATTATTGATAAACTTTTTGCATTATGATGGCCATCTTTATTGTCCGTCCAATTTATTCCAGAACAAGGGTATAGCCATAGGCATGAAGTGCTTTCTTTACGTAACTCCACATGACCTTGGGCCTATCACAAAGAAAGATGACAGTTAGTGACTTTGAACCTGTAGAGCACAATTCTGTTTTATATGTGTTTGCTCCAGAACTTTTGACCAACACTTGTTTGAATAAACTTTGGCAGTAAATTACTTTTTCTCAATGGGTACACTTTTTGTTATAAAGTAGGCCCTGACATAATATGAATAATACAATAATTTCTTAATTATTCTGTGAAAAGTTATATAGAAAGTCTTTATTTACTCTAAATAACTAAGCACAAGTTCGTTTTCGCAAAAAAAAAAATAAGTTAACATTACATAATTATATGTGATGCAGTGTTCCACAACCGGTTGAAAATGTTTCAAAAATTGAAAATACGTCAACTTGGATGACTGACTTTGCCTTTTAAAAGGCAATAAAAAGACATGTATTCAGTTATTTTTCTCCGAACACAAAAGCGTCTGGAATTGGCCTCGATTTTTCGCAGTGCAAAACATTGGTCGGACAATGCTTGCCAATTTATTAACCGAAATCTACTGATTGAAAAAGTTTGACGAGAACAAGTGACCATAAAAATATCAGACAATTCGGAAATATGTCTCGTAAATCAGTACAGGACTTGGGTCCCCATTACCCAAACGGTTTTGGGGGAAATTGTCATGCTTACGACCCCAAACATGATTGGTGATAGCAGTTCGTTATTGTTATCAGACAAAGGAATCTTAACTTGCCCTTGGCTTGTCCTCGTGTACGTGTTTACGTTTTATAAACTAAATAAAAGAGGGGGTCATTAGTTCTGTGGAGAAAATCACAAGAAAAATGGGTAATTTCTTTAAACAAATTCATGACACATTTAATTAGTTAGGTTTATTTACATTAGGTATCAACATTTACATATAGCATCGCGGCTTTTCATCCCAAGGGGTCAGCGATTTGGTATTACACCGCAAATTCTGAAGCTGGGCATAGTAGGTCCCTATATATATACTAGGGGGCGAGCCCAAACGCGCAGTAATTTAAATTACTGCCGAAATTATCAGTTAAGTTTGACAGGCAATTTACTGTATAACGAATAATGATATTGCATTCGTTAATGTAATTATAATCAGGCTTTATAGCCCAGTCATAGCTCAGCTCTCCATATATCAGCTGTGAACGACAGCACCCTAATTTCGTACAGTCATTCGGGGTGACTAGGGATGCAGGGGTGAATCGAAACGAAAATTTAGAATGGATTATAAAATAATATAATTTGTTCCCAACAAGGGCACTTAATCGTTAATTATAATACAGTAAACACATAAGAGTCCTTTTTGGCAACAAACTATATGTATAATTTCAATGTATAAATCCCTTTTAAAGTTATGTTCCGATTTACCTCTGTATCCCTATTCACCCCGTTAGACGGTAACACACTATACTCAGATTCTGAATCATTTGAAGGATATTGCTAATCGACGGCTACATTATGTTCGAAAAAATTGTCTGCTCAACAACGTAAATAACACAATGAATGTTATTGAACTGTCAAAATGAAAGCCATTCCTACTGTTAGTGTGTTACGCAATTACCCCGCTGATAATTTATTCCAACCACATAGGAAACAATAGACTATTAATACACTCAGTAGGTAATTAGTACAATGATAGGCGAAGGTATGTTTTTGGTAGTAGAACCACCAAATATAACATTCAAATCAAGAAAGAAATTGACCATTGTTGTGTAAAAACCCTTTTTTGTCAGCGAGAACAACTATTCTTCCTTTATAAGGTTACCTACTTCTACTGTCTATATTTGTTGCTAGGAATAGTGTGACGTAGGTACTGTTACAATGCCCAAAACAATGTTCGTACGTTAGTGATTGATAAATTACTAATCATTATTTACTTATTATTAGGCAGTACTGGTTTCTCTTGTGACGTAGCTAATGATAGTCTGCTTTAACAGTTTTCTGAATTCTGATTGAGAACACAAATACAAATTAAGGCGACTATAAGTGCCAGCGACCTTGAGCGGCGACCCGGACATTGGTCAGCGATGCACTGCCGCCCGTCGCACGCAAGAGCCCCCGCTTCAACGCGCATCAAGTTTATTCGCAAAAACAAACCACCTTGGTTTATCAAACACAATACAAATAAAAGCCGTATACAAAAATTTGGGTAATTAAATTGTATTTTAGATGGTGCAAATTTCATGAAAATACGCCCGATAGTTTTTGCGTGATTATCGTTTTTGTGTTCGCGTTAGACATTACAAATTAATTACACTATGTTATAAAAATATAATTTCAAATATTCAATATCAAATTGTGAACAAAATAGTTTAGTTTATCATATTTTTTTTTCAAACAACTATGACTATTCGTTTAGACGTGACGTTCAATTTGAAATCATTAAAAGTCGTATATCTGCGCCTTAAGTACTAGCTTCTGCCGTGCTTCGTCTGTGGAAATTTCTTGTTTTAGCATTGTATTTATCCTATGGCACGTGGCAGTAGCTTCCCATTAGTGAAATTACATTCAGAATCGGATCAGTAGTTCTTAAGATTGCGCTCTACATACAAACTCACAAATTTTACTTATTTTTAGTATAGAATACATGCAATACTATTATTAGCGACTATAGTTCGATGAATTTTAGAAATATGTTAAGGAACATGTTGACCTCCACATATTTAGATAGATAAAAGTTACGATAAGCTCACTTAGAAAGTTTTAATTGAAGTGTGTAAGTTAAGGTCATTACAGACTGGACCAACACTTAACTGCCTGAACTTACATATATGATGTGGCCGAATGATAGTCATTCTTTCTCTTTAATAAGTCATATGATAGGCCAACAACTCAAAGTTTTTTTTTTAGTTTACCTACTAATCATAATTTCTACACTTTGAAATATTTGTATCCACAAACAATTTAAATAAGCTATCTAGGTCATATTTCTGAATACCGCTGCCAAAATTCCAGTTGTTTTTATACAAAATGTATGAAATGGAATTCGTAACAATAATTCAAGAATAACCCGTAAATGCTTAACCCGTTTATTGATAAAGTAGTCCCACTTTCCTGAGAAAATATTTGTACAACTCTAGCTCAGCGTTGATGAAAACAAGACAATTTAAAGATGCTAAAAACCATTCAATCATTACCTATGAGGGGCGTTCAATGTATTCTCGGTATGAGGGTGATTTACTAATGATGTGGGTAATTTGACTAATTAATTATTAAAGACCTTATAATGACATTATCTAAGGGGATAAAGGTAAAATTTCATATAGTTGTTATCATTCGTTTACTAGTTATCCTTAGCCAACGACAAATGGAATGGCTAACTTGACAATGTTGAAGAAATTCGAGCACCGCACTATTATTAAATTCCTTACCAAAAAAGGAAAATGTCGAAAAACTATTCATGAAGAGGTGGTGTCAGTTTATCAAGATCCTGCACCTTCGTTATCTACGGTTCAAAAGTGTTGTTAAGTTAATTTAAAAGGGGCAGAGAGAGTATTGAAGACGACACTCGCTCGGGCGGCCCGGTTACTGCCTCTACGGAAGAAAAGGTGAAAAAAGTTGAGAAACTTATACTGGAGGATGCCCGAATGAAGATAAACAATAGCAGAGATGACCTACGACTCCGTTAGTACCGTCCACACTATTCTTCATGATCTTCTATACCTTTCAAAAAACAGTGCAAGATGGGTGCCGCGAATGCTCATGGCGGCGCCTCAAAAACAAGTGCGAATCTAGTGCCGCATGCCGTAGAGAGTTTTAGAGCTCTGTGGTGAAGTTCCATCAAGTATTTTCGATCAAATAGTTACTGGAAATGAAAGTTGAGTTCATTATTATGACCCTGAAAGTAAGCAAGAGTCCATGCAGTGGCCCAAGAAGGGTACTGCGCCCCCTAAGAAATTCAAATCGTTCCGTCTGCCGGAAAAATCATGGCAACAGTGTTTTGGGACTCAAAGAGAATTTTGCTGATTGAGTACACAAAAAAAGGTGAAACCATAAACGCAGAATCCTACACATCCACTTTACGAAAGAAAAAAGATAGGTTGAACTGACCACCGGTGTGTTGCTTCTTCACGACAATTCCCCGGTCTACACGGCAAGTGTTTCCAAAGCTGCTGTGCGAGATTGTGGTTTCTAAGAAATTAACCACCCACCCTATAGCCTGGACCTAATCCCAAGTGATTACTATTTATTCTCTAATTTGAAAAAAGACCTTCGTGTGAAACGATTTTCCAACGATGTCTTATGCTCAGGGCGGCAATAAATGCCCATTTTTCAGAGAAATAGGAAATTTATTTTTTACAGGGTTTTGGAAAATTAATTTCGAGATGTAATAAATGCATTGAAGTAATGGGGGATTACATTGAAAAATAAAAATAATTTAAATTGAATTTACGTTTATTTTTTCATGATGATACCGAAAATACATTGAACGTTCCTCGTACCTAACTGATAACGTCTACCTATTGCAAAAACACGCAGTGAACATGGTTGACCAATCATCACTGGCTATCTGGCTTAGCTATCATAAAATATGTAATTAGGACAATGCCATACCTAATTGATTATATATAATTAAAGCTATAGCATTCATGTAACATAAATCGAAAGTAGAGTTTTCCTCTGTTGAACTAATTGGTTTTGACTAATTGTTTTTTTATTGAAGATGTAGTGAAAGAAATTGAAAAGTGTACTTATCTATGTTTATATGGTTTGGTCATGTTGAGAGGATGAGTGAAAGACGACTAACTAAAGGTATTTACAAGGCAATTTGTAATGAAAAAGCCCTAGAAGGGCATTTCAGGACCTTATTGGTGATGTTCAGAAAGGTCAGGTGCGTAGTAACTTCCCGCAACAGGCGTGCGTGTATGACCAGGATGTATGACCGTAAACGAAGCAAAAGAAGGTGGCGTTCTGTAGTGTCTGCCTACCCCTATGGAAGAAGATGTGAGTTTATGTATGTGTATGTAATTAATATTGTAGTCGACCCTCACTTTAACGTCGTTAAAAAGTCTAGATTGTATTTGTACTCATATGTCATGCCCATCATCATAATATGAACAAAGTATGGTAGTACAACTTACATTCGATATAACTACTGATTTTCTTACCCACCTCTATTGATCGATGTACAGGATATGTACATCTCATTGTAATCTCAACCTTGGTGACAAACAAAAGTAGGTCTCTCAAGGCTGAAAATAGTTTATGAACTACATAATGATTTTTCTCAAATATACTTGGAAAGTCGAGCATTATTTTGACAATCTTCTTCGAGATAAATTGAAAATGCTGTACAGGTCAAAGTGGTTAAATACATGCGAGCAGCGGCCGGTAATGTTAGTATGAAAATCCATATCTGTCGTGTTTAGCTGCCGGCAATGTTAATATGAAAATCCATGTATGTCGTGTTTAGCGGCCGAATAAATTACTATGAAAATTCATATTGTCGTGTAATTTACAAATGTAACGAACTTTTTGCTTCGACCCTTTGCAACCGAGGAGGTAACACAGCAAAGATTTTATTTAAATCTCGAACTGGCTCAAATAGGGATGTATAAACATGGACATGGGACTTAAAGATAACTGACGAAATGTGGGTGTGCTATAGGTACACCTCTGCCTAACCCTTCTGGGAATACAGGCGTGATGTTATGTATGTGTGTGTTATTTTATGTTTTTATAAAGTGAAAAAGAAACAAATGAACATATTGGCGCGACAAAAGTTATCGTTGTTCGTCATTGATTCTGGAATTTATAATTAATTTAGGTACTTGTTTGAATTTCCGCGCATTATTTGAGAAAAGTACCATACAAAGCTTGGCCGCCATCAGGCAATGATAGACTTACGTATGTGTGCCTCGGCTTCGCCTCGGCCCACAGTTTCACGTTCGTCCATCAACACCTCTATTGTCGGCCGCTGCAGTAATGTACTATTTTTTTTTGTTCGTTTTATTTGGCGGTTACCTACAATTTCATAAACACGAATTTATTTTCCTTTGAATATTTTATGAGAGAAATAATAATTTTGTAACAGTGATTTGAATTTTCCATTCAAAAATACTTACTTACCTATCTAGCCAGGCTATACCTACCTAAGTAAAACTATAAACTATAATTGGTCACATTATCTGACCGAAAATAGAAAAGAATTAAAAAAGAAGCATTGCTTTTTCTATTTTTCCAAGCTTTTTTTGCATTTGTTCTGGGTTCTTATACTAGGGTAATATAATAAAACAGGAGCTTTATGACAAAAAAATCGCAGGATTTATTTACCTAATCATAAACTGGACGAACAATGAACTGACGGAATGACTCTGAGACTCGGAACAAACTGCAAGTAATACTTTGTAAGTACTATCGCACACAAAGGATTTGGTGCGAGACTCTATTTGTCAAACATATTCAAATGTACATGGGTAGAATTTTCTTTGGTTATGCATTTAAAAAGTTAATTGTTTACCATATCTTAGGTATAATTGACTGATTTAAGGCTCGTACGCATTGGCGCGACGCGACAGCGTGACACAAAGGCACCGCGTGTCGCGCGGTGAGCGGAGTCTTTATGTTGTCGTCACCATATTTTTAGTACTTACCAAAATATAAAAATAGAATAGCGTTTTAAAAATACTGAATTAATAAAATGTGTAATGTCACCATGGATATTTTAGGAAAATTAATGATGTTTTAGAGCAGCAAGTATGAAAATAACATTTTTATCACACGCAGCTGTCATTACCTAAATGTATTTTCGTCCTAGCTGCCAAATTACAGTTTTTTCATTCATACCTAATTTGAACTTCGGTCAACGACTTTCAGAGGATGTAGTGAAATTGATGATGAAAATTTATTTTATTATGAATTTTAATTTAGTTCATAATTACAGTCAAACTGAAGGTTATTTTAGCGTGGTGGGATGGGGTAGGCTGTACCTACCTATTATTGAAATAGGTACAAAAACTGTGTTTACCAATATTTACCCTTAGTTTACAAATAACCTTAATTATCATTTTCCAAGTACGTAACGATGTTCGAGTCCCACTCTTATTTAATAGGAGACTAGCCTTTAACCGAGTACAAATCGTAATCCGAACTTACTAAGAAAACCCTAATGGAAAAGTTCATTAGCAGTTTTCCGACTTATGGTTACTGGCGAAACATGTCCTTAAGATATCAGAAAAAAAAAATATGTTATGTTTCTTAAGTTTTGACTTGTGTAAAACAAGTACAGTAGGTACAACTATTTTCTTAATGTCCCTCGGGAATCATCGCATTTCCGAATACAAACGAATGCTAATTTCCATGTCCATCAATTATTAGATTTATCGTGGATAATAATTTGAATTCAGAACTAAGTACTTTATTGTTGTTTTGTTTTAAGGTAACAACAATTAAAGTACTTAGTTCTGAATTCTGAGGCACATTAGGAAAATAGTTGTACTGTACGTACCTACTGCGTGATACGTTTGCAGGCAGGTGTGCCAATAATAACAACATGCAATAATAAAGACGTTTGCCAAGTTCGGTGGTTCTCTTCAGGGATGTTAAGGCTATAATTTAACATACCATAACATCACGGCTTTATTCCTCGAAGGATTAGGCAGAGGTGCACCTATAGGACACTCACATTTCGCCAGTTATGTTCAAGTCCGAAGGAGCGGGCCTATTCAAATCCAGACTCCCGGCTGCTATTGTGAAATTCCAGATGGAAAACTAAATAACACCTTGCCGGACCCGGGAATCGAACCCAGGACCTCATGCTTAGCAGTAGCGCTTGCCAGCACTAGACCAACGAGGCAGCTAGCTGTTATTTAGTTAGTTACGAGGTTAAAATATAATATAACATAATATCACACCTGTATTCCCCGAAGGATTAGGCAGAGGTGTACCGATAGGTTATACTTAATATCTAGCGATTTATCTCAGGATTCACTTCTTGTGAACCACCACGACCCATATCAGGATATGGGTCGTGGTGAACGACTCATACAGATCTGGGTTTGGAAACAGAGAATCTGCTCCCATCATCTTCATCAGTCACAGACCAACTTTACCAACTGCTGGGCATGGGCCACTCTTTTTTGTGTCACTCCTCACGCTCTTGTGCCAGCCTCATCCACCCACCAACGAATAAATTGCGGTACCTATCTTTAAATAAATGTTTATTCAGAATCAAAATTGGTAAAATAAAAATACGAACCATCGGTAAATAATGAAGGTATTAGGTACAATGTTAGATGCCTGTACTACTACTACTACCTGTCTTGTATCACAGGCGTCAGGAGCCCTAAAGTTATGCAACTTGTAGGTCAACAGTATTTTTTAACAATATTTTTAACAGAAGACTTTAACAAAAGGAAGAGATGAGACGTGAGCCAAGGACGCGGCAATAGTATGCAGATGGCGCGCCTGCGACTCGTCCTTTTTGTATGTTTTGTGCCAGACCGAGTTAATACGTTTTGTATGAAGAATAATAAAGATACGTGCAAGGGACGCCGCATCTGTGTCCCGTCCTCGTCTCACGTCTCTACTGTGTGGCTCGCGTCTAGGACGATCCTTTTTTAAAGCCACTGTTAGTCTGTAAATATATCGAGGCTTAAGTAAATCTTAAATACTCAAGCTAGGAACACGTTCTCAATAACGTTAGGTACACTTAGTCCTTATCTTTTAGTTTACAATAGCAAATACACTTAGGGTAAAACAAAAATAATAAATTGACACCCCTCTTCAATTTGCCGTGTTACAGCTGTTTTATTCAACTGTAAAAGAATGACGTGAGTGAGTTGATAGTTAATATTCTTAACAATTAATTTCCCTGACTTTATTTAGATAGGTAGGTACTTAGAGTGCTCGCAATCTATTCACCTACGTACCAATATGAACTATAAAAGGGTGACGAATAAGGTAGCATTGTGGTTTAATAAATAATTTGGCATCTAACATTAATTGATAGATAATACACAAGAGCAACTTAACCTCTCATATCAAGTTCAAAACCAATATTTAAGTAGTAGGTACATAGTGAGGGAAAAGTGTGTCAAGTGACCATTTCACACAACGGTAAAATAATGACAATTGCGATTTAATTATACGAACAATCTATGTTGCTAGTCAAAAATAATTTTACTGACTTAACTTAAAATTTTGTGCAAAGGTTACTTTTTCTGCGGACTGTACAATTTACCAAAACCACTATCTCATTGTATTTATTCAGTGTAAAATGTAACCGTAATGTAACAATAGTTTGTTTACGAAGTCGGGCTTACGTCTCGTTCCGAAATGAAACGACCTCTCTGGGGAGAAACTAATATGTTTTGGGACCTATTTCTCGTTCCGAATTTCCTATAATCAAAGACTGTATATTTAATATTAAAATAAACATAAGACTATGAATATTAATGTCGTTTCTGTATCTTAGAGAGTACCTAATAATAGGTGAAGACGAGATACCTATTAAAATAATTTAGCAATCTAGAAGCTAATATTTTCAGCTCTAAGCAAACAACCCTATTCATTTTCTGTTTATACTAAAATCTAAACACTATTTCGTAAGAAAATGTACAAAGGATGCTTTAGTAAAAATTGCTTAATTAATTTTACCAAAATATTTTTTGTTCAGAAAATGAAACGTTGTAGTTGAACTTACGAAAATTACGAAGTTTTGTTTTGGACAATATTTTCAAGATTTTGTCTAACTTCTTTATTTCCAACACTTAGGTACCTACCAACATATATTTTTTTAATCTTTATTTCTATAAGGAAATTGCTATTCACAGTTGATAAGTCTTTTTAAGTTATGCCAAAATACGTTATTTTGCTACTCAATAAGTTACCACAATATACTTTTCTCCAACCAAGTTTCTTGCAATCAGAGTGAGAAAATGTGATGCGATTGTAAACAGCGACATCTAGACTTCAGTGCCAACACCTCTTGCCCTCTTAACGAACCAAGGGACTATGTTGCCAATCGCAGAGACAGACGAGAGCGCCACCGCGCGAATATCGATGAACGCGCGTCACCGGCGAACCCGCGACCGCGTCGTCACGGCTGAAATGCGCGCCGTGCGACGCCGGCGGGGTTGGACCGTAGTGGGCTCGGAAACTAGGTAAGTAGGAGCTCGGCCACTAGATGTCACTTTAACCAATTTTTGCATGTAAGAGAAAATCGTGTAAGAAAATGTTTTTCTTACAACTTTGGTATAACATTTAATTATGTCGTACACCTGAAATTGATAACAGTATTAGAATAAAATTAATGAAAAAAAAAATTGTTTCAACGAAGATACGAAGAGGAAAAAAATAAGTTACAAAATGGATCCCGCAAGCTAAATATAAAATTATCTTTTAGTTGTTTATAAATAAAGCTAGCTTATTATAAAAAGCAAGATAAATACATCGTTTTCCTTTATCAACGTCCGACTTTATCTTGAAGCAACTTTGGCTAGCGCCGTAATTGGCAATTAGTTGGGCCCCTGGGACATGTTGAGCACACTACAGCATTTTCATCCGCTAAATATTTATTTGAAAAAGTTTTACTTCGCGTGAATAAGTAGCCTGGATCTTAAATATTAAGGGTCTACGTATAAATACGCCGTGTATAATTTTGTTTCTTTTTCCTAATTTTTAAATTCTCGGTTACTTTATGTTTAGAATTAGGTAACGATTAGGAAAGTTCCTTTTTGTACGTGGTCAATATTTTGTCGGTTTCCCATAAACAGGGGTATCCAAATACTGAATGGGAATAAGGATTGTTATTCTCAGCTTCTGTTCAATTGTTTTCATTATCTTTAGTGTTTGCCGTAACAGTCTGACTCCTGCACGGTTCAACGTAGTTTACACTTAGGACAATACACATGCTTGTGTAAAGATTAATAAGGCTAATCTCCTAGGGTAAAGGACCTAGCTAGATGTTTGCTGTAGGATCTTCTACATTATTTTCAGTGAATTTCCAGCGCTCTATGATAATAGAACTATGAAATGAAAATAGCGGTCTTATCTAGTGTTTCATTTAATCAAGTGTTGAAACAATGTTTTAGTATGGGTTTTAATAATATTGAATACCTACAATTAAACTTTGAATAATAAACCTGATTTATTCACTTTAAAAATACATACTTACCTAGGTACTATTTTATCTGACATACATAGTTAGGTTATAAGTCTAGCTAAAACTTTGCTAGAACTCATTATTATATATAACATTTGATTATAGAATACTATCAAAAAATCTAACAAAGGCCGAAGTTATTACACGCATTACCTACTTCACATAATCTCAGAGGATTTGGAGATGATTTCTCAGCTACAAAGTCGTAGGTTCACTGGCGCTTGTCTAACGTAAATGTGAAAGTATTGAACTTGAAACATTTGTTTTTAATAGTAGTTTGTCCCTAAGGACAATGAAGAGATAATGATGGAGAATGTAAGGTTCGTAGCAGGTGGCGTTCTGTAGTTTCTGCCTACCCCCATGGGAAGAAGGCGTGAGATGATGTATGTGTACTTGTCCCTACTTTTCTACAAATTCTTTGTTCCTACACACGATTTAATTTATTCATCCTAAATGTCTTATCACAATAGGCTATTGATGCTAACACCAAGCACTGAATTTGGGCTTGTAAATTTACATAAAAACCTAATCTAAATCCAAATAAAGCAAAACTAAAGTATACAAAAACAAGGAAACCATTTAATTCTACTGAAAATAAAGAGAATTGTAAACCATTCGCGAGAATCGAATTGAATAGATTTAGAAAAAAGTTTTGTTAAACGAGATAGTTTTTAGAAGAAAATTAGATCCTGCGAGAATTGCAATGTCTTAACTTAAAATCTGTAAGATTTTGAAAGAAAACTCCGTTTTACCTACCCGTGGTACACATTATATAGTCCTCCAGACCGTATGTCGGCCATGGCGGCAAATCTCAACGGAAACTAGCCTCCGGGGAGGGAGATATTATAGTGCACAAGGGTGTTCGCAGTCACAGGTGCACTCTCTCTTCCCTCACTATCATAGTCCACTGGGATGGCAATCCGACACGACCGGAGAGACATCAGACACAGGACCAACGGCTTAACGTGCTTTCCGAGGCACGAGGGTATCACGACCCCAATTTCCAAACTCCGAGCGGGCAGACATTATGGAGGCTATAAAATCATTTTGTTAATAGATGATAACCGTACTTAGTTATCCGACCGTAGTAATTCGTCGTCGTGATAGGTAAGTCCCGTGGTCTAGAGGTCGCTGGCCCTTTTGCTGAGCATGAGGTCCTGGGTTCGATTCCCGGGTCGGGCAGAGTGTTACTAGGTTTTTCCATCTGGAATTTCTCAGTAGCAGCCCGGAGTCTTGGTGTGTGCCCGGTTGATGGCAATAGGCTCGCCCCTTGTTACATGGGACTTAAACAAAACTGGCGAAATGTGGGTGTACTATAGGTGCATGCTATGCATTACCCTTCAGGGATTATAGGCGTGATGTTATGTTATGTATATCATGTTAAGATAGGTAAGTAGGTTGTATCTGCCTATAGATATCTACCTGAAAATAATAACTTATCTTTGAATAGGTACTTAACGTTATGTTCTTCAAATCAAGTTGCCGTGGACGATACGTGAGTACCAAACTTCATAGCTTCATAGTAGATGCATTTTTATAAAATCAGCTAACGTTGGCAATTTTGGTTTTTAAATGGTTTTCAGCAAGGTTAACAACCTTTGTCATTCTTGATAGAATATAATTTTTTAATATCATAAGAGGAGATCGTGGCTAAATATGACAGCTCCACTGGTCGATCGAGGGTTAAGCTTCGCTTGTCGCGGTCAGGTGTTAGCTGCATCCGGTTAGACTAGAAGCTGACCCCAAAACAGTTGGGAAAAGGTCACTAAAAATAAAGTATGTTAATGAAAAACTAGCTATTCTTATAGCACTAAATACAGTTAAAATTCAAATGTCGAATAACGACATAATTGCAATAACCTCGAACTTTTCAAAAATATAATTCAATAAGTCAGATGACCCTCAAGAGGAATATAATGGCGTCTCTAGGGAACCATTATTTTTAAATCGCTCTACTTCAAATGCTATTCAATTCCGTACAGCATTTTGCTTGTGTTTTCTAAATGCTTTGTTAAAAGTAAAAAAGGTTTTATTATTTCGGTTTTGTTTAGTTGTTCTTGGTTGCGGGATTGTAATGCAATGTTATTGTCATAACTAACGATCTGACGAAGATTATGTCTAGACTTTAAAAAAAGGTTTTATCTTTTCGGTTTTGTTTAGTTGTTCTTGGTTGCGGGATTGTAATGCAATGTTATTGCCATAAATAACGATCTGACGAAGATTGTGTCTAGACTTTAAAAAAAGGTTTTATTATTTCGGTTTTGTTTAGTTGTTCTTGGTTGCGGGATTGTAATGCAATGTTATTGCCATAAATAACGATCTGACGAAGATTATGTCTAGACTTTAAAAGAGACTGTGACCTCTAAAATTGTTTCGGTCTTTCTTCTCAGAGTACTCGGATAGGAAACAAACTCAAAAACAATATTTATTTTGACGTGTAAAGTGTTTGTAGAAGTACAAACCAACTTACAGAAATAAAAGAATTTGTCATTAACGAAACTATGATTTGGTATGCTGAATGACAAATGAAAAATGAATCGAATTTTACAATATACGTAATACCTACTTAGCTTTTCGAATAAACTCCAGCCATACTAACAGCAAATACTAACTCTCAAATAATCCGCAAGTGAAAAAAAAACCTAGTGTTTTTGACAACTTCATAGTAACAAAATTCTGTAAGGTCAATGACCGAAAAAAGAAAATTCATCAACAATCAGTCAATCAATTCAGTCCTGGTTTCTGAAAGCGTATTCGAGTATCTGTTGTCAAATCTCATGTCACGCCATTTTATTGGTTATTGTTAAAATGTGATTCAATCACAACATCGAACATGATGTTTGACAGCAGCTTTGCTGATGAGTGTTAGTTACTCTTTCATAAACATAAAATAACATCACGCCTGTATTCCCCGAAGGGTTAGACAGAGGTGTACCTATAGCTCACCCACATTTCGCCAGTTATGTTTAAGTCCCATGTAATAGGGGGCGAGCCTATTGCCATCAACCGGGCACAAATCCAGACTCCGGGCTGCTACCGAGAAATCCCAGATGGGAAAACCCGATAACACTTTGCTCGACCCGGGAATCAAACCCAGGACCTCATGCTCAGCAGTAGCGCTTGCGACGACTAGACCAACGAGGCAGTCTCTTAGTTACTCTTTCAGTAACCGGCAATTAGCGTCTTGTCTTGTTATAGGAATTTATGAAATATCTTATGGGAAATATTTTATTGATCCTCTAAAAACTTATTGATATTCTAATGATGTCCGCTTTTTTTAATAAATGAGCGTCTTTTTAACACTGCTCTATTCTCAAAGTTGGTTGCAATAACTAAGCTAGGGCACCCTGACCAAATGGATTAGGTTAGAACTGTGACCAACCACGAACAATTGACTAATTAGCTGAAAAGTCTTTCGTGAAAATGTCTGAATTATGGTAAATATATTAAGAGCTATATTTAGTATTTTAACACGGTGCATGCTTTTGGTTCAGTCAGGTTTTTGCATTTTCGTTGCAAGTCTCAAACTCAAAGTTAAGTATGCGTAGTAATAGCCTACGTGGCGTAGCAGGCGTGTAACTGCTACGCCGCGTAGGCTATTGCTACGCGTCTACCCCATCTACGAGATAATGTCAACACCATCTGCAGTGTTTTTGCCATCAATATTTTTTGTCAAGAGTCCTTCTCAACTCAATTAATTTGAGTTCTGCATTGCTGTTCTGTACAAAAGTTGCAGGGCTAAATATTCTCTTTCTACCAGAGCTTAGCGATTTAGTGCTAAACTGCAGAGTACACAAAGAGGAATGATAAACTTGTCCACCATAATGTACACAAACCGTAAACAGGATTATGGTAACGAGGCACTTAACCATTTCACTGGAACATTGGTTCAACAATGCATGTTAATTTTGTTACTACCCTTTGAGTAATAGGTTCCAACGTTCAGGCCTCGGCTATTTTTTACCACAGGAATTTCTGTACACAGGGTTCGTTTACAGGCAGGAATCTATCATTCTGCATTTAAAAACACTTAGGTTCGATACAACTATATTGAGGCCATAGTTCCTACCTAAACAATTTTGTACAAATATATGTTCTGTGTAGTAATTGAACAATTCAAACTATAGCCGATTGCATGGCAGCCAATCATTCAGTTTCTGCGCCAATGCAAATATAGTAGAGAATAAAACTCTGACATTTTCACTACTGTTCCACGATTGTTACCAAAATTGTAAAACACAGTCGTCGCAGATTATATTTTGCGATACTTAACAAATACCTACTTAAACATTTAGAAACTACTATTTTTAACAAGATTCTCGGAAATCTCATGTTTCACGTAGTCGTGAATTCACCCACACATCGTAATCGCACGAGCAATTTGGTTAGCATTAATTGAAACAAACTACGATAAATGTAAATGTACTTACTTTGCAGTTAAACGACTAAATAAATATGTTAATTAAAATTCACTGCTAACAATATTTGTCAGTGAAAATATAAACTACCGAATAATGTCGCCGCACGAGCTCCGAAATTAAACCGCATATTACCATTACAAAATGGTATAAGTTACAGTGAGACTGGATTATTCGTAGTATAATTTTTTCACCCGCACCTGATTGCCACATTTGCAGGAGATTTTCGTTTCGTAAATTAAACTTTTGCTCTTCGAATAACCTCGAGATTATTCGAGGAAAAGAACCGCGGAGTTTTTATTTAGAAGGTTTTATGTCGAGTTGGGATTATCCTATACCTATTCGTTTTTGTTTTACATGTGTTCTTGTGAACGAAAAGATACATCCGTGCACCTATTCATTTGGTAACATATAATTTATGAATGCGTAGGTATAAGAAAAAACCAGAACATGAGGTTTCCACTTCGGAATAGAATGAAAAACATCAATAGAGGTGTCGATTTCTAAGTACCTACATAATGCAACATTAAAAAAAAACTTATAGAATTTATAATATCTTATTATTTACCCGATTTGTCTTCTGAATACATGTTTCAGTTTAAAGAGCAAGAAACAAAACTGGATAAGCAAGGGTGAAACATAGTTTGCAGCGGTCAAAGGTCATTCAATTCAAATTTCAAAATCAAAAAAGGTCATTCAATTTTCGTTAGTGCTTGGCATCAAAGCATATTATCTTGTTTACAAACAAGAAAAAAATTATGCACGAGTCTCTCGGATCATACGAGAATGTTCCATTGTCTTAAATTCAGTACCATTCGGAGAAATTGAAGGCTATAAAGTATTCGGGCCGAAGAAAACTTTACTCGATCAACAGCTGCAAACTTTCCCTACAATGTTTTATCTTGTTGATATTACCCACGGTTCACTGACTTCATATTCTTTAGACAATCTTTTGTTTTAATTTTTTATTTTTACACGAAGTGGACGACATTCTTGGAAGAATAGGCAGAGGTTCATCAGTTTCTTTTGTTCTGTGACGGGCCTTGAATTGATTTATTTATACCTTCTCAATAACAGACCAGGTTCTGCAGGAAATCCAGAAATTTGCTTTTCCTGAGCATCAAAACCTTCTCCTTAGTCTCGTGAGCCACATCGATAAAGAAACATAAATTTAATATGTTTTCACACCACCTGCTCACTAACGTCAAATTATATGTTTTGACGGCACGGTTGGCGCAGTGGTTAAGCGATTGAGTGCTGCGCTGCGTGTCGCGGGTTCGATTCCCGCACGGAACAAATATTTGTATGACCTACAAGTAGTTGTTCCGGGTCTGGATGTTTGTGTATGTGAGTTTGAATGTTTGTATGTTTGTAAACGCACCCAACAATACAGGAGATATTCCTAGTGTGGGGCAAGGATTTAAAAAAAAAAAATGTCATACAAACCTAAGCTAAAGTAAATCATTTAAGCCCTAGGCTCTAGCCGGGCATGAATATTGTACTGAAATTTATTATGACCCGCTGGTATTTAATGTGATTTGAATTAATGTGAGGAACCTCAGCTGAGAAAATCGTATGGAAACATAAAAAAAAAAAAGTATTAATGTACAGCTCGACCAAAGAGTTCTCATTTCATAGGTTTTAGTTGCCGTCGACCCCGTCGTTTTTGCCATCACGTAGTCGGGTCAATAGTTTATGAAACGACACTTATCTAGGTATTCCCCGGTTATTTAACAGCTTCATAAACTACTAATTCGATAATGGAATTGTTTTTTATTACCTCGCTGTACTATCTACTCGTGTGTCTACGTCTTAGGAGAGCTTGAATCCCTCGCTGCACCCACGATTCTAACCGTAACAGAGGGCCTAGACAAATGGCATTCGCTTCGGAGCGATTCTATTTCTACAATCGCTATCGCTTTCGCTAATGATTCCAAAAACTAGTGATAACGCTCGTCAAAACGTGTCCCTTGGCTATGCATCTCTGTGGAAGTACCTAATCTTTCGACGCTGTCGATTCATTTCATAAACGAATGTTGTTAACATTGTCTAGCTAATTTTTATTCGTTGACCTATGATCACGTGACATTTCGATAGCTTATGTCAACCCCATACATTTTAACTTTTCTAATAGCGTCATCGCTAATCGAATGTTACTTTGTCTAGGCCCTCAGCCTCGCTTCGCTCAGCGAGCGCTTGCTGCGCTCGGGAGCCCTAGAATCCTAGAATGCATTTAGGATTCAAAATAGCTCCCGCGATATTAAGACTCTGTTTTATCCAATTAGTGCATAATCTACTATTTTAGAGCAAGGTCGTTATAAAAATATAAAGGGTTTACAGTTTTCATCTACAGGAATAGAATAGAATAGAATAGAATACTCTTTATTATGTACACCATAAAAATTACAGATATAAAAGTAGAAATTTTACATAGGGTGACACAGTACCCAGTACTACAGGATGGATTAAAAGATTTATTTGTAGCGTCGATGGGATTTTGGGATTATACAGGTTGTTCGTTTTATGGACTCTAACTAAACCGTTTGTGTAGCGATATTTTTGTTCATTTTTGTTTATTTTAAAAGATGAAACTGATGAAGTAGATACATTTCATTCATTCACTTTCCACCAAAAAATTGGTAGAAAATAGAACGAAGTAACGTGGCGTGCTGTGATCCTGACATGAGTACGAGTACCTACCGACTTTTTATTTCTTTATTCATGTTTTTTTTTTAAACTACGCCAACGCCAGTGACCTTTCGGAGGACTCCTTTAATAAGTGGTTATGTACGAACACCTATACTTTAATATATTGGCGTCAACTTCTCCATAACATCTAAACAAATGACCCGTCTGCTATGTACAAGATCCCACAGACAGATTACTCAGCCACCCAAACATATAAATACTTGAAATCTGACTCAACTGAGAGACATTCGCATTGTCATACCTGACGCGTTTCCACGATTTGTCACCATACCACGCTTGCTTCAGTAGTTTAGGTGACGGACGATAAGCTACTGCCCCGGGCTTTGGCAGCGTGCCCTCACGGATTTAGACGGAGACATAATTACATCGTACACCGTATCGCGTGCCCGCTTTGAACTGACGGTATTAAAGATATAGATAGAAGATAGAATATGGTTTATTATCAGAGATCGGATATTCGGATGCATATTCACCTAAAGTTGAGATGTTGGCTAATATGGAATGCGCTTTTGTATCGAAAAAATCCCGCTAACGTCACATTTCAGTGACCAAATCATAGCGGTCGAAACATAGTGATTAAAGTTGTTGTAGCCGAAGTAATATTTATGCCCAATCAGGATATAGTAATTAATTTAATAAAAATAATTATTTTAATTTATGTTTTTGTTTTTACTAACACACACCGCCTCTCCTCTTGCACCATACATACACAAATTTGCATCGGGGGTTAAACATAAATTTTAAATAAATATGCATCTGATTTATTCACATAAAAAAAATATGGAATCTGCTTCCATACTTTCATAGCAATAAATTAACTTTAGATAAATATGCTTCCTAATATCCGATCTCTGTTTCTTATACACCATAATTAAGTTATCTGTGACGCGATTAGGGAGGAAAATGTTTATTGAGATGCAAAGTAAGATAAAGAAAACTATTTATACAGGCACCATCAAAACGAGTAAAAACTAAACTGCTTGTTTCAAAGACTATTTACTAGTTTACCTACTAAAACAAAAGAGCACCGACCAGTCCACCTCAAAGTGTGTTCCGATAAACATGCCTTGAGGTGGAACTAGATTGTGTACAATAATGGGGGATTTACACTAGCTCGATTTTCGCCCTACGCCTGGTCGCTTACCAAATCGCCTCACAAGCCGAATCGCCATTTTCCCATTTACACAGGTCGATTAAAATCGCAGGTGACTAGTTAATTTTGCATCAAAATGTCGACCTTCATGTGGTGGGCGATCGCCTGCGACTGAGAATTTTCACGGTTCGTTTTTGGTCACCCACCCCGCTGCATGCGACCTGTCGCCGCACGACAAAAGTCGAAACCTACTCTACTTTGCGACTTGCGATTTTAGTCACCTGTGGCCTAGCCGAATTGCTATTTAGACATTCGATTTTTGCAGTCACCTTGTGAAGCCCGCATTAAAGTATTGCTATCATATTGCGTTGAGTATAAGCTCAATCAATCGCTGTCGCCTTCTTGTTGTCTACATCTGTCTGTTGTCAGAACTTCGATGTTCGTAGACGGATGCACTCCTTGTAGGTTAAAGGGTTAGGTTAGGTTTAAGGTTATCTATAACAAAAGCTAACATGTCATTGTTCTAATGTCTCAAAGCTGATTCTGGCTTTGTCTCACAAATTACAGACATTAATATTCAATTTGTGTACTCATTGAATCTGCCCTTTATGGCAACGAATCCCCTAGCGACCCTCGCGGCTAACATTTCAAAGATACAGACATTAATATTGCAGTCTTTGAATTGAACCCAGTTTCCATTCCAATCCATTACTTCTCGTACTTCAGTGTAATTTGTATATTTCAGAAGCAATTTCAGGTACCTAGAGCAATTATTGGAAACACAAAGTTATGTCTGTAGATAGATAGTTATAGTAATACACCTCACCTAATGTGTGATACCGAATACACAGGATCGGATAGCTTTTGTCCAAATTGTCTGGTTGAATGCAGCCAAATTGGCACTAAAGTCTCTACCTACGTTCCACTGAAACAGCACACAAAAGTACAATGAATACCAAAAAGTAGACATCCGAAAAGTTTGCGTTCTGTCTGATATTATAAGGGCGCTTTCAATATTTTCGACTGCATGCAGGTGACAATGGAACTATGGTGCACTGCTGTCGCGTTGTCGCTAAGTGGTATCCGCGCAACATTCTATTTCCCAATTTGAAAGCACCCAAAGTAAAACGAGCTCTATTGTACTTTATTTTCTTATTGAGCTCTGTTGTACATTATTTTCTTATTGTCTCAGTACCAACACAGCGTACATAAAACACATACTTGCTAAATTACCCCGTGGCTCAGTAAACAAAGTGTTCATCAACATTAATGAGGCGGTTACGAGTTCAATTAGTAACGAGCTAAGGCTAATTCGACGATTAGTATTGTTGCAAGATGATAATGATAAGACATACAATTTGGCAACTAAACTATGATCAGAATGCGCAGTGCGCCTTGTTGGAAGCGAACGCGGACATGCTAAATTGACCGACTTGTTCGAATGTTGTGCATGTAAATAATGTGTTAATGTATTTTCGAGACAGAATTTACTGGCACGAGTCACCACATCGTCTGTTTCGGAAACATTCCAAAATTAAAAGAAAACAAGCCGAATTTACCGAGCGTTAACTAGATTTGGGCAGACCGACGTGACAACACGCCGTTTCGTAATTGTTTCACCACTTAATTTATAAGGAAATCAGTCTGTTGGTGCTTTACTTTATTTAATTTTATGTAGGAAAATTGCTACGAGTACTGGTGCTACTGGTGTAGTATGGCCCATCTGATATTCATCATCAACTGTTACCTTTTACACCTGAAATACCTCGTGGATTACGTCCACCTAGGACGCGTCGAACTTCATTCGAGTCATTGCATTGCTCTTTTACCGAGAAACATAACTAGTTGAAAAGAGCAAGAGGTATTGTGCCTGTAACTTCTTCAAACTGGATCAAATGCTAAATCTAGAATTAGGTACGGTGCTTTCACAACGAGCTTTACAACTAGAATAGCTTACTAGTTGTACCCAGTACCATCAAACAAGAATTCTAAACTATGGCATCACATCACTATTACGTATTATTAACAACAAGACGTATCCCCTTTCCCGTATTATAACTTCACTTCATTTAAACATCTGACTCACATCTTACAGCAATTTAATATGACGAATAAATCAATCTAACAACAGAGTCCTCTGCTGAAGATAGGCCTCTCCAAACTTGCGTAACAATCACTATGATTAATGATTGGGGAATAGATCTTCTAAACAATTGCACGCATACGTGCGCGTCATCATTTGGGCAACACACTGCTCATGCTCTAGGTACTCTACTCGTGCGTCGTTCCGCATTCCATTCTAATATATAACGGCTAACAAAAATAGTGTTACTTATTTTAAAGGGTGGTATTACTAATGATTATAGAAAACATTAGATATTGGACTTTGTCAGCAATATCGCAAAAAAGTTGCTGTTTGATACAATGCAAAATATTACGTACACAACTAAAATGCACGAAACAGATGCTTTCACTATCACCTCTTAAAATATTTTACTCCTTTTTGTGAGACGTCTTTTAACTAGACTTTAAGCGCCCAACACAGAAATAGAACGAGTAAAATAATTTGCTAACTATTATTCACGTTTTTGTGCTACAGACAGACAGACATAGCTACGGATTCGCACCGTGAGCTAGTTAACACACGTCATCCACCGGTGATGGCTGCGCACGATTGAAAGGTGCCTACCACACGACTGTCAGTGTTACAAACATTGTGAGCGTGACGTCAAAAAAGCATTATTATTGCCACTCTGCTAAATCTAATCTAATCTCGCCAAATAAATGTTTGTGTGTTTTGTACATTGATGTGGTTTTAAAACGGATGAACAGTCAGTTCATCTGTACAGTTTCCCAATGATTCGCGAAACTCCATTGAGCCTAGGAGGTCTCCTCTCTAAGCACGAAATCCATAGTTTCAGTCTACGTTACGGGCGATTCCTACCACATATCACCTACGAACATAAGATTAGTTTGGGGTCCGACCTGCGAATGAATGAGACCACGACCGATGTTTTACCTGTCCGAAAAAGTTAATTCATTGGGTGTAGGGCTGGCTCCAAAGTTTCTAACTACTTTCGGACGAGCCTGTATCTTCGTTGACGGACTTAGAGAGTAGGCACCCTGATACAAAAAGTCCTGCGGGATAATTACGTAACACACTAACAATTGCAATGGTTTTCATTTTGACAATTCGACGTGCATTGTATATATACGTTATTTACGTTGTCGAGCAGACGAATCTACAAACACATGAAGCAATGGATTAGGAAGGATTATGGAGGAAAAGTGTGTGACGCAAATGGGGTGCTATTCTTACGATTGATTCTTGTATTTTTTTTTTAAGAAACAATATAACCTCATTTGCTTGTAATTATTATTATTCACGTTTTTGTGCTACAGATTCGCACATCGGCTGCGCACGATTGACAGGTGCCTACCACACGGCTGTCAGTGTCATAAACATTGTTGGCGAAAGGTTTTAAATGCAGCATTATTGCCACTCTGCTATGTAATTAACGGTTCGGCTCTTTTGTAAACTAATGTGGTTTCAAAATGGCTGTTCATCTGGTCGATTTCGCAATTATGTTTAATTTCCATTGAACCCAGAGAATCCTATTAACTTGATTACAAAAAGCTAAGGAGTAGTCCTTTTCGTACTTTATTATTGATTCTTGTAAGGGCGTTAGCAATTTTAAAGAAAACAAAAATATCCTCAATTGTCTGGTTTATGCAATGCAACAAAATAATAAAGTAGGCTTACGATGAATAATTAATTTAGAGATAAACATAATCAATAAATAATTTTACATTCCTTGACTAATCATTAAAATACTGCCTACCATTTTACATGAACAACCTTAAAATGAGTTTGCAAATAAAAAAGCATTTCACTCACAAATTACTTAGTTGAAGGGCCGTAAAGAGGGTGGAATTTAACGATAGGGCTGTCCAAGACAGGCTATTTGAATCCTGCCCCAGGGATCGCACCAATCCTACTACGATTTACATACCAAAGCCTGGAAACATAAATTATTGTGCTCATCAACACTGAATTTTTATTTGCTAAACTAGACAACGGTCTTAATAAATTCACATTTAGAAAAACTCTCTCAATAGCGTTGAATAAATTATTACGTCTTAGCCCTCAACGAAAAATATAAGAAAAACAACGCAGTCTGCTTACGTCCACTACAATATTTGACTAGGCTGTGACAGACAACAAATAAATTATATTCTATTTTAATATGGTCTTACTAATACTAATTCTAATACTCCTAAATTGGCTGATACAATAAGAGGCCGCGAGGAAAATTAATAGTACGGACGGCGGGACGGACGACAAACGGATTGATTTATTTCAGTAGGTACCTAATTTTTGTAATAACTACAATCTAATTTTGTGAATTCGAATGCTGTCAAATCGACTTTTATTTTCACCTCCCAGGATTGGGAGGAGGAGATGTTGGTCTACGTAAGAATATTTTTTCATGAAAGACAAAACCGCCGTAGAAAAAGTATCAGAACGAACTTTATCTGACCCTTATAAATAAGCTCCAAAGTTTGAAACAACAAAAATTCCGATCAAATTTCCAATAAGTTTAGTGACCTACATCTGTGACGTGCGGGGGCAGTCCGGGCAGGCGGGCACGCCCGGGCATTTGTTACTATAATGCCCAGGTGTCGGTGTTAGGCACCTGTCCCACCGCCGGCGATTAACGAAAAGCGAGTAGAGCAACCATTTAAAAACGAGTTGGCAGGTAATCAGCAGCGAATGCGCGACGGCGAAGACCGATTAGTTGCTGGTATGCGTATGTACCAAGCGGGAGTCTCTCAGGCAGCGTTTTGCCTGCTAAACTAGTGTCGCTAAGCAACACTCTTTGATAGTTTTTGTCGCTGCGATAAACGAGTACTCGCCAGCGTTGTGAACAGTCAGCAATCAACTATTTAATATATGTATCTCTTTTACTTACACGGGACTAACAATCTATTGTACGTTTCTTGAGCGAGAAAATCGTTGATAGCTTTTCGCTTCGTCGCCGGGCTGTGGGACAGTTGCGTAATGCCCAGGTGTCAGTAAAATTCATACAAAAGCGAAATTCGAGAATTCTGCCACTCGTTTGCCGAGTTTTTTCTCACATAATGGGTGAAACAATTTCACACAATGAGATACGAAGGGCGGATGCGATAAAATCTGTGTTGGTACCGTGATGCTCGTTTTATTGTCAATGAAAATAATGTAATTTTCGTCCTAATAGGTGTAATATACACGGGATTGGAGAAACTGCTTATTTACTGTTAACAAATTAGTATTGTTTCATGGTGCTGTCGGAATTTATCAGTTACATTAATCTGTAATATAAATAAAAATAAAGGTTTAACTGATTTTCAAAATACCATCAGGAATATTTACGAATACAATTTGTGTCGTTTCTAACTTAATAAAAATCATAAAAAGTTGGAAAGCTTTTATGGAATGTTTCATTTATTTGAGAAAAAAAGAGTTTTCATAGTTAATAAGTACCTACTGCTGGGAACTGGGAATTGTACGAAAATTTTATACATACGGTCCGCCACGCTCTAGGGATCAGCCCATTGATGTGGATTCAGTATTTACCTAAGCCGAATTTGTAGTTCGAAAACTGGCAAGTTTGTTTTTCTTGCGATAACGGATCGGCCTTTTCTTCTTTAGAAATGTGGCATTTAATATTCATTGAGCGGTTTGATACACCAGATTACAACGGTATAAAGCGGATAAAGAATTAAATAAGTGACGCGTAGTATTCAATTCTTAAAGAACAATAATAAAAGTTCACAGCTTTTTGCAATCAGGAGTGGATCTAATAGGAGTTATCTTGAAGTAGGGGATTCCGTCCCGAAAAGCTGCATTTATAGTGTTAATTACTTTTAATGCGTTGTAAGCTGCTGCAATTAATTGTTACACGGTCTGCGAAGAACTTTTCCTTGATTAAATCCTGCAATTATTTGCAGTAAGCCAAGAAGCTTATGCCACCATCCTTTTGGACATTTTACGACTACTACTTGATAATGCTGATACGGCATACTTTTCCCTTTTTTGCGGGACAGATTTAGTATGTAACAAAATCTAATCAACTTTTCTTTGACCCAGTTCAACGAATTGGTTTTTTTTATTGCCCGCAGTTTAGTTCGTTTGTTAATTCCTGCAATAAATTCATATTCGGCGTTTTGTGATATTAATTACTGGCCCAATAAAACACCCACTACGAAAGCTCTACCATTAATAAAATCCCAATAACTTGATGAAAAGCGCACGCTAATCGATTTTTTCGCTCGCCAGGTCTCTTTATCGTTCAAGCTCAAGCCTTTTATGATAGGAAGCAACAATGCCTGTTTCAATATCGCAAAATAAGCGGAAATCTGTGGATTATTATCGAAGATTTTCAGTATTTTGTAAAATAGGAAAATACTAGTAGCAAGTTCCATTGTTTTTGATGTCATGCATGAATGACGATGACATTTTGTTACCTTTGCCTATCACAACACAGAAATAAAATGATTCAATGATCTATACAAAAACATTCGATTTACGAAGTTCAATTAGTTTGAATGGAAATTGATGACCGATGAAAGATACTTCAATAATCAATAATAATCTTTGTTTCTAACTTCCGGGACACCTAATTTTAAGATCTCACACACTATCTGGATTCATATACTTGCCTAACTTAGTTCTAACCAGAGAGTTTTACTTTCCGCCTCGTTCTATGTCCCCGCACTAACGACTATGGAGTAACTACTAACTATCTTAGAGTGCGCAAAAAATAAGTCTGCGCGCGACTGAAATCGGCAATAATCGTTTACAGCCATCTCGTCGTGTATATCAGGTCATCAGCTGTCAAGAGAGTATGCTGTGTTCCGTGTTTTCCAAAATTATGCTGAAGATGGGAGCAGTGGTTGCCCAATGGTAGCGGCCCCGACTGACGAGTTGTAGGTCGTGGGTTCGAACCCACGGAGGCGCTTTACTTTGTGTAATTTATTTCATCACCACTGCTCTCAAAACGGCGAAGGAAAACATCGTGAGGAAACCAGCATGTCCTAGAACCAAAAATTAGAAGACATATGTGACATCTACCAACCTGCATTGGGCCCGCGTAGTGGATTACGGCCCACTCGATTCTGTTCATACAGCTGGTCATACACGCATGCTGGTTGCGAGTACTACGCACTTGACTTTTCTGTAAAACGTCATCAATAAGGTCACTACCGTTTCCACTCACATCTGGTTTGTAAATACCTTACACACACACACACACATATACACATATTTTGACAATTCAAGAGTAACATTCGTCTAGTGGCATACTGATCAAAAAAATAAAGGAATCAAGCATAACTTATTAGGTAAATTTGGTTCCATATCATTCTCTATTGTATACTAGGTACCTACGAGTATATTTCTTCAGTCCAATGCACTTTGTTCAGCTATTAAAGCTGTCATAATACTTGATAAAATATAAAGATTCATACAATCTTTTAAAAACCAATATCTCAATTTTTACAAGCGAATGAAATCTCTTATGGAACTTACTTTCTAGTAAGTTCCACAAAAGATTTCACTGGAAGCGATTTGTTGATTTTATTGAAAGCGTGTTTCTACACGCTTCCAGTTGGATATTTTGGTTAGACTTAGTGGTTTTCTTTTAATATTTGTAAAGAAACAGAGCCCATCTGCCAATTTTCTCACGGACTAGGTACGTAAATTGGAGAGGAAGAGATTTTCAAGTTGAAAGGTAGTACCATTAATTGAAAAGGTACAGACATCTGCTTTAATAAGGTACCTTTCACTTTCATTAAAAAAAAAAAAAAGAGGAAGCAAATAAATATCTAAAAATATCTTAAATGCAGCCGTCCGTAAGATACTGTCATCAGGAGGCAATCAGATCAAAGGTTAACAAGGTTTCCAAGTTCCTTAAAAGTGTCAGATTGTCAGCTTCTACCGTTAAGTCAGTCACTGCAATAATCTATCTGTCTCTCACTTTGATTTCTGTTTTTAGAATTCCAGAACTGATTTTTCTTTGGATATGTGAAACCCCCACTCCAATCTATTAAGTACTTACGCCTATAATTGTAACGTTCATAGATTTAGATCGAACGATTGTAGCAGGTGGCGTTTGAAGTTTCTGCCTACCCCCATGGGAAGATTTCGTGAGTTTATGTATGTGTATAGATGTGTGTGCCATATTATTACGGCTAACAGGATACGTACTTACGTTTTGCGACACCCAGGAGGACACTTTTTATTGTATGGCCTACCTTATCGCTATATTTTGTATATAAAGGAGACCTTTATAAGCAAAAGGTTGGCACGGCAGAGAAATTAAAATTAATATACTGAAACCTAGTAGGTACTTAGGTACCAAAACTTTAATATTTATGACTTAACTTTAAGTAAATATAGCACATTAGGACCATTTACTTAAGCCCAGATGGAAAACTGTTTCCATTATAGTGTTATCAGTGTTGTTTATTACTGTTTTTATATTATCATGATAATGGCCGGTTAACCTATAGATACTTAAAGACCAGTTGTTTATCGATGTTCAGTTGTTATCTATATCTGCTGCTACCTATTTGAATGTGTAAGCTTGTGTAAATGATACAATCGGTATTACCGATTTGAGTACATAATTGTTTTATTTAATTTGTTTGTAAACATGATTCATTTTGTGATAACAATTTAACACAGCGGTGCATATTCTGCACAGGGATATGCACCGCTGTGTTGTTATTGTATATTAGGTATATATATATCTACAGAATGTTATCAATTGTCGGCGTCAGGCCAAGGCGTGAACCACCGTAGCCAAAACAACGGCTGTAGTACATTTTTTAAGCATGATATTACTCACAAACTATTTACTTTGTAAAATTCACCAATATTATATATTAAGAGTAAACATGTCATCATAAATCTCGTAACGTTATCTTGGTTAAGTTTTTGTCAATTAGTTAACTTATCATTTACCCACAATGCAGGTTACCAAAATATTCCCTGAACATTTAGATTCGTCAACTCTACAGTGCTTGAAATAACTAAATATGGGTACTTATTGTGTTTTCAATAAAATAACGATTTGCGAATAAAGGAAAATGGTTTATTGTGAACCACTGTAATTTATACTAAATTCCCTTAAATAAATCCGTCCTATTGACGTTTATCCGTTTGACGTTTTTGCGGTATCGAAACACTAAATCAGTAACTATCTACTGGCACTACAAACCCAACCACTCAAAGGTATGTATCCTAAACACACAAATTAACCACAAAACTAAATTAGCCAAAGTAATTAGCAACATCAAACCACAATTTAACTAATAATTACCTAAACGGGTCAACTGTAAAAAGAGAATGAGAGGTCAGTCGGCCCATTTATTTTTAAAAGGATCCCGACAATGTGGTATTGTTATACTCTTTGATGATTTTAATGAATACGTAATAGGACCTTTAACTTTTAGCCGGCTCTAAATTATTTTCAGTTTTAATAAAAAGCAAGAATAAAAAATCTATAAAAAAAAAATACAAGCTTGTAATGTTCAAGCCCTTCATTAATTTGTATTCTGTGGTATTTTATTTTATTGAAGCTTAATTAACTTTGTTTAAATTTTACTTTTAGAATTTAAGCAGCTTGTGTCCAATGTCTTTTTTCTTTTTAATCGACTTCAAAAAAGAGATTCTCAATTCGTCAGTATGTTTTTTTTTGTATGTTTGTTACGCGATATCTCGGGTAATTGTAAATTAATTTAAAAAAAAACTTTTAATAGATAGTATATGTCTCAGGGGTGGTCCCATATAAATTTTATTAACTTTGATTTGGTAGTTTTTCAGTGAGCTTCAATAATACGATTTTTTTATATTGAAGATGTTATAATAACTTTCTGTCACAATTTTTTACATAGCAAGTATTGGTATACGAATTTGTGTGGGGTAGGTACCACAAAAAAAGGGAAAAATAATAAAATTTTTACAAAAAAAAAAACAACCGACTTCCAAAAAAAACTCTACAGAGTGAAAAATAACTTTAAGTAATTTCGGAATTCGGGGACAAAAAACAAATACATAAAACCAAAGACACTGGCTTCCGAAATTACTAAAGTTATTTTTCACTATGGAGTGTTTTTTGTTTGGAAGTCGTTGTTTTTTTTTCTGTTAATTTCTTTTATTTTAATTTTATGTAGACCTTTAATTTGTGAATTCATTAGCAGTATTACCTTTCTTAAATACTTTTGTAAACCAATGTTAAATATATATGATGTTGGTGTTCTTTATTTAATTAATAAATAAATAAAAGCTAATGCCTGTAAACGTTTATTGAACATAGGTCTCGCCAATATCGCCGGGCGTAACAGATAGACAATAGGTGGATATTATTGTTATGTTCTTTTAACTACACTCTGGTAAGGTCAACAACAATGCTTGGGGCTCCAAAATGCCAGTTCAGACTGGCTCTACATAGCTCTCATAATTATTTTTGGTTGAGGAAATACTGGAAGAGGCCATGATTTACTAATGGAATTTGTTGCTAGTACCTAAGATAGAAATTTCTGACGCCACCTAGTGCAAAAGAAGTATTGTGGACATCATAACGCATTCAGTTTTTATCTAGACTGGTAGCCGCCCCAAACATGGCTAAGAAAAGGCTAGACAAATGATGAGGATTCCATTCAGAATTTTAAAAAAATAACAACATTTTTCTTTATAAAGTTATGACATTCATGGCTGACGATAAATCGTGGTTATTTAATTTTTTTTTTGCCCGGCATTCATTGCGTAATCGTGTGTAGCAAAGGCAGATACTTCGCGGACATGAATCAAAAGCGATTTAAAATAATGCTCAAAGGAAGGAAGAATTACTTCGTAATTTTTCTTGTAAATCTTTCGCTGTTAAAAGCCTTATCTTGTGTGCAAACATCAAAAGCGCGGGATCTTTCCTTGTCATTCAATAAAGTAAATGTTTACCTAAAATTGAAAAGATAGAAACTTATCTAATTTAGTAAGAAGCAAAATAGCCGGTAGTTGTTAGGATGATCTTAAAAAAAGGTTTTTTATTTTGTCTTTGTCATACTGACACATTATATATATATATAACATAGTTATATTTACGTTTTAGTGGGGCATAGTTTTAACCGCTGGGGCGCAATTGAAACAATAAGTAAAATATTAAAAAAAAGTTATTTTAAAAATAATTAACTCTGCCATACATTTTTCAGAATCATGTACTGAATTCATGGTTTCAGTTTGCACGTCGATGTCCCGCCATCCTGTATATTACAATTTACTCAGCGTTTCAGACGAGCGATTTCAGTGCAATTTTAGTAATTCTATGTTGTTCGATAAACCACCATGCATACCTATATTGGTCATTCAAAACCACGTCAATTCTGCATTCTCATTGTCATGTTGCGTTTTCATACAATTATTGTGGTCCGTAGAATAAACGCTACAATGCCACAGTGAAAAACCACTCATGTGAAAAGGTTCTATTAATATCTTACACGAGCTTTATTTAATCAAATTGTAAAACACTGCCTTTGGTTCCTTCAACGAGGAAGTTCTTGTGTCTCAAAGTTGCAATTTCTTGATCCAGTTACGGTACGAGCACAAGTTCAAAGAACTTTGAAATAATTTAATTTAATGTTTTGTGTTTCGTAATGTTAATTATTTACTATTGTATAGAATCCAGTTCTTCTACCTTAAGAGACAGCTGTGCTGCTGGCCAGTTTGTTGCGCCACTTCTTCTCCCCAGCTAAAGCACCAGGAAGTGGTGAAGGGCGGGCTTTTTGGGGGACTGTCTTATGTAATTTTGACGTTAAAAAAGTACTGATTCTCAGCCTAGTTTGAATAAATGATTTTAGATTTTGATTTCTGGAAGAAAGAAATATACTCTGGTTCATACACATAATAAAAAAGAAAATTACAAAAGCTTCACTTCAGAAGCAGGTTTTATAAAGAGCAAAAGCTTATATAATGTTCAAAGCTGAAACATAAGACCTACATATAATTAGTTGTACATTTATTAAGGGTATACTTTACTTCATAAACCTCACTAAAATGATATAATTTTTCATTGAACTGGCATTCTAAAAAAAACACAACCGACTACCAAGGAAGCATGACAAATTGAATAACTTTAATTTCAGAAGTCGTTCCTTTGGTTTTGTATTTTCGTTTTTTTTGCCACCGGCTTCCGAAATAAAAGTAATTTTTCACTTTGTAGTGTTTTTTTTTTTGGAAGACGGATTTTTTATTTTTGTAAAAAGTTTTTATTTTCACTTTTTAGTTGTGGTACCTACCCCACACAAATTCGTGTACCTACCACTACTTGCTATGTTAATAACAGTGAGAGGAAGTTATTATAACATCATCAGTATACAAACTAAGTGGAAAAAATGCGTATTATTGAAGCTAACTGAAAAACTACCGAAGCAAAGTTGATCAAATTTATATGGGACCATCCCTTAAGCATACAAAAAAAGGATGTTTCGAAATCAATCCACAATTGCCGGAGATATCGCGTATCAAACATACAAAAAAAATATACGGACGGATTGAGAACCTCCTTGTTTTTGAAGTCGGCTAAAAATGTTTTGATAGCTGATACGAACTAGAATTATTTTAAGTTAGATAAAGTATTAATTTATGCATTACAATTTTAGAAAGTAATTACTTTTGTACTAGCGAGACCTACTAAATTATAGTCATTATATTTCGGCACACTACTGTCATATAATACTGTCGTATATGTGCCTACGGGTACCTACTTACCTCTACAATACTCAAACGCGCCCTTAGTACCTTTATTTTACCTTCCTAGCCAAGTAATTAACCATAATTAAGTGGCGCTGTTCTTCATCCCACGCTCAACTTGGTACCTAACCTTGGAAGCCTGTTTTACCATCCTGAAATATAAATTAAGCAGTCAGCTCTTATTTTTCATAATGAAAACTTGTGATAACCTTAATTGTTCATCTATCTGCAAATAGGTTTACTACAAGTGGCTAAGTAAGTAACTACTAACGTGGTGTGGTGCGTTGGTCGTATGCATAAGCTTGTGGGTAAACCGTATTTTTTGATGTTACAATACATTATATAGTCTTACAGCTATTCTTTCTCATCTTACGGCTACAAATACATGACATTATTAATATACAAAAATGACGTAACCTAAGCCAAGTATAAAGCAACAAGTGCAGGTTCAGCATAATCGAGTTTTGGGAAGCCCCCTCTTACCAGTTACCAAACGTATTGGGATAATATTATTTCCACCAAATTGTTTCCTTGTCTCTCGTATCCTGCAGAAGGTTTATTACTGATATATTTTTCTTTAATATTGATTTAGAACATTTTTTCCGTAATTAGAAATCCACATTGGTGCGTTTCGTTGCTTTTGCGAGTTGAACAAGTGGAGTATACTTCTGCAACTCTCAAGGAAAGAAAACTACTACTACCTAACATAAATTACGAGTAGGAAGTAAATGATCTCAATGCTAACAAGTACCTTCCTACGAAATGCCACCTAAATATAGCGACACTCAATCCACAATCAATTCAAAACAAAAGAAATAAGTATCTAAGGGTCGTCCACCCACACGATCGACATCTTTAAGCTACCAAGAAAAACAACTTAACACAGCAAAGAAGTACTCTCTGAAAAGAAATTAAAAGTGATTTGCTTTCCCAGATCCCAAGTTGTTTGCTTCAAGAATTATCCGCGTGAGAAGATCTCATTATACCCACGGCTGTAAATCTTAATTGTAACGACGAGACCACCGAGAGATGCTCCACGTACAGACGAGCTGAGTTATTGTGTTTGTAAATAACTTATTTCACTACACCTACATTCGAAGTATTTTCAAAAGAACTAAGCTGATACGTATTACCTTTCTCGGATAGTTTTCAAGACGTTTTCACTGGATTTGGCCTTTTGGGATTATCGATGCCAAAACGGGTGATAAGTATATTCTCTCTACATAAATACGTTGGCAAAGCTTGGATTCCGATTATGCGTAAAAATATGCCAGTCAGAAAAATCTATAACACGTGTAGGTGTCAGCTTATCCTATAGACGTTCCTACCTAATAGGAAAATCTGACAAGTTCGATGTCTATTTTCTCTTTTCATAAGCGATATACTTAGAAAAACATTCAGATCTGTCTATAAATAAGTAAATTTTCTTTTTCAGGTAAGTACCAGATAACGGCAATTAATCTTCGGCGCTTCACAATCAATTACTGCATATGACGTGAGGTGGCGCTTCATTGAGGTAAGCTCATGATTTTCAAAATGTTTCATAAATCAAAAAAAAAAAAAAGGGTTACGCCTACATTTTGCTGTGATATAACCGATACGCATACTCAATCAAGTCCCGGAGAAGACGACGATGTTTATCTGCTAAATATTTCAGAATGTGATTTTACATTTTATTGCTCTAATAAAAGATACTACAAATTGAATTCCAATAACGGTTCAATTTCCTTCCGCTTTTTAAGGCACACTTTCCATGTTTCCAAATATCTTGTCATCATTGTGAACGTAGTATTTATACCTCTCTGTACGTTTGTTTCAAACTCGCAGTTCGTTCAATTTGTCGCCTAATTAAATAAGCTTTAAAGGGAAACGGTTTTTACTCTAAAAACACGGACCCAATGAACCGACGCCCTGAAAAATGATAATGGTTTTGGGAATTCATTGCAGCACAATAAATGTTACATCGAAAGCTTTGGTTTTTTTTCATTTCAAACATGTACGAGTACATCTTTTACGTTACGTATCGAAACAATTTACTTATTGACCTTGTTGTTACGAAAAATCCTTAAGTATTTGTGGTTGATATTGGGCCATTTCCTTTGCGGCGGTAGACGGCAATAAAAGTTGGTCTCATTTATGAGATTATTTCATTTCATATGCGCGCCTGTGTTCAACGCAAATTGCTCGTAAATTCGAAACGTTGACGACAACCCCAAGATTGTGCTAATTAGTTAGCAAAGCTTTGGATCTGTCTTAGTGTGAAAATATCTTAATAACAAACTCAGCATGTTTCAAATCACGGTAATGTTCCAAATGATATACGAAAATGTATTTGTCCTTGTGTTTTTTCCTTACTCTTTCCTACTTTCCGTCTACCCTAGTGATTATTGTGAGGCTGACCTTTCCGTGTTTCTATTTGAGATTATCTCATTCGGTTGGATTCTCTCTTTGATAATGACAACGTTATCTACAATCTAATATTGCAAAAACTATGACAGGCGAACTTATGTTCAATGTTTTTGTGCTTTTTGAACTTAGAATAAACAACGTAGGTAGTTATTAGAAAAGCTCGGTTACTTATAATAAAAGGAAATCTCTTTCAGTTTCAAATGGTTTACAAGAGAAGCAAATGTGAAATAATTTTATTATTCATGTAAAGAATAACCGCAGCGGAGTGAAACTATTAGAATAAATGTTTTCACATTTCTTTGTAATGCGATCACTGTTTCTATACCCTAACATGTTTTACATGCAGGTTTTGTGTGACGTCACGATTTTATGTAAACATATTATCTTCTAGTGTATGATATTTTACAATACGTTGGTTGTAGGTAGGTATGCTAAAACACTGCAACACATCACTGATTCTATTCTGGTGGAAATCTACATGAAGATACTGCAGCTACCATTTGGAAACTGTAACAAATGACTGTCCTGAAAATTTTGAACAAAGCGTCTTACCATTTAGGTATATACAGTCAGGGAAATTAATTATTTCACAAACTGACGACGACCTTAAATTACGAAATAAAATATTATGAAATGTATATAACACGGGAAATTGACGTAGTGTACCAATTTGATAAATAATTAACTTCCCTGACTGTACTTGCAACGATTACCAATTTGATACCCAAGCTGGTTATGTTTCCTCAAAGTAATTGTGACAATTTTTTGAAAAGGCCCAATTTGTACTTACTAAATGTGATCGCAACGAAACAACAATGGGCCATGTTCTGACTTAACATTTTGACAATTAATTAACTCGTGAGCTCCTGCTCATTGTCTTCTAATGCTTTTGTTACCATAAGTGTCTCTAGGAGGAAAAAGACTGACTTAAACCTATCTGGGAGGCACGTAGGCACGTTAAAAAACGTTTTATTCCCATTAAATCTCTCCATTGTACAGGAATCAATCCCTAGGTACTATCAGCCTTTTGTCGGGATTTCCATGTGCGGATTCACTCGATGTCGATGTTTCTTCGCAAAGACAAGGTCGAACATAACATACATTTATGTTTTCACCACTACAGCAGCTGTACAGGCCAAGGATACAATGTTTTACTTAGAAAGCCAACAAAGTTTCATATTTACAATTTGTAATGCTTTGTTTGGGTACATCAGAATTCTACGTAAATAAGATAAGATCTTGTGGACAAACATGGCAAAAATACACTTACAGATTTGAGTTTAAGATGTTCATTAGTTTATACACACAGCGGGGTAATTGCGTTAAGCGGCTTACACACCAAACCCGCCGACCCGTCGACGTGGAGTCGTCGAATTAATACACTGCCACGCACCATGCAGCGTAGCGCGTGAATGCGTGTTTTAACGATGCTTGTAAGTATCTCCGTTTGTATAGAAAACACGCACAGTCCAACACACAGAAAATGCATTCACGCGCGTTCATTGTAGGTGCGTTGACACGCAACATGCAGCGTGATGCGTGGCAGTGTGATAATCGCCATAAGGCTCGTACACACTAAGGCACCGCGTGCCACGCGACGAGCGGCGCCTTTGTGTCGTGCTGTCGCGTCGCGCCTGTTTGCGGGAGCCTTTAGCCGTCGACACGCGCGGGTACAAGTCGCCGACATGATTCTTTTGAAATAAAGCCGCCGCCATAAAGCCTGGGGGCTGAGTCGGCGGGTTTGGTGTGTAGACTGCTTGCTTGACAGACATAAAATGGCAATCGACATGCCTTTCATTTTGACAGTTAAGCCACGTTCATTGCGTTACTTATGTTGCTGAGCAGACGAATCTTTCACACCTATGGAGCAATGGATTAAGATTTTGATTACTTCAAAACCCTCGGGTTGTGAATGAAAGAGTGTTACGTAATTAGGGTGCTGGTTAGTATGCGCTGTAACATTAGCCTCTATTATGAAAAAGCTGTAAAGCATAGCCTTTTTTCGTAGGTAAAAGCAACAGCACATTAATCATCACTCTTGCTATAATCTGCGTGTTCAAATTTCAGACCATTACCTCCAGATTTCCTCAATGTTAGGGCCGCACGAAATTTCTTTGCAATGGGTGGAAATCGATTCCACTATTTTCAATATAAATATTGTGTCATTTAATAGGAATAAGAGTACATAGTCGTGAAAGCCGTGTTGTGTTTCGTTTGTAACTTTTTTCTTTCATCAACTTTTTTTTTTGTTGTTACCTAAGTAATTATTTTGCGTTTGTAAAACACTTTGACAACATTTAGATTATATTTTCATCATGATTTCTACAATCTTAAAATAAGTCCTATTGTTATCACAGAGCAATTAATGTACCTTATTAAGTTATCACTCTAAAATTGTAAAATAAAAAATAAAAAAAACTTTATTTTTTTCCAATTTTTTTTCGTTTTAATGTAATGTTAAAATGGTAATTGTTGTTTTTTGTTATAATTTTTTCCCTATATAAAATTTCTACATTTATATCTGTATTTTTTATGGCGTACCTACATAATAAAGAGTATTCTATTCTATTCTATTGTAATTGCATACTTGTCGGTCAACAGTTGATGTTTCACCGAAAATGCACCCACTCGACTGAATACTCCCTCAACTTCTTAAGTACATACTACGCCATTTGGCTTAAAATGGGCAGTAAAGCGCTTAATGCCTGTCGGTAAGTTGTGACAACTTCAGAATATGACGGTTGTTAAGCCATTGACGTGTCTAATATCCACAAAGGGGTTCACGGTCGCAGTGGCTTATTAACCCACCCATAGTATTTACGTAGACCAAAACTTACGCTAGCAAATTCAAGGAAATCAGGTAGCATGATGAAAGTACAATGGTTTTAGCGTAATGCATATAGTATTTTAATCCAAACTTCGACTGATATGCTTCAATTTAGATATGAATTTCGCTCCATTCCTAACCGTTACGCCTACATTCTCCGAACTGGACATTGGAGTATTGCTATTTATCCAGAATTAATGGATGATGATGACTGCTGCATCTGATAATAATCTCCCTTATTACAATATGAGCTTTAACGACGAGATATTTCAGCTGTTACAGCCGTAACGTCTCATCGGACATGCGATGGCTCTTATAATGCAGATGTTCATAGACGGGGGTGAACACTTACCATCAGGTGGGTTGTCGGGTTACTTGCCATCCAATGGCGTTAAAACATGTTTTGTATTATGGGGGAATTTGTCTATCGCCATATTATAACCAAAATATCACTCTACCTAGCGTTTTCCCAACTATTTAGAATACCAGTATTTTACATGGAACCACTGCCTATCTGACCTCTACAACCCAGTTACTGGGTAACATGATACCCGACTTTAGGGCTTCTGACTATTCGTAACAAATGTCAAAGATCTTCGAATGACAGCCCGGAACAACAGCTTAACGTGCTATCCGAGGCACGGAAGGATCTCGATATCGAATGGATGGTCACCACTCCACGAACCGATCTCGACCCGTGCAGTAGTTACCATTTAGCCACGACCCCATCTCGCCATATTTATAACCGTCCCACTTAAAAACCTCAGCGCATAATTTAAAAAAACTCAGAAACCTGGTCGGTGGTTAAATCCAACACAAACCCACCCAGTACAGACTTGCTGTAAAAGCAAGTATAGTTGCACAGTAAAGCAGTAACACTCCTACCTGAGGAAAGAAAGAAAAGAAAAGAAAGAAAACAATTGGTTTATTTTGCACAAACAAAACGCAAATTACAAATAAATGACATTAAAATACACACATACAAAATAGCCAAAAGCCTCGTATTTAATCCATAAAAAGTTTGTCAATTTTGTCCATTGCTTAATGTTAGGGCCAGGGACTAAAGACACATTGCTCTGTGTTGCGACACTGGCAAATGACAACAAACAAACGATCAAAACAAAAACAAAATGGCGATTAAAGAATGTAAACATGACTGAAATGACATTTATGTATGCATGTGCGTTAGTGGGGCTGTGCTCCTGTGTGCGTTCACACGAGCAGGGCACACTGCTCACTGACTCTTGCAAGCATCCCTTATTCAATTTCTCTATCTAAGTGAATATTTCAGGGTTCTTGCTGCCTATTTTTAGTGTTGGAACCTCTGACAATTTTGTAAACTTTTTTCTTGGTGGTTGAGTGAGACCTTAGATGATAGACGGTCGTTGCACGGCAGCACGTGGGTACTTTAAAAATATTTGACATAATTTCCTCAATGTGGTTGATATTATCACTACTATCAAAGAGTAGTAGAGTTTCCTGAACTTGTTTTTTTTTCCTTCTATAGACTCTTATGTTTAGGAAGAAACAATATACATAGTATGATATTTTTTTGTCTAAGAGACGTGTAAGTCCGTCGCTTGACTTCAAAACTACAAACATCTAAAAGAAAAACACCCTTTATCCTCACATACGCGATAATGTCTGAGTGAAAAGTTGATTTTCTTTCATTACAAGAACCACGTAGCAAAATAACCGCATACATGTATGTATTTATGTTATGTGGGTAATGTTTAGTAAATTCATAATAATTGCTCATTACCTTACCAAGTAACGTCGTTCTTAATTCAGGGAACTTCATAAGCCAACTGTTTGCGGAGATTACCTAATTCATATCAAAGGTTACATCATACATTATTAAACAGGCCTTAACTTAAACACGGATGAGGGATTTTAATAAACAAACAAAAAAGGAAACTCTGAACTTAGTTTCACATGTTATTGTTGAAATTGAATAAAATTATTATTATAATTGAATAATAATAAGTTGTAACTCGACTCATTTGATAAGAGCGAACAAACATGTTTTTTTTGACTCATTACGCTTTTGTTATTTGTACTAGACTTCTTTGATTTAAATACGTATGGACAAAAAAAAACGAGGATGGTTTTTATTCAGTATTCAATTGAAATATACGCCCATATTCTATAAACTTTGGAAAAGGATGTATTTTGACAAACGTCAGACATACGCATTATGCGTGAGCAAACATTATCAGCCTATAATGTTCCCACTGCTGGGACACAGGCCTCCTCTATTCGAGAGGGAGTGGGCAGGAAGTGGGCTGCGGGTTGGGAGATGTCACATGTCTTCGAATTTTTGGTTTCTTCACGATGTTTTCCTTCACCGTTTTGAGAGCAGTGGTGATGAAATTATTTACACAAAGTAAAGTGCCTACCTGGGTTCGAACTCACAACCTACAACTCGTAAGTCGGGGCTGATGCCACTGGGCCACCACTGCTGCTGCGTGAGACTTAGTATGCACAAATTCGATAACTTATATTAATATTTACTTAGGGCGAAAAGTTATTAACTCATGTCAATACGAGAACTATTTGGAAGAAATATTTATTTTCGCTTCCGTTTGCAAAAGGGGAACAGAAAAACAGAGGTATAGACAATATTATTTACTTAAGTCAATGGACGGATGACAGGGATTAGTTACAGCTGGGTTAATGACGATGATAATAGAAGTTTTTTTTTTTTTTTGTTAAACGAATGAACACTTTTATTGAATTTTTTTAATATAATTATTGGTCCCGACACTTTTTAGGGAATAAATTAATCACTAACTTGTATCGCAGTGAAGAAAATTTTACTGAAATATCTTTATGTAGTTTGTGTAAGCATCGAGTTTGTTTGATTGAAACCTGTCTACAGTTATTAAAAGTTGGAAACGAAGCAATCCAATCCTTTAATTTTACACAAAATAATGAATTTAAATCCAAGTTCGTTTTCTTTTCAAAATTTCCACATTGTTATCGTGATCAATATAATCAAGAAGCTTTCGAGTATTTGCGTCTGGCCTATATTTAATTATAGCAGCAACAACAAAACAAATATTTTTAAACATGGTGTCGCTTTGTTGTCGTAAAAATTGCCGCGGATCGTGTATAGAAATGTGCAGTGCGCTGGCGTATCTGAACACTATTAAAAATAGCACCACTCGAGTTTAATTTAATTGAGTGATACTTATCGAATATAATTCATGGGATTTAAATCGTTATCGCTCGAAGTGCATAGTGGTGGCGCGGCCGATAAGCGCAGGCCGGGCGAAGTGATGGTGGCAGTGCTGCGGCGGCGACGGCAGTCACAGTCGGTTGGCACGCGCGGCCACACGCGCCTTCCGCCGCGGGCCCACGCCCCCGCACCCCCCGCTCCGCGTCGCACACAGGTAAACAAACAGTGGACATCCTCAACATGCTACATACCTAGTACATCCCAACACCCCTCCAAACTAAACCCCGAACCCAGTTCTAGTGCTCGAACTTTGTCTCTACAAAAATAAACATGTCATTTATTTTAAGTGCCAGTCGCAGGTTTGGATTGTTAACAAAAAAATTCAGTGCTTTGTTTTACATGATTTATTTTCGTAGTGCCAACTGATAGACGTGTATGACATAATACATCTACAAGAAATTCAGGAAGATGGCTCGGCTCACCTTTAGTCTGTTCCAACTACAGTCTGTTTTGTAACTAATTAATTACCGAAGGAACACGGAGCACGGTACCTGCGTGCAAAAAAACACATGGATGTTCAGTTAGAAGCTGATCATAAGTTAATAAAGATTCCGAGGGATTACGAAATGGATCTCTAAATATTCAAAATTTTGGAAAAACGAGAAACTAAGGTACAGCCATCCCTAAAATGGCCAATAGGAAAATAAGTCACAACGTAAAAGGATGAATTTCTTCGTAACAACATGTGACAAAGGTGGAAGTTAAGTGGATTTAGTTTTGTCACAAGACTAAACAACCCTCTTATCGGTTCGGAGGCCTTGAGATGAGCCTGAATCCCAACTGCTTATCAAGATTAATGAGATGTTACATTGCGATAACAACACATACATAAAAACGTTGCAAACAAATGGTGTAATTAACAATACACAGAGAATACACAATGTGGACACCACATTTATGTATTTACATGCAACATTCTAAGGTAAACTACAGCAAGCTGAACACAAGGAGTGTCAATAGGAAGCAATCATGTGACACTTATCCGTCGTCATGTCGTGACTGAGGAATTGACAACACTAGGCTGGAGCCAAATACATACTAATGATAAGCATCAAAAGCGCTGAACATGTCAAGACAATTGCTTTTAACCGCACCAATTGGCGGTAAGCTCTGACATCAAACTCAAATATCTTGTTACTCAAAAGTAATGTAGAGCAATCACTGTCGAAAATCTCGTCACGCCGAAACGGTTTTCACTGAATAGTGGATCGGTTTTCGTGAGGTAATTTGAATACGTATCGAAACCACCGCCGGCTGGAATCCTTCACACAGACTTTGCGCTCCAATACATCAATTGGCTGACGGATTTCGTATTTGCAATGGTGAGAGCTAATGATATTTCGTCAGGTTTATTCATTTACTAAGTGTTCACAATTTGCGCTCTTTGTTTTACTCCTTTAGGGACTAACATTCCAAATTGCCGCCGTTTTGTCTGTAAGTAGGTAAACTCATAAATCCGTATCTTATTTTTTACCTTATAAGCCCGCAGCGACTTAATGATTAAAGGACAAAGAAGAGTAGATTTTCTTTTTCCGGACATTAAGGGGGATGCGCTAAGGTAGCCCAAGAAATTCAAATTTACTTACGTTTTTTGCAATTTGCAGGTCAGTGTCAGGATGTATATTGATTAAAATATGATTCGCGGCCATAACAAATATGATTTTACAGAATTATAATCATTAGAATCAGCAATACAAACTCCTTATGTCAGAATTGGCGTCAAATGTCAAGATTTCATGAAATAGTCCTTCAATGGGGTAATATGAACATAAAGAGATGTATTGATGATTTTGTGATTATAATTCTATAAATACATATTTGTTACGGCTGCGAATCATATTTAGATCAACATACAACCTGATACTGACCTGCAAATTGCAAAAAAATTAAGAAAATTTGAATTTCGCAGGCTTACTTGGCGCATCCCCCTTAATGATAAAGGATTGAATACAAATCTGCGGGGTAATTGCGTAACACACTAACAGTAGCAATGGCTTTCATTTTGACAGTTCAACAACATTCATTGCGTTATTTACGTTGTTAAGCAGACAATTTTTTCGAACATATGAAGCAATGAATTAGCAATAGGCTTAAAAATTGTTCAGATTGTAATTGATAGTGTATTACACAATTATATGATGCTGTTGTTTACTTGACGGTTTGATCTTGTTTATCATTGTTTTGAAACATACTGACACGATTGGCAATGAGAGTTAAAGCTGATAGCATCGATTGAATTCACATTAACACTAGTTTAAATTCAATATCAACATTTGTTATATTAACACATTGATAAACAAGGTTACCGAACAATACCCTGATAAATAATCATTATGACGGTGCTTTATATGGTTATCGTTTACTGCTTATTAATTTTCCCAAAAAGCGATTGGTTCTCTTCCTAAATGCTGGCAAGACGTAGTTGATTTATTGATCGTAAATTCATATTGCTAGTAGTGTTGACATCGTAAATTTTATTATTGATAGGTTGACGCGTTTAACCTTTATAACAACACCTAGACATAGCGGGATGAAACGATAACACGTTGATTCTGTCACATTGTTGGTTCCGAGATATATATCCGTTATAATATCAAAATTAAACAATTAACTGCTTCCTTTTCTATCTACTACTTGCTAACATAGAAAATTAAAATTATTCTTTAAAATCAATGAAAATATAGTCGTTCTAAAGTATCACAATATTGGTCGGTTTAACCACGGCAGCACGTGAAATAAAAACAGCTGTTCGACCTTGGCACGACACACTCATCTGCCATAATTCTTACATTTTTGGCCGCAATACGTAGACTTACTTGATTTTATTTTAACGAACATATTAGATGGAATTATATTTTTAAAGGAAAAATAGTACGCTGGCTGTAAACAAAATAGTTAAATACAGTTGTTTCTTTAACCCCCTTTCAAATTTTAATTGCGTTACTTTAACATAATACGCGTCACAGTGAAAGATATAAATTACAGAGAAGTGAAATTAATTGTTCTCACTTGTCATATCTTTTGGGACCTTTTCAAGCCCTTTGTTAACGCACAATATCCTAGTATTGCCAGACAGTATTGGTGCTAACAAATAAACATATTTAAACGTAAAAGTTTTGCCAAAATAATATAACTAATCCTAACATTTCTGTCTAGCGTTATTGTTAGACAATGCTCTTTTAACTAATAACTAAATATGTTTTGAACTCGATTTCTTTCGACTTTATAAAAAACGGAACAGAATGGCAGGATATCAAGGTCATTTATCCAATTACTAGCTAACTACAAAAAAGGTTAAACAACAAAAAGACTCACATCATAAAGTTTTAAATTATTATGCTTAACGAAACACAAAAACATGAAACGAAAATTAATCTTACCTTTGCGAAAAGAAATCACAGTTATTGCAAATATTGGCATTATTTGCTTGTTTTGACTGTATTTTAATCACTTTGATTTGCATAACCCCACTTTGACCGGTAGTTTTTCAATTTATTCACAAAATCCTATATTTCTTGAAAATAAAAAGCACAATGTTGCTCATGCGCAAATAATCTCATTATGTATGCATTATTGCGTTATTTAAGTCTCTCTTTCACAAGAAAAACCAGCATAGCATCTTGAAGGCCTTTTTAGACAAGTATAATCACTTAGACTTGCTTACTCATTTGCCTTTTAAGATACAAAGAGAAGTGCACCCCTCTATCGATAAACTCAATAAATGATGTTATCAAATCCGCTTACCTAACCAATATGCAATTACGTTGATGCAAAACTTATCAAATATCGATGGTTATATGAAATTAATTTGATTTATAACCACAAGTTGGAAATGTATTTTATTTACAACATCGATAAATTTATTACACTTATCGCTATAGGCATGATATGAGATTTTGCTAACTTTACGGTTGCAAAATTTTGATAAAATATGATGAGTGTCTGCTCGTGTTTGTAACTCTGAATCACTTTTTATAACTGTCTCTTTGACTTAACAGATGTCAAACGTCGCAAATGTTTTAGCCTTTTCTATAAAAAATATGTTTTCCTAATAAATTAAATATGTTTCCCTCACTAAAGCTTGGAAGTAAAACTAATGGGTCATTTTAGCCCCTTGTATAACAATCTACAATTATAGTTAGAATTTCAGTTTATCAGTATTATTGGGCTTTGGAACACCTTAGCCTGCCTGTAATTATTTGTATCGTTTACCAAACCGTACCTAATGTACCTACCTACTACTTAATGAGCCTCTCCTCCATAAAGTACCTATTATATTTTTTTGTATTAGTAAAATACCGCTTAATTAGGGCTCTTCACGCTGACTTTTTTATCTTCTTGGTTATTTAGACAAATATATTATCGTTTTATTACAAATGAGTAATTATGAGTCACTTTAACATTTTATAATATGAAATAAGTACCTACTCTAACGATATCGCCGCAATCGTAGGCAGAGCGAGTGACATAGCTTTTTCTAAACTTAATCCTTAGGCTTCAGGTCCTTCGTTTATCACAGTTATCGAGACACAAGACAGTATTTCCATCTAAACCCTATTATTTACCTTAAAATGTGTGTAATCTGTTTTTGGTTTTCTGGCGCAAAAAACAAACACGAAGATTGTTGGAAGGTTAGCATGTGCATAAGTAGTTAAACTATGGCATTCAAAAGGTAATTAAAGCCAAATGTACCTAACTATTTCATAGTTTCACTGGATCAATCTCCCAATTTTATTCTACTCGAAAAAATAGGTTTCACCAACACAACATATATTAAAAAAGTTTTATCAGGCATTCTCAAAGGAGAATGCCTTCATAACCGCACGCAGATCGCAGACCGCATTTATGTCAAAACAAACAACGGGACCGCTCATTTCTCGCATTTCCCAATAATTAAGAAGATATTTACGAGGGCCTATTATATTTGGTAGACCGTCGTCGTGAAGGAATGTAGGTACCAACTACCTACATAACCGTCCGTAGCTTTTTCAGCCTGCGATTATCTGTATACAACTTCAGGTGGGTGTGATACGTATTCGTACACTTTTCGCTACCACGCTTTATTTTATCTCCTCTTGAATGACATTTTTCCATTCATATTTTTATCGCTTGCCAAATATTATCTTGAGTGTTATCTCTGGGCTATTACGCCAATATTTATGTGATATTACCCGTGTGTCAAACTACGATACATACATAATTGTACACATTCTTTGCCGTAGGCCACAATGGTATGGAAAACAATCCCCCAGATGAGTCTTCACCTTTGAGATTGCTTTCTTTACCTTTAATGGAATGTGTACTCCATTTTCGAGCGTCTTATCGCATCGACTTACTATTCGCTTTATCTATTAATCATTGTATTACAGAACAAGATAAACTGTTATAGAGTTTTCGTCGTACCTCGACAACTTTACTCCACGAAAAAAAAATCACTCACGAATATTCCCGATATCATATTTTCTTCTTCAATTATCTACTTTACTTTTTGTACTAACGATTATCGAAAACGGTGCAGAATAGGTCGTATTTTAATTCATATAATTTTGATACCAAATTGCATTAGTTACCATAGACAAAATGATTGACATTAAGAAAAGTAGGCATTAAATAATTTATTTAATTTAGTTTCAAGATTGTATCAAATAGTTGTGTACACTTTAAATGCCACGTACTAGACGTGCAATTTTAAAATACATCAATGCATCGGTTGTACTATCTTAATATTTTATAAGTAAATAATCTCTGCCAAACAGAATAAAACAAAAAGCATAAAACTAAAAGAATGTTTAATTACTGAAAATATCGTGTAACAAGCGTAAAATCCTTTTGTCATCGTCACGGCGTTTTTCACAGTTGCTTTCAAGTGTCATTCATGAAAATATACCGCCATCGCTGTAATAACATTATGAATTAAATACTTAAAAGTTTTTCAGTGTGCTGTCCAATGGCTTAGAAACGTTTAATTTATTCCGACGGGAATGTTATGCTAGGATTGAAAGTTTAGCCCGAATTTGTTTTATATTGACAATTGCAGTTCGTGTAACAGAATTAGTTAGGCAACACTGTAATGTGGATAGTATGTATTTATATTTTACCGCTGGCAATCGTGATAAACACATGTTAAATGAGGCTGATTGCAAACAATAACTGTATGCTTTAAATTACCGCTGGTGTACAAAGAGCTTGTTAGTTTGTATGGGGCCTTTAATGATATTCATTTTCACGTGACATTGTTGTTCGCTAACCAAACCGACAAAGAAAATGTTCCATTATTGCGAAGTTACCACCAAATGATCCATTTCGTTACGAAGTGAATTGTGAGATCACATCAGATTTTATTTAACATTAAGAAAACTCGCTTTGTGAGCTGTACAAAGATTCGGATCGCACATATTGGGAATTCCTTTTGACATCTAGGTCTTGGAAAAGAAATATCTTATTTTACGTCCGGTAGATGGACATCAGCGGCAGTATTGACACGGTCATACATTTTATCATTTTCCTTTTCCGGTCAATTTCCTCTAATACTAACCTCACAGAATGTGGATGCTCCCCGAGTTTTATGTTTACTCTTACTTCAGGCTCAAAGATGAGTCATCGAGTACAAAGTTTCTTAGTCAACAAAAACATGTAACGTGTGAGGTAAGATTTTTACAGGTGTTATAAACCTAACAGCTGTTCATACATGCGCTAACCTTACTACTTGTACGAGTATGTAGGAGCAAGATAGTAACGTGACAATAAAATGTTGCTAGTATAATGAAGGCTGGTTGGTCGTGGTGAATGTTAGCGACTTTTACTTTATGCGCATATGTTAATTAGTGACACGGGACTCTCATCGCCATTCAATGCAAATCACGATTATCGGTGTTCTATAATTCACTTAATTGTGACAGCGAATGCTTTTTGTCCGCTTCGTTACTAGCAAATAGGTAATAAATTGACACATTACCGTCGCAGTGAACAGTTAACGAGATTACTTTTGAATGTGACATGAGTGTCAATGGACAATCGAACGCAAACCTTATTGTAATAAAACAATAGGCCCATTGAATTATATACTTGCTAAGCATTAAGAGAAAATAACTAATACAAATTGCGATGGCTTATCCACGATAACTGTCCGCGTAGTAAAGACAATAGTTAAACGATCGTGCATTGTAAATATTGCACTGAATGTTTTTGTATACTTAGAATGTTCATGACATACCTAGGGAGCGCTGCTTTCGCGCGATCGTTTACGCCTAATATTAAGGCGCTCTTATTATTAAGGCGCTCTTAACATAAAACTTTTGTACAATGTGGAGATGACAATACGGCAATAATTTAAACTTCGTTTATTTAATGACGTTCCCAGCCTGCATACAAAAATCCAATCAAATATATCCAATAGTTTAGTTAGTATAGCTAATCAACGATCGGCAAAACCTATAGTTGGTCCATACTATTATTTTATTTTATTTTATTTTACTTTATTGGGACATAAAACAGTTACACATAAAAATTTGAGTGTGACAGAATAAGTTAGAAACTAGGTAAACGTGTAACCCACACCAATGTCCGCGAAATAATGGTTAACGGATAGTTTAATGCGTGCGTTAATTAAACAGAAAAGTAAGAAATGCTCGTACATATTTTTGGAATAATAGGTAATTAGATGGCTATTTTAAAGATTATTTAGTTTGTTTGAAAAAATCCTTTTGTTTATTTTCAGTTAATACTTATTTAATAGTTTCAAATTTTAAATCAAATCAAATTTTAATACCCCTATGGGCTAGTATTGCCAGTATTTTAATTCATTGTAGTATTATGAGCTCCACTGTATAAAACGATACAAAATGTTCTCATAATTGTTTGTGTGGCTATGCGATTTTCCTTCATGTTAATGAAAAAGAAAATCAAGACTCCAGTGAAGGCGATAAATATAGTTCAGTAACTACTTCTAGACTGGAGTGGAGTCGCTACCCAATTTATGTAATAAAAATTTCATGAGCACTTCAGAATTTAAGTACATACCTGCACAAAAATAATCTAGCCTATCTAAGAGCATTAATGGACTACGAACTATTTCTAAGAGATAGGTAAAAGTTTCACCTTTTCCCTCGTAAATAGTATATGATTTGCGAAAATCAAGTCGAGGCAGAGAGCAAAATATCAAATGAAACTTCCATTTTCCACCTAGAGCTCGCCATTTATTGAATGGCTCTGACAAGTTTTGGCTAAATTCATCGATTGAGTCATCTGTATTTGTTTTTCATTTCATACGTTTACCAAGCGTACACCTGCTGTATATCAGTAAATTGTAAAAATAAATGTTCTTCAGTCCATATAGACACATGGGTCTGCAATTTTGTAAGTGATTTGTACAGTCGGCCTGCGAAATTCAGATTATTTTACAATTTAAATATTGTTCATTTTTGTCTCGTAATATTGTAATTTGCGGTGGCAGGAAAATAGTTGGTTTGCATATTAATCTTCTCTCTCATTAAACATTATAAATTCGGTTAGTTACAAAAAAATAGTAGGTACGCTTTATATTCACACAGGCACGACAAGCGACGCGACACAAAGGCACCACCTGTCGCGCGACGAGAGGTGCCTTTGTATCGCGTCGCGTTTCACGCCTTTTTGAAGGAGCCTTAACGCAAATAAAATACCTTCGTCCTAATAATGATCATGTTTTACATAAAATGTGTTCTCAAAACGTATAAATATTTTAATTTCGCACGCCGGCTGAGGCATCCACCTTAAAATAACATACCTATTAGTTAAACTATCCTCAAAGTATATATGACTGCCTGCAGATATTAAATTCTCCGTCTCAGCGTCTTTCTCGACTGCACGAAAGGGATTAATTATTTTTTACGACGGACCGTGTATGTAGGTAGATGTCTGCAGGATCATATTGTGGCGGAGATTCGCACTTTGAACCCTTTCTCGCCGTATCTCGATTATTTCCCGGGAGAATTGTTATGTTATGCATATTATTGCAAATTGACTTTCCCGGAGAGTGAAAAATTAATCATATTTTTCGCAACTACGCCAAAATACATGATATCATTTTATAATTCGATTATTGAAAACAAAGCATAAAGACTTATTAATAACATTTTGGGACATTTATCTCTTCTAAATATTTTTCTTGAAAAATTCCAAATATTTGACAACAATAGGGAAGAAAATCTTTTCGTGACATTGTAATGAGAACAGAGATAATATAAGAAAATAGAATATTTTTTTATAATAAGCAAGTATGGACGAAATTATAGGTACGGATTTATTTAGTTCATTGTCCGACACTGTCGCTGGGCCTTCATTTCTTAAAATAGTAATACCTACGTTCTATTGTAATTATCTGAAAATAGAGATTGGCAGATTTTCATTAACACATTAAAGATAAAAACTTACACCAATTCAACAAGAACAGTTCTTGTTCTACGTAAACAGCTTTTAAAATTGCTGTACGCTACCTACGATTAATAAATTACACAGCAGGCGTGAGAAAATATTACGATTCATTTGTTTCAAAATAACCTTAATCAATGTCACTGTACTGTAACATTCTCCTAGGTCCTGGGTAATTTATAAATAAATCGACACTACAATAGTTTCTAGGTGAGTTTCCCGGTGCCCAGAACATTGTAAGTTAATCTACAGCTCGACATGTTTTCAACTTCGTCCATACGAATATCTCGACCACGAGATCAAATTTCTCGGGAGAGGTCGTAAACCGTGATGCGAAATACCGGGTATTAAAGCTACCTCTTCTAAACTAGGCAAGTAGGTAGATACGCGACGTAAACATTTATGGTCCTTAACGAATTTCCTTTTGGCCCTATCTACATCTAAACAAGTTTCCATGAAAATATGGCCTCAGGTCCAATCGATAAATGACCCGGCGAAATAGCCGCTATCATGTTTCCAGGATTCATTTCGTGTAAGAAAAATCGCAATAAAAGGGTTGACAAAAATAATCCTATGATGACCTATGATTTTGTGGTGAATTTCAACGTCTCAAAAAAATCTAATAAGTCCGTGTTTTGCTTGCACACATTGCAAACATCTTTAAGTTCAGTATCTATGACCACAAACGTGCTCAATTCACCAGTGCTAAATAAATACCTAGGTATCATACGGTGAAAAGACTCACGAACAATCTCTCTTAGTTCAGAGTTTAGACCGAATGCCCATAAGAGTATTCATTGCAACTATAATATGAAAGCAAACAGAATCTTTGATACTGTGCCTAAAAAAAGCATTTAATCTTACACACACCTACAAAAGCCTAACAGAATTCCCAAATCCGTAACGCTGTGTCTACACAAAACAACCAAATAGAGACTAATTGAAAAACGTGGGAAGTGCCCCAAGAACAGGTAAATACGATCGCATAAGACTAGCAATGTGTTTTCTTAAAACAATCAGCTTTTCGGTTAACTAAAACAAAATAGAAAACCGTGAAAATAAATTGTATTTTAGATTGTTTTCTTTCGGAGAATATGTAGGAACTTAAAAAACCTACTTGATATTATTAGGAAAAGTTCATGAAAACAGTTTCACCTACGTTATGTACTTACACCTACTGGTACAAAGTTACTGAGTTAATAACTTGTTCTAGTTATATTACGTCCATAAAATAATTAATCTTATGCTCTATCCTGCATTAGCCCAATCTTATAGCCATATTGACGGTTGGCAGCGTGCTAAGTGCCCTGTAGTATTTCGTATTATTTTTTTACATTAAAACTGTGATCCCTGACTAAAGTTTTGATTGCCTAAGAAAGCGTTGAACGGTCACACAGTAACAGCTGTCCAAATTTTTTGACATCATAATATCAAATACTGTTGAACGGCTTTCCTAGGAAACCGTAGCTTAAACATACGGCCTTTACCAGGATTACTCTTTCTTATGTTATAACAGTTGTAACGTTCAATATTAGCCTTTCTTTGTGATTAACATACTTGGTTGACTTTCAGTCAAAATATAGCCGCTTAGTATACTTATAACCTTTTTACACCTGTATGAATCTGGTGTCCCCAGCAACTCGTTACAATTTTGCGTGAAGCCTATTTTAAGCCCCAACGCAAAAATAAGGCGTTGAATACGGCTAAGTAAACTTACTACATAAGCAGTACTCACTGATTTATTCGTAGCGTAATATTACACAGTATATGATAGGTAATAATAATAATACCAGCCTATAATTGTCCCACTGCAGTGAAACGGCCTCTTCTTATCCAGAAAAGGCACGAGCATTGATCACCACGCGCAAATATTAGATGTGTTACGCAAACGTTATGTCACGATGTGTTCCCAGATCCAATCTATTAGCACAAGCATAAGCACAATCAGCCTATAATGTTCCCACTGCTGGGACACAGGCCTCCTCTCGGTGCGAGGGGGTGGGCCGTAATCCACCACGCCAGCCCAGTGCGGCTTGGTAGACGTCACATGTCCTCGAATTTTTGGTTTTCGGACATGACGGTTTCCTCACGATGTTTTCCTTCAGCATTTTGAGAGGTGATAATAATAAACAAATCAATAAATAAGCCTGTGTTGTCCCGCTGCAGGACAAAGGCGTCCCTTTCCTTTTTCCACTCAACATGATCCGCCTATGGGCGACAAGCTCGGCCCACCATCTACGCCTAGATCTGCCGCGATGCCGTTGGACATTTTCCATGTTGTTCGTAACCAATCTGTAAATTAAGAAAAGTATTTTTTTCTAGGATGTATCAACTATTTTCAAAACAAAATCGAATGGTTTCCCTGCTATTTCCTCATGTTATGTCTAACTTATCACAAAGGGCAACTGATAGGTATAGGTTACTATTGTGACGTCACGCCACGGTAACCCAGGTATGCGTTGATGATTTATGTAAATGTAACGCTGCATGTTGACGTTATTTATGGCGACCTATTTCATAGCTTTCAACAGCGGTGTACCACAATATTGATGGAGCTTCGAACTATCGTTTGAATGGAGGGACAGAATAATAGTTGTATAATTCACATATTAGGTACCCATAACTTTGGGTTTTTGTCTAAAAAAATATTTTACTTATAGGCCATAAGTACCATATTTTCTTAGACAAATGAATGTAACTAGTAGTCGACTGTAGGTATAATCTTCGTCGTAATTGTTTAACCAATTTAGGCATCAATTCTCAGAAAATTTAAATTTTTGTAAGGTTGAAACCATCTAACTGTCACAAAGAGAAATATATCTTATCGCTCTATGGCGTGTACGTTTCATTCAAACGTAGGGTTATAAAGCAATTACGAGAAAAAATAACTACTAAACCTATATTTTAACTGTTAATATATCCTCACATTCTTTACCCATTTGGGCAGGTTTTACTCAACCCGTAATACTAAACTACCTCCAACTACAGAACCTCTATGAGATTGTTCAAACTAATCCAAACAGTAGGCAGATATCGGTGTGGTTTGCACGACCACATAAAGGCTCCCGCAAGCAGACGCAACGTGACAGCACGACGCTACTCTTGTAGAACAATTTTCATAAAGTTTTCATAGAAATTGTTCTACTAGACACGCGTCGCGCTATCGCGTCGCGCCTGTTTGCGGGAGCCTTAAAACTTAACATATTATAATAAGAAGCTGTACCACTAGCTTCATTACATTTATGTTAATGTATTTGCCAATGCAGTAATGGATAACATTCCATTATGATCGTAATTACTTATTACATATACAGTAATAACTACCTTGAGCTCTGACACGCGCAGATGCTGCAATCTCATTCACATAACATACTGATATACATATAACACTAATCTTTGATTACCTATACTTATGTAAATGTAAATATACTAGCGATAATCATTTCCGTACCAATCGTACGGTTTTACACACGTCACTTAGAATAATCGATAGGAAACACATTTGTCAAAATCAGTTGTGTTAGTGGGTTAATAGCATCGAGGAAACATGTTGGTTAACTATTGTCATTATAGTTTAGTTTACTAATATTTTAATTATTCCTCAATTAACGAAAGTAACAAAATGCACATTATGAAATTAGTTTGTTCAGAATCGTTCACTGAATCGATTTCTGTAATTTTTTATATAGGTTTAGTTTATCCCAATAATAATTAAAACTACGTAAATTACAGTCGAACTTCCGCTGTACAGTCAAAAAAAATACAAAATGGACGAAGTACCTATTACGCTAAACCCTTATACGTGTGCAACTGTGTGCGTGCGAAGATTTGTAATGTGACCACAATTTTCTCCCACAATCAGTATAAGTAATTAAATAAATAAACAATGTTTTATACATATTAGTGAAAATTCAGTGTATGTATTAGGATTGTAACATAATATTCTAATTAGGTGTTTGGTAGTGTGCGTTAATTCCGGGACATGTTGTATAAATAAAAATGAAATGTGTTGGTAAGCGCATCACTTGAGAACCGCTGAACCGATTTGTTTTTTTTTTTTAGTAGTCCGAATAATGTTTTTGACGAAAAAGAATTGGAAAAACTGAAAGTGCTTTTTTTCTATGGCATTTTTGTATGAATGCTCGAAATTTGAACAGGAGAATATCTGTCGGGTCAGCTAATATAAAATAAAAAATGTAAATTGTTAGTATACAAAATAATAAGTGTTATTTATTATCATACATTTATAGGCTTGCATTCGAGGAACATAGAGCATGAATGTAATAAAAAAATAACTTAGAACTCCTACACATTTTAATCTAAGTATAGAAACGCAAAAAATCTGCTCTGTGAAACTTTACAGCACAGTTGACGCAGATGAAAAACTTCGTTTGCCTTTAGTTATAATAAAGTTACTTCATGTTTCTTTAAAATATTAGATTCGTCGAAGACTTTGTGATTTCGTAGAAAAACTAGGCATAGTAAAAACTTTCAAACTGAGCGTCAATCTGTTTTGAATAGAGTGCGTAAAGCCTAGGCAGAAACTTCTTAGTTCTGATTCAACATAATAACTTTTTCGTGGTTTATTATTCCAAAGATATCTAAAGTACGAACGAGAAAAAGAAACGCTTTCCCTTATTAATATTAAAAAAGATTCAACATTTTTCTTATGGCTGCTGTAAACATTAATCTTAAATGAAATTCGCAACAATTAAAACATATTTTGCATAGTAACATCATTATCTACGACATTTTTTTTAATTTCGTGACTAATACATATTGACAAGTCTTCATCACTTTATTTATATCATGAATGAATCAAAGCTTAAATGGAACACAGAAATTAATTCATGTCCTCAGTTTGAAAGGCAACGGACTTTTAATTAATCAAATTGTGTAGCTTCATTAATTATAATTTAATCAGTGACACTTTGGAATGAGACTGAAATTTTCAAATAAATATTTGTTGACACATTCTCTGATAACAGTGGAAACATGGTAATTAGCATAAGCATAATCAGCCTATAATGTTCCCACTGCTGGGACACAGGCCTCCTCTTTTTGTGAGAGGCAGTGGGCCATAATCCACCACGCGGGCCCAGTGCGGGTTGGTAGAAACATGGTAACTCAATATCATAAATTATTAGTTGGTACCGGTAAATATGTATAGTTAAACGAAAATTATGTACCATCTGTACCTATGTATGTATGTATAGTCTTCCCCGAACTCCGTTGAAGTTGGTTTCTAGTTTAAGCAAATGCGGGCGAATATTAATATTTAAACATGGAACGACTGCCATCTGATCCCAGCAATTTAATTACTGGGCAACACCTGTAAATATTTACCGGGAATTTTATAAATAATTAGTTTCTGCCTCGACTTCGCCCGTGTGAAGTTACTTGTTCCCCCGACCCACCGCGTCGCATTGCATCGCCCGCCCGCATTATTACTTCGTTTTCGCTTAGCGTTCTTTCTCATTTATTTTATTTTTGCGTGGCTTCTAAGGTATCAGCAGTATAGATTATGATATATTATAGCTTCCCGGTAAAATATCTCATATTATTTTATTGTGTACAGATGAGTTTTGTTGTAGTATTCACAGTATGAACGTAATAATTACTGTTATAGATATTCGTAGAACCGACTGTTTAATGGCTCTCTGAAGTATAAAGATGTGACGGTGTATGATTAGCCACCAAACTTTGTCCGAGCGCGGCAAACGGATCGCACAAATCGCAAATCATTTGGACCAAATGTGATTTCTCCACAAGTTTCTCAATGTACGTATTGTGTAAACGGGAAGTCAAGTCAAAATATTAGCAAGGTATATTACCATTACCAGAGTTACTGTTGTTGATCGTAACTATTGTAATATGTTTGCGCCCACACGCATTGTTCACGATCTAGCTGTAAATCAGGAGACCTGCCAGCAAATATTTAGCTATAAAGGAAATGTCGATTACATTTGGAACAATCTGCCTCCATATACACCGGTTAGGTAATAGTAGAAGGCAGACAGTCCATCACAAGTCACAACATCAAACCATTTTTCTTGAATAAAAAGTCGGGAATCCAAAAATATCGGGTATTAATTATCTGTTTCCCATCACTTGACTCTGAAGTTCGAAAGCTTTCGCTGAATCTTAAGCAGCTAAAGTATTATTTTCAGACCTCACAATTTGATCTTACAGCTTAGGCATAATTTAAAAAGAAGAGCTCGGTTTACAGGACTTTACATAAAACGTTTTATTTTAATTAATTTCGTATCTGCACTGGCATCCAGTTTATTAAAGCAGATGCAGGATTAAAGAACAGCTTCTATTATTAATTCAAGCTTTTTGAAAAAGAAAACTGTATTTTATGAACAATACAATATTCTCTTAATTAAAATGAAGCTGAAGCATTTCGTTACACAGTAGCGAAAGAACAGTCGCAATCATATAAATTAATTTTACAATATGGAATTAAAAAGTAAATGATTGATACCCCCTGGCATCCATTATACGTATTAATCCGCGAAACAAAAATGTGTAATTTCATCAAAATGAAAAATTTAAGGTTCGTTTTTATAAACAAATATATTAGAGAGAATTCAGGACAATTTCTTGGACACGTCTGCTACTACTGCAGATCGTGCGCGCCTGCTGGCCGTGGGTAAGTGGGAGTCGGGTCTCTGGCTTCTTGCACTACAGTCGTCGAACATAGGCACTTTGTTCACTTTGACGACACTACTTCCCGCCTCGCTGCTTCCCTGCGACTAGGAGCTCCTTGTTGTTCGCCTCATAGCTGTCACTGTGGCGAAGTTGTCAACAGCGTCGGACACCACGGCCTGTCTTGCACCCGAAGTGTGGGCCGCTTAGCGCGGCACGCGAACATTAATGACATTATCCGATAAGCTCTTGTCACAGTCGGTGTTCCAGTTGTATTAGAACCTAATGGCTTGGCACGCGACGATGGCAAGAGACCGGACGGCACGTCTTTATTTTCATGGAAGGTTGGTAGACCTTTAATGTGGAACTCAACGTGTGTCGATACTCTTGCACCATCCCATCTTCCTGGCTCGGCGTGCTTTGCTGGCGCTGCTGCTGTGGCTGCGGAAAACCTCCAGCGGTGAAAGTATAATAACCTTTGGGGTTGAAATCCTGGAGCCGTAGCGGCCGAGTGCTCATGGTTTGTTCTACGAAATCTCGAAACGCCTGATTGACACTTCCCGTGGCCCAAGGGCTGGCTTTTACCTTGACCATAGGCTAAGCATTGCCATACAACGTGGCAATGCCGCCAGCCTCTTGGGTATATTACAAGTCGAGAGCGATGCGGAAAAAAAAATCGGCGCCATATTTTAGTTTGGTAGTAGCATTAGTCAGGGTAGGTATTTTTTTTAAATTGAGTATTGAGTATTTTAATAGTTTGTTAGTTAATTTAGTATAAGAAGTTAATCCACCGTATATATTTTATCCTACAAAAAATATATTCTAACTAATAATTATTATACATGGGAAAGTAAGTTTGTTTGATTGTTTCCTTTTCACGTCTAAACCACTGAACCGATCATTATGAAATATTGCACATAGGTACGTTGTCAGGGGTACACAAAAGAACATAGGGTACCTATTATCTAGAACAAAATACTGTTCCCGTGGGAAAGAAAAATAACTTTAGGCGGTCACAATTGCTTTAGGACACTAGATGGCGCTACGTGTCTTTCGAATCATGATTGATTTATATTATTAGAAACTTTAGTAGTGTTAAGAGTTAATTTTTTTAAATATAAGTAATACATTTTGTGAGTCTAGAGTGAACTACAACACAATTTGACCGAACACCATGAAAGTTAGCACCTAAGTAAGTATATACTTATACGTGTTTTTAATGGAGAAGGATTTAGACGATTTTTTTCGACTCCACGCGGGCGAAGCCGCGGACAAAAGCTAGGTAAAGAGAAAAGATTTGATTCTTTGTATGTTTTTTTTTTACTCTTTCACGCTAAAACGGTTGAACGGGGTAGACCATGACCTGGAGAAGGACATAGGCTACTTCTCATCCTGGATCGCAGCCGAAGTCGCGGGCAACAGCTAGTCTTTAATAGTTTTACACTTAAACAATTTCTAGTAGCAGATTATGAACTAAGTTCGTAGAAATAAAAGCTATTATTATTTAACTTGAGCCGGTTAACTAACGAACGTGTATTAGACAGGTTTCTCTTGTACGAAAACTATAATGAAAACTCGCCTTGAGCAGAACATTTTAGATAATATAGTATATTATAAGTATTTTCAAGTTTAACTAACTTCACCCCAGGAGATAATAACTTTATAACAGTTGCATATCTCGAGGGAAAGCTGAGTGTTCGATTAACTATTTCATTTAGGAAATAATAAATTAATATTGATGTCACTATCAATTACGGGATGTTATTATTTGTTTTATTACATTCAAGTGTTTTATTTAAGAGGCAAACCCATACTTGTTTGTACGAGTAACGTCAGTTAAATTTTCGCTTGCTATTAAAAATGTCAAGTATTTAGAGTTTAATATCAAGTTAAAATATCGAACTAACCCTACTAGCCCTTTCTAAAATCCGAACATTAAAAAAACTGCCCTTAACGTCAACCCTATGTCAATTCCAAGAAAGCTTCTGAAAAGACGACTGCCCTTAACGTCAAGTCAACCCTTGTCGATTAAAAGAAAGCTTCTGAAAAGACGTGGCCCAACAAAACTCCCCAGCAACACATTTGTCTCGACCAATAAATGGCGGAACTATCAATATTACGAGCACAGCTGCTGCACACATTCACCGTAATGAATGAGATCACTTACTCATTATTGAACGGCAGACCGAAAAGGTTCCTATGTGAGCTTTTTAAAGCAATACAAAAATGATTCTCTGAAAAGTAAAAATTAGGGATGAACTTTTAAAGTAATAAACAAATAAGAAAAGTGTTTAAAATTGACCTGAATAATTCATCTTATTTTCGGGGTTAGAGCTTTCAGCGTTGAGATCGCATTATCTACCGTTTCTGATCTGGATACCTAAATGTTATAATTTATATGTATTATTTAGACTCTACAGCATTATATTGTACTTTAACATATCATAATATTCAATATTACAAACGTGTGAAATTGCCAATCATTTGCTACTAAAAGCTCTTATTATGCAATCAAATAGAAAAGCCATCTGTTCTGAACATACCAGATTACTGTTAAGTGAAAACGCGCAACATTATTGCATAATCACGAACACTATATAGAATTGCTTTTTAGGGTTCCGTACCCAAAGGGTGCCAATGGAACCCTATTACTAAGGCTCCGCTGTCCGTCTGTACGTCTGTTAGCGGGCTGTTTCTCATGAACCATAATAGGTAGACAGTTAAAATTTTCACAGAGTGTGTATTTATGTTGCCGCTATAATAGCAAATAATAAAAAAAAAATGTAAAAAAAAAATGAATTAAATACAAAAAATGACTTTAAAAAAAATAAAAAAATATTGTATGGTGGTATGGAACCCTTCGTGTGCAAGTCCGACTTGCACTTGAGTGGCATTCAGAATCTATGATCTAAATACCAGTGCGTTCCAGTCACGGACGCTTTTACGTCGTAAAGACAACTTGTGCTATTTAGTCTTACCGTTCTAGCCGTCACTATGTTTGCTCTCAAAGCTTTTCCTAGAATGGCATAACTTTGAATCAAGCCTTAGGTTGTATACCAATATCTTTGGAGCACAAGATACTGTATGATGTGTGTAGATATGTAAATGTAAATGAATTGGGGGCCTTATGTTTTGGTTTGCTCCTTTAAAATTCGGAGCACATGTAGCCAATTTTGGTCGAAGTACGATCATACAATTCCGGTACATTTTTTTTTTTACTTGTTTCCATGTTACTGATACGACAAGCCTTTTTTATGTAAATTAATTGGTGTAAGCAATGCCCTCCTTGTAAAATTCTCTCTTCCTTTTACAGTTACATTTTTTGTGAAGTAAATAGATCGGTAACAATTACGTTGACGTGCTTGCAAATTTATAATTTATTTGTAATTGTATACATTTTTGACTCGAACTTAAATTTTAATGTGAAACAATAACCATCCCAAAATGGTAACATTAATAGTTTTTTTTTTTAAATACGTTTAAATAACGACCATGCAAATAAAGTAGCCACGTAAAAGTTTTAACTTCCATATGTGAAATTAAATTCAAACAGAACGTTCGTGAACTTGGCCACACTGTTACGGGTAGTACAACTGACAACTCGCTACGTACCTATATTAACCAGCTTTCCAATTAAACATTTTGTAAAATAAATAGCTATTTACTAAAGTGTTTTTTACTGTAAGTACATTTAAAAACTAATATTATAAACAGAAAAGATAAAAAAAAATGTATGTTTGTTTGATACGCTTTCATGCTAAAATGGCTAAAGGGATTTCGATGAAATTTGGCACATTGGTAGACCATAACCTGGATTAGAACATAGGATACTTTTTATCGCGATATTTTTACGGGATCGAGACTTATGCGGGTGAAACCACGGGGTGCAGCTAATAGTAAATACAGCACTCTTAATAATCGTTTTAACAAAGGATTTACAGCCACAACGAGGCATTTAAACTTTACTACGAACATTTGATCGAAATCCCAATATGTACTGCACTAACAAACTAGTGGCAATAAATCCGATTAATTTGCGAACGATGTATATCGGTTCTCGTGTAAAGCTTTATCTATACAGGGTGGAGAAACACACTCGAATGAACGAGAAAAGTACCTCGAATATTCAAATTGGCAAGTTACATTTTGTATTAATAATATTTATACCAGAAACTGCCTTTTCAGAAATGGGGAAAAATGCTTTTATAACCGCTGGGTATGGCACTGTCATTCAATCGAGAAAAACCTTTATAAAAAGGTGTTGTTTTCATTGGTATGCCACACGCACGTCTGTCGATAAAGCCAAAGTTCCCAACAGATCCCTTTGATGAAAATATATATTTAATAACATATTTTCCTCGTTCCGTTTGTTTCTTCCGCCCTGTATAATTTTATTAATTGAATGCAATATGGCTGACGATGCGATCGGCTGAGCTCGGACCTCGTTAATCGATATTAAATAGATTAACCATTAATCGATCAGCTGATGAGGAAGTGACTCCAAACTAGGCCTCGCTTCATTATGGAAACAACTAAAAATAGCTTTTAGTATATTACGTTATAAGTAAAAATCTTTATCGGGAAAGTTTTTTGGATAATAGGTTGGAGAAAAAGTTTCTTCGCATTTTTTAAGAAAATTCAAAACATTTTTTAATATAGTTTATTTACATTTAACTAAAGTATGTAGGTACCATTTTCTTCGATAACTTTTTGCCATCTTGTAGGTAGGGACATGATCCCATTGCTATAGAAATTTTGGGACTTTTGATCAAAATACCGCGACAAGTGGTTTTGGCAGTCCTCTCGTGATGTTAACCTGACACTGCCTAAAGAATTCTGAAGAGACCGAAACAGGTGGAAATCTGAAGGTGCAAGGTCAGGACTATACGGCGAATGCATTAACAGCTCCCAGCCAAACTCTCTTAATTTTTGCTGAGTGGCTAAAGATGTGTGAGGTCTAGCGTTATCATGATGAAAAACCACACCCCTTCTGTTGATTAATTCCGGCCGCTTTCTTCTTCTTTTCTTGCTTTTATCTCATCACTTGTTCGCAGTAGAGTTCAGAATCGATGGTCCTGCCTGGTGGTAACAGCTCATAATGAATAATGCCCTTCCAATCCCACCACACACACAGCATCACCTTGTTGCGAGTTAACCCGGGTTTCGCCACAGTCTGTGAAGCCTGACCGGCCTTTGACCACGACCTTTTTCGCACGTTCTTGTCGTACGTGATCCACTTTTCATCACCAATTATCAGCTTCTTCAAAAATGGTTCGGTTTCATTACGTCGTAATAAGGAATCACAAATGAGTACACGGTTTATTAGGTTTCTTTCAGTGAGCTCGTGAGGTACCCAAATATCGAGCTTTTTTGTGTACCCAGTTTTTTTCAAATGTGCCAAAACTGTTTTGTGGTCAATTCTCAGTTCTTCAGCTACGTCGTAACTACTGGTATGCCGATCTTGCTCCACTTTTTAAAAAATGGCATCCATTTTATCCGTAATAATGCGACCAGAGCGACGTGTATCTTTGACATCAAAATTTCCGGATTGAAAACGCTTAAACCAAATTTGTGCTACTCTCACAGACACTGCACTAGGTCCATAAACATCGCAATTTTTTTTCGCGGCTTGCTTTGCATTTTTACTTTTTTGTAGTAAAATTTTAAAATGTATCGAATTTCTTCATTAGATTCACTCATCTTGACAGTACGAAAAACAAATGAAAATCACACATTTTCCTAATTTGAATTTGGAATTATGTTCTTTAAAATTTAAACTTTCTATGATACCAAAACCAGCCACATACAAATAGTACAGCCAAAGAGATTTTATTACAAGTTCATACATACTATAATGCGAAAAGACTTTTTCCCCAACCTAATAGAACAGGAAGATTACTTATTTACTTTTTAGTTTACAGCAATATCACTGTCCCTAGTATATTATTATAATAAAATAATACTAGCCTATTACTGTCCCACTGCTAGGCAAATGCCTCTTCTCATACAGAGAAAGCACGAGCATTGATCACCACGCTTGCTGGAGACGAATTGGCGATTTCAAGCTTATATATTAACTATAACTACCGGTTTCCTCACGATATTCTCCTTCACCGGTGTCAGTAACGTCAAAGATAAACTCAGAAAGTACAGTCAGCAAAAGAGATAAGTATCCAGGGTCGCTAAACTTCAACTATATCCAGTGACCGTGGTTACTTATCTCTTTTGCTGACGGTACACGAACGCATACATACAGTACATGTGCAGTATATGGATTGAAAAAGTCACATTGGTATTTGCCGGGATTCGAACCCACAACCTAGTGCATGAGAGCCTAAACCACTAGGCCATCACCGCATTACAAATACAATTTTATTTTTATAAACATCATACAATAATATTACAAATCAAAATATTTACCCAAATCCTACTGACCCTTTTCTACTTAACAAACAGACCACTTCAATGAACTGTTATTACATTGGTCAAATCAAACTGACCGTTATAAAGGAAACAAGAAGTTTCACTCACTGATTTACCTATAAGCAAGCTTGGATAGACACTCAACCCTCAAGCCTACCAAAGGCAAATTGACAAATAGAAGAGTTCTAATTATTTCGTTCTAAGATGTTATCCGTTAATAAATCTTCAAGGATTTAATTAATTCATGAGGAAGGTTCTATCTGAGTAGAAGTTACAGCCTGACACATCAACACTGCGACTAAAATTTATCTCAACTTTTTCGCCAAATCCAATTTGCTTAAGTCAGGTTTAACCACAATAGAATATAAGCGAAGACTAGAAACAATATCAGGTTACGTAAACCGCGAAATGGGTTGTCCTATACGGTCGGCTAAACCTGCGGGGTAATTACGTAACACAGTAAGAATAGGAATGGGTTTCATTTTGACAGTTCAACAACATTCATTGCGTTATTTACGTAGTTGAGCAGACAAATTTTTCGAACATATGAAGCAATGGATTAGCAATAGGCTTCAAAATGATTCAGATTGTGATAGATAGTGTGTTACGTAATTAGGGTGCTGGTTAGAACGAGTAAGGCCCACTTGCACCGCCGATCACTAAACACGTTCAGCGCTAAATGATTTTTAATTATCATTCTGTCTCTGTCATCTTCAAACATTTTACTGAAACAGAATTATGTTTTAAAGGCGTTTAGCGCTTAACATGTTTAGTGATTGGCGGAGCAAGTGGGCCTTAAGGCGACAATAAGTGCCAGCGACCTTGAGCGAGTGGGAGGAGCATGCGAAACTTTTAAGCGAATTAAATTGTACAGAGCGTTAGCGTCTATCCGGACATTGGTCAGCGATGCACTGCCGCCCGTCGCCCGCAAGAGCCCCCGCTTCAACGCGCATCAAGTTTATTCGCAAAAACAACCCACCTTGATTTATCAAACACAATACAAATAAAAGCTGTATACGAAAATTTGGGTACTTAAATTGTCTTTTTGATGGCGCAGAATTCATGAAAATACGCCGGATATTTTTTTGCGTGATTATCGTTTTTGTGTTCGCGTTAGACATTACTTTACATATTAATTACACCATGTTATAAAAATATAATTTCAAATATTCACATATCAAATTACGAAGAAAATAGTCTAGTTTATCATATATTTTTTTCAAACAAATAAGACTATTCGTTTAGACGTGATGTTCAATTTGAAATCATTAAAAGTCGTATATCTGCGCCTTAAGGTATGTACAGCCACGCTTTAGCTTGTAGCGGTAACATACGGTGCCTGTAGATACAATGTGCAACGAACTTAGATGGAACCACAGAATTACGGTACGCACAGACCATGGAAAAGCGCAGAGGATGAATTATCCATAACATAATATCATGCCTAAATCTCACGATATATAGATATTTAATTTCATTATCAACCAACATTTCGCCAGTTATGTTTGTACCCGGTTTATGAAAATAGGGCCCTTATTGCGTGGGCGGCAGAATAACTAGCCTAGAATAACGTCTTTACTACGTACTCAAGGCGTATAAAGCTCATATTTGAATGAAACAGTTATTTATAGCCTACTCGGTCTCACTTGGAATACTAAGGTCTTTATCTTTGTATGAGCTCATGAAATATTTCTGTCTTTCTTGCGGCTATTTTTCACACATTTATTATTTCAGTAGACGTGTTGGTTTTACATTTTGTGAAAACGATGTTTTTGGTATAAATCTGTTTGTAAATCAGGCAATTATTCCAGGACTAGATATACAATTTACCTTCGTTTTAAGAGCAAAAGATTAATCGTTTTTAAAAACTATACGCCCTAATGCATCTAAACGTTACTTCAACTTCACGAATGGTTTATTCCAAATAGTTCTGGTATTTGAATAGCCCAAGTATGTATCCGGTCTAAAGTGGCCTATTCAGCAACCCTGGCCCACAAACCAATGTTAGGGTCTCGAAGGTCGGTCGACATTTATAATGCTTTCAAACTTCTCCTTACCTGAATAAGGGGTAGTCATTATACCGATTTAAAGAATATGGGGTTATTAAAATGTTGCTACTGTATAAGTTTATGTACCTTCTTAAACCATACTTTAGTCGCTCATAGCTAGAAAATTATGGCCGTGTAATAACCTGCCTAATAGCCTATTAAAATAATACTGCACATGAAGGTTTACCTAACTCACAGACTTGGCGAACGTTGAAAACAATAAAACCTAACCCCTCTGGGTGCAGCTTCAATCAGTTTTGTTACGCTAGAACTATGTTACATCACCGTATTATTTTACCCTGATTCATAGTTACCTAAGTAATGCAGGTTAAATAGAAAAAAATGGGTCCAAATTTTTTTTTTAATGTAAGAGGTCCTACAAAAAGATTTTATTCGAACCCATTTTTTCAACTTTTATGTCAATCTTATTTACATCGAATCTAAAATGAGCCTCTAGCTATGGGTAAAACAAACACAAAGCTAAGCCTAATTGATAAGCAAGCTGCGGCCAAGTTCAGGCGCGCGGCATCCATCAAAGTGTCGCGCTGTTATCGCAGAACCTTCGCCACAGTGATTTGTGGCTGAACGTTTCACTGCTAATGTATAACTTACCTTACTAAATAGCATACAACTAAGTTATGTTCACCCTTGCACATACTATTACATAGTAAAGTTTCCTATTTTGTAGCAAGGGTATTACAAACTGCTGCTACAAATTGATGTTACGTTGATAATTCACATTCTCCTGTAGACGTAATAATTATATAGGTATAAGCTGACCCGACAGACGTTGGCCTGTCCTATCTATGAATGTCATATGTCGTTTAGTTTTAGTTTGGACTATTGACTAAAACTAAAAATATCGGCTCATTTATCAACCGATCCATCTGTGTTGAACGATATTTGTAGCGCGCATTCTATCAATCGCTGACAGTTATTTCAAACAACTGACAGTTATGTAAAATTAATATTGGCGTTAAGTTTTCTTATATTTTGTAACGTTCCGCTCAACTTTCTTATTTTTTTATTTCATAAGATCCTTCTCCTGACAAAAATGAACACAATTTTTTTTTTTTTTTTTAAATTGGTCCAGCCGTTCACGCGTGATGGCGTGACCAAGGGAAATAGGGATTCATTTTTATATATATAGATAGATAATTACGTTATAGTTATATACATAATTTACAAGCTTATAACCTTAAAATAATAATAATAATATGTGCATGTATCAAAACGGGGTAAGGAATTACAGGGCATCAGAAAAATTCGTCCGCATCGCTGTCAACGGGAAAAGTGCCCAAAAACCTAATATTTAAGTAGTGCTTATGGCGATTAAACTTGTAATGATTAGATAAAGTTATATGAAATATTCCGACATTATAAACGAATATCCCGAAGTTTCTGAACAGTTTAATATTTCCTCTAAAAACTTTGTAAAGAAAGTCCCATGACACATTATTTTAGATGATGATCGATAATTTCAGTGTGACACTACATAAGATTTATATACAGTATCTTTCTCTCAGATCACATCTCGACCTCAAATAAGATTGTCTCCATTAATCTTAGAAAACTTGTTTCGAGTTGGAAATGAAGATTCGCTTTCAACGAGTTTCGCTTTGACAAAGTCAATAGGGATCAACATTCCATGTACCTATGAGCTGTATGTCAGATAACTCAACTCTCAAGGTACCTACCTAGGTATTGTCGTCCTTGTAATTTCTATAAAGCGCTGCCCAAACGCAGAACACCGACCCCGCATTTTTTTTCAAAATTATTTCATAAAATAAAATAGTATCATGATAAAACAATCGTTAAGAAGAGCTCAATTATTATTTTTTTGTCGCATAATTTGTGTTTTTTTTGTTGTAAATTATCATTATTTCATGTAATGATAATAGAAGTAATTCAATCAACTAAAGAAATATCTAAAAAATATTCCACAAAGCCTTTAAGAGCATTAATTTATTAATTTAATTAAAACTGAAAAACAAATTATTTTGGTGGTCATTCGATTCAACAAACATCAAACGCCTCGCTGTTTTGAACCTTATTTGTTGCCGCAATGCACTATTGTCAACTACCTAAAAAATTGCTTCTTACTGCGCCTTAACACTTTTGACAACTTATTCCAGTAAATTAAAACTTCACTATGGTAACAATCATCTTGCTGTCACACAGACATATAGATCGTGTCATTTTATTGACGTGCAAGTAACATTTAACGTTATATAGGGTGATAAATAAATTACGAGGTCGAGAATACCTACCCTTTTTATTGGGATAAAATGAAACGAAATATATTTACATCTGTAGTATATCCATAAATGTAGGCCGGTGTCACACCGTTAAATTCAACTAGATATTACAATAGGCAGCTGACGTATCGACAAACATTGGATAGATTCAGCGTAACGGAATGAAACCGATTTTGTTTATTGGTCGACAACCGAACGATGTTTATTTGATATATTCGATTCTCTCTAGCACCTTGTAAAATCTAAACGAAGTAAATGTAAATATGTGAAGCCCGATAGAGATTACGTTTTAATACATTAGCTATTGAAAGTAATGAGACAAGACTTCAAATTAGAAGCTTCCAATGCTCCATATTCCGATGCGCTGTAAAAATAAGCTTTTTTTTAACCTTTTTTCTGCTGCAATTAAATCAACACGTCATGGAGTGCTGGTCGTTAATCACATTGAATTACACAACCCAGATACTCACACGCAAGCCTTGTAACAAACACATCATTATCTTAATAATAGCCATTCTTTTAATAATAAGGTACAGTTAACACCGACACTTTACTTTCACAAGTAACCCTTAAAGAAACTTCATTTATTTAATACTCTTTCTTCTCCAATATCAAAGTTCTAGAGGGTCTGATCCAAAGAAGATTAGCTAGATAGGAAAGGTTTTACTTGTGCGTGCTACACCCGTTAATTGAAAACGCTTAGCTGTGCTCACAGAGAAGGCTGGTTGTGGCTACAGAGACTCTCTACGGAAAGTTACTTGTAAAAAGAAAAGAGAAAATATAAAAGGGAAAATTACACAGGTACTCTTTCGAGGGAACCCCAAATCAACATCGGATATTAAACATTTGATGCTCATAAAACGACTACATTTTGGACGTGTTTCTACTGAAACTAACAGTTACGAAAAACAAACGTTATAAATTGCTTGCAAAATTGAACTACTCGACGGGTTGTTTTATTTTAACTTTAGCTATAATAAAGTTGTCTGCGTGCATCTTGCAGCTCTATTTGTAGCCTTTTTAAGCGTATTAGGCGGAGCATGATCGTAAAAAGTATTTAGTTTTGTCATGACGAGGCGAACGGAAATGGACTGGGCTCGTAAACACTGACCGGGAAATGTCCGGCAGGTAAAATTAGTGAGAAGAAAATTGTGTTGTCATAATCTAGAAATGATGGACGGTCACGTTTCTTGTGTATCGAAATAACAGAGACTTGTGTTAGTGAATAAAACAAGTACATAATTATACGGCATTTATCACAAAAGTGTGGTCATATTTAAAGCTGTGGTACAGACCATCAAACTGAATAACTTTTCATGGGTCCAACATCGTAATCGCGAAAATATAATCAGCCGTCCCATACATTTGGGTCGAATAGGTATTAAAGTTTTGTATGGGACAAATTATTGATATTTGTTTCGTAATTACGATGTTGGTCTTAGGGAGAAAGTTATTCAGTTTAATGGTCTGTACCACAGCCTTAAATATGTCCACATCTTTCTGATACATACTGTATATTATTATGTATGTGTGTACCTATAGTAGCGTTCGTGCATTACGATGTTTTTTGCATACCAAACTCAGTCTGTTTAGCAAAAAGTTGCACGGAGTTATTGCGTAGCAAGATCGTATGTATGTATGAGTTATATTAAACTTGTATGTTGTGTTGTATGTTTTATTGAGTTATAAACTTTTGCATTTATTTAATAGAATTTAGTTTTACTCATAGGTATAGGTAGGTTATGATTTATTTTTATTTTTTATAACGAACAGCATCCTATTTGTGTATCACAATCTGAATCATTTTGATTATTGCTAATCCATTGCTTCATATGTTCGAAAAGTTTGTTTGCTCAACAACGTAAATAACGCAATGAATGTTGTTGAACTGTCAAAATCAAAGCTGTTCCTACTGTTAGTGTGTTACGCAATTACCCCGCGATGTTTTGAAAGAAAGATCATCACAAATGTGCAATTATATTATACATTAATTAAGTAATTATTTATTATTATATTGCGTAGAATCCAAAGTTTCCCTTTATATTTAGTGGTTCGGAAAGTTTACGTTTCTCGGAGGACCGCTGATGCATTACCGGCCTTATAATAGTTGCTTCATTATTTATTAAATCTAATTATGTAGCTAAGTCTGCTTTTATCAGACATAAAACAACATTATTATGCATGCACGTACTTGATGCTTCTATCAAGCGTATTATCAGTTTCTGCTTTAATCAAATTGTAGCTTAAAAACTATTAAATATTCTCTTTTGAGTAAATGTTATCTTTAATATTTTCTGTTGCAAACAAAATGTGTGAAATGTCTAGGTCCACTTTCTGAAACTTCAGAAAAGTTTAGGACTTGCTTTGATACTAGATACAGCAATTTTATCAAATTAAACAGAATAAATTCTTAAATTCTTTTCACTAAATTGCATGAAGTATATTTCCATTTCATTTTCTACGTTACATAACTGATAGTTACACAGTAAATGCTCACTTTGTTTATTACATAAACTGTAAAGCAGGAACCCGTCGTTTCCAGACAATGTCGAATTATCCCGATACCATAATATGTTAATTATAATTATTATTAATACGGTATTCGAGCTTTACTGTTTGCGATAAATACTTCGATACCACCACCACTAAACCACTTCATAAATATTATGTTTTTAAACATTTAGAACTAGTTATAGTGTATTTATTTTATTTCTTATTTTTAGTTTATTTTTAGTTTTCGTATGCTGCACTGATTTTGACGTCAACACGTCAACGCCGGCTATCACTGAAAATCAGGGCTGGGGCTCTGTCCCGCATAGGGTCCTAGCATTATGCTGAGCGATTGCCGTTTTGCGTGGATGTGACGCATATTTTCCCGCAACTCGTTTAATTTTTTTGTATTTGTGTGTTTTTTCTTTGCGTCATGTTTACTGCAAATAAACGTATTTTCTTTCTTTCTTTTCCTTCGTTCCTATAAGCTTTTAAAACATAAATAAGTGCTGCAGCTAAACAATATCTGTCTAGTCTTTGCCCCAAATATGTTGGGGTCAGCTTCCAGTCCAACCGGATGCAGCCGAATATCAGTATTTTTCATGGATCTATCTGACCTCCACAACCTAGTTACTGGGATACACCAATGGAGGGGTCTCGATATGTCATTGTAATGGATGGTCACCCATCCACGAACCGACCGCGTCAAGCTTAGCTTAAACTTCGATCAACCCATGCGGTTGATTATTAACCGATTTCACAAAAAGGAGGAGGTTCTCAATTCGTCTGTACGTTTTTTTTTTTTTTAATGTGTTTTAGCTCGTAACTTTTTTCTGGGTGAACCGACTTGGATGATTCTTTTTTTATTTGATAGGTGGTGCTTCACATGTGGTCCCATACACACCAAGTAGTGGTGTACGAATTTGTGTGGGGTAGGTACCGCAACTAAAAGTGAAAAATAAAAACTTTTTTACAAAAAAACAACCGACTTCCAAAAAAAACACTAAAAGACGTGAAAAATAACTTTAATTTCGGAAGTCGGTGACCACAAACGAAAATACAAAACCAAAGGCATCGACTTCCGAAATTAAAGTTATTTTTCACGTCTTTTAGTGTTTTTTTTGGAAGTCGGTTGTTTTTTTTGTAAGAAAGTTTTTAGCTAGCCAAATGCACTACAGTTAATATTTTTTTAAATGACGGCTATAAATAAAACGCTTCTTCGAATTGTCTGCCCATACACGGATAAGTGAATAAAAATACTTTTGTCACTAAGCATAACATTTTAGAAGCGTTAAATTACTTTCTCAAGTTTGACTCATAGGTAATTTTGTTCATAATCCCTAGTTCCCAAGAGTTATCACTTCAAGACCAAAATCCTTTTTATACTTGAATTAGTAATATGAGTAGGGACCAAAACGCAAGCAATATTGTTAAAAGCATTGTACATCATGGCAGAAATCTCGGAATGCTAGAGTAGTATTGCACTGCGCTCTTTGTGTTGGGGCAATATCCCCTTAAGTGGTTTAATATTTGTTCTGTGGCATTGTGAGAGCACCTATGACGTCAATTCTCCCAATTGAATCAAACACCATCTCAAAAGTACTCTTTTATATCTGGATTAAGCAGATTCGAGATTGTATGTGTAAAGCACGCATACTGAAATCTAATTTGGGCATCTCGGCTGTCGCATTCCCGTTTATATATATCGGAATATCTGTCGCAACAAAAAGTCCAACACGAGCCCTCAATGTGCGTCGCGAGTCGTTTCAAATAAGAAATGTTAAAGAGAGGAATTGCGTCGCAAACAAATTAAACTCTGCCGCTAAAAACTTTACTGCTATTATTAAATTTGAATGCGCGTTCGTATAAAAACACATTTGTACGTCCATATTCAACTGTAAACTCCATCGGGGTAACTACTGCCCTAAACGAGTTTTCCGAAGTTCTGAGTGATATTTCTAACTCGCAAACACTGAGGAGTTGCCTCTCTATATTCCACTGTAATGGATTATTATTTCAAGATTCCTGTATCTTGAAAAGGGAATCCATAACAAGAAAAACATTTTATCTGTTAACCGTATTTAAAACCGAGGTCGTAATCGAACCTTAAAAACTAGAACTTCATGAGTAAATAAAAAACATTATTCAACACAAGTCTTAAACATTTTATTTCAACTACAAATAAATGTGAAATGACATTAGATAAAACTAATAAAATGCTTATTTGCCTAAGTTGTAACAAATTACTGTCGTGCGTGTACTAAGGTCAGCCTTAGGTTACGAAAATCTTAAAAATTATACACCAAGTTATTTCTTTACAACTTCGTCAGAAAGTTCCATCATAATGTTTAACCTCGAAATTGTGCTGAGCACGCTATATTTCCCCTCGAAATGTGATTTTTATCGACACCTAGATGATTTTATCGACAGGATCATTTTAGAACCTAATCCTTTTTGAAAAGGGTGTGAGTGCCTTGGTCGCGGGAAACAACATTGTGTGATTGTTGCTCAACATTGTTCCTAAAGAATTAGGGGCTAAAACGGTACGGACAGTCTGGTCAACATTGCATTGATTTTGTGTATCATAGTCGATCTCGTAAATACTTTATCGGTAAGTATTTTTTTTATTGTTTCTTGATATTACACTGAATAATATTTACATAATTTAAAAGCTAACAGTCTTAAAATATTAGTAATAATATGAACAAGTATATAAAGGTGAGAATAAAGAACCATAGGGGCATCAAAAATCTCGTCCGCATCGTAACTTACCAACTACGAAAATATAATAAAGAAGAATATCCAATTTACTGGTTTTCGAGAGTATGCCTCTCGAACCGAGTGCGGCGTGAAAACTGAACAAGCTGTTTCGTCCCAGATTTTAATAACTAGCTCCTTCGTCCGAACGCTCTATTCAAATTTCATTTTCAGTTTCAAATTAAGCACGTTTATCTTGCGAACTCAGAGTACAAACAGTAATCTAGAATATTCTAGTCGTTCGGGGGGCTATTGTTGAGCGAATAGGCCTCGTTCGAACACGAAGGCCGTGAAAATGTTCCCTTTTCATTGGTGAAGATAGCGAATGAATAAACACGCACGGTTGAGTCGTCCGTTACGTGTAAGGGGGGCGGAGGTCGGTGGAATTAGGTGGTAGATAGGCATCGAGGGACGGAAGCCACCACCTTCGCGTGCCTGCATTGTTAAGCTGCACTACGGGTTTTACATTTTCTTCGTTAGTAAAGGTCTCGACGCAACCAAAGGTCAGGTTCCATAAATACATTGCTGTTACAGATACGGCTTTCAGTACTCACTGTAATACCTATCGCTGTAAACGAGAATTGTATTTTACTTTATTAAGTTTTTATCTTGTTTTCTTTTGACGGTTTTTGTTGCAAACTTCACGTTGTATTCCGTAAAAAGTTTTAATGAAATGCTGATTAAGTAATAGATACTTGAATAAGATGGTATAACTATTTTTCTTTCTTTTTCTTTCTTTTCTTTCTTTCACTTGTATTTCTTCGTGCCAGGTCGCGTATATGTAACTCGCTCCCACCGTTCAATATCGATACTCAATTTACGTTAGTAGGTAGGAGTGAGTTGTACATTAACCCTAATGTTCTTACTACCTTGTAAGTTTTGTATATCGACGGTGTAATAACAATATCTTATAACTACTAAACCATGATTTTACAGGAGGCGCAAAATATATAGGAGGCGTATCATTTCTAAAGTTTTTAACATTTTAATCAAAAAGTTACTTATATTTAAAATATAGTAAGAAACGCTTGTGTGATGGTGATAATGATTTCAAACCTTATGTCTTTGCAAATACGAGTTCTTTCATATTTTACCTACGAATATGCAATAAGGTGAAAATTGCTAAAACGTTAGTTATTAGTTATTGATACTTCACAGTCGATATGCCTATTGGTATTTATAACTTACTAGCTTTTTCCAGCGGCTTAAAAAAGCGGGAAATAAAAAACCTAAACACGAACCTTCTCCATGAAAATATACGTAAGTATGTATACCAATTTTCATGGTCAGACGGTGTTGGAGTTTATCAATCTCACATGTACCAATATTCATTTTTATAAATAGATTTCAGATCTAATCAGTCCTTCTATCATTCTGTGAAAATCAAACAAAGATAATAACCTTATCATGGCAGATCGGAACTAAACTTTTTCCCTGAACGTTAATTGTTAGGTTAAGGCCATAGGTCAACACTCAGGTTTTGATGTATTATTAACGTATGTTAAATACGACGCACGACAGACCGATTATTAATACCTGATATGAGCTGATATTGTTACCTTTGTTTTTTCGAGTGTGTTTAGTTTAGTTTGTGATAATTCTGTGCGAGTCCCAATAAATACATTTTCTTTCTTTCTTTTCTTTATATCAGAATACAACAGCTTCCTACCTTTTGTTGGATAATTCAGTCATGATGGCGGAATATTATGTTTTCTCAAACATGCTTGGAGATTCGATCGTAAAGGCTCCCGCAACCAGGCGCGACGCGACAGCCCGACACAAAGGCGCCGCCCGTCGCGCGGCACGCGGTGCCTTTGTGTCACGCTGTCGCGTCGCGCCAGTCTGCACGAGCCTTTATTTTGAAAACCTTCATTGAGATAAATGGAAAATGCTGTACTGGTCAAATACATGCGAGCAGTGGCCGGCATTGTTAGTATGAAAATCCATACCTGTCGCGTTTAGCCATTGAGTTATATAACTAGAAAAGCAAACCTCATTAAAATGTGTCAAAAAAAGTGTAACCACAATTTTAACCCGACGACGTAGCTTTGAAACCACTAAACATTTAAAAGTAAACATATATCTGTCTCCCTTACACACGTCGCATGAATAATACCGTCGCTTAGATTAGACAAAGACCGCAATTTAAACATGCAATGGCGGGATGGGGTTGCCTACCCATGCGAAATTTTACCCAACTATTTTAAGCCATAACAAACATTTAGTACATTTAAGTTAAATATTTTCTTTAATATTTGAATTATGTATTTCTTATTGGATGTATTAGAAGTTTAGAACTAATGAAATAAAGAAAACATTTTATTTTAAAATATTTATTTATTTATTATTAATGAAATCATACTCCGCTATGTAACATTAGTCTTGTAAACATTAGTTTTGTATGCCTTTTAGACTCTTTTTGTAAGTTTGAGTGAATAATTTGCTTTCCTGATCACGGAAGTGTTCGAATAAGTGACAGTAGATAGCCTGTCAGTTTCTTTTCTCAGCAATCGGATTATTTCCACCCATTTATCATGGCGTGCTGCATCTTTAAGCACCCTGCAACGTTATTATTATTAAAAAAAAACACTTATTCTATAAATTAAAAACTCCCACTAATGTGGGGAACTAAAACTAAGCTTTTAGTGGTAACACTGAAACTAATTTACAAAAAAAATCATTTTATTGCTTTTTTACATTGATATAAACACAAAAACAATAAACTTACGTGTGGAAAGTAATTCCGGTTAAATTATTATGTTTTTGTGATCTTGAATCGCACTTTTTCACTTCGTATTTACAAATTTTTCACTCGGTTCATTTTGGTTGGTGTCACGCAGAGCACTGAACTGACGTTAGCTACGCATAAGGCTGTGGCCATATGTCTAGTGGCAACGCCTTGGCGCGGTAATTACTAATCTAGTAACATATATAATCAATGTGTTTAGCAGCCGAATAATTACTATGAAAACAGATATCTGTCGTGTAATAAAAAAATGGAACAAACTTTTTACTTCGACCCATGGCAACCAACGAGGTAACTTATCAAATATTTTATTTAAATCTCGAACTGGCTTAGCAAATAGTGCTGTTTAAAGTGAAAAAGAAACAAATGAATATATTGGCGCGAGAACAGTCATCGTTGTACGTCATTGATTCTGGAATTAATAATTAATTTACTTAGTTTGAATTTCCGCGCATTATTTAAAAAAAAGTACTGAATTAGCCTTGGTCGCAACCAGGCGTTGATGGACTCACGTATGTGTTTTCACATTTTCACGTTCGTCCGTCAATGCCTCTGTTGTCGGCCGCTGCAGTAAAGTACTATAACTATATTTCTCTTTATATTTTTGAGTTGGTAAGTAAATGACAGTACTGGTTCATCACCAGATATCAAGTGGGGAATATTAACCTAATCCATACTCGTAGGTGGGTTAGATAAGTACTCGTATATAGATTTTCTAACTGAACAGACAGCTGTGCGGTTGGACAATTTGTTGCGTCACTTCTTCTCCCCAGCTAAAGCACTAGGAAGTGGTGAAGGGCGGGCGTTTTGGGGGACTGTCTTATGTAATTTTGACGTCGAAATGTGCTGATTCTCAGTCTAATTTGAATAAATGACTTATGATTTTGATTTATAGAGAAAAACTTTCATTTAATTCCCTACAGGCATATTTTTTTAACGTAATTTATAATGTAACTTCTGCTACTTGCAAAACTTAAACAAAACAAGTTCGAAGTTAAACAAACTTGTTTTATATAATGTGTGCAAATTCTTTGAAAGTTTATTTAGAGAGAAATTGTGGAATCGAAAAGTTTGCACCCTCATGCCGTAAAAATTATGTTTAGGGTTCCGTACCCACAGGATGCCTATGGAACCCTATTATTAAGCCTCCGCTGTCCGTTTGTCCGTCTGTTCGTCCGTTTGTTTGTCGACGGGCTGTATCTCTTGAACCGTAACAGGTAAAAAGTTGAAATTTTCAGAGTGTGTATAAACGTATTTTCTTTCTTTGTATTTGCCGCTATAACAACAAATGATAAAATTAAAATAAACTTAAAAATTAAAGAGACCCCTCCATACAAGAAACGTGTTTAAAAAAAATGTCTTGTTAAATATTGTACACTGAACCCTTCGTGTGCGAGTCCGACACGCACTTGACCGGTTTTATTTAGATATTATGTATGGATTAATGAGTTCTATGTCGGTTGTGCTACTAGTATTTACTAGTAGTACCACGTAGTAAAATACTAGAGTACTATAAAGATTGTCTGCTTAAGTCGACCTTATGTTGTGCAGACTGTTATTAAAATAACTCTGGTTATATTCGAACAGTGAAGCGAATTTAGAACGAGCTTTCAAATATTTGAATTTGAAAAACCAGTAAAAAAATGCTCGTTGATATAAACACGAACGCTTAGAATAAAACGTAATAATTAAATACAACGCCTTTCCCTCCTACGTCCCCGTAGTTGTTACAGTACTACATATTCTAGTATTTTCGATTTTTTATAGTACCAACACATTTACAATCATGCCTGCGAAGCATGAAAGAAAACTGAGAGTAAAAAGTTTTTGTGAAGCGATAAGAATAACATAACATACACATATCATCACGCCTGTATTACACGAAAGGCGAGGCAGAGGTGTACCTATAGTGCACCCACATTTTGCCAGTTATGTTTAAGTCCCATGTAATGGGGGCGAGCCTATTGCCATCAACCGGGCACAAATCCAGACTCCGAGCTGCTACTGAGAAATTTCAGATTTAAAAACCCAATTACACTTTGCGCGACCCGGGAATCGAACCCAGAGACTCATGCTCAGCAGCAGCGCTAACGACCACTAGACCAATGAGGCAAACAAAGATAAGAATAAGTAAGAATAAGATATGAATAAGTAAGGTATAAATAAATAAAAACAAGACAAAACACAATCATTACGTGTTTTGTTATCAAGAAACAAATTCTAATCTTGAGATTGTAAACACTTGACGGTCAATCTAACATTCCCAGCTGAAAAACAGATAATATTATGAACTGAGAAAATGATAAAAATATGTGAAGGCGATGCACCTAGAATAAAAGCATAAGAATCCACAAATAAAAGAAAAAAATCTACGAAAATGAAATGAATGAATGATGGTTTCTAGGATATGGCTAAGCGCACATTACTGCCAGCAAGTGTCCGATGGTTCATAGAAAATCTACGAAACTGATGTAGGAGGATGTTTCCAACAGCGTGCGGTACGCCCGAATCTGCGTCAGTCTCCTGCGTCTACAACTGCAACCGTGTAGTGATTAAATTAATTTGCCCTACACTGTAAACCATCAAGCCAATCTATTACGTTCAATAATCGATATACAGAATTACAGAAGTGTGTGTCTGTAGGTATACCGGCTGTACTCGTATCAGCGTACCGGTGAACCAAAGGTAAAATCTCACGCCAGACGGGTATTTAATGGAGTAAATGACAGCCGGATTTGGTTCCTCGTGACAGTTACTATAAACGCTTTGTAATCTCCAACGAGAAGCACGGCAGTAAGACAGTTCTTTATACATAAACACATCTACTGTTGTTCCCTGCATGTTGTCTGTGGTTCTCAAGTTTGACAACTAGTCAAAACTTAGCACATAACTTTTGACCAGTTATTAAGTGGTGAAAATCATAATAATGTAGGCTCGGCGCAAACGGACCACCGACCGCAGCCACTGGTGGCCAGCAACAGCGACTTAACACACTTTTTTCATATATTTTGTATAGACGCGCCGCACACGTATAGCCGGTGACGGCTACTCGCTACAGCAGTGTCCGCGACTCGCCACTTGTGGTCGCTACAGCAGTGTCCGCGACTCGCCACTTGTGGTCGCTACGGGCCACACAAGACGCCACTGTCGCATTTCTCCATGCCCCGCGCAGTTAAGCGTTAGACTAAAATGTGGCGGCTTCCGAACACCGGTGGCTGTCGCTCGCTTCTGACACTGATACATATGTGGCGGTAGCGCGCGACAGCCACCAGTGGCTGTGGTCGGTCGCCCGTTTGCGCCGAGCCTTAATCAATACTATTGAAATTATAGTCTAAAATGTTTGTTTCCATATCTTGCAGTACTCCTAGACCAACCGGGGGTTGTCCTTGGGTTCACTTGCATAGTGCATACAGGGATAATCATCGCTTGGTGCCTCATTTCATTAAAAACGTCTAACGGGCCTCTGTAAGTTAGCTTCGGCCCCTTATAATATATGTACGTGTACGCCTTCCAAAGGTTCGGGACCTCAGGGTCTCGAGCAATGACAAAGACGTTAATCAATACCATTAAAATTCTACCCATAGACCGGACACTGACCAAGACACTGTTAAAAAAGTCGAGTTAAATAATAATAATGAGATTCTTAAAAACATGCATGTTCCAGAACTGTCAATTTATGAACTGCCAAACATTATTCTTCAAAACCCTATATTTTACGAGCATTTATCCAGTTTAACGTTTATTATCTTTAGTTCTAACGCTTGTGAAATATAAATTACATCCTCGTTAAATACATCAATTCGAAATGGTTCATAAACTTTGCTCGGAACTCAAAGCACGTGACGTGTCAAATGATTTGAATTATAATAAGTTAGTGACTGATCATTATTAAAACCCAAAATAGATTTATGTCATTTCCACTTACGTCTCTTTCGCTGTCCAACCAAACAAAATAAAAGATTTATCGTACTCTAAAATTACTTTAGGGGAGCTTTAATCAATAAAGGATTATATTTTGTACTGCACCCTTTTACCCGAAGTATTTTGAAAAGTTATAAATAATTCATGGCAAAATGCCACTTCTCTCAGTTTGTTGAAAAATATGCGAAAAGATAATTGACTACAAAAAGGTATGCATTTGACTAGAGTGCGAGTTGTATTTAAGCTTTATTTTTCTATCGATTATAGATAACTAGAAATGGTGGTTATAATTTTTAAGAATATCACAATAAAGTATCTATTGATACATTGGCAAAGCCCTATGAACGTACCTTACGAAAGTACATAGGCTACTATATGAAAGCTTATTATTCTACGTAGTTAGAATGCCAATTCGATGACACGAGTTTATATTCAGCGGTGCGACCAAACAAATACTGACACAACGCGATAAAAATACCAATTCGACTCGTCATGCGTTTTTCCGTAAACAATGATTTCAGCGAATTCCTGTTTTACCATATATTTTCAAGAACTCGTGGGTTTTTGATTCGCGGCGCAGCAGTGATAAAGTTAGTCAGAGGGAGCTTTGCCAATCGTTATTCATAACGCCGTATGTTTATCGCCTCACCATCGTTTGGAGTCATCGTTCGCGAGTCTCCTTCTCCTGACGCATATTGCTATTTTCGGCAGACATTGGCAGTACGGGTTTCGTGGATTAATCTTACAAAAATGTTTCATTTTGACAGATATGTGTAATTAATCCTGTCTAGACACTCAAAATTGCTCTCCCGGAACTATCTAGGTGGTTATTATGTAGTGTGTGTACTTCTTCATATGAATTGACATGCCTGATAGACAAACAGACTTATGAGTTATAAATAAACTCATGAATCACAATATTTCTTGTCAAAATTAATTATGAAAATAGTTAATTTGCCAAGACAGATGTAGTGTATTATTTCGGCCAAAATTTTGGGCGGGCGGCGCAGACGCATTGCCACGTAGCGCCCGCCGCCCACGCGATGCTGCGCGTACGCAACAAAGCGCGCCGCGGGATCTCCCGCCACTCAGTTCACTCGCGAGCTTGGCCAAGGAAGCAACTCCAAAATATCCCAGTATTTAACTCACAGTGTTGCACCACATTATTGGAATTTATTTACATTCTACACTTTAAAAGGTATTTATTTCGTTTCTGTGATTAGAGCTTTGTGTACCGTGTTTCCGTGTTTAGCTTCTCAATATGTTTAAACGTGAATAGTGATTATTGTAATCTTCTATATTTTACCTGGAAATTACTTTTCAAACGCATACATTATTTTACACCAACTATTTCTAAAACATTTGGTAGCTTTTCGAAAGTAATCTGAAACGGCACGTGCTTTTTCAGTCTGTATTAATGTTCTTAAAGATCATAAGGACCTGAATCTTAATTAAGATTCAGGTCCTTATACCAATAACTATTAGTATGAAGATATACTTTGATATTTTTTTTCTAACTCAAACGTTTAAAGCTTAAATTCTCCATCGCAACAGTCACAGAAAAATGTGAAATTCAGAAACGCAATATAGGTCAAGTAAACTCACTCAGGTATTCGCAAGTTTTTAATAGACTCGAATTCCTATTGTCGAGTAGCTGGGCCGGTGAGACAAGACAAGGACGGGTTGACTCAAATGACACGAAACATTTTAACATTCCTTTGTTAAAATGACTCGAAAATAATATAGGCAATCAAGGCCCTCATTTACTGATTTGTTTTGCAAAACTTCACAATGCTACAATTATGCCCTTGCGTATAGTGGCTGTTTCTGCAACGGACTTTTGAAAATATTGTGTAATTGAGTACATTCAAAAGTAGCACCTTAATTTATTGTAATCATTCATTTAAACTATCATTTCTTGGCATGGTAAATAGGAGCCTAGTACGGATTCATATTTCAATAGACTCATAACACAATGCAATTTCTTTAGTTCAGGAATCTTCCAGAAGTTTCTAGAAACTGATTAGGTACTTTATGTCTGAGTATATGAGTAAATAACAGCAACATGTGACTCATTAATAAAGCACGCTCATTACTAGATACACATATGACATTGTTTCTGCAAATTTCTGTGAAATTCACGTCACAGAGCTTTTGAGCTTTATCTTCTTTTCTTAGAAGTTTCATTAGTAGTCTGCATTATTTTATGTTCAGGGTTTAAATTCCATTGATTGGTATTGAGAGAAAAATAACAGTAGTCGGCTATAACGAAGTCATACCCAGAAATTCTCTAACAACGTAAATTTAAATGCGGTCCAAACATTCCGTCTGGCAAGGAGCCAGCCAACGCTATCAATTTCTATCAAACTGAGTTTTCTGGATATACATGCACATTGATAAACAGTTTTATATTTCTTTTGTCTTTTTACGTTTTCCAAAACAACATTATAACGTTAATTTTATGGATTTTATGAGAACTGATTTTGTAAACGCGCAAACAATAACAAGATCTGAATGAGTCACGAGTTTAATCAGGATTAGGAAACATAACCTCAGTTGGAAAACAACACAATAAAGTTTAATTTTCCAATAATTGTAGATCATACTATCAAGATGTCTGAGAGCAAGCAACTCGAAGCCGGTCAGCAGCTCGTCAAGAGGACCATGGATGAACTGATCCAGCAAAAACAGACCACTGAAAAAGTGACCATCCAAGCGAGACAGGAGTTTCGCGAACACTACCAGGAGAGCTACGAGGAGGAGTTCGAGGAGGAAACCTTCACCGATCAGTTCGGAAACGAGACCACGAACAGGGTGGAGTCCAGCAGCGAGAGCAAAGAGCACTCGAAGAGCGCGGACGTGAAGGTGAAAGCCACCGGCCTGAACGCCGCGCAAGTGAAGGCCCTGACTGACTGCGCGAACGAAGCGGGACAGCTGGCGCTCGACTCCAAGGCTGCTAACTGAATGTAATTAAAGTACATCCCTACATTAGCTGACGCTATTAACAACATGCCTGTAATCAAAGCAATTTTCAACATTCAAATTTAACCAACCGCGATGCCAAATGGTCTTACTGATCGATCCTTAATTACAGCAGTTTCTTACTAATGTTCGAGCAACACGAAAATCCCTAATTCTTTTCTGTCCTTCATCCAAACCTTTTACCCTACAATTACACATCCTTTTTATTACCTTTGTTGTAAATCTGTATGTTTCATGTGTACATTTTGTTTCAGGTGTCTGCCTTATCCCGCGTGTGTGGTGGTCTCAAATAGTGATAAAGACTGTGTCCAGTGTTCCTTATTAAGTATTTTATTTTATCTATTTATGTAAGAGAAAATTTGATAAGTATGCAATAAATATATTTAAATGCATAAATGGTGTATTGAATAGTGTTGTGTTCGATTTACATGTGATAGTGAGGTTTTATAGGAAAAGGTTTTAAAAATGGAGGAGGAAGATGATGAAAGAAAGAGCCGACGGCCTAATCTCGCAGCTTTCAGCTCGTTGAACGCACGAGTGGTCCATGCCTCGCTAGAGGAAGGCTACGTGCGGCAACAAGCGTCGTCAGAATCCGGCGATGCAAATACTTCAAGTCTTTCGGCAGCTCAGTATAGTGATAGAAGTTTTGCATCGAAAACGAGTACTTTCTCCCGGAGCGGTACTTCAAGTTCGAGCCAAGAAGAATGTGAGGTAGCACACACAACAATTACTAGCGGTCAATATTTGGTCGCAGCGCGGGTGGAAAGCGCCCGTTCTATGGAGAGTCTCCGTCCAAGCAAGGATACGTCGCCGGCGCGCCCCTCTAGCTCCTGCACAACCGTTCGCGCACATCGGAGCTCGTTTCTGACAGCGAGCGAGCGGGATGTGCGGGAGACGCGAGGTGCGCCGGCGCGGCGAGCCTTGTCCGGGGAGGACATGGGCTGTTCCGCGGAGAAACGACGAGGGTTGTTCGCGAGCACAGAGCGACGTGCCTTGCAACAACTCAGCCTGCCTCCCCCCGAGCGGCGTCTCACAATACTCAGTCCCCACAGCCCCATGGCTATCACGGAGTTGCAGTGGCCTTCGCCTTCCGGTATACGCGGGAGGCGAATGAAAGGCATGGTGCTACCGAAACTTATACTGCCTCGTAGCGACTCGGATGCCTCGGAGGTGTTTATAGAAAGGTGCCCATTTTTATTAATAATCGTTTTCATTCTAAGGTTTTCTTTATCTCTGACAGCTACAGTTATTTTATGAATCAAAAATGAATCAGCGTCATATTTTCAACTCGTAATATGTTTTGTTGAATACTGGCAGGCCATTAAATTTTTGTAAACAGAAGTACATTTTAATGTTTTAATACATGAAGCATATCGTCGCCACTCAAAGTCTTTACAAACGTACATTCTCATTTTCATTACCGATGCTGATTTTATTATTAATGGCTATTTCACTTGCAAAACTCAAACATGAAAGTACTTAAATAAACGAAGCCAAAAATTGGAATACACAGAAGATTGTATTTGCCAAGAGAAATACATTTATAACGACGTGCGTCAGCAGCGAAGTAAAAGTAAAACTCTTTACAACTGCTGGATGTTTATACTACTCGTACTTTTTGAGCGAACATGTTTTATTTGTATTAAAAGCTTGTTGAAAGTTAATTACAAACACAATGAATTATTATTTCGTTAGGCATACTGTGTACCGATAGATTTCTAGACATGTTGTTTTTGAGGCTAATTTTGTGATTTCAAGTTTATTACTGAAAGGTGTCAGTCAGTTTTTAACCGACTTCCAAAAAGGAGGAGGTTATATGTTCGATTGTACGTATGTTTTTTTTTTTTTTTATGTATGTTCACCGATTTCTTCGTCAATTGTGGACCGATTTCGAAAATTCTTTTTTTGTTTGAAAGGGTATGCTTTCGAGGTGGTCCCATTGTCACCAAGTCAGAATCTGATGGGGGGATCCCATGGAAATCGAGGGAAATCTTCAAAATTTATAGGCACACGTATAGCGATTTGGGTATTTTTTATAGTAACTCGTGCATTTGCTCTTGGAAAGCACCATTTGGTAAAGTGGAACTGATGATGAAGACCAGAGGTGGCCACTGGAACTTCTCAATAATACTTAAGTATTTCACGGATAGCGATTCGATTTTAATATGGTTGCTAAGCAATTTATGCTCGTCACAATGCATATGGTGAAATGGAGCTGATAGTGGCTTCACCATCAGCTCCAGTGGTTTTGGTTCTTAACAGGAGAACTCCTCAACAATTAACGTCCCTGTGTCGGGAAAAGGAATATTTTGTAAAAGATGATGAGCAGTTGACATTAGGCTATTGTAACTTAGATTTATTAATATCTGACTCACTAAAAAGAGAAAAATAAAAACTTATTCCAAAAAAAACAATCGATTTCAAAAAAAAACACTACAAAGTGAAAAATAACTTTAATTTCGGAAGTCGGTGACAAAAAACAAAATACAGATACAAAGACACCGACTTCCGCAATTAAAGTTATTTTTCACTTAGTAGTGTTTTTTTTTGAAGTTGATTGTTTTTTTTGGAAAAAAGTTTTTTACTACTCACAATCTTGATAGTACCTACTGAACAATATTAGGCTTGAAACAAGTGACAACGTAACACAATATTTCCCACAGCGTACTCGTCGTAGTCGTTTCGACTTATGACTACGACACACATGTTTAATGGTGCCTACGTTTTATTGTCTTCGCCTTTATTTTATGTTATTCCCGTAGTTTTTAACGTTATGAAACATTCAGTAGCATGTAATATTCTCGTAGACGTATGTAAATGGCACGTGTCTGTCAGACTTAAATATCAAAGATATAATAACTATATTTTAACACAATATTCTTTTAGACATAGCTGATAAAAATTCTTGTAATTTGAAATACGTGAAGTTTCTAAGTTTTATAATCTAACGCCTTGTTATCGTGTCACAGACAGCTGAAGAGCATGTGATTATCTTTACTAGCAAAAATATATTTTTAACAACATGTCAACTACGATATCGGCTATGACTTTGAATGACATCAGAAAAAACTTGAGATAATTTTAAATTTTGTCCATCTAACAGTTTAAATCAATTTCAGAGAAACTTCATAAAATAAAAAATAAAAATAGGTACCTCAAAATCTTACAATAAATATGACATGACAAGCGAGACATGGGAACGACACCTCAGTTATTGAGTCCATCAGAAGTTCAAATATTTGAAATAGGTAATAAATGCTAAGGATAGGTATATCATTATCTATTACAAGAATAGTGGGTAGATATACATTCATAAATACGTAAGCAACGTTTTCCCATAAGTAGACAAAACTTCATATCGCCATGTGCTACGATCCTTTCCGACATACTCTTTTAGCTTAGACAACGTGAATCTCATCTTGGGGAGATATTACATGGTTTACTATTCAGATACTCGACGCAACCCACATAGAAACGAAATAAACCTATTGTACACTTATGAAAAGGTGAGTACCTAGTCAGGCAATATTATGTCTTTATACAATATGCGTTAACCCGCACGTTAGGATATTTAGTTAGTAGGTACCTCTTACTCTAAAGTGTTTCACCATCCGGACAAACTTATGAGGTTTTTGTGATAAATCTGTTTACATTTTGATTTATTCTGTAATTTATCGAATCTAATTTAGTCTAGCTAGCCTGTATTGTCCCGCTGCTTGACAAAGGTCTCCCTCTCCTTTTTCTTGTAGTAAATAAATTAAAAAAGGTACGCTCATAAAATCAATTTTAAACTCAAACTCAAAGCATTTATTTCAATTAAATCATTTACAGGCACTTGTCAAGGAGCCGGTCAGTCAGAAATATAAAGGTAATAAAGTTGCCAGCTCCAAATTAGAGTAAGTTTCTATGGAGAAGAACGGGAAAGAAACTCCATGGACATTGTACTCTTTTAAATCAATCAACTAAATGGACTAGTCAAAAACATGCTGTTTTTATGATAAATTCACGTTATAACAATGTTATTTCAGTACGTCAAACAAAATATACAAAATATGATGTTTACACTGCGGCTTTCCACAAAAACTATAATATCAAATATCAATATCAGTTTCAGTTGTAAGCAAACATAACTACATGATTGTAACTTTGTATATAAAACAATAGGTATATAAAAATATATCTGTATGAACTGTATTGTATGTAAGTCATGATACAATACATTGAGCCCATGTAAAAGGGGTTTAACTTCTCGAGCTATTGGAGAGTTTTGAATAGAAAATCTCATTTATACTTTCAACCTCTCACCCAAAGTGTGAAACTTAAGCACGAACTCTGTGTAACCAATGAAAACGAGACTACACCTAAGTAACTATACCGAAGTAAAATATCAAAGAAATACATTTTTTATCCCGAAACATATTCATTCATCTCAACTTTCACACAAAAGGAAGATTATACAGAACAAAATTGTTTTCTCAATGGTATAACCCATACTCTCCAACATACGAACTTGTTTACAGCATGGTGAAAATAAAATATAACAATGTAATGTATTCTTGTGTCTATTGTGAGGTTATATCAACACACTTACTGATAGTTGGAAAACATCCAGAGCATTCCACAGTGTCCTTAATGATTGAATACTACAACCAGACAGGTGTAGTACTCGTATCAGATTCTTCAGCTGTAGAGAGAGCAACAAAGTCATTAAACATTTTGCTGTCAGAATAGAATGTAGGTATATATTATCGTCATGATATCAGTCACGAGACCCTCCCTAATCATCTTTCACGACTTGGAGCCACTAGCACATAACATTCAACACGTCGTCAATCTTACAAAGGGGAGTGTGGGTATTAAATCAGTTCTAAATTCACACACTGATTTTACAGCAGCTGTAAGTAAAGATAAATACTTATTCATATAATCGTAGATAACCTTTTCTTAAACAATGTTAAAATAAGAAGTAGAATTTTTCTAAATAAATATATATATATATATATATATATCTAAAAACGAGATGAATAGTACTCTATTTATTTCTTCTGTTTACAGCCCTGAAGCTAAAGCTTTCAGCTGAAAACAATGAAGACTATCACAATAAAACAATTGTCCTAATTGGGACCCTACAGTACCTAATTCCTAGAATGGATAATTTGTGCGAATTTTAACTCTAATTAAACAAAAAGTGGAGGAACACTAACTGTTTAAGAAGATTGCAAGTCAAAGTCGTTTTAAACACTATACAAACAGCCGCTGTTTCATTATACAAATGTATAAGTACTTCAGTAAAAGCAATTGCAATGCAAAGGATTCTCCCAAGTACAATCAACAGTTTCTATTTCAAACTAGTTCTAAATTCTTCTAAAATATAATGTAATTTGACATTTTAATAACAGAAACAAAATGCATTCTCGCAAACCACATTGAATGCTATGAAAACTATTTTCATTTATAACCAGCCAAATGATTTCATACATTTCTGCCGCAAATTGATTTATAACACTTACAAAGATATTGAATGATAAGCTGATAAGTTATCGAAGTTGTAATTGATATGGTTATGAAACAATGTTACTCCTAGCATCTACTTATCTGTTTTGTGATAACTCGTTCGAACTAGGTTGGAAACTACCTGATTATGCTCGTACAAAATTGTACTGGATTATCTCTATATCTGCAATAGATAAGAGAGTGTACTAATAATTACGCCTGTCCACGTAATTTACACGTAGATTGAAACAGCGATACGTAAAAAACAACATTCTAACATTCCAACCAACTATTCACACTGGAAACGAATTTTATTCAAGTATATTTCGTTAGACATTTTTGACGTTTAGTATTGATATTCAAATTGATTGATAGTCTGAGTGCAAATCCCGATCCAGTCAATCAGACTGCGCTAAATCTATTGATTGATTCTGAACAATGTGGCACGTAGCAGCACGTAGCATATGTGTAATCCAGGTGCTAGGAAAATAAGGACAAAAGTGGTGAGGTAAATGACATGATGGTTGACACAATCAATTTGCATCCTACAGTTCTTTTGCTAACTTAACACACTTCAGAAAGTGTTCTGTTAACCGTAAGAGCCATAAAAGATAGAGATAAACATTTGGATAAAGTCTAGCGGTTTGTAGGAAATTGAGCCAACACATGACGAGGCAAGAATCAAGATTTGGAATAAGCACCACAATGTACGTCACTGAAATTTCGTGTAATCACGCGTTTCGTGACTAAAGGCTCCCCGCAGATAGGCGCCACGCAACAGCGCAAGCCGAATCTTGTAGAACAATTTCCATGTAGTTTTCATAAAAATTGTTCTACTAGAGTCGCGTCGCGCTGTTGCGTCGCGCCTATTGGCGGGAGCTTTAATGCGCTCGGCAAATTAATAGTTATTTTAGCTGGGGCCACACCGGACGGTGTGCCCTGATCTAGCGCGGTACCTCCACACCGAACGCGCATTGGTCTTACCGCGGCCGATCGAAGCGCCCTGGATCGTCTGGTGTGGACCCAGCTATTTACGTTTGATATTACTTCCAACGCGTTTTCTGGTACCTCTATCTGTTTTGAAAAATCGTTGTTGTTAGACTAAATATTTAGAATTTCAGACTTCTGAGCAATCTTGCGTAATGCTATGCTATTGTCGTTTATGTTTATGAATAAGTAACTACTGTATCATCTTGAAAGCAATTAATATTTGGTTTAGGTTAGATTACAAAGCTTTCATGTTCTCATTCCAATATAGGACATGTATTCTAAGATTTATAAGCCAGATTACTTATGTTATTAGTTTCTCTATATTCCCTACATTTACCAATTATGAAGCGTCATCTTTATTGTAGATAAATATAAGTATTTTGGCCTACAATTTATTACGTAGTAGTTTCGTTTGCAGGTTACACTGACATTTGGATTTTTGTTGACATTCTCTAAACATTTCCGTATATGAAAATTCTGGACTCATAGAAGTTTGTAAATTGCTTAACGAACTTTCATACTTATTTTATAATGCAAAATAGCCCTCTCTCACGGCATTAAATTAGGTTTTACAAGAACACCAGCATTACCTCGGACTGTCCCATTAGCAATCGTAAATCCCGTATTACTTTTGTGTCAGTGATCAAGCCTTATAGTCGAGCTACACCTACCTAGCCACATTAAAGGCTTCTACAAAGGCGACGAGTGATGCCTTTGTGTCGCGTGCGATTCGCGTCGCGTGTCGCTCCTGTTTGTAGGAGCCATAACTGTGGTATACGTCTTAGCGTGCTCAGTCAACCGTGCAGGGGAGTAATTATCCTTAATCCTTCTGGTGTTGTATGTACCTTCCGAAGAACGTCTTGGAATAATAAATAAACAGGTGTATACAGTAATCGTAGATGTAAACACTAACCTTGTGATTTTAAACAGAATTTCAACGCTGGAACTGTTGATTTAATCTAACTATAGGTACAATAATGAACCTATATTTACAGGTACAGTCGTGAGCATATAGCTTGTGTACAGACTAAGTGAAAACAACGATTTCCCTCATAGTTTCGATCAAAAGTTTATGAGAAAAACTGTTTATCGAAACTATGAAGTGCTTTACAGACACAATCTTTTAACACAACACTGTTATGGTTTGTATAACATTACAACATATTAAAATTTATGAATCGAGAGTCTACCAGAAAATCGCTTCAGAATACTATGCTTTTGAATCTCGCTACGTGTATCATATTAGTGATCGTGACTGATTAAATGTTTTGTTTTCTTATATCTTTTATTGCCCGCGACTTCGACTGCGATCCAGGATAAAAAAGTAGCCTATGTCCTTCTCCAAGTCATGGTCTGCCCATGCGCCAAATTTGATTCAAATCCGTTTAGCCATTTTAGCGTGAAAGCGTAACATACAAAAAATCAAATCTTTTCTCTTTATAATATTAGTTTAGATTGGGCAGATCATATTATACAAATACTAGCGAGTCGGGGCTGCTGCGCGCGGTTTTTACGACTTGACAAAGGATCAAGATTTATTTATTTTATGTAAGTTTTTTATTAATGTACTATGCACATAATCCTTCCCGAATAAATTCTCGAAATTATGGTGAAAAGTGCATCAAAATCCGTTTCTTAGTTTATAAGCAAAAGGCGGTCACAGTCAGACACAAAAATCAACTTTTAATTTATAATAGTAGGTATAGATTGAAAACCTACCTCAGAAGGGAGTCATAGAATTTAAATAACAAACAAATCAACGCAATAACAATATTTATTATAAATTATTCAACAGTTCTCAGTACATTTTACATTATATTACTAACCTTAAAACTTGTCACTCCGGTGCCTCGTTCAAGACTGACTCATGTCGGCAACTTGTTAAACTGACTATTCACTTTAATGTCAAAATGATTTGACAGTGACTTTTGAACGTTTCAAAATGACATAAACGTAATAAGTCATGTTACAAGGTACACCATTACTACTACACCACTGAAAGAAAGCCGTCATCGTTAATCAATTAAGGGACGAATTAACACCACATAAAAAAATAATTTTTGGCATGTCTTAATGCCAATTGTCACTAAAATATGGCAGTTAAAAGGTGTCAGGGAGGATACTGGCTATCTCTACTAATTTATAATAACGCCGACGTAGCCTAGTATATTTATACATCTATTGCAATCGTGTTATTGGTGTTTCAGCGTGACGTAACGTGACGTCGTTAACAAGCTGACCAATCAGCGAAACATGATGCATGAATCTATGTGCTGGCTATTACACCTGTTTTCTCTGGGACAAGTTAAGTTGTCATGTTCTACACACATTTATGGGCGTTTAGTGTCCCTCAAATTGAACGAAAGAACGAACGAACGATGAACGTGATTTTAATAGTACTTAGTCGATTCAAAATTTTTAAATTTAGAACATAAGTTTCATTGTTAATTTTCATACCTTTTATGACAAAACTAGAGTAATTATTATTTTTAGTAATCATACGCAAGTGATACAGGTTAACATAGAACAAAGAATATTTAGATACATATTATTGCATTTTAGATTTTATAATCATAAATTAGTCTTAAATACAGCATCTTCACTTACAAGATATTCAGCTAGGTAATCGAAGCCTGCTATTATAAGGTTTAAACCCAGTATGCGTACAGTTACTGTGTAGTAATTTCACTAGAATTACTCTCTTTAAATATAACACATATATAGACCACAGCACACATTCAGTTACAGGGCTTAAGATTTAGAAATAAATAAATATTCCTATTTTATAACACATTAACTGATTTTATTAATTAATTATACAACAATAAAAAAGTAGTTATTTATACACGGAAATGAAGCTATGACCATTTTATAGATCATAAAAATTACATTTTCAACCTAACTTAAATATTTTGTTCATAACAAAACGATTTAACAATTGAACTTCAACTGCGTTTTTTACAAAACGGCATTTTCGGAGTTACTGTGTTTTCCTTTACGAGGACAGATTTGCACAATTACATACTATGCTATATAATTAATTATACAGGGTGGCAGGGACATCGACGCACACCTGTTACCATGGATTGCGTACATGATTATGGATCCCCATCATCATAATCATCAATCAGCCTACAGCAGTCCACTGCTGGATATAGCTCCAATTGCATGCCATTTAGCTCGATCCTCGGCAACTCTCATCCAGCTGCTACCAGCCACCCTGCGAAGATCGTCGCTCCACCTAGCCTGATGAGGTCCTACCTTACGTTTGCCGATTCGCGGTCTCTACTCAAGAATACGTCTACCCCAGCGGTCATCGGTTCTACGGCTAATATGGCCGGCCCACTGCCACTTCAGCTTGATTATTCTGTGAGGTATGTCAACAACTTGGTTCTCTGTTGGATCACGTCATTCCGGATTCTATCCCTCAGAGAGACTCCAAGCATAGATTCCCATGCGTTGAAATATACTCGGTTATTTAAAAAAAAATCGGCCGATTCCTACAAAAGTGCAAAACCTACGCGGTCAAAATGTACGGAATGGCAATTGTTTTTTAAATAACCGACGAAAGATTTCAACGCAGAGAGATCCAGAATCTGGTACTGAATCCATGGTAACAGGTTGTAAGTCGATATTCCTGCCACCCTGTATACGATTAAATATGTCATTCTATGTGAAAGTGGACATCCCTATAAATTGTTATTTATCAAGTGCCATTCAAGCTGCTATTACGAATTTTTCAATTTATAAACCCGATAATACATTGCTTGATATGGAAAATGATAGCATTGCCTGCGACAAGACCAATAAGACTCTTTTTATGTGAGTTGTGATATCTAGCAAGATCTCATACATTTAAGAATGGAACGTTGTTGAATGCATGACTGTGTGTAAGAGCTAAATGCTAAGGTGTAAGCGAGACAGATGATGTATGCTAAAGACCTATGCTTAGGATGCCGTGGAAGATATTTGAAATAGGTAGAATTACATTTGCCATATAATGACGGAAAAACGACGATAAGACGTGATTTTTTAACTTAATTTTTATGTGTTTCACTAGTTTATTTATAAGACAAAACCAGTTTGTAATATTTCTTTTATTTTTCATTTGACCTCACCCCTTTTATTCCCTCATACATTTATTTTACGAAGTTCGACATTCTAAAGACAGAGAAATTACGAGATACATTTGTTTCGTTCGACCTCATATATACAATGATATAAGAGGAAGAATATGTTCCTTCAAATATAAAATATAAAGGTCACGACATTGTAGGACCGTACTTAGGAATACGATCCTAGATATACCTAATCTTTTTCGATCTCCTTAAAGGTATTATATTTTTCCCGAGACTGTCACTTGAAGTTTATAAAGTGGGCGAAATACTGAGCACTTTTCTCAGTCTGAGACAAAGTATTATGATGTCCCACAAAGTAAATAATTCTACTTTAGGATCTGAGATGAACGGAATTTTTTTAAAGTATTTGTGGAATAAGCGGCTTTAAATCTATTTCAGACAACCTCTATGACAGACAGACTCATATGATATTGAGACGTAAAAGAATCAACATAGTTTACATTGATCAGAAACCTGCCCTTGATAGACTAGCCTTGTATTGTAGGGGTATCTACACCGCCTCATGCGAAGTACACGTCGTACTGACGTCACGCAAATCCTGCATCGCGCAAGCAGAGTTTACCGCGCGACTAGCATATATACAACGTCCCCACATCAACCGTCGGGCAGTTGCCCACCAGACACAACACCCGTCTGGTCGGAGGATGCTCCCTTATCCATAGAGTATGAATGAGCTTTACACCCTGTTCCTCATATCTCTATAGTATAGGCCGCGTCCTAACCAGAACAATCATCCCGCGAACACGCGACCGTCGCGTTCAATTTGTTCGTTCGAATCCAAACGCGCCTTCCAGTTTTCCGAACAAAAAATGACATAAGGACGCGACGAGTGCGTGTTCGCGCAAACGATCATATTGATTAAGACGCGGGGTAAGTGTTTACCTACATACGCAGTTTTTCTGTAAAATTTAAAAATTATGTGCATATTTATGAGAATTTTGTTTCGATTTAATCGTGTTTACCGGAGGACTCAAGGTGGCAATTTGATATTAAATATTTATAATCTACTTTATTTGCAAAGGAATCGATTTGATTTGCAAGTATAATAAAGAGAGGGGGAGGGGGCGGGACTTTGTTTTGTTTACTGTTGTTTCAATCTTTGACTGACCCTTTAAAAAGAAGGAAAAGTGTGTCATCGCCCGAGAGTGTTTTCATTGCATATTTTTAACAAAATAATTATATTGGCGGTAATAACACGTGTGGAAGAAAAGTTACTATGTTCTCAATTAGTACCTATTAAATATTACTTTTTGTATAAGCCATTGACCTCAAATGAAAGGACACATTTATAGGTAGGTATATCGTATGAGCAGAAGCTAAAAATACGAACAAAACTGAAAATAAACAGCGGAAGTCATAAAAGCAAATAAAAATAAAAAGTTCGGAATGATTTCAAGCAGCGTTTTAAAAACTGCCGTTCTAAACTCCAGACCCTTACATTCCACTTTCAACTTTACGGGCACAGAACTAAAATTCTAAATCCGACAACACTTTGTGCATGGTTGCACCAGTTCAACAATTTGTTTTCATAAATTATACGGCGTGCACTGCACAATCACACGCACGTCGTTGCTTCGTTTGTTTTCCACATTATAAAGTGTGCCAAGAATTATTCAAGTTTTAAATAAAAAAACTTGTATCTATTTGTGCGTGTTGACACCAATGGACAAACATTTAAGCTTGTTTACCAGAAGAGCGTCTTTCAGCATCTGACATTTGTAATGCACGCAGTGCTGCGCAGTGGAGCAGTGCAGCACTATGGAAAACTACCAAAATAATACAACAGGATTTTGAACACAAGAAAAGGATAGATATATAAAAAAAGTGCCGTATATAAAAAAGCCGTGCAAAAGATGTGATGGACAACACACTTCCAAATAAAATGCTGGATAGGTTTCAATTTCTGTTTACAAGTGAAGGGACTATAGCCTTCAGGGCGTTTCCATGCCATGCATGTTAAAAAGATTAATTTGATTTGAGTTTAAATAATTACGCGTTAAAAACTAAATGAAAGCTTTATTTTATTAACGACCCCGTCACAGTACCTACCTACACGAAGCAAATAATAAAGGCATGACGTTGTTCAAAATGGTGACATCTAAAAAGTCTTTTCTTATTGCAAGTAAGCATATAATTATTACAGGTACGCGTAAGGTGTTATGTTAGAGCATCTATCATACACATAAATACACACATTCATAACATCACGCCTGTATTCCCCGAAGGGTTAGACAGAGGTGTACCTATAGCACTGCCACATTTCGCCAGTTATGTTTAAGTCCCATGTAATAGGGGGCGAGCCTATTGCCATCAACCGGGCACAAATCCAGACTCCGGGCTGCTACCGAGAAATTCCAGATGGAAAAACCCGATAACACTTTGCCCGACCCGGGAATCGAACCCAGGACCTCATGCTCAGTAGTAGCGCTTGCGACCACTAGACCAACGAGGCAGGCGAGCATCTATCCGTATATTAATTAATCGCTTTTCCAAAAATAAAAGGTAGGTGTGAAAATAAAATGGCGAATGGTAGGATCTACATAGAGGTACGTACGGTAAAACTAGGGTCTACGTAGGGTAAAACATTAGAAAACCAAAACGCTGCATCATCGTCACAGCCAGTCCTGTAGTTTACCTTATGTACAGATCATACTTAAGAATTTTTATAATGGTTGTAATTTGAAAAAAAACACGTGATGATATACCCAGTAATTTATAATAGAAAGTTGAGTTAAAATGCACTTGTACTGAAATGCGAAGATACTTTAAGGATCAATCAATCTGCCTGCCTTTTATCAACTATGTTGGGGTCGGCTTCTAGTCTTACCGAATGCAACTAAATATAAGATCATTTATTTGTCCAAAACATGAGTGATAGTGGTATGTTATTGGACTTGGAATATTTTCGTAAAAAACGTCCTAACACAAATTAAACAAGCCGTACAACATCATATTTTTCAATCTAAATTGGAATTCTGACTGAAAGCCGAGCCCTATTTTTCTTTAAAGATTAAAAGGTTTCGTTCAAACAGCAATTAACCCTCAATGACTAGGCTGATTGAAGGGTTTTTGTAGTAAGTAATGGGGACTGGGTTTTAATTTCCTATTACAAGCTATACACATTAAAATAATTTACTTTGTAGTTCATTTACAAAGTGAATGATAATATTGTAATAACATTATCATCATCATTACCATTTTATTTACATTCTTATTTAGATACAATTGTAAATATTTTTTATAAATTATCATTTTATTGTAATATTATTATTTAGTATTGATATTTTTTGTCGATCCAATAATACAAATGTTCCTAGTCAAATAAAATGATTGACTCGGTTGGGTTGATTTAATTGTTTAGGTACAAGATAAGGCGCAACTGGAAAAGCTTCAAAAGTATTAACTTAGTCTTTTATAAAACTGATAAAACTTTCGACGTCTAATGAATCCTTGTTAGAGTTAACTTTGATTAATAGAAGCTGCATTTTTAAGAGCGGTAGTAATCGTCAGCAAGGCGGAGATAACGCGGTATTAGTCAAAGCTGGCGTCGGCGTCGACTCATTCGCTGAACGGCCGACGCGACGCTCCTGAATATTTTACAACGCTCGCTTTACCGTACCGGGTGGTCGCGCGATTAAGTTTACGCAGAAATAGGTGGAACCGCTTTCTTACCGCGCGTTATGTTTTCGTTTACCATTTACACCTAAAACAAGCTGTAAGGACTAGTTATATTCAAAACTTTTATAAAACTGGTAAAAAATGTCAAAAAGGTGTACATATTTTGTACACCTTTTTGACATTTCTGACAAGTTTTGTATACAAACACATGTCTGAAACAACGTCAACGCATGTATGATACATGTTTTATACACGACTTTTTTTTGACAAGTCTTTTACAAGATTTGTTGAAAACAAGTATCACAAATTGTTTCTTTCTCCGTTACAGGGCTAAAACTTTTCGTAACTGTATGTTCGACACGACTAGTGATTTGGAGTGATTCAAAGCTAATGTCAACACATTCACTGAACGACCGAAGCTCATGAATATTGTACAGCGCTTGCGCCACACGCCGCGGGATGCTGTGTCATTTGTGTACGCATATGAAGGAGGAGTTATTTTTTTTTTGTGCTTCATTAATTCCTCGAAGAACGAAAATTTTTGCCGAGCATAGTCTTTCAGTCAAACAGCCAGTTACAAAACTATCTTACATGTAGAAGATTGTTTATTTAAATTCACAGACAACGATGACAATTACTTGAAAGACATGTTTTTCCTATAAACAGATTTTCCCAAAATTAGATCATAGGTACCTTATGTAAAATAAACCCTAATTTCTAGGCTCTTTAGACGGTATTTGTACGTTGGGTAAGCACACGAACTATACAAAGCGCCCGCGGCTGGACCGTTACAAGTCGGAGTTTGACTACCCTACCTCCCATTTTAGAGCTTAAACATAGCCTAGATTGACGCAGAATCTGAGCTACCTTCGGCTAACTCAATATTACCATATTTATTGTGTTTGTACTGTAAACATATTTTAAGTTTCTTCCTATTTTAATTTATGATCGTTAGAAGTTTTATGAGGGCTATTTCATGAGGGTGTGCTTTGCCAGCTGCAGACTAAATAGACGCGAGTTTATATTGTACTGTAAACATATATTTACTTTATTAGCCTAGCTGTGCAGACCTCTGGCAATGGACCAATTGGTCCACTGAACTTAATAAAAATGTAGGTCGACCTTAACCCTCAGATCGATCGCAACAAAATGTGGGGATGAGTTGGCGTACCAAATGTTGCTGATACATGCACATTTATAACAGCCCCAAAAGCCTTTAGAAGGAACCCGTAGATTTATAAATAAATATTGGCCGTCATGCTCATAGAAAGGTTCAAGGTTCACAAAATTAAGTGCGGGGTAGCGCTGAATAAAAAAATCAATAGATATTCCAATTTTTTTCGCATCTCATCCTAAGTCCGCAGATGATTTTGGTTTTAACAATAAATTCGAGGATTTTCGCACTGGATTTGAAAGCTTAATTGGTAGAATTTATGATTTAGTCTCACTTGTTTGATTGGGTTTGTTTATTTAAAAAGTAACTAACTTTTACAATATTTAACACAACTATTTACACTAGGTACTAAATTAAATGACTAACTGACTAACTTTACAAATAAAAACAAAAAGACACTTAGGCGTCGAAGTAATCGTCCGTATCGCTGTCATCCAGAAACGTACCCAGAAGACTGGCAGCATTGCCATTTAATTGTAACTTGTGTGCCGAATGAGTTTTGGCAAAATAGCTTATATTTTAGATACGATATAACTGTAACAAAATACATCTACCAGTATTTACTTTTTCACAAATAGGTAGCGTCCATGAATTTATTCAGAAACCGGCTTGAATTAATAATAATAATAAATTTATTTCAGAAACATCCATAATGAATTAGTAAGTACTTAAGAGCTATATAAGTAAACCACAAAAAAAAAAAACTAAATCAAATAGACACGTGGAGTGCGATCCATTGTCTAATAAATGGACCGTCTAACCGGTCCGCTATTACTTTCAGAATGCTGTTGGAGCTTCCTCTGATACGGTGCAATATGGAGGCCGTTCTACTTGCATATGATCCATTCACCTTTTTTCAGGAAGAACAAAAATTATACTAACTTAATATTGCCGTGAAGGAAAAAAAAATAAGAAATTCACAAACTCAAATGGCGTGTATATTTTATTTTTTAATGTGATGTGTGTGTGAGTGTGTGATGTGTGTAAATGTTTGGGTATAAGATCTTTAAAATCTCATGTGTTGTGTTTATCGTTAATAATGAAACAAAGCAACATAACTTACTACTGTAAATTCAGGTTTATACTCGACTATTTTAGCTCTTGGCTGGCTGGATGAAAGCGGACTTTTATGAGTTCAAACGATGCGAACTGATCGTATTAATGTAAAGTCCGCAATTTATAGTACAGCGTAGTTAAGAATATCTCATAGTCAAATATTTTTAAATTAAAGCTAAAAGAATTTCTCATAAGTAAAACGTATTATTCAATTAAGGAATTTCTTAATGATCGAATTATTGACTAAAATTGTTTTTAACTTATTGAATGTAATATAAATGACCGTAATAATGTCTAATAATGAGTGTAGTATGAGGTTGACTAAAACTTGACATGTTAAACTTATTTTTTTTTTTTTTGACGTATTTAATATAAACCGCATTACCGTTATAATGATGCCTAAAAAAAATATGTAATATTGACATAAATATAAATATTGTACACCCCATGGGTATGTAACAGAGATACTATAACGCTTATTGTAAGAACTTAATTCACCTGTGACAAACAATAAATAAATGAATGAATGAATGAATGAGCGTCTAGATAATATTTAACATTATTTAGTTTACAGCCAATGTCGTTATTTTGTAAATAATATTCATCATTAAACCAACCGTAAAGATTATTAGGTCACTGCTTTTATTACACTGCATTCTCATATCATAGAATTTGAATAGGCCACTGCAAACTCATTTTGCATTCAAACAGCTTATTGGCGACATTAAATTCAAACCAATTAGGTCTAATTGAGCACTATTTGTCAAATAAATGTTCCGTTAAATTAGATAACGTTATTTTTTTTTGTTTTGTGCCTAAAATCAAACGCCAAATAATTAATCTCATAACCTAAGCGGCCCAATTTTAACGTTCCCTGAGTGTCGAGGGCTAATTAGCAATTACGGCGAGGCAGATAAAATGTTGACATAAGTAATGCATTATTACACCCTTGAGGGAAATACAGAAGCGGCCAGTAAAATGTTTTAAAAAATCCTTCGTAAATCCAGGACTACATGTTGTAGCAAATTCTCTTCGGACGGCGAAATAAAGACAATTTTCAAACCATCGCATCGATGTGTGCCACGCTCAGACACCAAATATGTTAGTGAGATGTCAGCTTAAAGTCTGATAAAAATCAGTGCGGAATAAAGATAGAATATGGACGATACCGCTGCTGAGTGAGAAATTTTGAGTATGATCACGTTGATATAATGATGTAAAAGTGAAAAGGTCACGTTCACAAGTGATAAAAAATTCTGTATTTTGCCTTTAAATAATCCGAAAGTGTACCCACGAGAAAGATACCTTTACTCCTAACTGTGAACAAGTGGTATTAAATATAAAATATAGATTTTTATTTATACACTACTAATATTCTTTACCGAAGTAACAAAACAACAGTTTTCCAATGTTTTCCGTCTCTTTTATTTTCCACCTTTTACGGTTACGAACTCCCCCTCTACGTCGTAGCACGATGTAGCGAGTTGCTACGCCCGACAAGTAGATTGTCTTACAACAATACAAATCAACCATTAGTATCATCCCTTATTTTGTTACGAGACATGTCCAACTAAAGCAAAAAATAAGGGTATTGTGTTCGTAATAATCAGTGAATTCGGATGACCATTTTGGGAACCTTATAAAGGCTCCTGCAGACAGGCGCGACGCGACAGCGCGACGCCACTCTTGTAGAACAATTCTTATGAAGTTTTCATAGAAATTGTTCTGCTAGAGTCGCATCGCGTCTGTTGCCTTTACCTTTATGGAGTTTTCCAAGTATCGGTTCGTCTCGACATTTTATCGAACATGGACATTTTGGACTGGTTTTATTCGCTAATTCCCTTGTACTACCGAAATCTTACGAATGATTTAAGACTTTATGAAATCACAGCTCACCTTATGACCACGATATTTTTATGATGTGGTTGTAAGAAAACAAAAGGCTACAGTCAATTATAATTAAAAAGAGGTAGATAGGTTACCTACCCAACATTTACTCTTCAAAAACGTCACAATGTCACACTATTAGATAACAGGTGGTAGCAGAACGGTATGTCGTAATTATCGGGAGCAAAAAAGACACAAGACGAAGAAGTTTTCGCATTTACGGACAGTGATAATGATAAATCATCATATTGCATGTCAGTTGCCTTGTTTTTGTATGCATGTCACCTAATTAAAATATTCATGAACCGCTGTCTCCTTAGAGCATCTATAATCAGTAATATTCTGGACAGATTGAAAGCTTCACTGCTGTCCGAAACGCTAGTCCATTGCCTGTTCATCTATGAGGCTGGTCAGTTAGGTATACTAGTGATATAATCGACGTAAAGCTCGTAATATCGGCTTGGTATATCTTATAACAGCTAGAACAGACTTAGCAGAATATGTAAGCTTTTCATAGCGCAGAAACAGTATAATTATATGGCTGCTGTTTTACGCCGCACTGGCACTGAACCGCAATCATCTGCTTATCGTAATAACATGTTAATGTATGTAATTAGTCCACATAGTACGTTATTGTAACTTACATAACCCTACAACGCTAAGTTCCAAGAGACTTTATGCAAAATAGTTTTACATAACAACGAAACTTGAACATGTTTAGAACGTACTGTTATAATAATTTACATAAAACGCACTAAGATATTACGCCTTGAAGGGAGCCTCTATGGGGCTGACAACAGATAAAACGCGGTGACTGTCGGACTGCGTAGAAAAGAAAGAGAAGCGCGATGACACAACGCTGGTAATTTATTGCAAGATATGAAGCAATTATCTATTTACAATAAATCTATTGATTGGACTAAAAAAATTAAACACTATTACGTTAATATTTTGCTTTTAGAATAATCTGACAAAAAATCAGAATGATTGCATATATGGTTTTTAATCGCTTAAAGAAAATTTTAGAGGTATCTTCGTGATTTATTCTATCTTATCAAATTAGTTGTATTATGTTTTCAACACACTATCTAACTAGCATAAATATCTTGAAGAATATCATATATTTTTCTGATTTTGTTTACTGCAGTGGATCATATACTTTTAGGTAATATAAAACTTGCATTTAGGTCCCCTTAACTATAAAAATCCATAAATTACACGTTATGGATAGGGTCATCATTTTTTGTATTAAAAACATACCGAAAGCCCAATTTACATGTTCCCAGCCATAAGTTCAGTTCATCTATTTTAGTTACAATTGTATTCAACCCTATCAATGGCTAATCAATATCAACCAATGGATTGAAGTTTGATAGAATATTTCAGCTTTATTGCACTTACACCAAAAATAAACAACCATACACCAATAAACATGTGACGGGGAAGGTACGTGTCTCTCGTTATCATCAGCCATATTTTAAATACCGTCGGCGTACTTTAGGAAGTGTTGGTTATTGCGCATTAGAAAACCCGTTTGCAGTTCAAATTAAATTATAATTTACGAAAAAATTAATCACACTGGCGAATCACACACTGTAGGTACACGACCCAACTATACAGAACGGTGTGGAGGTACTGATCTCCTTGAAGGCAGAATGGTAAGTGTCCACTCGTCCCAGCGCTCCTCTGTCAGCCAGGCTCTGTCATAGCACGAAGTTAGCCGAGTATACACGTCATCGCGACGGAGCTGCCACCTCCCGGAACTCGTGCTGCGCTTCCTTTAGTGTTCAAACTAATGACCGTCTCCAACATATGTCTGTGTACCTACTATTTACCACCCATTCTATCGAGACCAATAATAGTTTATCCATGACGCGTAAAGACTTCAACCCTGTACGTATTTTAATTGAGCATTTTGTGCTCAGTGACTTACGCGATTGGCAGAAAATAAGCGACTTTCCGATCTCAATTAATTAACACTCAATATTTGTGGTTACTCGTCTGTTAAATAAGAATACCTGTTAATTGTAATATAAACGGTAATTTAAAAGATAAACATTACCTATAATCTGAACCGCATTAGTCTAGTTGTTGCAAGCGCAAGTGCTGAAGGTCCTGGGGTTCGATTTGCAGGTCAAACAAAATGTTATTGTTTTATCATCAGGAATTTCTCAGTAGAAGCCCAGATTCTGAATTTTGGGCCCGGTTAAAGATAATTTTATTTGTCAAAACATGCGTATACATGCTAATTAAGCATGCAGGGTGTGTCAATATTACAATTTTTTACATACATGGTTCACCCGTAAGGCGTACAAATTTATAAAATTTACAACAAAAAAAAATACATAACTAAATTACTCAAGGCATACAATCATAGGCTTACAATCATAATTATAAAAAATAAACATTGATATGTCAGTAAAATAAATTAATCATAAGATGTCACAGAAATAAAGGATTAATAAAATAAAAAAAAATCAAATAGTGTCATGCAAAAAGTCATTTATATTATAATAACACTTGTCTGTTAATGAATCTCGAATCTTTTTTTTAAACAAATTAATGGCAACAAGATCACCCCCTATAACATGGAAGCTAAACAAAACAACCAAAAACAAAAATTTACTATACACGACTGCTTAACCCTGCGTGGAATACACGCGTGACGTAATGATGAAATTCCATTGAAGTTCTCCCGGTGCGGTGCCATCAAACTAATTGATTGATCTTGATAAATGGTTCCGTTTTCCTGTTCAATCTCTAGATTATTATAAGCGGGTGTACACTGTACACATAGGCTATGCCTACGTGAAATGGGAAGCACGTTCAACATTTTTATTGGTTCACGAAGCAGCACGTGCCAATTATAGCGCGGACAATCCGTATGGGTTGGGTATCTATGAACGTGCTCTCTTACGTGTAGTCTGGCTTTAGAGATGACAATTTTATTACAATCAGCAAAAGAGTAATTGTTTGTCTTCATTTATGATATTAGTTAGACATAAGTGTCAGAGTGCAAAGAGCATTTTTTGGGCATGTACGTTCCTTGTAGTGTAATTTTCCCGCACGTCATATAAAACCCACTTTTTCTATTACGACAGATTTCATTCCTTGTTAAACTTTGCTAATGACATTACTATAAAACGAAACAATGCCAGGGAATACCAACTTATCAAATAATGATTACATTATCATAAATTACGGAGGTACCTACTCGTCATTGCTCATTGGCAAACCCACATGTCTAATCTCAACAAAAAAAATTTAGAGAGCCTACTCATTATTTCACAATAGAAAATCAGCCATAAGTACAATCATTAGTAGGTACTGTAATTATCGTTTGTTTCCTTATGTTACACCCAATAAGACTGTCGTGCGTAGTGCTCATTGATTAGAGTACGATTTTGAATATTTTGCATATCATTACTATTCATTACATGAAGAGGAAGTCTGACCCATCGAAAAGTTTGAAGGCAGACTTGATTTAAAACGATTTATGGTCCCTTTTCACATTATTGTAATGAACACGTATTTGTAGGTTCTTACGCGACAACAAAATCCTTCAATCACTTTTGTATAATCTATTTAATAACTTATTTTCGGAACTGATAAAGCAACAGATATACAATGTATATAATCGGACTAACGCACGGGCAATCGGTTTTCCGATTTCATTTATAATCTCCTTAATTCCTTAAATCCATATAACAGAACAATAAGAAGGCCCGATAAATTTCACTAAAACAAATGGAGAATTTCGCGAAACGACAGGCGACAATCTTTCATCATAACACGCCCTGTCACTGCCTTTGTTCAAGGGCTGCTTCAACTTTAAAAGTTCAAGACTCTTTAACCCTCATTTTAAATGCAATTTAAAATGTTATCACGAAGATTTTCAGGAAATAAACGTCAGGCAGAAACACACTTAGGTGTAATCTTCTTAAAGAACCCGGCCACGGCCGAGTGCAGATAACTGCGCAGAAATTATTACTTAATATGCGAGGCAGAAAGACTTTCCTGACGACTCTGACGATGCGAATATTAGGTATACGTAAGTGAAGGTGCAATTTTGAAATGTCTAGGTCTTTTAATGGTGGTCGACACTATTACTTGTTGAAAATTCGGAAAGTATGCCTCAATATAGGTCCATTTTGAAACATGAACAGGATTTAAACATATTCAACAAAATATGATGTTCTTGGTCACAGAAATCCTTCAATATCTTATTCAATTATAACTTACACGGGAAGCGGTAGTCCTTTCTTTACAACAAGGGTACAAACAGCGACATTTTCTCAAAAATATTTCCCTGCTATGCTAATTCTGAGCTCAGCGAGAGCCAGCATCCGCTTCAGTATACTTGATTTATACTGCTACAAATATGGGGGTACTAATTAAAAGAATTAAAACCCGGACGAAAGGCAAATAAGGAAACAGAGAAAAATGGTAAATTCATGCTGAACCATTTTATGAGGACTTTTGCTGTAAAATTATGGGAATGAACAAACAGATTACATTTTAACATTTTTCTAATCGTTACAAAGCTGAGGTTTTGTATGTCAAAATAAATAAGCTTTGTCTCGAGGATCTAAAATGTCTACATTATTCAAGATGTGCAAGGTACTGTATTTACTGACGTCATGAACTAGGATACCATTCTTATCCAAAAGTAGCTGAGCGGTTATAGTAGAGTTCTCAGAGTAGTTAGATAAGAAACGCCGACCTCATCTAGTTTAAAAAATATGATTGACGTGTAAAGTATTTCTACAAACTTATTTACAGAAACAAAATTATTTATTACTTATACGTCAGTATTAGAGTCCTTTTCTTCACATTAAAGCGTCAGTGGAAACCTAAGCTTAGCCGTCTGAATGCCACCTTTCTCGTTAAGGAAGGTTCCTTATTATTAATTGTTCTATTAGAAAAAAAAATGACACTGAAAGAACGCTCTTGAAGTAATGTCACAGATATTTAATAAATTAGCATAATTCATACGTAGTATTTAATTATAAACCTATTATATTACAGTAATTTGTGACCAGAAATGCGTGTTTTCCTTAATAATTAAATACCTACCTACGTAAGTACATACACTACATTACGCTTTGATCGTAATAAACGAACCATGTGTTCGTACATAAATAAGCCTCAAAATTATTTCCTCTTTCGGGTCCGCGCTCTTACATAAGAACTGGGGGCCAAGTCTACTAATTTACAAACGTCACAATGGTCTCTGCATTGTTAGTTTTTGATAGATTTTGTATGGCAAATCTGTCAAAAACTCACAATTCTGAGACCATTGTGACGTTTGTAAATTAGTAGACTTGGCCCCCTGATAAACCATTATAACTATCTTATGTTCCTCAAACATTATGATGCAAACATTTAACGGTATATGATCTTGTAAATAAATAATTTAATGTGGTTTTTTTATGACGCAGATACTTGCCTATCATACTAGCAGCTGTCGGTACAACTTCTAATTTACCTAAATAATTTATTGACGTTGATTGGCACAACTATTTCGGATGCTAAGTTCCTACAAACTAACCTTCGGCTTCTCAGTCTCAAGGGACAAGAACTAGAAATTGATGTTCCAAAATTGCTAGTCGAACTTCTCGGTCCGGGGACAATACATCAAGATAAAACACGTTCCCACCGCGGTGTTTATCTCTGGACGTACCTATATATTCATTCTCTAAAGCCTACCAATCCTGAGGGAGAGATATGTCACACCGTAACCCCTTAACGATTTAAAGGCGTGTAACGTCTGTGAACATATTAGATAATAAAGTGACAAAAATATAGTGCTGTGAAGTGTCTCGCCTACTGTAGGCGGGCTGTCTGACCTGTATTTTCTTTTCAAAGGAACATTTCTACGACTTATTTCGTTTCTAAAAGTATTCTGATACGACATTAGGTGCTGAATTTACTAACTCAAATATCACTTAGTGAAGCAAAAGTTCTACGGATCATGATTTTCCTGAAAGTATTTTGACGTGTCATATCTGGTAACCATCCCCACCATTCATGTTGGTAATAGGTGAGTAATAGGTACGTAAATATTTTTTATAAGGTAGGTACTCAGACTTCAAACAAAAGTTGACAATAAATAAACTACGGGGACGGTATTTGACTCGCTGGCAGAGCTTAATAAAAGCAGTGTCACGACTTCTAAAAAAAGAGAACAAAATGCTCACAGACATTCTTTTCCTACTACAAAGTAGGTGTTAGAATACCCTGGAAGAGTAAAAAAACGCAGAACTTCTCTAAAATAAATTATAATTGAATACAGAACACGTGCATCCTAATCGTAATTAATACTTGTTTGTTACGCTTTCACAGTTTTACGCTAAAACAGTTGAACGGATTTCGATGAAATTTGGCACATGGGTAGACCATAACCAGGGTTAGGCCATAGGATACTTTTTTTTATCTCGGTAGTACGTTGCATGCATACTAGACGGTATTCCGTTCGCGACACGTTGTGCACAATTTCTGAGCAATACGTAACAAAAAGTACTAAGCTTGCATGAACTCACGATAGTATTTCAATCTTTAGTATTATCCTACTAATAGGATTTGGATGAAATTTGCCACACAGAAAGTTTATAACCTGGATAGTTTTATCCCGGTAGTACGAGAAAATTTTCTACCTCCAAGCGGGCGAAGCCGCGGGCATAAACTAGTACTGTATAAAGACAAGGTTTGCTCACATTTGAAGACAGCAAATATTTTGGCTTACTAGTTCCGTTTCAATTTCTTTATCAATTAGTTTAGCACTAATGTTGACCTTATAAAATAAGGCCTAGTGCATTTGTGAAGCATAGTCAGTTGTTATTTGTGCGGTATATCGATCGATTCCACTTATTTCTACTAAAGAGTCCGGCTCGTTAACGGTTTTCCACAATTTTTCTCGCATTTCGTATCGTCGATAATATTGTTTTTTCTGGCTATTACAACTTTACGATTTCATAGATCTCATTTCTAATGGAAATTCGTTAGACAACGGCAGCTGAGCAGTCATGAACCTACCGCAATACTATTATGGATATGGTTTAAGTGTGTTGTAGTTGCTTGCTTACAAAAAATAGTGGTTCAAGTCCATAATATTGGGTTTATTTTAAATGAACTCAGTAACTCAGTCATTGACGAATCCATATATGGCTGAACTGATTATCGTCTGATAACTTTAATTTAAGGAATAAATACGACAGCTTGACAGCTTTTGTGTGGAATATGTCAATCCGCCTTATTTTTTCTTAACATAAAGTTACCTATCTACCGTTTGAAAAAACGGCCCTCAATTTAGTGATTGATGCCCTCAATTAAATTAAAAAACTACCGAACACATTGTGCGCCAATTCCTCGTATTCATTTATCAAAGTTCAAACAAAAACAAGAGAAACGCGAAAGTTAGATAAAATCTAGCGTCTCTCAAATTGGATTTATTGGCACAAGTTGTCACTTAATCTGAAGTGTGCTCAACCAATCGGATGCTCGCGATGATCTTCAAATAATACAGTGCGCTCATCTAATTGGCCGTTCGACTTAGATTTTAAATTAAAATGAGCAATTGACTCAGGGACATTAATATTTTTTTATGAGATCTCGTAATCACTACTCCACGCCAAAAGTATGACGAAACTGAATATATATTTCTTCGGAGCCTTTTATTTCAGTGGTCGATAAGAACCCCTATGCTAAGTAATCCACGCTCGCAGACTGATTATGGTGAACAAATTTAATTTAATACTATGTTCAAGACAGTATTTCTTAGAATGAACATAAACAAAGCCTTGCCTAATATGCTACGTAATCATTCAGTCATTTGTAAACTAGCGACGGTAATAATGAAAACAGTATTATTATATCAAGTTATTATTTATGAGACATTTCTGTAAATTGTCTTCAATTTACCAGCTACCTATTGTTTAAGACGCAAACAAAAATCATTTTGTTTGCATATAACAAGTTTGTACTTCAGCGTTACGCGCGTACGAAACAGTAAATATTCGGAAATTCGCTACTGGTAGTTACCGCTTGTTACCGTTCCTAACAATATTTATTTTTTGTTCCAGGTAAGTTGGGAACCGGCTGTGGATGTACGAGTAACTTCCTAGGAAAGGGTTACGCCGCTCCAGGTACTTGGCTTTCGACACACAATTTAACTTTGTTACGGAATAAAACAATGAACGCTGAACTGAACTAGGTAGGAGTATAAGTACTGAAAAGAACCAGTAACTGTATTTTGTTTCTATTGTACAGTCAGAGAAATGTATTTGGAGTTTAACACATTGCCGTATGTACCTATTACGTTTTTTTTTTTCTACTTTTAAATCCATATCATACGGCTGATAAAGAATAACAGTTATGATATTTTACATAGGTAAGTACACCGACAATTTTAGTAGATAATCAATTTCCTAAACAATCATTTACCCTGGCTGTACTTTATTTGTATATTATTCTCGTCAAATTACCCCTTGCAACGGCATATGTATGCATTTCTCATTAAACCACTACTATGTAAATGTTCTTCTAGATAATGGAATCCATATTCGACTTGACAAACTAATCAAGTAGTCTGCCTACGTTACATTAACTTAGTCCGCAAAATGGGTTTGAAGTTTGCCTTTGAGCAATGATGTTAATACAATAATAATAATGTATCTCTAAGGGAAGGTATGTACTTAAAACACTTGGGGAAATATTATATCTCAATCTCAATAATTTATTACATTCTGCAACGTGTACTTAGGTGGAAACTTAAAATTGTATGTGATCATTGTCGACCCTGTCGGGCACAGCACAATGTAGGATGGGGGAGGACATTTGATTAGGTAGAGGGTACCGCAGGCAGGATGATGTTTTCACTGTTGAATACCGCATGGGTACCTACTGGTAGACCTATTCAAAAGTCCCTACTCTCGAGTATAAAATGAAGTGGTTCCTTCATTAAACGTTTAAGCAGGCTTACACAGCCCAGTTAATAGGCACTATCAATGGGATATGGAAGCCCGATAAGTTCGTTATCACTGAAATCGCAGTTCGCCAGAAAGCTATCGGATTTTTGAATATTTTATAGCGCTTCACGAATCGATCAATGATCATGTAAGATTTGACCTGTCATGTAGATAATGTAAATAACTCTTCAAAGGGTAGCAACTGTCGCGATGTAGTTTTCCTACCATGTCATAATACTACACAGCCAAAACATGTTCGTCAAAGGTGTAAGCTATTTTGATCTTTGTAGCCAAGTAATTAAATACATAGTTTTCTATGCAGTAGTTCGCTCAGTGCCGTAGCTTAAAAAGGGCTTAAATGTCCTGATATGATAAAGGAAAGAATTTGAAAATCGACGAACATATAAAAGACTTGACTGTACCAATTTTAATTGTTTATCTAAATGTCAATGTACAATTGAAAAGAAAAGAAAGTTTCCAACAATAATGAAACGTTCTGACGACAATCGTGAAGTTAACAAGTTACAAAAGTACTTAAGTCTTGGCTAAATATTCAGGAGCACAATACATCAGCAGACTGAGTTGTTAGAAAGAAATTAAAAGAAGAAAATACATACCTGCCTATTTATTAATAAATAAAATACCAAGAATCGTCTACTTAGATGTATTCAAGCAGAATGAGATTGTTGTAGGTAGATAGTAGGAGTAAGCGAGATTCAATCTTTAATTATTACTTATTTTTTAGCTAGACTACTTAATACAATTTCCTTCTAAAATAATCTTCATTATAATGAGGTTAGACCTCAATGAAAGACATCAATGAAAGTTTAATAAAATACCAAAATTAAGCGAACAACAACAAGTAAATAAACAACAGAAATGAAGTACTTATACCACTAATTTACTGTCTTAATAATAGCTACAAAGATCCCCAGGGGATTAGGCCGTAAATTGAATAATTTATTGCCGCACAAAAGTCGCAAGAATAAACAACACCGAATGATCTCCTCGCCTCGGGTATTCCACAAAGTACGCTTGTGTTTAGAACCAGAAGACATCTCATTCTTAATTTTGTTTCAAATAAAATGCAGGAAGAACAAATACGTTTTTCCTGAAAGTTTTGAAAACAGTGACTTGAGTTGCAAAGCTTGTGCAACAGCAACGCTTAGTTACTGTAAATGTACACAAAAAACTTCTACCCAGTCTTGAGTTACAACCAGATAACCTTCAGATTTACCATATCTTTTTTAAGTATGAAGTCATAACTTTCCTCTGCGTTTATTAATAAGGAGGCCAAAGTTTAAATTCACGAATAACAATATAAATTTGCCTGGCAACGAACCTATTAATTTATTGTTAGTACATGCTCTCAGCTTTGCACGAATAGAAAAAACACGTCTCTTTATTCTCACTCGCATTACCGAAAATTATTACTTTATTTATTTTAACAACACAACGGGGAATAATAAATGCGTTGTTCACGATTTCGCTTAAACTGTTACCAAAACAGGGCGTTTTCATTTACATCATCATCTAAACCTTTGGTATGGTCCAACATATAATATTTACGTGGTTGAAATTTGTTCTATTATGAATGTATATGACAAGTTATGAACAGCAGTTTCAACAGAACAAAAACACAATTCCTTGAATTCAATAGACCCCCCAGCGCTTGAACATGATTTAGTAAATTCATTAGAAATTCTTTGTTCCTGAGGACTGTATTTGTAAGGTGAACACAATGTGTCTAATCCTATTACCGTAGAACAAAATTGTCGGTGTTGTAAGAGGAATTAAGTACTTAGTGATTCCAAGATTTTTTATTTTCCAGAAGCAAAAGTTGGAAATAAAAATTTCTCAAACAGGCTTGGAAATTCGAGCATTATTTTCACAACCTTCTTCGAGATTAATCAAAAATGCTGTACTGTTCAAATACATGCGAGCAGCGGCCGGCAATGTTAGTATGAAAATTGATACCGGTCGTGTTTAGCGGCCAGCAATGTTAAAATGAAAATTCATATCTATCGTGTTTAGCGGCCGAATAAATTACTACGAAAGCTCATAATATCTGTCGTGTAATTTAAAATTAGAAAGAACTTTTTACATCGCCTCATGGCAACCAAGGAGGTAACTTGTCAAAGATTATATTTAAATTTCGAACTGGCTTACCAACTAGAGCTGTTTAGTGAAAAAGAAACAAATGAACATATTGGCGCGAGAAAGTTTTATCGTTGTTCGTCATTGATTCTGAAATTTATAATTATTTTACTTAGTTTGAATTACGGTGCATTATTTGAGAAAGGTACTATATTGGTCTTGGCCACAACCAGGCATTGATGGACTCACGTATGTGCACATTTTCACGTTCGTCCATCAATGCCTCTTTTGTCGGCCTCCGCAGTAATGGACAGTACCGGAATACACTCTCTTTATCGTTTATAAAACTGTATTCATAAACTTTGGACGCGAATGCATAAAATGGTTTTTCAGAACGAAATGCTAAGTTAGTTTTCTGTTTCAACGAAAAACGAATACGAACAAACTCAAAGGGAGTACAAGACTTATTTTCTCACAAACCACATATAGACAACCTCTTGAAACCCGTATCAGTCCTGGCGTAAACGTTACAAAAAGGCTTGAACTTTACACGGCTCTTTTAAAACAGACAATGGTCCTTCAGGCTTTGTTAGTGGGTGAACTTAAGAGGCTTACGTTAAAGGTTTGGTATCCTATATTTCCGCTATCGATGTTAACACATACGTTAACATAACAGCGAACTGTATTTGTATAACACTTGGTAAGGGTTTAAATGTTCTGTTGGCACTCTAAATTGCATGTTATAAAAAACGTTTAAAGCTTCCGGGCATTGGGCAATTAACCCAGTAAAGCCTAAGAAAGTTCGTGCCCAATTTGCGATTTAAATCTCGCGGGGCCCTTGAAGGACGGTACCGAGGCGTTTGCCTACTTCGATGTTTTTGCATGAGCCTTGAATATTTTCGGGAACGATTTTTATTTTAACGAGAAATTTGTAGATCACTTATCATAAATTCAATCATTTGCAAATATTGTTTAGGGCAACGAAATGGTTTCAAACAAAAATTATTTATAAATTATTCAAATCTAACTAAGTTTTAATCAGACGTTTACTGTATTCTTTTATTGGCTTCCCCGGCATAAAACCGCATGCCAAAATGCATTTATTAATAATCAACAGCACGTTCATTATGAAGATGAAGATATGGCCGATAGATCGATCTTGAAGATCAAAAATGGCATTGACAGATTGATGTTGTGGTAAACAGTGCAGCACTGAAGGAATTTATTTATAACGGAGTTCATTTATATCAAATGAATAAGAATCAGGCGTAGACCCGTCGTAGCACAATGTAAGCTACGCCGTAGCACATCGTGCTACGGGGTCCGGAATACGCTTGAGCGGGGGTTATATTTAATTGAATTTAATTTTTTTGGTTCTTATTTCAAGTTTTGTCTTACTAGTTTCCAGGGCTTTTACGAAACGCGGGTACCTACTTTATATTTACGTCCTGTAGAGTAAAACGCATGGTCACCACGCCTGCTTATTTTGAATGAATAGACAGAGTTTCACCTACATCTCACTAGTCATGCGATGAAAGTTTATGATAATTAAGAATACTCTTAAGCAAAACGTCTCGTTTTTAAGTAGCTAGCATTTGTGGAGTTGTCCCAACAAGTTCGGTCAAATGTTGCTACTTTTGAATGGCAGGTTTCGGGTGGCTTAGACAATTTTCAACGTCTATTATTGTTGGATTTGCTGAGTTGTATACTTAAGTGCACCTGTCAGCCTCTCTTTGTATAAACTTTCCATCTTTCGTTTTCGTTATGTCTAAACTACATTTTGTCACCGTCACACTAATGCTATAAGCTATGACAGCGGCAATATTTAGTAATTATTAATAAAATACTGTTGCACTGAGTTCAGTAAGTTATTTGCTAAGTAGACTCTGCTGTATTTTTTATGGATAAACTAAGTGAAAATAAAATTTACTGATACAGACAGTCTTTTTTGCAAACAATTGTTTAAACAAGATGGAAATTAAAAGATTTTGCGTCGATTAGCTACGTCCTATAAAAAGTTATCTTCTATAAAGTGCTTCGCTTGATTCGCTTCTTAAAAATATTCTACAAACTTATAAGAAACCTATCAACAAACAGATTTAAAAAAGCGTGTTTTTGCTCCTCATTTTTAGCTGAAGCCTTAATTAAAAGCTATCATATTCAGTGATTTGCAACCTAACAGGTAAAATTATAATTATTACAAAGCTTATTATTTATGGTGAATATTTTTGTGTTCCGGTTGCATATAAAACTTGATACTAACATTGAATGTATAATTTAATGTTTATATTTGTTTGTGGTTTAAAGACAAACATTTAATCAAGCATATCTCTCTCGAAATATTCGAACAATTTACGTAACAGTTTTCATAGCGCATACTTGAAAACCTTACTTTTTAGGGTTACGTACCCAAAGGGTAAAACGGGACCCTATTACTAAAACTCCGCTGTCCGTCCGTCTGTCTGTCCGTCTGTCACCAGGCTTTATCATGAACCGTGATAGTTAGACAGTTGAAATTTTCAGAGATGATGTATTTCTGTTGCCGCTATAACAACAAAAACTAAACAACAAATATTTAAGAAGGCTCCCATACAACAAACGTGATTTTTTTGCCGTTTTTTTTAGACAATGGTACGGAACCCTTCGTGCGCGAGTCCGACTCGCACTTGGCCGGTTTTTTGTATTCTTAGCAATAAAAAAATCCATATTAAAACAAATGCCGTTGACCCAGTTAAGACCGAAAAACTCAGCAAATAAATGTAAAAAAAAAGTCTAAACAAGCAATATTCCGTCACAAGCAAGGCTGTTAATTCTGTATTAAAAAAATAGTTAAAAGATTATAAACGGTCCGCACGGGTCATTTTAAACGTCCTGTAACATTTACTCCTCCGCATCGAAGGCAGGCTTTTTTTCATTAATATTTTTTCGGTCCTAATAAAAAACCACAAGGTAAAACGTGTTCCCAAATTATTATTTTTTGATTCATGTCTTTCATTGTGTCGGTCATGTTTTGTTAGCATAACCGACCTTTTAGCCCTTTTAACGTTCCTAAAAATGTTAATTTAGATGACCCTCATTCTCTTTTAATTTTATTATTTTGATATTTAAATTTACTTTTTTCTCTCTTAAACATATTGATCATCATTATCCTTAATCATTTAAGGAGATCCATCCAACAATGGATAGACAACTATTCAAGATAGTGACGGGATGATGATAAAACATTCACTTTATTCATTTTGTAACATTGACGAACGCCGAATTTAAATCTAAAACCTTGTAAAATAAAACAATTTTCCTCCAGACACACAGATTGAAACACATTAATACCTACTTTAAAAAGGTCTTGTGCGGTCTCACAAAGGAGTTTAAAGCTTTAAAGAGCTGTCTTTGATCTAGATAATGGCTGGTTCTTGCACTACTATCTGCCTTGGTATCTCTTGTGTCAAGCATAGCGTTTAATCTCCCTAAGAGTATATTATGTTCTGTGGTTTGAATTTTCTAATGAGAATCAGTAGCTTGAAGTCGTAATTTTCTTGTTAAATAGTGATTGATAAGCGGCATGCTATCAGTTTAGCACTTTAGATATGAAGGACTCTTTTCTATCGTAGGTAACGTCTATACTATGTTATATAATAAAGTTAAAGAGTTTGTTTGTTTGAACGCGCTAATCTCTGAAACTTTCAGTCGGATTTGAAAAATATATGTTTGCATTTGATATAGTTATAGGCTATTTAACAAAAAAAATTACGTGGTTCAAATTGCGGGCAGCAGCTAGTTTATTATAAGGTGAACAGTGAGCAATATCATCAATAATATCAGCAATATCATAAGAACAGCCTATTATCTCTAACCGAACCCATTTCAAATTCCAAGATGTTACTTGGAAATAATATAATAGATAATCTCAAAAACACTGTTTTACAAGAGACTTCTAACTCCATTCCCAAACCTCCACAGCTAAGCCAACGAGCACTGGATCAATTCAATTAATTTAAATCTACCTTCTTCAAACAATTATTCTATTAAGAATTCCCTAAGGGTTACCACTCTCAGTGATTTGCACAACAACTCACTTAATACAATAAGAACCATACTTCAAACGGTATAACAGAAGTACAATGCTGTTATTAATACTATTTAGTGAATAATATATATTAAGAAACTATGCACGCAAGTTACTGCTTTCTCCATGTTTTTGACAGCTGACAATAAAACAGTTTTATATGCGTATTAGCTGTCGTACGGCTAAAGGGATCACTAAAGAATCCCAGTTTATCCTATCAGAATCACACTTCAACCCTCGGGTAGATCTTGAGTGACACACATCTTCAAGGGTTATTTTTCTTTGTAATGGAGTTTATAATATTTACGATGTATATTCCTAATATGTTTCATTTTCTAAACTTAAGTAGACATTTAAACTACCTGTTACCTTTTTATTTTTCAAAAAATAATATTGCATTACCCATCGGGCAATAGGGTAACTACCGGTTCTCAAGGCTGAATAGAGAGGAACCTCCTCACTATACGCGTCTTATCCAGAAGTTCTGCGACATGCCTGGTCTATTATTAGTCAAGTATATTACCTTAAATCTGTAAATAAAGGAGCTAGTATCAAAGTACCGGCTTCAGTTACTGTAGGGTTCATATACATTTTATTTGGCAGTTAAAACTAGAGAACTCGGCATCAAGTGGCAATCCTCCGTGCTATGCCCATAGACAACTTTTATTTTTATTACAATCATCCAGCTCGGCTATGGCCATTAAATCCTTCGCTAACGCAATTTGCTCTGTAGCCTTACTGAAGTTATCTGGCCAGGTAATTAGTTTATAAATAGAGCCTCTGCAGAAACCTATTTTATTAACGTGTTATTAAGGTATTACACTTTATCGCATGTTATGTATGTCTGTCAGAATAATTAAAAAAGAAAAGAAAAATAATCTTTTTCTTTGATATTTCTAAAGTCTTCTAATCAAACCTATTCTACGATACATTAACGATACTAACGATGAAATTCTACGATACACTAACTTTTGTTCTAAATTGCCTCTAGATCAAACATCAAATAAAATTGCTCTGCAGTTTGGTACAGAGTATCTATCAAATCTGCTTTATTAATCTTACTCAACAGAAGTAATATCTGTTCCAAGGTACTCGTACCTACTCTTATTTAATCAATGTTTATTTATTTCAACAATTACTGTGAAGGTAATCACTTACCGAATATGGACAGGGATCGCCGGGATAAATAGAAGCGTCAAGTAGTTGTGTTTACAGCCTTATTAGAACAATCTATGAATATTATAATAATACAATGTTAATGCTGACTTGCTACTACACACTACTGTAATTAATGGTTTACTTACAAACATCGAATCTACTTATGTTTATTAATGAGGGCCATAGTTTTCATAAAATTTATATATGTAGTAGGTACATACATAAATGTAAAAGCATCGTTATTAGTTCAGCCCTGAAACGCCCACTGCGGCTCATATACAGACCGCTACAAGTACATAGAATAAATGATACAATGACCTAGTGATTTACACATAATTATGTCATAATAAATTAGGGAGGTATCAACATATTTAGTTCACTTAGTATTTTGTTTAAGTACTACGATAATCGAACTAAAAATGATACTGCTGTTTATTTTCTTGATAAAATCATTTGTCTTAACTTATGAAATTGCAAAAGGCATTGTGTCAGTTCCATACCTTGTAATTAATTCTTTATATCAAATACATGTTAATACAGTAAAAATAGTCGCCTGAACGAACGACCTACAGTCCATGCGACCCATGACCTACGAGTATGGTTGCCAACCCTTCTATATAAGTATCCTTTTATATTAGAGAGTAAATACAATATTTAAAAAAAAAATAGTAGGCGAAACTTATTTTCGATGAAAATTATTTTATTAAAATAAGTGTATAACGAAACGCACCTAATCTCTTTTTGAAATTTGTATACAGAAATAAACCAGTTTAATAAAATTGTGGCTATTGCTCTTTCTGACCAAAAATGTGTTGCTAAATCTACTGCTGAAAAATAGCAACAAGTGTTGCTCAGTGATACTGACTTTTCTTATATTATTTTTCAAAATAGTAAGTATCATTTCTTCTTTCTATGCCAGCAACTTCAGCTTTTACTGCGCGTATATTTTCAGTGTTGAATATAAAATGGCGAGATGAGCGCGAAAGAAAGGTATTTTGTAACCATAATTTATTTTTAGAGTTTAATAATAATTATGAGACATAAAAAAAAGGATTGTGTGGTTTTATGAAACCACGGTAAAAGTGAAACTTTTTTTCACATTATAGACATTTAACTAAAAACCTCCTTCCTTTCACTTTATCCCTACTCCGCGGCCGACCGTCACGCGACATGCAACACACAGACGAAAAAGTTTGAGACGATGTAATAAAAGTTTCACTTTAAAACCTGTTAATAAAGGCTCAAAGTAGCAAAAAAACATCGCTTTTCTTTATACATATCTACCTACTAAAAATTTTTAAAGGTATCGCCATCTCCATTTTGTTTACAGGCATTGGCTTTGAAAATACTATATTTTATATTAAAAAAAAGTTGGCAACCCTACGTACGAGTATCGAAACGCCACCTAAATAGACGACGTCCCTCAAAGCCCTCGTTTAAACGTCACGCGCCATTTAGCGTGAAAAGTAGATAAATTGCACCCTAGTAAAGAGCGGTTAAAAGTTCAGACTGTGACGCTGGAATGATAATAAACAGTACTGGCCAGTGTACTGGTCCCGTCACGTAAAAATAACGCTGAGTGACATGGACGTGATACAATACGAGTTATATACTACTACTTTATTATAATATAAGTGTAATTGTTTTATTGTAGAATCATAATAGGTACTTTAGTAGCTACTTAGTACTTCGCAATAGGCTGGAATTAAATTAGTCGCTCAGTGCGCAGGTACAAGCCAGCGTTCTTTTTACGTGACGGAACCTATAGCGCTGCATGTCACATTGTCCTGCACTGGAAGTGCCCTAGGCATGAGTTCTTCTCATATAGAGAAAGTACGAACACTGATCACCATACTTTGTCTTTGTTATTTAGATTTTTTTGGAACCAAGTTCCTTATCGCACGGTACGGACTTGGCGGATGGTGGCTAGGCGAAAATAAGTGTAAGAGTTTTCCGTCACGAGATTCCGTCGTGCCCCTTTCTTTAGTGTAGACGGTTATCCATAGCTCGTATGCTATTTGCTGAGCCCAGTCATAGGTACGCGTTTATTAGTTCAAGGCAGCCAGTAAGTTCGCACCGGCTGCACAGGTATAGTTTATTTTATTTTATGTGAATAATTTATTTTTAACCTAAGATTTTTATATTACGACTCTCTTATTTTTTATAGCCAATTAATTGACAAATTGACTAAAAATCTACGAAAGGATCTTCGTTCCAACCAAGTGTTCCACGACACCCACGCATTTTTTTGTGTTTGTTTCAAAATATTAAGTTTATATAATTATCTTCCTGTACGAGTCGCGATAAATACTTTTTCTTTATTTCTATCTTTCATGTGTTGCGATTCCAAACCAAGTCCCGATTTCCACGATTGTTCTTCATGGTGGATTCCTTTACCGGTATTCGGAAATATCCAAGATCAACTTATACATGACGTTATCATATCAAAAAAAAACTGCATTGATCGGTTCGTATCTAATTGTTAAATACAAATTCGAGAAGTTCCTTTTTCTCAAATGATGTGACAAATTAGATACAAATTCTGTTTCCTTGTTGAACTTTGAGCGGGAGTTAATTTGTTTTCTGTTAAACTGTTTATAGCTACAAACAGTTTAACAGAAAACAAATTAAATACCTAAGTGAGTTCTCATTCTTTGGTAAGTCGCAAATCGCAGTAATTAGGGGTCGGTTTCCAGGTTTACCATTATCATGGTTGAATATCACGCTGTCACGCTTATAGGATAAGCAATTTGCCTGCCTTATTCCAACTATGTAGGGGTCGGCTGCTTATCTAACCGGATGCAGCTGAAGACCAGTACTTTAGATGGAGCGACTGCCTATCTGGCCTCCACAGCCTAGTTACTGGGTAATTGAATTGGTGAATCGAATCCGGGAGAACCACGACAGGAAAGCCAGTAAAAAGTAAAATGCTTAGCATTTTTATATCTGTATGGCTCTCCCACACACCTCTGCATATACATATACCACTGAGTACAAGCTCAGATATAAATCGTTCAAACAAGTTCGCGTGAGCATACAACTATAAATGCAGCGATAAGTAAAAATAGAAATAGTGCATAAACAAGCAAGTTCTGTACTCACGATTAAATATAGGTATACCTATGTTTACTGTGAAAGTACTGAGATTACACTAGTTTTATATTAAGTGAGGTATAGGAAATTAGGTAGCATAATCCTACTGTCCTTTTATAGTAGCAAACCTACGCCTACATTTTTTTTTTACTATGCTTTATCATTCTAACACAATTCGTTTTAGCGTTCTTGCAGGAGCTCCCCCTCCAATCAGCAACAGTAAACATTACACTTACAAACATAACGAGCACCTCTAGCAAAACATAACGAGCACCCCTAGCAAAACATAACGAGCACCTCTAGCAATATAAATCAAGCATATTTTGCCTAATTGTATAGTATTCTATTATCGTGTCACTATCAACATTACTTGACATACCTAACTTAATTACCTATTGACAAATCCATGGGAATAGCTATCGAAATACATGTAACAATTTCGTGACGTAGATCCAATGTTCGTGATACGAAACGACAGGTTGTACAAACCCGCACGGCTCGTAACCGCCTGCAGTTTGACATAAGAGCTAGCTTCTGCACAGTATAACTAATACCCATAACCCCGTACACGCACTACGGATATTCGGACCAGTAGGAAGGAACTCACTCTTTATATTACGCATCGTAGAATAAATCCCAACATTAATTTGAATAAAACATCCCGTTATACCGTAATATTCATCTGGGCACTATATCAGGCTCATGGACAGTACCTATTAACATAATTCTGTATACTAATAATACAAAACAACATAGCAAATACTCCGGTTACTCAATCTGCATGCGAATCGTTGATTATAGTTTGCACGAATTACGTACTGCAACTGACGTTCATTTACGATAATTTGGTTGGCCAATCATTTATTAAACTGGCACGATTTGATAATCTAGGCTAAGTACCCAGCTAAATGCCTCCGTCAAATCAGAACAGATTAATTTAGGATACATTTACATAGTGTGAGCCCTTATTATTGTTCAGGGTGCCTTCGCATACTACGTTGGTTGACGTGTCTTTGATGTGGCGTAGACGGCGCGCTAGCTTGGGGTAGACGTGATTTTATCGCAAAAACGTCACGTAGATTCGACGTTAGCGTAGCTAAACGTTTAGGCCTCGGGTAAAAGACGAAATAAGATCAGCAGCGCACAATCTTGCGTTCCGATATGATTTAGACGGTCATGAGCCAGAGAAATATTCGCTCTGTCGCATCGATAAATCGCTTAGGTTTATAGCAAGCACAAAGTCCATAATTTCCCCGCGCTATTACATCCACATGTTTGTAACTACAATTTTACAACCCAAACAAACAATACTTTTTCCTGCGCATTACCACACATGTGCACATGACCGCCTGACCCCACAATTAACAAAAATAAACCAATATAAGATAACAATAACCGCTGTTACTATAAAACATTCAATACAGGAACATTCATGTATTGCAGTAAAAATTAATGAAGCCAGCAATATTAAAGTTGGTATTATAACAATGCTTACACCAGAGCACGGAGAAGTTTTAATTGTACATGAAAATTGGTATTAGTATTACAGTGTAATAATCCTTATTAAGTTAACCAGATAGTGGGTAGGTAAGTGGGCATCCCGTAAGCGAATATTATAATCATCTTCTACCAACCATATTTGCTTAGTAAAATTATGAACATAAAAATTAACAGATTTAGGCATCTATCAGCACACATGTTTTTTTTTTTGAAACCATCAAATTGCTTAAAATTTAAACAATGGAACAAAGCGGTATAAGATTTCTTGGTTTCAGAACAGTGAAATTCATCTGCAGAAATTAGAAACAAACTGAAATTAAATTGATTCCATATTGTATTTGATACTTTTCCCGGGTAAATGGAAAAGTTTTAATGAAAAGACGAAAGGATGAGAAACGTTTCCATTCAGGATAATCTATTAGATTAATTAGAAATGGAATGATCGATTGGATATTGATTACTGTCATTTCTGGATAATATCGAACCAGATACATCAGATTAATTAAAGCTAGTAAACTCGAATTAGAATTAGAAATTATTTATTTGTAAGAATGTAGTTTTACATAGTACGGTGTTAATATTTTTTAAAGTTCTATACATTCTACCACAACATATGGTGTACAAATATTCACACACCAAACTCACGTGTCTCTCAGCTGTCATGAACTTCTGAAAATTCCTTGAGGTATTTGTAAAAATGTAAAAATAAATGATGTTTTATTTGAATAATATTAAGCTGATTAAAACTGCGTCATCGTTTCCAAACAAAACGTTTTCGTGGAAAACCCGCAGACTCGAACGCGGTATTAAATTACTACTTTTAAATAGATACGAAGCAAATAATAAAGTGCACTTCAATATTGCAATACGTGTAACGGCCTTTCAGTTCGAGTCGCTTAATTTAGTTTATTGCTTTCACTAGATTAACAATTTCCGCTGCAATCTGAAACAGTTTTCAGAAGATCTTTTTGAAAATTTCAGCCATAAGTCATGCATTTTTCATTTCAACGTGTGTATCCGACGCCCGTCAGTGGATGGTCATACATTTTTCATCTGAACTTATTTAATCCATTGGTTACGGTTCGAGTTATGATCGAGTATTAAGGCCCGTATTAATAAACGTTCCTCAATGACGTGCCCAAGTGCGCAATCATTTGATACGCCATTATTACGATATCAGCATCACAAGATCATTGCTAATTAATAAACACATGAATACAGTATCTCAGTTACCAAGATCAGCTCCTCAATGCGCTGTACTTGATGGCTTGATTTCGTGAACGATTACGTCACATTGACCGAAGTTTAGAATGACATGCATCACATTTCATTATTTTATGTTGTAAGATTTATTGAAATACTTGTATTTTGTTAAAACTTTAATGGATAGCGCTGTATCACGTTATAAAGTTGTTTTCTACCCAAATAAGCGTTAAATTGTAAAAAAAATATGTGTTTTTATTTCCCAACAAATAAAATTATAAATAAATAAAAAAAGTTTTTTTTTAATATTTGATGCTGTAGGTTGTGATAAATGTATTAGGTCACCATAAACAAGCTGAAATATGAATTTATTAGATTACTTTTTCACATAAATATATTGGGTTTTAAAATTAGATTAATTGGATTTACTCTTTTTTTTTTATTGTTTTTTTTTTTTTTTTGGGTTGGATCTACTTTTAAAGTTTATTTATTTATTAAACTTTATACAACTAAAGAAATACATTTGTGGACTTAATGGCTTTGTGTTATACCTATAAATAGTAATTAAATAATTTTTATTATACTTATGATAAATGTATTTAAAATATTTACATACGTAGATAGGTACCTACCTGAAATGATGCTGTAGCATAAAACCGTTCATAAAATATCGTCATAGTAGGTACTCTATTTCATCGTAATAATTAATTTCACCCAAAATATTTTTAAACTCCATGTTTCGCGCTACTAATCACGACCTTAAGTCACGTACTGCCTACACTCAGGTTTACGCATCTCGAGTAAACACAATTATTGTATACTTAAGTGTAGAGTTTCGTTTATTAATCAGTCCATCACTCGGCTGATAACGTAAATCCAAGCCGTAACTTAAGTACACAAATTATTATGTTTATTAATACGGTCATGATCTCAAGGTTGTCATCAAGTGCGACCTCTTGGGCTGAGGAACGTTTATTAATACGGGCCTTAATGTTACTAATATCGTACTTATTTAAAAATGTGAAAGTTTGTATGTTTGGATGTTTGTTACTCAATCACGCAAAAACGGCTTAACGGATTTCCATGATTTTTTTCAAACATATAGTTTATAGCCTGGATTAACACATAGGGTAGTTTAACCCTAACAGTACGTCCCCGTGGGATATTTTCCGACATCCACACGGATGAAGCCGCGATCAAAAGCTAATGCAAAATAAATGAAAGGAGCTAATAAACAAATATCCACATAGAAACCTTTCTTCTGAAAACTTCTCATTATGCCAAGAATGTTGAAAACACATGATAATAGCTCTTTACAAATTAAACAAAAGCTCGTTAGCAGTTTCTCTAGCGGAAATCTTAAAAACTGTTTATTTGATCAATGAAAATTATACAAAGAAACGTTTCAATCTAGCTTTAACTAACGATAATTGAATACCTAATGGATATTATTTCTATCGGGCTTCGATTTTATAAATAAAAATTAGAATAGTAGTTTGAAAGTATTGAGTACAATTTACACACTTCGGTTCACCTTTCCACATCCAATCTTTAAAAATTAGTTTTCATCATATTAGTTTTACATTTAGCTGGTCAGATACCTACCTACGTTTAAAGTCAACATTAATAAAAACATAATAAATCGACCAATTAAATTCTAGGTAATTAATTTAAAATCGTTGCTATTTTATTTTATTTACATTCATAATTTTTTTATATAAAAAATGTTTTAACAATGTGTTTTTTTTAAGTAGGTAGCAGTAAAATTATGTTTAGGATAACTTAAACACAATTTTACTGCTACTTAAAAAAGCAAAGAAAGCATTTTCCTTTTTCTGGACCTATCCTAGCGCCACCTTGCTGGTTCAGCATGACCTAATAGTACCTTCGGTCCCTCTAGGTTCTTTCTCAGACTGCAAGTTTGCTTTCCTTTGCCTAACTTTTGAAATAATGAATCGAGCGCCATCTATGAACGTGTCTCGGAGTTGGCACCAACTTTTCCACGAGTTCCACGCTGAAAATGTTCCGACAGCGCGTGGCAACCGTCCAAGTTCTCGAAGCTCTTGCTAGATGGCGCTGTTACAGCTACTGTGGTGTGGTACGGGAAACTGCTGCTAGGATTATCAACCGCAAGATTATTAAAAATAATAATCCGGCTGCTAGATTGACCATAATTTCTACAAAAGTAAATAAAACTCTTATTATGTTATGGACAAATCTCAACGAATCATTAACCTGGCTCCATGTCAACGCCCACCTGTGCGTAGGAAATTGAACCAATAGGTAGATTATGAGCACCATAGTTACGTCAAAGCTTATCTACCTCGCTTACTTGAGCTTATAACCCAAAGGTATTATGCGTCTTAAGGTCACACAATCTTAATGACAATTGGACCCAAACTTCTTCTCATTTGCACGCACGCAACTAATATATTCCAAGATTGTTTAGAATATAATTATTTGTCTTGGTATAAATAATTTTATTAAGCGTAAACATATCAACGTTTTTTTTTTCAATGTTGGTACCTCTTTTATTTGGTACCTATATCGTCTTGAGGAGATAATTAAACAAGATATTTCCTAAAATACAAGTTCAATATAAATGCATGAAATTTTAATGGAACTAAGTATTTCAAAATAGTCCACTTACTGACTTCTGAAAGATATTCTTTATGGTAAGCTCGACATTTGCCCGCGATACGTCTGTCACAACGATTCTAAACTCTATCTGTGTCAGTTAAGTCACTGCTTTCAATGTTAGCTCGTTGGTTTGCATTTTACGGACTTTGGCTGGAGAGTATAGGTCGTCGGCCGCTGCGCCCCGCCCCCGTCTCTGACGTCACACGTGCGACGTCAGCAGCCCACCTGCTTCCGCCCCCCACACCCGCTACCCCCGGCCGGGGAATATCCGGGGACCTGGCCCCTACAGCAAAATGATTTAATCAAGATTTTGAAGTAACGAAACATAAAATTTGGTTTTTAATGTATACCTTCTTACGTAGGATTTCGTTATTAAAGTGTTGCGGGCCTTTTACTAAATTTACTTTCCAGATATGAGATATTATACGATTCTTTTTTCTGGCTGATTATGGATTCTTATTGAAGTTATGAAAAGATGTGCCTAGGAATGGTTAGGTGCTTAAGTGCTTAGGAACCCTTTTTATCATTAAATTTTATATTTAAACGCAAAACTTTGAAAGAAAGAAAACAAAAAGAAACTTTAACAACATAGCTTACAACACAACAGCCTATAGCTTTACAGCACTATCATGACAATTGATCAACGTCACTAATGCTCGTCGTATGCACACGAAGCAGAAACTTCGTTGGAAATTCACAAAGAGTGGAGAGATTTGGAGCCCCACCCCCGACAGCTACAAACGCGCACCAGATACAATGCCGAACACACCTCTTTTCCACTTAATTTTACACTAGCGTCCCGCCCCGGCTTTGCACGGGTGCAATTTACATGTGAAGACGGTATTCTATTCACGACGCGTTGTGCACAAGTTCTGAGCAGTAACCTAACAAAGATTACTATAGGCTTGCATGAATTCAAGATAGTGTTTCATTAGTATTATTAAATACTTCTTTTTGTGGACACTTATATAATATAATTATAGCCTATGTCCATCTGGAATAATGTAGGTACATTATTCCTTTTTTTACCTTTCAAATGGTGAATGAATTTTTCAAATATGATCTGTGGTTTTGGAGATTAGCTTCCACATAGACAAAAACTCACAAAATTCGATCTGTCTCTTTATAATATATTATAATTATTTTACACTAGCTGCGCCCCGCGGTTTCACCCGCATAAGTCTCGATCCCGTGGGAATATCGGAATAAAAAGTATGCTATGTCCTAATGTCCAGATCATGGTCTACCCATATGCTAAATTGCATCCAAACCCGTTCAGCCGTTTTAGCGTGAAAGCCTAACAAAGAAACACAAAAACCAAATCTTTTCTCTTTATCATATTACTAGCTGACCCGGCAAACGTTGTTCTGCACTGCCTTTTTTTTTCGGTATGAAATATACTTCACAACCTCCCAAATATACATAAAAAAAACTCATAAAAATCGGTCAAGCCGTTTTAGCGTGAAAGCGTAACAAACAAACATACAAAAAATCAAATCTTACTCACTTTACAATATTAGGTTAGATATGTCGCAGTATAAAACATTAAAGTTGTATGGAAGTTTAAAAATGGAGTTTACGTTAGATTAACCCGCACTGGGCCCGTGTGGTAACATACGGCCCACTCCGTCTCACCTGCCTGTGTCCGGCCTGTGTCCCAGCAGTGGGAACATTATAGGCTAATTATGCTAACATAAGAACAGCAGGCTCGTTTGGTTGAGTTTGGGATAGGTGGAAAAACAAACAAAAGTTTTTTGGGAAGGTCTCTTTTTTTTTTAATTCGTTTATATTTGCGGAGAACTGGTCCTTATTGACTGGAAAATTATAAAACCGTAATCTATTTTTTTAATATTCTGTAAGTTCTTGCTAACCAGCTTATTTCTGTTTCCACGGAAACATTATAGTTCTGACTATTTAACGTTATTTCGTTATACAGGGATGGTGTGTCTTATCAACAGGAACAATCTTAGTGCTCATTATTATCCACATTACAACATAATTCATACAATAACTCACGCCTTTTTACCATGGGGGTAGGCAGAAACTACAGCAGGCCACCTGCTACGATCCTTACATACTATTTTTGTTGCCGACCAATGTAACAAGAAATTGTGATTTCGTCCATTTGCTTCTTTCTGCAAGTTATGTCCAATTATAATAAAATAATGATAATTTATTTGATCGTTAATTAACTGCTCCGAACATCATTGCATGATATTAATATTATCATAGGCATTATGATAATTATTATTTAATTAATATACTCTTAACCGCATACATTGCCGCAATACGTGTTTTAGTTAATATCAAAACATCAATAACAAATAATAATTACATAACATCACGGTTCTTTTTTTCCAAAGCCGAAGGGTTAAACAGAGGTGACCTATAGTACACCTAAATTTCGCCTGTTATGTTTAAGTCCCATGTATTAGGGGGCGAGCCTATTGAAATGATAATATCAATATTTCTCCTTATTATGAGATAATCCTAAGTACCATCTTCATACTTCTAACAAAATTGAGGTAATCGAAATTGCTAATGAACCCAATATCCATAAAATTATTATGCTTAACTTTTTCTCTTCGCGATCTAAAAAATATACTTGACCTCATTTTTGCTTACGGCAACGTGAAGATCTCCCAATGCATAAGTATAACTCCTTTGATACATTGCATACATTAATAAGGTGTAAAAACGTATTTTACTCACGTGCTGATTTTTACTTCTACTTGAAATTATGAAAAAGGTTCACAAACTCTGCCTCGTCGGTGTAGTGGTCTTAGGCGCTACTGCTATGAGGTCCTGGGTCTGATTTCCACGTCAGACAAAGTGTTATTGAGTTTTCCATCACGAATTTCTCAGTAGCAGCCCGGAGTCTGGATTTGTGCCCGGTTAATGGCTAAAGGCTCGCCCCGGTTACATGGGACTTTACTATAAATGGCGAATATAACTGGCGCAATGTGGGTGTACTATAGGTCACCTCTGCCTAACCCTTCGGGGAAAATAGGCGTGATGCTATGTTATGTTCACAAACTAAAAGTGCGTTCTTTTATTCTAGCCCCATTTTCTTTCATCTAAACATCGTGTCTCGTTGCGAGAAGGAGCTGTGCATTTTTCAAGTGCTCTTGAAGTAGTCTGAAAAATGTTGGACTGTCTTGGAACCTGAAACAAAATTGATCCGATGAGCGAGGGCAGCGGTGTAGGTACTTCAAGTATAAAAGAGATGAAGATATTAAATGAGGAATCTTCAATGCTCTTTTTAACCGACGGTAAAAAAAGGAGGAGGTTCTCAAGTCGACCCGTATTTTTTTTTTTTGTAGTAAACAATCGTTGTATTATATAAAATTAAATCATTGATGATTGCCAATAATGAATTGAGTTGCGTGTGAGTAACTCTTGAAAGCTATAAGACGTGTATAGTCATAAGCATAAATACACAGTTAAATTTAAAAGAATTTCTCTATTGATAATTGATTTTATTTCTGTAGTATTGATTGTATCTTTATGGTGTTACAAACATAGTATTATCAAACGCGTCCTGAAGGCTAATTCCCGTATTAAAAAACTTTCAAAAACTAGTCGCAATCTCGTCTCAGCGGCAATCAACGTCAAAATCTTGTCAAAAATGTGGGTAAAAATAGGTAGGAATTTTTGACAGATTGGGACTGAAATTAGAATGCGGACGTACTGAAAAAGATGGGAATGAAATGAAGAAATTGATATTTTTTTCAAAGTTGCAACCGCTTTTTAATTTTCGTAAGTGTACAGTGAGTGATTGTTCAGTGTGTGTGTGTTTGAGTGTATGTGTGTAAGGGTGTGTGTGTGTGTGGGTGTGACTGTACATACCTCTAAATGGTTACGTCACTAACAAATAATTGGCTGCTATCAGCAACGTTGTTGTCTACAAACCGAGTGTTGCACAGATAAACTGAAACTACATGCAGTCAACAAAGTGAATCCAGCCTGTACCTAATTGAAATATTCACAGTACCCACACTGACGCAGGTACCTACATTACAAAGGGTACTCCTGTGTCTATTCAATAGATGTTTTGCTGTGCTGGTAGATATTAAGTTTGTCTGGCGAGCTCTATTGTATTATGTAAACTAAACCACTCAAATAATTAATCATCATAAATAATATTCTTAATCAAATTATAGAACCGGGATATATGTATACAGGGTGGCAAAGACATTAACGCACAAAATGAAACCATAAATATTCAGGACATGACTCTAGACCGCCTAGCGTAGAATTTTTTGTCGGTTATACAAAAGAAAACTGCAATACCTACGCGGTCAAAATACATGGAACAGCATTTTTTTCTATATAACCGACGAAAAATTCCAGCGCAGGGGATTCAGAATCATGTTCTGACTCCATGGTAACAGGTTGCGCGTCGTTGTCCCCGCCACCCTGAATACAATAGAATTACAGGTTCGTAATTTTTTTGAGGCTTTTTTTTTTTGGGTGGGAAATCATCAAATGACCTCTCCCGCTCTGGGCGGAGCGGAAGGGCGAGTCAGACTCTTACTGACTAAAACCCACCCGTGTTCCTTCAGTTGCCTGTGCGCCAGGGCTACGGTAACTCTTTCGAACAATCCGCGACCCCGGCAGGCATCGGCCCTATCGGACCCCACCAATTATGCTGAAATCTCTTTGAGGCGCACGTGGAACACAACGCGCCGTCGACCCGGGCTTGGTCCTTACCGGACGGCAAGCTGCCCATTGCTCGCCGTCCGTTGCACTTTATGTTAATTGAAACATAATTGCAATAAAATTCTGTTTTAATAAAAATATAATAAAATAACATTTAAAATGGAACAGTGTTTTTATATAATTATCTGCTAGATAGGATGACTGATCAGGAGGTACTGAAATAGACGTTACACTTTTAAGGCAAAAGTAACATTCTTCTTTGTCAAAATTAATTTAAAGACATTGAGAGGCGTGGCAATGATCCATCAATTAGTGATAAATCTAAAAGTGACATAATATATCCATTATGACATTATCCTCTGTGGTTGTTATATGCTTCGTGGAGGTATGAATAATACGTTCCTACATCCTTTTCTCTCTTCTGTTGACCATACTCAACAGCATAACCACCATAAGACCTTTAATTTTGTATACGAAATTGAATCGGCGGTTTGAGTGGTGACTACGGCTAAAGGAAATATTTACTGTAATACTTTTTTGCCAGTTTAAAATAATATATTGAACCCTACTCTTAAGAAATTGCTATTTCATGTAGGTATGTACGAAGATATTATGTAAAACAGCATACCATGAGGAACTCCTTGAGTCTAATAATGTAGAAAACCAGAAGAATTTAAAGTTAAACAACTTTTATATTAGTTTATCTTATGAATAGTTAAACTAAACAGAAATTAATTAAATAGTGTGGTTATCACATCGGTTGCGAGTCCATATCAAAGAACGGCCCTTCGAAAAGCTACTCGGTATTTTAATAAGCTTATGAATGAGTAAAACCTGATAAGTTCTTCAACTGATTTCTCATTAACTTCGAAGAAATGTATTTATGCGAGTGGGTGCACTGAAAATTGAGATTATATTCTAAAAAGAGCATGTGAAAAAAGACGAAGAGTATTTTTGTTAACAATAATATATGACAAAAAAAACATTTTGACTTTGCATAGGCTACATAATTTTGTCACAAGATCATTTTCATGCATATTAATAAAGAAATTTGCAGAGCAAACCTCCCCGCGAATACATTTGTCTACACGTAGGAATGCGGCCTACATGCTACGTGCGTAGCAACGTTGCCACCGCGTAGCGACACCCGTAGTGCTACGATGCGTTAATATTAAAAGGCAATTTCGCGCGAAATTCGTGTTGTTGTACCATGCGGTACGCTTATGCTCTTATTCACTCCCTACAATAATTGGAAAACTTCAACTTTTGTTACCCAGCGTTATGATATCATAAATCTTAAAATGATAGCCAGTAATACCATAAAATTGACATCAACTCCGAAATCTTATCGACAATAAAGACTAGTAATTTACTGGAAGAATAATCTTGAGTGCTTTATTTCCTACATCTGTAAACTTTAATCTTGGAACAAGACTTTGTTTGTACCTGACTTTAATACAGCTGACTTTGTTTTCATTTTATAAGACAACAAAATTGCATCGAACTGACACAAATTGTTGATAACTTTCAAATATGTTTGACCTCCTCTAGCCCGGTGAAATATTGGTTTTCGATAAAAAGGAAACAAAGCTATGCTGGGCTGGCTGGCTGGTATACCTGAGTAGGTACTCGATTCCGCGAAACTGCAGCTCAAAAATCGATTAAGTCCCAAAGCGGATTTGAGGTCTCGAGGTGGAGGGCTCTCGTGAAGAGTTTTGGAGAATGCTGGAGGTGGGTGCGGGGCGCATGCGCGGGGTGGGGGCACGCTCTGACGTCACACGTCGCGCCCGGGGCGTCGCGCCAGTGCCTCTCGCGACCGCGCGACCAGTCACGCGCGACTCCCGCCCTAAATCGTCTAAACACGATCACGAGCTTCCGATGTTAATTCTCTATCATAAACAAGCGGTTATTGTTCATAAACTAGCTGCCGCAGGCTGCCGGACGCGCCGCCGGCCGCGCCACGTGCTGACGTGACGTGACAGCTACTCTGTGCTCCGATCCTCTCGCGATACATTTGTTATGGCCATTCCACACAAACTACTTATATTTACATACATGTAGATAGTGTAGCAGTTGGCGACGTGTACGTCATCAACACAAAGACGGCTGTTTAAATTGAATTATAGGGGGACTGAACGAAATAAGTACATGCTTAGAACTCGAAAACAATGTGGCAGTGTGATAGTGATGAATAGTGGCTGTTACTGGGCCTGTCTTGCTATGATAAGCTGCCATATTGCACACATAAATACACATTACACAGCATAAATTACTGTTATACCAGATTTGCATCCAGACGCTTAATATTTTATGCTCGTGCTCGGCCACAGTTCCTTCAGCTTGTAAGTAAAGTGAGACTATCTGTATTACTTCATGAAATACCTATGATGTAGATCCTATTCAAACATTAGTCAAAACTAAAACCAATAGGGGTAATTATACGAGGCAGTAAAAACTGTAAATAACATTTGTATGTTCTACACACATTGCCTTATTTATTATTGGAAGGGTTTAAAGCATACTTACATTACAAGGCCTAACACATCCAGTCGGATGATTTATAGCTCTATTTGCGACTGCTTCTGAATACATATTACTCTGTTCATATAAAAATGTATGTTCATTTTACCAACAGAGTAATGCAAACATTTGTATCTTCTATCTGAAACTTTCTAAAGCTTCTGTAACAGTATATATAGAAGTATTATAAGCAAGGATTACGTTTCTTGACGTAATACAATATTTGTAAGATAAGAAAGTAGAGGTTATATTGAAGAAATAGACCTTATCGCTATAGATATACGAGCTACATCTTTGTAATCGGTTTATCCGTATTGAACACAAAAGGTTCGGCCTGGGTAGATCGTGTCGTGGTAGTAATATCTTAAAGACATGGATGCTGTATTTATACATCCATATTTAGAAATATTTCCTTTACACAGGTAGGATCATAATATTAATTAGTGATTCATTGTAATATTGAAAGGAGAAAAATACTTTGGAACCAGCCAGTCCGATGACCTCAACGTAGCAATATATACATACATATTAATGGTTTTAGAATACATATTAAAATATAACTATCTGTTTTAAAACAATCTGTAAGTAATTCAGGAAATATTGAATTTTGTTCAAAGCAGGCCACAGCTGGCCATGCGCCTTCCTAAAATGAGACAATTACGGGAAGACGTACTTATTTAAAATAAAGTGGAACACAGGGCCTATTGTTTTCAACAGTATTTATTGAAGTTACGAAGTTATACAAACATTTGATGTCTCCTCTTTTCTCTGCATACTACAATGAAGATCACTGCATGGCACTAGTTTGATAAATGAAACATCTTGTACCCACAGATCGATTCGCGGGCGTTCCTAAAACTACTGTATTATTCATAGGACATAGTGTCTTATTTAAATTAAGCTTTAAAGGTTTTAGTTATTCAATATTCCTTTACTCGTAGTTTGCCACACGTGTTCTAGTTTATCTTGAAATGGAAACATTAAAAGCTCAGCGATTTATCTACATCGCATCGTATGTCAATGGTTGCTTTATTTTATCTTTTCAATCTTATATTGGTTAGTTGTAATATTGTGTTTTTTCTGATCTATAGGTACGATTACTGCATTTCAGTAGAGACAGCGAAATTATTTGTTAAGAGAATTGACACCCTACGGTAATTTCTCGTGTTATATCCATTTCATACAACTGTCAAGGAATGACAGTTGTGATTTGAATATATGGACATTTAAAGTTTGTAGCCAATTTGCTTACCAAACTATAATTTTTTTAGACACTGCTTTAGAAATTCAAATAGCGGTATTACCTACAAATAAATCACTGTTAATTCAAAAGCTATGCATACCTACATCACCAAAATCACAATTCAAATGTCAGGAACTACAGTCAATAAACTATTCAGCAATATCTGACATAGGTTTCTTGTCAATCCGACGTACCGCATTTATGTGTACCTTTAGCGAAAAGACCAACACAACAATTCGCTCTGTAACTGTTCCCAGAATATTACCCCCAGTGCACACACTTTGACATCTATCACTTACAACGTAAATTGGAATTCAATGAGTCAATGGCATTTTATTCGATGTTCAACAAAGAAAAACCGCTCTATTTTACACTCACACACACACCATCATTGATTCATGAAACTCACTTCTTTATTGAATGAATTCTGTGATCGATATTTAATTGTATGTTGGACAAACTATCGTAAAGTAACGCAATGGTTACACAACCTATAAATCATCATTTACCTTGGTTTTAAATGTGTGTTTGGAATAATCATTTTAGCCCGGAATCACCCTCTGCTGGGTTGGCCCCCTTCCTTTCTGCCATCCTTCGTGTCTGGAATTAAAACTTGCTAATTAGGTATAGACTGTTTATTCAGAAAATAATTAAGTATATAGATTAACGATTAGAATTGTGATAAACACGCGTGAAAAACATAGTACAGGGTTATGTTTTTTGCTGTCGTGCAGTCGCGTAAAAATAGACCCTTTAAAATTCTGAAACAGCAATTGACATTCGATACAGAATATCCATGTTTGTCTATGTTTATAGGCACCACGATAATATAGTCTATAATTTGATGCTGTTTATATATTTTTTACAGAAATACATTGTTATAAAGTACGGTCACCAAATGTGATAAGTAACCAGGGTCGTCGGATATAGTTGAAACCGATGGATGTTTTCGAATGAAATTTAATTTCATAAATTGCCCTGTTTGTTTTCTACTAATTAAATTTAAAAAAAACGTAAATATTCATCGGTTTCTTACTAAACTTCAACTATATTGACGACCCTGGTTACTTATCTCTTTTGGTGACTGTACATAAAGTCCCCGAGCCCCATCTGTGTTACCGACTATCTGTTGGAGCTAATGCTGAAACCACTTAACGATTCTTGATGGGGTTATCGCTGCTTGCTAGGACATATCTCGAGGGAGGTTTACTCTGATACATTAATAGATACAGCGGCAGCGGCCCAAGCCACGATAATAACAATCTTTCGTTGAGTTGAGTGTACATGTTGGAGGCAGCAAAGTATGTTTGTAAAATTTGTGGGCTACAGCTGAAAATCAGCGTCAGGCGGGGACCTTGTGTTGTCATCTTGCATTATGCTGAGCTGAGGCCCTTTTGACATTGTAAGCATTGTTTTCTAATGTATATTGTGCTAATGTGTTTTTTTTTTTTGCTATACTGTATTGCCAATAAACGCAATTTTCTTTATTTCTAATATCCCTAATTATGATACAACGTTCTTATAATGGCATCATTAAGAGTTCACGTTACTCCAACAACATCATCATTTCCGCTGAAATCCTTTACTGCCATCTGAGTATGTCCTTACATCTGGCGCAAAACATTTTATTCAAATCGCAACAAAACTCCTTTTATAGCTTCAATAAAACATGAATATTTTTCTTGCCTGTACGGGAGACGACTTTCGTTTCATCACTCTATCCAATTTCGTTCCTTCCACATTGCCCTTGGGCTTATTACGAGGCTCAAGACGGGCCTATATATATATGTTTGTGCGTGCGTAAGCAGTACGAATAGTCTGCCTTCGGCTTACAAACGGTAAAACCACCCCTTGACTTGTTGGCCTTGCAAATTTTTCACAGAGCACCGGCCACACGCAAATGTCCTCGGAACCTCGAGGACCAAATTTTTTATCTAACCTCTACATATATGTATAATATTTATGTACCAAAAAAATATTCAAGTCACTGCTACTCGTGGACCGTGGACGCTCCACGCTATTTTCATGTTAATTAATTTCGTGATGTGAATTGATTGCACTACAAAGTAATTAAATTTATGAAGACACAAATTGGATTAAATTATTTAAGCTACACGATAGGTTTTTTTAAATCTTTTTTGTTTACATTGGATGTTGTGACTTTACAAGAAAGTCTTATAAAGTCCAACTACAAAAGAAATGGAAGATACAAAAAAGTTGCGACAGCTGAAGTTTGTAAAGTAGGAAAACTTCGTGTTGCCGTTTCTTACAGTATTCAAGTTGTAATGAAAGAAAGGTACCCTCGCCTGTACGTGTAGGTACTGTCCTTTGTGTATAGATATACCCTTAAAAAACATGTTCATTCAAATTACCTTTACGTATGAAAAAGAAGCTTCATTCTATTTGATTTCTTCTACCCAAAATCTTGGTTACTTTTACACCATACATATTTAGCTTTTATTTTGTTAGGAGGTGTAGTATTGTAGTAATTCACAGTTTTTAACCGACTTCAAAAAAAGGAGGAGGTTTTCAATTCGACAGTAAGTATGTTTTTTTTTTATGTGTGTTAGCTCAGAACTTTTTTCTGGGTGAACCGATTTAGATGATTTTTTTTTGATAGCTGGTGCTTCACATGTGGTCCCATTTCAATTTGATCAAGTTCTGACCATATTTTTTCCACTTAGTTTATATTGATGATGTTTTGATAATTTCCTGTCACTGTTATTTACATACCAAGTAGTGGTATACGAATTTGTGTGGGGTAGGTACCGCAACTAAAAAGTGAAAAATAAAAACTTTTTTACAAAAAAACAACCAACTTCTAAAAAAACACAAAAACGTGAAAAATAACTTTAATTTCGGAAGTCGGTGGCCAGAAACGAAAATTCAAAACCAAAGACACCGACATCCGATATTAAAGTTATTTTTCACGTTTTTTTTGTTTTTTTAGAACTCGGTTGTTTATTTGAAAAAAAGATTTTTGTCACTAAAATAATTATGAAACAGTTGGTGTACAGTATTTAAATCTATTTCATTAACTGTGTTGGAACTATACAAGTTGCCACATTGACTCATTTCTCAGATTTGCTTTGATATACCTAACTTAGGTAACTTAACTTTATAATTTCAGGAAAACAAATATATTTAGTTCATGTACCGTGAAACGGGGTGAATAGAAACGAAACTTTAAAAGGGATTTTAACTTTGAAATAATCTAATTTGTTGCCAAAAAGGACTCTAATGTCTTTACTGTATTATAATTAACGATTAAATGCCCTTGTTTGCTACAAATTATATTATTTCAATGTTAAAATCCCTTTTAAAGTTTCGTTCCGATACACCCCTGCATCCCTATTTACCTCGTTTGACGATATGTACTTAGATATACCTAAATTCTAAACCATACTCATATAAACATAAAGACATATTTATGTAAATACATATAATATTTATGTCAGTAAATAAGTAAAATATATCATAAAATATACAAGTACTTTGAAAGCAATCGTATTTACGAAAACAAAACTAACGTCTTTTAGTGTTTTTTTGGAAGTCGGTTGTTTTTTTGTAAAAAAGTTTTTATTTTTCACTTTTTAGTTGCGGTACCTACCCCACACAAATCGTTTACCACTACTTGGTGTGTAAATAACAGTGACAGGAAATTATCAAAACATCATCAATATAAACTAAGTGGACAAAATATGGTCAGAACTTGATCAAATTGAAATGGGACCACATGTGAAGCACCAGCTATCAAAAAAGAATCATCTAAATCGGTTCACCCAGAAAAAAGTTCTGAGCTAACACACATAAAAAATAACATACTTACTGTCGAATTGAGAACCTCCACCTTTTTGAAGTCGGTTAAAAAGAGCCGCGATCTATTCTTCGACTCAGACACAAGACTGATTTTAACCAATCAAAAAATTATTCCATGAAGGAACTTACCTAAGCGTTCTTAACTGACATGTGTTAAAACCTTAAAGTTAACTAAGTTTCTTAATTAAGATAACGTAATCTGCAAAGCCGTAGAGTTTCTAAGAAAATATTTACATTGCTTTATGTAAAATAGCGCTCACGAGATCAAGTGTTGACTTTGATTTGATTATAAACCCAACCAAAATAAATTATGATCTCTATGAAATGTTGAAACTCTACTTCTGCCCTTAGGCTGTACACTGACTTTTTTTTTTTCATTGGGCAATCATCAAATGACTTCTCCCGCTCAGGGCGGAGCTGGAGGGCGTGTCAGACTAAAACCCACTCGTGTTCCTTCAGTTGCATGTGCGCCAGTGCCACGGTAACTCTTTCGAACAATAAGCGACCCCGGCAGGCTTCGGCCCTATCGGACCCCGTCAATTATGCTGACATATCTTTGAGGCGCGCGTGGAACAGAACGCGTTGTCGACCCGGGGTTGGTCCTTACCGGACGGCAAGCTACCAATTGCTCGCCGTCCGCTCGCAAGCCCTACGGTGGCCGGGAGTCGACTATCGACTACTGACGCCCAGGGTGTCTCCTCCTGCGGCGACTAGGGGCGTGAGGGCGCAACGATTGCCTCACCCGCACGCGCTCCACCTCCTCCTTACCGAACATTACTGCTTCGCAGAAGTAGGTGACAGCTTCCCATGCCCTCTCGCTCCGTACCATGGCCTTGACCAGGGCCGCACGCGAGAGATCGGCGCCACGAGGACACTTCGGTGCTCCTCTTAAGCCGGGCAGACCTTCACCGTATACTCCACCGTGTCCTCCGGTCGATCCACACAATGGTAACACCCGTGCGTTTCCTCCCGCCTTATCCAAAACAGGTTCCTCCCGAAACAGCCATGTCCGGTGAGGACCTGCGACAGGCGGAAGGTGAGGACGCCGTGGCTCCTCTTAAACCACTCCTCAAAGAGGGGACTTACCGCCGCAATTGTGGCGTGCCCAGTATGAAACTGGCAGCCATTTTTTTTTTTATATCAATTACTTACGGTCGCGTCCATTAATTTAGAAATACCTAGTGATGTAAACATCCAACAGACAAAAGAGTGGTTTCGATCGACAGCCAAGAATGTAGGAAAAACACTTATATTCATTTTTTTCGGTATCCAATGAAGAAACAGAAAATAGTTTTAACGAAAAACATTACGAAAAAAAATTGTTTTTCTTTTTATTGTTAAAATTACATTTGATGGGCGATTTTTCGATAAAATTTATCGTATTACTTTACCTTAGTGGGTTGGACATTGGTGACTAGACGTAACTTAACACGAACTATGGTTAAAAGTTATTCCGGTCACTGCCGCACAACTGTCAAACTACAAGAAGTGCCAGATAGTCGGCCTCAGACGAGACTGTTTATATGGAAGACTATCCCTTTATGAAAACAATGACGGGTGGAACAAAGCAGTCCTATAGCTGAAGTCGGCAAAATGTAGGTACTCAAACACCTATTTTGTAAAGTTATCTGTGACTTTTTGTCAAAATAATTTTGTTTATAGTGTGTGCGTTTTCTTACATAAGGCTGTCCGGCGGTACTTTACTTTACCTGTCAGTTATCGAGTTATCGCACGAGAAATCAGTACATCTCTATTGTGTTCGAGTATATCAGATGCGATATGTATCGACTATTTATACAGTAGTGAATAGAGTATCAAGATTACTTGTTGACACGATAAACACCAAAATATTGTAGTAAACAGATAGTGAAAGGTATTTCATATTATTACCTAAATATACCCACACATAAAATTCGTTCTATATTCAACATTTTAACAGCACTATGCTATTAATCCTTCGGAACAACGCATTATTCAATTTATATTCAACTTAATAGATGACAAAAATAATATCATTATTTTACAAAATACACCTTATTTATTAGATGTGCGAAGTTATATTATACCAGCGCATTAGACAAATCCCTATGTCTAGCTGTGGACGTCTTTCGGCTGAAATTATGATATGATAAATGACACAGAAATAGTACTGTCCTTTGTACTTAGCTACAAACCAGGGAATAATTACAAGCAAAATGTTCCGGCACATTCGTTTTAACTTTACTAAGTAAATTTGTTACGAAACCCAAACAAATGCAGCTTTAAGGGAAGTTTAACCACAGTAAACCTCGTAGGTAGTTCTAATCCTACTACCCACTACATGTTCTTCTCGGTACACATTGTTCTACTTACTGAACCCAGATGTAAATATACACCGAGCAGTATAAGTGGCCCATTAGCAACGACCGCGACTTACGGGTTGTAGGTCGTAGGTTCGAACCCAGGTAGGCACTTTACTTTGTATAAATTATTTCATCACTACTACTCTTAAAACGATGAAGGAAAACATCGTGAGGAAACCGGCATGTCCTAGAACTAAAAATTTGAAGATGTGACATCCGCCAACCCGTACTGGCCCCGCGTGGTGAGTCACGGCCCACTCTCTCTCACAGAGACGAGGCCTATTTCCCAGCAATGGGAACATTATACGCTGATTATCCTGAGGTTTAAAAAGAAACTGTCACATAGTGAGTGAGTGACAGAAACGACGCTCTACAGCACAAAACTTTTGTCTTAAACTCGATGTGCCATTATTTACAACCGGGTACTGTAAGTAGAGCAATCTACTCGTGCAAATAGTAAAGTAAACTGCATTTACAGTACACAATATGCGTGCAAGCACGTGAGGGAATCGATTAGCATTCAACATATTGCAGGTAAGAGGTGCCAAGTTCCACACGCATACTGGATTCAACAAGGTGACTCTAGTACAAATGCTTGCATAAATTGGTGACCCTTTTCTAAAGGTATTCCAATGTGTCCAGGGTGCCAATTGACGCAGGTGTCTGAACATAGACCTAATACACTGGTGAAAAGCACACGTGCTTTGATACATTGTGCCTAAAAAACACTAGTGGTTTTATGCTTTTGCGCCTTATCCCTCAAAGCTAAAAATACTAAATCTGAACAAGCACTTGTGATTACAAAACGTTTCCACGTTTCGTACTTCAATATAGTCTCGGAAAATTCTGATTTCATTTTGAATATTTTTCGCCACTTGGTTTCAAAGATTCGCATTTTCTTTTGCTTCAAACGTGGTGTAGGAAGGTTACATTCATAGTCGGTCTAACATTTTTTTATATGATATAAAATGTTTTGGTTGTTTTCGATCAATCAATGTTATCTAAGACAATTTAGGAGACACAACAAATGATAATATTTGCTCAAGTACATATTACTGCGACATTGTTACAAGATTTAATTGAAGTGAAACAATACTATTCTAGATACGCTGTACAAAACACTACTTTTCTTTTATTTTTGTTACAAAATACTAAACTTCTTTTATCCATTAACTGGAGTAAATTGTTTTTAGATGAAGTACTTCGAAGTGTTGCAAGTTAATGGAAAAGCTTGGTAAGCCCCTGTAACATTAGAAGGGGAACAGTAGGGAGTAAAGTACTATGGAGCTACCTCCTCCTGGTTTTCTGAAAGCTAGACATTAATCAGCAACTCACGATCATACTTTAGTACGCAGCTCAACAATAACAACTGTTGTTAGCTGTTCAGAACAGCTCGATAGCACAGCAGGGTCTCTTAGTACATTTATACGCTTTTACATTGAAGGTTCGCATATTGTTCGTGGTAGGTAAAGTTGGAGTTATTAGTTTGTTTCTCAAATACGGGAAATTGTCATATCGTTATTGCCATATTTTTTCCTTTATTTCTTAATCCAAAAATAAACATATTGTCATCACACATCGCCAGTATAGTTCAATGCAAGCCACTTACTATAATCTTCATACACTCGGGGCTGATTTTATCAAAGTCAGATATCTTTTATCCGTATAATAAAATGGACGTCTGACAGTACTAGTATGGAATAACTGTAAAACATTAAATTTATTCTCAGGATAAGACTTATTCTAGCTATAAAAGTTTGGTGAAATTCGCCTTCAACCGTATAACGTCGTAGCACAGTTTCTGCAGTCACGTCACGTCTTTAGACAGGGTACTTATTTAAAAAAGTACCCCCCAAACGTTATTAAAAATTAAATTAAGAATTAACCCGGAAGCTCGTTTAAAGCAAACTAATAAAAATAAAAAACCACAGAAATCCCAACGATAACCCAAAATCAATTAAAACAATGAAAGTTTGAACAAACAACGATACTCCTCAGCGAAATAAGTACTAAAAAAGCAGCATGTGATGGTCGAACAGTGTTCCTGTATCACTCGAAGGTTGTGTGCTCAGTATTAAGCATGGAAGGTACGGCGTAGAGCGAGACCTGGGCGGGGGCGGCTCGCGGCGCGCGCGCTGTGATGCGATGGGCCAGGACTGGTGCTTCAGACGCAAGAGGAAGCGCAGCAGCAGTCAGGAGGACCACCCGCATCACACCCGGTAACTGTAGCAACACGGTATTTTGGTTAGTACCAAAAATATTTGATGGAATTGTAAACAAACTCTGTTCAGGTTAAATTCTTACACAATCACTCACTGAACGGAATAGTAACTCATTCATCTGTATTTAGGTTTCGACCTTATATCTCACCAGTCTTTCCAAAACATATTGTTTGAATAACATTATAAAATTGTATTAAAAATCATCGATATAAATTGAGGTACGATTAGGATTAATTGGGCTACGGTTTTGGAGACGATTTAAAATTTGAATTTGAGGTATAAGTATTCAAATAATCAACTCAAAGCACTCAATTTGTAAGTGGCACTACAGATAGCCACCCACAGGTACATTTTCTAATCCATTTGTTTACATTTTTATCAGATACTTTTGGAACAGACTATAGTTTGTTTTGGGGTGACCAGCCTGGTTTCGGCCCTATGTATCACGGTTTTATTGTTTGTTTCGGAATATCTACCAAGCGTTTCGGATAGGCCCTTTTTCAACAGAGATGAGAACTTCTCGTGACGAGTCGAATCTTAACCATAAACACGTTGGCATGCATTCCTACCCATGTTTAAGCATAAACTTTTTCCACAAATCGATAACGTAGATGCCTAGGTGCCACAGCGCGCGGCTAGATTTATTAACCAATTGGCCATCGGTTTATAAACTTAATCAAATATCGGATCAAGAAATCTGCTGTCAAATCTCATATTTATTGCTGTTTGCCGGTTGAACAAATTAGCTAATCAAATCATTAAAAGAGAGATAGGCAATCAAATCATTGAGAAATCTCATGACTTACCTACTGATCAGAAAATTGTTCATGGCTTCAGACACCAAGGGATAAATCTGCCAGAGTAGCTGCGTCGAGGTATTAATTTCGATTTTATGATGTCGAGCTATTCTACCGCCATCTGCCGATTGAAAGCGGATTTTACTTACAGGTAGGGTGCTCACAAGCTGCGTTACGTAAGGTTTACGTTAAGGGTAGCTAGATGTCGTTCGCTCTCTCTGTGTCTTACGAAATAATTATTTTCTGCTCATGAAAAAATAACGATTTATATCAATGTTTTTCTAAAAGCTGCATCAAATTACGTGAAGAAAAGCAGAAGCACATTATGGTAAAATATTTCCAACTTCAATCAAGAAATAATATGGATGAATATACCGTAATTTTGTTCATAAAAATTTGCTAATAAAAGTGTTCGACCGAAGCTAAATTTGGCCGAAGTTGAAGCGGAATGTATAATCTGACGCTAAATAATGAATAAATTTTAGAGTTCCGTTCAAAAAGCTTTTAATAAGAACCCGACTCCATCTTAAATTTATCTGTCCACGTATAGAATACCCTATGTATGGCTGTATGGCCGTGACGTAGACGATTTTTTCGAATAATCCCAAAGTTACCTATTGAACTATCGCAAAATATTGAATCTCTCTGACCCGTATCTAGTTTAGTCCGATTTTTATTTAATTTTGCTTTGGTAGGCAAACGTGATCTGTAAACATTTTCCCACGGCCGAAATATTCCTCCATATTTGACCGAAAATAGAAACTGCGACGTGTCTTTTTTTTTTTTTCTGTAGTTTTTTTCTGGACTTGTACAAATCCCAACAATGGCATAAAATGTTAACGCTTATGTGATAATAATTTGTTTACACAAGTAATATAGTCTCTTTTGTTGAATTATGGCAGCAATTATCATATCCTATTGTCAACATCGTTAATAAGTAAATTGTATTATAGCGCGTAATCGATAATTTGTTTGTATATACATATGTGAGTGGTTGACCAAAAAGGGACCTCAAGGGAAAATAATTGATTATGATAATTCTGGTTAGACCACAGATTCAAAAATTCAAAAAAAAAAAAACGGTTTCCAATCCCTCCAGGTCCCTCTTTGGTCAACCACTCACATATGGAGGTTGTATAGCAGCAATTACTTTAATTTGATGCTGTAAATAAAAGTACTATATAAGTTCGGATATGGAGGTAGTTAATGATTATTATTAATCCTAATAGAATTATTACCAGAGATCGGATATTCGGAAGCATATTCACCTAAAGTTGAGATGTTGGCTGGCGCTTTTCATCGAAAAAATCTTAACCTTTAACTAACACACACCACTTCTCCTCTTACACCTTTTATACATATATTTGCATCGGGGGTTAAACATTAATTTAAAAAAAAATATGCATCTGAATAGTTATGCAATCCAAGAATCCCGGGTTTTTATTTTTATTTTTTGTATATATATAAATCGCTTCCATACTATACACCCGACTAATTATGTATTTCGCCGAAATTCGCCGAATTTGGGTGTTCCTGGTATCCTGGGATTTTTTTAACAAAAAAATATTTTAAGAAGCCACTTCCAAGGTTTAATACCTTAAAAATAACTTTAGGTAAATATACATCCGAATATCCGATCTCTGATTATTAATTAATCAGCCATTAAAAGTTTTACCGGAAAAATCTAGGCCTTACATTTAATGAAACACATACAACGGTTTTCAGGTGATTACAGTGATGGTCTTGCTAACCGCTGCATGAGGAAAGTAGTGGTAATAATGGTAATCGGTGATAGATTGGAGGGTCTCCTATATTGGCTTCGGTGAACTACGGCTACGTGATTAAGACACCTCTTAGGCCCCTGCTATACCCACGGGATCAGAATGGTTAGCCCATATTTTCCAGAGAAGACACTGTTTGGTTTATCAATCACACCACTACCACAAAATGTATTTCTACTGATAAATGTGTCCTAGATGGTCAGTGGGATCAAAGTCGGGGGAAAAGCTAGTGTTATTCTCTACCATCTTTTAATTAACCAGCAAAGTTTTTAAATCCACAAGGACCCATTATTTCCAACGGCACGGTTGACCGTGGGCGCTAAGTAACGCTCTTGAGAGCGTTACTTAGTGCCCAAACTCTTGGGTTCAAGGATTTTTAACTGCATATTTATGAAAAAGTCAAGTATTCCTACAATTAGCCCTAACTTATTTTGCTTAGGGAAAAGTGAAGTACTTATTTAGAGCTGATTCTTATTTGATTTGCGTTAGAAGTCAATCGCATGTCTTTGTTAAGTCTCGCACATAGGCGGGACGCGTCAGCGCTACTCGACTCTTGTAGAACAATTTCCATGAAGTTTTCATAGAAATTGTTCTACTAGAGTTGCGCCGCGCTGTGGCGTCGCGCCTATTTGCATGAACCTTTATTAATTGGCACAAATCAATGTTTCATTAGGGCACGTAAATACGTTTTAATTACGTACAAACTATTAACTAATTTGTAACTTTATCACTGCCTATACCTACATAGTATTACCAGTAAATACGAGTCGTTTCCGGGTTCCCCTAGCGAATTCTGTACCTTTTAAATAAATATCGAAAATAAATGAATTTCGTTGCCTCATTTATAAATACTTAATAGAAAAGTAAGTCGCTTTTCGTGTCTTTCTGTGTGACCGCTTATTAGTTCTTCTAAACACCACAATGGTGCTGATTCTCTTGTACACCGATCTAAACTAACTAAACTATCACTAAAATTCCTTACTTTTGGCTATGAGAACCTTAAAACAATTCTGCAAAAAAATATCTCTAAATTCAACAATAATTTTGACGCAACTAAAAATTAATTTGACAATCGCGAAAACTTGTTTGCGTGATTTTTTTTTAGAGCCGGAGGCGCGCACGGTTGGCTACCTCGACGTGTTTTATATGGATTTTTTCACTTTTTGTATGAAAAATATGAAAAATTATTACCTACATGTAGAGTATTAGGGGTTTAAAGGTTTCATAGACAGGGTTGAAATTTTCATTATTTTTGCGATAAGACACCATTTTCGAGATATAAGCAAAATAAAATAAAAAAGATACTTACATTACTGTTTTTGCACTTGAAGTCGAGGTGTTGTGGTGAATTTTAGTTCATGACAACTAATTTTATTCCACACCTTTTTAATCGCGATTAAAAATAGTCAAATTTAGTTACACAACCAAAATTTTTGGTGAAAAACGTGAAATTCAGAATAGCAAATTAATTAATTAATAATTGCAGTAATTGCCATTTTCACTAAATTACTAACTCAGTGCCATCTTAGTGCTGTCAAACTAAAATATAGTTAAGTTGTGTCACTTTAGTCTATTTCAGAATAGGAAATCGTCGTTTGACAGGAGTAAACAAAATTTTAGTGATTTTTAGTCTGGTTTAGAGAATTTTGTGACAAGAGAATCGGCGCCAATGACTTTTAATGAGGTTTTCACCATTATTTAGAGAATCTTTTTGAAGGCAATAGGCTCGCCCCCTATTATATGGGACTTACATTGGTGATGTTCTTCAGAAAGGTCAGGTGCGTAGTACTCACAACCGGCGTGCGTGTATGACCAGATGTATGAACGTAATCGAGGCAAAAGGAGTATGTAAGGATCGTAGCAGGTGGCGTTCTGTAGTTTCTGCCTACCCCCATGGGAAGAAGGCGTGAGTTTATGTATGATGTATGTTACACATAACTGGCGAAATGTGGGTATGCTATAGGTTCACCTCTGCCTAACCCTTCGGGGAATACAGGCGTGATGTTATGTATGTATGTTAGTGAATTTATTCCAAAAGGTTTATGTGTATAATATATGCATATTAAACTGCAAATAATAAAGAAATCTTGATATTTTGTCAACTGTCAACTCGTAAATCCGTGCAAAGCAGAGGTGAGTTGCCGGTTTGCCTAATGATTAGCGAAGGATCAATATTCAAACATACTCTGAATGTGACAAAAAATGTGTGTGACAAAAATATTTAGGCTTGCGCTTGATTTTTGCACTAAAACTTATATTCGGACGTACATAAAACGTTGGTTAGTCTACGAAGTACCTATTTATCTTCTTAATAATCTGTATGGTTTTATTTTGTCTGTGCAAGAAAAAAACAAAACCACCGGTGTGGATTTCAGTGCAGTTTTCTACGTAGTTTTATTTACCCTGAAACGCAGAAACATATTATCATGTGCTGCGGCTCTCACAAAAGCCAATGGATATACTGAGTAATAAAATGGGATACACAGACTTCAAACACTTTCATACTTTTCACTAACTTCACACTTGTATTTTGAGAAAGCAAGTTTGAAAACTTATTTATAAAAAATTAAGACTTAATTAGATCCCAATTTTTTTGGCTTATTACCAGGTTCAACCTTCCTTCTACACTGATTAGCCTGAAAAAACTCAAAATATGTGGGTACCTACTTAGGTATTTATACAGGGTCTAGCATTTTAAATAGTGCTATAAACTTATGCCATTTATACGTTACTAGCACCTAGCCCCTGCTTTGCACGGTTTTTACGACTTGACATAACGGTGAGATATCTTTATTATATATTATACGTTTAACATTAATGTATTATACACATAAACCTTCCGGAATACATTCTATAAATGATAGTTAAAACCGCATCAAAATCAGTTGCGTAGTTTAGAAGAACAACGTGATCACACAGACAGACACGAAAAGTAACTTTAATTTATAATACGAACTAGCGACGGCACGGTTTTTACGACTTAACGAAACATCGAAATTTCTTTATTATATATAAGTTTAAGTTTAGTAGGTAATTTTAATAAGTAGGTACACATAAACCTTCCGGAATAGGTACATTCTATAAATGATGGTGAAATTCACACCAAAATCCGTAGCGTAGTTTAGAAGAACAAAGGGTCAGTGGGTCTTCTTAGGGGCTTCTTGGGGAGTGGGGAGTTTCTTAGGGGCTTCTTGGGGGGGTTTGGAGTTTCTTAGGGGCGGTCACACAGACAGACACGAAAAGGGACTTTAATTTGTAATACGAATAGATAATAATAATATTATTTATTATAAGACGCAAATATGAATATGTCGGAGACGGTCATTACTTTGGACACTAAACGAAGCGCAGCACGAGTTCCAGGAGGTGGCAGCACCGTCGCGATGACGTGCATACTCAGCTAACTTCTTGCTATGACAAAGCCTGGCTGATGGAGGAGCGCTGATGGGACGAGTGGACACTTATCATTCTGCCTTCGAGGAGATCAGTACCTCCACCCTAGGAACTGTCACGCCTTCCGTATCGTTGTGTCGTGTACAGTGTGTGATTAATTTGTTCGTAAAATATAATTTGATTTGAACTGCAAACGGTTTTTCAACCGCGCAATAACCAACACTACCCATACTACGCCCACAGTAGTTAAAATATGGCTGATGATAACGAGAGAGACGTACCTTCTCCGTCAAATAGTCGTATAGTTAAAGATACCTACAGAAACTTGCTACCTTTGATCGCTTGCTTGAATGCCATCAAGATAATAATAGTAGCTATGCACTTTACTGCCATTATTATCTTCTAAAGGTACCTACTATTATTAACCTACGTTGACGGAGACAAGTAACCACCGAGTAGGGCAAATAATAAACGTAATTATGTCAGAAGTAGGTAGGTACTACAATATGTAATTATGTTAAACAATTAAAGAGCTCTTCCACTTTTCCTGTTAATTAAATGGTAGGTAGGAATTAAACTTCCTATCTGTCTACACCACTTGTCATATGAAAAATACAAGTTTATTTTGAATCATATTTGCTAGTAATTTCCACCTGAAAATTGCTAGGGAATTTGATTTGAGGCAAAAACATCCCACAGCCTTGTATTAGTCGCTGCAGATATCTCCATTGGTACACAAGTTGTCTAGAAAATTGAGAAAGCACCTACCTGATTAATTAGCATCTATGACGAAAAAGGTACGTGTCTCTCTCTTTATTATCAGCCATATTTTAACTACTGTGGGCGTACTATGGGTAATGTTGGTTATTGCGCAATAGAAAAACCGTTTGCAGTTCAAACCAAATTATAATTCACGAACAAATTAATCACACTATCGAATCACACAATGTTGGTACACGATACAACTATACGGAACGCGTGACAGTTCCTAGGGTGAAGTTACTAATCTCCTCGAAGGCACAATGGTAAGTGTCCAGTCAACCCATCAGCGCTCCTTCATCAGCCAGGCTCTGTCATAGCACGAAGTTAGCCGAGGATGCACGTCATCGCGACGGTGCTGCCACCTCCCGGAACTCGTGCTGCGCTTTGTTTATTGTCCATACTAATGACCGTGTCCGACATGTAGATTTTTCATCTTGATAGATGCGAATAAATTTCTGGATTATATCATAATTTACATAAAATATCAACAAGTTCCTCCTACATCTGTTTGGTAAATCTCACTTTGGTATAGGCATAAAACCTACCTATTTAGGTACATATGAGGTACTCATAATTTCGAATAGGTTTCACCCATTTATTTTTCCACATTAGGTAGTAATCGTTTCTAGGATTATTTTGGGCATTGTAATTTGCATAGGATTTTAAAATTCATGTAGTTAAAAGTCTACCTTTAGAAATTTCTCTGTAGCAACTGGGATCTCAATTTTGGCAATAAGCTCGTCCTTTGTTAAATGGGACTTTAAAATTGCCGACGAAACTAGATGTACAAGTCGACACAGTTATCTGGCTACCCCTTTGCGAAATACAGGCGTACACATTTGCAACCGATCATAGGTAGCTACTAAAATATCTATAGATACAGAACGCATATACTAATATTATTAAAATTAATTCGTCATTTGACGGGCAAAAATATTTTTACACTGACTTTTAGTCAAATCATGACTGTTACATACAAATAAACGGTTTCATTCTTAAACACACGGCATCATTACAATTGAATACTTTATCTCACAAATATAACTTTTACAATCTTAAGTAAAAGACTCATGATTGTGACAAAAATATGCCTTCTCATACTTCTCATTCGAAGACATGCAACATTACAGTTCAATACTAAATCCAAGAATCTCCCTACACACGAAGATAAACACCAGCTATTCATTCTGAATTTCTGATATAAACGAACACGAAATCGACTACCACCGTAATCGATACCTATTCACAAATAGTTTCTAAACCAATCTACTGGTTGTAAGAAGTTCCCCAGCGGCTTGTGTGATGAACAGAGCCTGGTGGCAAGTGGTAATTGCAGCCTAATGGGCTTCGGAGGCAACGTGATTAGCTCCTAACCTTCCATAATACACAATGACTGCTTACTATCATAGTTCGCTGTAGCGCTTCATAATGATGTTACTCAGCGATCGCGTGCAAATCGCTTCATAAACGATCTGTTTTGAACAGATGTTGTTTCAGTCTTCAGGGATTTTTGTGGTAATTTATTTGAAAAGAAATTCGCGGTACTAACTAGTATTCTAATTATCTTCATCTTTCATTCGTGTGTCACTTTGTTATAATAACGTGAGTGCTTTTTCTTCCTAGCGTTTTTAATTGAATCCTTATAAAGATGTTGTTTGAGTCTCCAGGGATTTTTGTGACGGTGGATATATAAGGAAAATTGCGGTTAATGCATTATAAAATATTTTTTCTAATCATCTTCATCTTTCATTCATCTGTCACCTCGTACCACAATGTGGAAACTTGGTGCCTACCTTGTGTACCTTTGGTGGTACTTTTTTCTTTTAAGGAAAAGTTCAAAACCGCTACTTAATACCTATTACGAGAACTTTTCCTTCCTAGCATTTTTAATGGTACTCTGGTAAAAACCAAGCTCCGATTGCACACAATAAACAGGAAAAACTTATACTTAACATGTAAGTATGATGCTTACCGATTTCCTCGACGGAAGAAAGAGTTTTGATTTTAACTTACTTACTCGGAATCGTCAGAAAAAAGGTACACTTAAATCTAAAACCCACCAAACCCCTGTTCTCAAAAAGTTTTCTAGGAATGACTCCAAAAATATAACAAATCACGTACATAAATCTAAAAAAGCTTCAAAAGACTTTACTTTCATAAAAATACTCCTTAGGTTAAAAGGTCCTAATACAGAAAGCATAATACATTATTAATGAATATTTAGAAGGAAAACAAAAACCGTAATGCTTTATTCTCAGATTTATTTGCTTTCTACTTATTTTAATTATTAAGTTTAGCTAGCTATTCATTGTTACCTTAACTTGTACTGTTTTGTTTATGTTTATTTTATTGCTAAGGGTTTAAGACGCTCCTTAGCAGTATATTTTAAGCTATACTACCTGTTGTACCAATGTTACTGTGTAGACAATATTTGTACGCTTAGCAAGGCAGCGCATAGTGATACAATTTTTTTATTTGTATAAAATCATGTACCCACCACATTATACTTATTATAACAAATAAATAAATTAATTTGAATTTTCAAATAAATAGAATACTGGCAATGCTCCCTGCGTGGACTAATATATAAGTAATTCAGAGAATATATCTTTCAATTCAATCAAACATCAGGTAAATTAATAAAAGTGCAGACAGAGAGACGTTTTACTTCATATTTTACAATGAAATGATGATGGTGTTTTTGTGATATTGTTTTTTTTTTTAAGAAACGTTTATATTTTTGTACCAGTAGATTGATCAGATTCACAGGTAATGCATCAATATTATCAGTTGAATAATATCTACCTATTTAGGATTCATAATACAAGCAATACAATAAATATTATTAATATGCTTTATCTCAACACGTAAATCTATATTACGATACTGCACTATGGCTATTAAGTGATACCTAACCACTCCAAATTAAAGCCAATTAATTACCAACAATCCGGTTACATCTAATTAGCTTTACCAAGATTCCTCTCAGCTAATTAAATCATCATGCATATTGTAGGCTGTTGAGTACATTTATAATACAATCAGCCTCCGACGTACACCGTAATTGCATCTACATGCATTCCCACACTAATTATCTTCAGCCACAAGCGTAATAATATGGTAGACAGTCCGGCCATTACGAGCCAAGGTAACCAGTACAATACGGTATTGTGCCGGCTCACGTGAAATATACACTGTCAATATTAGGGCTGTATTTACGAGTGAAGCCATCATGTATTTCTATTACAGGTGTCTTTTCTAATGGCGTGTTGTTTTCTCGAATAATTATGTGTTTTCCTCGTTCCACTAAGTATATGGTACGGTATTATCTACTACAGGTGATTATGTTGTATGTTGTATATAACATTTGAGATCTGAAGGCCAATTCTCGTACTTAAAAAGCGTTCAGATTCCAGTCTCTCTCTTAGCGACATCAATGCCAAAAATATAGGTCAATTAGAGGATTTTTTGACAGATTGAGCCTGAGATTAGAAAGCGAATGTTCTTATAAATACGGGAATGGACCCTCGAGAGATTTTTAATCTTAATCTCCTCTTCCTGTAATCTCAAAAAGCCTACGAAGCTACGAGTCTACGGAGCTACGGAGTCTACGATTGTAGCAAAATCCCGTAGACCGATAAAGTTATTCCTCTATATCTATCAAAAAGGTTTCTCTCTTATTATGCAAAAGATCAATGCAAATGTACCCCCGGATGTGATGTAGGGTGCACCCGTATAAAGGGCAGTGGCACCGCGGTCAAGTTCAAGGCGGCGAGCTACGCGACATACCAATAAAACATAACTACTTTATACTCTACCGACTTTTAATTACATTACAAGTCACTGATCTCTATGAAAGTGAAACTAAACTAGTATGATTCGACGGTTTGTCATCGCGTTGGCTTAGAAAAAGACGTTGTTTACCGAAGAAATTTAATGAACACTTAAAGTTGAAAGAAAAATCCATTGAAAATGGAAAGCGCACTGTAAGTTTTATATGGAATGTTATTTATAACTTTCAGTTCTTTAAAAAGTACGTAGTATATACAATTTATACATATTAGTATATGCTTAAGTATTTTAGACGTGGAGTGTTAATTTATTCCGTAGAACATTGAAGTATGAAGTTCCAAACTTAGTTAAATATTGTAATCCTAATATTATATTTAAATCCATAAAATTAGGGCAATCGTTATCGTCTGAAGGGTTGATTTGTGTCAGTGCCTCGTGGACAGGTAAATCAATGTGAAACGTAACTTCTACTGCTGAAAATGTAATCTGTGAAGCCTTACGAATGTATTAAACCGAATTCAGTGGTTGTGATTCGTAGCAAGCTTCAGTGAAGACGTTAGGTTTTCGCTTGACCTATAAACGAACGCACTTTGCATGGTACTTAAAAGTGGTTCTTGGGGTAGACGGCATAAGCACCACTTCTGCTCGGCGGCGTTGGTGACTTTCGTCATTTCCTACACAAGAGTTGCGTGCCGGCGTACGCATGCGGCTCGCCCCGTTCGACCCCCGGCAAAATGGCGGTGCCAACATGGCCGCCGGGCAGCCGCAGGATGCTCTGTGACGGAGCTCCTGTCCGACACGACGTCGTCACGATCTACCGGCGCGCTGCACACCTTGCCACGCACATCCGCTCAGACACTGCCGTCGAGATCGATTCGACGCTTGCAGCGACACGGCTCCCCTGCCGACTCGGAACGCGCGTGCAACAAGTGATACCGTGTCGAAAACAGTACAAATAAATGACGCATTGACATTGTTTTCTAGCAGTGATGTAATTGTGGGTCACTTATAAATATAGAACGTGCCCTTTCAGTGAGTGGCGGCGCGGGTGAGCCAAGCAGTGAGTGACGTCGACCGCTCACGTTCCCCGCGCCGCGCAACGTCAACATTGGCAGCCGCGTCACGCCGTCCGCGATGCACATCATAATAATATCTATACGCACGATCGCTTGTACTATTAGTGACATTCCGTAACGTGTGCTCCATCCACGATTTGTTGTGCTATTATGATAAGACGACCTATTACGAGGTCGGTAATGTGACAATAACTGCAAACAATTCGCACTTAACCCTGCCACGAAAATGTTTAATTACTGTTTGTTGTACGTATTAACGATGTGAACGTGTAGTTGTCAAGCTAATAACTATCAATAATGACGATAACACAAGTGCATAGTAAAGAGCGCGTGTCGGCGACTCGGCGGCGAGCCCAGTGTAGTGCGAGCAGCGCGGGCGTGTGAAGCGCGCTCCACCGCCGCGTGCACGTGCGACCCATGTGCTGCCATGCTGCCGCTGTCACTCATGCAAAACAGCACCAGTGACTGACTGTTTCTGACTGAGACTGTACGGAGATATGCAAGTGTGAACTCGGACCGATGTTTTGGTTTCCACGGGAGTGTTGTTGGGGTGCGGGCAGGGGTCGAGGGCGGCGCGCGGCTCGTTAAGCCGACGATGTTGACATTCGTGTTCGCGGTGTGGTCGGCGGCGCGCGCGCTGGGCTGGGCGTGCGAGCCGGCGTCCTCCCCCGAGGCGGAGGAGGCGCCCGTGCTGCCTCGCCTGCGCTCGGCGCGCGCCTCCAGCGACCTGTCCACGCTCAGCACCACCACCACCAGTTCCAGCCAGACCAGTAGTGGTGACCACCCTAAGAGGTCCACGCACGTTCACTGAATAGGGACAATCAATGACATACAACAGTCGTAAACAACTTATCAAACAATGAATTTCATGTACAATATTGACAAAAAATCACTAAACAGATACCATCGCGTTACTTTAAAAATATTAATCATAGGGGATACGATAACATCGTTTGATGAGACGAGATTATGTTGATGCAATTGAGATATATTTAATTATCTCCAATGACGTTTATTACAATGGTTTTAATCTACAGGCACTTATTGAAATCTGCACAATGTAGATACCGATAGGAGATAATTATTTTATTATACATGACGTATTCTTATGTACAATAACTACCTGTAGGTACAATGATCGGTGATAAAGTCCGGTTGATTAAATTTTCCTTTTTATCTTTGATTTTATTTTATGCTAAGTACAATATGCCACTTAAAAAACTAGAAGCTCTGCGAAATAACAACGAAATATTGCAAAGTATAGTCGGGAAATTATATTTCGAAATCTATTTCAAAGAACAGGGAAATAACAATTCACGCGATTCTTGTTTCTTCAACGTCGCATGATGCAACGTTCCGTACCTTCGTTCCTTTTGTTAAAGAACAATATTCGACGCGAAACCTAGACTTTTTCAACCCTATTCAGCTGTCGGAATAAAATTTATGTAGCGAGAGACTTGAGCTTATACCTACATTGAAGCAGATGTAGAACTATGACAATGGAAATAATGATACGTTTGAATTCGCATCCTACATATTCCCTACATTTGTTTGCAAAATTGTCCTCTGACTATTAAAATAGGCTCGAAACAATAAGTGCCGTATTCTTTTCATTCGAATATCTAGCACACAGGCCGAGGCAAAAGAGCGAACGGACCAGAATAACTTGGACATGAAAAATATTTATTTTGACTGTTTGATCGGAAACAATTCCTTAGGTACTACTGCTATTGTCAACTGTAGCTATTCTGTTTATTAATCAATGAATCAAGATGTATGTATTTTGTGTTTACATAAATTGATTTTCACTTCAATTACATTGATATTTCTGTAGTAGACGTTGCAATTTCTAAAACGGTGCAAACATAAAATTCATGAAATCCTCATACTTGGAATATTTTTATGAGTATTCTTACGACTGTTGTATGTCAACGTACGGCTCAATATACACTCGAGAGCAATGAATCCGGGTCACTTAAAGAATGTTAAAAATCTCGGAAACTAAAAATGATAGGTTAATGCAATAAATTGTATTTAATAGACAATGTAATACTCCTTAAATGAAAGTAAAAAAAATATGAGTCACCATACATTTTATTAACACAAAATTACATAAAGAAAAAAACTGCTGATCTCTCCTTAAAACAAAAATAGGAAACATGAAATTTTTGAACTTTATTACGATTTTCTTGAATTTTAATACTTCGTATTGCCTCCTTGTGCTTCCATTACTGCGTTTACGCGGTTTGGCATGCTGTACACCAAGTTCCTTATACGATTTTGGGGAATATTCTCCCATTCCTCTGTGAGAGCAATTTTGAGCTCACGAAGCGTGATTGGGGGAGGGTTTCGTTGTTTTACGCATCTGCCTAGCTCGTCCCAAGCATGCTCGATCGGGTTGATATCCGGGCTGCGCGCTGGCCACTCCATACGAGTAATGTTCATCTCTTGAAGGTAGTCATTCACAATCCTACCTGTATGAGGTCGGGCATTGTCATGCATAAATATAGCATCCTCACCTAAATTGACCATAAATGGACCAACGTGATCATTGAGGATTTCTTCCACATATCTTACGCTAGTTAAAGAGCCGTTTTCTATGATCACCAGCTCTGTGCGACTTTCAGAAGAAATTCCGGCCCACACAAGTACAGACCCACCACCGTAGGCTACTTTTTCTTCGATGCATGCTTGCTTGAATCTTTCCCCTGGTCTTCGATACACTCTGTGTCTTCCATCGTGCTTGTAGAGCATAAATTTTGATTCGTCGGAGAACATAACTTTTGACCAATCTTCAATACTCCAATTTACGTGGCTCTGGGCATATCTTAGTCTTGAAATACGATGCCCACGCTCCAGTTTAGGGCCGTTTGCAGGTCTAAGGGGTTTTAAGTTAGATTCAGCAAGCCGACGTCTTACTGTCCATGCACTTGGGTTACTTCCTCCGAGGCGTCGAAACTGATTTGTGAGTTCAGTTCCTGTGAGAAAGCGATTTCGAAGCATGGTGTTCACCAAGTATCGGTCTTCTCGTGCTGTGGTACACCTGGTTCTGCCCGTTCCTGGTCTGCGTAGGTTAGAACCAGTTTCTTCGTAACGTCGGAGAACTCTTTGTACTGTTGACAGCGACACACCGACAGTCCTGGCTGTATCGCGCTGACTCCGGCCGGTTTCCAGCATTGGAAGTATTCTGGTGCATTCTTCAGGCGTAAGCGACATAATTTCAGCTTGAATAATGAATATAGAGCACTATCAACATGGTTTATGTACCCACATAAATGACAGATTACAAACAAAAGCAAAACCAAATGCTGTAATTTCGTAGTTCCATCTTCGAAAGTGGCCCTTTTTCAAATTTGATTTTTTTATGATATAACTTTACAATAACTGAGAAGTTTTAATACCTTCATTTAAGGAGTATTACATTGTCTATTAAATACAATTTATTGCATTAACCTAGCATTTTTAGTTTCCGAGATTTTTAGGATTCTTTAAGTGACCCGGATTCATTGCTCTCGAGTGTATTTAATTATAGTGGTTTTGTGACAGCAGTAAATGATGTACTAATTAATGATAAATAATGTTCTAAATATATAGGAAACTTGGCTAAGAATTACATATTTACCGCTACACGTAACAACATACAGCAGGCAAAATTAAATCATAACGATAATATATTGTATTCTTCTCACGAAAACTAAATGGGTTCTTCACTGTCTTAAATAATTTATTAAAATCACAAAACTATTCGTTGAAATGGGAAAATTACGATAATGGCGTTCACGAACTGAAAAGATAATGATGAAAAATGAAAATATTTTCATGAAAAAGAAGTTTGAATGGAACGTGGAACAAACAATTTTATCCGTCTCACTTCTTTCACGAGAAAATCTAATATTTAGGCTTTCCTGACAAAGGCCGACAGCGGATTTATTAACCTTACTGATTGTACATCAAGGCTGACGGACAGTGTAAAGGATCCTTTAAACCTTTTACCAGCTTTTACCACTACCTCCAATTGCTATGCCATTTACTGCTGACATACATACACCTCATAATTTTGAGCCAACAGCTTTATTCTAAATCCGAATATTTATTAAACAGCTTTACTAGTCATCAATAAAACTAAATAACTGCATTAATACGTCATACAATGTAAATTTTATATCTAGTCACTGGGCACAGCGTTGATAAGAAATAATGTTTTTACATTGTAACATTAAAACACGTGGTTTTAAATCTGCATAGTTATTTTGGCAAGCTCCCAAACCAATAATAAACGAACATTGAAGAAAATTTCGTAAACAACCGTTGAGATGTGATATGAGCAACAGTTCGATATTCGATGGTATACTCACATACAACAAGCTATACATAACATACATACATAGGTGTAGTAGAAAATGCCAGCTGTCTGCGATATTTCGAAGATGAAAAAGGTGAATGCGCATGCGTCAGTGTTTATCGTATTATGTTTTGAATATCTACGAACATCCGTCACTAAACTTATTTTAGATTGCGACTTTGATTATGTATATATCATTGAATCAGGCAACCGAAATATCAAAAAAAAAAAAAACTACCAGTCAATTCAACAAACTTGTTGGAATATTAATTATTATCAATACGACGACAGTTTTTGATTCACACCATAAAAAAATCAAGGTAATTAGACAGTTAGATTAGATAGTTAATTTTTAAACAGACTGTTGTCCCAAAAATACTTCCGAACCAACAAATACGATACGATAGTTTTAGTTACTGCCTCTAAATATAGATAAACTACTGGCCCGTAATTATATTATTCTGTCGTCGGTTGCCACCTGCCACGCTAGGTAAAAGAAAAGCAAAAAGAAAAAGAAAATACGTTCATTTAGTTCTTCTAATTATTTACCGAGAAAGAAAGAATAAAGTTTAATGATAAGAGAAGAGAGAACAAAAGAGAACACCGAGCATCTCGGCCTACAGTAAAACAGGGGTCGGCGGAAGAACTCCAACATAGTAAACAAATCAGCGAGACATGGCAGCACACGGGAAAATTAAACTCAATTTTAAATAGAGCTATTAAGCGGCTTTTTGCTTTCTGTAACAATGTTACTGCTACATGGAAAAAACTAAGATAAAAATCTCATTCAAACTGCGATGCAAAAAACATATGCGGTAGGAGGTAATTTTATTAACCTGTTGCCCAGTGACACAAGATGCTCATAATAAAATTGCCATAAATTGTGATGTTGACAATCCATTGAAAACCATCCTTAGTCATAAAAAAAATACAGTTCGCAAATATACATAAAGGGTTACCATTCACTTATTTACGACAAGGGTTTCATCGAAAAGCTCCTGTTAAATAGGCTGTTGGTGACTTTATGTTTGGTCTTGCTGTTTGGTCTGGCTGGCTGGTGGTATCTGACGGGTAGGCATGTCGTTAGGTGGAGCGAAGCCCCGCGGCGTTGGAGTGCGAGGGGCGCTTCCCGCAGACCGCTGAGAAGAACCCCAGTGTCCGTCCGGAGGCGTACCACCGGCAGGTATAATAATAGCGGGGAAATTACTCGTGTGATGCGCCCTTATTTATAGAACATTGATTTTTCTACTCTATGTCCTTTTTTCAGGGGTCTCCGGAAAACTTTTGCTACCTAAGTTTTTAACGACAAAATAATATTAAAATTAAAATTGTGATGTCATTTGTTATCGTTACTTATAATTATCACCAGTACAGATTATACGATGATATGAGAAATATGAACATTGAAAAACAACGTCATAATAAAAAAGAAACAACAGACATACTTAACATCTGTGTAAGATTTTTCTTTTAGCGATAATATTATGTCAATTTTCCCGGATGCTGGTTACCTAGAACTGTTTGCTCAAAAATTGGATTTAATTCCTTGGAAGTTGAAGTCTCTTTACAATACGTTTTAATAGAAAATCTGTAGTAATAGTAACTACAGCTTTTCTATTATTATATTATAAGAAAATACTATTATGTTATCTGATCTACTCATGCATAAGAAATTGGGAAATGCGTTTAATTTTTCGCTTTACAATTTGTTCTTCAGCTGCAATCTTGCTATGTTTTTGTATCATTAACAAACGTTACCTAAGAAAATGTAGTGGTTGTTGCTTTAGTCGCCAGCATCCGCTTAAGGGATGATTGGCATGGAACATCCGTGGTATCGCAATTTTTTGAGGTAGAAGGTATTTGCACGTACTGTTTTTTTTGTGTTGCCAGTATTTTCCTTATTATCAAAAACTGAAATAACTTGTGTTGTAAATGGTTTCGTTTATATCTTAGAATACAGAGGTAAGCACGCATTACCCTAATAATAGCCATAAACACACCTTTAATTTACGTTGAAGTTTAAGTTGCTTACATAGTAAAACTTTGGGAGAATACGACACCTGTCATCATAAATGTGCATTCTTAGAACGTAACTAAACAGTGACGTACCACGAATAAGTAAGTCTGTCATAAATGTATCATGTCATAATAATGACATATGCCTACCAAGTATTCCATTCGTCATATTAATAAGTCATCAAAATGAAAACCAATACGCATAAGAAACAAATCATAATTCCTTTCCTGTTAATAACCTGACATTCCTTAATTATGTATGTCATAAATGTCTCATGTATGTTATTATTGTCAGAAAGATGGCATACACAAATATGTCATTATTATGATCCGTCATTGTTATTAAGTCATCAGAGTACAAAACAACGTCGGAATCTGTTCCTTTTCGTGTTAATTCGTATAGCATCATGTTGCGTTATAAGGTGATGTAATTGGACCAGGTGCATAGGTACGGTGATTCTTAGAGGATACATCTGATGAGGTCATTGGTTTCGCTATAACCGCGCGGGCTTTACCACACAGGTTCGTTTGACAACTCTTGGTCTAAGATGATTAAGAGATGATAAGGTCGGGTCGAGTCCTAGCCGAGACAAATACAATGTATTTTGTATTAATTAGTATGAATAGTGTACACATATACATTGACTACTCCCTTTTGTTATAACCGTTACTTAAAGTTAAGAGAGGAGCTCATGTCGATCGAAGGTTGAAATCTACGCTTGCCGAGGGCTGCTCGTGGATGGTGAACATACATTACATAGAGACCCCTCCGTGCTTCGGAAAGCACGTTAAGCCGGTGGTCCCGGCTATCATTCAACGATCATTGACAGTCCAGTCTTACCAAGGGGTATTGTGTTACCCAGCAACTCGGTTATAGAGATCAGATAGGCTGTTACTCCATATAAAGTACGGGTACAATTCAGCTTCATCCGGTTAGACTGGAAGCTGACCCCAACATAGTCGGGAAACATCAAAAAATGTATGGTTAAGCAGAGTTTCATCATTGTTTAACTTAAGGCAAAGTGTATAGATAAAGGGGTCAGTATTATGTTCGCATACCTAGTATGTTCATACTGCACCGTGCAATCCCGTGACACTGACGAGCGAAGCTGTTCGTAGCATAATGTATACGACAGAATACGTCGCGTTCTAGCATAAATCTGCCTGAATTGAATTGACTTTACGATGTATTTATGATACTCGCGGACTTTTAAAATGCCCTTTTATAGTTAATCGATAAAACACAAAATATCATTAGGAAGAGTTTTCTTTATGACATTTTGTGTTTTATCGATTTTATTGTAAAATAAATACATAGGATCTCCAAAAACAAGTTCAGTGGGTAGTATTTAATCTATTATTACTCGTACTATTTTTAAAACACGGTGAACATCTCATGCCTGGGAAAACTTCGAAAGGTGAATGACCTCGTTATAACAAAAAACTTTTGTGCTACGCTTTTGGTACTCGTACCAAGAAAATACTTTTATTATAGAACCATGCAAACTGTACATCCGTTGAACATGAGAGGTAGACAGAGTAGGTGTTTTTGTAATTTTCTAAGACTTTTGTATACTCCCATATACCATTTTTTTTTAAAGCCCAGTAAATGTAAAAATTGCAAAATACTAAAATATATGTTTAATCCCATTTGATCACCCAAACCAACTAGGATTTAATGCAGTTTTCGTACACGTATTGTCATTTCATTTCGAGGTGCTACGGATCCGCTACGGAGATTTTACTACAACCGTAGCCGTAGCACTTAAAACATGTGAAAATAACTTTATTATTATATTATTTGAACAACTTGTGTGTAGTAGTAGGTAGTGTGTTGAAAATGTCATTGCTATAAACGTATGCGTTACTTTTGTCTTAAGGGTTACTATTTTCCCCTTTTTAAATAAACTTGCGACCCACCCCTACTTTCACACGGTTTTTACGGCTTGGCAAAACATGGAGATTTCTTTATTACTATATTAATACACTTAAACCTTCCGGGAATAAATTCCCTAAGTGATGCTGAAAACAGCATCAAAATCCGTTGCTTAGTTTAGCAGAACAATGCGGTCACACAGACAGACACGAAAACCCACTTTAATTTATAATATGTATACATAGATATAGATGTGTACTTTAATAGTGCAGTTATTTGTTAAAAATAATTAAATATACTAATCATTTATATCGATTAAATCTACGATTACTTAAAAGCATGTGTAATAACTCCCGATTTGTAAGACAAGGGAGAGGACAGCGTACACCTGATTGAGGTAGCGAAATCTTTATAATTAAGACAGATTACCGTAATTACCTGGGATTCAGTCTTTTATTGTCGTTACAACTTACCTTTTATACCTGTAAACAAGTAAACTGAGGTCATGGGAAGTCAGTAACAACCTTTTGAGCGTTTCAGTAAAATAATTGAACAACCGCTTCTGGTCATAAGTTCACAAATAAATTAAGTTGGTTAATAATTCTATGCGTCTAAAAATACTATCTAGGTATGTACTAAGTAAATCCCTAGGTAGTATTTTGATTAAAAAAATGCGTTTGGAGTTCCATTAAAGTCGCGGCTAATATACCTACACCCAGAAAACCTTTGTAATTATATTATTATAAACATTCATGGCGCTGTACAATTAATATGTATAACATATTTCCAATGCTTCAATATTATCGAAATATTAAGGCGGGGCGAATCTCCGTGGTATCATATTCTCTTGTGTTCAGTATAATACAGAGATCTCTGGTGGCGGCAATTCGTACTAAACAACCGACAGCGACACAAGAATAAAACTTTCCGAGCGCCTGTTGCTCTAATTTTCCTGCAGATGGCACTGGCGCTACATTCCGCGAGTTTTCCACAAACTTCTTCGTACTTAAATCACTTGGAAAAAAGTTTTCCTAAGTAATTTTACGTCTTTATTCAATTTTAATGGACCTTATATTGCGTTCTCTAATTAATCATTAAACTTTTTGGGAAATCCGCAATATTTACGATGTTTTTTATAATACCCTTTATCGTTTTATTTGATAATAATAGACGCAGAAACTACGTAACATAAATTATCACGACTTGATATCGTCTTGACTCGTCCTGAGTACATTTCACGTATGTTTCTCCTAGTGTGCGGTCGTTGTTCATTTTACAGGAAAAGCATGCGTAGAAAATATTGGTTTATTAAATAGTTATATTGTTCAGAACTGATAGGAGTTTTGGTGCATACAAATGCCGGTGCTATTGGGGTAATTTGTAATTTGTTAACATTTCCACCATACCTACGATATTATAGATACGAATTCTATTTATAAATCAGTTAAGTGCTGTAGAATTTATCTCTGGCACACGAGGTTCGCCGTGACGAGTTTAAATCGCGTGGCGATTATCTTATCTGAACTTATCTGCCGATGTACTCGTATGTTCAGGATTAAGACCTATTCATGACATTTTGTTATATTAATCACTGTGTGCTATTGTTTCAGCTTCGATGTGGAGAATGGGGGTGGTGCGGGAGGCGCGGGGGGTGCGCGCTCCCCCCTGGAGGGGGGCTCGCCCTCCACCGCGCTCGTCCTGCAGGCCATGCCGCAGCGCCGCGAGTCCTTCCTCTACCGCTCAGACTCCGACTTCGAGATGTCGCCCAAGTCGATGTCGAGGAACAGCTCGATCGCCAGCGAAAGGTAAGATTCTTTGAAAGTACACAAAGCTAAACAAATCTCTACCTAGCCTACATGCGAGCTACGGAACGTATCAAACACGCCACGCCCACACGATTCAAGCTCCAGACATGATCCGATTGAACGCTATAGCCGAGACCTGATATCACATATGCACTCAATATAACTTAAATCTTTCTCAACAAAACCAGTGGGCGAAGTAAGCGCCTTACACTGCACAGCTGGTGCGAACAGAATTATTTTTCCCAGCAGTCTGAAGTAGGATTGTGCCGCACACAGCAACATTTCATGTTTTAGTCGGATCAGATTACCATTTTAAGCGAGCACGATGCATATTTCGCCTCGCCACCCATCACTCTGCAGGCAAATGAAAAGAGCTTTCTTTACATTGCACAAAAAATTCACATGATTGGGCAATTCTGTGAATGTGCGAGTGAAGTGGGTCGAGAGAATTTGGCTTTATTACAGATTTAATTAAATTTATGGACTCATCAGGACCCATCCTTTTGGTTATATTAAAAACTCTAAAGGTTCGCTCTTTACTGTTTCGATCTCAAAGGGACTGCAGGAACTCATTATGCCTTCGTAATGGGCGGACTCGAAGTCGATTGACAAATTGATGAAGGGAGTTATTTTGTAAATTAGACGCAACTTAAATTACTCCTTTACCTCGTCGCCGGATGTTCCTGTCATAGACTTTTAGATTTCGAGGAAGCTCCTGTTATAATTTATCATGAAAAGGTCATTTAAATGGAAAAGTTATCACAATTTATTATAGAATGTGTATTTTTTGCCTCTATCTTTACAGGAAGATTAATTTATAGGTATACCTTCTGTATCAGAATCATGGCACCATTTCATTAAACGTATGTGATAAAAATAAACAAACACAATTGTATCTGCATTATCTTTGAAAAATACAATGTCGAGCTTTCATGAATACTAAACAGTTTTTCTAGAATAACAAACATCGATCAAACTAAAAATTATAAAAAAAAAGTATTACAAATTATGTAAAACCACAAAGTTATCATAATACAACTCAACTCTGTAAATACAAATTCTCTTTCCATTAATTACTCACAAAAACAATAATTATAATATTTCTAAACATTCTTGTTTTGTTCATTATGTGTCACTTTGGTAATTATAAACATGACCAGAGCACACATTTACCATAAATATGAATTGGACCATTTAATGTTTTTAAGTAAATAAATAAATGTTATTTATTGATCACAAGGTAAATATTTTGATTGATATATTCCAAACCATTATGGCTCTAAATAAATGTAGACGAAGGATGAGCTTCAAGTTCAATTAGAATATTATGTTAATATTATGAAATACGTTTAAATTAATTGGCCAACTAAAAGGAATTTTAACAGTTACATTATAAATATAAATAAATAATATATGACAATAAATAAATAGTTATATTTCCCTCAGATGACTAATCTGTCACCATACTTATCGGTACGTTTTAATAGATTTATAAATTATCTTAATTTGTGTAAAGTTTTACGACGTACAATTTGTTTTTCGATCTGATCTACATAATCGCCGATATAAAACTGACAATCAAATAGAATCATAAAACAAATTATATCCAAAAGTTAGCGATAGTGAGACGATTCTTGATATCACAAAATATAGCAGGCATTGAGAAATTTTCAGAGATTACTACTTTAATCACTGTCAACAAAATACTTGATATGTCGCTAGCTATCTTTTCATATCGCATTAAGTATTGCGATGATTCTAGATAATTGGTTTAGAAATAGTACCTAGTGTGTTATTTTTAAGAGATAACAATCTCTCATTATGTTCTACATATTCATTTACATTGAATGTGTCCATGTCCCATGACTGTTAGAAAAATATCGAAGCATTAGCAGCAGTAGTATTCAAACATACTATTCAATATATTATCTGATGTGTAACTAAGACATTACACTTGTCACCAATATATGTTACTCACCGTAGGTTTTGTCGCCATTCTGAATTGCATGAAACAATACAATCAACGAAGGCACACAGCTTCGCACACAGGACCAAAGTAAGCTAAATAATCATGTTCTATGTAAAAATGTAACCGTATATGTTGTGATCGACTAACAAGTAGCCAGCTTACTCACAAGCCGCCACGTTCAGTGTCCGCATGCGAGCTCGCGACGTGTGTGATGTCACGTGTCGCCTGTTGAACACAGGCACAGCACCGCAGGAGCAGCAGCGACAAACACTTCATGCTACGCCACCTCTACAGAGCCTCTCACTACACTACTCTAGCACAAACTTGGTGTGACGCTGATCCCCGCATACTTGTAAACGCGACCTGACCCTGACCCGCTTAGGTGGCATAACAATATGTGTCCTCTGATATCTTCGTTCTTTCTTTTCCTTATTTTTTAATTGCTTGCAGATTCAAGGAGGCCGAGGCGGCACAACTGGACAGAGCGTACGTATACTTACCTACGCACATATAATAGCACCACACCGCTTTATAAACTGTCTCAGTTCTCTTGGCTTGCTCTCCATTCTCGCTTTCATTGTGTTTAGAGCTTTCGTTGTTGGTGTGTGTTGTAGTGCTATGGTTTGTTCCAACTCTTGAAACAGGTGTGACGAGTTAGCCTTCTTGCTACGGTTTTTATTGGTGGTTTTTTTGTTGATTCTGGATTCAAGAAAAATTAAAGCTGCAAATCGGCCCTCACAAGCCCACTGTTTTTTTTCATTTCTAGATTTTTACGAATATTTACGAACTTTCGTAAAGTTTATAAATACATTCTACATGTATTTATAAACTTGTAGGATGAATAAATGAAACGAAAGTTTGTCGAATAACTTTGATAATTATTTCTGTGAACGGTTCTACGTTTAATACATTTTCATATACTTTTTATATTATCCCCTACGCTTGTCAGCTAATCTGACTCATACCGCGTTCTTTCTGCTAGATATTCTAAATATAAATTAATGTTTGTCTTCTAATTAAGCCATCAACTTTTCAAATTATTCATTAAGGTTGCATTTAAGCACCAAATAGGCTATATAATCTCTACAGTACCACAACTATATTCGGCATATTTTTTTATTAGAATTTAATTTCACATGATAAAAATATATCTCTTATAGGTACATACTTACGCCCGTTAAACCGCAAATAAATAAGCGAACAAAACATTTTTAATAAGTTTAAAAACTCATTCTAGCAAACAGAATAAACAACAGTTGGAAATTAATAAAAACCGATACAATAAACGAAGTCTCTAGAAGATACTTTAGGAAATAAGTGTCTCAGAGAACATGATATATCTGTACCGTACCACTTCAATCTGTATACAGGATGACAGGGATATCGACGCGCAAACTGAAACCATGAATTCAGCACATGAATCTAGCCCCCCCCTTTTTTTTTAAAATCATCAAATTATCTCTCCCGCTCTGGGCGGAGCGGGAAGGCGTGTCAGACTGACTAAAACCCACCCGTGTTCCTTCAGTTGCCTGTGCGCCTGGGCCACAGTAACTCTTTCGAGCAATCCGCGACCCCGGCAGGCATCGGCCGATCGGACCCCATCAATTATGCTGACATCTCTTTGAGGCGCGCGTGGGACACAACGCGCCATCGACCCGGGCCTGGTCCTTACCGGACATTCAAGACCCCCTAGCGTAGAAAAGTTTTGTTGGTTATCAAAAAAAAAAAAAACCATTCCATATATTTTGACCGCATAGGTACGGTCAAAATTTATGGAACAGCATTTCTTTTTTCAGTATCATATATTGAAAATGCATAGTAACCGGTTGCCCGACGATATCCCTACCAGTCTATATATTTCGATATCACTATCAAATTCGAGTATTGCATGCTTCTTACTTGATTGCCTCTACATAAGATGATCCTATTTGAAAACCAACGAATCAAATTAAGCCATGTTTCACACGAATTTTATTGGATTCGGCTCTGTTTCAGCCATGCGTATTAGATTTCATTCAAATAATTTTACGTAAATCTACCTGAGAGACGGGATTTAAAGATTGATGATACTTTTGTTATTGCTTCGAGATATTCGATACTTTGCTACAACTCGGTTGTAATTATCAGATATATTCCTTCTAAAATTTCCCATTTAAAGTAAAAGGTATCATGAAAATCAGAAGTACCTCTATCGATCGGCTTGGTATGTTATTAAATTATTTACAAACTTAGAATTGAAGCATTCGATTGCGGGGGGGAATTTTATTAGTGTCGTCGCCGTAATAAATATTTAAACTGGCGTCATAGGCTTTCATTTCGTGTACCTATTGAGAATACTGGCTGAAAAGAAATGCCCATTGTTGTTTACGATTATTTATTTGAATTTTTTCTAATAACTATGTGTTGTCGAATTGCAACTCAATTTTTTTGCAGATAACTACAAAAGGCAAATACAGATCGACTACACTTCAATAGACATACGAAAATCTCTTAGTTGATTTACGTTAACTACTATAACCATGACACAGATGCGTAGTGCGTAGCGTATACGTTAAAAGGTTTTGATAAAGGCTCCCTCAAACAGGCGTGACGCGAGTCTAGTAGAACAATTTCTATGAAAATTTCATGGAAATTGTTCTACAACAGTCGCGTCGCGCCTGTCTGAAGGAGCCTTTAAGCGGTCCTAAGAGACGTAATTGATCGTTGAGTGAGATACTCGATTGACAACTCCCTAATGAGACTTAATTGAAGATCGTTAAAAACAGTTTAGCGATCCCGAATCTTCTAAAGCCGTCTGTAAGATTATGTATAAGTACTTACCTACACGTGTACTTAGATCACTTGACTCTACACAAAGGTGTTTTAATTAGGTGCAAATATTTTGAGCGTCATTAATTTACATCTCTTTTTTTTAGTTTTTGAGAAATTAATGAAACTTACATTTTAACAAATTCAATCCAATTTCAATCCTTAATTAAAACCTTATATTTAAATATCTTTTGAAACATATACGATATGATATGAGCAGCATTTGGACATTCATTCATTTAATTATTTATTTCGGTAAATAATTCAATAATTTTGTACCTACCCTTTTGTATTGATGTAAATGAACTTGATTTTTAATCACATAGAGTAGAGGATTTCTCTCAGCACAGACTTCTTTATCCAGATCTTTTTATCTTAGCATCTCCATTATTTTTCCTAAAATAACATAATTTTCTTCAGAAAGTGAAGTTATTTCCATCACACAAAGGAACCAAACAGACTTTAAGGCTCCCCGCAGACAGCGGCTCTTGTAGAACAATTTCTATGAAAGCTTCATGAAGCTTTCATAGAAATTGTTGTTTTGTATTGTTGTTGCGCGACGTGGCTGTCACGTCACGCTGTCCTGTTGCGCTATCGCGTCGCGCCTGTCTGCGTGAGCCTTTACCATTTGTAGATGTGAAGATGATTTACAACGAGTATAAACTTTGAGTACAAATAGGAGCCTTGAAGCAATCCCTGCGGGAATATCTAATCTATAAAATGTATAAACTATTATTTGTAGAATAACATTGGTAAATTTTCTGATCACATCGGTTTTATTCATTGCTTTAATAGTTAATACACAAAGAAACCTTCGTGCTAATATATAATTGTTAAGGGTAATTAAGGTTCTTTATTTGAACAAACGTAATTTCTATGGAGGCAAGTGGTGTAGGATATAATGTTCTCTATTTATGCTATAAGTAAACTATCTAAGTTTGTGACAATCAGCGGGGTAATTGCGTAACACACGAACAATTGCAATGTCTTTTTGACAATTCGACAACATTCATTGCGTTATTTATGCTGTCGAGCAGACGATTTTTCAAACGTATGAAACAATGGATTAGGAATTTCTTTTGAAATCCTTCGTGTTGTGAAAGAAAGTGTGTTTCGCATTTGAGATGCAGTCATGGGCGCCGGCATCGGGGTTCAAGAGGGTGCGCTTGCACCTCCCTGGCTTCAAAATAAAATATAGGTGTAAAAACACTTAGGACTAAAAAATATTCGAAAACGCAGGCACAATAACAGAGAACTTAACCTATTAGAGGCTAAATCCAAAAAAATAACGTCAATCTGCAAATCATTCTGCAATTTCTCAATTCTACATCCGTTTTGCATTAGTCGACAAAGTTACGAACCCCTATTTCCGAAAGTCTAATCAACCCTAGACGGGGTGCTATCATTAGCGAGCTTGCTTCGCTCGCTCTATCTTAATTTTTAAGCTTCTTTGTATTATTCGACACAGTTAGTCTTCTTTCCATTTTTTTGTGTCCATTCATACGAATGGTCAAAATAAAACCTATCCCATTCGAGATGAGTTGTAAAAAATATCGCTCACTCTTACATCCTAAAGCTCTTCTGCATAAGTCGACAAAGTTACTCCTTGTATGAATGGACAAACGATATCCGAGGTGAAGTGCAAAAATTATCGAGCTCGCTTCGAGGAGGTGAAGATGCACCCCTCTGAAAATAAATTAGCCGGCGCCCATGGATGCAGTTTAAAATGTTAGTCAAGTATAACATCCGGTTTCTGAAAGGCTAAATAATAAACATAATTTGCTCACAGATTGTCAAACTCATGTCAAGTGATTTCATTGGCCGTTGATATTTATTTCAGTTAGAAAATCTCATTAAAAATTTAAGGCTTTATCTCTATCACAGATCAATATCATGTCTAAACTTCAAATTCAGATAGTTATGTACCTACCTAATTAGGCTGTCAAACTACGAAATTGCCTCGTTAACTAAAATAAACAAGTTCTCGAAAGTAGTAGCATCGCATCATCAATAATTCACAAATACTAGTAACTTGACATGTAACACACTCACTTGAAAGCGACTCGCACCTTGGATGTTAAATAATCGATACTGTACCGTACTCTCGGTGCGGCGTACCCGGCCTGTCATATTTTTCATCTCGGCATGATGTCTTTCACCCTTACCTTAACAATTACCTACGCGTATATCTGATTTGTCTTTGATATTGATAATACCCTTACTGCCCCTCGATTTCCAAGTCGAACATTGATTACCGGCGCCCACCGTCGCCAGTTTCCATTAGCGCCAAATTTATCGTCGGGCGGCGTCGCGCGCTCTCGGGCTCGCACGAGACGAGGCGCGGGCGGCCGGGCGGCGGCGGCGGGCGAGCGAGTGGGACGCCCGCTGCGCCTCGCGGCTCACGGCTCACGGCTCCATTGATAGTCCGCGCGGGCTGCCGGCGACACGCCACCTCATGCCCAGCGACACGCGATGCACGTAGCTCCTGTTCTGCCGTACTAACCCTTACCGTCACTGAAACCCCAACTAAAATGTGACTTAAAGCATCGGTGCTATTCAAACGCGAAGTGATCTCCCCTATCAACTCACTATTCTGAGCAAAAAAACATACCGTGCATTAGAATATTTACGTGAGTGTTTGAGATTCGCGGTTGAACGGTTGGACATTGTCGAGGTCGTTCACTGATCTGACAAGTTGGCCCCGCTGAGCGCTGCACGCAATGCTTGAGCTTCACCAACTGCATTTATTAATCGGTGCCAAGGATGAGGCCCAACATTTATGAATACCTTTAGTTTTGAGAACCGACTATCAATTAACTAGTTAAAGATTAGAAGCTTACGTGATAATATATTTTATGTTATAAACAACAGGTTTCACTTAAATACTGCTATCGATAAGGACAAAGTGATAAAGTTATCTGAACATATGTATGTCGAAGTGTTCAATCCAATAGGAGATTAGCCTGAAACATTTGTTATTTATATACCTATTGACATTGCATAGCTGGGAAGCTAAGAGTGTTTATATAATAGCGAGCGAGAGTGTCATCTTACTGAGCTCGACAATAACAACAGTCATTAGTGGGCTGCGGCGCGGGCGCGGCGTAGGAGACTGTGCGACGTCAGGGCGATGACGATCGGGGCGCGATAGGTCAATCAGTCGCGGGTACGTGCGTGACAGACTAACGGCGTGTTATGTAGTGAGTCAGTGCTAGTGGACAGCGACACTGCGGCAGTCATGCAGCGGTCAGGGTCCCAGTCAGAGCGGCTGGGCGGCGCGGGCGCCGGCGTCACGTTCATCGCCAAGAGCTCTGCGTCGGAGCACAGCATGTCCACCGGCGTGGCGGCCGGCAGCAGCGGCGGAACGCTGCCACGCACGCTCAGCACCAGCGTGCTCAGAATTAAAAACAGATCCACGTTTTGGGAGAAGTTCTGGGACGAACGCACCAGGCGCGATGCGTGAGTAAAATTAGCTGTTTTTTATCATCAGTGCAACAGAAAATTTCGCTAAACAAATTTTATGCGATAGCAATATATGGCTTATCTTGTAAGAAACAAACAGCATGCTCGAATAGTTCACGCATTAGTAAAAATTGGTTAATTTAAGGAAAAATCATATGGCACGTACTCAATTATTATTAACCTAACCTAGAAACAACCAATCCTTACGTAAAATTAGATAAGTCACAAAAAATATAGACGCGGGACATAACAATTCCACATACGGACTTATAATGAATACGTAGCGTACCCCACACAAAATGTTTGACTATCCTTTTAACATAGCGATGTATTTTTAGACACTGTCAAAAACAAAAGCCGCGGCCACGAGGTTGTGAAATATAACTATATAGTTCTATGCTCCTCATAAGAATTGTCTACTATGTAGATCGTTGTTAACTTGTAAATCAATCGCAGTTTCCATCATGCCTACTCGTTTGTTGTTACATCGAAAATAACCTCATAAATCTCATTGTTTTCTTTGCGCGGTAATTGTTTTTGTTGTACCTACTTCTAGCGAGTATGTACGGAGTACGTAGGCATTAACCTTAATAAGAATGTTCATCAAGATTCTCGCTCCTCGCTCGGTACATTCATCTGAGTTTATGTTTAGAGTAATTGCGTGCTGACTATCTAAACTCTCTAGGGAGCGACCGCGTCAGCCGTGACCCTCCGTGCTCACTACCGTAAAAACAAATCTACATTATTCTTCGCAACAATTAATAACATGAGCGTTGTTTACGAATAGTTAACCACAATATATGGCGTAGGTAGTAGGTAAATTAATTGAGCCGAGCGTAGCGTCTGTTGTGGGTGATCCAATAAGCGAGCTGACCAAAAACTCTTATACTCCACGTTAAGTGCTCGTTGTAGAGTAAAAAGCATCCGTCATTTACCACACCATTACGTGAATATGCTAAATGGATACCTTTTTGGCTGTAAATGTAAACTAAAGTCCGTTATTAATGAAGTATTACCTGCTGTGACATTGTTACGAGCAGACAATAAAGTTTAAGCTTAAGATCGGACATTTTTCATTAAGATGATCGCCCAGGAAAACAATTACCGTATCATAAATAAAATCACGACTTTATCTTACTTGGCAGTCAACAGAAGATACATCAACCATAAGTAGGGCTCACATACTGTATTTGCAAAACCTATAAAATCTATTGTTTCTGATCAAATATTCGACTAACCGAATGAACGGTAGGGTGACTACAGGGAGGGTCCAATAACATCTCAAACCACTCTTGCGTGAAATAAGACAATTAAAGGGATTGTAGGATTGTTGAAATTGTAGGTAGAATTTGTATTTAGTCATCTACCGACGTCAGCATAAATGGTAAATCCATAGATACGTCCTGTTCTATGCAACATGCATGTAGACTAGATAGACGATAGCAATTTGCATTCGCCTTCACTGCGGTATTTAACTGTAATAGCGTTCGAGCGGATCTCCGTGCGACCTGTCGCGTTATATACATTACGAGCAAATGGGAAGGACTTTTCCCGATAATTGCCAACTAAACTTAGAAATAAGCTTAAATAAGGAAACCTACGCGTTGTTCTAAGATTGTAATCAAGGAAATATTGCAGAAACATTGTAGTAGGTATATAGACAATCTTTGAGCAACAAGTCACAAAGTACTTAGCTGAATTTGACGTCACAACTTTATGCAGCAATATCTAATGTCTGGCCAATCAATTAAAATTTTCAGTTCAGGTAATTACATCAATTCTACGATTCGAGTTATTTGATTTACAGAGCTGAAAGCTGCCCTTTGAACTGTGGCTGGTGCCGCAGAATTCAAAGGTCGCTTCGATTTTGGTGAAAATTAATCCAATAATGCCAGTAGATTGAATAAGCATACATTTCTCCACGTGTACGTAAAAATAATATTGTAGCACAACATAAATGACGTCGGTAAAAACAGGAAATCTTTTAATAAATAACAAAAACTCGTTATGACCGACAGGGATTCGATATAAATACGAATTCTTGTAGATACAAGGATAATAAGAAAACAAACTAAAAGCGTATAACAATAAATGAGAAAGACTAAAACTTTGTTATACCTACCACAGTATACTAAACCCAGAATACATCTTTAAATATGATTGTAAAGGTTAATTTTGCATAAATAAATAACACGCTAAATATCAAACATATCTCAAATATGCTAATCATAGCCGCACGGTTCGATCGCACAGGTTAAGCTTCGCTTGCCGCGATTGGTCCGTGGATGGGCCGTGATGGGCCGTCTTTACATACCAAGACCCTCCGTGCCTCGTAAAGCACGTTAAGCCCTTGGTCCCGGCTGTCATTCGTGGATCTTTGACAGTCGTTACGGGTCGTCAGAATCCCGAAAGTCTGACAACCAGTCTTACCAAGGGGTATCGTGTTACCCAGTAACTGGGTTGTGAGGTCAGATAGGCAGTCGCTCCATATTCAGGTGCATCTGGTTAGACTGGAAGCCAACCCCAACATAGTAGGGAGAAGGCTAGGTAGATGATGATCACAAATATGCTACTATCTGATTCAAGTAATGTGTCTGAATATTTATTTATTTATTTACACTACACTTCTATCATTACAGGATATCCCAAAGCGATAGGGTGGCACTCAGCTTATACTTATTTTACAAATTGTAATACAAATGCTATGCAGTTATTCTGCCGAATTCCTTCAATGAACAGGAAAAAATGTCAATCCTTTCGGCGACTTCATTGAGTCGGGAGTGACTGGCGCTTTTAGAAGCAAGTTAGTCCTGCCGCTCGGCACTGCCAGCTGCTGCGGCCGTCTCCACCTCAGCAAGTAGTTGTTGGGCACGCACAGGTCACCTACTTTAATATCCCCTGATTTTTGATTTAACCATTGATTAATTTAAAAAAATATAAGTAGGAATCTTTCAACGTAAGTCTAATTTCGGTCTTTTCTGGTTAATCTCATTTCTATTCCCTTTTCGTTGAGTAAGGTAGGCAAATTCTGTAAATATATTTAGTTGGCTGAAAATAAACTACGTTCGTAGAATGGTATTGAATTGTTTTTTTTTTATGAAAGCTTAGCTGCGTTGCCTAGTTAACAGAGTGGGCGTTAATTGGAAACACGTAGCCTCTGCAACGAGCAGCCTCTAGTTTAAAAATAGAATTGAAGAGATGAAAGCATTCATCTACATTTTGCTAAAAGTTCAAATGTCACTTCACATACCGACCTTTGTTTATTTGCATACTCCTTTATAGAATTAATTGATGATACGTTCGCCTTACGGGATGAGTGCCTTGTTGAAGTCTATTAACAAAAGAACGGCTTTTGTATCAAAAGCATTATAATATGAAGGGATCCGATTATTTAGTGGAGGTACTCCAGCTACGCACCTTAGTTTCAAAAACGAGACTTGTTTACTAAAGCGTCAAAATGATAGACGATTTGCTAGCAATCCTATATACGCCAAAATTTATCGCAAATACCAAACTTGTCTGTAGATTTAACCATAAACATCTACTTTTTTTACCATGTTTCTACTCAAATACAAATAGACTCATATATGAATATGTGCAGTAGATAAACAGATACGTATATCATGTAATTTCCATAGGATTGGCAAGCTTTAACCTATGCCAACAGATTTTATATCAACCGTGCCAAGCAATGAAACGTGTATAGGTATACTTATTTAATTTAGCAATGATATCAACAACAAATATGAGTACTATTACAAAATTGCAGTTGCTATCAATTTAACGAGATCTATCGGAATTATCAGACAGAAATAAGACACGTTGAACTCACAAATCAAAAGTAAACTGAAAAAACGTACCTAGAATTTTCATCAACAACCTGGGATATCATTCATTTTACAAGAAAACTGAACTGAAGATCGTAAATACGACAATATTTTAATAGAATTATGAGATAACGTAATACGTCATTGAGTTAAAACATAACTTTGTTGGGAACACGACATTGTTCCATCGTGTTCTGTCTGAATTTATCTTCAACTAACCACAAATCAGCTGCAGCGTGTCTGGTGTCGACTTTATTATTGTGCTACTAAATTCAATTACCACGAAACGTATTAACTATTCCTTTGAACAACTCTATACAATTATACCTACTTAAGAACACGAATCTTTGAACTTTCTTTATCACGTATTGTATGAGAACGTGGTCTCGGCGCCGAAAATGTTCCTTCATTATTAACTTTTACCTGAACTTTATGTGAAGATAAATGCCAAGTGAAGTGCCATAACTTTCTCAGTTTAATATACGTGAATCCTTAGGTAGCATTAATGAGGTTTATAGCTACTACAGTGGAAACAAGCTCTTACTGATAACGAACATATGAGCTCAAGGCCGTGAAGCATGTCAGGGGAAATAATCGTCGCCCTTCAAACTTCATGTCTTCACTGCGTACCTATTGCAAAGAAACTTTAAACTGCATAATTGCCTGCATTAAATTTCCCATGAGATGGAAACAATATTGTTTGCAATATCGTTTGTTAAATCTGTTTGCTTTTATTCAATGCGAAGCATTTCAATCTGTTTTCAACAAGTTAAAAGTTGTTTAACTACGAACTACGCAAGTTTCTGATGATTATCTGTCTGGAATATTCAAACTTCAAAAAGCTTGTTAGAGGATATCTTAACTGTCTTTAAAGGGTTAGCAGGAAGACGGCATTTAAGATTGACGTCAATGATAGGATCTTGCACAACAGAAAACCATAATACTTGAGGAAAATATTAATATCCTTAAAAATATGATGTTCGGTATCTTGCCGACGACCAAGATATTATATTTTATTCCTGTTTACCTGACAACAATACTGTAAGAAGATTGTTTTATGTTCAAAAATAGAATGGGACATACGTCTGTGACAGTCACCGATATCGTATGCCCTTTCCTTTATAACGATCATGTTTCCCCTCACAGCCATTGTATGAAGAGATGTTATCCGAACGCACGGAACGTAATATATAGGGATAAGAAAACACGGATAGGTATCCGATACCGAGACCCATCGTCAATAATAAACGGGATACCGCAATTTGAAATCGATCACTCGATGTTGCATTATCATAATAGAGTTTATAGTCAGTGAGTGTGCAGCTAGCTGAATGTCACTCGATTCTTCAAATAAAAGATAGGAGTGGTTCCACCCATGACATGGATCGTTGTGAACCAATCAATACAGTTATTAGAAGAAAAATAAACAAGCCTGTGAAGGCAGAATGATCTGCAATCCTTTAACTCCTTTATATATAAACGTTGCCTAAAGTTAAGTAGTGATTAGCGGCTGCTTAACCATACATTTTTGACGTTTAAGCGTCTCTTTTAAGGGGACTACATGACCTAAACGCAAATTTATAATGCCTAAAAATATATGATGCACTGCAGTAACCAAAATCAGAAAAATATATGATATTCTTCTGGATATATGCTAGTTAGATAGTGGTGCCGATTCTCTTGTACACCGAACTAAACTAACTAAACTATCACTAAAATTCCTTACTTTTGGCTATGAGAATCTTAGAGCTATTCTGCAATAAAATATCTCTAAATTTAAAAATCATGTTGACGCAACTAAAATTTAATTTGAAAATCGTGACTCCACATGGTACCTACTTGTTTGCCCTACCACGTCAATTTTTTTTAGAGCCGGAGGCGCGCATCGGTGGCAGCCTCGGCGTGTTTTATATGGAATTTTTCACTTTTTGTACGGAAAATATTTAAAAAAAAAATACCTTCGTGTAGAGTTATATGGGTTTAAGGGTTTTATAAAGGGGGTCTTTTGACAGGACTAAACAAAATTTTAGTGATTTTTAGTCTAGTTTAGAGAATTTTGTGACAAGAGAATCGGCACCAGTGTGTTGAAACTAACTAACTAACTAAATAACTTGATATGATAGAAAAAAATCACGAAGATACCTCAAAAAAAAAAACATTTAAAAACCATACTAATATACATGCAAACATTCAGATTTTTTGTCAGATTATTCTACAAGTAACATACTAACGAAATAGTGTTTTAATTTTTTAGTCCAATGAACAGATTTTTTGTAAATCCATAATTGCTTCATACTTTGCAATAAGTTACCAGTGCTGTGTCATTGCGCGTCTCTTTCTTTTCTATGCAATTCGACAGTGACCGCGCTTTAGCTCTTGTAAGCCTCTTAACTTTAAGCAACGCTTATGAATAAACCCCTAAATGTTTAATGCTATATAGAAAATAAATAGGATCGATGTTCAATCGTCTCCACATAGCGTTTACTTTTATAAAACGAATTCTTTTTTTTTTCGATCACACAGATGAATGACTTTATTCGCCGTAAAGTAAATATCATAGGCACGAAATATATGTTTATTACTATTTATACAACTGTATATACGCGTATTGTTTATAAGTACGCTGAAATATTATTGCGTACTTCGATAATCTAACGTTCTTGTTTAAGATAAATAAATCCATCCAAGTTTTAAAACCAATTAATTTTATTTCAATCAACTTTGGATCATACAATTAAACTAAATATTAATAGTATGTACATCTAAATAAAAATAAATAAAATAAAAAAGAAGTTTTTAATCAACATCGTTTATTGTTATTGTTATTGCAATAACTTCTCATTATTGAATAATGTGTCAGATTTCAAACATATTTGCCAAAAATTCACGCTCTACCCAATTGGCCGATGCAAAACGGACTGGGTAAACCTATTAAAAGTTTCCAACAAAGTTTAAAACTCATTGACCTACGATCAAATAAACAACTCCAACGAGATAAGGGTTCTGTACGATACAGGTGCTCGTAGGTGGTACATAATTCATGTTTTATTGACTTCATAATTACTGCTTTCAAAGTTACTCCCTTAAAATTAAAACTTTTTTCAACACATAAGACCGTTAAAAGGATTAATAAAGTGGGGTGAACAAACCATTGACAATGAGATAATAATCTGCGCACATTGAGAAAAGCTTCAAAGAAAAACAAATAAAAATGAAAGACAGTAAAAACAAAACGTACAATTTGAGTTTTATTGCATTGTAGTAAAATGTGTAAAACTTTTATAACCAAAGCTCAGTCGTCTGTACATAGAAAAAGCTAAGCTTTACATTTACATTTACTTTAATATTCATTAAGTTAAAGATGAATATCTCAGAAGTACAAAGATCAAAAGAAAAATAAAATCTATGAAGAGAAAAGTTTGGCTTGGAGCGATCAATAATTCACCTCTTCGAACGAATGTATTTGCTAAAAGCTATCGATTTACTGAGAAATATGACGGCGGGTTGTTGGTTTTGTGTTTAGCTTTACAAACAACTTCTAATATTTAGTATTTGTCGAAGCAATTTACTTTAAAATGTATAGTCTGTGCTATGTAGGAAACAATTTACTTATTTCCATTTAGGTAGTTCAGTGAGCAGAGGATGTCTACGTTATTTCCTCTTCCGTCGGCCACGGCAGGAATCGTAAAACCAATTTTCTCCCTCTAGACAAACTGTTAAGAGCTTTTCAGCACGAATAAATCAAAACACGGTAAACAAATATAAAACAAGTACCAAAATACCGTTCCAGGTACTCTCAAATATTTATGAATGTCGTTTTCATTGCGGAATTTAAAAGCTTATTATAAATTATAAAAATAAAACTTAAACGTACCTTTAAGTTTTTAATTTCTGACCAAATGGTAGAAATAAATGGTTTCGTTTAATTACATTATATAATTTAATTAAACGAAACAATGCAAACGTACCAAGTATGGCTACTATTCTACAGGAAAAAAGAAAGCAGTACCATTGATATATTTTTATACATAACAAATTAGGTAGACCGTAAAAGCTTAATCTTGTTTTTTTGTAAGGAATTCAAAGGTGACCTTTCCAGCCAACGTCACCTGCACTGCTTAAAGGAATCGCACAAAATCTCATTTATAAAAATTTTTAGGCTTGACATTTTCTTAACCGTTTTCGCATTTCAATAAATTCTATCAAAGGTATTGAACAAAACATGGCTGGCCTAAAAATGAAAACTCCTAATTTGATACAAAATTATGAAATAACAATGTTAAAAAAATGATGGAAGTCGTGATAAAACTGGAAATAATTTTTCACAGGCCCAACTCTTGTGATTTATCGTGTAATTCAATTGTTTATCGGCCCAATCCCGTTTATTTTCCGTTCTAATTTATTGCCGACTGCCTGCAAGGAATCATAGCAACGGGTTTTATTTAGATGAATACCTATCGGCCATTTTAACGCTCCGCTTTTTCGGATGAAAATCGACGGGTCGTGTCAAGATTGTTCTAATTGCGCTGTTTATTTTTGTGATCTGCTTTAGTCACAGGAATAAAATTAAATAACCACAAAGATGGAAATCAAGCAATAAACCTACTTATTTACCTACTTTTCTCTGAATATACACACTAAAAGTCCAGTATAGATAAGGTAGGTAACTATACCTCATAATACAACCTATTTTGAATAAAAGCTATTTCTGTTCGATTATGAAAGTCTTATCCATAGACTAGAAGGTCGCGCAAGACAGTTTGTCAAAAAGTTAACCTCAAAAGTGCAGAATTTAAGTTCAGTGTGAAACAGAATTATTACCTAAAGGTCGACAAAGTCTGATATTGGCAAAATTGTGCTCACTTTCTACAAAAACTAGATTCAAGAATTAAAGCTGCAGTCAAGATATATTTATGATAATGAGGTAGCTAGTAAAATTTACTTAAAATCGCGGAACGTAGAACTTAGATTTTAGATCTTAGTTATTTTTTGTAGAACTTAGTTATTAATATTAAGGTACATCACGGTCTAATTGTAATCTTAACTAATATAATAAAGAGAAAATATTTTTTTTTTGTATGTTAGTTTGTTACGCTGTCACGATAAAATGGCCGAACGGAATTATATGAAATTTGTCACATGGGTAGAACCTAACCTGGACATAGAATACTTTTTATCCTGATATTTCCACGGGGTCGAGACTTATTCGGGTGAAACCGCGGGGTGCCGATCCTTGTAAAAATACTTTTTTTTAAGTGTAAAAATGAACAGTAAATACTCGTACGCGAGTTGCGGTTTATTTACATTTAGATAAATACTTTTTTAAAGTCAGTCGGTGTTTGTACCATAATACTTAACATAGGTACCTCCTGCCGGATAACATCTATGTGTGGTGTGAACAAATACTCTATTAATGATTTAAATCTTAATTAACTACAAAAAACGTTACTCATGTTGTTATTTGATGAGCACACACACACTGGCTACTTGTATATGTAGGTGTAGGTGAATATGTTTACGCGGAGTTTTCACAAACTCATTTTAAAGGGAAAGCGAGGCCTTCAGTGCTAGAACTAGCGAATGGACGTAACAATAATAAAATTGTTTACATGTCGAATTCTACGTAATACGATAAGCAGCATCGTAATCTCGAAATGAGGTTTTATACAATTTACCGCCCGTACGTGATTTGGCGCAGGTCCCCTATACAGAAAATAGTACTAAAACTGAAATTGTATCGAAACCAATCTGCGGATAAGTACTAATATCGGAGTTGTTAAAATGGGTTTTTTAAAGTACTGGACATAAAGGAAACAAGACCTTGGCATTAGATTACAACAGGAGGGGTTTTTGGTGGGTAGGTACTAAGTACACAAAACTAATATTTAGAAACATAAGATGACAAAATCAAGAAAGCATAAAATAGCCCGGAAAGTACCTAAAACGATAGTATATGCTAAATACATGAAACTACTATTAAGAACATATAAAAATATACTTCCATCACTCATAACTAACAGACAAAGTATCTACAATTGCTGTACAAGTATTTGCTTAGGCCATTGTAATTTATTAATTGAGGGCAATTGTCTTTTATCTGCTCCCACGGATAGCCTGACGGACGGATGACGCCTTACAGATCAATACTACTTTAAGACCTTAAATAATCGTGTGAACATAGAGTACAGGATTATTCCAAAATTGATTAGAGTTCAACGTTCCCTGAGTATTTATATTTAGCAAAAATGTTAATGTTGAAGGTTCTAGGAAAAAATCCAATTCACTTTAATAATTATCACACAATATCTTCGAATAAGTACCGATACGAAGCCTGTATTGTAGAAAAAATCAATACAAGTGTTTCCCGTCCTAGCCATTGTCTATTATTAGCTATGAAAATTGACATTAGCTGAATGATTGATAAGAAGAAGCGAGACAGCATAAACGTGCATTAAAGGTACTCGTAAATCAATATTATGTCTTCCACGTTATCGTAGCGTTGTGAAAGTTAACTGTTACTAGTTTCATTCACTTCGATTCTGTTATCGACAGTAGCAGTTACGAGTTTCAGTCGAGCTTTTGGTTTAGCTCCAACAACTGCGACATTTCCAGCCGAATGACATTTAAACTTGCGGAATACAACATTACGGTCCCTTCCTACTGCGGTGGCGTCTCAACTAAATAAAATATTTCCAATGTTGTGACTATGAATGTCACGGATCCCAAACTTATGACGGTAAATAAATTTATTTTGGTTTGGAATACTTAAAACAATCCTTTATACTTTTTTTGCTATCCTTATTTTCTAAAGTAGAAACTTCTCAAAATGGAGAAACATTTTGGTAGTTCTATTCCGGATCAGTCAATTTAAAAGACATAGAACGTATATATTTCTCAGCTCTATTTAAGTAAAGAACTACTATATATATAGACCTTATGAGTTTTTATATGTGAAGTAATTTTAGATCCAATTGTCCAATTAGAGACGCCTAAAAATAACTCCAACAATAAGATATTGCTGGAGCTAAAAATACCAAGTGTATAATAAACGCGAGACGCTTTAATTAATACTGTGGTATTTGCGAAGCTCAACATAAATACTCTGCGAAGCACTTAATAAGAGAGATGTATTTGCAGAAAACTTGTGTGGATAGGGTGTGGGGGTGTACAAGATAAACACATTCTCATATCACATGCACCTGCAACCAATATTATAATGTCAGTCTCCAACAGAAGCTGAAATGTTAAAAATAGCTGAGATTTTCTAAGAAAAGTGATAAATCCAATTTGTTACCGTGAAAGAATCAAATTAGTTGAACAGGTTGCAATGGAATTCTCCAAGACTGAAAACAAAGAAAACATTGCCTTTGTAGGAGCTGAGTGCGCAGAAGATAATAATACAAGTTTCATTGGATAGTTCTAACTTACGAGTGCCTTCAATATCGATACCGAGGTATTAATAGTCTACCAAATAGAATTACATCTGAATAAAGCTGCGGCAAGCAGTCGAGCGAGAGCATAATAATATTGCAGTGTTACTGTGAAACAAACTTGATGTCTTACAAAGTCCATGACCCCTGTGAGCTCCACAGTTTTTCTAGCCCGTTGTAAGCAAAAATGCTAGAGACGTGGGTGGATTTCATTTGTTTGTTCTAAGCAACGAGCTTAGGTTTTTTATTGGACTTTTATATTTCACTACACTTTTTTAGCTACAACAAAAAATTAGTATTATTGTTTGTTTACTTTTGTAGAATGTTTTCTTCAAAGTTGTTTTTTAGTAGATGTACCTACTTTGCGGCTCATGCGACTTTGCAAAAGCTGATTTTCATGCAATTGGCTCGTAAAGTTTAGTATCTTCCGCAACAAAAGTATCATTTGTTCTTGTGTCCACCATATTCAGTTCAGCCGTGAAAATATTACAAATAGAGTCGAAATTAATTTTAGCTTCTTGAATATTGTAAGTAGGTACATGGAAAATGCGTCTTTGTTTAAATTCGGGTCGTGAACTTTGCTTGTGATATAGTATACTTACTATAAAGCGATTTTACGCAGGCCTACAGTATGTATAAACACAAGCAAAATAGTTAATGTGAAACTTTCCTCTCGATACTGCTAAAAGAAGTTTTGCGCAGTTCTCATTTCATACATATATAATGAAAACATATTACACTACCCTCTGTATTAGGAAAAATAATGCTCCGCTTTGTTTATGAAGGTACTTCGTCTAAGTGAATAACGGATTATTACCTACTTACTATTCCCTTCTTGTATACATATACCAATGTTGTTCTGAAGAAATCGAGGTTATGGCCCTACTTCGTTATAGCTAATCCAATTCGGACAAACGAAAGAAGTTCTACAACTCTGTTTACCGCGTAACACAATTTAAGATAAATCTTCCACACGTACCACGTTCCACGTTTAATATACTCGCTACAGTTTCTCGGATTACAGTAAAAGGTTTTCAACTTATTAATCCTTCGCTTTCAGGTTTTCTATTCATATCTGATATGCTCCGTATGAAATAGTTCAACTGCTATTATTTTATATTCCTTATAATTGAGTTAGTTCTCTTGGACAGGATGCAGTAAACGAGAAAAGTGGTCTCTCGCTATAGCCGTTCGTTAAAGTTAATAGACTGCGGCTACAACTAGGCGCTACGACTAGCGGAGAGTTGAGAGCTCGACTAAACGAGGCTCCCTTGCTACATACGTTAATATTCATGGCATACGCATTAAGTCCCTCTGGCTCTAAATGGGACATTTAAATTTAAAAGGTCCCATGTGATAAATGTTCCTTATTTATCGTACGTATTCCCTGAAAATGACTCGAGATAAATCTGTATGAATTGCGTTTTTATGTAAGCTTACAATAAATGAAAGTGGGGAAATAATACGTTTTTTTTTTTTTCTAAATGAATGTAAACTAAAACAATATTGTAATCGCACTACGTAGTAGAAATACGATCGATAAAAACATTTATTAATAGCTTTTTTATGTCAATAAGGAAAACTAAAATACATGAAACGAGAGAATTTGCAATTTGAGAACAGAATTGTAATTTGGAAAATAATACATTCTAACCTCTTCATCGTTACTTTGGATGTTCACTAGCAGTGTTCTTGCATAATATAAACACACCTTAAGCTCAAGTCCTATGTGTCTAAGAACAATCTAGGTATTCCTGGGTTTTAGTACAATCGCCTGTTTTATATGTAGATTTTTCACCCGTATTCTCCAAAATTGAGGGTAAATTTTGATTCACGACTCCTCATGCTAAGCAAACTGCCAATTCAACACGAAATAGATTATTACTAAGAATTATCCAAGCATGACTAATGCACAATTATTAACCCATGTAAGAATATTAAACTACTTGGATATGTGAGAATGTGCACGTGCAACAGCGAACGGTAGCATAATTTTCTGAATAAGGTACCGTTCATATCAAGGTGTGTCACGATAAGTGTAGTGTTCCGCGGTAACGTATATCTCTAGGATACAATAATATCGTGCTCACGTACTCCAACTGGCTCGTTAGACCACTGTAAGTCAGGCACGTGACGCTACTGGGCATGCTTCCAAACCGGTCCGCCAAAACAACGCCATCCTTACCTTCACATGACTATCAACTCACATGATTCCTACGATTGTAATAGATTCAACACTACTTGTAGATGTTTTTCACTATTTATTTTGGTGTATTGCACATAGCAGTAATAATTATCATAAAATAGAAGACAAAAATAACTGTCAAAACTATCGGGTAAATGTTTTGCGTCACAAAATTCCGCAGCAGTCTATTGCTGACCTTGGGCCTCCGAAACTCGCTACGGTGAAAGTCTACGATGGTTCGTCGCTATTATTGCAAAGAATTATGATGCTGGTCTTCCCCTCTACCTTAACACTCAGTAACCTCTATTTAAACTGATAGGTAGATATTGTATAGATAAGAATTGATCTTCTTTTTTATAAATAAAAATGAAATGCTGTTCGTTGGTAAGCGCATAACTTGAGAACTGCTGGACCGATTTGGCTATTTTTATTTCTATTAAAATGTTTGTAATATTCCGAATAAGCTATTTTGGAAAAAAAAAATGGAAAAGTGGCCCGGAGTATTGGAACATTCGGGAATAATTTAAAGTGTTTTTTTCTTTGGGAATTGTAATTTGGATAGGACAACGTCTGTCGGTCAGATAGCTATAGAATAATAATTGTTCTTCCTAGGGGGCCTGAAACTACAGAATCTTTTTGTCAATACTTGTAAACGCAATTTCATTTGAAGGAAAAGTAATAAGTACAGAAAATTGCGAGTGTCTGTATGTACTGCGACCTGTAGATAATATTTGTTCTTCCAAGTATACTGGGAAAGTTTTCTGCATCCACAAATAAAACTCACCTAACTAGTGGTATTACGTTTATACAGTTGGCAAGCGATTATTTACAGGAGACTTGCATTGATAGTAATGTTGTTGATGTTATGTGAATCAATATAATACTAAAGTTATGAAATTATTTTTATATCTTGGCTTTCAACTTTACCTGAAAACACTACAATGACTTTTATTTTTCTCGTTGGTACTCTTTTTGTTCTTAACATAGTCAGCATTACAGTTTCGTCTTCGGAATGCATTAGGTATATTAACATGAAATAGGATCGACGCGTCATCAGCGAAGCGATTAGGCGTTAACGTAGCGTAAGCGTTTCGCAACGAGGCGTAGCGCCCACGTAGCCTTTAGGCGTTTACTTGCGCAGGATGTGTTTTGCTACGAGGCGTGTTGCCTACGAAGCGTCTACGGCGTAGTAGACGCTTCGTAGGAAACACGTGAACACGCTGAGCATCTGAGCAAACGTCTTACAAATGCCTGACTCTTCAGTCCTCAGGCAATGTAGAACCTTATGAAAACTAAAATATCCACATAAATATTAAAAAACCATTTTAATTTTTTTAATCATCCATCTAAATCATTTCAGCAATTTAATACACGATATATGCATTTTGTTTACGATGTTAACACAGATACAAGCTAATTCTCGGACGACCTGCCCGCGTGACGCCCAAATGCTGTTTCTTAATTTCACATCACATCTCATCATAACATACTCGCTAAAGAAACCAAACTCCCATCCACCGTCCCCTTTAATACTCGAAAATATCTCTTCATACATATTTTGCTCTCATGAATAATTCCTATATTCTCCGTATAAAATTTGCTACCAGTCATATTTGAATGTTAAAGCTTCGCGTCGAAGCTATTATTTTATTAGTCATTCAAAATTGTTTTAAACGAGACAACGTTTTATTGACAGACTTAACCGTTGTTTTTCTTTTAAGAGTAATTTAAATAATGAAATTCGGAGGATAAACGTTGGATGATGGTAATTGGCATTTACGAGAAACGAGAGTACAAGTAAGAATAACCTTGAGGAAGACACTGAAGTGGAAAGATTACATTATACCTAGCTTCTTTAGATGTCGTTGTGAAAAAATTGGGCCCATGAAAAGTGGAGTGTCATTAATATACACATCAATGAATTATTGTTTATGGTCGAGTGCTGCCCACCGCAGAACGCCCGCAACGTCTATAAAAATATCATAAACACAACCCGTGAAATTAATGATCCTATGAAAATTAAAACAAAAGATATCACCAACGATTGAAATTTCAATTAATGTTTCATGATGACTTCGTAAAATCAGAAAAATTAAACACGGATATACTATCTCTCTGATCAAATAATATGTAGTAGTATACTTTGTGTAGTAATTATACTCACATCACAAATGAATGTTTTATAAATATTTAATTAATTAATTATATTGCACTTTCAAAGCTTTACTGACTTGTTCTAACATGTACCACAAAGCCACTTCTATTAGCTAAGGTAATTTGTGTGCAAGGTAAACTAACTTTAGAGAGATTAGCTTTTGCGACTTCATATAGGTAGGTATATAAGCTCTACATTGAATCATTGCTCCTAAGGACGACACATACCAAGTAAATTATTAGACATGCTAATAACCACATTAAACATAAAATGTATAAAGCAACTATTATTAAATCCATACATTAATAAAATAGTAACGAAGAATTTTTGTCCGTTTGTCTGTTTGTCTGGATGTATGTTCCGGATTGACGCAAAACGGGTGAACGGAACTCCGTTCACCCGTTTTGCGTCAATCCGGAACATGCCACACAGATAGATCATAACCTGGATTAACACATATGGTACTTTTAATCCCAATAATACGTTCTTGTTGAATATATTCCAACACCCACGCGGGCGAAGCCGTGGGAAAAAGCTAGTACAATATAAAAGTCTCTATTTTACATCAGCATCAGCACTCGTAGCCTTAATTTAGGTATACGAAACGTCGCGTTTACGCCGCGTTAGTTTTGTCGTATGGATGGCTTTGAACGTACACAAAATGAGGTATTTACGGCAACTAGCATTGATACAAATTGCAACTACCCTACCCTACATATACAATATTACATTCACATAAAAACCTTTCCAAACGACGCTTTTATGACCAAAACACGCATAAAATTAACTCCAATTAGAACTACATTTTTTTGTTTTTTAGATTTAGTTGCTACGAAATGCAGGTAAACGTTAAACGTTCGTTTATCATGAAAGTCTCACGATAATATTATTATCTGGACAGTTTGTTGCGTGGGGTGATTAGTTTCGCGAATGAACCTCGACTTACGTCTTTAGAATTCTATCTAGCCTTATCGCAAACCTACACAATGATTAAGCTTTGTACTCGTCTTAGCGTAGGCAGGTCTCCATAATACATTATGTTTCCTAGTTAATAGTAATGTAAATCACGCTCTGCGACAAATATTGCGAAAGATAAATCTTAATTATGTACAGAGCTATAAACTTCAATGAGTCATCGTACAATTAAATACGTAAACTTTGAAATCCTCGATCCTGATCTTCTGATATCTCTCGATTGCTAATGAACCTATTCATTATTGTGTAAATAAAAATAACCTTTCTCGTTTACCTAGATATATTTACACGGATATAACCTTGCTCTATGCGTTTGAGATTGGTACCCAGTAAAACTTTCAAGTTAAACACGAATAACTTTTAACTACGCTCATGCTAAGTAATTCTTTTCAAAGGTTTAAAATGGAAATTGAAAAGTCAGCGGGTACTAACTTTTTTCTTGAAGGTTCTTTGAAAGGAGCTAATTAATTGAGCAACAAATATGAAATAGATTCTGGACCTCCTTTGAGTATTAACGAACGCACTAATGCTAATAGAAACCACTAGACGTCTTTCTAGTTTCGCTCCAGTGAATTTGTCAGGTTTCTCAAGTTCAGGTATTAAATTGTGGAAGTATCTTCCCTTGCGCCCACACCTTTCTATAAATAACATTGAGGGTGAGCTGGGAAAATATATTCTCAGAAATAATAATTTCGTTTACATCTAGACTTGAAACCTTTTCAGGTTCCATTGGTAGGTCGTTTAATAACTAAGCTATTGTTGCTTTAATCAAATGTTTTTGGCGAACCTTTGTCAATACATCAAAATCAATCTCCCCAGCATTTTCCCGCCTAGGCTGGGGTCGGCTTCCAGTCTAACCAGATGCAGCTCAATACCAGTATTTTCCATGGAGTGACTGTCTTTCTGAACTCCACAACCCAGTTACTAGGTAACACGATACCCCTAGGTAAGACTGGTTGTCAAACTTTAGGCTTCTCACTACCCGTAACGACTGTCAAAGATCTACTACCGACAGCCGCGACCAATGGCTTAACGTGCTTTCCGAGGCACGGTTTTGATATGTAATGGATGGTCACCCATCCACGAACCGACCCCGGCAAGCGTAGCTTGACCTTCAATCGACCCGTGCGGCTGTTATTATTTAGCCACGAGCCCCTCTGAAATAATAAATTCACTTACATCTAGACTAGAAACCTTTTCAGGATCCATTGGTAGGTCGTTTAATAACTAAACTATTGTTGCTTTCATCAAATATGTTTTGACGAACCTTTGTCAATACAATAATCAAGCATTATTACTAAAGTATGGTAGTTACTTCAACTGATGCGAAACATGAAATAAAAACGTTTTTATTACATTTATTATGTTTATGTATCAGGTAAGTTAAACATCTTATTATTCAGCCATTATGAAAGAATGTTGGAAGTTACTTCAGGTTTTTCTCATTTTTCAGTTTCCGCATTAATGAGCTTACGTTCACTTGGTGAATTATGAGAAAAACTCATACAATATCCGTACATAAGGATATATGCGTACATGTTTGAAAATACTTTATTTTTAGATTATCATGCGTACTTTTCAGTTGACGTCTTTTGTTTTTAACGGATCGTTTGCCTTTTATCAAAATGGTCAGATACTTGTATACAGTTAGAAAACTTACAGAGTCATCACATGTTGTTTTGTTAATAAGTACTACAAGCAGTTTACCGGAAAATGTATGCACCATACTTACTTATAAATTCCGGAAATTTAAAGAAAGCCCTGCTTTGTCTAGAACATTATTTTTGTTGTAAACGATCGATTATTAGTGAAATAAATTCGTAATATAAGAGCTAGTGCACTTTAACGCTTAACCTTGCATATTGTTTAATTTTAAAGAGATAAATCACTATAAAGTTTTATTATATCCCATAAAACTATCGCAAAACTATAAATCATACTCTTATACACGCATCACTTTAAGTACCACTCTCAGAGAAGGTGGTTTCTGAACAAAATATATTATGTATTCCCCTTTTAGACCCAGAACGTTTAAGTACTAACTTATAACAAGAAATCCTATTCAGAAAACAGTGTAAAATATTTAAGAACATTTTATAAACTTCCAACGCGTAAACTTTTATGTTTCAGCCCTTGTCGCCTTTTACTGAAACACTGCTACTCATTTTTAACCTTGAAAGCTTGTTAGGAAATCTGTTTTCTGTAAATATTGTCTAGGATCATTATCTGCTGAAAATATGTACGCAGTGATATCGAATTACCAGCCACAAAATAGAATCCTTTTGTAAGCCGCCTCTAGCTCCTTTCATTATAGATTTGCCTCATGATTTGTTTGAGCGTATTCGTAGCGATTTGCATCTTGGGTGTATATTTACAAGGTTTATTTTTGTCCGCAGCCACGGGGAAGACTTGATTGTGACGCCCTTCGCGCAGGTCCTGGCGAGCCTGCGCAGTGTTCGCAACAACTTCTTATGTCTCACCAACGTGCCCGTCTCCAAGTAAGTCATTCTTTTGTTTCTGTTCACGCCTCCACTTGACACGAGGGAATGATACGATCCTTTCAGTCAGAAAACGAAAGAGCATTACCTTTCCTTTTAACTGAGAATTTATATATTTATATATATATAAGTTTATTTATTTTAGCATTATGTATTTATTTAAGTATATGTTATTGTTATTATATGTAAGTATATCTAATATTCTAGTTTGAGACGTTACAAATCAAATTCTTCTCTTGTTCTCACACACTATTGCCTACATTTCTTTTTCATTTCTCCTTTCGCAGGTCTGCTGGAAGAAATTTCTTAAGAAATAAGCAGTATCTTTGTACTTAATACTAATATGCGGCTTTATGTATCTATTTTACTGTGTGTACCTACATAAATAATAATAAATAAAACGAAGTAGATTTGTTAAAAAATGTAGGTATACTTATTCTTTCATAGTATTGTAAGTACCAGTAGGTAGGGTAGGTTGTTTCTCAACAAAGACATAAAAAACTAAACAAATTTTATTACCTTACATAAAAGCTTGAAGTGGTGAAAATACAAATATTTGCGTTACCGTTACAGACAGGCTGTGTAGACTCGTATAAACTACATTGTGTCAAAACAAACAAGTAATACGTCTGACACTAAATATTCATTAATTTTAACATAACGAATTAGTTTCGCGGTTCAGCCGAGTTTCCACTCCACAACAAATTACGTACCATTTAAATTACTGAAGCTACTGAATAATTAAAATTTGAGATCGCATATCGTAGGCTTTAAACCAGCTTACGTGCATTTGTTGTAAATTGGAAACACTACCTGAAATGCTAGGAAAGCTAACACTCTCCTTCCTTATGTATAGCACGATGGGGAAATATTACAATTATTTTGTGCGTAATTCACTGTAAGAGTCAGCTTTGTTGTCAACAAAAAAAAAATGAAAATTTTCTGTCATAATGCCGAGTGGTTTTTTGTGACCACAATTATTATACCAGGATATACGAACATAATTTCCTTTCTTGATAAGCATAAATTAGTTTGGTAAGCCCCTGTGTAGATTAAGTGCGTAGTAATAGTAAAACCAATACATCGAAATACATAGGACTCTGCCCTATATATAATACATAATATAGTATCTTTCTCGCTATCGGCTATGGCGAACGTATCAATAAACATGCGATGGCTTACCTTCTTTTTATGTTATTTTCTCGCGAATTTTCTTTCGTTCCCTTGTTTTTCTTCGACAAACTTTACTTACATACGTCACTATAAAAATACACCTCTTAAGTCTTCACGAAGCTTATTGTTGATCTGGTCTTCGGCAAATATTTCTTTGATGCATTATTAAAACCGTTTCAGGTTTTTCTAATGGAAGTACGTACAATATATTAAAGTTGGCTTAGACAAATCATGTGAAGTAAAAATGTTTAATTTAATTTATAAATAATAAATGTTTTGTCTATGATTCGTCTACTAAAAAAAGGTCAATTCGACTGACTAATAAATACACTGTATTTGTTTGTAACTTAATTCCTGAAATTCGTTGTTTACGTATAATTATGTTGATAGGTAGGTACATATGTAATACCTACTTTCTTTCCTAGTAATTCGTGACCCCAAATGAATGATTAATACAAACTATTGTTTTTTTATGAGTCATTGTTAGTCAACCAAAATTACCTTTGTCGCATTCAGTTACTCACTCAACACTATACAAATTATAAATGAATAGGTACGTTCACCAAAAGTGATAAGTTACCAGGGTCGTCGATATAGTTAAAGTTTAGTAAGAAACCGATGAATGTTTTCGAATAAATTTAATTTAATTAATGAATTAAATTAATTGAGTAATTATTTATATAATTTAATTTAATTAACAGCGATGCGGACGAATTTTTTGAAGGCTATGAGCTCTTCCCTTACATTATACACTTGTAAATAGTAGGTATATATATTTTAGTTTTAGCTTGTATATTATAATCTATGTTTAATTGTTATATTTAATATTTTGTAATAAAAAAATAAAAAAATAGAAAACAAACAGGTCATTTATCAAATTAAATTTCATTCATAAACGTCCGTCGGTTTCTTACTAAACTTCAACCATATTCGACGAGCCTGGTTACTTATCTCTTTTGGTGACTGTACATGAACTCTTGAAATATAATTTTGGTCAAGTTTAAAAATGATCATAAATGTTTTCTTGAAATAGTATTAAAATAAAACGGCTACGTTATCATTTCTTCATCTACCTACTTACAAAGTCCAACGAACTTTGTACAACCCAGTGTTAAACAGATTAGAACATTGTCTTACAGCGTGACTAGCTTCATACTTTGAGGTGTCATCCAGCTGCGTTACCACCTGGTATTAAGTGGAATCCTCTGACCATTACAACTGCATTAAGGCAATATCTTGAGATATTACCTACAATACAGGTACCAGGTATTACAGGTCACATCCACCTGGGAGATCCCTACGTGTAATTACGCCTGTCAGGCACACCATGTTGAAAAGTCCTATTTGCCTATAATTTCACTAGCATCAGTATAAGGTACGCTTTTAAGTTAAAGTGAGAGTACTTCTCCGCAAGGCTATGGAATATTTCTACTTTATAACAACTCGTGTCGTCATTTACCTACCTGACAATAAAACCTGTCTTAACAATGGAAAATCTGTCACGAGATTACCACAAAAGATCACCCGTTCACGAGTTTGCATTTATCATAAATATCCGAGTAAGAAGTAAGCCTTACGTACCTATATCTCGCCTTCGTCATCGATGTTGATATTATCTTATGCGCGTGAGCAATTCCAAGGTCTTCCTACTAAGATGTGTGAAGCTTTGGATGCGCAAAGTAACTGTGCTCAGAAACATTGGATACGTAATATTAATATTTGAAACACAGTACCGTAATAAAGTGTTGTAATAATAATCATTAAGTACATACTACCTGTTGTAAATTAACTGATAAGTTTAGTTTATCGCGCCACTCGAAGTGTGATTAAAAGCTTTCGACGGGTAGACAGAGATAGTGGCATGATGTGGGAAAACGCAGTTGTTGTACACAAGTCTTGTTTGTTACAAGAAAACGTCGTTGTTGTATAAAAGCATAAAGACTCCCGCAGACAGGCGCGACGCGACAGCGCGACACAAAGGCATCGCTTAAAGCCAAACAACTATTGCACAAGCCAAATCTAATTCGGGAGTTTAGTTGCATTGATCGTAATTTTTAAAGCTCAAAAACTTTCTTATTCTTGCTGTAGGTACCTAAGCCTTATAAATTTCATACATTTTTCCCCAACATTACTCTTAGCTATAAAAGGGAGCAAGCACTTGTCAATTGTCACATTTCACCGCACGATCGTGCGGTAGACGTTTCTAATTACTCATCCTTATACATAGTAACGTAAAAATAACGACGTCACGGTAAACGCGGCTTCTCCATTTATTATTGGTTCTGATGACGTAGGTCGTGACGTAGCCGTGTCGTCGCGATGACAAAACTGTCGGCAGCGTCTGTTTGGCTGTCGGCTGACACGCGACCGACGAATCAGGTGCTTGCGCGGGTTGACGTCCTCGCCTCGTCACCCACGCGGCGTGCCCAACACATGGCAAGCCTCATGATAAATCGATGTTTAATAAACATTATATAAAACAATATCACAACTAGAACCGTTTCTAAGTAAACCGATTGATATCGCAAGCATTTTAGCGTGGCTATAATTTTCATCCCTCAAAAATGCGATGCATGGAGATAAAGGACAATGATGCCTAATTAAAAGGTTACGCCTGACGTCACCTACTTGACCCTTAACCTATACAAATCAATAAATCATATAAAAGAGCAGTTACGAGTGAAATAATACCCAATTTATCGTCCACTCTTAAGAATTCATTGTCATAATAATTTTGAACTGACGGCTCCAATCAGATAACAAAAGAAACATCGTTTTTAGGCTTCACTTACAGCTTCAGCGTAACTTGTTAACCGATCGCAGTATTGGGTACGTATTTAACTTGAAATATTTATCGGAATATGATGTTTTAGCTAAAATTCCCTGGAAGCCGTTAGTGTTTTAATCGATCCGCTATGCGAGCGTATATACAGGCTCTCCAATAACATTGGCATAGTATTCAGTCTTTCGTATTTAATTATTCAAACAAATTAAGCTGCCAAACGCAAATTAACTTTAATTTACATATTGGCCTTAATAACAGGCCTGCCAAATAAAATTGGTTATTTAAATCCGTCGTTGGTTGTATAAAGGACATCATAATGCCTTTTGAAAATAAAAAGCCTACAGCAACAACTCATCAGTGTTATTAATATCTCTGAATAAATGAAAATGTTTTTGAAAATACAAAGTCTACAGGCTCATCATTGTTGTTCAATATCTCTGGCTTGACAAATATTTGCTTCAGGATGTTCTTGCACATTATATGAATTAAATGGTCAACATCATATCTAAAAGGCAATTAATGTGATGGGCGGCACATCATGTTGAATTAGTTGTAGCACCCATTTACTGTAATTACGGGCATCTGTAATAAGAACTCGAGGAAAAAAAAATGTATAGGTTACTTTTAGTAGCTTTCTGTGCGTAATACCTACATCTCGCATTTCTTTTTACTACCTTTTCCAAAACCTACGTACAGGGAGCAATGAAAGTAAGTTAGGTAATTTTCTACTTCTGTAAATGAAATAAACAGACAGTTGTTAATCCCATCTGTCCTGTATCGGGCCTTGACATGACCTCCCCACAGTTATCTAACACATGTCTCGACGCTAAATTTAGATTACGAGCATCGCAGACCAAACAACACTAAACGCTTGCTTTTTCTAATTATAGGTATGTTATTGTGATAATCAGTTAACGATCTACAATGGTTTTACAACTGTAGCAGGGTTGCCTGCAACGCTCATTTAAATTCTTCATCATTCATCTGTTTCATTTTGAAGTTACTATAAAGATTTAACTGCTTTTTTATTCGTTTGAGCAGTGTAATGGTCGTATTTACATATTTGTGTTTAAATAGTTTTTATTACTGGTATTATTTGATATACTAACAGCCCAAACGTGGCAACCTTGTTGGAATTATCTAAAAGTAGGTAGTAATAACAACAACACGTTTCATCTGTGGAATTTGAACTTGTTATGTTGTGTTCGTCATCCGAATTCAAATTTCGCTAAGAGCAGTTGTGTTGCATGCGATCGCGCGCGTACCACAGTGTAAAGTGCTTACGAATCAAAACAACGCCGTCAAGTCGGCTGCATCGTAATGACCTAGTTATTGCGTAATGCTGGCGGACGGCAAATATTATTGTTAAGGCCAAGTTAATACTGGCTTCAATCTAACAATGGAATCGAAAAAGGATATTGTCGACCTAAAAACAGAGACTGAACATCTGTTGTATAAATACTATTGTGAAGAAAAGAATGAGCGTTTAAAGCTCCAAAAGAACTTAGATGACTTAAAAAGTCAAATAGAAAACCTCCAGCAACAGCTAAAACTTCAAGCGGAAAACGCAGCCAAACCAGTAACAACCGCCACCGAGACCTCATCACCGCCTGTTGAATATGCAACGGACGAAGAAGAACTCGCTCGAGAAACAGGGTGGATACGGCAAAAGAGCAGGAAGAAAAGAAAATTGAACACCTCTCCTGCCCAACCCACTCCAAATGAACACGGAAGAGACGTGAATAGAGCTAATCTAAAAGTCACCAAAACTCCTCTGCCACCACCTATGGTTGTAGATGGCATCCAGAATTACCAAAAATTCTTTGACTTTCTATGTGAGAGTCAATCAGCTGATGCGTTCAGTATCAAAATGATGAATGGAGATACCGTAAAAGTAAATGCCAAAAACGAAGAATCGTATAGAGCAATTTCAAAAGCCCTTTCAGACAACAACTGTCTTTGGCACTCATATGAAAACAAGCAAGAAAGGCCAATAAGAGTAATGGCAAAAAAATTGCATTTCACCTGTATCCCGGAAAGAGTAGTCGGAGACTTACGCAGCAAAGGCTTCAAGATTCTAGAAGCAGTCAACAAATTGAGTTGGAAAACTAAAGAGCCACTCAATATGTTTATGCTGACATTCTCAAATGATGAGGAAACCAACAAAATATTCAATATTAAACACATTTTGGGATGTAACGTGGAGATACATCCTATAAAATCCACAAAACTGGTACCTCAATGCAAAAGGTGCCAGGCATACGGCCATACGCAAAAGTACTGCTCCAAAGAACCGAGGTGCGTAAAATGCACGGGTAAACATCTCACCAAGGATTGCAGAAAATCAAAAGAAGAGAAGCCAAAATGCGTCCACTGCGGAGCCCCGCATCCGGCTAACTACAGGGGATGTATTGTAGCAAAAGAAATACAACAGCTAAGACTGAAAAAAACTAAAGGAAGTAATGTCAATGCTCAACAAAGTGTACCTGCCGGAAGAGGTGAAGACCCTGGCAAGTCCAAACCAATTCAAAGTGCGATGAATACAATAAGTAAAAACATCTCATACGCACAAGTAACTACAAGAGGCACAGCGAAAGCGCCTTTGGCTGATATGAACAGCGATAAAAAGCTGGATGAAATATTAAAGCTAATGTCATCATTCGACGAGAGATTAAAAAAAATTGAAAATGGCAACATAACTGCTACTCCTAAAACCAAAAAATGAATACTACACTTAAACTTATGGCGTGGAACTCAAATGGGTTACAAAAACATCAGAATGAGTTGCAAGTAGTATTAGAAATTGAAAAAATTGATGTTTGCCTTGTATCAGAAACGCACTTCACAAAGCAATGTCATATTAAATTCAAAGGATACAACGTATATCATGCACTACACCCAGACAATACTGCAAGAGGCGGAAGTGCAGTTATTGTTAAAGATAATTTGCAGCACTATGAAGTGCTTAAATACGAAGAGAAAGATATCCAGGCCGTGGCAATTTGTCTACAAACAAAAAAATATCCCTTAACAGTATGTGCCATCTACTGTCCACCACGATACATGATAAGAAAAGATCAGTATATGAGCTTCCTAGCCCGCCTTGGTAATAGATTTATCTTAGGAGGTGACTTCAATGCTAAAAATACCTATTGGGGTTCCCGACTAACAACTACTAAAGGCAAAGAACTACTGAGTGCCATAAAAGAACTAAAATGCGAAGTTATATCTACTGGAAGGCCCACTTATTGGCCAACAGATCCAAATAAAATTCCAGATTTAATCGATTTTTTCATAACCAGGGATCTATCAACTAGTTATACCAGAACGGAACAAAGTTATGACTTAAACTCAGATCACTCAGCAATTTATTTAGAAATTGGCGAGAGTTCTTTGTATAAAGAAAACTGTATCAATCTAGTTAGTAAATTTACGGACTGGGAGGGCTTTAAAAACAGATTGAATGATCAAATAGACCTTAAAGTTCCATTAAAAACCCACGAACAACTTAACATCGAAGTTGAAAAGTTTATTATGCACATCCAACAAGCAGCGTGGGAAAATACACCTGCCTTTAACAAAAGAACCAAGGGAAACATGTACCCTCTCAGAATCAAGCAGCTCATTATGGAAAAAAGAAGGCAGAGAAAAACGTGGCATCAATCTAGGTGTCCTGAGGACAAACAAAAGTTAAACAAACTTACAAAAAAAGTAAGAAGACTAATCCAGAACTACAAAGATGAATCAACCAGAACCTACCTTCAGAAACTAAGTAATGACCAAAGGACAAACTACTCCCTTTGGAAGGCTACTAAGAATCTAAAGAGACCGATAGCCCAAATCCCCCCCATCAAGGGTGAAAACGGGCAATGGGCACGCACAAATGAGCAAAAAGCTATGAGGTTTGCAGAGTACCTAGAAAACATATTTCAACCAAATGAGGGGGAAACTATTGAAGACCACACTCTGGTTAATACAGTGATCCCAGACCATATAGATGCCATAAAACTAGTTACACCGAGAGAAGTTGCACGAGAAATAAAGTACAAAATTAACCCAAGGAAATCACCAGGATACGATCTAATAACTGGGGAAATCTTTCATAACTTACCAAGAAAGGGTCTGGTTAAGTTAACAACCCTTATTAATGCCGCACTAAGGCTTAAATATGTACCGGACTTATGGAAAGTTGCTGAAGTAATTATGATCGCAAAGCCTGGGAAACCGGCTCACGAAACAACATCATACAGACCCATTTCCCTGCTACCAATAATGTCAAAACTGTTTGAAAAGCTGCTACTCAAACGCCTTAAACCCATCATAGATAACAGGAACATTATACCTGAGCACCAGTTTGGTTTTCGAGAAAAACACTCAACGATAGACCAAGTGCACAGAATTACAAACGTAATAGAAAACGCGTTGGAAAACAAGAAAGTTTGTTCTACTGTTTTTCTAGACGTAGCCCAAGCATTTGACAAAGTTTGGCATGAAGGCCTTATTTGTAAACTAAAAAGTCTGCTACCGAAAGCGTTTGCGGATATATTAGAATCCTACGTTCTAAACAGAGTCTTTAGAATAAGACAAGAAGATACGTATTCAGAACTTAAACCCATAAAAGCTGGTGTACCGCAAGGAAGTGTGCTAGGTCCGGTCCTGTACCTACTATACACTTGCGATATTCCCGAATCTGAAAACAATACCATTGGGACCTTTGCTGATGATACAGCCATAATGGCCGTTGGAAATACCCACGAAGAAGCAGTAGAGAAGGTTCAAATGGCTGTTAATCAAGTTTATGACTGGACTAAAAAATGGAGGATTAAATTAAATGAATCCAAATCCGTACATATAGACTTTACCAACAAAAAACAACAGTATCATCCAGTTTTTATTAATAACAACCAAGTCCCTTATGAGAATACAGCTAAGTATCTCGGTATGACCCTTGATGCAAAGCTACGCTGGAAATCTCACGTCAAGAAGAAAAAAGATGAACTCGACCTACGGTTCAAAAGAATGTATTGGCTGCTTGGAAGAAACTCCGAGCTGTCCGTGCAGAACAAACTGTTACTATACAGACAAGTCCTGATGCCAGTTTGGACTTATGGTATTCAGCTGTGGGGCTGCACCAAACAGACAAATGCATTAATCATTCAACGATTCCAGAACAAAGTACTACGGGAAATTGTTAATGCACCCTGGTACGTACGAAATTATGACCTCCATCGGGACCTAAACGTTGAGTTCATCGATAAAGTGATTCAAAAATCTGCAGAAGCTCACGACAAGAGACTTCATCAGCATGTGAACATCGAGGCGATCCAGCTTCTCGACCACACGGACATAGTGAGAAGACTTAAAAGAACAAAACCGTTCGAGTTAGTGTTTAGTGCTAGTGTTAGTGAATAGTGAATAGTGTAATGTAGCACAAATGTTACTAAATAAACACAAGAAAAAGTGTATTCGCCTTAATAGAGACAATAAGAAAAGTGCCAATGGACACATTCTTAGTATGTAAAGACAATTTAGCATTTTAAGTTATATTTAAATTACTTATTAGTCTATATACAAGGCTAGATTGTAATAAAATTAGGGTCCATCATTTTGATGAACACTAGGACAAGGGAAAAAAAAAAAAAAAAAAAAAAAAAAAATGTTGTGTTCGTGTTGTCAGTTGACTTCTATGATAGCAGTCAAAGAGCGTATCGTATGTAGGTATTGCCAAAAAATATCAAAGCCCTCGTTATCTTAACAATTCTTTTTTAAACGTAATAAATAATGTAAACAGCTGAGTTTAGTTCAAACCAGTTTAAAGCAACTATTTCTACACATTTCAAACTCGTGTAACTTTACTACTAACTTTAAAACATGAATAAGCTTTTAAAGAAAAGCTTATGACCAGTGCCTTTCAATTCGATTTGGAACCGATGCCGAGTTTAATATCATTAGTTGAGTATTTTCTCAAAGTAAACAGGTCTTTAAAATATATACTTACCTATGAAAGACTTAGTTTTTAACTTTAGTGAGTTTTTTTAAACATAAGTAATATTTATAAAACAAAGTCACTTTTCGTGTCTGTCGACCGCTTAGTTCTTCTAAACCCTAAACCCCCAAACCACCCTAATTTCGTAACACACTATCTACCACAATCTGAAGCATTATGAAGCCTATTACTAATCCAATGCTACATATGTTCGAATAGTTTGTCTGCTCAACAACGTAAATAACGCAATGAATGTTGTTAAACTGTCAAAATGAAAGCCATTCCTACTGTTAGTGTGTTGCACAATTACCCCGCAGCACAATGGATTTTGACGCGGTTTTCGTCATCAGTTAGAGAATTTATTCAGGACATCAATATTTAATTTATAGAAATCTGAATGCTTTGACATGTCGCCACTGCACCCGTACGAAGCTGTGTTAGCTCGCTAGTATTCAATAATTATCATTGGACCTTAATAAAACAGCGGATTTGTGAATGAAGTATATCATCAAATACATAAAGATTTTGATACAACTCTTTTACCTACCTATATTGTTATGAAATAAATTACTTTTATGACTTTATAGTTAGCTTTAGTTCTGATTACATCTAAAGACACCCCAACTCGGACAGACGAAGGTTTTACTTTATCCGTCCATTCATTATTACATCATCATGTATCTCAGATTAGTTTCTTTAGGTTTTGTGGGTCAGAAAGGGACGTAACTTACATGACATTTATTTTTTTACATATATTTTCTCACTGCCCTTAAAACGGTGAAAGAAAACATCGTGAGGGTACTGACATGAACAGTCAGAGAAATTAAATGTTTATCAAACTGACATACTACGTCAATTGGCCGTGTTAAAGCCTTTTCATATAACTGTCAAAGAATGACAGTTGTGATTTGTACGAAGGTACGACAATTTTAGTTGGAAGTCAATTTGATAAACAATTAGGTAATTTAACTGAATTTACTACAATCAGAAATTTAAAGACATTTGTGACGTCAGAGAGTAGAGATACTTGAGTCCCAGCAGTGCGAACATTACAGACTGATAAATGATTATATTGATCTACAGTACGTACCTACAGTGGGTAATGTAATGTTGTTATCGTTTCAGATCACGAAGGTCATCGGGCGTAGCATCTGCTGTTACACCACAACCCAAGAATTTAAACCCAGGAGGTAAGATTTATTTTGTAATCAATAATCATACTATGTTTTTATTAGGTACACACTGTTTATAACGGAAGACATAACTACACAAAAACAAGACTGGTGTCGTGGGCTGTCTTGCCTAAATTATTTTATTTTAATATGCCTATTAAACTTTTAATAAAAAATTATGTATAATTTATTAAAGGAGTCTCGAAATCGCATTGGTTAACAGCCGTAGTTTTAAACTTGTCAATGACAAAATATAACCTAGACAAACCCTGTCAATTAATTTATTTATTTAGTTTCGGACAACAATATAATCCATCTTGTTAGTGAAAAAATACCTTATAACTAATGTTAGTAATACAAAACACACAATCAACACCGGCAACACATAACGAATTAAGTGTCCGAGGCAAGTTGCGCAGAGAACGATCAAGCAAGAGATCATGGCTTATTTTTTCCACTTTGTCTAAAGTGATGATGTGTTA